>OX454333.1:44616964-45978631 GCA_949716465.1 Chalcosyrphus nemorum | reverse complement strand
GTATCAACCGTCATCTCAAAACTAAAGGCTAGAAAGTTGATTTATATTTGCAGAGTGTTGCAGAGTGCAGGTTTTAAATCATAGTTTCTCTGCGGAAGTTTTTTTTATGCAGATTTATATTTCTCATATTTGACATTTGTGAATTGTCAACATTTGACGGATATTATCTTTTCCACTTAACAGAACAAGTTGTAAATGTCCAAATAAAGATTTTCATCACTCAAAATATTTTTTTTAATTTAGTAAAACAATAATTTAAAAACATGATTAGCTAATTTTGCGGCACCTGTGAAATTACTTTGCCGAGCTGAAGTTTTTTTATTGGAAGATATTTTGTTATTCAGGAACCTCAATTCTTCACCCAATTCCCCAGAACTATCATCTGTAACTAGATCAGTGTTGCCACAATGATACCAAAGTATCAAAAGTGATACTTTTTAATCTTAATTTGGACGTGATACTTCGGTTTCTGTAAAATGCCTATTTTGATACTTTTTAATTTCAACAAACAAATTACTATAATATGCCAGGCAATACTTCAATATTTACGGAACTGTGAATCGTAAAGGTGAAATGCAACTCAAGCCCGACGGATTCTACGATAAGGGTGATTAATTCGTATTTTTATATTTTATTTAAATTTGTTTTGGAGGGATACATTTTTTTGTAAAAGAAAATGTTTTTAATATTAACAAAATAATAATAGTGCCAGTTTTACTCATAGTTAATACTATGATACCTTTTGATACTTTTCTTCTGTCTGTGGAGATACTTTTTTCTAAAGTCTTGTGGCAACACTGAACTAGATTCGGGAATATGTACTTTTATTAGAAGATCAAGGGTCAATCATATTATGTGGTTGTTCATTCTGACTTTATTTATATGAAGGTCAAACTTGTAAAAGGGACTCATTAAATAAAATAATAATAATAGAAACAAATTAACAAAGCAACAGCTAACAGAAACTTCAACAGATTCAAATATAGTGATGCTGTGAACTACAACAAATGACGAACGCAACCAATGTGTTTTAATGGAACAGATTAACCTAGCCGATTTAGAACTTAAGTCCAACGTTGAAGTTGTTGCTGTGGTCAATGTGTTCTTCTAAGTTGAAAAGCATTTATTCTAAAAGCTATCTTATGGTTGTCACAGTACTGTTGAACGGACATATGGTTCGTTCAGGCACTTTTCTAAAATAAAATTAATAACGTCAAATTATATAACTCGGGAGAGTGTTCTCTAAATTTCATAAATAGTATTGGTATACTTTTTGTACGAAAACGTGTAAAACGGCAATACGAGTCAATTGTCAAATAAACGCCAAAGTAAAAAAAATTGGCCAAGTACGAGGAGGGCCTAGTGCAATAGTGTTCCGGACATTTTATATTATCATTAAATAGAAGGCAATTTATCCATATCCTGCATAGGTACACCTGTAATGTAATGTCTAATCAACTCTATCAAATTGTAAAACCAAAAACCGTAAATATGTCCTAGTAATACTGTGCTGAGATTCCAGTCCATTTTAACTTGCACTTTCGACATAACACATGTATTGAATTCGTGCAAAAATTGGAACTCGAGATATTAAACAATTCTGAAATTACGTTGATAGAGAAGCTCGTAATAGTATGTATGCCGATTCTGTTTCGCTGTCTGTAAGACTAAACGAATGAAGATTTACTTTAAACTTCATGTTAGCGAGCTATTGCACGGCCCCTAAAGGGGATATTGAAATTGTTGTTCTAGCCCTACTATTAGAGTTACTTTACTTAATTTAATTTTGATTAAAAGGCAAAGGCAACATTTTTCAAATGTTTGTCAAGCTTTTTTGCCACATGATGAAAAACAAAATAGTTTTTGTTTGCCTTTCATACAAGGTGCCCAAGAAAGGGCCCCCAAAATGAAAGTCATTGCCACCATCTTGTGCGAGTTTCCACATAATGTATACTTAGTGAAAATTTCAGCTCTCTACGTCTAACGGTTTAAAAGTTACAGGGCTGTGACAGACTGACGGACAGACGGACAGACAGACACCGTATCAAACCCATAAGTGTTCCGTCTTTCCTTTTAAGGTCCGGAACACTAGAAAACGAATTACGTTGTTGTTAGTAGCTTTCAGTATGTTACAGCATTCAGATTTCGACAGCTTCTTGACATCTGAACAATACAATGGCGGTGATACCGAATAAAGTGAGTTAAAAACCAGTGAAAAAATGCTACAATCCGCCTGGAGCGGATCGTATGATACCCTATCCCTATCTTATGTGGTCGTGTCAGTGGGCGGTGGAAAATGTATTCACAAAATTTTCTATTTTGCCCTATAAACTAATATTTTTACTCGAAAATTAATTTTTGAAGTAAACGCCCCTAAAAAGTGGGCGTGGCCATATGCGATGTATAGACGATTTGTAGATTAAGTGAATATCTACATATTTGCTCAAGTAAGTTTTTTCGAGTTTCATATGAAAATAGTGAAAAAAGGTGATTTTTTTGAAAATTGGGCGTGTCAGTGGGCGAATTTTAAAATTGTTTACACTTGTATTGCTTACTTTTCCAAAGACCTCGTATACAAAATTTCATCAACCTAGCTCAAAATTTAAGGCCCAAACACTGGTGACATACGGACGGACGGACGGACATGGCTTAATCGACTCGGCTAGTGATGCGGATCATTTATATATATACTTTATGTGGTCTATCTTCAATATTTCTCTATGTTACAAACTATGTATCAAACTTAATATACCCTTAGGATAGGGTATAATAATCACGCACTTAAAAATTGCTCAACGAGTTAACTCTGGATTAATTTTAACTCTGGTTTAATCTATGAAATATTTCTTATAGAACATGGTAGAAATATTTTGTTCAATATTTCATTCGTTATCATTTAAGCTCCCACTTTCAATGGAATCATTTTTCACTGAAAAAATTAAAATGAAGTCCCACTTTTCCCACGCACTTCATTATGAACCCAAGATGATTAAATAAACTTTTGAATGAGTAGACAAAATGTGATAGTTTTTGGCCTTTCAAACTTCAATGAGTTCATTTATCTGAAGAAAGACATAAACACTTTACACTTATTAGCAAGTAATTTGGTTTGCTGTTGTCTTGGCAATTATCCTGTTGGTAAATTAGGTTAACTGTTTATATTTAAAAACTTATAATCTTCAAACTCTTATATATTATAAGCTTTAAGTTGACGTTAGTTCGAAAGCGCCACCAAATCAGTTTTACTTTTCCAACGCCCAAATAAATTCCTAGAAATTAATGACATATTTGCATACATTATGTAAGTACAAATAGAAAAGGAAAACTCCATGAATAACGGTCCCCCAATATTCATGTAAAACATTCATTAAAATTATTCATTTGTCTAGAGTCGAGGGGATTGTGTCATTAATTCTTGAAAAATTGTTTAAGGGACTCGAACTGAGGTGTACACATGTAAGGAGCTGGTTTACCCTGTAAGATATTCTTTCCGAGGAAATTTGTTTTATTGTCAACCGAGCCCTACGCGCTTTAAGAATGTATTTTTTCGTTTTTGGTATGCTCTAACAAATAGGTGTGAAATAGATGTTAAAAGAGACTCTGACACGCAAAGGAGTTCCATAATGATTTTCCTTTGATACCTTGTGGTAACCATTAAGATTGATTAATAGTTTGACATACATATCTATAAACTTTCAGAGATGGTACACGGAGGTAGTAAACTCTTTGTTGTTTTCCAATTTATTGTTAAGGCTGTCATCAAATCTGGCTCGGGTTGTTGTTACCATATGAAGTATCTGCTCAAAGTCTTACTTGCATATTCATATACTAGATCCTTTAATCAAACCAAATTCATATCGTGGGCTTGTGTTTTGACTATAAAGTATTATTAATCCACTTTAATCTTCATTCACAAAATGTATCCTGAAGCATTCCAACCACCTTCCCACATGTAGGCATAAACACATATACTCAGTCTTGTACAAACTGGGCAAGAGGATAGTAGACAGACAGATTAATGAACATTACTATAAAGAAGTTGTAAATAAATTCTTCTTTATTGAAATGAATAAATTTATTCTTCCTTCGCCCTTTCATAGCCTTTAAATATTCAAAAGGATTTTTCTCAAGCATTTAATAGGATTGACAATAAATTGCTTTCAGAGAATAAAGCACTTCACAACAAAGTTATCTAAATAAATCCATTTCCTCTCACCTCAAAACTGGCACAAGTTTACTCCTAACATTTTGTTTTTTTGGTTACCTACATACATACATAGTTGTTGCTGTCTGGCCTGAATGTAGGTGGGCCAGTTTGTTTGATTTCCTGAATAAATTTTCGGTTGGAATATTCAAAAGTGTAAGGTATAATGGGAACGGAAAATGCAGTGAAAAATCCACAGAACAATAACCTTGTGTAGTTTATTTAAACTATAGAGTGACTTTTTTTTTTACTATTGGTGTTCTTTTGACAGAGAAGTTAGGTAGATACAATTGAAAATTTGTTCATTCTTGTGCCACCTTAAAGGCGGGTCAAGGTTAACTGATTATGCTACGATCAACCCACATTGGGGAATCGAATGATATAACAAAATCAATCTAACCTGCACGGGAGGTTACTTAATAGTTCTACATAAAGCATTAGGCATAAAACAGTTTTAATTTTTTTTTTAGCTTTGATTGGTTTGGTCATGTGTTTAAATAAAGAATTAGTGTTTTTAGACTCATGAGTGTACGTAAGTATTATAAAAGTAATAACTAAACTTACGAGTAACAGTGTATCTCTATTCAATTGAGACCTTGCTACCGAAATATTAGCAAGAATAAAAAAAATCTAATATATAAAAATCTCGTGTCACAATGTTCGTTCCCTAACTCCTCCGAAACGGCTTGACCGATTCTTATGAAATTTTTTATGCATATTCAGTAAGTCTGAGAATCGGCTACTATCTATTTTTCAAACCTCTAAATGATAAGGGGTGTCCACCTTTTTTTTTTATTTTTTTGTTATTTTTTTTTTTTTAATTTTTTTATTATGTGGCATTATAAAATACATACAACCCTAAATTTTCACTTTTCTTTCACCAACCCCTGCTTTTTAATAGTCATTTTCATAATTTTATCATTTTTCATCCCGCTCGATAACATTCAGTGTTCGGACTTTGCTGCAATTGCAGTAGATCTACTGCGATTTTGAAAAATATTTAAAATCTGCTGCGCCACTGTGCTTTACTTGAAATCTACTGCGATTTTTGAATGTGAAACCGGTTGAAAATTTGATGTTTTCTAGATGAAAAACTTAACACAATCTAGAAAAAACGAAAATTGATGGAAAATTTCATTTAAGAACTGAATTTAACTGAAAATTAATCAGTTATTAAACATTTTATAAAAAAAATAATTTCGTGCAAAGATTTGTGATTAAATTTACTTTGTTTTAACCTTATTTTATCGTAAAAAATATATGTGTATAAATCTAAACCCCATTATTGTTGTATTTTTTGCAACAAAAACAAATCTGCTTCGGAAAATACAGTTTTGCTGCACTTTTTGTAAGAATCTACTGCTAAATTTTATTATTGGAGCCCGAAACCTGGAGTGCACTTAACCAGGCATAGGTTTATTGAGCTGACACTATGTAAGATGGCGGGGATAACCTTTTTCTCTTGGAACTAGGTTGCCTGGATTAATGAAAGAGTTTAGTTTTGTTTTTTTTTTTTTGTCTGTAGCATTAACAGATTAATATTATGTAATGAATTAATGATATAAATAATTATTACTTTTAATATCTACATTGAAAAAATTAATGTTTGGTGTTTTGATATTTTTATATTCCCTCATCGTTCACAGCGCTCCACATCCTTATACACTTCCAATAAATTAGTTATTTTTTTTCTACACTAGAAATTCTCTAGAAATTATTTACATGGCAAAACAACGTTTGCCGGGTCAGCTAGTATTGTTATATTTTTATAATTTAATAGGAAATAGAAATAAAATTAACTAGTTGAAAGTGCGCGACGAAGGCGTACATTTTTGCGCTTGCGATGATCGAAAATGTAGATCTACTAATTTTGTCTGTCTCTCTGTGTGTGCATAATGCTACAGTGTGAATGCGTTAAGTAATTTCGATATATATCAAATCTAGGGTCTGTGGGGTAATCCCTGGAGGAAATTTTTTGTTTTAGCCCTAATATTAACGGTACCTTACTAAATTAACAAAAACTGTATTATGTTATGTAGGTATTCAAAATTTGAGGCATAAATACAAGGCCGATTTCAACACTGAGATTTATATAGAGATAAGCAATAAGATAACTTACTACATTTTGTCAAAAGTAGTCATAAATATACTCCTGGCCAATTTGTTTAAATACCGATTTTTTTTGAGAACGGATTAACCGATCACATTAAATTTTTTACATTAGATTGTAAATTAGAAAGGCAATAAGGTGGTGTATCAAGGATTAAAAGGTTAAAGCCAATTTTCATATTTAGGTACACTAGTTTCATAAAGTCTTATAAGATTGTATACCATGCTTTTATTGTTTATAATGGTACTTTTCTTTTTATCGCCAACAACCAGAAGCTACTTTTTCGTAAACGTTGACCCATTTTTTTATTTTACTTTATTTTTGTGAAATTTTATAAGATGGACAATTTTTTTTAACTCCTCCTTTTTTTTTAAAATGGCATGAAACCGCTATTTTCGTAAGACCTTGAACTATCATTTATATTTTTCAATGTAAAGCTATAAAATGAAAAGAAAATTTACTACCGTAGCCTGAATATAAAATATTAAAAATACAGAATGGATTTGTGAATATGTAACTTGTTGTTTGAATCCGTTACAGATTACTAAGTACTAACTTTAAATATGTATTTATCTCAAAATCAAGTAGCATAATTTTTGATTCATTAGGTTCAAAAAATAGTAAAATGGTCCCTCAGTATAAGCTCTACATAAGTTTGAATGTCAGATTTGTGTATATATAAAATTTTGCTCACATTTTGATTTTGAAAAAAATCCATTGAATATTAACGAAGAAATGGCCATATTTCTAAAACCATTAACAAGCAAAGTTCTGTTATACGCTTTTTAGCGAAAAACGTGCTACAGCATTTTATAGCATATGCCTGGACTAACTCAAATATGAAACTTAATCAAAATAAGTAAAGTACCGTTCTTAGCAATGTTGGCCAAAAACGTGGTACGTTTTTTTATTAGACTTTACAAGGCTAGTAAAAATATAAAATTTAAACAATATCGTTCGAGTTGTTTTCAAGCAAATCGGCTAAAATCCCTTGACTCCAAGAAAAGTACCGTTATTACCAATCCAAAAGCCAAAAATGTGGAACGCCATCTTAAAACATTAGCCCAGTTTTGTACACACTGAAAATTTGAAATAAATCTGTTCACCCATTTTTTAATAATCCGGCTTTTAACCAAATTGGCCTCAAGTGCCGTTATAACAAATTTTGGCCAAAATGTTGTAAGCCATTTTGTAGCATGTATCTAAACTCGTTTCAGTATAATGTGTTAATAATATCGGTTCAGTCGTTTTCGTTTAAATTAGTTTATTTTACCAATTTGTAAGTAAAGTACCGTTATTAACACTTTTGCCTAAAAATGAGGTCCGCTCAACTTGTAGCAATTAGCAAACTAGCCGAAATATGAAATTTGAAAAAAATCCTAGGAAGCGTTTTCCAGTAAGTTTGTTTTTCGTCAAATTGGCCATAAGTAAAGTACCGTTATTACTAGGGCTAGAACAAAAATTTCAATTTCACCTCTAGGGATTACCTCGCAGACCCTAGATACGAGATTGATCACAATCAGTTCACCCGCTTAGGCTGTAGCGTCGCTGACAGAATTTTCAGACCCACTTTTTTCAATTTCTCTATAACGGTAATATTAGAATTTATCAGAATCCTGAACATTTTCACAAATCCAAAACTTGCCCTATACTACGATGCAAGCAAAAAGTGTCACTTAAACAGCAGTTTGAATATATGTAGGTATTTTAAAACATTTTATTGAGCGTGAAATTATTCTTTGAATATATTTTACTCAACAGTTAAGAGGTTGAGAGTAAGCCAAATGTGCCTAATGAAACGAATATGATTACCTAATTGAATTTTCTAATTACTATCTGCTCTTCCGACTTACCTTTTGAATCAAAAATTACATTCCGCATCGTAGTATTCATTTTAAAAAAAAAAGAGTACGAATTAGTTCGAAGAGGTACTTTCAATTAAGTGGAGAGTGAAAGCTCAAGCCGCAATTATATGGTCGTGCTTATGATTTAAATCAAGAAATTAAGAATGTAGGTACACATGTATGTATATACTATTTAGGCGAATTCAATGTTATTTGAAATTACGTCAATAAATTGTTAATTTTTAAATGATACTATACCTATGATTTTATTCCCTGAATAGATTTTCGTGTTAAAAATGACTGAAGACAGATGGTTAAAAGACTTCACTAACAGATTTGAGCTGTTTTCATAGCAAGTCATTGTATTCTTTCTCTAATTTTTGAATATACTCGAATGTATTGACAACCTTCCAGCTGCAGGTTAATTTCATATGAATCTTGGATTTTAGTTTGTCGGAAACGTACCAGAGTAAAACTAAAAAGGCAGGTTTTGGAAACCATTTCTCTTGCAAGCGTCAGAAAAATATCCAAGATATATATTTTAATTAAGGATGATATGTGTATGTATGTAGGTATAAAGATGAAGGCACATCTAACGACCTGCCAGGGCTTTGTACCAATTTAATCGTCTCTAATTAGCTTATCGCCCTCGATGTTGAAAATCTCATTACAGTATATTTTATGGTTTAAGCACGCTTTATGAGCTTAAAAAATGAACTACATATTATGTTCCCATCTATCAGTCTTATCCTTTTATGTAACGCAAAAAATCTTCTTAAGCTGAAACTGCTATTCATTTTGAAATTTCATTAATTCAGAGTTTCGTATACTCTGCTCACTTTCGTTCCAGAAGGCTTATAAAAGTGATTAAGAACGTAATAAATGCATAATACGGAATAAACCACACATCCATTCGCCGCATAGCAAGTCATAACCGAGTGAGGATAACGAGTGGCTTGTTTAATTCACTTTTGTTTATTCCCCTTGTTGTGTCTGTTTATTAAGAACAAACATGCCTGTGTATAGTCACTTGCTTTTTATTACCTGCCAGGTATAAGTGGCAGTGGGATGTGTATATGTGACAATGAAAACGTTTCAAGACGACAAACATAGGCATACAGCCAAACATTTTAGTAATTGTTATCCCAATCCTACCCACTTAATGTAATCAAAGCGAGTTTAGCATCAATTCATGTAAACCGCCTTGTTCAGTAACCCACCCAACCATCCACCCACCTCTGAGTTTATATTGCCAGGACCAAATCTAAGTATCCACTCATCCTCTCAACGCCTCCCTTCTGTCGTTGATTATGTTCACACTATTACAACAGCCAGCCTATTAACACCGCCACCGTAATTTCCCTCTCGCACACACTTCAAATGGATGGTAAAAAAAAAACCTTTTCACTTAAGGACTTTCTTTTCGTTCCTTGAAAGCGCAATCGGTATATAGGTACACATATAATAGGTAGCGACGACGTTGTTGGTATTATACCAGGCAGCGTTGAGCGGAGCCGTAAAACAAGTGTAAATGGTATCTGGTGCCATAATTTTCAAGCAGTGTTGCTTAATTTCAGTTGTAAAAGGAGACAAGTGCAGATGAATGGCTTATGATTTATTTGTAATATACAAACAGTGGATAATACATCAGGACGCGCATCAAGAGAACTTTATGAGGCCCTCTTGTTCCGCTCACTTTGTCCTTCAAATTTAGCCTCAAATACGACGAGTTCTAGCTAGGAATCAACAAATGCATGTGTATGTATAATAAGGAAGTTCTTTTTTGCGCTTCTACATACTCAACGGGAACACGTGAATACCAGAATATAGATACACACATACATACATGCACACTGTTGAGCGTTAGTTTGCTGTAGGGATGGTTACACAAGTTTGAATCTTAGTTTGAATAGGGCCTAAAAATGTAAATACACTTCAGTCTGTATATTCAGTTTTTGCCACCCGCACGAAAGAGGAAGGATTTGCTAATGAAAGGTAGCTTTCTTTGCACGCAAATGTACATACGAGTACACTCTAGTATGGCGTTTAAAAAGGGGGTATATGCCGCATGAAATAGAAGGTTTGCATTGGCTTGCTGTAAGAGGACCTTTAGTCTCCTTAATTTTCTTTTTTTTTTCCATTTGTTTGCGTAGGTATTTTGCAGTGTGCATTGATTTTTTTCCGGTACATGTTGCAAGAGCTGCGAAATAATGTCAAGGATACAGTAAACAAAGAGTTGATTTTGTTGAAATCCTTTTAATGAGTGGAAAGCATCTATGTGTGTTTATCCTTTTCTTTTATTAAATGGCTACGCTCTCAGTGTCGGACGATTAAATATTGTGTGGAAATTTGCTGTCGGTGCGGTTAGTGTCTTCCTTTCGGAGAGATTAAAAATAAATTGTGGAATGGTTATTGAAATCCTGTATTTTATGATGATGATGATGAGTAACAAATCCTATGTGGAAGGTAAGGTTCGCATGTAGGGTAGCTAAAATGTTGGCTGGTAATTGATTCAATTATTTTATAAACCACAGATACCTACTATATGAAACATATATACTCGTATACTTGTTGCAAAAAAGTTCTTAGTCTTTTTAAACCTTTACGGTATTGTATCAATTGTCCAAGGTCAACTAACAACAATCTGCTTTGCCAGAAACTTCAGAAGTTTCAACGGCCTTATTATTAACGGTAGTCCACTTACCGCGAACATTTCAAAAAGTTGAGTTTCTCGAGAACGGTTCTGACTTTTGGTGGACTTTTACCGACTTTAGCCCGTTGAAGTGTTTTCAGATGTCTTTGTCTGTGAATTTTGAGGTGACCGGAAAAACAGCTGTTTGTTGAATGTTACAATCAGTGTTGGAAATTCAGAGTAGACAAAAAGTTGTATATTGGCGAACCCAAAAGTGGTAGATTTTTGAAAAATATCATAAATGCGACAAACAAAAGCTTATGCACTATGCATTACTTACAAACATATAAATTGTATGCGTTGTTTAATTTGTATGTTGCACTTATGGTATGTTTAAAAAATCGATCACTTTTTGGTTTCCCAATTTGCCCACTCTCAAGTCCCAAAATTGATAGCGAGAGTCAACAAACAGCTGTTGGTTTGTTTGTTTCCCGTCACTTAAAAATGGACATACAATGACATTCGAAATTATCTCAACTTTGGTTAACGAGATTTCGGCAAAAGTTCATCGAAATCTCAAGATTTGAAAATGCTACAGTTCGCCTGGAGCGGATCGTGTGGTACTCTATCACTTGCCTATATGTACATATGTATATCCTTCTTCTATCATTATAATTGCTTGAAGGAGTTTTTTAAATTTCTTCTCCATAACCTGAATTTTATCAAAAAGTCGGCGACGTAGTGGGCGGGTTTTGAACATTTTTCAACATACACTGTATTTTGTTCTTAAGAAGTCATACATATATTCTAATGAAGCAACCGAAAAACAGTTTTTTGATTAAAAACGTCCTAAAGAGTGGGCATGGCCATATACAATGTATTGAAGATTTGTAGAGTAAGTGAATATCTTTATATTTGCTTAGGTAAGTTTTTTCGAGTTCCATATAAAAATACTGAAAAATGTGATTTTTTCGAAAAGTGGGCGGATTTAAACATTTCTTACACTTGTATTGTTTACTTTTCCGAAGACCTCGTATACAAAATTTCATCAACCTAGCTTAAAAACTGGTCACATACTGACGGAGGGACGGACATGGCTTAATCAACTCAGCTAGGCTAGTGATGCTGATCATTTACATATATATATGTACTTTGTTGGGTCTATCTTTAACTTAATATATAGGCTATAATATACTTAAATAAAGAGGGTATAAAAATGTACATGAATATTTAATAGCAAGTTCGCTTTATTAAACACGAATTTCGGGAAGCTACTTTTGATATTCAGCCATATCATGAATAAAATTCTCTCCGAACTTTTTCTCGTCGGGAAACCCGATATAGTGAACAGTGCTCGAAAGGAAAAGGAAAAGTTCTTCCTATTGTGAATAAGTATTCGATGCAAATTTTCACAGAATCTCCCTCGAACTTTTCCTCTGTAGTTTTTGAGTGAAAATTTAAAAAAGATAAACAAGTTTGCAGGTTTGGTTGCAAAATTCTATTAAATATTTTAAATTTACGTGGAAACAGCGTGCATGCTTGTATGTATATATTTATTTATTATGTATGTCGAATGTACCTTTAAAAAAAAAGTGAAATGTTGAAAAGGAATTTGTAAAAATTAATTAGTTTACAGGGGCCGACGTAAATGGGTTCGATTTATATCTGAAATTTCTCTATTGCGCGTATATGTATCAGTATTTTGTTTTACTTATCTCTAAAATTCCTTTTGTTACAAATAAACGAACTGATTTTGGGTAAATGATACCTTTTTAAATTATCAAATATGATTTTGAATTCAGTACGCAAGAAAATGTGTGCGTACTGACCCAGTGCATCGCTGGGTCGTTTTTTTTTTTTTTTGATGCGCTGTCCGACTCCATGCTCTAGCATGTTTACGTGCCAAACCACCGCCCCAAACTGTAAGTTGGCCCCTACGGTACCGCCGATTAAAGCATTCCTTCGTAGGGGCAGGTTTTTGACGTCATGTCTTCTTCGTTATATTGCAGGGCTCTGTTCTTCTTCGGCTCTTTGTGTTTGGTTTTCCAGCCGTAGCTCCTGCATTATACCCAAGCTTCTCTTCTTGAGAGCATGGAACCTATTAGGCGCCTTGGGGTTACCGCATTTTCACTCTCTCGTTCTAGGATGTTTCTCGCAGACTCATATTGTTTGCACTCTACAAGGACGTGTTCCGCATTTTGAACTTTCCCTTCACAGTGCCGGCAGAAAGGATCATCTGCGATATTGGATTTGTGGAGGTATTCGCGAAAACTTCCATGTCCTGTTAGGAATTGAGTGAGGTAGAAGTGTACCTTCCCGTGCTTTCTTGTGGTTCACTCTACGATATTTTGCAGCAGTTTGTAGGTCCACCGGCCATTTTCTGACGTGCTCCATCGTCGTTGCCATTCTAATTTTGCAGTCGCTCTGATGGTGCTTCTTTCCTCGTTGTCGCTATTCTGCATGCATGCTGCTACTCTGACCTCCAGGTCGATAGGCATTCGCGCTGCTATTACATCAATTGCATCCCCCGATACTATCCTATATGCGGAGCATATTCTAAGAGATGCTCTTCTGTGTACCGAATTTATCCCCCTCATGTATGAGTTTACAGCTGTAGCCGGTTCCCATATGGGGGCTGCATACATGAGGATTGACTTGCTAACTGTTGCAAGTAGGCTTCTTATAGGCTGCTTTGGTCCTCCAATATTGGGCATTAGCCTGGATATTGCTGCAACCACCCGATTGGCCTTTACGCTTGTGTGGGCTAGGTGTTCTCTAAGGTTTAGCCTATGGTCAAGCAGTACTCCCAGGTACTTTATGTAAGGCTTCGACTCGATAGTGTGTTCACCTACCTCTATTGTTAGGTGTCCCTCAACGCCCTCATAATGCAGCTCCATTTGGCAGAGTTGAAGGCATTCTTTACTTCGAGGGTAACAGTCCATTTTCTCCTTCGGTGGCTGGGTCGTACGTATTTGCATTTTCAAGTTAATTGAAAATGAATTAGTTTTGATATGTATTATAAAATTTATGATTTTTTTTTAAATGCTATATTTTAGCACATGGCATAAGTATGTACGTATGAGTATTAACTGAGAAAAATCTACATTTTGAAAAATAGTTAATATGCAAAGCACCGTTATATGTACGTATGTATTTTTAGCCAAAAACGTGGTACATCTTATAGCACTTGTCTAGACCAACTCACATATGTATGTTATGTGTATATAGACAATAAAATATAATCAAAATCTATAGAACCATTTTCGACTGGCTTTCTGTCAAATTGTCCCTAATAATAGGGATAGAAGCTAGAATAAAATTCCGACTTCGCCTAGATTTAGAGAGAACGGCACCGAAAGATGACGATTTTTTGCATGGGGTTATAATTCTTCGTTATGTACCTTCTCACTCCTTTTTATGTCATACCGAATCTGTTTTAATCCTTCCCTTTCCTTCTCATTTATCTGATCCAGAAACTAGATGTCTTATTTCTAAGCAGTTGTAAACACAACTAAAGAAACACGAAAAAAAGCAACAAATTCCATAGCGCCTTCTTGACATAAAAGATTTATTTTACTATCAAGTCTTAACCATAAAGTTTAAATGAGGAACGGGGATTCGTTGCGCTCAGTTCATCTATGAATAAAGTTATTTTTAAGTTTCTTTTTGCAAGTTATTCCAGAAAATACTAGGTATATGCTTAAAAACTTCCAGTGAAAAAAAAAAAACTTGCAACTAGGTACTTAACAAAAATCGATAGTTACAATCCATTAATGCAAAAAAAAAAAAACATTTTCTTCAATTTATTCGCGAAGTGATGGGTATTGGTACAAATACATTTTTAGATTATACCATACTTCTAGGACATTATTTATGATATTGCGGCAGCATCCCTTCGTCGTGACTGATTATGACATCAGCAACTTTTTTGTTGAATGTAAATGTTCTCGTTCTTATAATCTTCTTCACCCCAAGTTTTCTTTCGAAATATTTATTTAACAATGAAGCACTCGGAATAGAGAGTTGGTATATAAATGTGTATGTACGTGGAACACACGTGCGTTTTAGTAGATTAAAGACAGCTTGAATAGACATCAATAACAAGGTACCTTCCTACCGGCAAACGAAACGATTTTTTGACACATCAACGGAGCTGTGAAGTAAACCTTTTGTCAACTGGGAGTTGTATTATTATTATTATTATTATTTTTTCCTTCAAAGTGCACTTCTATTGACGTAGACGTAATTTAAAAATATCAACTTTATCTGTGTGAGCAGGTTAGCAGAATAAATTTGAAAAGAAAATCTGGTCTGAAGTTGAACGATAGAAAAAAAATCAGCGGCAGACAAAATATTTAAATGCTGGTAGGTAAAAATAGAGTCTTCCCACAGGAGTAGAACGCAATTCAATATATGTACATACTTTAAAAGTAAGCTCATTATTTATCCTGGTAGCGAGAAGAGGGAACCTATATAAATAAAATTGAAATCTATTTATAATATCGTTCGCTGGAATGTTATATCTAAGCGATAAAAGTTATATAAAAGTACATTGTTAAGAGGTGTAGAAAATCTTTATGAGATGTTACCTACTGTTAGCTTAGCTATTATTCAGTTCAAGTTAGGATACCCAGGATCTTTGAACAGTTAGTCTTTTTCCGGTACCAGCTTTGATAAATAAGTGCAATTACCAGGAAGATTTTGAAAATATACATACATACCTATGTAGTTATCTTTTAATACGACTTGCAGGACTCTTTATCACTTGGAAAGTGGTAAATCGAACTCTTCGGATATTGGTAGTCAAAAGTCATTAAAGATAATATCATAGGGAAAAGTTTTGTCTTTGTCATAATGAAGTTAAAGCCGGCTCTTTAGGTAATAGTTCCAGTTTGAGTCTTATCTTGTATGAGATACATACTAGGTTTAGGTATCCAAAAAAAATATTCCTTCAAAGAATATGGCTACTGCAGAAGGAAGGGGCCGTGGTGGGTGCACCGTCAACCCTTTCCCATGGAGCTCCTTACCTTCCTTTTGTAAAATTAATTATTAGTAAATTATGTGGTTTGTGATATGGCGACACAAACTCAAATAACATAACAAGAAATTGGCTGTAGGCAATGCTTTGTCGCCCCAACCTTTAGTGGCATATGTACATCCGTATATACATACATATTCATAAGAACGTATATCTAGTTAGACCTAGCTTTTTTCCATCGTTCAACCATCATTCTTTAAAATGCGATGACTGATAGTGATGAGGGTAATTTTTCTTTCTTGATTTTTTTTTATATAAAATGGTGGCATATTGCAATTTAGGATACACATAAAAATACAAAAAAGTTTTAAAATTTCAGTACAAAATAAAACACGTGAAATATAATCCATCAAATATGACAGCAAATGTATGTTGCTATATAATCATCCCCGTTTCATGAAAAAATAATTCAATGTGCGTCATTTAAATTTTACTTTCTGTCTGTATTGCCATGAAAGCTTCCTCATTGAACTGCCAGATTTTTGACCTGCAATGAACTTAAACAATATTCTTAAAATATCACGTTCACAGTGTGTATTTTAGAAACAAGTGGTTTTTTTTTTCAAATACTTGCTTGTTCCGATTTCGAATTTTCACTAAGTTCTTATGTCTTTATATTTTTCTGGAGATTTTTACTTTTTGCGAGGATTAATAAAATTATTTGGCATAAAAAGATACTCAAATGGGCAAGTATTAAATCGGACAGTTCAACATGATTCAGGGACTTTAATGTGCAGTCGATTGTCACTCATGTTGATTTGTTTAATATCACAGTTTACAATTACAACATGTACATCACGCAAAATTAATTGCTAATTTGATTTCACGCAGTATTCACAGCCAGTGCTATCGTTTGTGTTAAACTGGCAGTTAATACTAAAATGTGATCAAAAAGTAGCAATTATAATAAGGGTAGTAAGTAAGTAGGTGAAATAGAAGTCTATACGATCAATACACTTGTGTATGTAAAACTAGTGCAATAAAATGTTCGTCAAGTAACGACCGGAGGTTGGCCTAGACCGACCGCCTATTTCATCTTCTTGTTATAAAAATTGAAGTTATTATAAGCGTCGTGCTCCTTAGGCGGCCCGTAGAAGGGCAATACACAATATTATTGTTTTGGTGCCCCAAACTAATCATTTTGCTTTTGATATTTGTGTAAATTTTCTGCTATCCTCTTTTGTTTTTATCGATATTTTCACTTAATTACTCTCGGATATGTTTGCTGCAGGACAATTGAAATATAACTGAAGAAATATTGCACAACGTGACCCACAGATATTGCTCAGTAAATATCAAACTCAACTCTTCAATATTGTCTACAGAAAATCAATAATATTGTGCAATATCCAATATTCCACAATAATATTGACCGACTAGGGGCCGCTTTTGACTCAAATTCTAAACTAGTTCCCTCTGACATTGTGCGATAATTTATTTATAAGTAACAAACTACTTCAGTGTAAAATATAGACCAATGTCTGCCAAAATTCTACTTTAGCCACATTTTCTATCGCAATAATTTTTCCCACCTATTCTCATGGTTTTAGTACCTTTAAAGATGTTGATCCACTTGTGTACCATAGCTATTTCAAATGTTTTCTTTAGAACTTACAATGTAGAAGAGAAAATATTCACATTATTATATAATATTACTCGTATGTGTTACTGAGGCAAGGCTACTCTTAAATCAATAAAGGCCTCTGAAATGACATCTAAATCATTTTAAGGCTACCCTTTGTGTTTTAAATCAAATAAATTTGGCGACCAACTAGCCAAAGCGGGGATGGCAGTCAGGCTTCAAGTGTTTTTATAAACTCTAATTGCAAAGGGGGATATGAATACCCTTATAATTTGAATGAATATGGTTATGACTTGACTATTTACTTTTGTTTAAAGTTTCAGATTGGCAAATTAGCTGTGTTACGAAAATCAAAATTCTGAGAGAAGTGTTTTTCATGTATTTAGAGCAACTTATGGTCGATCTATATAATCAGCCGATTCGCTATACCATCGACAAATTTGAAGCACAATTTTCTTTATGAGGGATCACATCGAGGAAGTAGTGATGATGATCAATCGATAGTCATCTAAAATTGGAACTTTTATTTTTATTGTTTTACTTTTGAAAAAAGTATGTACATCTGAATGAATCACACTGTATATGCATTACAATACAGCACAGAAGACACCACTGCTGACTTACGTTTTATGTGACCGCCGTAACATCAAATTATTGCGAAATATGCAAATATGCGTACTCTACTGCATTCTTCCCATTATAGCCGTCTATTCAAAAATAAACATTCCTTACAAATGCATTTCCAATCAAATTGTTGTGACATGAGTTTCTTTGAGAACTGTCAATAGTAATTTAGCGCTTCAGTAACATTTATATTCAAAGTTTTAGTTTACAGACTAACCAACAGATTACTGCTGTTATTTGTCCACAATTTGCAACTCATAGAAGGATCTTATAACTTAATTCGATTCAATGTATATATACATATGTCTAGAGTAAAAGTTCCATCATTTTTAAGAAAACAGCTTATATTGATTGTATTTATTTTCAAATATACATAATGTTTGCTTCATTCAAACTTCTCCAAAATGCCACGTAAGTTGCGTCATGAGAATTTGCATTAGCGTTTTCATTGTTGCTATTTCAAATGAATTTTCAATTTGATTGAAGATGGTTTCTTTGTGGCTAGAAATTTATCATTCCTACTGGTCAAATACAAGGTTGCAGACATAGATTTTCCCAGTTTTGTAAATTAGAATAATTGTTTCTATTTGGTTTTGTTTATTTAAATATTTAATACCTGTCAAGTGACTGTCGCCAAAGTTGATGCATATTAACACTCGTTCTGCAACTTTTCTCAAAATTGCTGGTGATAAATTCTTTACTTTTTTTAAGATGTTTTCTTTTATGGCCGTCCACATCGAAAGAGTGTTAGTATAGAGCATGGCTTTAATGTAATAAGCTTGGAGCAGCATGAAATTACTCATTTAAAAGTGGGGAACAAATTACTGAAGCGGATGGCATTTGGTACTTCTTTAATTCGATGAAACAAAGAAGCAATTTGGATTGTTAAGAGTTAATAAAAAATTGGGTAAATGTGAGGAGGTCCTTGTTCCGGATATTTTGAAATATACTTGAAAGCTCCTAATGCGATATTATTGCCCACATTGCTCCATTTCAATTTCGTCAAAATCCAGTGAATTACAAGCTTACTTACTTACTTAGGTAGCGCTACAGGGGCCCAACTAACAAATTTCTCCAGCCAGTACGGTTACGACCCAGCTTCCTTTAGTTGCACACGCTAAGATGGTTCCACTTGTTTGCGTCATCTACCTCGATGTCATCCTCTTCTGCGCCGTCTATCCGGGGTGGATTCAAAGACGTTCTTAGTTGCAACGTTGGGCTCCATCCTCGAAGAACTTTTTTCTCAAAATAACCAAGAGCATCTTCATCCAATTTTGTTAACGCCCATACCTCTGCGCCGCAGGACTTATAAGTCTTAAGAGTTATTTATGTAGTTTCACTGGATATTGCCAGCCGAATAGGTAAAGCAAAATTTGTGTTTGGGATGCTCTCCACAGTTTGGCGAAATAATGCAATTAGCTTAAACACCAAGCTACGACTGTTCTGTTCCAACGTTGAATCCGTGCTGGTATATGGATGTGGTAACTGGAGAGTGACCGTCCCCGTCACAAAGCTGCAAACGTTTGTCTATAGGTGCCTGCGCTACATCTTAAGGATATTCTGGCCAAACCGTTTCTCTAACGAACAGCCTTATCAGAGAATGGGCTATGAGCTTGTAGGCACAACCATACGACGAGGAAAGTGACAGTGAATTGGTCACACTCGCCGAAAGGGTGACAGATCCGTAGCTAACCAAGCGATGCAATGGAACCCGCTTACCCAGGATGGCAGGATACGTGGCGCAGAACAGTGGAAAAGGAAGCACGGCAACTGGGAAAGAGTTGGGGAGAGCTGAAGCGCATTTCCAGAAATCGCACACGATGGCGCGTAGGGGTTTAGAGGACCTACGACAGGATACAGGATATTAGTGAAGTGTTAGTAGTTTGAGGTAGGACTTTGTTACTCACTTACCTTCTAAGCACATAGAAACGCCGATTGGCAAGACTGATTCTTTGTTTGATCTCCCCACTGGTGTCATTCGCGGAGCTCACCATAGACAAATTTAACACTAATTGCTTAAAATTATTTAGTTAAAATAATAAGAAAATCACTTTTATCTTTCCAGATATTTAAAACATCTCAACAACTGTAATCCGAGAATAACTTATGTGATGCCTTACGTATTTGAATGGCTCAGCTGAAAATAAAACCTAATAATCAAAATGGATAAAAATAAACTTATACGGTTTCTATCGCCTTGCGAAGTCCTGTTGGTAAGTAGAAATGAATTCTCCTCTAAAACTTTGGTGGAATATTTTACAAATTTTAATTAAATTTAAATATATTTACGCTTATTATACTTGTTAATTGTAGGTATTATTTTGGAAAACCGTAGCTTTTTCTGCAAAATCTCAAAACAATTAAAATTCACTTTATTTACGGATCTTCGCAATTGTTGTATCCTCATAATTTAATGACATTGTTTTTGTTTTTAAAAAAGCAACTTGTAAATTGTGCAAGTAATTACAGTCCAACAAAAACCTCTTCCTTTTAACCATAGTATATCCTGTGTATACCTATCTAATTACCTTTTAACGCTATACCCCTGGTATAAATAACTTTGCGCTCTGTTTAATTAAAATCTAACTTTGGCACCTTCCCCTGGCATTTCTTGGAATTGGCTTCGCCCAAACCACTTCAAGCATCAGAGCCATTCAGTAACGTTCAAAACATCGCTTCGTACATAATTTGCAGGCAGAAGGGAATAGAATAAAATTAAATCAAGAGAAGTCTGTGAAGTAGCACTAATCAGGTTTTTTGTTCCTTTTCATTAACTACTACATCGACCAATTGCGCATTAGATTTCCTTTTGTGGACATTGAATACGACGACCGACGGCAGGGTTTGGTTCGAAGTACTCTCTGTGGGACATACCTTCTATCAATTTATAGCAGACACATCACATTCAAATATTACCACTTACCTTACCTACAGGATCGTCGAATGCTCAAGTACTTTCATCTCTCGGAATCGCATTAACTAGGCAACACTGCCTGCCGACTGGATTTGATGTGGCCTCAACTTTGTTTATGGATACGACTTTTCAAGCACTTTATGGACTGTTAACTCGAAATAATCATCATTTAATAACGGTCGCTTAATTAAATATTATTTTTTGAAGATAAGGTATTTCTAATTTCATATCAATGTCCGCAGTGGTTTGGTACTGATAGGCCTTTTATAAACCTGACGGCAACGCGGTGGCCTCTTAGTTCAATGTTATGTCGTTATAAGTATGCAGATACAAATTATCGCTTCAACAAAATTGCTTCTAGCGAAGAGTTGTGATTTTTTTTTTTTTTGCAAATCTGTGTTGGTGACCGAAATAGAAACTATTGATCTATGGAATATTAATGGAAATAAGTGCTATTACATCGCTGCTCCGCTTATCGATTGATTTGATGGGAGCGGTAGCTTGTTGTAATTTTTGTGTTGAGCAAAAATCGAATTTTCATTAATGTTTCTGCAATTCTATTTCACAATTCTGGGTGTATGTTTTTGCCCATTTGCTTATAGTGTTAGTTGAAAGAAGCTTTGAATTAAGTTAACGATAAGAATGTTCAATAAATAAAATAGGATCTTTGATGTAGGGAGGTAATTGGATTTATATTTATTGCTTCTTTCTGCACATTTTGAAAATGAAACGATAAATTGTACAACTACAAATATAGTTTTGATGGTGCTTTATTGGATTTAAGAAAGAAAATACTTTTAAATCAATTAAGAGAAGGAAAAAATGAGTCAACGATTTTTGCTCATTAGATTGCAGCTCCGGACAAAACAAAAACCCAATATTATTAACCAGAGCATTATTATGTATCTTGAGAGTGTAGTCTCCAAGTAGGTCAATGCAAATAGTAGTTCCGGTGGTTTTTTTTTCTCAATGTGTGGTGAATATCTCCTGAAATCGCCCCAACAGTTTCTGTGCGCCTATTTGTTCTTAACAATTGATATCATTCGAATAAGATCGAATAAAAACTGTTTTTTAAAGAAAATTCCAACTACTTAAAAAGTGGGCATGGCTATGGCAGATTTATAGATTAAATTAATATCTTTATATTTGTTTATGTAAGTTTTTATTTCAATTTTATCTAAAAATACTGATAAAAGTTAATTTTTCGAAAAGTGGGTAGATTTTAAAAGTTTTTACGCATCTTGTATTTCTTACTTTTCTCGCGATATTATGTACGAAATTTCGTAGATTTGGTTCAATTCGAAATTAGGCATCGCAGGAGCTGCGATGTTCGAACATGAAAAACAAACAGATGGATTGAGTTCAGTAAAAAGCGCCGGGGTCAACCGCAAAACAATTTAATTCAATTATCAGAACTACGATGTTTTACGTGGAAACTATGAACATTTAAAAAAATTGGGCAAGTGCGAGAAGTGCCTCGTGTAATAGCATTCTGGACGTTTTTTAACTGCCTTCTAGTTTTATATTGTCACTAAATAGGCAATATTAATCATTATCTTATATCTTGTTATCTGTACGTTGTTCTAAAATGTGTAACTCGAGAACTACTTAACAGATTTTGATAAAATTTGAAGTGTTAAGAGGGAAAAAATTCGTCTTCGATATAAAGGGTGGTTAAGATTTAAGGGCCGATGTTGATTTTGAACAAAACGCAAATTATTTAGGAAATGATTGTCATTTCTTTTTATTATGATAATATTGGTATGGTGCAATTATGTATGGAACAAAATATCGGCCAAATGGCCGCCGCGACCTCGGCGGCACACCCCCATCCGATGATCCAATTTTCCGATAGCGTTGAGGTATAATTGAGGTTCTATGCCGTTAATATGCCGAATTATCTCATCCTTTAGTTCTTGAATTGTTGCTGGCTTATCGACGTACACCTTTTTCTTCAAATAACCCCAAAGAAAGAAGTCCAACGCACAGTGTGAAATAATAAACATCCAGCGGAACTTTATTCAAAAATGAAGTTGATCATGAATTTTTTATGTTCCTAATATAACAAACCGTATGATTATGCCTATCCTTGTTGTATATTTGCATAATTTATTGTTAAAAAAATGGTTAAAGTCAAGTTTCCTTTCACAAACAATTACAGATAGAGTTTTTCGAATTATTAAGACAATATATCCAATACTCCAGTTTTTAACCATAATGGTTGTGAAAAAAATTTATCAAATATTTTGTATCTTCAATATTTGTAGTTTTGGTCAAACTAGGTAGAATTATGTTTTTTTAATTTGTTCATGCTTTTTTGTTCGATTTCCACTCAGGCTAAAAGAAAAGAGATAAATCGTGAAGGCGTGTAGACAAGCCAATTCTTACATTTTCTGTTTCAAGATAATCTCTTGCGCCTTTTTGTGACCCCCATAGAAAGTTTTTTCAATTACTATTAGAACTACTATGAAAACTCTAGATTTTTTGACATATAGCCACGAACTGCGAAAGAAGAAAGACACCAAAGCTATTAAATGGATCGCAAAACGATATGGTGAGTTTTATCAGAGAATTGGAGATATTTGTAAGAAGTCTGGATTGGAGAATAAAAGTCAAATGTACACAAAGTAAAGATACCCAAGATTCCTTCAACAACATCACGATTGGGTAGAATAACCTATTGCCTTGCCACTGGAGTACTTCAGCTGGACCAAGTATATATCTACCAGTTCTGAATCAGAAGCTGCAAGATCCGGAAGGGCAATAAAACCATCTTAAGATTTCAACATGGAAGTAGAAAAAATAAAAGTTAAGGATCCTTTTGACCCAAAATACCTTGAAAAATAAACATTTGATAATAAATAAGTTTAAGGTCTTCAAAAAATGGGATGAATTTGGTTAGAAAGTAACAATTTTTTTTGCCAGCTCGTTCAATCATGGGGCGAGAAATACAAACCCTTAGTCAAAATTTTCTCCCGAAGTAGACTTAGGTGTTATCATAGATGTTAAGTAGATTCTGTAGACTCATTCTCTTTTCAATAGCAAAGAAAACAAAGGATGTCGTAAGAACAGAATCTAGCACAATGCAGAGTAACATAAAAGTATTGAAATTAAGGACATAAACATCAATTAAAATCATATTCTAATCATGAACACGATAGATGGCAAAGTTTTCAGTGCCTTATCGCAAAACTTTTCAAGACAAAGGTGCTACATAAGTTCGGATATTTGGAAATGAATCGAGATTTGTCACACGTAATAAAAAGTTCATAAATGCAAATTCATAACTTATCACCAGAAATATTTTTTTTGTGCAAATCACCAACTGAGGGATTTAAGTGCTTAAAGTTCTTACTATGCATATAAATAATTAAAAAAAACATCAATATGAATATATAATGCATATAAAATGTTCGCTACAAGTAAAACATATCAGTAAAAATACATATTAAAAGCAGCCTTAAAAATTCAAATTGTTTGTTTATTGTTTGTATATTATCTCAATTTATAAAGACAGTAATATTCAAAACTTGCGTTGCTATAACATAAGATGGCCTTTTTCAACTAAATTAGGCTACAAGCGACACCAATAGTATGATTTGGAATTAAGTTCCGCTAGAATGCGAAAATTTCACACTGTGAAACGGTATCAAATCACATGATTTTCGCGGCCAATTGACATCGCCACCACGTAAGGTGGCACGACGACGAGTTAAGGTGGACGCTTCTTCAGCCACACTATCGCGAACAGCAGCAATTTTTTTTGCAGTACAAGCTGTACGAGCATTTTCACATCTTCTGCAGACCCGGTTTGCTCAAATTTGCACGATTTTTCCGATTGTACGCACATTTGGACTATTAAATTGACCGAAAAAATTACGAAGTGCACGATATGCATTTTGATTTGAACGCCCATTTTGATAATAAGCCTGAATAACTTTAACGCGTTGCTCGATTGTGTATCTTTCGATGGTTCAAATTGAATTAGTCTGAAATTGAGAAATGTCAAAACTTGACGTTTAGGTGTGCTTCACATTCAACATCGGTCCTTAAAACCACCCTTTTTTATTGCGTATATATTGAATAATTTTTTTTTATTAAATTTTACCCGTTCAATGTCTGATTAATAATATTTTTATATTGTAATTCTTATTTTTCTCTTGTCGGACATAGAATCATTCAGATCAGTCAATATGCAAGACCTATCTTCAGTTCATTCTAGTATAAAAATGAACTACTCTTTATTGTAAATCCATTTTAAAAATGTTAAGAAACAATCCTAAAGCCATCTTCGGCATACAATCTGTATGCAATCTGCATGCATATTTTTAATTTTTTGAAAAAAATCCTAATTTATGTCAAATGTCAATAGGTTAGCGTCAGCAAGTAAAACCATATCGTCAACAAGTGTAATAAAAGGGATTCAAATTCAATGAATCACTGAAAGCTGTTTTACTTACATCTACGCAAATAACCATTTTAACTTTGGTAAATTATTCATTAAATTTTGAATAAGCTCCCAAAACCCTTTGCCTAAAAACCTACGACTTTGGCTGATTAAAACACTCTATTGTGACATCTTTTCATCCTGGAAGCATGCATGAAGTCTCATACACAAAAAAAAACCTGTCACCCCTCGTCAGACGTTTGCATTCACGTGTACATAAAATAAACATTTATAACACAAAAGGTGTTTGTATAATACTAAAACATAAAAAGTAACGTCCAAATGACTTAAAAAGAAAAAAACAGACACAAAAGCGGAAACAAAAAATCCATACAGATGAGAAAATGCTAAAATGAAAAATCTAATTTGGGAATCCTACATTGTTCCATGTACGAGAACTGTTCTATGTAAAACAAATACACCCCGGCGGCAATGTTTACGTAAAAATCTCATAGGATAAGGATTTGCACAGAGGCTTCTCTTCTTTTTTTTTTTTATTATTATCCCATGACCTTTCTTCCATCATCGTACTCCATAAAAAAAGAATTTTAATTTACTCGTTCTTTACATTTGTGAAGGGTTAGTAAATATAGAAATATTTCATACACCATATGTTAAAATTTAATTTTTGTTGCACAGTTACCTTGAAGGAACTTTCGCAATACCTCTTGCAGTCATGGTAAGCCTTTTATTGAATATCGTTTTCGACTGAATGCCTGAGTTCGTACATATACAACTATTTGACTGGATAATACTAATTAATATGACAAATAGATGATACGTACATATATGCATATGTATAAATCTAACCTAGAATACGGATTCTTTTCATATTAAGAGAATAAAGATAGATTTTTTTATATATATGTGGGTGGGACTACTGTGCATGAGATTTCAGGTTCGAATCTTAGAAAATACCATCAACGGTTTTACTTGCAGCCACTTACATATGTATAGCTATAGGGCAATAATTGGATTCGTGAACAAATTCGACTTCGCAATATTAATCAATTCGATAACAGAGAAGCTCGGAAAAGAAGGTCTGTCAAATCTGTCTTCGTTCGTCTATGTACATGTGTGATTTGGATGAAACTTCATATTTATCAAATTTTAAATTTTTGATTTGACCCTAATATTACCAGTATTTTATTTAAGGACAAGAAGATAGAAAGAACTTAAAGCCAAATATCTCAGAAACGACTCAAACGATATACTTTAAATCTTGCATTGCGTAAAGCTCTATAAGTTGACATAACATGTTTTTTGCCAAAATTTTGAAAAATTGGTCATATTTTCACCGCACTCAGCATTTTGGCGTCGTCAGTGGAACCACTTCGCGGCGCAATTTAATATTTTTGAAAGCAATGTGTCTTACTTTAGTTGAAAATAATTATTCAATCAATAAAATACAACTTGCAGTTATTTATTCTTAATTTGAGAATGTTTTATTGTTATAAGTTGGGGAAAAAAGTTAGAAATCAATTTTTTTTTATGATTGTAATATACATTTGTTGAAATCAATCACTGGATTCTGTCCATGACTGTTCACCAAAATAATCTTTATTATCTTCATTGTCTTCATCATTCAGTGGCTTTTGGGTCCTCTGGAAGAAGCATTTCTAAGGTTTCTTTCGAAAATATGTACCTTAATAATAAAAAATAACTAATAAGTAAATCAGAACTCAATAACAATCTGTTAAGAACATCAATGTTGCAGTTTTCCTAGAGTCTGTAAGTTAAAATTTTTTTATTTGGTTATTCTTTTACTAACTTATATGTAAGATTAAAAATAAAATTAATATATGTTTATTTTTGGCTTTTGCTTCTTCTTGTAGATGATTTAATATCTTATTAATATAGTAGATTGTCGATTATCAGTACTAATTGAAGCCAAGGGTTCGGACAATTCAATTTGATCATAACATTTGGATAATCGGACACATAGCGAATCGAATAAAAATCTGATCTGCTTTCGCTTTTGAAATGTTTTGTTACTGAAACCAAAGAAAATATATATAAATTAAAAGGATTTCATGTCCACTTTTTATACTCTTTTTTCACATTTTGTATCTGTGAACAGCTTTCGCCTTTCACCTAGTCTCTTTATAATTTCTACATTTTTTTCCAAATCGTGTGAATCCACTATTAGTTAAGCTTAATTCTTAATAATTTTTGAATTCGAATTCATCTGATCTTACATAATATCTTTCTTGTAATCCGTTCTTATTTGTCATTTTCTTAAAGATATTTTATAGAAGAATCTCAACGAGGCTGATTCTCACTGATTGAAGTTGATCCGCAATAAAACATTTTTGTGTTAATCAAGTTTCGGTCAACAACATTACATACTAGTTACAGTAAAAAGTAATGTATGTATCTTTTACCTCAATATTGGCAACTTCAGTTTTGACACAAATTATAAAAAATTATAGTTTAAAAATGTATGGAGTATGGGTGCTTTTTATAAAAAATAAAATAAATATTAGGCCGTAAGCAGCCCATAGAGGGCCAAGACCTAGCTTCTCACAACTGTACATGTTGTGCGTGGTATACATTTCAGCATGTACAGAAGGGACCTACAGTTTTATGCCGTATCCGAAGGGCAGAGGGGTTTTGAGAAGCTTTCTCATGACAATTATACTCTTGAATGTTTGTCAGACACTCGGTAGAGGTGGTACCGTGGAAAAAACTTTTGATGGTATTTTTCTGAATTCGAACTTGGAACCCCTTGCGCAGTAGTCCAACGCACTAACCACTGAGCCACGGCACCCACAGGGGTGTGCTTTTTATACGAAATTGAAAAACTCATTCCCACACAATGTTTAATTCTGCAATTTATTGCAGCCATTTCTTTTTCCACTGGTTAAAATAACATTTAAAGAAACTTAAAAGTTTCAAACCAAAATTTGTAAATTCATACCCCAATTTATACAAAAAACACCAGCTAATTTTTTTTTTCAAAATCCAAGTTATTAATATAAACCTGAAGTTAAATTTTTCATTTGAAAATTTCATTTTGTCATGTCACACGCTTGAAAAAAAGAAATCACTACATCATATTGACCCATGTATATAATCCGTTCGCTGTACACAACTCTTACTTCTCAATTTTACTTTAAAGAAAATCGATTTAAGGCCAGGTTTTTCATGCAAACAATCCTAAGTGCGACGCTTGCGCCAAAAGCATAGCATTAAGTAGTTTTTTTTTTTCTTCAGAAAAGGCGAAACAGTCGATGGGAGTCGATATTGGTGGCTATTGATTTTAACATCTGCTGTGAAAAATATTAATAACAGATTTCTTTTTATGAGGTTATTTTATAAGCAAAGTGCACCACAGCCTATTGACGAGGATATTGATAACCCTTTGTAGACATTTCCAACGTTTCCTGTGTCTAACCACATTCCTTAGCAATTGCCTTAATGCATTAATGCATTTTAACGACTGTTTCGCTCCGTCATTGCCTCGTCTTAGTGCGTGTTTCGGTATTAAAAACTCAATAGCAAAAATAACTTTTAGCAACATATTTGTTTATTTAAAATTAAGCATAGAACTGTAATATTTCAGGTTCATGTCCCATGTTGAGTATCACCTGTGTAACTGTATGTGCCAAGGATACAATCTATAAAAAAATACTTACCTTTTTAAAATATACTTACATATATAAAGAATAGTTTCTCACTAGGTTTGTTCCCGTATTTTCTGCACAAAAATTCGCAACTTGTCAAATTTCTAAGTGTAGGGGTAGTAGTGCCTCAGATAAAGACGAATTTCCAAAAATGTACGGGAACAGGTTGAACAAAAACTTTTGTTTTTGTATTGCTTAACTTCTAATTATTTTGTTACCCAATAACTACACAACTCTCTCGCCTGTAAAAAACTACGAAACATTGACGTACAGGACCAGGAATTCATTATTTTTCGTAAGATTTTGTAAATTTTCGTAGTTCCTCCCCTACTTAGAAATTTAAGGTTTTATAAAAATGGATACCATCAGTGTTGCCACAATGATACCAAAGTATCAAAAGTGATACTTTTTAATCTTAATTTAGACGTGATACTTCGGTTTCTGTAAAATGCCTATTTTGATACTTTTTAATTTCAACAAACAAATTGCTATAATATGCCAGCCAATACTTCAATATTTAGGGAACTGTGAATCGTATAGGTGAAGTGCAACTCAAGCCCGACGGATTCTACGATAGGGGTGATTATTTCTTAATTTTTTTATATTTTATTTAAATATTCTTGTAGTTGACTTGGCCCCAGTTTGGAGGGATAGATTTTTTTGTAAAAGAAAATCTTTTTAATATTAACAAAATAATAATAGTGCCAGTTTTACTCATAGTTAATACTATGATACCTTTTGATACTTTTCTTCTGTTTGCGGAGATACTTTTTTCTAAAGTCTTGTGGCAACACTGGATACCATCCTGAATATCACTTTATTTTAGGCTTATTGCCTTTTACATTATTAAAGGTTAGAAATGAAAGGTAGACAATAAAACTGAATAACAATACCATCACCAACGTATCCGTTGAATCATCCCAGAAATACAAGACAACACCTTTAAGAGGTAGAAGAAAGTGTACGAAAACTCATAATTTTAATTTGCCCACATTTCCCATATGTATTACTACCGCGTAGGTATGTGCATATATTCATTCCCACAATTCGAATAACATATGTAACTCAAGCACAATAGCATTTTAATGGTTGTGCTGTGGCTTGTTTTAGAGTAATAGAGTCTCTATCACAAATGACTTCAAAATATGTATGTGTCCGTGAACAGGAGATATTTGATTTTCACAAAACGAAGTTGTCCATTCCTCTGGATAGTGGTTATTTTGCAGCCTGAAATACCATCCTCTAAAGTATGCACCAGTAAGCGTTCATCCTAAACGACCGCTAGGCAACTTTACATGGAAAAATACCATTAATAGTGGTCACGTTATCATCGAGCACCATAAGCCATATCCATTTGGTGTATTCAGTCCCATTCTCCAATCACTTTCAAATCGTTGAGTAATCCAGCATAAGGAAATATCCTTTCCCAGCCGAAAACATACGCTGGTATACTAGAATGAAATTACTGACGGAACGGAACCTATTGTAGACGAAATCCGTACTTTTCGATTCAACGACCACTTGTAGCAAGGAATACTCTTACCATTCACATTGTGTGGTCGAAGTGTGGCATTGTATGCCTAGCCCATACACCGACATATGCAACTGCAGGCTGTTTATCGATCGCATTAAATGCAGTAAAAAGGACCTTTTCAGAGTATAACCGCACACATCCCACTCCATGCCCAAGTACCAGATACCGTATAAACTTTTATTTCAATGCACATACCTACTGCATTTTGTATTGTCAGAGAAAACCAGAAAGTTGTGGGAATCTGAGTGCACAGAGGACAAAGAGTACTGTGATATACGAGTAAAGCCGAAGCCCTGAATTTGTAACGAAATGCAATTGAAAGGATTTGAAACGAATTCTGACTGCATTATAAATTGTATTTATTTATAAATTTGGGTATTTTATTTTTGTTTTGGCTTTTTTCGTTTTGTGCTTGCTCAGCCTTCATGATGATGATGGCATGAGTATCATTTATCTACGGTTGGTTACGTTAATTGTTTTCGAAGCTTCTGCGTTGTAGCTACATTCATATCCATACGAACGTATCTGCGAATGTAACGAAAGCAAGGTACATGGTACATAAACGTCGGCTTTATTACTTCGCTAATTGCTTGTTATACTTTCCACTCGTTGGAAAGTTCAGTTTTCGTTTTTTTTTTTTTTTTTTGCTCAAACTTTAAATTAGTGGGCTTGTGGATTTAAGTAATTTGGAGTTATCCAGTTTTTCTTTTGAGCTCCTCTGAATTTGCATTTTAATAAGAGCGAGGTCCTTTATCCTATTAAAAAGAGCCCTGTTGGTTTTGTAGTAATAAATTTTTCATTTGAGTGTTGAAATATGCTAAAGTTAGTAGTCTGTGGACTGAGAGGCATTTCATAGACGTTTTGGATACAATAGTAGACATTGCTACATACATACATACATCCTTCGTAACTAAAGGGTTAAGTTTGTGTGTTTTCGTTGGAATTGGACAGTCCTGACCCTTTAGACTATAATAAATGTTCTCTATTTAAATTCGTTTTTGAAATTTAGGTTATCTCGCATGCTATCGCCGTTCATTTGAGCCGTCCTTTACATATAGTTATAACTATGTACATATGTGAATTTCTTTCCAGCTCCGAACAATAGCAAGAGCAGCCGAGTGCTCCATAAAGGAAAATTTAAGGTATCATTCCCAATCTATCACATATACCATAAAACTGAGTACAATTCTGAGACGTTTCAGTTTTTCCTGTTACCCTATTGATATCTGGCTTAATGCACTTCTGCATTGTTATTCCCTCGTCAGAGGTATATCATATTGACAGCATGTCACGTCATATTTATCACATTGTACATGACGTTTATTGGTGTTTTGTTTCATCACACAACTGAGCAACTACTATTAGCCTTGCAAATTTATTTTGCATATTTTGCAGTAGCCTATCCTTGTTCCTGCCAGTCTTGATAATACGTCGCCGGATGCACATGACTTTTGCAAAATGAAAACCGTTTTTTTGCTTAAGGCAGATGCATAGAAATTTGCAATAAAAATAATGAACTCGTGAAGGACATCATACGTTTTTAAAGAAACAAAAAGACTCACAGTCTTTTGGAAATTAATTTCTTAATCCTATGGAACCATTTTATAAGGCTTATCAACATAAATTTAGATAAGTGTTGGTGTCATGGGTAAGTGGTCAACATTTTTTACTTAAATCTTTAATATAAAAGTAGTATTGGATTGCATCTTTAAAAAGTGGCCACGGTATAAAATATACTTTATATATTCAATTTTCTCCGTAATAAAACTAAATAATTCGCTCAAAAAGCTTTTAGTGTGAACATGAACACGAAAAAGAAAATGTGAATCAGGAACTAATGAAAAAATCACAAACAATTCTCGCACTAGTTAAATTGGATACAACCTATGGAGAATAAATATTGAAACCTAATGTCACCACAGTTTCAAATACCACTACACCAACTCTTTTATATACTTTCTTCTCTCTTCCGAGGGATTTGATGGCCGCTTGGCTGTCGATGTATATGACAATATCCGATACTGATACTGCATTAATCGCCAGCCAGTCAGCTGCTTGACGAATGGCAGGAAAGCTGAAGGAGTGGTGGATGTCCAGATCTTTTGAAAAGATACCAGCACCGACTCATTCTTCGGTTTTGAAGCCGTCCGTGAAGATTGTCAGCAATTCAAGGTGAAGGACATCCCGTTGTGTCCATTCTGTTCTGTCGATGTCACCAGGTTACCAGTGGGGCTGTTGCTATGAAAACCATACTAGCGGTTATTGAGGAGTTTTCGTTAATCAAGATATTTCATAAACTGGAAAGTAGGGACAAAAGTGAAATGCGTCGGTAATAAGTCAAGCAGATTTGCCTTGTCTAAAGGGCTGACATCTGGAATGTCATTGAAAATAAACGCTGGGATGGCAGATAAGGCGGAGTTTTTTTTTTTTTTATATTTTTGACGAATGACCAAAAGTTCTTACTACCTAAAGTTTGAAGTAAATCAGTCCAGTCGTTTAGCCTGTAGTTCAATAAACGAGCAGCCAGACAGAATTCCACGTTTGATTTCATTACGAAAACCAAATTTGCCTTTCATTAAAGCTGATATCAAAAATAAGTGTGCACACATCATAAAATAATCATCAGCAAACACCTGATGCTGTTCTCAATCGTTTAAGTGATAAGAAAAGTATCAAACCCTCTCCCTCAATGTATTTTATATCCGATAATTATTAGGTTGATCTGCATAAAACATTAAACGGATTCAAGTGTCGAAATCAATATTCCCTTTCATAAATATTCGATAAAACAAGGGATAATGTGTCCCAAAAAACTTTTAGGATCCCAGCACAAATTTTGTGCCTTATTTGCAACCTTTTACCCAAATAATAAATTAAGTCCCTTCCACAATTATCATTGGATTCAATGTCTTTGCATTAAGCCAGCACAAATTGGGTATAAAAAGTTTAGCCATATTCATCCCTTAACGTTGGACCCAAAAGTACCTGGGGGTAATCCACAAACGACACACTCTCTATTCATTCGATTGACATCAATCATGGCTGCTATTGCTGTTGCTATTGCCTGACGTCAGCTGATAGGGTTTTGTAACCTGATCTCATTGCATACTCGTATCAATTCATTCGCTAATCAAGAGTATATTCACTTCCATATAAGTACCTACTGGCTTTCAAATTCAAATAGATAGCACCTTTCGCCTTTACCCTTACCCGATCGTTCGAAAAGAATAGCTATACTTATGTAGAAATTTGAATGAATGTACGTGAGGACGTAAATACTTAGTTATGTCATGGCAAACACATGTGCTACGTGTCAGGTTCGGTAGATGCCAGTCTATTGATTGTTTATTCCCCGGCTAACAATAATCGGAAACGTTGGCCCAGCGATAGAGCCTCTTGAGCAAGGCAATGTAGAGAACGCGATAGACATGAAAAGTGTTAATTAAAAATTCTACTCAATGGTGCTAAAATGGATTATCCTTTGAAGGCTATAAATATTATAAATAGGCATATTGCGGATCAATACCGATGTATTGTGTGCCGGAGTTAGATAGATTGGTTTGGTATTTCGAAATGATTGAGTGTTTGAAATTTATGTTAATTGTAATTTGGTGACAGACACTGCACTGGTAGGACACATTCAAGCTGAAATTAGATTAAAAAGTCACATCATTCTGTTGTTATGGAGTTCTGGATGGAGAGTTTGCTCATCTGTCACTCGCTCATGATGATTCTCATGAAATGTTTCTTTATACAAATCTCTCCATGCGCTCTTTACGTGTATATCGTTTCATTTTTTATTATTTTAAACTCAGCTGTCAAGGAATAACAGTTATATGCTTAAAACGTAAGAAAGGTGAGTGCAAATTGTAAAAAACAACGACAAAACGAAATTCCTCAACGTTTTAGAAACTTTGAAGGATTATCCATATATTTTACCTTTAATTTATGTATGTGTGTGCTAATGATTTACAAAAATATATATACATATACTCCAAAAATATAGGTTTAAAAGTGACAGACCAGTCACAGACAACCATTGGGGTAATTTTGTTGCTACGTCATATGTATGAATTATGCTATAGGTCCACAGACGTACATATGTACAGAACATACATATGTACATGGCAAATTGAAACAGTAGAAACATCATTTCATTTCCGTGATGTTTCTTAAGGGTTTTTTTTCTGAACTTTGACAGGTGATTACGGCCACATTGTTGAAGCTGCATATGTCAAATGCAAATATTTAAAGTGTTTTAGCAAATCAACATGAAGAGTTATAGCGTTTAACAAAATGTTCAAATAATTAAATTCTTTTATGAAAGTGGGTTTCCTGAACAATATTTCACGCGTTTCGTTCAATTCCTTAATAGTCTTTCGGGGAGGATACTATTCGCAACGTGTTTAATAAGACGACCGGTTCCACCCGTTTGGTGTGGATTGGCCAGGCCATCACCGTCGACGGTGAGCACTACGCAATCGGTTTTTTGTCCCAAATTGGAGAATAGAAACCGACGACATGTGATTTTAGTAGGACGGCGCGCCGCACCACAAGTCTTGCCATAATGAAAATTTTTCAAGAGCAATTTCTGAACATGGTTATTTTTCGCGAAGGTGATATGAATTGGCCCCCGAGATCGTGCGCCTTGACTCAGTTAAACTTTCTCTTTTGGGGTTTTTTTAAGTCACAGATATATGCTAATATGTAGTAATAAACCACCACCACTGCCCTGAATAAATAAATATATTTCAATGATATCTAACTCACAGGTTGTTTTATTCAAATTTAAAGATAGAGAACGCTTAATATAAAATCTTTTCGTTCTTTTCGGGAGCATGCAACTCGACGCTTGGCTTAGGCGAATGAGAGTTGTTGACGTAGAACACTCTAAAAATATTCCAAGTTCTAATCCAGAAAAATACCATCAAGGTTTTTACACGGACTCACCTCTTGCAAGCGTTTGAAAAACATCCTGAGAAAGCTTATCAAACAAAATTTTCTGTCCTTTGGACTCGCCATAAAACTGTAGGTCAGTTCTGTGTACGTGTAACACGTACAGTTCCTTGAAGTCAGTGACTGCATTCACTTAGTTTAAGTTTTTGAAGTCACTCTTTGAAGGCTGGTTCGACAATGCAATCACTGACTTAAAAGACTTCAAAAGACTTCAACTAAGTGAATGCAATCATTGACTTAAAAGACTTCAAATGAAGTGAATGCAATCACTGACTTCAAAGACTTCAACTAAGTGAATGCAGTCACTGTCTTCAAAGACTTCAACTCAGTGAACGCAATGACTGACTTCAAGCAACTGAATGCAATCAGTGAATGCTAGTGACTTCAAGTGACTTCAAAGAATGCAGAGCATTCAAAAAGATTGCATTCTTTCTGGCTCCACCATACTGAATGCTAAAATTAATTGCTGCAGTCATGTCTTCAAAATGAATGGTTATTTTTTTTTTTTCAATCTGAAGTCTTTATTGAAGTCATTGAATTGAAACAAATCTACGTCAATTCTTAGTATGACTTCATGCGAATGCATTCCGCAATGATTGCATTCTTTTACATCCCTGTAAGGTATGAGCTCGCCGTGAAGTCGTAGAACTGTTCATTTTAATACAAAACTGGACTATAGCTCGTCGAAAAAATTTAGACAATTATGCACGATGTTTTCTTAGAAAGTTAAGTTAAGTTACTCTATTCCTTAAAGACTACAAATGTATTTGTTTCAAAAATGTTGGCTTTCTTGTTCGAATAGTGCTTGAGATAGATTTGGATGTACTGAAAAATAATATAGTTGGATGACTGATTTTCATATTTCTAAGTTATCAAACTCTCAATTAAGTACATATATAATAAGTTTAGACTTTAAATTTCTATTTCTATCTAAATACACATAACATTTTTATTTTTTTATTTTTAGGTGGCAAACACAAGTATTCACCCTGCACTGAAATATAGCCATGAATGAAACAGAGTGTGAGAACCTCATACAATCTGTAAAATGGACGGAACCTGCGAGCCTAATCTCATTAGCGATACTCGAATTTATAAATATTTTAGTCATAGGAGGAAATCTCTTAGTTATAGCGGCTGTATTCTGTTCAAACAAATTACGTAGTGTTACAAATTTTTTTATTGTAAATTTAGCTGTAGCTGATTTATTAGTAGGACTTGCTGTCCTTCCATTTTCCGCAACGTGGGAAGTATTTAAGGTAAATTTTCCACAAACTGGTTATTCTTTTATAGATATTTACTAATATTTATCTTCTTAAATTGAAGGTTTGGATATTTGGAGATGTTTGGTGTCGCATTTGGTTAGCAGTAGATGTTTGGATGTGTACCGCTTCCATACTGAATCTATGTGCCATATCGCTTGACAGATACGTTGCTGTAACTAGACCTGTTACGTATCCAAGTATAATGTCTACTAAGAAGGCCAAATCATTAATAGCTGGGATTTGGGTATTATCATTTGTTATATGCTTTCCACCACTTGTCGGATGGAAGGATCAAAAGGTATGTTAATATTTCTGTGTATTTATTATACGAGTATTTTTCGTCAGCTTAAGACAAAATTTCAGAAGTTTGTGTAATTGCCATTTGGTGTAGATTGTTAATTTTATGTTTTTTTTTTTTTTTTTAAATACATAATAGCTTGGCGACGATAAGCTTTTACAGAGAAAATCAAACAGTTTCATTGATCGCGTGACAGGTGACACATTTTGAAAATGATACGAAAAATGGCAGTTGTACTTTTCTTTTTATCAGTCACTTATTGCAACACCTATTTTTGGTCACCTGTCAAATTAACCAATTAATGACATTTTGACATAAGAAAAATATATTTTTTGTTTCTTAAACTTAGCTATGAAAACTGAAATGTTAAAAAATGCACCAAATGTAGATTTTGCCATACAAAGCACGTGTAATAAGTGTGGAATATGAGTTCAATCGGTTCGGAGGCTTTGAAGTCCGTAGCATGCATTCAGTCATAGGTACATACAAGACTTTGTTTATAACAGATCTTCTACAATTAGCATTCCTGGTTTCAAACTTTTATTAAACTCAATTATGGAACTTCGAAAACTAGAATTTAACTAGAATCTGATACGAAACTGTCGAAACAAACAACTAAATAATTCATTATTTATTTTTTTGCCGATAATTGATAATAATAATAATAATAATAATAATGCTAACTGAAATAAGTAAGTATTATATTAAAACGCTTGAGTAATAACTCTTAAAAATATTTGTTAAGTGTGAACTAAACTTTGTCAACTGAAATTTTTTCCCACAAAAGGGAAGTGGCACTTGATTTTCCAGCATTCGCCCTATTTCAGTTCAAAGCAACTTCTCAGTAGCCCAGTAATGCAGCATTGGTTTCAGCCTAACAACAAATAAAATGACATGAATTTTAATTTTTAGGTTAACAAATACAAATAATCATTAATAAAAACATTTGTTACATTTACATTTGTTTGCTTATACAAGCATTTTATTAGTTTTTAGTCAGAATATAATTGAGTATAGACGTGTTTTTTTTCGGCTGCTATTGAAGTAGAATTGCAATTATAAATCAACCCCGCATAACTCCGTTTTGGCCACAACAGTTGGCCACCAGAGGTCAATTGACTTAACACAGCCCCAACGCCACCTATCGTAAAATACGAATTAATCGATTTTTCTGAAATTTTTTTTGCCTAAACCTGAAGTGCAGCAATACGAACAAAACAAGGTAATAATCATGAAAATCAGCGCAGCGGTTATCGAGTTAGAAGACGTCATTGAGTTTCGCCCCGAAGGAATTCTATATCTACATATGTACATATATAGATTTTGTACCGATGTATATACCTTTTTATATAAATCGATAGAAATATTTGATTATCATTGGGAATAGTAAAATTGTCAGATGTCTGCCTTTAAATATACTGAACATGGCTAGTTCACAGTTCGCAGTCGCTGAGTTGTGATTGGACCTTTACTTCAGTATTTCACAGCACTAGGTACTCCGAGAAAAACTGCCACTTTCTTGTATGTTAACTTGACACCAGGGTTCGGACTTCACTAACAAAGTTTAGCAGTAGATTCTTACAAAAAGTGTAGCAGATCCATATTTTCCGCAGCAGATTTGTTTTTTTTTTTTTTTGCCAAAAAATACAATAATGGGGTTTAGATTTATAAACATATATTTTTTACGGTAAAATAAGGTTAAAATAAACTTAAATTGCACAGTTTAAAGTAAATTAAATCACAAATCTTTTTACGAAACAATTTTTTTATAAAATTATACTTAAATTCAGTTCTTAAAAGAATCTATGTTTTTCTAGATTGTGTTACGTTTTTCATCTAGAAAACATTCAACTTTCAACGGTTTTCACATTTCAAAAATCGCAGTAGATTGTCAAGCGCAGTGGCGCAGCAGATTTTAAATATTTTTTAAAATCGCAGTAGATCTACTGCAAAAGTCCGAACACTGCATGACACAATCCAATTTTTTATGACTTGAGAAGAAAAGGTTTTGACAAAAATTCGGATTTCGGGCAAAAGAACGAACTGACGCCGTTGTCTATGGTCATCCGGCTTCAATTCTTGTGTGACCAGAATCTTATATAGGCCAAATCTAATCAAATCCTCGTTCTGTTCCATTCGAAGTTGGGAACCGAAATATCTATGTTTGAAGTGCATACATCTGTTCAAGGACATGGAAATAATTAACTGCGTTGTCTTACTATTCGCGCTCTTTTCCTAAATACTTACTAAAACACCGAATGTACTGCCCAATTTTTTACTAAATTGGCCTTTTGAGTAAGCAGTAAACCTAGGCACGAAGATAACTACATTTATATGCAAGACTGCCTCTATAGATTTATGCATAAATTGCCGGTTGTTGATTTCAATATGCCATGGAACTCCTGGGGGTTTGTAGATGTTTTGAATTGTTAAGCCAGATAGTAAGATTATTGTTTCCATTGCCCTTGATTTCAACAAGGTTTGCTTTTTTTTATAGAGGATCTAGCATACGAAGCAATGCCATAGGCCTGATAAAAAAAATAGATTTGGTTCATCTTGTCAATGTGTTTCTGGAATGAATAAGACGCCTATTTTATTTTCTTAGAGTAATTGGCATGGGATGGTTGCATTTTGCTCACGAACAGGTTTTCCAATATGTTTTGTCGGGTGGCTCTGAGAAGTGCCAGTTAAATGGTTGGGATCCTGTTTTAAATGTGCATTTGATTTTTAATAACATCAAGAAGGCGCGGCCATTTGGGACTGGACTGGTCTATTTGATATTGGTCTAAAGGCATATTTTTAAACCTGCAGCAAGAAAGAAGTTTAAAAAAAGAACAATAGCCGCAATGTAACTTCTATTTCTTAAAACATTCAATCTCAACTTCCAGCTCTTTCGTTCAATAATGAATTAACTTAAACAATCATGTTTACTTCTTAAAACAGTTTGCATGGCAAAAAACGATCTACCCCCGCACCCAAAGAAATAAGAAAACTGCACAAGTAAATAAATCGATTTCTCTAATGTCCTTATTCCTCAATGTGAAATACGAATCAAACCACAAAGTAAGGAAAGCCAAACAACACGGCTTTCTTGTTAGATAGTTCTATACTCGTAGTTAGGAGAAAAGCTATCCCACATAGTCATATACCTATGTACATACATAAGTTTTTATGAAATATTGACTACTTTATGTGTGCTACCGACGCGACGGACGGACGATGGTTGTGCGCTTCTTTATCTTAAATACCACATTGTACTGTTGAGAAAACCCAGGGATTTGCTTTGGACAATTGTGTTTGGAATTCGCATTACTTATCCGGAGGGAATTTGTCGAAGCAGATTTAGAATGACAGACATTCCATTGAATTGTTTCAGAAAGTATTGGAATTCCTGTGCAATTATTTAATATTGTTTTGTCCGCTTGAGTTCGAAAATAAATTCAAACTGGAAATGAGGATGCTCTTCTCTTTACTACGGGTATGATGGAGATCAGAATGTCCGTTGTTGTTGGTCCTTGATTCTTATTTGTCGTCGTCGTTGTCGTTGTTGTTTTTGTTGTTTTCGTTCTTCGTGTAATGTCGTCCAGTTTGGATCTGATTGCTGGACAGATATTGGGATGAATGTGTATCTGTAACCAAGATTTAATGTCTTTAGGAAAACTATTGAACCGAAAGTTACGACACAATGTGCGGTGTTGGTTGGAAATGGTCCTTTTTTTTGTTGTTTTGTTTTGTTTTGTGGAAGCTTCTTTTATTGGCATGGCGGCAATTTCTTTATAGTATTTGTTGGACGTACGATATAGTTTCAGGGCTGTGCTGTAGTTATTGTGTATTTAGGTAGAAGAAAACATTTCTGGGTGAATGTTTCTGTTAAATTGTATGTAGGTATTGTGTGTGTGCTTAGTGCTCCTTGGAGTGACTTTTGTGTTCCATCTCTATTTCTTTGGATTTCTGTGCAATAAGCTGTGTGGGCTTACTTACTTTTCTATATAAAGACATTTGTTTACTTCCAAGTATCCCTTCACGGTTAGTTTGATATTTTGAATTGAACTTTTGGGTTGATTTATGCGATCGAAGTCAAACTGTTATACATTCAAGGACAATTTGTTTACTTCACATAGCTACCTACAGGGTGATTCGATTTGTAACACAAAGATTTCAATCTCTTATGCGGTCCCAATGGGTAACGAAGAGCAACACTGAGGACTTTGATATAATAATGTTTTAATTTCCAAACTTACGTTCGACTTATTGAGGTCCCTGTACATTCACAAAAAATGTGAATGTGTGTTTCTATTTGCTCATCGTAGACGCAGCACAAATTTAATTCTCGCCCAGGCATTAACTAGTTTAGTGCAAAAATTTGAGTCTACATATTCGTTGTGTGATGTTGCCGTGGGAGTGAGACAACGGGTTGGTCGAAAATATCGCTGCCGTTCAGGCGTCCGTAGAAAACGATCCAAATCAGTCAAATCCACGGCGTTCTCAAGAATTGGGCATCGCTCATACCAGATTATGGCGTATTTTGCGCAAGGATCTTGGTTTATATCCATACAAGATCAAGCTGACTCAAGAATTGAAGCCGATGGACCATTTTAAGCGACGTACGTTCTCCGATTGGGTTCTGGAGAACATGCGTCAAGATGATGAATTTCATCGCAAAATCATCTGTGGAATTATTTTACGTATGCAGTGCACCCTGACTCACGCGAATTCAACTTACACGGCTAACTCTTGGTCCCACCTATCGCGTAAGTCCGGGGTATTACTGTACAGCAAACTATGAGTGAGACATCTTTGACATTTGTCTTATCTACTTATTTAGAAGGCCCATGTATTTCAAAATTTATGAAATATAACATCCTTCAAATGCCTGCCACTGTTTCGCTTGGTTGCTTTATGAACCATAAAGCCGGCTGAATTTGACCAATGGCCAATGATTATGTCCGCTGTGTTGTTTATTGGCATAGACCTGTGACCTAAGAAACCAAGAAGAAGTTGAACAATGTCAAATCGCACGATCTCGGTGGCCAATTCACATCGCCTTCTCGTAAGATAACCATGTTCGGAAATCACCCGTGCAAAATGCCCATTGTGATACGGGCCGTGTGGTATGTAGCGTCGTCCTGATCAAATCACATGTCGACGGTGTCTATGTCAAACAATTGGGTAAAATAGAAGTTGGGTATCATCGGCCTATAGCGTTCGCCGTTGAGGGCCAACGTCTTCCTCAAAGAACTATGGACAGATGATTCCGCCAGTACGAAATCCACACCAAATCGCGACTTTCTCTGGATGAATTGCAATTTGGTGGATCTCGTATGGATTTTTATTTTCAGAAATTCAACAGTTTTGCTTGTTGACTCATCCATTCACCTACCCCGTGAAATCTAGCCCGAACAGAAGACCCACTTTCAGAAAACAATTAAATCATTTGCACATTTTGTTGAACACTATGTTGATTTGGCAAGAGAGATTTAATAGACGACAGCCAATTTGACAGATGTATGTAGCTTTAATAATATGGCCGCAATAACCTGTCAAAGTTCTAGCTTTATGAAGTAAAACAGTGCAGTGTAAGAGCAATTTTCCAATATCACAACTATTATTGGACTAACTGCATTATGTACATGTCCATATGTACATTTTCAAGTACTCAGTCCTAAATTTTATTTAACTGATTAGCAGTTTCTGAAGCGCAAGTTCAAAGAATACGACTTTTTGCTAAGTCTGTGTTCCATTGAGTGCATTTTACGTAACAAAAACGACTTACTTGATGTGAAGACGTATAAAAAGGCGTTTCCATAACACCATTGCTGCTTCAATTTTGGTTTACGCCCGAAATTTCTCCTGACCAAACGTCAATCATTGAATGCAATACTTGTATTATGTATGAGTCCAACGAAAGGGAGTTCCTATTGAAAATCAATGCTATTTTTTCTTCCAGTAACAGGAAATATGTAAGTAGCTCCTATTTATACTCATAATATAATAAACTAATAACAATTCGTCAAACAACTTTCATGAGTGTTTCTAGGAATATTTTCCAATTTGTTGATTAAAACACTGATGTGTCTCCAGAGACGTCTTATTTTTCACCGTTCTCGTTAGTAAGTATACTAACACTCCTCAACTGGTGATGAATGATGTTTACAATCTTCTTCGTGCCATCAATTCGAAATCCTCCTTTTCCCAGTTCATTTCATCACACCTCAGAGGCTTACATTCGAAACTTACTTAATTAATTGTAATCAGAGAAAATTTTAATCACAGCTTAAAACTTTTGTCTTGAGATTGATTAAAAGAAAAAGTATATATTTGTTCATATGTGCGAATGTACTCGTTAGTTCCTTATTCAAGTGTATTTGTTTTATCTTTTTTTTTTTCAGTCAGAAGTTGAAACAACCTACAATCGGGGAAATTATACGCTTTATTATGCTACAACCACATCTACAACACAATCAGGCTCACCGCCTCCATGTCCTTGGAAGTGTGAACTGACAAACGATAGAGGCTATGTCCTCTATTCAGCATTGGGATCATTCTATATACCCATGTTTGTTATGTTATTTTTCTATTGGCGAATTTATCGTGCTGCTGTAAGGACAACACGTGCAATAAATCAAGGATTTAAGACCACCAAAGGTGAGTAGATAAGGTTTTATTTTTATTTTTATTTTTGTTTTTCTCTTATTTGTTTTTTACCTACTCTCTTCATTCGCATTTGTAACTTTTTTCTCTATTTAGCATAAGTTAAGCAATCTGTCTATGACAAGTGTCCTTTGTTTATGGTTCTTTACTATTTATTTTATTTCATTTCCACTTCTATCACATATTCTACATTCATACAGTGACTTATCAATGTATAACTTTTTCTTGTGTATGAGTAATGTAGTTGAATTCACATTTCTTTGTAATGTTATACGAGACATCATGATGTGGGGTGAGTTGAAAATTTTCAGCTCACCCTGTGCATTTGTATACCATGCGATCATTACACTTAAAACTCTTGTACATTTTTCTTCTTCTCTTCTTCTTCTCTAGAAATAACTTTATCTTAATGGCATTCAAATAATTTTTTTTCCGTGTTTTCTTTTCTAATACAAATTTTACTTACAATTCTTTGTGTTTAGGGATGTAGTGTATAACGGTCGAACTCTAGCAATGTGCATGCCAATAAGAGAAATCGTCGTTTTCAGAAGTTAAAAAGATATGAAATCCATTATTCTAGCATCCCACAGTTAATGATTGAACATACCCTAGTAATATAGAGTTCCCTCAGTGATAATTTAAATTAAGGACCCATCCCTGACAAGTAGCTAAAAATTTTTGAACTCAAAATTTGTAAAAAGTAAATAAAAAACTTGAATATGCATACTTAGAACCATTAAGGGTACAATTTAGTGCATCTAGATCCCCTTATATACATAGATATAAAATTAAAATCAAATATGTATGTAGTGTAGTATACTATTATAATATATATTAGTTTTTCTTTTCGTTTAAACTAAGTAAAGGGAAATAAAATATCAACTTTTATTACATTCGTATTGACTGTGCACTATAATTTAAGTGTACTTTTTTTTGTTTCCTCATCACATAGAATGCTGATTTTCGTGATACAGCTGCATATTTTGTAGACACTGTGCCGAACTTTGATGAAATGTTAAATAATATGGGACAAAAATGCCATGGCAGGTTAAAGAACTTATAAACAAAAAAGTACTTATAAACAGAGTTGCCGAAGGTACTACTAAAGGAGTATTCATACTCCTTTCTCATCGATTATACTCCCGTACTCCCCTCCTTATGATTTTACTCCGTCTAAAAGATTTTACTACATAGTCAGCCTTATTTCATTGAATGAGCCATCACACAGTTGTGCAATTACCCCGAGGTAATACTGACTTTACAGAAGACGGATAGATGCAGTGTGAAGTAAGAAACGGGGTAAAATCTTCACCCAGTGTTGAAGCAGTTGAACAAGTTGTCAATTTCGAGGCGAAAAAAATGAAGTCGTTTCATGTATGCAAAATTTTACCTCGCATTATTCATCCAATGTAATAACAGTAATAGATACTCCAGGGTTACCCCAGAGTAAAATTGCTCCTGCTCTGCTCAGCAGATTGTCAGAAAAAGCAAAATCCTTTGAATAGAATAGAATACTTCTTTATTTTTTCATATAAATATACATACAACGAAATGCAACGAACAATTTTCTTTAAATAAGAAACAAGGCGCCATTGTATATCTTTCCTTGAAAATGATGCGATAATTTTAAAGCGTCTTGTAAACTGCGAAATGGAAAACGTATCCTCTCAGACACAAAATACTCCTCTGTAAATTTCTAAAATACTCCCCTTTGAAATTGGTAAACAGCAACCCTGCTTATAAATGAATCACTTTATAGGATCTACACATCATTACTATTTCTGTGTCTTAGAAACCGTGTTTCAACAAAAGATATTCTAGCTGAAAGATTCGTTAATTCAATTATCATCGTATAAAATGTCAAAATAAATGGTAAATTCATGTCAAATTGTATTTTATGTGATAAGTATTTAACAAGTTTAACCTGCTTTAAATCTGAGTTCAACACAACTTCAACCGCTACCTGGTTATACAAATTCCAGTGCGAATATTATGGAGATGGTTTTGAAATTTTCGGTTTTAAGAAATGTGGATCGTGGGGCTTAAAATTCACTTGAATTAAATTTAGCCCCTGAGTGAATAATATGTCCGTAAAAGAGGTGAATACAATGCTTTTGGAACTTTTGTCCTTTTATACGTCTTTTTGCTCACACGTCAAAACAAAACTACTGCACACAATTAAACAAGTGTTAAGATTTGTATCCGAATTAAAGTGAGTTCAACACGAAGCTTGAACCCCAATGTAATAAAATAATCATTCATTAATGATTCAAAAGTATTTCAAGATTCATCTCACCAAATAATTTGAGTGGATTTAATGGCAATGAGAAATATTTATTGGTATTAAAATCAAAATGCGAAGTCTTCCAGTTCATTAAAGTCTTTTAACGATATATTTCGCTGTAAGAACTTTATAGCCATTTTCCTTTCTCTGCTTTAGATTTGATTACGCTACACAGAATAATGCTACATTACAATAGAACTATTTATGTAACAATAAACAGTGAAATGATAGAAGCAGCAGGACATACTCGTATCTATGAAGAATGAAAATTAAATATAATATGAATATCATCTATACAAATTGTGCATGGTAGTGGGCGTTTTTCTTAACATATAGATACTGTATTGTGTTCCTAATAATTCTAATGAAAACTTCGAAAAACAGTTCGGCATCCCTTGAATCTATACTTGCTGCTGTAAGTAATTGCTCATTGTTCGTAGTTCGAGGCATCTTCAGATACAGAAATTCGTAGCCATCGCTCCACCGAAATATTTGACTTGATAGCCCGAATCTTGCTGCCCAGTTCAATTACTTCAATTAATCGACTATCTGCAATATTTCTCTATGTTACAAACTACATATCAAATTTAATATGTATACCCTTAGGGGCTACTTATAGCTATCATTTAAATGCATCATTGAAAATTTTGATATCCAATTTTTAGACGATTAAGCAAACAATGTTAGTTTAATTGGTATCAAAATGTACAATCAAACAATTATTTTTATAAAAACAAACAAAACTAAATTAAGATATAATAATTAAACTATACTCAGAAAAATAGTCAGTACAACCTTATGGAAGAGCTTTATGTCACACACTGGTGCCTGTTAATGTTTTCATGGCACTCGATTTCGATGTTGCCACTGAAATAAAAAGGAAAGCACTGACTTACTCGTACATATAATTTGTTGTTGTAGCAAATTGAATTGACCAAATAATAGAATTCGAGTGTGTGAGGGAGTTGCCATAATACCTTTGTTTCTCTGGTGAAATCCATAATTCCTTCTTCCCTTTTTACGTTTTATAAAGAAGGTTAAATGCGCCTAATTTTGAAGCACTAAATTTGTTTGTTATTGGGTACACCTTTATATAAAACGCACGTATCGTCTTATCGCAAGGTAGTCAAAAAAAGATACATATTCAGGGTTCGGACTTCAATAATAAAATTTAGCAGTAGATTTTTACAGAAAGTGCAGCAGATCCACATTTTTTTTTGTTGAAAAAAATATACAACAATTTAGATTTATACACATATATTTTTTACGATAACATAAGGTTAAAATAAACATAAATTACACATTTTAAAGTAAATAAAATCAGAAATCTTTGTACGAAAAATGAATTTTTTAATAAAGTTTTTAATAACTGTTTAATCAGTTTATAAAAGAAATTTGCCATCAATAAATTTCAGTTTTTTTTTTCTATTAAGCATCTAGAAAACATCAAGTTTTCAACGGTTTTCGCATTTAAAAAAAAACGCAGTATATTGCAAGTCAAGCGCAGCAGATTTTAAATATTTTTTAAAATCGCAGTAGATCTTCAATTCAATTACTTCAATTACATACAACATAATTTTCTACAACATACTAAAATTTTATTAAGATTCAGTTAGTGACGGTTTCATAATCTATTATACATGTTAATTTCATTCAACGAATCATTTTCTTGTTAAATCAGCAGATGGCAACCCTATGGGTAATGCTCTTTGATTTGTTGCAATGTTTGAGGTATACTATGGCAACCCTGTAAGAGCTCTAAAGAGTGATACACTTATATGGTCTAATGCAACAAGACAGAGAGGCAAACATCCTGTACTGACTATTTTTCTGAGACAAAGTATAAAAAAAATATATTCTGTTTGCACATACCCTACATTATGGTAAGTATTGAGTTCGGGCAAATTTTAAATGAGTTTTTTTTAAATTAATTTCGACTTCTAAATTGAAGATTCTTTTGACTCAGCAATGCTCACTGTCTGTCTTTGACTGAGACTACAGTCCGAGCGGATGGACGGATTTTGATCCAACTTCTTATCTGGGTTTTATCCTTAAAAGGGATCTAATTAGAACAGAATTTTTTTAGTCGTAATATAAATAAATAAAAAAAATATTAGGCCGTAAGCAGCTCATAGAGGGCCAAGGCATAGCTTCTCACAACTGTGCCTGTTGTGCGTGGTATACATTTCTGCACGTACAGAAGAGACCTACAGTTTTATGCCGTATCTGAAGGGCAGAGAATTTTTTGAGAAGGTTTGTCATGACGATAATACTCTTGAATGCTTGTCAGACACTCGAAAGAGGTGGGTACAAGTAATGAAATATGTTACCAGATTATCTCGACGGAACAATGCATTTTTTTGTTCTCCCAAAACCGAAACTTCCATCCCCGCTCTCCACTATTTACACAACTCTAAGTAGAAATCAAAATCTTTTTATCTGGTGAGAAGCTAACAATTTCAGAAAAATTACAGCCCTAAAGGGAACTTACCAGTAACGATAGACGAACTTACTTAACTTTTTCGAGAAAAGCCCGAGTTGTTTTGGGTTTGTTTTAGGGCCGTAAATATGTTTTTATAGAGGTATGTATCAACTGATATTAATTTCAAAGCCCTATGTATCCTGGTTTAGCTTTTATGAGATGTTGCTTTTAAACAAACTTGGGCAGTTCTCGAAGCAACTACATAATAGGTTATTTTATTCAATGTTATTTATTGCTATTTCTTTTAAAAGTGCTAAAGTGTGATTAATTTTTTTTTTTTAAAATTTGCGTATCTTGTGTTTTTTAACTTAAGTAAATGCATACTTACTTTTTGCAAAAACAGCTTGCAAATGAACGCTTGCAATGCTAATAGTGAAATATTTGCCGTAAAGTGCTCAAAAATTACTAAGCAATCAGGAAAAAATGTCAGTTGAAAAAGAAAATTTAAAATGCCCGTTTACTTATTTTAGCAAAAACACACTGTTGCCTAACATACAAAGTATGGGAGATATGTAAAGCAAGTAAATATCTACATATTTGCTTAAGTAAGTGCTATCATGCTTCATATTCCAAAAAGTGGGCGTGTCTCAGGAAGTGGATTTAAAAAAAAATATTTTCACTTTTTTTACTTATTTTTCAAGGACTTCATATTGTAAATTTCATCAACCGACTCAAAAGTTTAGGCAGAAAAATTAGTAACATAAGGACAGACAGGAAACGGAAGAACATTTTCACAGACATTGAAAATTTGCAAAGTAAATTGACGCAAAATTCAATGGCAAAAGAAATGTTGACCGCAATCATGCATATCATTTTACCAAATAGACTAACGGACAAACCTTTCAAAATGTAAAAGGGTCAAGACCTATTAGTTACTCAGAAATTAATGCGGTTCCATAGATGAAAGGCGTTGAGGCAGCGCATTGCTCGCGGCTACTAGAACTAGAAAAATTGCGTGTTCACTCATAAAAAGGTGTTCTTTGTGTAATATCGCAAATAAGCAAAACAATAGAATTTAGTTGACTGAACACTCTATGGAATTGGAAATAATGTCAAAACGTTCGTCGTTCTCATGCAACCCCAATTCGGAGGATTTTGCTGTATGGAACATTTTGTAGAAAAAATACGAAAGCTTCGAAAGCTTAAGCTGTGCACTGGTCCGTGAATAGAACAAAATGCTCCAAACAAAATGTCATTCGAGATTCATTTAATGCGTTCATCCAGAGATTGCACACTGTGAATGATTGCATTTTCGGAGATAATTGCATTTTTATGTTATTTAATTCGAATACACCGTAAAGTCCTTGTTCATGGGCCAAATTGATTTGACTGAATGGAATGATGTTGAAGGGCTAAAGGGAATCTTTTTTTTCCTTAATAGCGAGTTTGTGCTTCGTAGAAGGATCAAAACCCTCCCACTTTATTGTATTTCTACGAGTGCTTGTAGCGTTTGTTGTGTTTTGACATTCCGGTTTTGAATCACTTCGTCACTGAGGCCAATCAAATGCGCGAATGTTTAAGCACGTTGAATAATGTTGTATTTTTCACAAGACATCCTCCAATACATCATGTACTCGCTGCAGGGACGATCTTTATGGTGTGACATTAGCTTCACAGAACAGTAATTATCGCTGTTTCGCATATGTTTCGTCCGTCCTTTGCGCAAAAGAAGTAGATTACTTTCCCTCCACTAATTAGTCATTGGATCACCTCCCATAAGTTTAGAGGTAAGAACCAAAGAGTCATTTGAGTCTGATGTTTCTCATCTTTTTCCAGAGCTCAGAGGGTATCTCGTTTGGTCCAACTGGCTCTTCATTTGTTTGAGTAAGAGTTCGAAAGTTTGTACGCGAACTTTTCTTGCAAAGCCGATGTCCTTATATAGGTCGTATAGTTTAGCATTGTATTTTGTTCGCCACTCACCGTCAGTACAAACGGGACCAAAGATCACTCGAAAAACTTTTCTCTCAAAATAACCACGGGCATCCTCATTCGATGATGTTAAAATCCATGCCTCTCCGCCATGCAGCAGGACTGGAGAGAGTTATCTTTGTAGTTCAAGATAGGGCTTTGTTACTCAATTGAATTCTTAGCCCACAGAAGTACCGCTTGTCAAGAGTGATTTTTAGTTGGACCATTCACATGATACTGCCGTCAAGATTTTATATGAGATGTTGGAAGAATTATACCTCTGTTGTTGGTGCTGTTCAGAGGATCTCCTTTCTGGTGCCATTAATCGAGCATACTTTCGTCCGACCAGATTTTTCAGATAAGCTTGTGCATGCTTCCTACCAGCTCATCCCCTCCTACATTGAAAAGTATCATCCCTGTAGGTATCTGTTTGGGCTTTGAAACCCTGTCAGGTTTTCTTACAATTTAGGCAAAATTTCCGAACATAATTCCTAAGTCCTAATCTCCTCGATAGAGCGCTTCTCAAGCTCCTTTGTCTTTTTTCAGAGAAGGCGGTGTTTCTCTCTTCTCCTCTGCTCGTAGAGCTCACGAGCTGCTCTCGTCCTTCTATGCAGCGCCGCTTTATATGTCTCTTGTTTTCCTGAATGTGCTGGCATTCCTCATCATACCCGGGGTTTCGTTGTGGTGGCCGGTAGCAACCTAAGACATCAGAGGCGACATCTCTAATGGCTTGTTGGCAATGATGCCACTGGTCTTCCGCATTTTTAGCTGTCGGCGTAGGATTGACATTGAGATTAAGGACGACTCGTTCAAAGTCTTTGGCGATCTCTTGTCTCCGTTCTGCGACAGCAGTGTTGGACAATTCTTAATGGTGTGAGCGGGTCCGGGGAACCGGTTTCAAGGAAACACAGGGTAATATATAAACCCCTGATTCTAACGTCCAAATTTTGGTGACCAATTTTTCGCTGTAATAACTTGTATAGGTATTTATTTCCATAAATTGATGAATTTTGTAGTTATTCTACATTCAGCCATATTTAAGCCAATGTACTGCAGTAAAGGTCATATAAGGACACGATGTCATGGAACTTCAGTCTAATTGCTATTACTCATTTATGAGTATAAAAAAGCTTATTAGCAGCCTTTGATATTAATTTATTATTCTCCTTTTCAACTAGACTGACATAGCTTCAACGAAGTGATATATTATTTAAATGCTTTCAGTTTGATACAAATCTCTGCGAATGGGCATATTCCATACACACATCCAATTTCAATATTGTTTTTTTTTTTTCTTCTTCTTCTGTTCCTTCTTTTATATTATGCAGCATATGTACGCCTTAGAAAACGAATTCCGATGTCTTTGCCCACGTTCCATGGAATAGACAAAATGAAAGGAAACAAAAAAACAACACTTTTCATTATTAATTTAAAGCACAAGTTGCGTGCAACGGGTTTCTATTCCTGTTTCAAGAATATGTATATGTATTTTGTATTGGATTTTCTTCTTTTTCATTTTAATCTAAATGAAAAACAATATTTTGTTAAATATTGCTTTCGTGACTTTTTCTCTTAATGAATTAGATACGGTTAAACGAATTACTGTTTTCATCATATGGGTTGGATCGATAGATTCTATTATTGAAGTGACACTCAAAAAGGCCTTCAAAAAAAGGACATCATTCCCCTAAAAAATCAAAAAGAAACAGATAACCTTTCTGTGGCCATCATTAACCTTTGTTATAAGGTTAAATCAATAACAAGTGTATTTTTATCAAACAATTTATCTTAAGTGTTAAATTTGATTGTATCTTAACTGCCTTTACCAACAAACAGCACATGGAGGAAGGTGGTCACCAATTTTGAAATAAAGTGCTTTGCTATTTGCAGAAAAAAACATGAAAATACTACAATTCGTCTGGGACGGATTGGGTAAAATACCTTATCCCTTTTCAAAATGTTTTCGGTATATCTTCAATATTTCTTTAATAGCGTAGTACTTAATAGTTGGCTTTAGTGCTAGTATGTATGTATATAGCTACATTTTAAGGTTCAGAATATCACATTTAGTTCTTAAAATACGTTCTGGCTAGTCTTAACCCTTTTTCGTCTGTATGTTATGGGAGTTCTTTAATCTCCTTAAGTTGCTTTTCAATCCAAAGACCATAATTTAGCTTATTGACGTACCTACACACTAAGCCAGAAATGTGTCTCTTCCCTGAAACAAATTTTTGCTCTAAAAGAACGAAAAACAGTCCTCGTAGAACATGGATTTTCGTGATATATCTGAATAATTTGTTGTAGATGTGCCTGGCGGAGGGGCCGAATATAATCAACATAGGGGAGCATAAGCTAATGTCATAACTGACCGAAATGTTTCTTTATGTTCTGTCATTTCCAACCACTGACCATAATACTTTTGCCCGCATAGCCACCCGACAACACAATCCACAATTTTTTTCTCTCTCGTTGTTGGTTTTTAGTTTTTATTTTTCCCGTAAAAAATGAATAGAAGCAGAAATTTAATAAAACGAGAATGAAAGCAGTAATCATTCGCACATTTCTAAATATAAAATATAAGCAAATATGAACGAAACATTAATGTAAACACATAAGGGTGGGCAATTTCTACCAACTGCCAAATTCGCATATGCAATGAGCGGCTGAGAGCGCTTTCCCTAATGTTCAGTAATGTTTCCGAAAGTGACCGAAAACTAAACTAATCGACGCTGTGCTTATTATGTGTTGGCTCATAAGATCGTATTCGTGGGTTTACATCTGCGTGCATATGCAGCCAAATGTTGATTATGTTTCTCAATTAAGATTTTTCACCATGAAATGTCAAACAATACTGAACAAAATACTAAAACATTTCCATACGACTTATGCGTCATCTGTCAAAAACCAGAGACAAAAAAGTAGTTATCCTTTATTGAATCATCCTTTATATTCCTAGCTTTAGACATCATAAATATTACTGTCACCAACAAAATTTACAAAGCGATCTGAAGACAGAAGAACATTTTTTCCCTAATAATACCTATTTGTTATGATGAAGTTTTTTTTTTTTGCCTACATTTTTTATTTATTTATTTTGAGTGAAAAGTAATGAATTTGTTTCAAATTGTCACCCTGTGCAGAAGCTTAAAACACCCCTTTTTGCGGATTTATAAGAACAACACTAGTCCTGATGATTTAAGTCTTAGAATAAATAAAGAATTTTTTCCTATATTTCTATATTATTCAAAATATTTGAAGAAAATATGGTATTACAAAACTCTTGAGAAAGGTCAAAATTGCATTGAAGCTGACCAAGTTGAAAAGGTGATCCAGAGATCACCAGGTATGAATTTATTATCATTATATACATTCGCTTTCGAAACTAATCTTGGGATTATACGTAAATAAAAATCATTGCTTAGCTAACTCAAAATCTTGAAAAACACTCAACCAAACAGCAAGTTTTTGGAAAAAATTGTATATTATTGAAAGTATCTAACTAATGTTCATGATGCCCAAGTAAATATTTTGAGTAATGTATGCAATTTTTTATTAAATTGTAGTTAATACGCATGTTCTCTGAATGCTGTCATGACCCAGTATTCTTCTTATCATACATTTTTTGTAATTAAAACATCACAACTCAACACATGGCAATACAACAAAAAACACATAAACACACACAAACGAAGGGTTTACATATGAAAATACTACAAAATAAGCACACAAGTAGATTGTGTATGCGCATTCGTATTTATTTTTTTTTTTTTTTTGTTCCCAAAAAAATTTACAAAATATATTATAATTGTGTTGACTTCAAGTATTGTGTTATGTGTTTTTGCAGTATTTAAAAAAAAAAATAAAATAAAATAAAAATGTTGTAGCTATTATCAGAGCATCATCACATTTTCTCAAGTTGTACATAGACTAGCAATTGCATTGGTTTTTCATTCAGAGAATGCACTCTCTTGAAGATGTTGAAAAGTATATACAAAAAACGATAAATTAACAAAACCTTTCAGGCAGTCCTAGAGATGCCACTGGGAATCGCATCGATGATAGTCGCCTGATACTACGCATCCATCGAGGCAGACCGCAACGGACCCCAACTCCATTATCAGTACATTCGATGTCGTCCTCGTTAAGCATGAATAGTAATTGCGATGATCTGCAGCAGCCTCAAGCCACTCCAAAGCGTGCGACTTCTATGAGAATTAGTCGGCAGCGTCATGAGAAAATATCAATAAAAGTATCATTCCCATCCTCAGAAAATGTACTCGACTCCACATGTAATTCACCTCCGCCTTACGCGCTGGTTACGTCAGCCCCCCTGCGAAAGTCTTCGATGTCAAATGGGAGGCGCTCAAGCTTCAAGTCGAGCTTATTCGAAATAGGCGAGACTGAATTTAACCTAGACAGTACAACCGATGTAAGTCATGGCTGCGGCGGTGTTGACTCGGCTTCACCCTCGCCAAAAGGCAAGAAAAGACCAGGCAAACGGAGTATGCGCATTCAGGTGAAGAGGTTCCGCATGGAGACAAAGGCCGCCAAGACCCTGGCCATCATTGTCGGAGGTTTCATATTTTGTTGGCTGCCATTTTTTACCATGTACTTAATACGGGCCTTCTGCGAGCAGTGCATTCAGCCGCTAGTATTTTCTGTGCTCTTTTGGTTGGGTTATTGCAATTCGGCAATCAATCCGCTCATCTATGCGCTCTTTTCGAATGACTTCCGCATCGCCTTTAAGCGGATACTTTGTCGATGCGTATGCACCCGAAGCGGCTTCCGAGCTTCGGAAAACTTCCAGATGATAGCAGCACGCACACTCCTGGCGCCGGCTAACTTCCACAAAACCATATCAGGATGTAATGACGAAAATGAAAGTGATTTCAGCTGACAATTGTTGTCCTTCGGATCACTGCAGCGAACCAGTTCTTTGCCAACAGCAAATGATGAGTTATCTCCAGCGCTGCGGTCAAGCCGTTAAGTTACAATAAATTGACAGAATGGTACAAAGAGTAAAGAGGACATCAGATTCATCGTGAATGTTTGCACAGAGAAACACGATATCAAAACAAAATGGCAATAATTATTTTTTAACAAAACAAACAAATAGTCAATAGGAAGCATTTAAGTATTGATATAAATTATTATAAAAGTGGTAACTAGTGTATTTGTAAATATAGTCGTAAAATAAATGTTGAATATTTGTTACGTGTTTTGAGTTTTTTATGGATGTAAGTACGATTAGTGGATGTGGAGTAGATATGTGATATTTGGACTGCAGTTTCGGAAACGAGTGCACTCTGCATTGGTGAGTTAAATAAGCTATTTTTTCCAGGTATATTAAGCAGTTTAACAAAGAATACATATAACTTGATTACACTGATAAACGAATTATCATTTAGTAAACACATAAATTTGTTATACTTTTCATTTGTTGAAATTCTTACCTTAAGGACTTGGGTAAACGCTTGTATTGTGTAATGCTTGGATTACATGAAGTCTATGTTAATAAGCACTGTAACGCCACAGTAATTTTTAGGACCTATCAACGTAATTGCTGTGTCAGTCCTAGCTAATTCATTTGCACCTACAGTTCTTTTTGCTCAGGGACCCAATCAAGCTACAGTTTACGACACAATATTTGCCACCCGATTTAATAAACATTACTAACTACATTTGAAATAAAGCAAAAAAAAATATCGGTAGCCCAGGATCGATCGAAGTAGGTTTTGGGTGTTTGGCTTGACAGTCCTAGGGTGCGGCCATTTTGTAGATGCTGTATGTATATTTTCTTATTCTTGTTGGAATCTTACCTGCAGAAAATACTGTGTTCAAAAGGACAGAAAGAAACGACATGACACATTAATTTGTTAAACCTTAGTCATACGGAAGCTCATATCTGCACATGTAGGGGAAGCGGGTGGTGTTTCATAGATAGGACAATTTATGTATGCCTCTGTTAGGAAATGTGCGGGCAAGGGAAATGATTATCTAATTTTCTAAGTCTTAATTATTAACTAGTTTTTAAGTAGCTTTGATGTACATTTAAGGTCAGTATGTACTAAGGTTTTTCTATGCCGTAATATATAGGTATATGTATATCAGAATAAGTCTATAAGTAAATCCATAGCACAGTTCACCGTATATTTTATGGATCAGCACTGTAAATTGTATTATAGACACGGTTGCCACTTTGGTAATTTTCTACCAAGTCTGTTTTTTTTGTGGTTTGGTAATTTGGAAATTTTTATTTAATTTGGTAGCTTTTATAAACAAGAACACAAGAAAGAAAACAGCCCAGAATTGAATGATTTCATTAATTTGAATTATGTCTACATAGATAATAAGTGATTGAATGAACTCTGTCAACTCCTGTAAATGATGTCTAAATCTATTTCAAAATGTATGTTCAACAACTACTGAATGTCCTCTATTCGTATAGCTAGAAAGAAGTAAAAATAAAGGATAGGTGTGAATCATGTCCGGTGAAGGTAAAGTAAGATGTCTTTTCTTCTGCATTCTCATCTTTTCAAACAACTTTTTACATTGTTTGGTAGCTTTTTTGCATTTTAGTCGAACATTTGTTTGTCAAGTGGCAACCTTGATTATGGACCGACATTATCTCTGCCATATCTGACTGGGGTGTGAAACTTGTGCAAAGACGTTCACGTTTCATATTATGTACCCAAGCTATTTTGCTTATTTACTATTTTAGAAATTTGAATTTTTGTTATTTTTAAAACAATTGGTACAATGCTTCTGAACAAGTGATATACTAGTAAATTTCAGCTTAAAAACAATTAATTTTAGAGCCATAAACATGATTGTTAGCAATCCTATTAGTTTTGTTACACATTTTCGGTTGATATTTATATGTTTCCAGAGGCAAAACCAAAAATCGAAAATTAATAACATTTCGAGTTTAGAAATGTAAGGGGTTTATGTAGAGAACCAATATTTTTCTTACTTTAAGTCGTTTTAAAATCATATCGAAAGGGATTATAAGATATCTCGTAGTAATAAGCTCATTGTAGTATTAAGTCAGTTGCTTCTAAGACGGTGTGATATATTTTTTTATACATATGGATGTTTGGTATTAAACAACACAGTTTTTTTCTGTAGAAGATCACGGCCCAAAAAATGTGTATAGATACACGTAATGTACGAACTATTTGTAAAGAAAACCTTATAACTTTGACTGAATTTTACACTATACTTACACTTTTACTCTATTAAGTTTACATGCATAAGACATAACCGCTTAAGGTGACTTGTAATACATAGAATTGGTATAGAAAAGTATATTTCAGATCTATTTAATACTTATTATAATATTTATAAGTGAACTTTATTGTTCGATATTGAGAAAAGAAGTGATTTCAAATTGAGAAAATATCTGACAAATAATATTAATAATTGTTGTTATAAATAAAAAATATAAATAACAACTTATTAATATAACAGGCAGTGAAATAGCCTTTAAGTTAAAACTTGGTTAGGTATATTCAACAATTGAGCTAAGTATTAATAAATATTGCTCAATTTTTGAAGCATTCAGTGGCAGTTATTCATTTTCTTACTCATAAAAACAATATGTTATGTGTAAAAACAACAAAGCAAAACCAAAATCTGAAAATTCCAAACTTTTCTGAAGAAAACGAAAAGTTCAGATTCTCTCGAATACTGATGAAATGGACTTGAACGTACATATGTACATATATACATATTTAGAGTAATCAGAAACTACCCTTTATTTACTCCGGACAGACCCTCGAAAAGCTGTTTTTGATAAAAAAAAAAAAAAAAACGCTTCTAAAATGTAGGCATGGCAATACACAATTTATGGAAGATATGTAGTTCTTTCGGGTTTCATGTAAAATTACTGAAAACACTGCATATTTTTAAAAAGTGGACGTGTTAGTTGGCTGATTTTGAATGGATTTATTCCCAACTAATGGGAAAAAATTTGAGGAGTTACATCGAACAAAGCATTAAAGAAAAAGCCCAAAAAAATAAGATAAATTGTGGAATATATTCAAAAAGCCAGTTCAACTATAAATCCGGGATAGTGCAGAAGTTTGGTGGAAAATTTGTAAAAGTCATTAAAAATAAAGGTTTTCCAACAACATAAAAGTAGACATACAAAAAATAATTCAATTAAATGACATTTCTTTATAGGTAGAATGTGTGCAAATTATAGGTCCAAGCTAAAAGTACATTTATGTTTTCTTATATTTTTTTTACTATATCCACTTTAAAATACATCAATAAATTTTTGATTGATTAAAAACTAAATCATTGTGCAAGGATAGGATTGTCTTAAACAATGAATGTGTTATTTATGTGACCAGCACTGTACATGCTTCTGGCATGAGGTTGACGAAATGAAATTTGTAGACAAATATTTAATTAATTAATTTACCAAATAATTAAATAAACGTTCAACGACCGATTAGCATTAGATGATGTTTTTGAAATAAGTGGGATAATATGAAAAGATTGACCCTAGAATTTTTGAATTTTTTATTCTTTTTTATTACTACTAAAAATTTGTCAGTACCATTTTTTTCATCTACTTTTCACACTTTTCAAGTACAAAGAAATTTTTAAAATATGTACATAATAATTTGGTGAATATAATATTGTGAAATACTCCACTGGACATCGGTACCATTTTCTCATATACTGAGAGTTATTATACTCGTAACTATGATTATTTTTTTCCAAATGGAAGATAAATATTTTAAGAAAATTTGAATTTAACAAATTTTTAAAATAACAATAAAATAATAATAACATATTTTGTAGTTTTATTATTAAGGTCAAAATAATTTACAGTGGAAAAACAAGCATTTAAAGCTTACGTTGTGTTTTTTTATTTTACAAGTACAAAACTTCTGGCATGTGCAATAAAACATTTTAAATTCAAAATATAACACACTTCTAGTTACCCAAACTAAAAACTAAAAGTTAACCTAACTAAATAAAATCTAAATATCCTTTTATGAAGATGTGGTATTTGTTTAGTTGCAAGTAAAGGGTTATTTATTTAGAGTTTTTTTTTTTAAAAGTTAAAAAAGTCAATTTCATTTAATTAACTCTGTTATCAAAAAAAAAAGAACTGTTCTTAACTTGGATTTTTTTTTTTAATGTTGGCCGTAACTACGGTCATATGGTCAATTCTGTAATTCCAATTTTCGAAGACGCGAGCATTTCGAACGGTTGTTAAATATCGCGAGTAATTGTGGCTTCGAATTCAATCAATCGAACCCTACTTATCCATGTAGATTGTGGACTTTAAGTAACCCCAAAGGAAAAAGTCTAAAGCTGTGATATAACAAGATCTTGACGGCCAATTGCCCAGTCCGAAGGTCAAAATAAACTTTGCACTGAATTGTTCTCGCTATGGTTTCACGAGCTGTTGATACAAAATGTTCTAGCCATCACGGGCTTTTTGAATACGACAACCGAAGCTGTTGAAAACGGCGCCGACCAGATTCATTGCGGTCATTGCGTACACTCTTAACTATCGCTTCAATATTATCTTCAATACGATGGTATAGCCAATTGTGTGTTTGGTAGGCTGATTATGTAGAGTGTAGACCATGGTGTGCACGAAACTCATTCCTTGTAGAACGCTGATTTTTGTCATATAGTTGCATAAATTGTAGATGCTATGCCGTGAAATGTCAAACTTAACAAAATACCGCGACGGGCTAACACGACTCATTTAAATTACCTTTGTATACCTATTACGATCTCAGACTAATTAGCACGCTGCAGAACAAAAGTAGATAGATTGTAGTTAAAAATTAAATTAAAATCCTTGAGAGTGCTTAAAAAATATGATGAAAAAGTTTTAGGACTGTTTTGTCAGATTACATCTTTGTATGAACATGGAAGATCCAAGAAAAGTAGAAGAGTAGAATTGACTATAATTTAGTTACTAAAGTACCTCTCTAAAGATTTTGTATACGCATATGCCAGTAAGAAAACAATCGATTTAAATTTTTTTAAATGTTTTTAACTTTTAAGAAATCTCAACTTAAATATACCCTTTTATTTTTACCTTACAGGTTCAAAAGGAATCGGATCACGTTTCGAGGAGCAACGTTTAACATTGCGAATACACCGGGGACGTGGTTCGAATCAACATGATTCAACTCACAGCAATGGCAGCACGCAGAGTACGACAACGACTCTCGGGACGCCATCGCCTGAGCGTTTGTCAAAATATGCAACTCGAAGATCTCATCACCATCATGATAAAATCAAAATTTCCGTGTCATATCCTTCCAATGAGAACGTAAACGAAATGTCACAAAGCAGTGAGTCCAGCAGTGCCCTGTATACCGTTCATTACACTGCGGCAAATGGAAGGGAAACCACCGAAACACAACTCTTTCGAGCGAATAGGGATAGCAGCTGCTATCTTCAGGTCGGGAAAAGTATGCCTGAAATGTCGAGGCGACAATCGGCCCAAAGTGATATATCGGACCGTGCTCGGCCGAATAAAAAAATGGGACGACGCAATATAAAGGCTCAGGTTAAACGTTTTCGCATGGAAACCAAAGCAGCCAAAACCTTGGCCATAATAGTCGGACTCTTTGTATTTTGCTGGCTACCATTTTTCACAATATACATCATACGGCCATTTTGCAAAGATTGCATAGATCCATTGCTATTCTCCATACTTTTCTGGCTGGGCTATTGCAATTCGGCTGTGAACCCCATGATTTACGCTCTGTTTTCGAAAGATTTTCGATTTGCCTTTAAGCGCATCATTTGCAGATGCTTCTGCTCTAGGCAGAGTATGTCACTAAAAACTAGTCGTCGAGGATCTGATATGTCCCAGATTCGAATAAAAGGACGTTCGCCTAGTATTACACCGAGTGCAGCGGCTCATTCGTTCGGCGATGAAAGCGAGCACATACACGAGGTGAACGAGCCCAGATGACGTTCATTCGGACCCAGCTCTAGCTCGCAGAGTAGTCTTGGGGTCCGAAAGTGTAGTTTAAAAGTTCCTGTTTATGAAATATGCCATCCCTTAGTTATGGAATCACCAGGGTACTCTTACTCGGGTGGCAGTAATACGGTCAATGGATCTTTAGCAGCCAAAGTATAGAAATAGTTTTATTTATTAAATAAATATGTATAAAGGCAAATTACTTGTCCTCTGTAGTGTAAGATATTGCATTTATGTATACGCTTTTTATCCGAAGGCAATGAATCGTTATGTATTTTAAGTACACTCTAGACTCAAAGAGTTGCAAGGACAACAATACAGCCGTGTTGATTAACACATGTGCTTCCATTATCCTTTAGCAAGTGCTTCTGTGAAAACGTTGTGAAATTTTGTAAGAATTTTTATTTTTTTTATTTCTTAAAGTTTAAGTTAATCTTTCTTTTGGGCTTACCAATTACTTCAAAGGATTTATCGTCTCACGTTTCGCTAAATTACAATGCAATTCTGCACGTAATGTGTACATTAGTTTGTGTCGAGAGGGAAATTGATTTTTACTTGTTTGTGGTATCCTTCCAATCATTATTAAAATAAAAACAACTGTTAAGTTGAAGAAAATGAAAGAGAACTAAAAAAAGTTAGAGCCGTTTTCGAGATTTGAAATCGTAATGTCATATCTTTACCTGTTACTGGCCGCACATCTCCTTAAACCTAATGTTTAACCTAAACTTTCTAGAGACGTCAAAATACATTCAAAATAGTTTACAGCTTTAGGGGAGCCAAACATCACATCGATCGAAGATGTCTGGTTATAAAGGCCCAAATATAACATAATTCAAAATCTTGTCGGTGCTGTGCATAGCCATGCGAATACACATACATAATTTGTATACTGCAAAAATTAGACATTTCGGTCAGTTTTGCCTGTTTTACTTTTGCCTAGAGAGTGGAGTGTACATTTCGGCACAAAGTGCTGAGGATGGATACATCTTGTGAGAACTAGACAAAACGGTATGATGTACCGTCAGATTTTGCTTTATTCGGTTCGAAATAATGATTGCGCTGATTTTGACAGCGAATTGAATTTTCGTTCAATTCAAACATTAGCTATCGCACGCTTAATGGAATTATGATTGCTCTCTTATACCTACATGAATACTGATTAAGAACTTTAGTTGTTAAATTAAAAAATGTTGGATTTCATTCAAATTGAACTAACTTACTATTTCAAAATATGAATATGAAGTCAATGAATGAAATGCAACCATTTTACTTTACTTTCATTGAAATATTGGCCAATATCCTTTTTTATTAAACAATGTTCTTCACTACACTTATGCCCGGTTTCACAGTGCAAGCTTAAGCCTCAGTTGGAGCTTAAGCTACGGTTTAACTCATCTTGCTGTGTCAAAGTGTCGGCTTTAGGGGTAAACCAAGTATTGATAAAACTTAAGCCGCCGATTTTTGTGGCTTAACTATTGGCTTAACTACTGTCAGAGCAAAATTCATCATTCGATGTGACCAGCATTATCACATTACCTTTGTTTAATGTAACTACTTTATTTATGAGCATGAACCTAATCCTGCAAAATGCTATTGTTTTTCATCATTGTCACATAACTTGAAACTTTTATTTCTGGTCCACCGCCCGTGGCATGCCTTTTTTAAATTATCGTATTTTTTTTTAAAAACACCTGAGCCTACAAATATATCTTAGCAGCCGGTATTGAATTAAATTTCAATCTTTTTTTTTTACTTTTTCCACGCCATTTTTCTATTTGACATCTTCGATCAATTCACAGTAGTTAATTACCCACAAACTCTTCACAATTACTTCTTATATTTGGCTTAGCTAAGCCACAATTTTTAAACGACCCGAAAAACTTAAACCCTGCGTTTTAATTAGCTAAGCTGCGGCTTAAGCTTCCCCTGTGAAACCGGGTATTATTGTCCCTATTTTAATATTTTAATACAAGCACCCATTTAGAAAATTTTAATTGAATTTATTTATTTTTAAATAAAATAGCTTCACAATTTTAAGCTCAAAAGTTTATAGTTTGGAGTCCTAGCAAATATATTCTCCCTCAAGAATGAACTGATGTTTTTGTTAATAAACCTATTATTTCTAAAATAATGCATTGCTACCATTTTTATCAAATCATTGTTTTTCAAAGATCTTTTGGTTATATAAGAAATAACTAACTGTTTATTTAGCGAAATAATAAACAAGAATATAGATAATTTAATTTGTTTGTTTAATGTCATACGAAAATAGTTTTATTTTATTTGCTTGAAGAAAGGATTTTTTTTGTATACATGTACATACATAGATTTTTATTAGAAATCCTTTGAAAACTTTAATTACAAACATAATGGTTGAAATATACAAGTTCACACTAATAACGATTTTACTCATATTCCCAAAATAATAATCAAAATATTGTATATAATGTCATGTTGTTGTTTTGTATTATACCATACTAGTAACTATTTATATAAGAATAAAATATTTAACCTTATAACTTTATTGTAAATGTAAATAAAATGTTTATGTAATATAAATTACTGCATATAAATTAAATCATTTGCGGAAAAAACAACATGTGGCATTTAGTACTTATACTTTGAAAATATGCTATACATTGAGCTTAGTAAAAAACAATAGGCAACAACCTATTTTTTACCTGCAATGTCTCGTTAGCAAAATTAAGAATATTTACATAGGTGACGCAAAATTAATTATACTATTTTATCGGAAGATGTTATAATTCTTGCAAATGGCGTAGTACATCGATCATATTTGACATTTGTGACCACTTTTCCACTTAATAGAAACAGTTGTAAAGATCCAAATCAAGATTACCATCACTCAAAATCATTTGTTTTATTTAGGTAGTGCAAAATGTAATTGAATGATTAATTTTACGCCAAATATGTAGTATCACTTTTGGTAAAAATTAGTGAGGCTGTACGTAAAATTACGAAACAGTAAAACTTCTTACTTTCTGATTGAAAATGTGTAAATAAAATGATTATTTTTTTTCTTTAACCACTAAGCGTTATATGTTGTTTTTTTCCGCTGTGTATAACAGGGTAGTCTGTAAAAATACTTGATAGACATTCTACAGATAAACGTTTATATGCAATATAATGGCTATAGATAAATAGTACATGAAGTAATTAGAATAATTGTAAATTATGTTAACTTTTTTTCACAGCCAACGTTATAAAAACAAAAGATAAAAAAAAATGTATTAAATTTTACGTTTTTGTTAAAAAAAAAAGATAAGAAAACAAATATTTAAATAAAATAAAAATAGAAGTCCTAAGCTGAAATGTTTTTCTTTTAATTCAGATTTGAGTTAGATTTGAGCATAGAACTAAAAAGGGGCTAATTGGGCGAGTTCCATTATTCTAGGGACTAGGTAGTCAAACGTTTCTGATTGGTCGAGAGATTCACTTTTGACTACAAAGTAAGGCCTTTCTATTTCAGGTAGTGAACTGGATTTAAAGGTGAGAAAATTCTTTCTACTTTTAGGTCAACTATTGTTAAAAGTAGGCCTAGAGTTCGGAACGTGCCTATTGACTTAAGGTCCTGTCACACTTAGCGACCGGCGAATTGGCGTATTGCAAACAAACAATTTTTAGGACATTTAAGGCTTCGTCAAACGGAGTCTGTTTTGAAGCCAGAAATTGTATTTTTCTGCTCTCCATCCACTCTTGTTGGATCTTGCGGTGCATGTTTCTGAATAGGCTAAATAGGCGGTTTTGACTTCACCTTTGTTTGGTCTCAAAAAGATTCACCATTTTTGTGCTAGTATTACAAACGTATTATCGATGACACGCCATGGCCGACAAAGTCCTTTATTAAACGTTTTTTTCCCTTATCTATCACGGTCATTGTTTTTGAAAAAGGACACATCAAATAAATGTGAAACCCTTCGTCACCTATTAGGGCATGGTTTTGACGGTAGATTTGTCTTTCCATCTATAAATTCTTCATTAAATTTGGATTTCTCAAATATTCCGTTATTAAATATCCGCAACAATGAACTTCTAAACAATTTAGAATCTAGATTATACAATATTCTGAACGTTCTCTGGTTGGTGTCCTTTAAGGCGAAGCGACGGTTAGAACACCTCGTCAAAATAATCTTAGCGCCACGCCGCGTAAAATAATTTCACCTTCAGACTAGACAGTAAACTTCGAGTCGTTTGACAGATTCGCTCCCCCTAAGTCAAATCTGCCGAGATTGGTAATTGTATTCTGACGTTTAAGTGAATCCAAGTCCGAGCTGACAAAGGCCAGCTCTTGGCGACTGGGTTGACAGTTTTTGGAGCAATAATTTTGTAGATCTTGTTTTCATACAATTTGTTGTTGTTCATGGAATAACAACCTGCACAAAATATTTTGTTCAAAAGGAATGAAAGAGATAATTCTACAAATTTATGGTTAAGTCTTTGTCTCAAGGTACTTCACATTTATTCACAAACAGGACAATTATTTAGGCTGCGCCTGTTTTCATCAATGAGAAGAAAGGGGAAGTTCGATATGACAATTTTTTAAAGGCAATCAATTAGAATTTTATTATTCCCAAAGGTAAGCAATTAATTTATCTGTCGATTTATATAAAAAAGAGTTAAATTGTAATAAGTTCGGCGAACAAATCAGCAATTCTATGATTTTTGCGAATATTTCTCAGATGTGGAGCTCAATCCACATTCGCAAGACCAAAGCGTTCGCGAAAGTTTAACTCTATAATTCTTTTTTTCTTTAGTACCTAGTAAAAAGTTTCTGTGAATGAAATGTCAAAATTTCCGAATATTCGTTTGTAATGTGTTGCCATAGACAGTTCAACAGAATTCCAAAAAGAATGTTTTTTATCACATTGTTTTTGTTGCCTTTATAATTATTTCCACCACTTATTATTTATTATTATTATTATTTTTTTTTTTTTTTTTATAATCTGCACATGCCAAAGGGGATATGAATACCCTTATACTGCTTAACAGGGCACGGGCGTTAGTTAATTCGGAAGAGAGAAGAAAGGATAGGAAAGAGTTGGTGTAGTGGTATTTGAAACTCAGGTGATATTAGGTTTCAATGTTTATTCTCCATGGGTGGTATTCAATTCAATTGGGGAGAGAGTTGTGTGTGATTTTTGCATTCGTTTGAATTCACAGTATCTTTTTCGCGTTCATGTTGAAATACACGAAGTGCTTTCTGAGCGAATTATTTAATTTTTAATACTGTGAAAATTGAATGGACTTGGTCGGGAATTGATCACCAAACCTCTCATTCAATGACCGAATACACTACCACTACGCCGTGGCCACCCACATTATTATTTCTTATTCGCAATTGTATATATTCGCAAATGGCTTCGTCTTCTTTGACTGGTTTCGCTTATATTTCCCAACACTTCTGGCTAAGAAATGGTGATACATATACCATTCAGAATTGACCTACGATACCTTAGTGACACGTTGACAACATATACCATTTCTTCCAAATAACAGGGAATTTAAAAAGTATTGACCTATGTATATTATGTATGTATGTACTCTAGTAACAAATACAGACCGTATTTAATACTATTTAACAGAAAAAAGTGGGTTTCGGACTTAGAACAGAGTACGCTATAGTACAGCATATAAACGTAGATACATAAGTTGGTCACGTTCATTGCCAGCAGCCAGTTTTCTATTCGCTGCTATATATTTCGATTTGCAGATAAGCTAATTATTACGAAAATGCGATCTCTGGCGGCCATTAACAACTTAGCATTCATTTTAACGCTTCTTCTAACAGTACGATATCCGAATGTTATATGTATGTTTACGTGCTTCCGGTTTCACAATTTCTTCTTAAAACGGATGTCCCCACCGGGGATATTGAAGTGTCCTTTAACAATGGTTCTTTTCCTTTAAGTTTAATAAAAAAAAAGAGGAGAATATAAGCCAAACTAACTGCAGCACGTGATAGAACACATCCAATTTATAATTCGTGCCTTGATAAAAGTGAAACTTACAACAAACAGAAAAGATATCATTAACATAGGAATGAATTTCATTCATCCTTCTCTTTCATGACAAACACTTTTTTTTTGTAATCGAATCCCTATGCCGTGGCTACATTCTTCTTCCTTTTCCCTTGGTTCGTTAGCACAGTCAAAGCCTCATTATTATTCCGTATGCATTCGGCTGGGACTGTCTATGTACATACATGTGTATGTGCGAGGACATTTGCAGTCCAGAAGTTCTATACAAAATCATTACCCCAGGACCGCATTTTGATTATTGATATCAGTGGAGAATACCTATTGTAACCTTTTGACATACATACATACATTTTTTTAGCTATTTTTTTACACTTCGTTGGATTGCGTGTCCTATAACATTCATAGCACTTGGAAAGCGGTTCTATTATGCATAGAATATTATGTGGCCATTAAATGTTGTAATATAACAATCGTAATGTGTTTAGATTCCAGATGTCATAGTGGAGTGTGAGTAAGGTATAGTCTCAGTAAGTTTTATTTCAAGAACATTTAGCAATTTAAAACAAGCTACGTTGACGACAGACGCCGATATTATGGTATTACAACCATAAAATGTTATAAGGTAGCATGCAGAGTTGATCGCAAAGTACTATATAATGGCTATCGAAAAAAACTATGCAAATTAAGACAATGCACGAACTGGAGAGTCATCTGCGTGCTGCCTGCTGTGGCCCGAATAATATCTAGATTCATCCTGGAGTGAATCATATACACTCGATGCCGAACAAGCAGGCTTCCGCTCTGGATCCTCCTGTGTCGACCATATCAACAGGTTCGAGTAATGTGTTGAATATCGATCGCCACTTCAGCTGCTGTTTATCGATTTTGAAAAGGCGTTTGATATTGTCATCGGGAATTTATTTGGTGAGCCTTGCGCAGGAGGTATTCCTGATTCGGGTTCCGCAAGGCTGTGTACTTTCAGTAGTACTGTTTTTTTTTGATTGGTGATTAGCGATGTACTAACTGCATCAACAGGAAATGGAAGAATTCAATGGATTCTTACATCTGAACTCATAGTCCTCTACTACGCCGACGATTTATGCTTACTGTCTCATAGAATAATGGACCTTCACCAAATGACAGCAAATTTAGAGAGGCAAGCAGACGTAATTAGGCTTAAGTCGGGAAAAACAAAATTGATCAGCCTAGGACTGAGGTCATCAACTCATATAACATTTCTGGACAGGACAAGTGGTTGAGAGAGTAGACCTTGGGAGTATTATCTCAACTGATGGCGGAACCGAACTGGACATAGCCAGCCAAATAGGCAAAGTTAAATCTGCGTTTGAAATGCTATTCACAGTTTGGGACGAAGTAATGCAATTAGCTACGATTGTTCCATTCGAACGTTTAATCCGTGCTGCGATATGGATGTAGTTCCTGTACCTGTGGTAACACTATCAAAAGGAAGGTACAAATTTTTCATATTACCGCTGGCGATTTGGTAGTTCCATGGACGATTGACGGAATATACATATGTACATAACGGAGTTCGATGGACCATGACTACGCAATTTCATTATGACCTGTACTACACTGATTACGCTTACTTACTTATAATTAAATCCCTTAACGCAGCTCGTCTGCTTTGAGTCACGTTTGCCTAGAGTTTCTCAGATGTTCATCATCACAAAAAGTGCTCTTTTTACTTGCACCTAAAGACCTCGAGATAACAATGAATTCTGACATTACGATGATAGAGAAGCTCGAAAAAGTGGGTCTGCCGATTCTGTCTGTCTGTCTGTCTGTATGTCTGTGTGTATGTACGCTTGACTGCAGCCTAAACGGCTGGGGCGATTTGCTTCAAACTTCATATCTAAACTCTGTAAGGTCGCAATTCGAGGCGAAATTGGAATTTTCGTACTAGCCCTATTATTAACGGTACTTTACTTAAGGCCATTTTCACAAAAAGACGATTCACTCGAAAACGGCTCTAACGATTTTGATAAAATTTCGTCCCACGTTTTTGGCTAAAAATACGTATAACGGTACTTTTCTTATTAACTGGTTTTAGAAATATGGCTATTTCTCAGCTAAAACTCAATGAATTTCCATGAAAATTAAAATGTGGGCAAGATTTAATGTTTAATAAAAAGTGGCTTTTAAATTTATGCAAAAATTTTAAAAATATTTTTTCCAAAAATTTAATATTTTTTTTTATAAAAAATTTGTTCAGATTTAACTAATAGCACATAGGTGCAAGTACGTACGATCCAGTCGTGCACTTTATTACAGCTTTGGGTCTTTCTGACGTGCTAAGGCGTTTCACGTTGTAGATTGACAAGCGATTACTTATTGACGTAAAATCAATGACTATTGATCGGAACCGATTTCCTATAACGAATCCCCATCCTAACATGTTCAGTGGTTTTTAGCAGCTGCAATGAATGTCATTTTTCGAATTAGACATTCATTATATCCGAGGATCGTGTTTCTACCTTAACTGATATTTTTACACATGGTAGATGACTCACGCCCCCTTACTGGGATCTCAAAAATGTCGAATTTGAAGATACATATTTGCCGTTTTGGCTTAAAATAATTCCTTTGGTTGGCAAAATTAACTTTACCTGTTGCGGATAAAAGGTCTACAACACACATTAGATACACACATATACATGTGTATGTTCATATATATCCGCGTGTTGATTGAATTGATTTTCGATTATATTTTTCCAGATTTATACGCAGCAGGCGACTACATGTTTCATTACTTCTGTGCTGACATTGACTTCCAAAGAATAGAGCATTACAAAATAAAATCATTCAAAGAAAATATCTGTGAAACTACAATACCCACACCCAAACTCATACACACACTCATGACTTTCAATTTAAATCCATAGAACGGTTGAAATTTAAAAAAAAAAAAAATAAAAAATAAAAAATAAAAAACTCAATCGTTTCCAATGCAAATTGATTTTATATATCGAAGAGACATTTTGGTTTACCTTTTTTGCCTTTACATCTATCCTCTGTAAAGGATATGAACGACGGGCAGAATAGGGATTACGTAACAACACAACGTATAATAAGGTGAGGGAAGAAAGTGATTGAGATACGAAAATTGGGAGGACATCCACTTGTAATTGTATATCCAAATCTAAAGGTGAAGCTGGATGTTGAACTTCGTAAATCCGTCCATTTTTATCCTAAATGCATTGAAAAGCTAAGGAAAATCTCGTAAATATATCTGTCGTCCTTTCGATACACAAAAGAAATTGGGGTTGTCTCCTTTACCGTACAGATTGTAACATCTCTCTCGACTAAAATGTTGGTTGGATGATGCTTTGTAGGCTCTTGGTTTATTTGAATCTTGAATGAGTTTCTTTGAATCTATTTTTATGACTATTACAATGATAAGCAAAAAGAAATCTAAAACTAGACCTCAATAGCAAAAGGACAAACTGGTAAGCTTCCAACATCGTACTGCCCATATTGAAAAGTCATCACTTTAAACACATAACAAATCAATCCTTGATAAGGATTTAGGTGTGAAAATTTACAACTGTTTTCATAAGTTCTTAATCCTACCATAGGTACGTAAGCAAAACCACAACTCGAACTGAAAGTTCATTGAACTTCAAATTTTAAAGCAAAATGTGGCACAAATTTTATTGCCATTTATCAAATAAAATAGATTCTAAATATAAATACTAAATCCCCGCGTAATAAACTCTATAGTGAATGATGTAAATAAGAGTCTAAGGTGGTACTCCTGTAGGTTTGTACTGTTTTACAAGTGTAAAAATTTTTAAAATCCGCCCACTGACACGCCCACTTTTCAAAAAAAACACTTTTTTTCACTATTTTCATATGAAACTCGAAAAAACTTACTTGGGCAAATATGTAGATATTCACTTAATCTACTTCAAAAATGAATTTTCGAGTAAAAATATTAGTTTATAAGGCAAAATAGACCAAAAAAGATAGGGATAGGGTATTATACGATCCGCTCCAGGCGGATTGTAGCATTTTTTCACTGGTCTTTTAAATATGTATGTGCCATCAGTGATAAAATCCTTGGAAAAGTAAGTAAAGTAATTACTAAAAAACATTATCCCTAATGAAAGTGTGCTGTTTTGATTTTTTTTTCACTGTATTTAAAAAAAAAAAAAGTTATGATACAGTAGTTATGTACGTGTTTTTCAATTAAGGTTATGTATAGTAAAATTCTTTAGGGTGCATGGAAAGAGTTAAAATGTGATCGATTTCCACAGTTAGATTGATAGGTATTGAATTAATCAAGGATGTACATCACAGATAGCAGCATCTATGTATTATGCTTTTACTTTTTCTCTATTGTAATAAATACAATAGATGTATTGGAAGTAATTAGCCTTATGTGCAGGGAGCAAATTACTTATTTGATGCTACACCTAGCCCAGTCATAATAGCTGCTTTGTCTTTGCTCTGTCGTACATTTCACATAATTTACAATCAAGTATTATACTCTCTAGCGGGTGAAGGCAATCTTCCGATCTGTGATGAGACTGTAAAAGATAAGAGGTAAGAAATTATAGGCCTGCAAATATAGGCCAATTTTCCTACAATTACATCACAAGCGTAGTTAAAAAATTCACGAGAGTTACAGTAGTTTCTGATCCCATTTCTAGATTTTGTCCCGCCTTTAGCTTTAGATATATATACTTACTATGTTAGTAAATTTCTAAAATAGTTGCAAGAAAGAAATAAAGGCAAGATAAAATAAGGGATACTTTACTTCTTCATGCCTACTAAATGTCGCGCCCTCCCAACAACTTAACATACTCAACTACTAAAAGTCATACAATCGGAAATTATATTAGCATTATGGGGAATAAATTGAAATACCATGACCATGATAATTTTAAAAATGCGAATATTGTCGTTCTTAAAAATTTGTTTATTTCCTTAAGAAAAACTTAGCCTTATGTTTCTGAAATTATTTTTTCAGGTATCGACAAAAAGGCAATAAATCAAATAGTCACCTCTTTGCTTTGGAAGCATTGTAGTACATTTAAGTTTTCGAACATAAAAGAGTTTTTTAAAAAAATGTTAAATTTTGTTCTATACGAATTATAAAAGATATTTTCTTAATTCAAGTCTTTTATACTTTTATATTATAGGTACGCAACGCTCGTACTTTTTTCAGACTAAAAACAGTATATTTCACCCAGAAATTAAAAAAAAAAAACAGTAAATCGATTGGAAAACACAGTATTTCGCAGTAGTTATAAATTTTATTCACTGAAAACTAAAAAAGAATTGACTTCGCTTAGCCATTTGTAGCAATCGGCGTTATTAAGATAGTTAGATACATATGCCCACCCCGCGATTCTAAATCGAGGTATAGCATCATTTAATTTTTGATTTGTTCACTCGTACAATAGTTCTTGGTATGTGTATCTGAATCTGGTGTGCGAATTTGCAGCATTTTTATTGACATTGTACAAACTGTACTTGCAGTATTTTAAAAATAAAAAAAATAAAAAATATATATTATTTTTTAATTTGCATTTAAAATTAATAAATACAGCACTGTATTGCCAACACCTCTAACGGACAAATTGAGCACATTTGCCCATGTACTGCTCTTGTTACTTGAAATTAGACATCTACTTGTCAGTTGTACGAACTTTTGGTAGGTACATGTATTCGTTAAGTATTCAAAATAAAAATCAGGTCATTTCTCTTTTTGTGATGAATTGGATTCGGTGGAATTGAAAAACGAAAATGTTTTTGAAACCGATCGCAATGCACATATATGTAGGCAAGATGGATTTCTTTCAAGTAAAATGCAAAAATATATGCTTGTAGTGTTTGCTAGGAGCTGTCAAACGGACATTATTTTTATAAAAATGTACTATAGTAGCGTTTCCGCTTGTAGACTACAATTGGAGTCATTTAGTGTCACTTCCCCAATCAGATGTTTGTGTAAAAAAAAATGTCGGATTAATTTAAATTTAAATTCATTTTTTTAGCTTTTGGGTGAGATTTAGCAGGCTTTGTTTCCAACAATAAGTAATAATGTCTTGTCCTCCTATTTTCGTAGAAGGAAAACCTAGAAAATTTAACCAATTTGAAGTGAGCATAAAGTGAAATATTGTGAGATTGAATATGTGGTTTAAAAAAATATTTTCAGATTTAAGTAAATGTTAACGGATAATAAAGTCGGAAATGGCTTACACAGTTAATGAACAAAAACGAAATTGATAATTTTAAGGTGTGAAAAAACTGAATGGTTTGATTATTTGAGAAGAACAGAAAAAAGATTCAATCATATACGTAACGCTGTTATCTTCCGAAAACCGGAAACATGAATAACATTGCACAAATATGGCAATATGTTGTGCTCCGTTTTAGATGTTCTACGTATCCTCTAGCAAATTTGTAATTTTATTAATGCGACAACTGAATGGATATTGCTGGTACCTCTCATTCAGTAGTTCCATTACTGACAACTTCAGAACTAGCGCTATCCTAACTGTGGTTAGTCACCCACAAAAAATCTCGAGTAGAAGAATTTACGATTTAAATATTAATTCTATTATGTAATTATTGGGTAAATAAAAAAAGTAATTAGTTAGTTGCTTTAATCTTGAAAAGAAAGTTTCTCTTCTTAAATATTATCTAATATTATCAAAGTCCATAAAGTTATGAAGTATCTTGCTTCGAATCTCCTTTTATGCACTAACACTATTCAGCGCAGTCTTCAACTCAGTCGGTTGGTGCCCAAATCATACCTTGTGTGGACTTGTCATTTGATCGAATTGATTTACCGAAGTTGGTTAGCAAGTAACTCAATCCAATTGAATCGTGTGTGGGTAAATTTAATAGCCTAGGTCCTCATGGGGAATCCGTTTGCATTACAAATCCAGTACATTTTGTGGAAAAAGATCTGTGTATGAATGAGATACGGTATTACATGATCCTTTTCAGAATGATTGTAGCATTTAAATAAGTTTTTGAGAGTATAAGCATTTTTTCAATTCAGTCGATGTAGTGTGTGGCCAACTATCAATTCAGTTGACAACTCAGTTTACAATCGAGTTGAATTGTATATGGGGTGCTTTAGAATCACCAATAAAATTTTATTTTTTCGTATCATGTAAGAAAATAGTGAATGATTATATTTTTTTTAAACTTTTAACGACAAGTAAATTTTGTTGATAGCGCTAGTTCTGAAGTTGTGAGTAGTGGAACTACTCACTGATTATATCCGCTACAAGAAAATTGATTGATGTTGAATGAAGTGTCTTTAATCGAACACACCTAAGAATTCGTTTTGACATATCCTTCTTCGTTGTTTTTGTTTTGTAATTCAAACACTTTTTGGTAACATTTCGAAGCAGGTTTTAACAATTTCTCTGAATAACAATGTCGAAACGGTGTTGTGCCAAGAATTGCTTCAATTCCGTTCTATATAATCGTAATATAGCATATTTCAGTTTTCCCAAGAACAAAGAATTGTACGTGTAAACCGAAAACATCCTCATGATTCTTTTAACAAGTGTTATCTTGTCTTATAGCGCTGAACGGTGGGCTGAAGCTGCCGGCCGTAATGACCTTAAGGAGAAGCCACTGAACCGTTTGGTGAAGTACTACCTCTGCGCGGAGCATTTCACTGCGAATTGCTTCGTCGACAAGGACACAAAGCAAACGCTGAAGAGAAATCTGCCGCATTCGATCGCTCTGCCAACGATTTTCAAGAACAATCTTCAGGAAACTATGCAAAACGCCAATCCAAAGCAGTCCATCGAGGTGCATAACATAATTCTTCTGGATGTTGATGAGGGAACCAACGATAGCTACTCGCTGGAGGCAAAGGCAGCGTCTTCGACTGATGCTGATACTGAGTCTTGTATCAAACCTGGGAAATCACCATCTGGTAAAGATGATTACTTTGCTTGCTGTAGAGATCTGGAGAGTCAATGTCTGGAAGCCTATTTGCACAGCGATGCCGGTCAAAATGTGGGAGAAACTACAAGCCCTCCTTCGCCTATAATAGAGGAACCACCAACAGTTGTTTACATCCAATGTAGGTTGTGTGCCAGAGAATTGAAAAGTGGCGAACCTTGTGCAGAGATTAAAGAGTCAATTCACTTGAAGGAATTTGTGGAGAGAGTTATGAAGGATCAGGTACCTACTTATTGTTAAAAATATATCTTTTTCTTTGATAATAGCTGTCATTGTTATTGTTTAAATACAATATAATTTTTTAATCATTGCTGTGGGTCAATGGTTAATGCGTAAAAGTTCGTTGTAGTACCATAGTATTATAAACCATTTGTCCTAACTACTAAATAAAAGAACTCTACACACTAGATCCTACATACTTTAAACATAATCAACATACAAGGCAGAGAGAGAAAACAATTAGATCTTAAGACTAAGTAACTGTCTGACACTCAGATCGCTAAAGTCGCTGAAGAAGTAGTGTACATTCTCAGATTTTTCAGGTTGCAAAGAAGGTAAAGAATAAACCATTCTTTTTTTTTTTTTCCCGGCAGCTTCTTCAAAAGTAGTTTTCGCTGACTTGTAGGACGTATGTCGAGATGTGCAAATCAGTAGATGTATCTACATATGTTTCTCGGAGGCGAATATCAATCTGTCCCTGGTCTTGACCATCGCCTTCATACCATAACCAATCACTCCATTTTGTGCCTACAAAAAGCGCCGCGGATTCATCTTGGCTTGAAACGAACGAGTCATCTGCATCAATCCAGAAGAAATTTAAAGTGTCAACTTCGACTGGAATGGTTGGGATAAGTAGAAAAGAGCATCACCATTACAATCCTATTACAGGAAAAAAAAAAGAAATATTAGGACATAATGGAAAGCCAAAGTCTAGCTTCTCACGACTCTACGTGTTATGCGTGGTAAATAAGTCTACGCATACTGAAGCTAACGTCCTTCTTTTCTATTCTTGTGAAAAAAAAAGATCGTGTGTTATACGATTTAAACTTAGAACCCCATACACCGTAGCTCAACCAATTAACTATTAATTCGCCGCACTTATTACAGTCAAAATGTCGCACCAACAGCAGAATTCTTGTTTAAAAATGACAACATATGTATAAAGATGAAATAACAATGGGTACTTTTCGATAAGTAAATTCTTGCCTAGTGACGAGAAACGAAGGCAAGAAAATTGAAGACTTTAACGAGATGATTGCTGCTCTATGGGCAGTTTGGGAAGGTGATGACAAAATTCAGTAATGTCCATGTCCATTTATAGATCTGTCAGTCTCCGCAGTGTACATATATCAAGCCATAACCTTCAGTTTATAAATGTTGTTTGTTATCATTACTAGATTTTTTAGTTGTCTATATGTGGGAGAGTTCTCCAGTACACAACTTGTTTTGAGTATCATGTTGTCCTTTTATTTATTATCAATACTGTGATGGTACTTATGTCGATGTATGTATTTTTGTTTCAGATTCTTATAGATGATGATATGTCCCAGGTGGTTTGTAAAAATTGCGAGAATAACGCCTTACTGTGCTTTATAATCATTCAACAAATGGACGTTGCGCAAGAAAAAATTCGGCTGCCCAGAAACACATGATAATATAGTATATATTTAATCTAAGGATGTATATATGTATATTCAGTCCAATACTCGTCAACGATGACACAATGAAGACTTCTGTATAGGCCTGCTTTAAATTAGCTCTTATACGGCGGAGTAGATCACAACGTCAAAAGAGGAGTCACAGAAAAACAGACTAATATTTTATGGCTTAGGATCGTTTATTGTTCGTAAAGTCTTTAAATTAAAATTCTCATTTTACAAATACGTCAACACAAATATAATTCACTTTGTAAAAATTTAAACATCAAATTCGAACACACATTTTGCTATGCAATTGTATCTCTAAATGTTTAATATAAATAAATATTTATATATATATGCTTCTATGCATATATAATTGGAACATTTTCACTATAGAATTATTTACTTTGCAATACATTTACGTATGTATGTATATATGTAGTTGTAAAGTCCGTTTTTATACTTTCCTTATGTAATTCGTTTTTTATTTAACTTAGTTATATAACTACGTTTAAGTATTAATGTAATTTTGTGAAACTATATTTCTTCCGTTGTATTTGTTAACTTTTTTATTATGTTATTTGGTTTAATTCAGTTGTGTGTGTGTGTGTTTTATAGGCAAACAGGAAATAAACATACGTTTTTCACATTCTCAAACATAATATAAAATATTGCATCTTACGAACTTTAAATATATTTGGTTTACAAAAAAAACTTATTGCTCTCTTTCTCTTAATAAGTACAAATAGTAATATTACATCTCAAATAAAAAGGCACTATATAGTCGTGATTAAAAAATAAAATATGTTTACGTAAAAAAATATATAAAGTAATATTTTTTTGTTCTTTTTTTGTTTGGTAATTTGATAATAATAACTAATTTTAGTATTTATAATTGGTGTTGTTTTGCTTAGTGGTGAATTTTTGTTGCTTGATGTTCGATGTTGTTTCTTTAGAGCTTCGTTTGCTCTGGGCGTAGTAACAGAAAATGCAAAATCCATTTTGTGGTGTTGTGCATCAAATGTTTGTTGGACTTCGCGATACAGATGTGGAACGGTAATTGGTTCTAGATCTGAATAAGTAAAAATTACAAAAGATTGTTACTATTCTATTGTTTATTTCATGTATAAATTTATAAAGCATTTTAGATTAGAAATCAATCGGTTTTCATTGGTATTTATTTGGAAACTACTTTGTATTAACGATTCTCGAGTTTTCGTACGGAAAGTGTTCGAGTAATATTTTTAAATTGAGAGAATTTCCTCGATTATTGGAACTTGAACTTCTTTTCTTTCAGAAAAGAACCCGAACAAACGTTTTAAGATAACGATTTATCGATCATCGATCTATGGGAGATAACGGAAAAAATTACATATATATATATATGGTATTTTTGGTGCACTATGGCATTCAACTTAAGGCCTAACTATAACTTAACTAATAATGCGATAACTAATGTCATAATTGAACGTAAATTCTGTATGTTATATTTTGTTTGGCTCAGCGCTCAGCTTATATACGTCGAATGCCACACAAGAGATTTTTTTATATTTTTCACCCTGTAACAGAATCCGTCGTAACAAAAGTAAGAAAATTCGTCTACGCTACGAATCCGAAAAAATGTTATCACAGAATCCGAAGGGAATTGATAATACAATTGAATTATTGTTATTACTAGTACTTTCGTATTTCCTATTCTGTGATATGGATATCTGTTTCTTCCTTCATTCGCAATTTTACTGTGTGTAGGCACACGCACGGCACAACTCACACAAAAATTTGCCTGCAGGAAACGACTCAACCCCGAGAATACAAAAATAAATCAAAGGAACAAAATTAGGAACGAGGTAAAGGAGTTTATGAAACAAAAATCTTTCAAGTTCTTCTTTTTTCCTTCACTTTCTGGTGTCCTCTCAGACTTTCGTTGGGCTATCTAAAAGCGCTCATAGGGGTTTAAAATATGTACACAAATGCCTAAAAATAAGACCATGCTCTTGTCGTTTTTCGAATCGTAAAGTTTCGCTGAAAAAAACAGACAACGGCCGTCAACAACAGTCAAAAATGTCGTCAGAGCTAGATCAAATTAAACGCCAATCGTAATAATGGCGATTATCCATGAGAAACACCTGAAAAAATTCAAAGAAAATAAGTCCGCTCGTGTACTTTTCCAAAATAGCGAATCATTACGAAAAGCTGATCGCTTACAGAGAATTTTTGAAGTTTTTCACAGCAGAGAGCGCTGACGAGAGAGTAAGAAATTTTCTCATGCTACGAATTTTAGGCCAAGAAATTTCTTTGGGTTGGTTTGCTTTGTGAAAACTGTAAAATCGTTCGAATCAGTGTGTTTTTAACTTTTTATTGTTCAATCCGTTCGTCAACTTTTTTATTTTAGCTCTCTCTGAGAGATTTTTACCCCCACTCTTTGAAATTTAATACGAAAAGTACACGAACGGACCTAGTACCTATTACATTGTGCGAAAGGATGTCTGTCAACGGCAAGGGAAATGCAAATTAGAAAAGTCAGCTTTCATTTTATCTTTAAATTAATTATTATGAGTGAAAACAATCAGGTAGAAATTCGAACTAATAGAATATAAGTAACAAAAGAGTATAAATCTTACCTTGCAAAACTTCCCAAATCTCCGATTGGAGTTCTATAATCACGTCTATATGTTCCAATCATTGATGTTGAACTCTGTCCAATAGGATCTAGCAAAGACATAGTACGATGATCGTAGGGTCGAAGAGTAGAACGCCGACCAACGGTTGCATATCCGTCTACGTTATGACTTGGCAGAGTTGATCCTGGAATACTTCCATTAAGATTATATGAAGATCGTCGTTTAGGATTATAAGTATTATAATAGGATGTTGGTTGCGTAGAACCGTTATGATCATATGAGCTGCTTGCTTTTGTTCTTGTAGAACCTAATAAATAGTCATTGTCTGTAGTGGTGTATCGTTTTGAGAGAAAACTTGGCGAAGTCGATGAATGAAAATTGTCAAGCCTCCTCGATTTAGTGCTGTCTGCTGCCGATGATCTATAAACTGGCGGCTTAAGTTCACTTCCTGCTGGACTTAGTTTCAGTGGTCTAAAGAATTCCTTTGTTATATCGGGTGAAGGTTGCCTTTCTGTTGTTGGTTTAGACTTGTTTGCTATACTTGCCGACTCTCGGTAATAGTCACGAGCACTAGGGCCAACAATCGTACTCTGCCGTTTGGGGCGTTTTTCATTGAATCTGCTGTAGAAGCTTCGTCGCTTAATGCGATCGATTACGCTTTCATTTCCATCCGATGGATGTGTTGGTGATGAGTAATGAGATGTTCGTGATAACCGTGACACCGTTGGTGAAGGTGTTGCCAGCATGTAGTTATCTTCTGAGCATATTGACCAATTATCAAAGCAAAGCTCTGGTTCATCTGTTGGTGAAAGGAACGTGCTAGTCGAGGCACAATCATCGTGATAGCTTCTCGAATCCGAGGAATAATTTGTGGCATTGTCATTTGGCGGAGAGAATATATGGTTCCGGTTAATTTCGTTTGATGATGTCCTTAAGTTATTATTATTGCAAGCATTGTCATGGTAGGAAGCATTAAGAAGAGTATTACCATTAACTGAAGGATTTTGACGCATGGCGGATGCTAACTTATTATCAATTTTATCTAGTTTCGTAAAATCTAACACCAATGCCTTGCGCTTGTCTTTAATGTAATCTTTTGCAATTACTGAAGGTACTGGCTCATCTTTTTCCACCATCTTTGTTGGTGGGAGATTTTTGTCCGGGGCCTGATCCTGATTACAATCAGGACACGTGTTCATAGCACTTGTGGACTGCGCAAGTATGTCACTTGTCGCGGGTGTTTCTTTTTTCTTTGGTAGAACATGAACTTGAGGTTGGTATCCATTGTTATCCTCGGACTTGCTGACTAAAATTACATTCCCAGAATTTTTGTTCATTTTCGATAGAAAACCGCTCGATTTGGGACGATCACGACTCTGATGGATCGGTGACTCAGACTTGTGCATTTGCCTTTCAATATTACTAGTCGACCGGGTGCTTCTGACCTTACGATCACCGCCATCCTTTTCAAATCGCTTAAACAGTCCTAACACTCGGTTAACTGCACACTTATTGAATGTGCCGGGCATTTCCTCAACACTAACTGCTCTTTTTATAAGAGTCGATTCCGTAAGGATCGGTGTTCGAGGAACGGATCGCTCTCGAAGTGATCGTATCATCGCATCTATTCGTGATCGACGATTTTCGGTCTTTGGCGGTTTTTCTTCAGTCTTTTCTTCACTCTTTTCAGTTTGGCAACATTCTGCGGCAGATTTGGCTTTCTTCTTTTTTAATAGGGTAATCTTTTCTTTGCCCTCTTCTGGAGTTTTTTGATTCAAGGCATTAGCGCTGGTTGTTACTTTGGCAACTACTTTCTTTTCTTTGTACTTGGCTGAGTCTCTAAGCTTTTCAAACTTTTGCCCGATCGCATAGAGTAAGCCCTTTCCAACTTTTTTCTCTGGTGACTTTTCTTTTAGAGATGGTGCTTCCGAAGGACTATTCTCTTTCGACTTCACCTCTCCATCTACAGTATGCTTTGGAACCGGTGTGGGACTAGTTATTTTTGACTTTCTCGATACTTTAACGATTTTCTTCACGACTGCTGGTTTTGTATCGGTAGGCGATGATGAGTCGCTGCTCTTGGCAGTTGTCGTTGCTGTCGTAGATGATTTATCTTCCGTTAAACTCGATCGTTTAGGAATTTGCTTAACTGATCCCTCGAGAGGGGTTTTCTCTGGCGGACTCGAGAGAATTCTTTTTATGTCCTTCGGCGGTGTCAATTTTGAAGCTGGATAACTTTTAGGCCGTATTAATTTAACTTCTTTTATTTCGGTACAGCTTTCTGGTGAGGTGTCAACTGCCGTCTTTACCATTGGAATTTTCGATTCATTTGTAGAGGACTCAAGGACATTGCCATTTGCGGTTGCTATAGAAGGCTTGTCAGTTTCTTTGATGGGAAAGGACTTAGGGCGCTTAAGCTTAGATTCTCGTTTCGGTTTCTCTAGATCAGATTTGGAAGTTGACGACTCAGGCTGAAGAGTTTTAGTCTTTTCCTCTCCCTTTGGTTCGGTACGCTTAATAACTTTCTTTACTTTCTTCACAACTGTTGTCTTTGATTCTACTGCTGCTGTCGTGTCAGTGGTAGGGGACTCTACAGACTTTTCTTTGGGCTTAATTTTTCGAACTTTCTTAACAATCACCTTTTCGGAGGTGACTTCTCTTGAAGCACTGCTTGAAGTTTCCTCCGATTTTTCTTTTCGTGACCTTGCTGACGATAGTGTCTGCAGTTCTTCTAATATTTTCGAGGCTAGTTCTTCTTTTTGCATTGGCCCTTCCGCCAGGTCTCTAGGTCTTGAAAGATGGCGTGTATAAGTGGCAGCATCTTTCTTCAGTTCACTTACATCGCAATATATTTCTAAGCTCTTATTACGGACGTGACGTGCGCTACTTAGTTCCGGTTTTCGCTCGGACTCCACAAGTGATGGATCCAACTCCATGCTTTGGCTCAGTCTATCGCGGCTAGATTCTCTACTTTTCTCTTTAATTTCGCGAAGGACGCTCTGACTCTCCCGGTCCCTATGTTTTTTCTCAACAAAAGAACGATTCTCCTCGATATTATTGCCACCAGAGTCTTGGCGAACATATCGAGAGTACCTTCGGTGAGATGGTATATTTGCTAGACCTTCAGATGATGGCGACATGCATTCTCCTTGAGCCCGATTACTAAACTCCTTAGTTGGGCTCAAACAGCTCTCTCGAGGGGACAGACTCTCATAACGTTTGTATGGCGATACGGAGGCACTATCCGGATCTCTACCTTTCATCAAATATGGTGAATAGTATTTATATTTATCACTGACATCGCTTGAGTATGAAGAACAAAGTGATTTACTGTAATCATCTGAAATACGGCAGACGCTTGCACTTCTGTTTTTCACTTCCGGTGTGCTCTCGTAGTCATAACGACTTCGACTTAGACTTCGCCTATATATTAGACTGTGGCTTCGATCGGAGCTCTCTTCACGAGAGCTATCGCTTAGCTTAACTGTCGATCTGTAATCAGAGTTCTTTTTCTCTATTTCACACGTGGCATCGACTTGTGTGAATCGATCTGACTCTAATGTTGTCATATTTCGACCACCACTTTGGCTGCGTTTGTATACTCTAACGGCAGGGGTATGTATACTATTTTGCATAGATAATGTGCGGGATAATTTTCGTGCTTGCGTTGGAGGCAGCTTTGCTAGTAATTGTTCTTGGAAGCATTTCGGTAAGCCGGGGGTTATACTGGAAAGAGTTTCCAGATCTTTTTTGCTTAGGCGCAAGCGTGATAAATCTAAATCAGCTAGATCAAGTGGTTCATCTATATCTTTAGCTGCTCCTCCTGCTGTAGATACAGTATCTTTATTTTCATTTATTTTCGGGCTTTTCGACTTTTTATTTCCTGAAAATATTTTGTAATTTACTAAAAATGTTAGTTCAATAACAGAAATTCTACGCTCAACTAATCTAATTGGTATGGTACTTATGATCAAATGCAACTTACCGTTATAGTCGGAGATAGCAACTACGGTGACTTACCAGCAACTTATGACGTTTAAGAAATTTGCTTATTAATTCGATTATTGTACATATTTATTTAAACAGTGCTTTCAGCTAATTAAAGTTTTTTTTTTTTGGAAAAAAGAAGAAATAGGCCTAACAAAAAACTATTTTCATTTGAAGTGAAGAGATTTTATCATATGACTGATCAGTAATCGTATAGCAAGCATTTTCGAAATTTACGCATTTATACTATTATATACATAACTATACGTACCCTCCTAAAACAGCGATTTTTTTTACAAAAATTTATGAATTTTTACGAAAAGCTGTCACGTATTGTGAATTTTCGTAGTTTTTCGCAGAAGAGAGCGCTCACGAGACAGTAAGACATTTCCCCATGCTACGAATTTTAGTGCAAGAAATTTCTGTGGGCTGGCTTATGAAAACTGTCAAAGCTGTCAAATCAATGTATTTTCAGCTTTTTGTTGCTCAACCCGTTCGTTTACTTTTTCGTAGCTCTCTCTGACAGAATTTTATCCCCACTCCTCGAAATTTGATAATCTACATATTTTAGTGCAAAAATTACGCGAACGGACCTTATAATGTATTCGTTGACAGCTAACTTTTGTAATGTGATTAGGTTTCCCTTTTTCTATTGATGATTATTAAGTAATAAATACTTATGCATATGAACCAAATCGGCTAAAATACGTTTTAAAGCGCTAGGAAAATATCTTTAAATATTTTATAAATAATCGCTGATGCTGTGCCTACACAATATCATTTGTTTACTAAATTTAAAATTTCTAATGCTTCAGACAGAAAAGCAATCATTTGCGCCAAGTTTTTGCGTGGTTTACGGTTATACGTTTTGTGAAAAATCATTTGAAACCTGAATAAAAATAAAATAGCAGAACTATGCTGATAAAGGTTGATTCGTATTATACTTTTTGTCTATAGATTCTTTTGACAGATGATGCGTTAGTCGTGTCATATTAAGTCCGTTCGCGTACCCTCCCAAAACAGCGAATTTTTAAAAATTTTCACACGTGAGAGTAACAAGTTTCCCCATGCTACGAATTTTAGTGCAAGAAATTTCTTTAGGCAGAAATATGAGTTCTGTCAAATGGTTGTTTTGGCTTGGCAGTAAAAATTATTTGAATTAAATGGGTGTGTTCAGGATTCTAGTCACTAATATGTTAGTGAAGTTTAGAATTCTGAACGCTCAAACTTACTGCATATGCAGTTGACACTTCCTTGTCATAATTGGATGTACACTACGTAGTTTCACTGAGGATTTCTTTGTGAATTGGGTTTTTATACCCTATCCTAAGGGTATATTAAGTTTGATACATAGTTTGTAACATAGAGAAATATTACAGATAGACCCAATAAAGTATATATATAAATGATCAGCATCACTAGCCGAGTCGATTGAGCTATGTCCGTCCGTCCGTCCGTCCGTCCGTCTGTCCGTCCGTCCGTCCGTCCGTATGTCACCAGTTTTTGGGCCTTAAATTTTGAGCTAGGTTCATGAAATTTTGTATACGAGGTCCTTGGAAAAGTAAGCAATATACAAGTGTAAAAATTTTTAAAATCCGCCCACTGACACGCCCACTTTTCAAAAAAATCACTTTTTTTCACTATTTTCATATGAAACTCGAAAAAACTTGCTTGGGCAAATATGTAGATATTCACTTAATCCACAAATCGTCTATACATTGTATATGGCCACGCCCACTTTTTAGGGGCGTTTACTTCAAAAATTAATTTTCGAGTAAAAATATTAGTTTATAAGGCAAAATAGAAAATGTTGTGAATTCATTTTCCACCGCCCACTGACACGACCAAATAAGATAGGGATAGGGTATTATACGATTCGCTCCAGGCGAACTGTAGCATTTTTCACTGGTTTTTTACAGAATTGTTAGGAATGAAAAAGGACAGAAAAAGTATAAAAATGGAGTACACATAAGATGCAATTTTTTTAAGTGAAATTACATGCACTTAAATATGTGCTAAGAAAGTAAACTATAAATATATACATTATAGGCCAAGTTATACTTCTCATAAACGATTTGCCGAGTCAATAATGCACGCACTTTATATGATGTTAAGATGTGTTTCACACGGTATCCCAATGAAATTAAAATAATTATTCCTTTAACCGAATTTCGTACCATTTAAGCTAAATAAAAATTTAAATATTTACGCGTTAAATATCTTCGGTTTTATCTTTAATTGTTTCTTTTTATATTATTCCTTCAAATAACAATTCATACTTTGATAAAACTATATTTCTATTCAAATATCAGAATTATCACACAAAACTCTAAAGTACAGCCATTTCCCAAATAATTGCCAGCCGAAGCAGCTGCTTTATGACATTTCTCAAATTCACTAACATATTAGTCGAAAATTGTTCACTAATAATCCAGTCGCTAGCTCACAAAAAGTTCACTAGATTTGCAGTGCATTTGCAGGCTCTCAACCAATCAGATCGACCAAATCTGACTTCACTACGTAGTGACTAGAATCCTGAACACACGCAATCAATGCAAAACAAAGTGATGCCTAAAAAGTGGGCAACTTTTTTGTTTAACCTATTCACGTACTTTTTTGGAGATTGGTCTGTCTCTGAGAGAATTTTACCCCCACTCTTAGAAATTTGGCAAGTTGCGAATTTTTGTGCAGAAAGTACGGGAACAGATCTTATGTTACACTTCCGAAAAGTGCAGTAGATCTATTGCAATCGCAATAAAGTCAGAATCTTGTCTGCCCTAAAAATCGTTAATTGTCAAATGGGGATGAGAATTTCTCAGAGGGAGACAAAAATTCGAAAACCATGGAATGTGTGAAGCAACATCTATATAATTATATTACAATTATATAATTATATATATTTTTTCCAATTTTTCACTTTTCGCAGCTAACACAAACTAACACGGAAAAAAAAAATTCCAAATTTGACAAATCTTACAATTCTTACCAACAGAAATTTGTTGGGTACGAATCCGTAACTTTTGTCATGGAGTTGCACTAGAATTCGTCAGAATTTGTACAAATTTTTAGGCAAGGACTAATAGTCATGCAATCAGAAGTTAATGTCAAAGATATAGGTACATATATTAATAGGAGTAGGTGTTCGGAAAAGACTGTCAAGTAGTTTCGCCGGTTATTTTTTTTTTTTTGTTTTTAAAAATATTTCAAGTGTTTTAAGAAAATGAATAAGTAGAATAAATAAACTCTGAAAACTGAAAATTTAAATTTGATGCATTTTTTACTTTCGAATTTTCTAAATATAAGTTTTAGGAGGTACATATTATATGTACTCTGGGATCTAACCCACACATTTTTGTAAGAAAAAAAAAAGAAAAAAATTGTATGTAGTGAAATATTTATTTTAAATAATATTTCCAATAAAGGAAAAAGAAGTTATGCACGCTATATAAAAATTCAAAGCAATATAAAATCAAACCTCTTAGTGAATTCATTTTAAAATGACTAAGAACTTATTGTCTTATTTTCGAGGCATGATTTTGGAACAGAATAACTCCGATCAGAAGAAATCTTTTTTTTACCAAAAGCAGAGTTTACTTTGAGTGCTATCCGTAAATATTGTTTCTTTAACATAAATAAATAAAAGCTGGGAATTTATTATCCGAAGTCCACATATGTGTACTTCTAGCGCGAAGAGGTTAATTTATTATAATCTGCGTGTGTCATAGGAAAAAGGAATATCTTTATACTGATATTGCGGCGAAGTCTTTGTTCATTTTTGCACTCGGCTGTGTTATAATTCACAGTACATTTTCGCGTTCGTATTTTGATTGAGTGACTTATTTGATTTTATTACTGATCCATGATCGAAGTTAAATTTACTTGAGGTTAACACTCAATATGGAATGTGCATCTTAAAATAGCGATAGTGCTACGGCCTGTCTTGAAGTACTTCTTCTCTTTGATATTCTTAAATTAACCTTCAATTCTTTCGCTTTAAGTTTGAAATCTTTATAAATGCATTAAAAATATGTATCTAAATATTTCAATAAATAGACGGCCCATCATACACTACACCGAATCGTTAACTAATTTCCATTTACAAATCTAACTTACGATAACTATTCAAATGTTATTTCAGTTCTTTTGCTTTGCTTCATTTCGTTACTTCAAACCATACTTACCGTTCACATCTTCTAAGCATTAATAACAAATTTCTCTTTTGCAAAAAATGTGTAAAATAAAACATAATACTAACAGAAAAAAAAAACATATCAGACAACATCTAAATTAGTTTGATTTTTATAGATTTTAAACTTTATTAAAAAAAAAATATAATAAATAACAAAATTAATAACAACAAATAAACTCACGTGCTAAGAATCTTTTTTTTTTTTTTTGTTTTTAACTTGCTCGCAGTAGAAGCAAAACTTTCTTGTGAATGTTAAAAAGTGGCCGTTAGTATTTATTTATTCAAAATAACTGTGGTATTTGAATATTATTAAGTTATACTTGTTCGTAATACACATTCAGAGTTACAATTTTCTTTTCAATTAAAATACAAAAACAATGTAATTTGAAGAAATTATTTAGTATCTTAAGACATTCTTTAGTTAGACAATTGAAACCAGTTTTATAGTATCCTCGGTGTTCTGTTTATTTTTTTTTATTTTTTTATGTTTATTGCTTAGACTTTATGTTGGACATGTGTTGTAGGTTTAGGGGCTGTGATTTTTTGAGCATGCGGTTGGGACACGCGTAACCCCACTGCAAGCATAAGTATATATATAAAACAAAATAAAATATGACAAGCAGCAATCAAAAAAGGGTTAACATTAATAAAAGTAAATAAAAGAAAATTTATATTATCATGAGCTGAATGAACTGAACTGATGTGTCAATTGATTAGGTCAATTCGTTTAGCCCGGGAAAAAAAAACGTGTTTGACAAATGTATGTAATTCAACAAACAAAAAAACATGATTATTAGATATTAAAAAAAAATTTTCGTATTCAAAGTTTTGGACATTTTTTCTATTTAACTACAATTTGTATAAATTTGGACGATTTTGACTTAAGAATTCACATTGTAAATATTATACTCTTTTTGCGACTAGTTTAAAAAAAAAAAGGCCCAGAACTCTAAACGAATACCAACAAACTCAATTTCTTAGCAAATTAGTAAAAACAAAAATAAATTGTTTTAAAACAAAAGGAAAAATAAACAATTAACATTTGTACATGCTTATTTAGTTGAGATTTATTTTCCGGTATGTGTGGTGTTTATGTGTACGTGTTAAGATGATGTTAGTTTTTTTGTTTAAAGAAAGAGGGCTCTGAAGTTATTCTTCATTGATTGGAAATAAACTATTAAACAAAAGTATAAAAAAAACAACAAAACATCACGTAAATTGTTTAGACATATCTTCGTTTATTATTCTTAAAATTTTTTCAAACAGTTTTTTTTTTCTTTGTGTGCTTTAAATGTAAATAAATATGTTTGATAGACAATTACCTAAAAATGTTATTTACATATTTATAAAAAAATATGTTTGCTCTTACTCAAAACTTTGAATACGAAAAAATAATAGTTTTATGATAGTACAAAATGGGTATGCGCTCGAAAAAAATATTAAAATTATTTATAAAAGTTAACATTTAAATAAAATTTTACTAAATATAACGAAAATATTTTCTTTTTTTTTTTCTCTCTAAATTGCCAGTTAAAACTTTCTAAATATGAAAATTTATATTTGCTAATTTACAAATAAAAAAAATGTGCATGTTTTTTTCTCTATTAAATTCAATAACATTTAAACATTAAACAATATAGTTGCGGAAAAACACAGTTTAATAAAAATTTTTTTTGTTTGTCTGAATTCACTACGTTTTCTTTTGGGTTATTATTACTTTTTCTTAAAGAATTGAAGATGTAAAAAAAAAACGAAAAAAGTAGAAATAAAAAATAATAAAAAGCCATTAAATAAATCTGTAAAATCATTAATCTCAACCCTAATTGTTAATATAAGTAATTAAGTTTAGAATAATGAAACGTATCAACAGCACTAATTTCTTGTTTATTGATCGAGAAATTTGCTCTTTAATCTGTGATATTCACCTCTAGGCAATGTTGCACCAGTTCGAGAAAACATTGATTCCATGTCATTTCCAAGATCTCGAGACATGCTATGACGCCATGGTGCCCCCACATTACTAGGGCCCGTTATGCGACTGAAATAAAAAGTGATATAAAATAATACGTTTATTTGATAAAACAAGTAATAAACAATAAAGAATAGAAAATAGACATTCATAGGACCCTCAGATAAGGCTGGCTGGTTCTAAGTATTTTTTACTTTTATTTTTTTAATATGTATAATTATAGATAAAAGCGGCTGAAGTTCGACGGACATATAACCGAAAATAAGATGTCAGAGGAGAACGAAGAGTGCGTTTTGGTTAGTAGATAATTAAATTATCTAAACATATAAAAAAAAAGTGAATTAACCATGCCTGTGGGTTTAAGGTATGATTTAATATTCTTGTTGTCTTTACATTTAATTGGTCGCGTGTAAAGCAAGAACTGCTGCGGGATCTTATAAGTTATAACCTTTATGTATGTCTCATCCTGATCTGCTATCTAAAAGTTGACATAGGTAATATAAAAACAAAGACAATTTAAGCGTTTAAGCACGGTTTCTCAGAAACTGCTAAACGTAGGTACTTGAAATTTTCCAAAGTTATTCTTAATTTTTCCTTAATGTGAGATAAGAGAAAATTTGCCCGAAATAAACACAAAATAAGTTAAGATAAGATTGTAGCTGTAATATGTTTATATAGATTAAGCTCATTGCTTTAAAATAAAGTTCATTCACACTCCTTGCTGAGTGCGTATCTCGCCTTAGATAGTCATAAGTAGGATTTAAGATTATGGAAAATAAAAAAATACTTATCATGGATAAAAGGTAGAGAACGGTGTTTAATTTTGATAGGATAGTCGCGAGTCATTTAATGGTCCTTCGAACCGGATCAAAAGTTACGATAGCTGGGATCTATGATCAAGTTGTATTGATGATGTTAATCACATCATCAGCTTAGTATGGATAAATTTGAGAGAAATAGTGTTATCTTATGTGACCGAAAAATGCCCTCTAAGCTGAAAGGAAGGCTCTAACTGCAGTTGTACAGCCGGAGGTCACATACGTATCACAGTAGTGATAAAGTACAAAAAGTTGAGAGGAAGATACTTCGCATGACAGCAAGAGTAACAAAGGTTGATAAAGTGAGAAGTTCGAAAATTCTAGGAAACCTGCACTGCATCCCATCGCAAGCAAGATATTGCACGGCTGTGTCAAGTTGGTATTGTCATGTTCAAAGATAAGAATATTTCTCAAATCATGACAAACCAATACGTGTTATTATATAAAGTAGCGAAAACGCTCAATCATAAATCGCTCTCTACGATGACCTTAGTACCAACCTGCGACCTTCCAAACACACTTAAACAGGGCGTGATGATTGATTGATTTATTAAGCCTTGGTAGTTCAGAAAATGATTGCAACCGGCACACATTTGAATAGTGCACAACGTGCGCGACCGTAACATACATACAACGTCCCACTCGCGTCGGAAACAAGAATATGCAAATTAAGCGATTTTGGAGAATGATGTTTCAGCGTTAAATACTGCCTACAATCTTATTTTTTTAAACAATTTTGTCGTGCGTACCGCTTTCTCCTATTGCTTATTAGGCTTATATGCATACATACTATTTTTTCGTGTACCAAACAACCCATGTAAGTCAATCAAACTTATTAATAAACCAAAATAATAACACATTCATGTTTTAAACATAAGGGGGGACGTACATATATACTCAAGTTTTAAATAAGAAAAGTCTACAGTGCTAAATCATCATACATGCAATGTGCTTCATTTTTGAGTGTAACACAAAAATCCGATACTTACGTTTGTTTTTTTTCAACTGTTTCACTCGTGTATGAGTAGGTAAACTGAGACCTTTTGCGTATTGGTTGTGTTCAGAGTGTCAAGTGCATTAAGTGTAACATTAGAGTTAATTAGTTATGGAATTGTTCGAGGAATTTGCAGTTTTGTATTTGTTATTTTTTTTGGTTTATAATAAGGCGAATCGTTAATAAGGCGCAGCATGAAAACAAAAATAAAAAAGTATGGTTAGATGCATTTATCAATGCTGAACTACTGACCAAAACTAAACAAAACAAAAAGAATAAAATGAATAAGCTCTTATAGTCAGAATAAATTTTTCTGTACTTTGTAAAAAAAACAAACTCACCTCGCAAATGGCTCCTGATTCCAAAATGGGCTCTGGGTTTGTCGCATATTGCTTAGTAAACGGCTAGAATTTGGAAATCCAGACGTAAAGTCGTTGTTTACATTCAGTCGATTGGTTAATGCCCGAACCTGAAAAAAGGATCAATTATTTTAACCGCTATCATTTCGAATAATTATTTAAACTTACCCGTTGTAGAAGAGTTGAAAATAGATTTTCAGCTGTAAGAATTTCGAAACCATCATCGTCATCTTCTTCACCCGAACTTTGCGAATCATTCTCTTGACTAACTTTCTTCACTGGGCGTGAGCTCCTTTAAGTAAAATAAAATAAAATGAATTAAAATAGTACACTAATTGAATGGAATGTAATTGTGAGTGATTTGTTAAAACAAAAACAAAGCATACCTTAACCGATGAAGCGTAAATCTCGGCTCATCTTCTCCATCCCTGTTGATAGAAGCCGTTCGAATCTTTTGGAATGGAAGAGCTTCTTCGTCCGCCTCCGCCAATAGCCTGAAATTAATTATTTATTATATTTATTTGATTGAAGCCGAATTAGATGATCTTACCCAATGCGTCGGGGCCTGATTCGACTGAAGGTAGAACCGCTTGTTGTTGTCTGACTTGATTCTGATGGTTCAATACTACCGGCTCGAGGTGTTATGTAACCTCCACCTTCAACCGCTATCGGTATAATAAATTCACGGGGGCTCTTTTTAATTGGCTGAGAAGATCCAGTAATTGTTGATTGAGACTGATTAGCGGTAGTTGTATCAGACTCAGACTCCAGAGTTGATTGACGTGATAATGATCCAGACCTACAATGACAATAAAAGCAACAGTTATAATGAAGATCCAAATCATATTTCTCATATTTACCTTGTGGTAGTATTTGAACTAGTTCGGGTATACACTGGTGGTCTTTGAATGGGGATAATATGTTCCCTTGGCTCCAAACTGGTTGCCCTTTGATGAATAGAGGCTAGCGGACTGTATGGTCCTTCGCGTACTGGAGCAGATCGTAAATCTGGAACAGGATGTTGCATTTCGGTGGTAAAACGCATCGGTGATTGTTCCATAATTCTTGGTTTAATATCCAATTGAATTTCGGTTTTTGTTGTTGGTTTACGTCGCGGGAGAGTTGCTGATTTAAGTGTTATCTCAGCGCGTGACGTTTTCACTGTTCCCGGCTGAGGTTGCGGTGGTTCACCGATTGTTGGGGATGCTGTAAGTTAATGATTTATTAAAGTTTGTCGGCAAGATATCCAAAAATAGGACACAAGAATGGAATGAAGGATGGGAAGTGTAAACGTATGTCGTACATTGCTTTGTGAGTGAACAATATTACAATATCTAGTGTTGGAAATATTTAGGAAAGTGAAGCTTACCTAATTTGTAAAACTTGTAAGCATATTCATCTATTCAATTTATTTACCTATTTTATTTTAAAGTTTATTTACAACTCGTGTCAAAATTGTATCATGGGAGAAGAAAGTAATTTAATACATAGTCCAAAAGTGCAAGTATAACAAAGTATATGTGTGAATAACATAGCACAAATTTCCTGTGCAGAAAGCTTTTATATCTTATTTTTTTATACCGGTTTGCTAAGACTAAACAACCAACAGTTAGGAAGAACAATGGGTTCCGTGAGAACCGGATCATGTCTGCATGCAGTCGTGTTTAAGGGTCTATACTCTTATCTGTTCCACAACTTTTAAGTTTCGATTATCCTGTGTTGTTATTTGTTAGATATGATATTTTAGATAGCAGCCCTAGTTTTTTTTATAGTCTGCACGTTCCAAGGGGGGTTTGGATAACCTTTTACTGATTAACAGGTCGAGGGTGTTAGTTAGTTTTAATTTGGAAGAGAAAAGAAGGAATAGGAAAGAGTTGGTGTAGTGCTATTTGAAACTCAGCTGATATTAGGTTTCAATACTTATTCTCCATGAAAGTTATCTAATTGGATTGGGGAGAGAGTTGTGCTTGATCATTCATTCGTAATTCTCAGTTTTTTCTTCGCGTTGCTGTTGCAATACCGAATTCATTTTATTACTGTGAAAAATGAATGGATATAGGACTTGAGCACTAAACCTTTCATTCAGTGACCGAATGCACTACCACTAGACCGTGGCCTTAAGAACTAACATATTTAGTATTTGTCGCATACTCCTAATTCGCTTAATTTTTCTTACAGCCATTCTTAGTATCAGTGATCTCTTAAGGTGCGTCCAAACCGACCTAAAAATTTAAGAAATGTTTCTTAAATATTTCCGATGCAAATATCCAGTTGACTTGTTGGCTGCGGAGGTTTAAAAAAAAGGTACGGCTAATGTTTCTGAAATGTTGGGCTCGGTCTGAGCGCACTTGTAATTGTTCTAGTGAGTAGTGAACATAAGTCATCTGTGGGTTTCCTTCAAAAAACATGTTGCTCATTTATAAAAATAGTATAGTAAATAAAACTAGTGCAGGCAGGCGCAATTCGACTGTCCATTTTAGTGCATTAATGTACCTCGGCGAATTAAATTTAACTATCTATGTATGGTAACATTCTTTGAATAGATGAATATATTAAGATAAACTCCTGAAATGAGTACTATAATAATTGATCTTTAAGGTAAAGAAAGAAGTAGATAGACAAAGGCTAAGGAGGAAAAACACAGGTTTGTTTTTTTCTTAATTTTAAAGGGTCTAAAAATATTCCATTGCATCAAATACGATGTTACAACATCAACATATTGCATGTATTTACAAGTGTATAGTATATTTCTCACGCAATGTGATATTTACGCAGCTTATTTTGTCTTTAGATAAGTAGGGAACGCGCTAAATAGTATGTAAAAAAAAAATTATACACAATAACTTGAATACATTATCATGCTACACATAGACGAAACCTTTTCAAATATATAGAAGAAAAGTAGGTTTTCTTTCATTTCTTGGGATTCTATTGGGAGGATGACTGTCCGGGCGGCATCTTTAAGCTGAGCACTGAGTATAGCAATGTGACTACTCAACGATCGTAGTAAAAACCCTGACTGGAAATACAAACTTACTTTTGAAAACTGAGTACGTTGGCGACATGGGACCTTCAAATGGGCCAGAACCAAGGCGAATTTGTCGTGTGTCTGGTATGACAGCACTGCCCGATATTGAACGGCCACCACCCATGCCGAAAAGAGATGGCCTGCGTATACCTAAAAAAATGTGATATGCGAGAGGGGTATTTGTTTTGTTTCTGATCCTGTAAGATGAACACGAAATTTGTTTCACATGTATTATGTGATTCTCACTTACCTGGCTGTATAGCATTGCTTATGATTGCACGGGCATTCTTTAGTTTTCTTTCGCGTTCTGTCATATGATCATCAGATACTGCAACGCTTTCTGTTTTGGCGCATAGCTGATCGACTTCCTTTGAGGACTCGTTTTGGGCCTGCTTTAACAATGCAATCGAGTTTTCCATTGAACGGCGGGCTTCTTCCAGAGAAAAGTTCGTTATCGAGTTCTTTGAGCCGCTATTTTCAACTGAATTGCTTGGTGATAATGGTACAGAGCTATTCGCTCCAGAAGGCACAACCTCGGATGGGATATTCGCTGGTGCAATGTCTTTCTTCGACACAATTTGTTCACGATCTTTTTCAGTTGTTGGTGGTTCTTTTGTGACCGACTCAGCTCTCTTTTCCAATGTTCGACGTTCTGCTGAAGTGGGGACGTTTGTGAGAGATGCTTTTCTTTCGAATTCCTTTTTGAAATTGCCCACACTGATACCGGGAATGGCGAATTTCTTTGGCTTTTCAATGTTGGAACTTCCCATGTTTTGAAACTTTTCGGCGGTTTCTAGAATGCGTGATTTTCTTCGATCTGCATTGAACTTTGCCAGTGATTCGTCGGGTAAACTACTCTTGCGAACGTGCGACATTGCATGCGCTTTAATTGGATCGTCTAAGGCTTTTTCTGGAGAAATCTTATTGATAGCTGCCACAAGATCGGCGGTCTTGTGCTTGTTCACGAACTTTTTAATTACCTTTGTAGCAGTGTTCTCTTCAGGAACCTCTTCAGCAGCTTCGGTCACTGCATCCAACTTAGCAGCAGTCTTTTGTCGAGCTAAGGCTTGGGCTTGTTGCTCGGTTGATGTTTGTGCTGCCGCTGGTGCAGTCGATGGTGGAGGCTCCTGAATCAATTTATCACACAAATTTTCAACTAGCTCCATGTCTTGCTTAGAGAATTCGCCTGGAGCCGGTACTTGCGATGTATTACTTTCAGTCTCAACAACACTTTCTGCCACATCCATTTTGGTAGATGGTTCTGGCACTGCCATTTCATCAATGACACCTTCCATTGGCCGCTCTTTTTTCTTAACTGCGCCGGCGGCATTTTCTGTCGATACTGTTGTTTCAAGTTTTCGTTTTACCTGTACTGGGCTTTGCGCTGGCGTGATTGTGCGTGTTGGTGATGGCATAAGTGCAGCTTCTCCACCAGCTAAATAAAAACAAGATATATTAGTTCAAAAAAAGTAGACAAGTCTACGGCAATCTTACCTGCAACCATGTCCAAGATTCGTCTCTCAGCTTCCGTGTTACCTATCTCTCGAATAGATCCCACGGAGTGACTTCTTGGCACTCTCTCATTAGCCTTAGAATTTGTGTCCGAATTGGGAACGACTAATTGATCGGCCGTAACTGAAGGTGGCGATAGTGACAATAGAACATCCAATCGGACGGGCGTTTGGTTTGCAAGATTTTCTGCCAGCTCCAAGCACGAAACATTATCATTCTCATTTACCCACCTATTTTCAGTCAGCCCAAATAAATATTAACATTTTCAAGAACAAATTTTCAATTTCACTTACCAATGGCTACAAATTTGTTCGATTGTCGCTCTTTTTCGTGGACACACAGTCAACATTTCTCTTATTAATGATGAAGCCCGTGATGGCTTTTTTGGTTCATAATAGTCTCCTTGACTAATTTGCTTAACAAGACGCTTAAAATTTGATCCATCGAATGGCATTGAACCGTAGACAAGGGTGTAGAGTAACACACCCAGTGACCAACAGTCTACCTCTGGTCCTTGGTATGGCGTGCCTTCAACAATTTCTGGTGACGCGTACAACGGCGAACCACAAAATGTTGATAACAGTCTCTGATCATCAAATACATTTGATAAACCAAAATCTGCAATCTAGTTGAAAGAGAAAAGACTTATAATATAATTACAAGATTTTAAACGAATTAATTATACCTTGGCATTTCCATGTTCATCGAGTAAAATATTTTCTAGTTTAAGATCGCGGTGACAGATTTTGTGTTTATGGCAATAGTAAACAGCGGTAGATACTTGACGAAATATTCGCCTCGCCTCTTCCTCGTTCAGCACTTTACGCTCCGATAAATAATCATATAATTCTCCGCCAGCAGCGAATTCCATGACTAGGACCATTTTCTCTCGGTTTTCAAAGACTGTTAAACAAAATATAAGCGTTTAATTCGATTCTTGTCATATTACACAGGTGGGGATTTTACTTGAAAGCAAAATGTTAGTATCTTTTTTGTTTGTGAAAACTCACGATATAGAGAGTTAGATGTATACAGTGGAGGACGAAAAAAAACATAATTCAAAAGTTACGAGCTCCAATATAATATTGGATCAGCCTTCCAGGCAGTTTCACAGTTTCAACACAAGAAAAAAAAAGTTGCTTTAAAAATAGAGTAAAACGCTGTAGATTCTACTGCCTTCAGTGTCAGAATCGACCCGACAATTTTCGTTGTAAATTTTACATAGGTGTGGTTGTAAATTTAACAATCTAGTGACAATGACAGCTAACATTGTAGATTTCACAGCACTTTGCTGCCGAACAGCTGTAGAAACAACAACAATTTGAATGTAAAAAATCGCTTTCGTTGGTCCACTTAAGCTTAAAGTTCTATTTTATTGATATGGTGCGAGAACTGGGTGGAAATAGCTTTTACAATCCAATGAGATGGTTCTTGTTCAAGAAGTACACTTAGTGTGTGTTTAAACCGAAATATATAATTTCATTTACTTACAAAATGTGAAAAATGTTTGGATCTGACTGGGGTTGAACGTGGAACCTCTCACTCGGCGACTGCATACACTACCACAACGCCATGGCCTTTGAAAATTATCATGCGAATATTCTCAAATGGTATACTTATTACGTTTTCATAATAGAATAATAATAATGTGCTGTAGTTACCACAGTAAATAGCTGTAGATTCTACAACATTTTGATGTAGATTTTACAAATTCATACCTGTAGATTTAGCAGCCGAAATTTACAACGCGCTATTGATTTCACAGTTGGGGATTGTAGTTGTTTTAACAACTTTGTTGTATAAATCAATGCATTCGCTCTAAAATCTACAAAAATTTGTTAATTTAACCAGATTCGCTGTTAAATACACAAATCTACAAGGAATTGTTAAATCTACTGCCTTCAATTGTAAAATATACAGCGCTTTTTTTTTGGGTGATATATGGTTTGTCGAAACAAATAGGCAAGTCAAGTAAACACTTATTAAGGAACCATTTGGAACAATTTTAATTGTTTAGGAAGGCTTCAGCCTTAAATTCAGCCACTCAAATACTTGAGTGATTTTTATCTTCCTGGATTTTTACCTCAGATTCAGTTATTTTAAAATATATACAGATTCTAAAATACTGGCGTAAATTTATATTTTTGATTCGTTCTCATTGTGGTTTTATTCGTTTTCGATGCTCCTTTAGTACCGAGCAGCTCGCATCATCTTGAGGCCATTTATATTTATTAAAAATCTTTAATTCAGGAAATTTGATCATCTTTAATTCTTTGTTAGAACCTGATTTTGTATTTATTATTTTTTGATATTTTGAAAGTTCAAACAAAATTGCTCAAAGGTACTAAATTGTTCACGAAATGTTGTGATGCTTGGGTTTGTTCGATGAAATCACTTCTCACCACAGAAAATCGGTCTGTGGGCCTGACCTAATTGGCAAATTCCATTTTATATTTTGTTTTTCACGAGACAAAAAAACGAAGATCCTTGTACCATTATTTAAAGGAATAATAGTATTACATTGGAAAACTGCCAAACTGCAAACTAATTTCTTTAGTCTAATAAAATCAATTCTATTACGGTCGTGACGCACTCTTACTGATATACTGCGCTGTCTCTTTAAACGATATCACATATCATTCATAAGCCGGTCAAATTCCAATGTACATACATTTGATTTATGTTATGTTTTGTTAGTGTAAAAAATTCAAATTAAATTAAACTCACCTTCGTAAATGTGAATAATATTCGGATGTTGCACTGAGCTCATGATTTGAACCTCTCTTCGAATACGGATAAGGTCAGCTTCAGCTTCTATCTTACATTTTTTTATTGTCTTGATTGCAACTTCTTGGCCTGTTTCCTTGTTAATACCAAGTTGTACTTTGCCATAAGTACCTTGTCCGAGTTTCTTAATTATATCAAATCTAAAAATAAATAAATAAATATTTATGTTCTTACAAAAATATACATATAACAATTTGTTACCTCTGTCGCAATTTCTTTCTATGATTGTTCATCTTAACAGCACCTGTATTGCTTATGCCACTCATAATATTGTCAATCTTATCTTGCGGAATACCGGAGGGATGCGCCAGCGTATTGACGCCTTCCGGCACCGCAGCACCATCAATATCACCTATCACCATTTTGGGAAGCAATTATTTTATTCTGAAACGAAGAAAACAAAGCAATTATACATACAGTCATACTCTATTAAATGCACTTTGACATAATGCAGAAATATTAAAAAAAATCTTATGACACACTACAGTAGGTACATTCAATAAAAATTCGTTGCACATTTTTACTCAATGCGGATGTATTCAGAAAATGTGTAGGTATGTTTTTTCTTCGTTGTTTTGTGTAAGAAGCGTCCATTGACATTTAGACTGTAAGCCCTCCTTTCCCCCTCATATAATTCTTGGCACTGGTATTTGTGTGTATTTGAATTTATGGGTAGTTGCCATCTCGTGATGGTTGAAATCATAGGGAAATAGTCGGGTGGAAATAATCGCCTCCACCTTGCTTTGAATAACCTTCGCTAATGAATACAAACAACAACAACAAAAAACGAAAAGAACTTTTGATTGAGAACAAATTTATGTGAATACGTTTTATAGAGTTCAAGAGTTTTTTTTTTTTCTTTTCTTTTTTAATAAATCATATGTACTTGAATGAATGTCAAATTTGGAAGACAATACATATTATGTTTAATTTTAAAGAAAAAACAAATAATTGCCAAAATATTTGTTATTTAAGAAGGAAAATGTAAAATCTTTTAGAGAGACAATTTCTTTGATAAATTAATATATTACGCCAAATTTTGTAGAGTATATTATTATACAAAGTATTCGTAGCCAGACTTTCGTATACCAGGCGCCGACAACATTTAGACTTTACATTGGAGAATCACCAGCAGCAAATGGGATTTAATAATAGCATCTTAATTTGTTTTTATAATTTTTTTGTTTGGTATTTCGATGGAGATGAAGATAGGAATTCGGATCGGTAACGATCCGGAAGAATAAGCTGTAAAGCTATTGATTTATTGACCTAGATAGAAACCTAACGAGACCGCCAAAGTTTTCATTGTATGTTATGACTTATGAGGAAATCACAGAAAAGGAGGAAACTGATCGTTTGGCGCACTAGATCATCAAGGGACAAGAAACAAATTCAAGTTACAAAATATGTACCTACACATAAACTAATTTATTTGTTTATTTCAAAATTGATTTGTCTTAACTTATCTTGCAGAGACCCCCTGTCTTACTAGAAAATCTTCAAGCAGAAATAAGTACGTGAATTCTGGCCGTCAACCTACTTTCCACTATCGAAGTGTAGATCACCCGATCAATTTCAAATATTATATTTATAATGTATATTGTACAACAAAGTTTACAGTTGTTTAGGCTTGAAATGGATGCTAAAATTACAGTTGAATTTCGATAACTCGCATATTTAATAACTCGATTGAAATTGGTTGGCAATAGCGATAGACTAAAATTTACATTTAATTTTTTATTTGATAACTCGAACTTTTTTTACTTGAATGTCTTCATAACTCGAAGGGATTATTCGGCGTCACTTTCGACAAGTCCAATCCTGAAGGGGAATTCCCAAACTCTGCACTCTGCACTCAGGGCACTGTGTTTGTAAGTTCCAATGACCTAGTATACATATGTACGTGTAGTAAATCGTCATAGTTATGTGCAAGTAAGAATTGTCATATCTCTTGTAAGTAGGGGTTAGAGTCCCCGTTGATATGTCAGAAAAGCGTACATTTAACATTATCTCTTGATGAAAAATTTAAACTTATAAAAGAGGTGGAAAGTGGGTAAAAAAAGGAAGATTTTGTATTTTACTTAATAACTCGAAGTCTTGATAAGTCGAATTTTTTTTGTGGCAAGTGATGGTTTGAGTTATCGAAGTTCGGCAGTATTGTGTAATTTAGGTAGGTTAGATTAGGTTGTGTAACTTTGTATTATTAAAATAAGCCTAATGATTAATACAGCATATATAAAGGAGATTGGTAGCACTGATTTCTATAATAGGCGATTTGATAGTTCTCAGTTGTTTTAAGGTTAGTTGGGTTTGACAATCCATCATGCCAAGACAATCATGCTTATTTTGAGATTCGAATGAATAGTCAATTCTTTCGAATGTCTCTGTTCGCAAAATGAACATAAATAAATTTAACCCTCAAAGTCAGCTGTTTGACATTTCTTTTAATACAGGTTGACCATACCTTGCTTTTTTTGCGTTAGAACTCTTCTCTTTCTTTGGAAATATTTTTATTAGTTACACTTTTACGAGTTTAAAGACGAAATTTAAGTAAGACATTTTATGAAACATATTTTGTATACCTATAATAATATCGAACACGAAAACAAAGCAAAATAAAATAACATACATGTATATTTTATTACAACTCTCTCCCACCATACACTCGGCACTAATCTGGTCACTCTACCTTTACTTTGAGTGCTGTCAGTAGTAAAATAAACATTTGCTCGGTGATTTGTTTTTATTAATTAGAGTTGTTTTTAGATGAAATAAAATGCTGCTTTCTTTTGTGGACAGTACAAATGATTAGGACATCATAGAAGATGTAAAACAAGAGTAAAAAATAAAGTTGCAAAATAATTTCGTGCATTCACTCGTCTTTCCTTTGGAGATTTGTTTACATAGAACTTGAGTGGGACTATTTTATTTATACCAATTGCCGGCCACCAGTTTTTCTAATTAGAACGTGACCTATACCGACAGGATCAGAAATTGTCAATTAAAGTTACTTCATTTAATTTTCTAGAGAATATTAAAAGTATCTCACTATATTTACGCGTTTGTTAATCTATGCGCCAGGAAAATTTGTTCGAATGAAAAATGACATTTGTTTCGAATGAATAGAATCTCAAAATACGCACAACCAATGAACTTTCGAATGTTTGGATGAACTTTCTATTCTTTCTATTCATTCGAAAGTCAAAATACAGTCTATGCGAATTCGACTCACTTTCGAATGAATTCGAATCTCAAAATAAGGCTGAATGTTTGAAAATTGTTCAAATTCATTTTGAAGAGCATGATTTTATTCGAAAAACTCATCGGGTGTACCCATTGGTAATACTAATAACTTGCACTTGTAAAGGATTTGAATCACAAATAATCATTTACAACGGTGAATAGTAGAGAGACATTCTTACTAACTTTTAAGTGCCTCAAATGGAAGGCAGCGCGACGAAAGCGCCAAATGCCACAGAAAAAAGTATTTGATGATCAATTAATTTCACCAAAAAGACTTATTCACTGTTTACCTTATTCGTGCTATTTGACGGCATTAGATTCTTTTCTCTGGGAATATGTACATAAAGTCGTAGGTCTATGCAAATAAATTGGAAAATATTAGCACTTCACGGGGCAGATGTTGTTTTATAAAGCCACACTGGTGTTGCCCTTAAAACTTCATGTAGATATACATATATGTATGTTCATTTAGAGATCTCAACTGAAGCAATTGAACGTAGTAAACGTAATTTAAAACATATGAAAAGGCTACAATCTGTTTGGAGCGGATCGTATGATAACCTATCCCTTTCCTATGCACATACTAGCTCCTTCCCTCACCTTCATTTAACTTCATTAATTTTTTTTTTTTTAAATATTTTATAAAACTACTCCAAAAAACAAATTTTCTCAATTAGTGGGCGTGGTAGTGGGCGGATTTAGTCAATTTTTTAACGTATACTGTATTTTGCTCCCAAGAATTGGTAATATTTCGATAAAACCTTTAAACATTGTTTTTTATAAAAACGCCGCTAAAAACTGGGCGTGGCCATACACAATGTACTGAAGACATGTAAGGTAAGAGAATATCTACATACTACCGTAAGTAAGTTTTATCGAGTTTCATGTAAAATTACTGAAAAAAATGATTTTTTCGAAAAGTAGGTGCAAAATTTCATCAACCTATGTAACTCAAAATTTAAACCCTAAAAACTGGTGACATACGGACGGACGGACGTACATGTCTCAATCGACTCTGCTACTGATGCTGATCATTTATATATATGTATATAATTTATATCTTCAATATTTCTCTATGTTACAAACTATGTATCCAACTTATCTCTTAGGATAGAGTATAATAAATATATATTTCCAAATATGTACAAATATGACTATTGGAACACAGTGGCAATTATAAAGGCTGAACTACATACATATATTAGGAGGATGGTTTCGTATGACCACTTCCGAAAAATTGCGAATACAAATAATTTATATTGTGTGACCATAAAGCTTTTAGCTTCGATTCGTTCAGTTTTCTGTCACTTTTGCTCACTTTCGAAAGTGCGAATTTATTCGCTCTTACTTTTGAACATTTCTAGAATGAGTTATATTATTAATATAATACTAATATATGAGTTATTTCTCAAACTAATTGAAACAATATAATATAATACAATATAAAATGATTGTACTAAAGAAAACTTAACGAAGAATTTTGACATCACTTTGATTTTTGTCCCCAAATGGAAAGTAGGCAAAAAATACTATTAGAATATTGATCTGAAGCTATTGACTTGAAACGTGCTTCATAAATCTTATTAAATTCAACAAATGGGAAGAAAAGATGACCAATATATGTATATGTAATGTGTACCTTGTTATGGATCATACGTTTTCGTTCCAAAGAAAGGGGTGAGTCAGTTCATAATACCATGAAGCTGTGGAACTGGAATCGAAAACGCAATATGAAGAATGTTGTGAGGGAACCTAATAATTTTTTAAAAATTTGAAACACGATTTCGCGTTCCCCCAAAAGTGGAAATAGAACCTATTATGCGCATGCGAATTGATTTCTTTTGAGTTTTCATTTTGCAAAGAAACAATGAATTAGTGCCAATAAACACTGAATAGCTAAAAATTAATTTCAAGCAATTTCTTCTTATATTTTTTTTTTTTATTTCGTCTTCAAATCAAAAAGGAAAAGCGCACGCTTTCCATCTTAAATATGTCTAACGTATCAGGATAAAATATTTTAAAATTTAATTTATTCTCCTAAAAGAATGTAATAAGAAGCGCACACGCACAATTCCTCATTTAACATTTTTAATTCGTTTGTCAGGCGAATAAAGCCAACGAAGACGATGGAAAACTGCTGCCACCACAGTGTAAGTTTAATATGGTTTTCAAACATATGTATGTATACATTTTGCTTGTTTTTGTTGTTGTTTTTGAAACGCATACAGAAATAATCTGGAATAAATCCAAAAAAAATCGTTTTGTTTTTATTTTTCGTGATGTTCAAAAAAAATATTCGTCATTGTCGACTTTAGTAGCCTTTGGTTGGATCTCACCAATACTTGCGAAAAATAAAATGTGTACATATGTACATATGTTACTTTACTTTGGGCTAGAGAATTGCTAGAGAATTTGCCGACTAAATTTGAAAGTGCGCTGAACTGAGACTAAAGTCAAATAGTGGATGTGCTGTGCAAAAAACACGTAAGGGGCTATCTTCTTGACTGCGGTGAGTATTTACCAGCATATACATATATTTAATAATTTCTCTTTTCTTAAGTGTAAAGTAGGTCACTTTTATAGCTATCTACTCACAGATATAATACTTAAGAGGAATTATTATGAAGAATACTACACGATATTGGCGTAACTGGGTGCCGGCTCCTTAAATTATACCAAATCGTCATACGAATTTATTATTAATACATTTGCAAATTTTTAATTGCATATTCTTTTTTTTCACAGTTTTGTAAATACATATGTGAATCTTATATCATTGGCATATGTTTTCGAAGCGAGTATAAACAGTTGAACGATCAATTTTGTTGTTGTTGAGTATTGAAAATAATTTTTATTTTTTTTCTTATTTCAGAAATGTAGAATCAAAACTTCCTTATATACATAAATAAATAGGCAAAATCGTAGAAAGTTTGTAAAAAAATGTTTAGATTGTGAGAATTTTTTTCATGTACACTGTCGGATGTTAAGTTGCGACGCTAATGGGATCCTTTCATTTTAAATGGACCAAGGATGCTCAATTAGGATCAAGTCTGGAAACAGAGGTGCCCACTCCAATATATTAACATTTATGTGGGTAAAAAACTCGCTAGCTACTGTGCTTGTATTGTTTGAGTCGTTATCTTGTTAATCTTGAAAATATAACTTTCCAAAGCCATTCTTGAAGCGAAATGAGCTAAAGTTTACTTAATAATGTTCACGTAAGTTCGGCCCGTTATTTTGGTGTCGATTTTGACAAGATTTCAAACGCCGCCATAGGAGAAACATCTCCAGACCATTATTGACCCTCCTTCGAATTTCACCGTTTTTTGAACGCACCTTTGGCTTTGGAGTCTTTCGGATGGTCTGCACCAAACTCGCTTTCTATTTTTGGAGTTTTCCAACTTGAATTGAAATTTGTAAAACGAATTTGAATATTACAGTTTGCCAGAATGTTTCTGGCCTTAAAAGAAACTTTCTTGTGAAAGCGGGGCGTTTTTTAAAGTTTATTGGATGAAGCATAAGCCGATTTTCTGGAGTCGCCCATGTACTGTTTTGACTACTATTTTTAATTGCCGAAGATAAAGGGTTTTCTTAGCCTCAATATTAATTTTCGGGCCATCTTTTGCCGTGGTCTTTCGCTTCCTTCCGCAAGAACTCTTAAAGCTGGCAACTATTCCTCGTTTTTTTAAAGTTTAGACCGATTTTATTGCTCCAGAAATTGAAACTTTATATTTTCCTGCTTTCATAGTTTTCACAAAACTGTGAAGACATATGTATGTAGCTGACGTGAGAACATAACAATTGAGCCATAAATGCTCTTTCCCTTTTACTAATAGAGTTTTGAAAATGAATGAACTGATTTCGTACTTTATATTGTCCGACAATGTATATATAGATACACTCTGGTCAAATGATGACAACAAACATTTATGTATGTAGACTAAGAGCTTAGTTGTTACTTTATGATGTCCAATAGCATAAAGTACTCAAATTATCATACAGTTAAGGGTAAAACAATAAGGCCTCTAGGAGAAACCCTCTCCATTATTTCATTACTCATTAAAATAAAATTAAAAAGGAGATTAAAAGAATAACATCTCTTTGGAAGAAGTTTTAGAGAGATACCACTTCTGATGTCCCAATACACCAGCAAAAGCGTCAACCTGAAGTGTTATGGTTTGGAGATGTTTGTCATAGTATAGTGCAGGTCTACTATTTTGGATTATAAATATCATGGATCAGCATTTCTACGTCAAAATATTGGAAGAGATCACGCTCCCACATGCTGAGTAAAAAATACCACCGAAATGGCAGTTGACAACGAGCTGAAGCGTTCGATCGAAGTCGAAGTCGATCCTTTTACCTACAGACCTTAATCCCCTCAGAAATATGTATGTGTCAAATCGTGAAAGAGTCTCCCTAGGCCGAAAAGAAGAGTGTTGAAGGAGAACCCAAGTAGCTTAGCACGTGAAATCAAGAAGAATTCGTGGAGTGATTAAAACAAAGACTATTCTTTTAAGTATTAAGAATATTAGTAGAAAATAACACATTTCCAGTGGACGTCCAACACATAACGAATTGTATAATGTTTGAAGTCATTCGCTAAAACGAAAATGTTCGTTATATCGAGCGATTTTTTGCATATCTTTTACAATATTCATTACAAGTATTATTCAGCTGTATATATTACTTGAATGCAAAAAGGAAGTAACAAGCGCTTTCGCTATTTAGAGACGTCAATGCATTTTTTTTATACGTTCGTTACATCGATATTCGTTATATTAGACGTCCACTGTATTATGAATTCTCCAAATTTTGTTCAGTTGTATTATTGTTTTGTCCTATTCTTCACATGTTTTTTGAAACAATAATATCGTTTAGTTTTATAAAAATCTGAATATTTTTAATTTTTTATGAAACAATTTTATTTCCCATCTTTCAGATAGCAATAATGTAAGGGAAAAAATCTTCTTATATTTTTATAGCCTTATAGATTTGTTCTTAACTGCAAATATTTTTTAAAATTTAGGTAGAATATGAGGAGCCCTTATTAACCTGCTACTTTAATTGGAAGGTATTTTTTCCCACTCAAAACAAAAAAATTGTTTTTTTTTTCTTTCATTGTTTTGGATCTCATAAAAATACTTTAAGTTGTGAATGAGTTACAATTAATGAAACGGATCGTTGGATACCCTAACGTCTAACGTCTTTTATTTAATAATTATTCTAAACATTGTTAATGAATTGAGTTATCTATACTACTTTTGTCAGTTCCTCTGAAACCATTGCACTAAGAGTTCGTAGTTTTTTTTTATGCAATAGTAAACATATACAGGGTGTCCCAGTTAAGCGGTATAATCCTTTAAGGGGAGATTCCTAAAGTAGCCACTTTTAACGCTATAACTTCTAAACTATTATTGGTACAAAAAATTTTGAGAAAAATGCATTTTAAGTAAAAAAATAGAACAACAAATTTTCATAATTTTGAGTTTAAGAAGCCATAACTTTTTTGTGGCTGCACAGATGTACCCAAAGTGTTCAGGACTTGTGTCCGCTACTAAGTTGTCTTTCCAAAATGTACAAAATCTTTTTTGTACCAATAATAGTTTAGAAGTTATAGCGTTATAGCGTTATAGCTACACCTCCAAATTAGAGGTTACTCACTTTGGGGGGGGCTATAACTTTAAATGGGGTGAGAATAGACCCCCCTGCCATACAATTTTTTGTTCGGCAGAACTTCAGGAATCTCCCCTTAAAGGATTATACCGCTAAACTGGGACACCCTGTATATGTATGTATGTATTAAGCTTGACACATATTCGTGTACAATGAAGTATACATCCATTTATTTATCTACATACATAAATTGATTATATGATTGTACAATTTACGTATTGTGTCCCGGACCTTAAAAGGAAAGACGAAATACTTATTTTAAAATGGTCTTTGATATGACACAACTGCTCATACCCCGCCAACTTGTATCAGCTTTTGAAAGGTAGAACGCAAAGATTCTTCTCCTGATGACACCCAGTGGGACGCAAGGGAACCATCAAGGGCAGAACCTTACCCCGCAAGCAAGTCCGCTCGCTCATTGCCTTCCATATTGCTGTGGCCTGGCACCCAAAAAAGACAAATACTGAACCTCTGAGCCAGCGTAGAGAGTTCCTCCTTACATTGTTCTACCAACTTCGAGGATGTGGAACATGTATTCATTCAAGTACATGTGTATACAAATTATCAACATAATTAGCTGAGTCAATTGAGCAATGTCCCTCTGTCTGTCTGTAATCAGTAACCAGCTTTTGCCCCATTTCAGACCAGAAATTAATGAATCCATTATATGGGTAAGTCAGGTTGAACAATAAGAAAAGAAGTAGGTGCCTTCAAATCTTAGCCCAAGTGGATAGATTTTTGTTGGATAATGCAAAGCGATGAGGTAGTTTTTGTAAAGATTTTGCGGAAGCATTTAAATTTGAGGAGAATCTTAGTAGCCAGCTGAACGAGGCTGCACAATTTCCGCTTAGGTGAAAATTTCCATGATACATGATACAATATCTATAGATGCTTTGGAGTGAGAGTAAACTATTAAAGTTAATTATATATGACATAGAAGAGTTCCATGTCCGCAACACAGTTATGAAAGCTGAGTGCAATACCGTTCCTAAATCATTCGTTTTATTCTACTGGAGATTTTAACTTACATATTAGTAAGACCGATTACGAGTTCTTAGGACCTTATGAAATAATGAAATGAACTATGAAATCGAAAAGAATGGCACTAGTATCATAACCAAAGTGTCTAAGGAGCAATTATGGTCATGGCGTTTGCAGTGGACATTGACCTGTGAAACAACAAAATTTGAAGCTGATGGACAACTTGTTTAAACCATGACTAATGATTCGTTTTCGGTAAGACCCATAGTGCCGACGTCATTTGCAAAATTTGTTACAATTAGAACAAATGAACTAGGACTGAGTCCGGATTTTAGTGATCGACGACTTTCAGAATATATTCGTCATTTAGATTATCGAGATCTGTGACCAACTGTATCCTCTAAATCAGTTTCAGCAACAATGTATGTGTGTCTAAATTTCTTCTGTGTACGTGCCGTGACTCAATGGTTAGTGTGTTGGGCTACTGTACAAGAGGTTCGACAAAAGGAAAACGGCATTGACGTTTTTCACGGCCCCACCTCATGCGAGTGTCTGTCATACATCCAATAGTATTTAATGGCATGAGAAAGCGTCTCAAAAAAACCATCTGTACTTCGGGTACTTCGGGAAATTAGAAAAAAAATTACTATATATACTTAGCTAGCAAAATTCTTTTAAGGCTTCACTTATTACAACGTGTTTTTAAAATTTAAATGGATATACGAGTATTGGTTTACTAGATAAACCGGGTGTTTATTCACATTTGCAAATTATTGCATATGTATCTATACAAATTCATAGTAGGTATACATACATACATAGAAATAAAGTTGACATTCCAATCAAAGTTTTAATCTAACGGCTTGTCGCTCATACAATAAGTACACTTGTCCCCCGTTTTCACTGGAAAAAAGCTCACTACACACCTTTCAAATTTAAGTTTAATATACAATTTGTTTAAGAATATTCATACGTTAGTTGTTATTACCTCAATTCACAATTGAATAAAAAAATAAATAAAATACTCTTTATTTATTTCATGTCACTCTTATTCAACATTTTCTTTCTTCAAAAATTATGTGCTGATTTTGTAAAAAAAAAAAAAAAACGTAAAAAATACTACATTGCAGGCTACATAAGAATTTGATTTAAAAATAACTTTTAGCTACTGCACATATTTTTTTTAAGCACACGATCTTTTCCTTGTTCCATAAGATGTTGCTTTTTCAATGAACAAATACTATAAACACTTATAAAGAGTTAATAGTTTAAAACCGATTTTTTTTTTCTTTTTTAGTTACGAAAACTCAACCGTATACGCGTGAAACCGTCCGAACAGATATTTCACAAAGTATATTCTAGGAAAATTTTTCGAAATTTTTGACACTTCTTTCTGTCTCTTCTTTGCGTAGACGAAAATCTCGAATCTGAATACAATCCTAAAAATAAAATGAGAAAGGGAATGTGTTATTTTTGGCCACAGATTTTACATTTATTTCACTGTATGCACAAACACAATGCTGTACGATTGAACGCCATCCAATAGAAACTTTAAACATGTATATACATTTTGAAACGAAAAAGTATGTGTTGACAGTAGAAACACTTAATGTAGCCCGTATTCCATCTAAAGGGTTAGCAAATTTTAACCAAAGGATAATAGTAAAATAATGTTTACGATGAGATAGTTAACCATAACTTTGGAATAAATATTTACTAAATGAACTGGTCTTCTGAACACACTGGGTCCGAACCCTTTCATACCGAAAATCATACTTTAGAATCAATTACAATTTAGCTAAATTATTAAACATCTTGTACACAATTCTTATTAATAATTTTCATTTATTTATCAACGAAAAAAGTTTTTATTTTAATAATTTTGATCAGTTTGAAAACTTTTTCACACTACTGTTATTAAACATTTCATTAGTCTTGGAATAAAACGAAAATGTATGGTATCCTAACTTACATAGAGAAACATTTGAGACCAGAAAACCAAGTAGTTTTCTAAAATGAAAATTCATAATCTCATTGATGTGGCCTGTACGATCAATTAAGAGTTATAAATTGACTACATTTGTATTTTGTTTCCTGAATAGATTCAGGCGTTGTGCCATGTTGTTTGCAAAGTGTGCATGGTTAAATACATAAAATTGTATTTTAAAAATAATCCAGTACAGATCGGAGAAAGAGCATTGATTTTAGAATAGTGAATGTTTTTTTTTTTTTTGTTTTGTCTTAAATATAAACAAAAAACTGGGATCTTTCGAATAGATTGGAAATGTATTTAGACTTTTGGATTCAATGACGACATTCGGTACAGCTGCTGAGATATATTTTCTGTACGAAGACAACTTTTAGAATTGAATGAAAATTATAATATACTGATGATTAAACGGCTAAGGAGACACAGATATCTATCGAAAGTGAATATAATAAAAAGTGTAAAATTTCACCTTCAAATTGTTTATACCTTATTTCAAAACATTTATTTTATATATTTAATATTACTCGTGGACAGACATCAGTCTTTGGATGTAGCATTCTAAGTTCAAATTAAATTAATAACTCTGAGTATAGTGCTAAAAAATATGTATCGTATTTCAGTTTAAATAACCTGTTACATTGCTGCCATTCGCTAAAAAAGGTACTGAAATGTCACAAGCCCTAGTTCGAGTGTAATTACTTATTTTTAAATTGACAAAGATTACTTTAAGTTTATGACTTTTTTATATTTTAGTCGGTGGAGTGTATTAAGGTAAAATTATGGGGAAGTATTGAAAAAGAGAAGATTTTACATACAGGTCCATTAGTAGCTAAGGCAGTAGCGGGGTAGCATGCCATAGCACGCCCAGTTGTTAAGAACTGGAGTATTTGACATTTTTTGTAAAAGAATGAAAAATAAGGTGCACGACTGAGTTGTACATACCTGTAGCTGCTAGTGCAAAACTTTGGAAGAAAACTTAAGGATCTAATAAGATGTCCACACCCTTGTTTTATTTGAACCGTTTCATATAGAAAACTGAAATTTTCGTTGTGTGTACCCGCTTAAGATATTGGCTAAAAGTTAATTTTGTTTGCGCTTGGGACAATATTTTTTTTTTTAAATGATTAAAGCCACTAGCCTAGGAATTAAAACTTTGGCTAGGTACATATACATAAGTATTCTTTTGAAAAAAAGTATTATTTTAAAGCAATTCACAAGACCCTTTTTCGAAAAAAACACACTTTTTCAATAATTTTCAAGCCACTTGAAGAGAATTATGTGAGAAATGTGAGTTTCAATAGTCCACCATATGTTTTCCTTTAAAGGACATTTTTTTCGGTTTTCTTAGAAAGATTTTAGTTTTTAGATAAGAGACATATTAAAAAACCAACAAAAAATTTCAAGCAGTTAGCCGAAAATTAATAAATTAAAATTAAAAAAAAAAACAAACAAAACAAGAAAGAAATATTTTAAAAAATTCTTTAAAAATTTAAATGTCATTTAATGTTAATTGTTTGATCAGCATTCATTGAGTACTATCAGAGTTTGTAAAAAACATATGAAAATGCTACAATCCGCCTGGAGCGGATCGTTTGATATCCTATCCCTTTCCTATACACTTAGCTTCTTCTTCCACCAATATAACTACTTGCTTAAACAACTTTTTTCAAATATCCTATAGAATGACTCCAAAACACGAATATTCCCAATAAGAGGGCGTGGTAGTGGGCAGATTTAAAACCAGTGAAAAATGCTACAATCCGCCGGGAGCGAATCGTATGATACCCTATCCCTATCTTATTTGGTCGTGTCAGTGGGCGGTGGAAAATGTATTCACAAAATTTTCTATTTTGCCCTATAAACTAATATTTTGACCTGAAAATGAATTTTTGAAGTAAACACTCCTAAAAAGTGGGCGTGGCCATATACAATGTATAGACGATTTGTAGATTAAGTGGATATCTACATATTTGCCGAAGTAAATTTTTTCGAGTTTCATATGAAAATAGTGAAAAAAGTTAATTTTTGTGAAAAGTGGGCGTGTCAGTGGGCGGATTCTAAAAATGTTTACACTTGTATTGCTTACTTTTCCAAAGACCTCGTATACAAAATTTCATCAACCTAGCTCAAAATTTAAGGCCCAAAAACTGGTGACATACGGACGGACGGACGGACATAGCTCAATCGACTCGGCTAGTGATGCTGATCATTTATATATATACTTTACTGGGTCTATCTGTAATATTTCTCTATGTTACAAACTATGTATCAAACTTAATATACCCTTAGGATAGGGTATAAAAAAAATGTCCACATATCTGTATCTTGTTCGTAAAAACGCTAATATTTTGATGAAACTGTCGAAAATCAGTCTTTGGATAAAAACGCCCCTAAAACGTAGGCATGGTCGTACACTATTTATGGAGGATATGTCGGGTAAAAGAATATGTACATATTTGCTTAAGTGAGATTTATCGAGTTCCATGTAAGATTACTGAAGAAGTGAATTTTTCGAAAAGTGGGCGTGGCAGTCGGCGGATTTTAATAATATTTACACTTGCACTGCTTCTTTTTCCAAGGATCTCGTATAAAAAGTTTCATTAATCTAGCTCAAAATTTAAGGCCAGAAAACTGGTGACAGACGGACGGACGCACATGGCTAGATCGACTCGGCTAGTGATGCTGATCAGTTATATACATATATACTTTATTGGGACTATCTTCAATATTTCTCTATGTTACAAACTCAATATACCCTTAGGATAGGGTATAAAAAGTTATTAAGAACCAGTGAAAAATGCTACAATCCGCCTGGAGCGGATCGTATGATACCCTATCCCTATCTTATTTGGTCGTGTCAGTGGGCGACACACTATTTTGCCTATAAACTAATATTTTTACTCGAAAATTAATTTTTGAAGTAAACGCCCCTAAAAAGTGGGCGTGGCCATATACAATGTATAGACGATTTGTAGATTAAGTGGATATCTACATATTTGCCGAAGTAAATTTTTTCGAGTTTCATATGAAAATAGTGAAAAAAGTTAATTTTTGTGAAAAGTGGGCGTGTCAGTGGGCGGATTCTAAAAATTTTTACACTTGTATTGCTTACTTTTCCAAAGACCTCGTATACAAAATTTCATCAACCTAGCTCAAAATTTAAGGCCCAAAAACTGGTGACATACGGACGGACGGACGGACGGACATGGCTTAATCGACTCGGCTATTGATGCTGACCATTTATATATATACTTTGTTGGGTCTATCTTTAATATTTCTCTATGTTACAAACTATGTGTCAAACTTAATATACCCTTAGGATAGGGTATAAAAATACCGTTATAAGGATACCATTTATCTGGGCTTACTCAAATATAGAATTCAGTCAAGATCGTTAAAACCGTGCTTGATAAAATCGTATTTTTGTAAAATTGGCCTAAGGTAAACTACCCTTAACCTTTATCAGAAATTGGAAACATTTTATTGCACCACAACAGTCTTACTATCCGTTCCAGATGAATAGTAAATTTTTGTTTATTTTCTTATTATTGCATCTAACGTCTCAATTAAAATAAGTACAAATCATCGACGTTAACAACACATGGTTACAATTTCACGATAATCCGTTGAAGGGTTTGGTAGTCTTTACGGAAAATATGCTGATACATACATGTAGTTTCCCGTTTTAAGTATACCTATACAATATAGAAGTCATATTTCGTACTTTATGGCATGACATATAGGTTAATCTTCCAAAGTACACGAATTTATTATGCTTAAAACCCACATATAAACGTACGTACATACATTTACATGAATTAGACTAATGAAAAAAATGTTTTCATTAAGTATTAATCAATTCTAAAATATACGTCAAATTACTACACACTCTCTCTTTAATCGAATTAAAAAAAAAATGATTTCCTAACGTCGAAACCATTACCAATTTGTCAATTTTAATTTTTTTAGTATTCGCAAACCGACAAAACAATTAACAAGCACTTCACTAATTCACTGATGATTTTAAATCAGGAGGTCTCTAAGGTCACCATAAGAGACACATGTACGAGAATGTAGTTCAAAAATCTGACGACCATAAACGCAAGGTCAGGAGATCCGATACTTTTGACTATACATCAACGAATTATTAAGATTTTTTCGTAGTTACGTCTACAAATTTATTTCACACGTTGTATTTGGCTTTATTATTAAACGAATTGAGAGAATTTAATAAATTATTTGAGCAAGTACGTAAGGAATCAAACTAAAACACGTGCTTGTCATTGTTCAAGGCTACGCACAGAGGCGTCCACACTAGTGAGCAATACTACGAATGATATCACATTGCCAACAGAAGTGCGAGTATTGTTTAGGTGTTTAGATACATAGAGAAATTCAACTATTAGGTAATAGGTTGTTAATAAATTTTCGATGGCTAACATTTATTTATGGTACGTTTATGAATTCAGTTTTGAACTACAGAATCGGGTGATTCCGATATGTAAAAATTGTATATTTAGCAATGCCGATAGGATGATTGCTGGTTTTAAAATAATTTTAAATTCTTATTAATTGGTATCCAGCTAATGCATAGTACTGGCGCCGTCGACATACAAAAAATACGCAAATATACAAATTATTCAGTAGGCGAGGAACGCGTTTGAAAGTGTTAGAGGGTTTGAAAGCTTAGTTCACGAAAAAGAAAAGTGCAAACCGCTTTAAACTGTGCCAGACCAATTAAATACCAGATTATATTTGCAAATAAATGTTCTCTGTGTTGAAATTTTCTTATTTATTATTTGAAAAAAGGAGTTTTTCAATAAGGACATAACAAATTTAGTTTTTAATAAAACAGCGAATAATTGATATACCGGACTGAAATTTATTTCAGGAGTGATACACATGTTACATTTAGGTATTGAATCCGATCGCGTGCATATAACCACCCGAAAACGTTTGCAGCGGTCGATTTATTGGAGCCAATTTTCCAACAATCGTTGGATTGGTGGATGTTAGCGTTGTTGGCTTGTTGGCATAAGCCAACGACTTAACGTGATCCCATAAAATCCATATGGCTGTTTTGTTGAAACCATGTATCACAAATGTCAAGTGCATCAATTTTCAAAGTGGTACTATAAAGAACTCCGTTGAGCACATGTGGACTGAGAGATTTCTAGTGCATGTAATCGACTGATTTGGCTCATTTTGAACTGATATTTGCGAGTCGAAGAAGGCGATCCTATGTCTTGTAAGAAATACCGAGGCATATCCCTGTTAAATGTCGCACATAAGATCCTATCCACCGTATTGTGTGAACGTCTAAAACCTTTCTGCAGCACACTAATCGGCACGTACCAGTGTGGCTTCCGGCCCAGCAGATCGACAATAGACCAAATTTTCACACTCAGACAAATCCTGGAAAAGACCAACGCATTTCAAGTCGAAACCCACCACCTTTTCATCGACTTTAAAGCCGCCTATGACAGCATTCATCGTCTTGAGCTCTATCAGGCGATGGCCCAATTCGGGATACCGACAAAACTTATCATCGGAAGATTCCGGCAAGTCGTCGTAGAGGCATTTACGACTATTGATGAGCAGGCGAAACGAGTTGGTCTTAAAGTGAATGAGGACAAGACGACGTATATGTTATCAACAAACAAAAATTTATCTGTCCAAAACATTGGGCAGAACGTCACTGTTGATAACTACAATTTCGGGGCAGTTAAGGAGATCACCTATCTCGGAACAAATATCAATCCTAAAAATGACACCTTTGTAGAGATCCGACGAAGAATAACCCTAGCAAACCGCTGCTACTTCGGTTTGGCGAAACAACTGGGTTCAAAACTCCTAACTCGACGGACTAAATTAATGCTCTACAGAACGCTCATCTAACCAGTCCTGCTGTATGGAGCCGAGTGCTGGACGATAAGTAAGAAAGTTGAGCAAATATTGGTCACCTCCGAGCGAAAAATACTCCGTCGGATATTAGGTCCCTTATGCGAGGAGGGCGAATGGAGGAGAAAATACAACCGCGAACTCTATGAGCTGTACCAAGATGTGGATGTAGCCCAAAAAGCCAAGATACGCAGACTACATTGGCTCGGCCACATCGAGCGAATGGACAACAATGCTCCAGCCAAGAGGATCTTCGAATCCCAGCCCCCAGGTTCGAGGCGGCGAAGAAGACCGAACCTCCGTACCGTTGTCGCGGATGCCAGAAAACTTGGTCTTCACAACTGGAAGCAGCGGACTCGGGACCGCAGAGGATGGAAGGCAACGATGTCTCAGGCAGGGACTCTACAAGGGTCGGGAGCCCTTTAAGAAGAAGATTTGCGAGTCTAACAGGATGTTATAATTTCCATATTTGTCTACATCAACAATTTTATCGTTTTTAGTTCATCAAATACAAAAAAAACTATTTCAAGTAACTCTATGACATCATTTAAAAATTTAAAGAGTCAAGGATTTTAGTTATGCACTCTTCTCCATTCACTCAACTCCCATAATAGTTTTTAAATAGAATTAAAAAATACATACTGTAAGTAAATTAGAATGCACTGTCTTCCAAACAATAAATTTATTCTATGAAAAAAACTTTTTTTTTGCATACACAATTTTGCGGTTTTACTTGCTCTTAGATATGTATGTACTTCTACTAACAAATGAAACTTAACCACACATGTCTACGATACACCAGACCTATACGCATACAAATTTACATTTCTGTATAATAAAACACTATAGCTCTTCAAGCAAAGAAGGAAAAGAAAGCCTTTTACTTAAATAAAAATGAAACATTGCTTTGAACGAATGAATAGCGGACATTGCATTCTAAACCACTTTGCAAGGATTTCAATTTTACGGCACAAAACATCCGTGATAAAAGGAGTTTTTCTTTTGAAAAATAAACCTTTATACATATGTACATAGCTTCAACATTTGAAGTTGTGAAAAGAATGAACGGAATAATTCGCTTTCACATACGTGTTATATTATATATCTACTATGTTTTAGTTCTTGCAACTGGAGTCAACATATTAATGGATATTTTGAAGTACATAATGTTAAATTTGTTTTTTAGAACATTGTTGCATTTTTGATTTTATCAACAACACCTGGATCCTAAATGAGCTCTAAAAATTAGGAAGTTACAACAGGCTCATAGTGATCGTAGTTATAAGGATAAATTTATCAAAATCTATTTTGTTTTAGAAATTTTAGTTGATGATTTTAATATTCATGATCAGTCTCACCAGAGATTTAAGGAGCTAATTTAATTTAAAACTTCTTTAATCAGTGTTTGGTTTTTTATTCAGAAAGTGCGAAAAAGTAAAATTTCGCAACCCAACCTCTCTTTTCAAAACACCCAGCCTTCCTACACGTGCAGAAATATATACATGACAGAACACGTACAACTGTGAGAAGCTAGGCCTTGTCCCTCTATGGACTGCTAGGAGACTAACTTGAACCGACATTAATTACACTGCCTTTCCGAAGGCTTTACATATGTATCTGCGGCAATGTCTTATCCTACATCCTGCTAATGGATGGTTATGACAACATTGACTTTGAGGTGGAAGGCAATGATTATTTTCCATCGCGAAAGCAATAAATTCGGATTTTTTTTTTTACAGAGTGCCAGAATCTCAAATAAGGAGTTTTCAGCGAAATCCATTACGCCGCCGTCTACAAAAACTGAAGCTTTTCGACATGATAAGTAAATACTTAAGGCTCAACCATAATCAATATTGGGAAATATAAGCTAATGTCATAAAGAAATACTTCCCTATGTTCTGAAAATTTCATCCGGTGACCATAGAACTTTTGCCTTCATAACAATCTGTGGTTGCCGTGGCGCAGTGTTAAGTGCGTTGGACTATTACGCAAGCGGCTCCAAGTTCGAATCCGGGGAAAAAAATCAAAGTCTTTTATTCCGAGCGTCTGATAAATGTTCAAGAGTATTTACTGTTATGAGAAAGCTTCTCAAAAATTTCTCTGCGCCTTGGCCCTCCATAGGCTGCTTATGGCGAACTATTTTTTTTTTTCATAACAATCTGTCATATCAAAGATTCATAGTCCGACTTTTTTACCCCGAATTTTCAATAGAAATACATAAGACATCTGTCAAATTTACATGTGCAATTAGCGACTTAGAGCGTTCTCTCTTATGTTTCTTTATGTTTGCACGATTAGATCATTGTGATTTTATAATATTTCCTCCAAACCTCGCGACAAAATAACAAGTATCTACACTTTGATACAGTGTAAACGCAAGTCCAACACTTCATTTTCGAATCCACGAAACTGTTACTTTTGCAATTGCTTTCAATAAGTATGTATGTATGTAAACGCAATACCTGGTTAAATTACCAACACCTAAAAACACAGTTCTTTCTTGATTGTCAATTACATATATGTATGTACATCAGCTATGGACTTCCTTATAAATAAAAAGAGCAAACTGGAGGTGAATTATAATTATAAGTGACATGATATATGTACGTAGGTTAAAAAAGTCTTTTAATTTTTTTTAGCTTACTTAGCAAAAAATTATGCATTGTATCACGATTTTTTCAACCCCTTTTCGATTCAAATAAATTGTAGCAGCATATTAAAAAAAAATCAATGCGATTCTCTTTTTATATTGATTTTAATCATCCCTAGCTGAACAATGCAATCCATAATTAAAAAAACCAACATTGACCGCTTTTGATTAGAATTTATTGTCTACAAAATAATATTCCCTCTTCTCTTTCAGCTTTGTGATTCACACAAGGCAGAATTTTCTTGTGCAATTACAAACGTGTCCATCATGCCTTTCCGACAACCTCGAAGCCATTACTGCTGTCTAAGCTATGCTTTGCTATGTCTGCAACAAATTTGTTAGCGCATTACGAAATGTGCATAGAAACTATTCCTGTTTTCATCAAAAGCGTGAAACTAGCAAAACATAAAAAGCCCTTGTGTTATTGTTATTTTTTTATTTATTTTTTTCATTTTCAACTCAAAGGATTTAGGTTGAAGGACATTAGATTTCATTAAAACCTTAGTGGTTGTGACCGGAACCGGAGTGCCAAGGTGTGGAGAAAAAAAAAATACTTTAACTACACAGTCCTAGGTCATTTTCTATTATTTTAATTTTTTATACAGAAAACAGAAGTTTGTCAGGATTATGAGTACAAAGACTGTAATCAAAACACCAGCCAACGGTCGCTTCTTTTATCTTCACTTATCCTTACGAACGTTATGAAAATATAAAATGGGGAGTTGTTGTTTTCGATATCAGAAAACAGAACATCGGGTTTTTTTTGTGGATAAAGGAATAAAATGCAATTAAGTACCCGGCGCTATAGTTACCAAGAATTCGGTATTTATTAAAAAATCGTAACTGAGCAGGAATCATTTCTATGGAACTAGAGTTCAGACTTAACAAATTACTAGAAGGATGTTCAATAGTTCGTCTAGAATCAACAAAAAACGTAAAACTTTTAACAAAGCACTTGTTCTAACTTACTCAAATATAGAATTTAATCGGGGCGATTTCCGAGCAAATAGTATTTTAAAAAAAAATTGGCCTTAAGTAAAGTGCTATTTATAATAGGGTTAAACAAAAATTTCGCCTCGAATTGCGATCCTACAGAGTTCAGATTTGAAATTGGAGTCAAACCGGCCAAGCCGTTTAGACTGCGGTTAGTTCCGCCTACATACAGTATCAGCAGACCTCCTTTTTTCGCTTCTGTATCAACGTAATGTCAGAATTGATTGCTAACTTAAGTTCGATTTTTCTCACGAATCCAATATTTGTCCTTTATTATATGTAGTTAGAAGTAAAGATCCGGTCTTGCCAAAGAATTTAACCTGAATTTCTTAAGTCCAGGATTTAAATTTAAAATGATACAACTTTTTTTTAACAAAATAAAAATTTAACTAAACTACTTCCTTACGAAAAATCTAGTACAATTTTCTTAAACTCAGCTTAATTAACTGTCAAGACTTCCCAGAGTACTTTAAGATGGTGCACTTTCAGACTGTGAGACTCCGACTCGAGACTCTCAAAAGAGGGAGATAGAGAGATAGAGAGGGAGACGAGAAGTAAAGGAAGTAGCCTCTGTCGGGCGGGTATTCGTATTCTCCTTTACCTCCTTCGTAATTTCTTTCATTTGCTTAATTTTTGTGTTCTCGGCGTTGAGTTCGTTTCGGGCAGGATAATTTTTATGTAAGTCCGGTATTACACGCCGACTTACTTTGCGTCGCGTTAATCGTGAATTCTCTTTTGAAGAGTCATCCTGTAAGTCTTGTGTTATTACACGTCGACTCTTTTCAGTGTGCTCACTGCACACACAAAACGAAAATAAACTCATTATCCGTCTATCTTATCACTGCACACACGGAACGAAAATAAAGTTGAATTGAAAAACTACGAAGAAGAACAAAGAGAAACAAGAAAAAGAGTCGATGAAATTATACCCGCGACTCACAGGGCTGGTGTTCTTCCATCTCATCTCCTTTCTCTCTTCCACTTATGGAATTTCAAAAAAGTCTAGACTCATAAGTCGGCGTGTAATAGAGGACTAAGCGTGTTACGTGCATGTGCTGCACACAGTTAAAATGCGTTGGTTTACAGGAGAATTCCAATACTTCCATTTTGATGTTTGGAAATTTATCTGTCAAAAGTGCTGGCAAGTTCTGTCATCTTCTATTGTGCAGGTGATTTAAATGGAATCCAAGTAAAACTCACTTACAGGTGAAGTTCTTCAAAATAGACAATTTAATGCATTTGGGCAAGTTTGATTTGATAACAGATTCCTTTATGAAATATAAAAATTAGTCAAGTGCGAGTCGGCACTTTTTTCAATCATTTTCTAGTCATTGTGCGTATTGCTTATGCTTTAGGCAACATTGTAAAAATCAGTCGGGGTAATGTCATTTCTTCCCCTATATTAGCGTAGGTACTATGTCAAAAAAAATGCTACAATCCGCCTGGAACGGATCGTATGATACCCTATCCCTAACTTATTTAGTCGTGTCAGTGGGCGGTGGAAAATGTATTCACAAAATTTTCTATTTTGCCCTATAAACTAATATTTTTACTCGAAAATTAATTAATTAAGTAAACGCTCCTAAAAAGTGGGCGTGGCCATATACAATGTATAGACGATTTGTAGATTAAGTGGATATCTACATATTTTCTAAGTGAGTTTTTTTAGTGAAAAAAGGTGATTTTTTTAAAAAGTGGGCGGATTTTAAAAATGTTTACACTTGTATTGCTTACCTTTCCAAGGAACAAAAATTATATATACAAAATTTCATCAACTTAGTTCAAAATTTAAGCCCTAAAAACTGGTGACATACGGGCGGACGGACGGACGGACATGACTCAATCGACTCGGCTACTGATGCTGATCATTTATATATATACTTTATGTGGCCTATCTTCAATATTCTCTCTACAAACTATGTATCAAACTTATATACTTAATATACTATATAAATGATTTTACAGAACTTAAGTAGTTACTAAGTGCCGATTATTAAATTATGTAATGTTTAGTCTTCTTAACTTATCAACAAACAGTTCTTCATCCTACGACTCTGGAGTACGCCATTAAGTTTATGTTTAACTCAATGGTCACGAAGAATAGATAGACTTTAGGGAAGATTTAGATCCCTGAGGACTTTTCTACTAGTTTAGTAGCTAAATTAAACTAAAAAATGTCCTTATTTCAGCTTGAGTTAATCCCAAACCAAATGCATTTGAAAACTGTTAGTTGCGGGTAATAAACAACGTCCAGGAAAATTAGTGTATTTTACATCTGAAAACTTACACACAACTAAAGACTTTCACTTTTATTTTACGAAACGAAAAAAATTCTCTACGATGAATCAGTAATGAAAGTATAACATTACCTAAATTGTGAATGAAAAGAGCAGTAATTCTTCAAATTATTTACCCTTTTAATGCGAATTTCTATTCAAGTGCGCTATCGTCTATAACTTGGTTGTGGTTCATGGCAATATGACGCCATCTATGCAGTTTCACTTTTATTTTTCTAAATACACGTAGGAATATATCGCATAAAAGTAGTACACACATATTATGAGTTGGCCTGAAGCAGGTGTGCTATGGCAGTTTCCTGGGCTTGAAAGCGTCCCATGTGTGAATAGAATTCATAATTATGCTTTCAAATGAAAGATCTGAGAGAATTATCTCTCTTCGTCGGCCTGGGCTTTCGTGTTTTCAGCCAGAAGGGATCATTAGACGAAAAAAAAAAATATTTCTTAGAATAGTGTCTGCAAAATTTTAATATGAAAATTATTGTTTTATGATCTAGTAGGCCTAATTCAAATTTAAATATGTATGATGACATATTTTAGAGCTATAAAGTTCAGTTCATCTCAACTTTTTTGGGGCGCCGTTACGTAGCGTTACATTGCTTATGAGGTCGAGGTTGAAGCGACACTGATTCCGTGTAGTGTAACTCATAAGGGAATTTTTGAAAACCTTTCTCATGACAGGAATACTCTTGCGGCTTCGAAATACGCGTTATTTTAAGTAGCCTTTGGTGTATCGTACTGTGAAGCTATTCAAAGATATACATAGAGCTAATTCGATATTGCCAAAGACAAGTACCATCAAAAATGCATTGATTCAGATGAAAGCCGAAAATCCTCTCGTCGTAAAAGAGAATTTCACAAAAATCCATTTTTCTCCATGTCTTATCAAAGCAGATTTGGCGGGATCATGATGTTAGCTAGAACGACATTTTTTCGCGAAACATGGACATTAAGAAACTTTGCATACACCCAACCTCGCACTTATAATCAATCCATCAATGACCCTAAGGAGGGGGGTTGCAGGGAGCAGCATGCCCCCCATACACTTTCGACTGCTTATGGATTGTGCCATTACAATTAGTTTTTTTCTAGATTTTTGTTGTTTCGGATTTTGCTTTCGCGATTTTCCTTTTGTAGGTTTTTTATTTAGATATTTTTGTTTTCTATATTATATTTTTCGATATCATGGTAAACCCAGATTTGGCATTTGATGTATACAAGATAAACTTCGTATTTAAAGCGGTAGACGGAGACTCTGTGTTATCAACACCCGAAGAACGCTCTCCAATGACTTCTGTTAAAGAGTCTATCAATTAAAATAGTGATTCAGTAGGCGTTTCCGTAATCAAGAGAAGCATTTCTAGGGATGAACATGCCACTATTACGTAAACAGTTTTTTTTTTCGGACGGAGAACCTTAAATTTCAATAAAATTCTCGTTATCATTCTATAATGAACATTACATATTCACTTAAATCTAAATAATTGTTCATCCAAATGAATAGAGTCAGCGTTTCCAGATTAGGGGTTTTTCCCTCGATTTATGATTTTGATCGACGCCTGGACGTCGCGACGGGAAGAAAGCTGAGGGAAGAGTTTGACACCTCTACTGTACTTTTTTCTGGAAACCTCGTACAATCTGGGGGATTTTTCTGAAAAATATGCCAAATCTGAGGGTTTTTCTTATTGTCTGGGGGAAATATTTTGAGCATCTGGCAACGCTAGGACATTCATTCAATTTTCTATTTCGTTCGAATTGAGAGTTGTAATGAGAACCGGTCGGAACTGAAAAACGTAAGCATTTTGACGTCTTCATTTCAGTAGCCTTAAAGGAGAAATTAATAATTCTGTGGCATAAATTTAAGAAAAATCACAGCAATATTTGCTGTTGATTGAGGTTACGTAACAGCGCATAGAATAATACTGATATTTGGAAAAGCTAGCACTCACGTTGATTGCTTTCCTTAACAAACAAACGGAGGAAGAGACTAATTTTATTATAGACCCAATTGAGTTATCACTCGCCGTTGGACACAAAGCCTGTTAAATCTCACCCAAGAAATGTTAAAATATTTTTTTTTTCTTATGATCTAAAGTTTAATAAACCTGAAATGATTTTTTTTCTAATTCTTGAAAAAGAGGTGGATATTGCTTGTAATTTCTCTTCTAAATTTAGATAAGAATCATGTTTGAAACTTCTCCTGAACATTTCAACTGAAGAAAAATTTGCGTGTGTTGCATTTTCTCCTCTTACTCTCATTGGACAAAACACTAGACCAATTGTACATAGTCGACAAATGCTTTTCTAAATTGTTTTAATAAATAACTGTCCGTTTGACAACTCTTTGCAAAGATAAAAGCTGTTTTCGAACATATCTTTTTTTCGGTCGAAATCAGTGATTCAAACGAATCTCATCACAACTAGCACATACACAGTAGTCGAACGCATTAACCACTGAGCCAAGACACTTACAATTAATTGAACTTAAGGCTTGTGTTTTTTTTTTTTTGGTAGCAATGAAAGCCCTTTGATTAAATACTTAATCATTCACCATATGCTAAAGAGAACATTTTATAACCCAGAAAATAAACATGCACTGATTACCAACTTTATTCATTCATTTTATAATTCTTAACATAATTTCCTTACCAGTTTCACTTCAAACTTAAGTCAATGAATAATGTTTTCAGTTATCAACCAGAAGGAAGTCGTAGTGCTGCACAAGGACATAATTAACGTGAGCTTATATAGTGAAAAGGATCACTCACCGAACAGTATTCTTTAAAGTGGAACTTAAAACTTTAACAGCATATCCAAGAGAAATTGCATAAAAACAAAATCCTTGACCCCAAATTGAAGCAGCATTTCGGAGATTTCATCATCGTCATCGTCATCAACATCATCATCAACACATCACCATCATAACTTCCATCGTTGTCGCCTCGTCATCTCTCTTGAAACTCTCACCAGACCCTGACCGAATTATCGTATATAGAATTTTTCTAAAGAATTTTGATACAAACTGTATAACATACATATGTATGTCGGTAGTCGAGGAAATCTTGAAGAGTCTCATTAGCACTTGGATTTTCTAATAGAAAACTGAAAACGATAAAATGGCCATCTTCTTGTGAATCCTTTTGTTTTCCTCAATAAGCTCTCACAAGTCTTTAATTTCCATCCTTTCTTATATAATTCTTTATAATCGCAATGAGAGGTTAATGTTAAAATTAATGTTCGCCTATTCTCTTTAGAATCATGTCCTCAGAAAATATAATAAATGGTTAGCTTACATTGCAATATATACTTAATATAAAACCGGTCAAGAAACCGTCTGATGAACTGAAAAATTGCTTTGTAATGAAAAGCCTACCGTCACGAATTATTATTTGCATGGACTTTTCGAGAGGTCTGGAGTTTGTCTTTCTAGATACACTTGGTCAGCAAATTCTCTGAAGAACTCTTTAGAAAATATGCACTTTTTGTAGTCACTACTTTTAAAGAAACCTAGAGAGACTAAGAGCCCTTGCACACTGCAGACTTGGTTAGACAGGCTGATAATCAGAATCAAGATATATGGAAGTGCGCACACTACCGATTCTTTAGTCGACCGATAGTTCATTTTGCTCTGAAATTTAACGTTTAATGTTCGTGTTCATTACAATAAATTGTATAATGTGTCCCAATGGCTAATGAATACGTGAAACACACTATTTGGCATACGTATGTTAAATTTTGCAGGCGTGTACCCTTTTTGATGAAATTATTAATAATATTTTCGCATAAATACGGCTCCAATGACGGGACGAATTTCGTTCTTCAGTTTTGGAATGGTTTGGGGAATATCGTCATAGACTTAACACATTTTAACTGTGAGGTTGCCAGATTTTCTATGGGACAAGTTCATTTTCGTACTCTTACAATTACAGAAGCGCATAAAGGTCTTAGCACAAATACACAAGTGCGCTGTTCCGCCTATAGTTCTGAAGAAGGTGTTTTTCTTTACTGGCAAAATCTCTGCGTCAACTTTTCTGTCTGTCCTATTCTTCTGAGCTCTTTTCGAGTAGATGTAAATCCCTATTCTCTAAACTCATTTCGAGTATATGTAAATCAGCTTATGAAATATCTAGATTCACGAAAACACCTTAATGACCGGCAAAATGGTTTTCGTTCCAATATGTCTCAGCGAATAGTGGAGCCAATTTCTGCGTTCCTTCGGTGAAACAAAGATGGTTGCACTTGATACTTTAATGGGAATTAACAAAGTTTGGCGTCAGGCTCTTCTGTCGAAAATGGGTGCATCAGTTTCATCGCTTTTGACAGTACTCTCAATTTCTCATATTAACACCCCAAATCTTGTCTCTGCTCTTTGGTCATAGAAGAGAAACCACAAAGTATGTAAAAACAATTAAATACCGATCTTGAAGGCATACTAAAATTTGGTTCAGAGTGGAATTTAATGCATCCAAAACCCAATGTTCTCTTCTGTCTCTCAAGCGAAACCAAGACCCTCATACATACATGAATGTTACTTGCATAGCGGAAATGAAAGACCAAGACCACCCAAGGCTGGCATAGAACGCCTAAATCTGGTATGGTGCACCTAAGACCGTTTTGCATTTTCTAGACAGGGTTTAAAACAGTGTAATAAGACTCGTGATAAGCCGATCGGCATTTAAGTGGAAAACCTTCCAGGCTCTGGTTCCTCATCATTACAACCTTCAAAGATTCAAAGGCAACGTGCACCGATGTCCCTTCTGTGCCTCTTCTCCCAAGCGCACGTGGCCTGACAAATCAGCATAAGGAATTTCATATCCCCTTGGTCGGAGCAAATTAAAAAAAAAAAAAAAACTTGTAAAGCTGTAGCCCAAATTCGCAACGATACGAAATTCCCGATTCCTGTGAACGGCATGTAGTGGACTGATTTGGCTCATTTTGAACTTTTTTTCAAAAAAAATTGTTTATTACTGATTTCACAAAAAGTATTAAAAAACTTTTTAGCAAATATGCAGATCTTCACTTACTCTACAAATCTTTTGTACATTGCGTATGGCTACGCCCACTTTTTACGGGCGAATTTTGTAAAAAAAACTGTTGTTTTTATCAATTCTTGGGAACAAAATACATTATCTGTTGAAAATTCTGCAAAATTCATACTGGCACTGGCATGACTGGGACATCACCTCTATTTTACATATTTTTTTGTTTTTTGTTTTTTTTGTGCCTAACGCATTGTTACATATCCAAAGTCCAAGGCTCCATACCAAGCTTACCAAATTATTTGCAGATTAACAAAAATTCGGGCTTCATACGAAGAAGAAAAAACACACATTTTTTTCTGAGTCAACTGAGAAAAAACCAAGCTGCACTGTGATGAATCAGAAAAGTGTTAAAAGAAACCATTTGCATTTTTTTAATAATGTGGATATTACGTGATCGAAAAATAAGCCAAAAATATAGATATTCTCAATTTAGTAATTGGAGTTAATGCCAGCTTTTGGGTCACTTTGCCCCTCTGTACGTCGGTCGATTGTTCGTGAACTGCACAATGATAAATATATACATATGTAAACTTTGCCTGACGTTTTTTATAGAGCATAAAAAAATTGTAAGATTACGTTTGTTTGCCATAATATATGTAAATACAAGACCTAAATAAAATTACAGAATCTAGAATAGGTTATTCGCCTCGCTAACAGGATTTTCTGCCCGATTAAGCCTCTGCTAGGGGTATCTCAACAAATGCTAAGCAGGCGCCTGAAAGTGTAAGCAAGTTCGGAGTGTTTCTCATTGTTTTGTATTGCATAACACAATCCCCAAACTTATGCATAGTTTAATTTTATATATGTATACTTTATTTTTAAATAGCTGAGTGCAATAATGGCTTTGGATTTTATTTTGTGACACTGAAAACAGAGATCAAAATTGTGCATACCATCAAGAGCTAAATAGAGTTCAACCTTCCGTTCTGATTTTAGAAACATTGTCCGGATTGCGAAGTAGATACGAGTATACAAAGTTTTATTAAAAGGAAATCGTTCATTAGAAATTCGATGCTATTCAAGCAAATAAAATACTACAGCGAACCGTTAGGCGATTGTATTAACATTGGGTGGTATGCAAAATGGTTGCACTCAAACTCAAAACGCACATTTTATAGCTTTAGCTCGTGTTCATATGCAAAATGAAATTAAAATATCTTCCAGGAATTAGAGAATGTCTCAAAACAGTGACATAATATAAAATGATCATAAAATGTGAGGCTTGAGTCTAAGCTAGGGTATTTTGCATACTCCCATTGAGTCAAACTGCACGTGTTTGTCGACATCAAAAAGTGGTTAAACACACTTTGGTTGCAGAATGAAATCTTAGTTAGTAAACTCTAAAAAACAGTTGATCTAAAGTTAATAAAAAATTAACATTGCATTTACTTACACCTATTAATTATTGGAAATGTATAAATCAGTACATAGCTTTGTAATATACAAATATGTGCGTATATACATGCTAAGATCGGACGAACAACCGATATAATTTTGTTAGATATGCATTTATTTAACACAAATTCCAATTGATACACATCCCGTAGAATAACGAAAAGTAAATAAACAATGAATCATCGGATGCTGTTAATTTTTTTTTTTTTTTTTGCCTCAAAAATGACTAATTTAGTTTACAGTCATAATTCAAGATGGAAATGTCGTAGATACTAAGGGAAGAAATATAAGCTAATTAATGATTCACGAACACAAAATGTTTATTCAAAGAGCTGTGCTTAACAAAGTCATAGTCAATCTGTTGACAAAAAGGAAACAAAATCCGAGTCTTTTATGGAAATGATAATGCCCTGAACAGCAAAATTGTCTAAAATTAGATTCGATTTGGTACCATTCGAATAGGGAATAAAATATGATATCAAACAATGAGGACAGGGTATTTGTGGAAAACGGGTCAGACTTTTAGCATAGTTTTTTTTCTTTGTTTTGAACTTAAGCAAATCTGAGTCTACATATTAAATTAAATTCGAGAGTATAATTGTAATAACACGGACCTTGCAGGTGTGAACATACAATTGAAATTTGGGTAATTGGAAACGTCCTAATCGTTTTTGTTTTCACCTACAATATAGGGCAAGTAATTACATTATGTAGATAGTGCTGTGCAAAACATTTGCAACTAGAATGACGAGGCAACAGAATAATAATTGTCACAATAGCAAAATATTATATATGGAAATGACACATACAAAACTAACAAAAGTTCGCTTTGTTGGAGTTAATTTAGTAGTTTTTGAAGAAATGCATTTCTGTAGCTTATAATCTAATAATTTTTTTTTTTAAGTTTCAGAACAATAGATAAAAATGGAGAGTGAAATAGAAAAATTAGTGACGTAAGCTTGGTTGAAGTGCCACCGCAAACACAGGAATAAATTTCTATTGTCATTCTATTCGTATTCCGACGTCAACTCACACTAATCAAAATTCTGCACTAAGGCCAAAATGCACATAGAATAAATGCACCATCTTTTGGTACTATTTCAAAAGCGGTTTCGAAGATTCCAGACTGGCCATTTTTATGTGGAGGACAATAATATATAATATCGTGAAGTTCGGCCCAAATCTTCAAGGTCAAGGCTGAAATTGATGAAGATGCTAGGTTGACACAGGAGATGATAGCGGATGAGCTGAGCTTGAATCCCATGACCGTGAGTTTTAAATCGTCACCTGAAATATTCGAAAAAATCAGCTCGATGGGTTGCAAACATTTTGAACGGAAAGCAAAGAAAGACTTGTGTTCTTTTCGCTCAATATTTCCTGTGTGCCGTGGTACAGTGGTTAGTGTGTTGGACTACTGCGCAAGGGGTTCCAAGTTCAAATCCAGAAAAATACCGTCAAAAGTTTTTTTCACGGCCCCACCTTTTCCGAGTGTTTGACAAACATTCAAAAGTATTACTGTCATGAGAGAGCTTCTCAAAACCCCTCTGCCCTTTGGATACGTCATAAAACTGTAGGTCCCTTCTGTATGTGCAAAAATGTATACCACGCACAACATGTACAGTTGCGAGAAGCTAGGTCTTAAGCCCTCTATGGGCTACTTACGGCATGATATTTATTTTTATTTATTTTATTTCCTGGATAAGTTTGAAAATGTAGAGTCAAGCTGCTTCAATATGATCGTTACATGTGATGAATCTTGGTTTTACAAGTACGATTCGAAACCAGACAGCAGTCCATGGTATGAAGCCCAGAAGGTATAAATCCTTTACGACAGGTCAAACAACAAAAGTCAGCGACAAAAGTAATGATGTCAATGCACTTCACCAGGACGAATATGTTTGCAGTTATCCCTTTTAAAACTTGTCAAAAAGGCACTCATAATTGGTATATTAAGACTGCGCCGTTACATTTCGCACCACGGGAATGCGCCTGCGCACACTGCTAAAAAAATCAACAACTTTCTTGCGCTCTTGAGCATCAGTGAAATTCAACCAGTATTTTATTCTCCGGAACTAGCACCGTGTGACTTTTGTTGAGGGATTAAAGATTATTAATGCAGTCAAAGTCGAAATCGAAAAGCTCGAAAAACAGAATTTTGAATTATGGATAAATCGGCTGAAGAAAAGTATTGAAATAAATGGAAATCATGTGGAGAAATTTTTGTGTGTTTTATTATTCAATTAACATAGAGAACTTTTGTTATTCCCTGCGTACATATATGTATATATGCGTTATTCCAGAAGAAGATGATAGAACATTTAGATTAAACGCTTGGCAGGCTTTCGTGCTAGATCCACCTGCATCGACCACGCGTTTACCCTATGAATCATAATAGAGTTATGCGTTGAATATAGGTCTCCATTCCCATTTGCTCTTTATCGACTTCGGCTTTCGGGAGATTGTATTTAGATGCTATGTGGTTGGCCTTGTCTAGAAGAGGCATCCAGAAAAACGTATAGCTATTATCAAGGCTACAAACGAGAGTTATTAGTGTCACGTTTAACATAACGATCTTATAGTCCTGTAATTTTTGCATGAACTTGATATTCGTGACAGGCCACTTCTCCATACACAACTTTGTTCATTCATATGAAAATACAGCACGTGTTTTTTTTTTTTTTTTTTTTCTGACAGCCGGCTCCAGTTGATATTGAAATTATACCCCGAACATGTGTTTTGTTTAATTCATAATACCTAATGAATAAACATAAATATTACCATTCATACTTTATTTGACAAAAACAGTCAATACCTACATTTCTGAAGAATTTCACTGAGGAGAACACCCACAACTATCAGCATTTTTGTGGAATATTGGATGACTCGTCTCATGACAACTATAGATATTTAACATGCAACCATGGAATTTCGAATTTAAGATCCAGTGTCATACAATACAAAATAAATAATCTGGCTATGAATTTCTGCGAGCTAGCCAGACCTATTAGATATTCATAATTCCGCATAATAATACAATACCCTACGGCTATGAATATAGACCACAACAGAATCTGTGGATTACATAACAATAGAATTGATTATCAATTCCGAAAATAAATATAAACAAATAAAGAAATAACTAAATCGAAAGTCAGTCAGTATACTTCAACCTAGTCATGACCGGTATTCTTACCGCGCCCAACTGTAATCAGCGGTGGTTGCCCTATCGTTTGGTCTAGTCACTCAAAACATGATTCGATGATTTATCTATTGTTTACACAATTATTTAATTCAAAAAAATACTTTAGAACGATAACCTATACAGAAAACTCAGAACAGGTACTAACCAACACCTTTTTAGTGATTAGATACGACAAACAACAATTACATGGGTATTGACTACACTTAAGCCCACTCTTGCAATACAATTATACATATATTTATATGAAAAACTCTTATCTGACACCTACATATGCATTTAGTTGAGATTTAATGGCAATACTACCTACTGTTCCCAGTCCCACCATTTGTACCTCTTTCGCTGACTGACACTGAGTGAGTCAGTCGAATGGAATCAAGAGAACTCTTTCAGCTCATACACGTAAAATAAATACGATGCAGCGTTTCCGTTTCACACTTTTTAGGTAACATAAATTCTTATTCTAATCTTTAATTGCACTTATGTATGTATTAATTTCTAAAAAATTTAAATTAATTTTTATGTGTATATCGATTAAGACGAGACAGTCTCGGAAATCTTATGAGCAGAATTAAAAAAAACATATCCGTAATTAAGTGATGAAAGATTAACAAATAAACGAGTTACGAAACAGAATTGAATTGGGTTAATTAAATAGAGGAACAACGATCTAAGACTAGCGTCGATTGAATTGATTCATTAATTCATTGAAAACCCATTGCAATATCGATGAAAGCCATTTTCTTAGCTCGTTGCACGAAGTAGGTACCTAATTATTAGAGGACGTAAGCAATTAACCACTGTCTTCTGTCAATTATCGATTTGGGTTCAAATTAAAACATAGTTTTATAAAAACTTTACTTTTTAGGAAGAAAAGAAGAAATGCAATTCGTTGATCTTCTTATTTTGTTGTTTTTTTTTTAATTTCGTAATAGTGCGAGTAAGGTTTTTACAGCAAGACAAAATTGGCAGTTGCTCGGAAAATTCAGGAAAAAAATGGACTCGAACGATGGCTTCACGGAAAAAATCAGGACAGTTGATCAATTTGTACTTTCTTTTTTAAGATCTGATTTGGTTCGGGCAATACATTATGCATTGTCACTATGTTCGTACACATCTCCGAATGAAATTCGTGGTAGGTTGCAGCTTCAAAATAGTATAATTTTTTGATCCGATAGGTTGTGCGTCTGTTAATGTATGGATACTATAGACTTCGAAACCACAAAACCAATCGATCTCAAATTCGATCGATCTTCGATGTAGGCCCGAGAGCATTTCTCCGATGTTTGAATAGGTGATGCTGTAGGCATACCTTACCAGTTTTTGTATTATATATATACTTGGGTTTACACATATTTGATTTCAGTATATCAGGGACTGGAATATATGTATGTAAAGGTGAGACTTTCCTTAACTATCCCAATTATCAAATTCAAAGAGTTTTCTGTTCATTGTTTTCTGTGTTCATTTGATAAACATTTTGTTACAGTTTTTATATTTCAACACTATATGTATATGATCCGTAATATAGTTTTTAATATTTCTATTAGTAAGGCCAATAATAATGTTGATCTTGAAAATGCATTGCATACAGTTGACGTTCAAATCAAACGCCAGTTCAAGAACTCACCTGCAAACTTTTAACGTAGCCTAAAAATGTCTGTCTGTTTAAGAACAATGCGAAGGAGGCTGAAAGAGCAAATTCTCTTCGGAATGTGTCAAAGGAGCACCAATTTTTAAAAATGGGTAAAATTAAATTTTTTCATATGTATGTATGTATCTGAAGAAACATAATATTGAGTTCTTACTTCGGTCCAAACGTAAATCAAAAAGGCACTTCGTGGGGAAATAAATAACGAAAAGTTAAAGTAGAGAAAAACTCAACAGATTACCACAACATGCCGATGACTCAAAATAAAGTTAAAATTATTCAAAAACGAAACAAATTATCAATAAATTATAGGTATTCACCTCTCAAATTGTTTTAACTAATCAAGTCATATAAGTAGATATTAGTTGCGGAGCAATGCAACGTGTTGTAGCCAAGTTTACATTTTCTAATACCCTAACTGTAAAAAGAGTAGTTAATTTTTTCCAACGGTAACACTTGTATAATAGTAATTAAAACACAAACAAAAAACAAAGGAAATCTCATGTCTGTATATAAACAGCTGACACTTCGGTGTAAAAAAAAGTCCAATTATACCATTCTACTTCCGGTAAATTTAAATAAAACAAACCCCGCAGAAAGGTGCAAATATTTAATGCGGCTCGACTGGCTTTTGCCTTTGTCTAACAACTCAATTCGTCTGGCCCATTTACGTTAGTTGGCTGGCGGCCTTTTACACTGGAAATAAGACCTGACCATGATTTCTTCGAATTTCAATGATTGAAGAGATCACCACCACACAACACAACTTGAACGACGGCTACACAGAAAAAGGCCAGAGTATGAGTGAATAAGCGCAACCACAACGCGTGGGTGGTTATATTTAGCCCACTATAGTTTTTCATTTGGAATATTATTTCGTTTTTTTTTTTATATAATATGCATATAAAATATTTACTCAAGTACCAAGTGTCTTAATGTTTATTTTTTATTTTATATTAAGCACATAGGTAGTATGTGTAAAGTACCACTCCCTCTTGCATTTAAAAACTTTTTTTTTATTTTCTTGTAGTAGTTTTTGGTTCGGTATAAAAGAAAATTTCTCTTTTGGGGTTGAGGTTATATAATTGCATTAGTTGTATTTGTATCCCAAAAAACCAAAACCCCTCACTTACCTTAGGGGAGCATTCAAGGTTTCATATATAATCCAACAACAAAAGTAAAAAGTTTTCTTTTCGTTCGTCAGCGGCTAAAAGAATCTTTGAGTATGATTCCCTGTAGATTGTCCTCTTCATCCAGCAGCAGATCCGCACCCAGTTTTACTTATTTTTGTAACAAAAAAATGAGGAATTTTTTTCTTTTTTTGTTTCACTCTTCTTTTGAAAAATTTATAGGCACACGCAACTAAAATTAACAGGAAATTTTCACTGAAAACCCGAGGGGCGGGGTAGGCGGGGAGCAAGAAAAGAAGAAAACGTTTAGCCCCTAGTGCTATCCGAAGAACAAGGCATCACACCAGCAATAAAATATGATTCGATTTTATTTTTTTTTTGGATTTTCTTGGAATTTTTCGCAACGCGCCGACCGCGGATTCTTTTTTTTTCGTTTTCTTTTATATTCTTGATTTCATCGAGAAGAAGGAAGAGGAGATGGAGTACATCTGGGCGGTTCAGGAGGACAAGATGTAGAAAAGCCTAAAAACAACAACACAACCAGCCAGCGAGCAACAAAAAAAAAATCAAATGAAGAACTCCCTCCTGCCGCCGTTACTCCTCACAATGGTCGACAAAACAAAAATAAAATATTCAACTTAATCGTACACAGATGTTCACTTGAATGCACTTAAACGCGTTCATTTGCCATTGACACTTGATAATTTCGTTAGAAAATTGATTGGCTGGTTCTTTGTCACGCAGAAAGTTGCACAAATCTTGTGGGAGTTTATTGGAATTGCTTAGTTTTTTTCTTATTTCTATTTGGAGGTTGTGCAGTGTTCGCGATGCACCGCAGAGAAATACACCTCTTAGCACTTCGCCATCTTTTAGATTTCTGACAGTTGGAAAAAATTATTCACTTCATGAATAGATAGCTCTTGCTCTTGCGTACATTAGAAAAACAAGAGTGCGAGTAGATGAGATGGAGGATAGTGAAATGTGTGGTTTACTCTGTCGTAGAGTTGCCAAGTGGTACGTAAGCTTATTGGAAAGGTAGGAATGTATTTACACCGAATGGTACTTTTCTAGTTAGTTAGTACTTTAAAGTAAAGTGTTTTCCAATTAGATCAAACGATCAAAAGCTATTAGCTTATCATGTACTTTCGATATGGAATCAAAAGCTTTAACAGAATGCATTTTAGCATATAAAAGTCAATTATTTATATAAGTCAGCACTAAAAAGTAAAATATTTAATGACAACGAATTGAAGAAGCTGTAATAAGTTTAATTCTACTCCAAGTTTAGGTCTGTTCCCGCATTTTCTGCACCAAACTTCGAAGCTTGTCAAATTTCTAAGTGTTAAATATTTAATGACAACGAATTGAAGAAGCTGTAATAATTTTAATTCCACCCCAAGTTTAGGTCTGTTCCCGCATTTTCTGCGCCAAAGCTCGCAACTTGTCCAAAAATTTTCGGGAACGGTAAAGAAAAAAGCTGCCCACTTTTTTTTGTATTGATTCGCAAATGGCACCATGGAGAAATTTCTTACTCTCTCTTCTGTAAAAAAAAAACTTGGAGATGCGGGAACAGAAATTCACAATTTTTCGTAAAATTTCGTAATTTTAGTCAGTGCTGGAACAAACGTTTTAAATATTCGTTGTCATTACTGATTGATTAAAACTCGGATTAAAGACTTAACTTTAAAGAAGAATGGTTCTGTACGAAGACTTCCGAAATAGCGCGAATATAAGAATTTGTACTGTGTGATCATAATAACCTTTGGCTTCCATTTGTTAAGTTTTTGGTCACTGTCACTGTCAGCTAAGGAGAATTTTAAAATTGTTTTATAACCTAGAAAAGCATCAAAAATAAATGTTCAAACAGTCTTGAATGAGTTTCTCAAAACAATATTAAAATATAAAAACACAAAATTAACAACAAAACTACTTAACAGATTCTTACGAACGCATTATGGGCAACTTGCGGAAATGCCATAATAAAGTGCACGACAGGAAATAAATAAATTTTTAATTAAAAAAAAATTTATTAAATTGTAGAAAAAATATTTTTTTTTTTATAAATTTTAAATGCCATACATTATTATACATTAAATCTTGCCAATATTTCGATTTTGGTGGAAATCCATTGAGTTTTAGCCAAAAACGTGGTACGCCATCTTACAGCACTTATCTAAACTAACTCAAATATGAAATTTAATCAAAATTGTTAGAGCAGTTTTCGATAAAATGGTCTTTTTGTGAAATTGGCCATAAGTAAAGTAATGTTAATAACAGGGCTAGAACAAAAATTCAGATTTCGCCTACAGGGCTGAGATATGAAGTTTGAAGCAAATCTCCCCAGCGCTTTAGGCTGCAGTTCATTCTACATACATACAGACAAGAAGAGCGACAGACAATATTGACAGACCCACTTTTCGAGCTTCTCTATCATCGTAGTGTGAAAATTCATTGTTATCTCGAATTTTCACGAATCCAATAAAAAAAATGCAAGTAAAAATGTTGGTACCTTAAATGCTTACACCGTTTGACAGGCAACGATGAATTGAGTACGAGCTAAAGTCAGATGCATTTAAGCGATAGACACTCTACAAACAAGATCAAAGGATATAAGAAAAAGGCAAATATATATACATATATAGTAAATCATTTTTAAGTATTAAGGAACGTGCGAAATGCAATTCACTCGAAGGAATTGCATTCTTCTTCTCGTCATTTAGGCGGGGTTATGGTCCGGAGTAGAAGGATCGCAACCCTCACACTTAACTGATATATGCACTGCTGATCAAGCCAGAAGAAGGAATTGGAAAGATTAAGTTAGGTGGAGTGGGGATTGGTATTCGGTTCTAATTCAAAGTATGTTCTTCAGGTTCGGGTAAGAGTGCATTAAGTGCTGTCTTATTCACTTGCAGAAGCCTTAGCCGTTGTTGTGGCCTATGTGTTCTTTTCCATCCAATAGCATTGATTCTAAAATATTTGCTGTGGCGCTGTATTTTTATGTGTATCTACTATAAACACTTTACGTTCGTGAGATTTACATACATATGTACATAACTCGTAGGGAAAACTTATAAGTCCAAAGCGGGACACAATTCGACAGAAAATGTAAATGAAATTGTCATAAAATATAAGACAAACTTATATTTTATATGCATTTTAAGTACCTATTATTTTGTACAATGAACAATGCGTGGTTTGATTAAGATTAATTTGCCTCCAATCAACCAGTTGAGTTTGTTTGTACGGAAATAAAAACTGTGAGTATTTGTGGTTTGATTAAACACCTCCGATATAATCTGTGCAATCATATTTCTATGTACTATGTTATATACTAGCGATTTTCTTTTAAAAAGGACCACCGGAACTAGATTCCTACTTAACCACTTTTTACTTGCACCTATAATATAGGGCAAGTATTGGATTCGTGCAAAAATTCGAACTCGAGATAACAATGAATTCTGACATTACGATGATAGAAAAGCTCGAAAAAGTGGGTCTGCCGATTCTGTCTGTCTGTCTGTCTGTCGGTCTGTCTGTCTGTGTGTATGTACGCTGGACTGCAGCCTAAACGGCTGGACCGATTTGCTTCAAACTTCATATCTGAGCTCTGTAGCATCGCAATTCGAGGCGAAATCCGAATTTTTGTTCTTTACTTTACTTAAGGCCAATTTCACAAAAAGACGATTTTCTCGAAAACGGCTCTAATGATTTTGATTAAATTTCATATTCGAGTTAGTCTGGGCAAATGCTATAAGATGGCGTACCACGTTTTTGGCTAAAAATACGTATAACGGTACTTTTCTTACTAACTGGTTTTAGAAATATGGCTATTTCTCGGCTAAAACTCAATGGATTTTTATCAAAATTGAAATGTGGGCAAAATTAAATGTTTAATAATATATGCCATTTAAACTTATACAAAATAATTTTTTTTTTCCAAAAATCTATTGCAATTTTTTTTTTTTTAAATTCATTTCCAACTACTAGCATATATGTAGGTGCAAGTACGTACGACCCAGTCGTGCACATTTTTTTTATTCGACACGACGACAGGTAAATTTTAAAAACAAATGCTTAGGGTCATCAATCAACTTTCAATTTAGTTTCTCCAAACTCTCTTTTTGAGACACGGGTGAAGAAAATGGTATAGGAAAATAAAAGGTAAAAATAGCCATACCTGTTAGTATACAAGTGCATATCCTAATGGAAGGCTGTTCAAAATATCATTATAATGACCGCCTTTTCAATGAATGAATTATTTAGCTATTTAAATTGAAACACAAATTTCCCCTTCCACAGACGTAATACTGATAAGGAAAAGATGATTTTCTCTTCTGTCCAGCGACTTGAAGGTAGACCTCAGCTAATTATTAGGAGAAGATTTCAGTCATTCCACATAATCGGCTGGGGGTTGATCGCAGTTTTATTTAAGTCTTGCCCACATTTTAATACATAAAAATATTAAATTTCAACTCCTCGTGTAAAAAGTGATAAGTTTTAAAAATGCAACGATTTACACTTAACTCGGCTTATTCTTATCTCGTGTGTGGGAAAAAAATTGGTGAAAATGTTTTGATGCATAGAATTCGACACTTTGCAACAGCGGATGAGATTTTATTTCCGAAAAAATCGGACTTTCCTAGTCGCCATATAGGTCCTCGGAAGACGGATGTGGTTGCCATGCTTGATACTTTAGGATACAAGGTATACATTTAAAAATAAGTAAGTCGACATTAAATGTGATCTATTATCTTTTTTAGTCACTTAATGAGCTCACTGAAAAGGCTGTTCCAAAGAACATTCAGCTAAATAGGGATTTGAATTTGGACAAACCGCTAAGTATGTATTATTAAGATTTCTTTTCTTAAATTTAATTCTTATAAATCAAAGTCTCGTTTTTTGTTTAATCTGTGTTATCAGGGGGTCGTGACTTTCTGGGGGGCGCTCTTAGTGATACGAGGCATGTGTTTTAATAGTAGACCCCCAATGAACTGGAAAAAATAATATTGTTATTGATAATGCGAAATATGTAGGAATAATTTGAAAGGGAACTTGTTCCAACGTAATTGATATAGTTTTGCAAAATATTTTTGTTTGCCTACGTCAGTTAAGTTAAGTGCAATTATTGTGTCTATAGACGTTTGTATGTAATGCTAAATATGTGGCTTCCTGACAATGTTGTGCCGTCAACATTCGGTAACTTCGATCGGCCTCTAATCACTGCTGACATCCGAGACTGGACCGTTCATTAAAATTACATTATATTTCTTAATGTCGTTGTATAAAACCTTGATGACATGGTCTGCTTCATATAGTTACTTTACTTAAAACTAAATGAATAATTGAAAAGTAGTTATCCTTATGTCCTATATCCTTTGTGACTTTTGAAGTCTCTGCAACGCCTAAGTGTCATCAGCTTCTGGTATTATGTACGAGTTCCCCTTTCTTAGATCCAGCCTCCGAGCCGCTTTGTACTCTGCAATTGTATATAAGGAGATCCATTGTATCATGCATTTATTTAAGTTTCGGCCAAAGTAGCAAAGGTTCTGTTAAGGCATCTGTCTAAAGTGTTTTCGCAATCAATCATTCTATGTTATAGATTCAAAATTGATTTTTATTTCCACTATTTTTTAAACCTTAAACTTTATAGGTGAACATGAATTGATCGAAAGAATTCGTTCAATCGCCAATAGAAACGAAATATGGAGGTCTTACATTGGAATGGGCTATCACAATTGCTTTGTGCCGCACACTATACAGCGAAATATCTTCGAGAATCCAGGATGGTAATAATCAATCATACCCTCTGTGTTTTACAAACATGTTATTGGTTAACTTATTTCACAGGACGACCCAGTACACTCCCTATCAACCGGAAATCGCTCAAGGACGTCTCGAATCATTACTTAACTATCAGACACTTGTTTCAGAAATGACAGGTCTTGATGTAGCAAATGCTTCTCTTCTTGATGAGGGAACAGCAGCAGCGGAAGCTATGTGCTTGTGTGCCAGGTAAATGTCTAGAATTATATAAAAATAAAACGAACTACAAAAAACCTATCCCCCATAGGCATAACAAGCGTAAGAAGCTTTATTTGTCTAACAAAGTTCATCCTCAAACCATATCGGTGGTTCAAACCCGTGCTTCCGCATTAGAACTTGATATTCAAATTGGGCCAATTGAAAATGCTGATCTGGAGAGTAGGGAACTTTCTGGAATTCTTTTGCAATATCCCGATACCTATGGTGATGTCAAAGACTTTGAAAACATTTCGGAATTGGCCCGAAAAAATGGAGTGGGTGTACAAACATTTTGAAAAAGGCTATAGCAACTAATTCTCATATTTTTATAGACTTTAATAGTAGTGGCAACGGACCTTTTAGCATTAACCCTTTTAAGACCTCCTGCTGAGTTTGGAGCTGATATAGCTATCGGAACATCACAACGGTTAGGAGTACCACTTGGCTATGGAGGCCCACATGCAGGATTTTTCGCTTGCAAACAGAGTCTAGTACGTCTTATGCCTGGTCGAATGATTGGTGTTACTCGTGACGCTGATGGTCATGATGCATACAGGTTAGCTTTACAGACCCGCGAGCAACACATACGGCGTGATAGGGCTACCAGCAACATTTGTACAGCCCAAGCACTGTTAGCTAATATGTCGGCTATGTATGCAGTCTATCACGGCCCAGATGGACTCAAAGAAATAGCTAAGCGTATTCATCACTCTGCTCTCACGCTTTATTCCGGACTTGTTACAGCTGGACACAAAGTGCAGAATCAGCGATTCTTTGACACTCTTCACATATATCCTTCCGACGAAATGACAACCGAAGAGATTCGTTCACAAGCGGAGAAAAAGCGAATCAATTTTAGATATTTCCCAGACGGTTCCATTGGTGTATCCCTTGACGAAACGGTCTCGCCCAACGATATCTCTGATCTATTGTGGGTATTTAAATGCAAAACAATTGACGAAGTTCTTGCTGAAAAAGATATCACACAGAATTCAATTGAAAATACCAAATTCATTCGAACATCCGCCTATTTAAAACATCCAATCTTCAGCACCCATCACAGTGAGTCTAGAATGGTTCGGTATATGAAGCGACTTGAGAACAAGGACATCTCCCTAGTCCACTCAATGATTCCACTCGGCTCTTGTACAATGAAGCTAAACTCCACAACAGAAATGATGCCATGTTCGTTCCGCCATTTCACTGAAATCCATCCATTTGCACCGGTGGAACAAGCTCAAGGATACCATCAAATGTTTAGAGAACTTGAAAAGGATCTCTGTGAGATTACTGGCTACGACAAGATATCTTTTCAACCCAATAGCGGTGCTCAAGGTGAATACGCTGGGTTACGTGCAATACGCTCCTACCACGAACATCGTAATGAAAGCCATCGAAATATCTGCTTGATTCCAATTAGTGCTCATGGAACAAATCCCGCCTCTGCACAAATGGCAGGCATGAAGGTGGAACCTATTCGCATAAAATCCGACGGAAGTATTGATATGAATCACTTGAAGGATAAGGCATCTGAACATGCGAATGATTTATCCTGCCTCATGATCACCTATCCATCAACAATGGGCGTGTTTGAGGAGACTGTAGCCGATATTTGTACCCTCATTCATAAATACGGTGGCCAAGTATACTTAGATGGAGCCAACATGAATGCTCAAGTAGGCTTGTGTCGTCCTGGAGATTATGGAAGTGATGTATCACATTTGAATTTGCACAAAACCTTTTGCATTCCACATGGAGGCGGTGGTCCTGGAATGGGACCAATCGGCGTTAAGTCCCATCTAGTTCCATACCTTCCTGGTCATCCTGTTATAAGCCCGGTTGAAAGTGAAGACAATAGCTTCGGAGTTGTTAGTGCTGCACCTTTCGGTAGCTCAGCAATTCTGCCGATCTCATGGTCGTACATCAAGCTGATGGGAAGTCGGGGCTTAAAACGAGCGACGCAAGTTGCAATCCTTAATGCAAACTATATGTCTAAGCGCCTGGAGGATGAATATAAAACTCTGTTTAAGGATCCAAAGACTGGTTTGGTGGCTCACGAATTCATCTTGGACGTGAGAGACTTTAAGAAAACTGCCAATATTGAAGCTGTTGATATTGCCAAACGCCTGATGGACTATGGTTTTCATGCACCGACTATGTCCTGGCCTGTGGGTGGAACACTTATGATTGAGCCCACTGAGTCAGAAGATAAACAGGAGTTGGATAGATTTTGTGAGGCTATGATTTCAATTCGTGATGAAATTAGAGACATAGAAGAGGGTCGAATGGATAAGATAATGAATCCTTTAAAAATGTCTCCACACACTCAGGCTCAAGTGGTCTCGGATAAATGGAACAGACCGTATAGCAGGGAGGTTGCCGCTTTTCCAGCTGTAAGTTAATATTTGTTAAAAGAAAAATTGAATATTTGTTTACTCTTGACTTTGTTTAATAGCCCTTTGTGAAATCGGACTCTAAGATGTGGCCAACTGTAGGAAGGATAGATGATGCGTACGGTGACAAGCATTTGGTGTGCACTTGCCCTCCTATTCTGCCGGAATTCTAGTCTTCCTCAGTAATATTTAGAATTAGTATAAATACTCTATTATTAAAATTAGTCATTAAGTTATATAATATAAATAGATAAATAGATGTAAAAGCTTGACGTATTTCACTTTGAAAACCAAGGCAAAAATTTAGTTTCCGATAACTTGCCAAATATACCCCAAGATTATCAGGATCAACGTCTGGAGGAAAATTCTTGTCCACCCTGAACTTAGTCTCAATGAACAAAATACAGGTCTACTTATTTCCACAAGTAAAGGGAAAATACACCGAGTATCTGCATAACCTGATGAACCTGTTAGCCAGGTCACTGACGCTATTGAAGAAAAGAGACTTTAGGTAAAGTAATATTCTTTTGCACAAGGTATAAAGAAAGTAAGGATGGTTTTTACTGTACCATAGCAACAGCAACTTTGACAACTGGAGGAGAATTTTTGAACCAATGCTTTTCAATGGAACAGAACAAATTTACCTACCACAGCAACAGCAACTTCAACGTTAGACCTAAGACCTAAATTGGCTGTTGAAGTTGTTGTTGTTACTGTGCTCAGTTTGCTCTGTTGAATGGAAAAACACGTTGTGTGCCTGTATGTAATGTGTTTCACATCACGTCATCGGTCTTTTTGCCTAGTTGCTGTTGGCTGTTGCTGTGTCAATGTTTTTCTACTACCAGTCTTTTTTGCATAGTTTTTTGACATTATCCTGCGAGGACAGTGAGAAAGGAGCAGTTGTTTAACATCGTGGTTAGACTAATACAAACATAAGCTTTCAATTTCAAGTCGAAGCAAATTTGTGTGACATCCCTTAAGTTGTAGATTGGGCCGCCGAGGAGTAAACCTTAAAAAAATAAATGGAATGAATAGAATATTTTATACATATTCCTTTTAGAAAAAAGTATTTTCTCAGTATTTAATCATTGTTTTTTTATTTTGCAAACTGTCAAATCAACAGAAATACCAATACGTCCGGTTCATGTGAACAAAATTTTACCTTCACTATTCATTCAATTACCTACCTACCTACCACGGGGTACAATTGCACCAGTGTATGATAATCCAATCCATCTACCTATAAGTAAAAATATAAATACATACACACATAGGGTTTTAAAACACTTTACAAATTTAAATTTGAACTGTAACTTCTTAAAGCTCCTTTTTATCAAAGCTACTTCACACCGCGTCTATCAAGTTGTAAATATTTCGTGTAAGAACACCACTTCACAACTGTCACCTAGTGTTTAAGAATAACGAAAATAAGAATAGTGTGCCTCGTTTTTTAGTTTCTAGAAGTATTTCAATAATTGTTTGATCAATAAAGTCAAACCATTTAATTCGAAAAGCCGCATTTTATCCCAACAGAATAATGAAAATCGAAGAAGTCAAAAGTACTGTGCGTACACAGCGAATTGCAGCTCACAGTCATGTCAAAGGCCTGGGACTCGACGAGAATGGTGTCCCGATTTCTATTGCTGCCGGCTTGGTTGGACAGAAAGCCGCTCGCGAAGTAACCTTAGCATGTGTCAACTTTTTATATTCACTAACAATTAATTCTTCAGGCCGCAGGTATTGTCTTGGATCTGATCAAGTCCAAAAAGATGGCTGGACGAGCTCTGCTACTCGCCGGTCCTCCGGGAACAGGAAAAACTGCCATCGCACTGGCTATTGCCCAGGAACTGGGAAACAAGGTACCGTTCTGCCCAATGGTCGGTTCCGAGGTTTTCAGTAGCGAAATCAAAAAGACTGAGGTGCTCATGGAGAACTTCAGACGCTCCATTGGCCTGCGGATTCGTGAAACGAAGGAAGTCTACGAGGGTGAAGTAATAGAGCTGACACCGGTTGAAACGGAAAATCCAATGGGTGGTTACGGTAAAACCATAAGCAACGTTATTATCGGGCTTAAGACAGCCAAGGGCACCAAACAGCTAAAGCTAGATCCAAGCATCTTCGAATCACTGCAAAAGGAAAAGGTTGAGGTCGGTGATGTCATCTACATCGAGGCAAATAGTGGCGCTGTGAAACGACAGGGTCGCAGTGACACTTTCGCGACTGAATTTGATCTTGAAACGGAGGAATATGTGCCGTTGCCGAAGGGCGAGGTTCACAAGAAGAAAGAAGTCATTCAGGATGTCACTTTGCATGATTTGGACGTCGCGAATGCTCGCCCACAGGGCGGCCAAGATGTTCTCTCAATGATGGGACAATTGATGAAGCCTAAAAAGACAGAAATTACTGGTAAGCAGTAATTTAAGTCTCTATTTAATTTTCTATTAATTTTTTGTTTTTGCAGATAAACTTCGAATGGAGATTAATAAAGTGGTAAACAAATACATCGATCAAGGAATTGCTGAACTTGTGCCAGGCGTTCTATTCATAGACGAAATACACATGCTGGACTTGGAAACATTCACTTACCTTCATAAATCTTTAGAATCACCAATTGCACCGATCGTCATATTTGCCACAAATCGTGGCCGTTGTGTTATTCGGTAGGCATTTTTGATTTTTATTTGAAAAAGAAAGTTCAACTTTATATTTTTTTTTCTTTTCTTTACAGAGGAACTACAGACATCGTATCACCCCATGGTATTCCACTGGATCTATTAGATAGGCTCCTCATTATTCGTACTCTGCCTTATAGTACCTCGGAGATGGAACAAATAATCAAGTTACGTGCTCAGACTGAAGGATTGCAACTGGAAGAACCAGCTTTTGCCCAACTCAGTGAAATTGGAAGCGCATCAACATTAAGATATGCCGTTCAATTGTTAACTCCGGCACATCAAATGTCCAAAGTAAATGGACGATCTCAAATCTCTAAAGATGACATAAACGATGTACATTCGTTGTTCCTTGACGCGAAACGTTCATCGAAACATCTATCCGAGAAGAATAACAAATATATGATGTAATTTATTTGTTTCTTCAAACTCTTACCCTCCTGTTTTTATTGTACGCTGATTTGATAAAATAATAAATGAGTTTCATTCCAACTTTTCCTTGTTAATTCCTTTTAATGAATTGAGAAAAAAAGGGGTTCGCTTTATTTTTCTTTCACAAAAATTGATTTCGTTTGAGGATTGGTTGAGCTTCAATCATTAGAATGCACATGGTTAGGTTCTTAAATGAACTCCTGCTATATATTGAGAAAACCCATTGACACAGAAACGTCAATATTGACAACCGCGGTAAACATTTTAGTACAGGTTTTAAATGGTACATACCACAGCAACATTAACGTTAAAGAATGGTTTAAATTTTAAATCGGCTTTTGAAGATGAGATTTGTCGTTACTCTGGTCAATGTATTGCTCAGTGACTGAAAAAGGAGCACAGCACAGAACAGAACAGCATAACTTTGTGAAAACTATCAGAACAGATTAGAACAGAAAAGTACAACCTCCTGTTCAATGAGTCCGATCATATCCCAAAGGATTCTTCTTATTAGCAGTTAAACGTATTAAATCTCAAATAATTTTCGTTGACACTTCTCACGAATATCTTCTACCCCAAAAGTAGGTGCAGAAAAGAGTGTGCTGGACTCTGCAGTACATCATTGAACAAAAAGAAGGAATCGTTTTTGGACGATATTTGCTTTCATTGAACGCGAAAAGCTGTAATTTTCTGTGCTGGACTGTGCAGTACAGAGTCACTGAACAAAGCTATTATGTTCGATTAAAAAGCATTGGTACCAACAGTTTTACGGCGATTGGCATTTGTTTTAGTTGTCAAAAATGATGTTCCTGTGCTACTGTTACTATGCTAGAGATTCACATCACAGCTTCAGCTAGTTTGTTTATGCTGTTAAACTTGCTCTTAGCTGTTGCTGTGATACATGTTTTGCTACTAAACTAAACTGTAAGCAAATAGCACAGCATGTATCACGACAATATTACAAAAGACAAGCGAGTGTGACATATACTATATAGATACGTGTATATCATAGACAAACTATAGTAAGCAAAGTTGAAGTCAGCGCACATTGATTGATTCAATTCGACTCAGCTAGCAGAGCTGAACAGAACAGAGCAAAACAAAAAATAATGAATTTAAAATCCAAAAGGCAAACAAAGTAAGAATGTCTGACTTTTTAAATGCATGTGCTATAATATTTGCTAATATTATTTATTTTTACAATAAATTTATTATTTCATTTAATTAAATGTAATTGATTGGCAACGCGGTACTGAACTAGAGTAGAACAACATAATGATGCCCTCGTTTGACAGTAGAATTGTCAACTCAGTTTGCTTATAAACATTTTGACTGGTGGGTGATTCGAGACTTGTAGATGAAGACTTTTCACGTGTTTTGACCGCGCAATTTGTTTTATTTTTCTTATAAAATAAAAAGGATGATATTTATCTAAAGTTAGTCAACATTTTCAAAAAGTTGTTTAAGTTTAGAGGGAAAAATATTCAGTAAAAGGTATAAATAAAAATGAAGAATAGAAATCAAGGCATATTCCTTCGGTTTGGACGAATCGTGTAAAAGGTTGATGTTGAAAGTGGTAGAAAAGGACAGTAAGATCGGCATGTAGAAGTATTCAGTGGGAATGAGTGAAACGTCATTTGAGTTATTTTTGTTTAGAAATTGCTTGATGTTGTTCAGTGTGACCAGTTGTTTCCAATATGGAAATTTTGTTTTTTTATTTCTTCTGGTCAAAATTATGCTTACACATTTTTGAATCAAATAATTAATCTGTTGATTCATAGAAAAAAAGCTAAGGTTACCGGCAATTACGACGGTTATTCAAATTTTTATTTACAGTAGGGTGGAATGCGTTAAATTCAATCATCGTCATTCCCTTAAGCTTTCCTGTAGTTGGAAGGGTCCCCGCTTAATAGGAACTTCATTGAAAACCCGCTTAAGTATTACATTTATACATATATTTATGTGCATGTGTTATTATCCGGGGAGTACTATTTAAAGATAAGGAAATGTATGCATCTTGTACGCAATAAATTTTGTTTTAGAACTCTACGAGTCTAACCCAGTAAAACTCAAATTTTAAGTAAGATGTTTGTACTTAAACTGAATTAATTTTGTGTTATTTTTGTATACTTACAGAGAATGGCAAAGTGGAACAAGTCAGAAACTCTTATGTTGCTTACATTATATGAGCAACATCCATTTCTTTATAAATCATCGGATCCTAACTATTATAATAAAGGATTGAGAAGACTTAAGCTTAATGAGATATGTTCAGAGTTAAAGAAATCAAAAAAAGACGCAACAGTTGAGGAAATAAAATATAAAATCAAAATTCTTCGATCGCAGTTTTTAAAAGAAAAGAAATTGATGGAAAAAAGCGAAAAGGATGGCAAAAAATATGTGCCTTCATTATGGTCCTATAGGCATATGGCATTTTTAGATAGCGATCCCCCAGATGATTTGTGCTCTCTACTAACTGTAAAGAATGAAGTAAATTATGTTTTTATATTCCTGACATTACATTATGTACATAAATGATTTTGTTTAGCCCATAACATGCGATGAATCGGAACAGGACGACAATGAGTCCTATGAGAGGGTTCCAATGGATTCGGAGGTAAATAAAATACTGTAACCGTTAAGTATATTACAAAAAACTCAAATTTTTATAGACGCCTGCCAAAGAAAAGGATGCAGTTGATTTCAGAGAAGAAGCTAAAAACGCTTTCGAATATGCGAAATCGGTAGCCGAACAAATTTTGCAAAACAGAGCAAAACCGAAAATAGAAACCAAGGAAAGTATTTTTACAAAATATTTATGCGACAAGCTTAAGCAGATCAAGTCAGAATATTATTATGAAGATACCACATGGAAAATTCTGCAAGTAGTGCGCGAGGGTATAAAAAAAGATAAACGAGAAAGGGAGGAAGAAGCTTTTGATGAGCCACCAAAGAAGAAATCAAACCATGATGGCAAACTACAGAAGCGATCATGCTTAAATTACGATAGAATTTTATGAAATTAAGTTTTTTCTAAATCTTAGTTAAATGTATAGTTGAGTCTGTATGAGATATATGTGATTAGAATTCAATGGCAATTTCAAGTTTCGAAGGGTTTGTGAAGTTTTAAAAGTAGTGAGTAGTATGGTAAGACAAAGTAAGTTTTATTTAGATTGACTGCAAGTTGTCTTAAGAAAAATAGGGCAAATGAATAAAATATTCTACAATGTCTTATCTTTTCTTGTGTAAGAAAGGAACATGATTCGATTAAAAAACTTTTGAAATATATTCTGTTTTCTAAAGTGGACAAGTGGAGTGACAAGACATAAACGTTGACGCAACAAGTACAAATTGTAGGAAAAGCTGTTTTAACGTGAGAACAAATTATGGAAGTACACCGAGTTAAACGTTCTTATAGGGAAGAACAAAATAAAATTGTTGAAAAGAAAGAAGGGAAAACGTGTACAAATTATAATAAAAATAAATAAATAAATAAAAATTAAGCCGTAAGCAGCCCATAGAGGGCCAAGGCCAAGCTTCTCACAGATGTACGTATTGTGCGTGGTATACATTTCTGTACGTACAGAAGGGACCTACAGTTTTATGCCGTATCCGAAGTGCAGAGGGGGTTTTTAATAAGCTATCTCATGACAGTAAATACTCTTGGATGATTGTCAGACGCTCTTGCGAGGTGGTGCAGTCAAAAAAGACTTTGGTGGCATTTTCCTGGATTCGAACTCGGAACCCCTTGCGCAGTAGTCCAACGCACTAACCACTGAGCCACAGCACCCACAAACAAATTATAATAGTCCAACAAAATAATAAAGTATAGATGTGTAAAATTATATGAACATTCATTGGAATACTTATCGAAGACGCGTATTGTCTTCCGCATAGAGAATGCATACTATCTTTAATATGTACACGCAGTACATTGTTGTCATTTCGTCATAAATTCTATGAATGCAACCTAGATTCCGGTAAAAACATCCCCATACTGTGTTGCATCCCACATCATAGGTCCGTTCGCGTACCCTCCTAAAACAGCGAATTTTTCGAAACTTTACGAATTTCTACGAAAAGCTCTTCGGGTACGGAGAATTTTCGTAGTTTTTCGCAGAAGAGAGCGCTCAAGAGAGTAAACAATTCCTTCATGCTAAGAATTTTAGTGCAAGAAATTTCTTTGGGCTGGTTTGTAAAAACTGTAAGATCACTGTATTTTCAGCATTTTCTTGTTCAACGCGCTCGTTTACTTTTTCGTAATTTTAGTTCTCTCTGAGAGAATTTTACCCCCGCTCTTTGAAATCTTATAATCTACGAATCTTAGTGCAGAAAGTACGTGAACGGACCTCATATTTCAGCACATCATAGACCGGCGTTCTACAGGCATTCTTGACACATTTCTGAATTTCATGTTAATTATATAAGGGACTAGTTCAGAAATGTGCTGCACCTAATGAATACGCCAAGCTGGAGTCCTTTAAACATATTCTCCTGATATGCCCATGTGTAGCACTTTTCTTGCAGTTTGCTGGTTATGAAGCTTGCTGGCTACCGTATGTTTACAATTAAAAAATTTATTTATTTCTTATTTACCTATTATTATTTATTTATTTATTAATTTATTTATAAATATTTTTTTTATTAAAAATTAGTCGCTCTCAGCATCCGAGCTGCTGCTGCATTGAGCTTCGGTAGCTTCGGGAGCTTTCAATAGGGCGATACTTTCCTGAGGAAGTGGATTTCTTTTTCTGTGGATCGCAGTACTACGGCTCGATAGATACGGATCCGAAGAAAGTAGAAATCCGTTCAGTACATCCCTATTTGTGTTTGACCTGAAAGATTATCGGCTGAAATCGATATCGCGATATGTCTTGGAGTGTATAAGTAGTTTGTGTATGCTTGCAGGCATATAGTACCATGCGTAATGGGAGAGATATACATATGTTTTTTGTTTCATTTGCATAATATGCAAATTTGTCTACATCAATTTGATATTCCCTGGAAATCTTTTTTGAATGTAGATCTTATTTTCGAAACCGACATTTTTTCTTCCTGTGTTCTTGCTTGCCAGTTCTTAATATCCAACTTGTATGAAATATGTAACAAACATTCAAATGCCCTAATCCATGAATGCAATGGAGACATTCCAAAGTTGAACATTTCTTCATTTGATTGGTTATTTTAAATGGCACTGTTGTTGTTCATTTCTCTGGGAGTTTCACCACAAATGTAGCATTTTTGGGAGGAATCATATTGTGACAAAGCACTGCAGACCTTGCCGTCTACCATAGTAAAAACGAGCTCATGTTTACAGGGCATTTAAAATCAATGTCGTTGGCACTAAATTGCTTATTTGGTCTTGCATTTGATGTTGTTCTGCTTTGATAAGCACCTTGTTTTCCTTTTTAAATATGAATCGTATAAGCCTGCAGTACTTTGTGGAATTCGGTCTCGGATTTTGTCAAATAATTTTTCGAGAAATACCATCAACCAATCGAAGGGGGACGAGTGTAATTGAAAATAAATTCTCGTCACTATATTCTACATCATTCATAGTTTGCTTATAAGGACTTTGTGCTGAGCTACCGTCACAGCCCCATTTAGAGATAAACCGCATTCTGATAATGCATTCTGATCCAAAGATGTGAAAAGTTCAGTAAGGTCACTTTGTGCTTTCATGATGCGCTTCACAGTTAGATCCAGTAAAGCTTGTAGTTTGACCTCAGCAGATACCTCTGTCACATTAAATCCTTCTTCTTCTGGATAACAGTCTTTCTTTGCCTCTTTCAATAAATAGTAGGGTGGGTAAACATTAGAATTTGAATTCTTATTTTGTACTGAAAAGTGCTCAAATTTGTATTAACCAGAAGCAAAAGCGCTTCTTCTGGAGTAATAATTTTATTATCTGTTTTTTGACATGACCTTGCCTTTTTCAGATTGGTAGCCTAGCTGGTGAACTAAATGCAAGCTCCTTGACTGCATCCCTTTTTCCAGCCGATCGTAGAGTCACCTCAGCGGTAATAGCAATTTCGCTTGTCGTTTTAGTGTACACCGGTTCCTTTATTTTTCGTTTTTAAACTCTAGGTGTACAATCGTCGAATGCCTTTGAAGGTCGTCCAGAATTTAATCTCATGCTTGATGTAGGGACTAGAAGCCCATCGGCAACTTAATATCCTCATCCTAATATCCTCATATTCTTCCGAAATCTTGCAATTTCTCGTTTACTTTGTTCCCACCTTGCATGGATTTTGGAACTAATACGACTCACATAAGTTTGTAGGATTCTGGGAATTTTATCGACGTCCAAAAGACCGAAGCTTTCCATTATGTGCGAAATCTGCATATTTCGATTGGCTTTCGTCGAGCTCTTGCACACATCGAAAATTGCCTAATTTTTCATAATAAGTTCCTAACGAAAAAAAATAAAATTGTATGGGGTGGGCACTCAGAGGCAGAAAAAGTTAATAGATTCTGATAGACAAAATACAGGAGGAGGTACTAAGCAACATTTCACGACGGGTACATGCGGGTACAATTTTAAAACGCTTCACAAATTTCAAAGATGTAAGAAAACGGACAAGACAAAAGCCTTCAAACAAAACGACCATTTCTTCCATTTTTTATGTGACCACAAATTTCTACCTTACCTTTTGAGAATCAGTAGATAATATAAAAATCCAAAAATAATATATGTATTCCGTTAGCGTCACTTATAACTTCAATCACGCGCGATCAATTTGGTTCTTAATATGCAACTGACCTGCATTATTTTTTTGCTCTGATACATACATATGTTCGCTGTTTGTAATGTTGCCCAACCTAAAATAACGGTTTCATGCAGTCTGTTTTGTTAGAATGTTATTGCCTAGAGTACTGGCCGTCGTGTCATATCAAAACATTTTCAAACGGGCGACATTGAATTTTCAATTAAATCCCGCTAGATTTGCGAAATTGCACACTGTGAGTTGGAGTGATTTTTCATCGAACCTATACTAAAGCAATAGTGTATCTTTTCATCAGATTTTAAACTATGTACTTCTGTGAAGCTTTCAGCTTCTGGTGCTGGATATAATTCTTCAATTTCAAATATAATGTTAAAAATAAAATCTTACGAATACTAAACTTTCTGCCCTGCAACGTATTTCCTGTTGTGGGGCAGCAGTGGACCATCACAGACTGTCCCGTCGACGACTTAATTTCAATTTTCATTTTTTATGTTGTATATATTTTACTCGACAAAAACGCACTTCTCATTTGGATTCGTGAACATTTTCGATTTCAAATTTTGATCAATCCTGAAAATACAAAATGGAACAAATTTTTCGCAAAAGTCTGACTGCTTGTCAGTAAGGTTACAGCCTAAATGTGGACGGATTTTGACCAAATTTTATATCTTGAAACTATGGGGTAATTTGACAAAATTAAATGTTCTAAATTCTAAATTTGAGTTAATCTGTAAAGTGCAAAAAGGTGGTGTACTTCAATTTGGGTAAAAACTTAAGGCGAAATTGGTGAAAAACTGATTTGCCGGAAAACGGGTGGAGTGATTTTATTTAAACTGTATGCTTAAGCCAATATAGTCAGATGGTACAAGATAGATTAAAACATTCTGGCCAAAATGTTAGTATAAAGTCTGTGAACAAAGCTGTTCAGTAAGCTGAAGTTGGATTGCTGTTGCTCGGTTCTTAGTACATGTGATTGATGATTTTGTAAGAAGAAAATTATTAACTGTTGATTTTAATTTATTTAACTCATTTTTCTTTTATTTTCTTTTTTAAATAAATCATAATAATAATACCTAAAATAATAACAATTGTTTTATGCAGTAATGACAATCTCCAAATATTCAATTTAATTTATATATAATTAAACGGTCAAACAGATAACATATGGTTTTGTTTTATTCAATTAAATTACTAATACATAATTATAATAAATATAACTATCGCTGATAATAATTTCATTGACGCTAAATTGAATTTGTTTTTAAAATGTTTCGTTTCGTATTGTTAATAGTAATTAATTATCAGTCATTATCAACATTATAAGTTTCAAAATAGTTTTATGTTTATTAACAATAAATATTCATTATATATGTATTTTATATGGTAGGTGTACGTAACGTACATATATTTTATTTACGTCGAAAGAAGTCAGAAATTTATCGAAAGGAAAACGAAATAAGAAACAAAGTCAATTTAACTATGTATTATTTGTTTTTAAATTGAAGCCATAGAAAAGGGTAATTGATGATTGTTTTCATTATTTATTTATTTTTTTGTTTAAGGTTTATAGAATGGATTTGTTATTTTGTATTATTTAAATAAATACCTGATGAAAATAGTTTGCATCTAAAGTTATTCTCACATTGGAAAATAGTTTTATTGCTTTCGTTTACTACAAGTTTTATGCTTAAATATTCCTGAATTTGATTCTCTCAATTCGAAGATCTATATAATAGTGGGAGACTTATCAAAAATATCATTCCTACATCTACAAACAACCTGCTGCTAATGGAATACATATACACTTTGTTTGTGTGAATTTCAGCTCTTCGAGGATTCGTCGCTGCCATAGTCCTTGTATAGACCCAAACTAATGCCAAGCTCAGGTGGTTTTCTGATTTTTGTCGGTAGTGGATTGTACACCATTATGGATGGTACAATTTCTTTGTTATTAGTGGATGATCGCAGCTGTAAGAGAATGTTGTCGCAGCTTCGAATGTGTAAATCTTTTTTGGCAACTTCAAGTGTTGATACCAAATTGCGCTTGTTGGTGGCCAATGAGACAGTTTCATTGGGCGATAATGCAACGCGATCCTTTCGCCTTGATGGCGAGTTCTCGGCAGATTTAGAGCTGCGATCGTTCGGATCCAAGGAGTAACTAGAAATGTCCAGATAGCTTTTTGTAATTGTCGGTGACACAGGTGATTTTTTACTCCTCGGGAATGTTCTTTCAATGTGCTTCTCAGTGAGATAGCGGTCGTAAAAAGTCGATGTAACTGTGGTGTGACGAATTTCCAACTTAGTTGGAATATAAACCACTGGGGTTATTGATCTTTTGTTAAGATCATATCCAGAAACATAGTATGGGGAGAGAGGTCGCTCCAGTTGCGTGTCGATTTGTTTTCCTTGATTAATTCTATCTACTTCACTATCTACTTGTTCAATGTTTGCTAAACTAAAACTAAGATCACTAGGCGCATCTATACTATTTGGCATCATATCTCGTCTTACCCTGCTCTCGTATTCTTCACGTTCTTCGTCTCGCCTTCTTCGTGGTGAAATGTCTTTTTTCAATTCTCTTTTTGGGACACGTTCCTGTGATGGCTTACACTCAAAGTCATCGACCTTTATAGAAGGATTCATTGCTGCAGTTGTTGTTGTTGTTGTTGTTATTGTTGGACGTGCAAATAATGAATCAATGTAACGTTGACACTTTTCCTTGCGAAAGGATTTCTCCTCACACAGGGTGTCAATTGATTTGATTGTGCTCTTAATGGAAGCTAATCGATCGGAAATGTTATCGTCTGAGCGTAATGTGATGGATGGACGAATCCATGAATGTGATTTCATGCGACTAGGTGAAATGGCTTCTTCATTTCGTGGGAATATGTTTCCAAGTGCGAGTAGAGAGTCAGTTATTCCGGGATTGGATTTCTTCGATTGGGCGTTAGTGTCTGAGTTATCACTGGCATCTGCAAGAGTCTTTTTTAAAATTCGATGTAATATCTTGGAATTTTCTTCAATAATTTTAAGTACCCTATCGGTGGTGACGACGTTCGAATCAAATGGCTCACTGTACTCTGGGCAAGAAGTTGGCCGAGATTCCGTTTTTGTATCGAATTCAGTGCTAGTTGGATCGGTTGCGGTTAAAGTTTCATCGCTTTGTGACTCTAATTTATATAAATCTTTTCGTTTGTGTTGATCTGAGTGCTCTGTAGAAATATTTGGATTAGAATCCAAGCTTGATGTCGGAAGAAGACTTAAGTCCTTTTTTTCAACTCTCGAGTCAGAAATTGTCCTTTCTATTTGCATGTCATTGAATCTTTTTTCTAAATCATGCGTTGAAGGGACTTTAGATAATTTTTTGTGCTCCGACTTGTTATTGGTGGATATTTGGAGTTTTGAATCATCCATAAGAGATTTTTGTTTTTCCAGAGCGTCAAATCTGGACTCTAAATCTTGAGTTGAGGGAAGCTTCGATTCTCCATCCGATGAAGATACCAATTCCGTTTCTTCTCTTTTATTTTCTTCAACATTCTTAAGTGAATCTTTTTCCTTGTCTGTAGTTGACATTTCAAGATCTATATCGTCAACATTTGGTAATAAATTTTTGTTATTTTGTTCATTTGTTCCCGATACGTTCTTGTTAGACTTACTCTGCTCTAAAGCGTCAAATCTTTTTTCCAAGTCCTTTGTTGATGGAAGTTTAGCCTCTCTTTCTTCATTTCTGTTGTCCAATCCTTCTTCTTTCAGTTTTTTCTGCAGGATATTGCTACCTAAGACTTCTGACAGCTTAGTGGGATCTTGTTTTTCTAAAGTTTTGTCAGATGTCTCCACCGTGGACTTGTTATCAATTTCTTTCGCATTTGCTGTGGTTGTACCACCACTTATTGATTTTCGCTGTTCTAGAGCCTCAAATCTGCTTTCCAAGTCTTCGGTTGAAGGAAGTTTCTTCTTTCCCGAAATATCAGTTGATGTTTTGATGTCCGCATTGATGTGAATATCTCCTGATTTGGTAAAAATATTTTTCATAGATTTTTGTTTTTCTAAAGCTTCGTATCTGGACTCTAGATCTTTTGTTGATGGAACTGCTTTATTTTCTTCATTCTTTATATTCGATTCACTTTCAGTAGACTTTACGTCGGCGCTTTCATTTATAATAGGCTTACTACACTCCTTGTCGATGACCTTTTGCTGCTCTAAAGTTTGAAATCTTATTTCTAAATCTGAAGCGGTAGGAATAGTTTTTGAATCGCTATCGGGTTTAGAGTCACTCATTTCACTCTCTTTAGTTTTAGTACAAGCATCTACGATAGGCTTCCGTTGTTCCAAAGCTTGAAATCTAGTTTCCAAGTCTTTTGTAGATGGTATAGAATTGTCTGTTTGATTTTGGGGTTGTTCTTCTTTTAGAGACTTTTGATGAATCTTACTCTGCTCTAAAGCTTGAAATCTATTTTCCAGATCTTCAGTAGATGGTATATCGGATTTTCTTTTCAAGCTAGTGTCCATTTCAGGTGTGCCGATTGCGAATTCCGTCTGAGGCTTTGAAGGAGATAATAAGTTTGAAATCATCGCTGTTGGGGACTTGAGAGATTTTTGTATCTCTAGAGCCTGAAATCTAGATTCCAAATCTTCAGTAGATGGAATTCTTTTGCGTATGAAAGGAGGTTGATCATTAGGATCAGCCATCGATGTCTGGTTATTGCTTGATGATGGAGTTTCGTTGCTTGGTAGCACTATAGAGGGATTTGTTACAATATTGCTTTGTCTTAACGCCTTTGAATCATCTTCTTGAGATGGTGTGGCTTTGGCTGGCGATGCTAAGTTTTTAGAGCTAAGTTTTCTTTCAAGCTGTCTAAATCGGTGTTCTAGGTCAGCAGTTGAAGGGATAGGCTTGGCAGTTACAACTGCTATATCAAGGCTTGACTTTGACGGTGTCTCTTGATCTTTTGAATTGGAATCCTCTTCATGTAGGCTTAGTGCAGAGTCTTTATTTGGCAATGTGTCTTTGTTATCAGACTGATTAATGACGACAGAAAGTCGTTTCTCGCTAAGCTGCCTTTCTAGCGCCATAAATCTTGTTTCTAAATCTTCTGTAGTTGGTATTTTTGGTTTTTGTGGTTGAGTGGTATCTACAGCATCGCGAACTACTGTTTTATCAATTATTGGTTCCAAACTACTGTTGTCTGTCGCATGTTCACCATCGCTGTTATGTTTTTCAGTTGTGAATAATTGAGTGTCAACATTTTTCGGCTCATGTTCATGTTTTTGGATATCTGACTTTCTGTCTGGGTATTCAATAACTATATTCTCCATTTTTGAATTTGAGCACGGTTTATCAACAAAATGATCCTCGGAGTAAAATAAAGACGAATATTTTTCTTTTTCAGCATCTAAAGCATCAATCGTTCGATTTTCAGTATCTTCTGGTATTAGATTCTTTGATTTTGAATGATATTCTAAGAATTCATCGATACATGCTTCCTTTTTCTCAGTTTTTTGTATGTTTTCTAGATTATCCATAGTCTTAACCTCTGGTTTCTTTATATTATCAGGCTTAGAGCAAAGCATTAAACTCTTCGAGGCTATTGGACTTTCTAATTTACTTTCTGAGTTTGATTTATCCTCAAAGTGATCCTGTGAGCAAGATAATAGTTGTGCAGATGAAGTTTCAATTAAAATTGGCTCAGAGGGGACTATATTATTCTGTTCCAAGGTTACGCCCACTTCCAACTCGGCTTCTGTTAATGGAATTTTATACTTTTCTGTAACTGCCGCTTGGAGGATAACATCTTCGTTGTCGAATTTATTCTCTACATCCAAATGTAAGACCATTTGGCACACAGTTTCTGATTTATCGAAACTAGTTTGATCCACTTCTGATACGTCTTTATTATTTGTTGAAAACCCTTCTATTTTAGAGTTTTGTTGACTTACTAACGTTTCGGAACTGACTAGAATATCTCCTTGATTTGTGTTGTTCATTTGGCCCGCCTGATTTTGAGCCACTTCTAACACCTCTTCATTGGAATAAGAATTAGATTTTTCAATAACTGATGTCTCTAAACTGACTTCTTCGACTGATTGAGACTTGAGATCATGATGTGTAGGTAAAATAATTGATTCACCTTGATCCGATGTAGAGTTTTCTAAATCCTGCTTTGGAACTGTGTAGCTCAGTATTTCTTCTTTTTCTTTGACTAGTTTCTGATTTTGAATGCAATGAGGCTTATCTAGACCGGAGGTCTGTTGCAAATCCTTTTCTATTTCATGCTTTTTATTTTCAAAAATTTGAGTTTCACTGTGGAGGGGTTCATTTATTTCGGATGCTTGTTGCAAATGTGAAACTTTGTTTTCTTCTTCGAATATTATTGGAGTTTGCTCTTTAAGGTCTACATCTGAAAGTGGAGTTTTAAGAACTTCTGTTGGATTAGTTAGGATAGAAGAAGTTTGCAGAGCGATGGTTTCAGAATTTGTTTCCTTGTTTTTAGTTTCAAACCAACCTTTTGTAGCCGGTTCTGTTTCGGTTTCAGTTACTTTGGGTTTCGCTGAATGTCCTTTTCTGTCAGTGAAACTCATTTCGAGAGCTTTGAATCTTGTTTCTAGATCTTCTGTTGACGGAATCTGACTAGCAGCATTGCCAAACCAAATTTCGGAATTTCGAATTGAAGAGGTAAGTTCTGCTTCGTCTTTGAAATCACCATGCTTACGACTTAACTTAAAATCTTCGGCTTCAATCTTCATAACTTGATCCTTCTCAGTGTTTAAGTCTTCCTTAAACTCTTTCGGACTTGATACTTTTAAACCATCTTGCTGGTGAATTTTAGTAGAGGTAGAAAATTGAGAATAATCTGGTTGATGGGATTTGAGTTTCAAATTTGAGTCTTCGTCTTTTTCGTAAGGATTTTCTGGATTGGAACGCCTTTCTACATCATTTTTTTTCTCAAGAGAAGGTATAACAAACACATTCTCAATAGTCTCATCTTTGACCGGTTTTACGTTAGCCGCTGCTCTGTTCGAAGGGACTAAAGTTGAGGGCTGATATTTTAAAGACTTTGCATCAAATTCTTCCTTGAATATTCCGGATGATATCTCATGCTTTGCTTCTGCAATAAATGATAACGAGGACTGATTCGAGTATTCTAAGAGCACTTTCATTTTCCGGTCCAACTCCTCTGTCGAAGGAGGTATGGTCTTCGTATTTTTCTCATACATTAGGAACTTGGACTTTTCTGGCGACGGTTCTCTTTTCTGCGCGTCTTGTTCTTGAACACCTAGCTCCGGTGATGACTGACAACTCGGCATCTTATAAGCATTCCGTATGCTATCTTCTTCATTCAAGGAGTAAAGAAGATCCAGCTTTGTTGGTCTCTCGACAATGTTAATTCTTTCGAAGTATTCATTTGTTACACCTTCATCGTTGACGTCAAACGTTTTTGAATCATCTATGCTTACTACTAAATTAGTGTAATCAAACGCTGATATTGGAGTCCGTAAAGGACTTATATTAGAGTTGTTGATGTACGTTGTTATATCAGGTATTGGAGACAACTGACTGGTGCTTGTGATAACATTTGATAAGGAGAGAAAGTCTCCATCATCAGAGGTAACATCAATAGTAATATCTTCTAAGGGACCACCACTGCTTGTTCCTTCATTCATATCTGGCCAACTGAATTCGTCCACAAAGCCAGCATAGTCCAAGCGATTAGACTCGGTTTCGCTATCCTCTTTGACGTATTCAATTGAAGCAATATCAGTCTTATTGGCGTTCAGAACTGGTGAGTCCATTGTCGTTAACTGAATGAAGGGTATTTGGCTATCTACTGTGTGCGGTTTTTCATTACTATTTAGAACATCTTCCAGGCATTTTTTGTGAGGCACTTCCGAATGTTTCTTTTTCGATTTTTTCATGGGGCTTCCCTCTAACGAGGATACATTACCACCTTCATGGTCGTCTTCATCACAGAGACTAGTGCTGGTGCTAGAGTTACCGTCACTATCTTCGCTGTAAGACGACGAATCACTTCGTTGACGTGCTTTCAAGGATCCTCTCTGAGATTTTGGTTCCGAAGAACTACTTCTCGAAGAGGGTGCACTCTCGATCAACTGGGGAGGACGGTCATCCTGACCTGATTGTGAACTATCCGATTTAATATCTTTCCATTTGAGACTTCCTCTTCGTCGTTTTGAAAGATCGGTGTCTCTCCAGTGAAGGGTTTCACCACGTCGTAGGGTTTTGGTTTGCGTAGGTTTTGGTGATTTTGCAGTTGGAAGCGAAGGCTTCCTTGCAGGTGGTATAGCTCCTTGTGGTGGTCCTAAGCGTCGACCATTATTTGTTACAATAGCATTGCGACCAATGAGCAGTTGATTCATTTGAATGGAAGTTTGATTTGGATTAGATCCTTGACGTGCTACAGCTGATGTTAGAATTATGTGTGCCTGACGTTGTCTTTCACGCAAACGATCATACTGTTTCTTAAGCAATGAGATATCAAGCGCAATTCGATCTTTACTATCCGTTTTATTACTTAATCCGGCTGAACCTCGTCTACTTAAGCGAAGACCCCAAGCTGTTGCAACTGCCATTCGAGAATCCTCATCTGAATCTCCATCCTCATCGGAATAATAAAGCCTTTGGTAGAATAAAAAAAAAAAAAGTTAGTATTAGTAAAGCGAAACCTTTTGTAAACTTACTGTAAGCCCTTTTTATCCCTAAACGGTGAAATATTGTACAGATGTTTATCCCTTAGCTTTTGCAGCTCTGGTATGGGACCCAAGTCGACGACTTTTTCTATCAACCCATTCGAATCTATAAGATGTCCGTTTAATAGTTCACTCGAGAATGATCCCATTTTACAATAGAAATCATCAGCCGTTCTTGCATTTAGGATTCGTCTAGGAAAATGAAAGTAATATAAAATTGTAGGCTTGTATTGATAAATTTTACTCTTCTAAAAGATTCCATAAAACTAAAGCAGTACGAAGAAGTACATCACTCCCTTCGATGAGAACCAAATCCCACACTCTCAGAACGCATGTCATTGGCAAACAGGTACAAAACATTGTTAAAAACCACTGCATGGTGAAAACGTTTGTCAGTGGCGGTTCGAAGGCATTTTCAACAGGTCCTTGTAGTTTTTGTAAATGTTTCGCTAGTCTAGGAAGCTTACAAGTCATCAGTTCCCGAAATACTGCCATATCGGCTTGAAGACCACCCAAGGATCCGCTAAAATAACCTCTCGGTAGTATTCCTTCAACTAGGTAAATCATAACTTTTATCGATTCGATTTCTTCTTTGTCCATTACTTGTAGAATAAGCGCACCCAGCATGTTGAAGCCCTTTGAAGTATATAAACGATTAGATATATGATAATTTTGAATAATTTAATAAGCATAGAGAATAGTAACTACCCTATGAAAAGGGTTTGCAGTGGGGAAAGAATTACCTTTTCCTCCTATGAGTACCACAATGTCCACGTATGTAACCTTATCTAATCTAAGCCCACCTTTAGGCCGAAAAATGTTTGAACATTTTTAATATTTCCCACAGTTTTTAATTAATAGACTAATGTAGGAAAAATAATCATTCTTAACCTCTACGCGGGTACCACCTACGACCACCACAGCAGTCTTCTCTATGTCAAGTTGAGGTTAGCTAGGGTCAAGAAGCATTGTATTGTATTTTTAACTCTTCAATGAATAAATTCATATATGTACTTCTTGACTATCGGATCAATGTATCTGATTTCAGTGATTGTGTGAGCGTTTCAAATTTATTCTAGGAACAATGAAGAGGCTGATACGACTTCTATGTGGTATCTGTCTGACAAAGTAGGTTATAGAGGTTTTCAATAGGGATTCCGCAGTCTATTCCGCGCATATGAACACGGTTTTTCGCAGACCACAGCTTGGCCAATTTTGCGTACTAACTTGGCTCTATACCCGTACAAGATTCAAATAACCCAAGAGCTCAAAAATAATGACCACAGACAACGCTGGTTGGGTTCTGGAGCAGTTGGAAGTTGATCCCAATTTCGGTCGATAAATCATATTCAGCGACGTGATCCATTTCTAGATGAATGGGTTCGTCAAGAAGCAAAATTGTCGAATTTGGGACGATAGCAATCCACCAAATTGCAATGCATCCAGAAAGAATTTGGATTGCGAAAAGCTGTTCGCGTACGGAGAATTTTCGTAGTTTTTTGCATAAAAGAGCGCCCACGAGAGAGTAAGAAATTTCCTCATGCTACGAGTTTTAGTGCAAGAAATTTCTGTGGGCTGGTTTGTGAAAACTGTCAAATCTGTCAAATCTGTCAAATGAGTGTATTTTCAACTTTTTCTTGTTCAATCCGTTCGTTTACTTTTTCGTTATTTCAGCTCTCTCTGAGAGAATTTTACCGCCACTCTTCGAAATTTGATAATCTTAGAATTTTAGTGCAAAAAGTACGCGAATGGTCCTATTTATACTCAGTATGAAGGTAGGTTTATATTATGTCATATTACGAGTATGTATTATGGTCATATGGCATCATACTTGCGTAACTTAATCCAACTTAATTGTTATGTAAATCATATAGTATTATTTGATTCGATGTGTAACATTACTATGATATACTTACTTGACAATATCCAACTTCTGGATTATACCTAGCGTATCCTAAAAGAATCCGTTTTAATTTCGCTTGATTTATAGTACCCGCTGGGCCAGAACACAGACTGGAGCCCGTTCGGTGAAGATCCTGCAAAATAGAAAGCGAATACTAAAATTTAAAATTCAATTCAATTATGAGTACATACTTTAACTATTTGAATTCCCAACTCCTCGTCATCTTCTCTCCATTGTTCGCTAAAACACTTGACTTCCTCCTTTTCCCAGTCAACGTTTTTCGACTTTAAATACTTTTCCGCTAATGCCAGCCACAGCTGCAATGAATTAAGAATAGAATTGAGTTACATTTTAATTTCCTTTTACAGTCATGATGATGTCTATAGTATCTCTCTCTCTCTGAGGCTGTAGTGAAATGTGTATTTACCTTCCGCCTAAACTCTGGTGGCATACCCCCAGGCAAACGGGCAACCATTTTCATTGCATGCAGCCATTGATTGAAATCCGATGAAGAATTCGTTTCATCAGTAATTATTGGCCGGGCTGCTGGTTCCCCGCGTCCTTTTACAACAGCGCCGGGAGGTGGTGAGAGATTAAAACGCATTTCCCGACTCGACTCCCCTAATAGGAAGTATAATGGAATTGGAATTAATTATGTACTTTGGTGTTTTCGAATTGCAAATTAGATCTTACTAAGTGTGCATATTATTAGTGAGATTGGCATGCGGATGCGTGTATTCATTAAACAAAAGGAAATAGTAAAGAAATACCAACAATATATTATCGAATATTTCGTCTTAAGATAAAAAAGTTAAAACAAATTGAAAGCACATATCAACTTTCTAACCGTACATCAAGGAAAATAATCCAAAGGACGTCTCAAATTTCAGCACATAATTTTTTCGCCAAAGGCAATTTGAACTTGTATCTCATCCATTCGTTCTATGCGTATGAAATTTTAGAATGTTAGGATTAAATATGTTCTACCAGAATGTTCTCATTCCCGATTTTTGCTGGACACGTTTACTTTAAATTTTATATAAGACTTTAATGCTCACTTTTATAGTGAGTTTAAGCCGAAGTTTAATTAAACCTGAAAGAAAAGTAAATAGGGAGAGGGCAGTAAAAAAAAAACCACCTCCAGTCAATGAAGATATTGGTTCTGATTCACTACCACCACCCAGTATTGAAGGAGTTAATGTAGTCATTAGACAAATGAAAAATAACAAAGCTGCTGGCTCTGATGGACTTCCAGCTGAACTCTTTAAATGTTGAAAAGATGCCTTGGTAAAGTGCATGCACCAAATTATCAATCAAGTATCGATGGAGGAATGCATGTCCTTCGACTGAAGTATTAGCTATATATGTATACCCTAACTTCAGAAAAGGCGATCGTATGTCTTGTAAGAACTACCGTGGCATATTCCAGTTAAATGTCGATTTTAAGATCTCATCCAACGTACATATTATGTGAACGTCTTCTGCAATATACTAATCGGCACGTACCACTGTAGCTTCCAGCCCGGTAGACCGACAATAGACCAAATTTTCACACTCAGACAAATTCTAGAAAAGCTTAACTTATTTCAAACCTACAACAATTCCATCGACTTCAAAGTCGCCTATGACCGAATTCATTGTCTCGAGCTCTACCAGTCGAACAAAAACAAAATGATCTGTCTAAAGCGTTGGGCAGAACGTCTCTGTTAATAAACTACTATTTCGGTGTGGTTAATTAGTTCACCTATCTCGGAACAGATATAAATCCACAAATGACACCTTTCTAGAGAACCCTAATAACCCTAACAACTTAGCAAAACAACTGGCTTCAAAACTCTTAACTCGGCGGACTAAATTAATGCCCCATAGAATGCTCATCTTGAAAGCGGAGCAATTATTGGTCACCTTCAATAAAAAAATAGTTCGTCGAATATTAGGTCCCTTATGCGAGGTGGGCGAATGCAGGAGAAAATGCCTCCGCGAACTCTATGAGCTGTACCACGATGTGGATTAAGTCCAAAAAGTCAAGATACGCCGACCATCGAGCGAATGAACAACATAGCTCCAGGCAAAATGATATTGGAATGACAGCCCACAGGTTCGAGACGACTAAGAAAACTGAACCTCCGATACAAGACCAAGTTGTCGCGGATGCCAGAAAACTTGTTTTCTCAGAACCTGAAGCACAGTGCCCGGAACCGTAAAAGATGGAAGGCAACAGTGTCTCAGGCAGAGACTCTACAAGGGAGTCAAAACGTAATTTTGTACTTGATTGCACTTTCAAAAGTGAAATAAAGTCCTGCAACCCCCCTGGTTGTGATCACTGTAGGACTTGGAGTAAGTGCGAGGCTTTTGTATGTAAAGTTCGGAACCACACCCTTTTTCACAATACTATTCTCTCCATATAGTTGCTATTTAGACTTTATTTCCACTTCGACTGCATTAAGGTCCAAAACGTTTTGGACCTTTTTGCATTAGACTTTATTACATGGCACCGAACAACGGAAGCCCTTTGTAAACGGAATTTAGTTTAAAAGAAATGTATTATCCAGCTACAATAAAGATATCTATCTTCAATACATTTCAAAACCTTTTTTTCTCATTCGCAAGTGTTTGAAAAAAAAATGCAGATCAAAAACCTAATAGCTTTATTATAAGTGGCAACATGTTTGGGCATAAAACAACTTGCAACAAAGTTAGTTGGGTTTTAAAGCAACGTTCAACCAAATTTATAATTTGGCGATCAGTTGTCGTTTTAGAGGTTCTCTCATGGATGTCTAAAAACGGATGGGGTGCCACCGTTCCCAAAGATAAGAAACAACCTGGTGTGATGTGAAAATGTTCTTTACCTCTTTATATTCCGAATATAATTGCGAAAAGCATTGTTGGTAGAGTACAAGTAAGTCAATGGACTCGGATGAAGAGACCTGGAGTCGGCTTGAAAAACGTAAACACTGCATATATCAGGCATGTCATCAGAAGATAGGGATAATGTAGAATGCCAATGTTGCATGAATAGTAGATCGATCAAACAGAACATGATGCACAATATTAGAGGATTCTCAACAGTTGAGGAAGAGTTGGAGAGATCTGAAGCTATTTGCCAGAAATCGTACGCCTGCGACCTAAGTGAGTTGGAGTAGAGCTTAGGCTACCGGGAGCCTCCAGAAAAGTAGGTCAGTTGACCCCGATCGAAAGAGTGAGACTGAAGATGACTCAAAAACAATATGGACTATGTCAGGATGAGTGGATGCCACCCAGAAATAAGGGCAATCCACCTCAAGAAGGGTTAACGGGGGATAGGATCGAGGCCGACAAGGTCTTAATTACGTTACACCGGACTTATGAAGCTAACATTAATTGAACGAGCGACTATTGTGCCAAGGGTTATGTAGAGAAATGAAAGCAACTACAACATGTTCTCGATGGCTCTAGATGGCATTCCATATGTGGCAATGTCTTCGGGATCGAGATACTGCCCTAAATATCAAGTTCCAATTAACATTAAACACAAGAAAGGGTATGCAGTCTTGATGTTTAGGAGCAGCCGTCGCGTTTTCCCCATCTCAATCTTGTAGTTTGGGAAATAAGAACGGGAAAATGATCAAATGGCACCTAACTGATGGAACGAATAAAATAGGAATTGGACCAAATAAATAAGTTCAGAGGTATTTCAAAAGTGTAGGTGTGCAAGGAAGCGTACATAAAGTTGTTTAAATAAAGGGAGATACAGATAATTGAATTCGATGTGCTTTTGTTATTTTGAGTTGAATAAATTATTGTGCTCATACTAAAAAAGCCATTGTTTTATCCTGTGATCGATCTGGAAAATTAAGACTCTGTGCAAGCGGGAAACTGGGGAGTGTTTGAAGATCTAAGAGGTAAGAGCGGAGAGTCTCTGCTATTAACATAAAAAACTGGTGTGGATCAAAAGAATATTTCCTTGATACTGTACTAACTATTTTAAAGGGTGATTTATTTAGAGGTATTTTTTTATCTATAATTTTTTTTTAACAAATGACGCATTCTTCCACTTAAACTGTTATGATATTTTTGTTCAGAATTGTTTGATATTTTATCACGGAAAGTCGTAGCCTGGCACAAGGTCCTTAGATCGCTGAATTGACTACCTAGATCGTGTGATATACCTCTAGATACCTCTAGACTCTAAAGTCCAAGGTCTACATAGATGAGTCTTGTACGATTGAGAAACTGGCAGCCATTATTACTCTCGTTATTCGCCAAATATCACTCGAATTGTTAGGATGCGTCATCGAAAATTATAACTTCAAAATGGATCATGATATGTAACCACTGTTACGGCAAGTAATTTAAAAGAAATAATCATTAAAAAATAAATGCCAAGAATGGTTCTTTTGTTGAATAATAAAGGTAATCCGATAAAATTAATTCTTTTTAGTTTTTCTTTTACTTATGAAAAAAGTACTTCTAAATGAATCACCCTAGTACAAATAAACAAATGAATACGCCCGTTGGCTATCTAAACGACACCAAATACAGAGAATAAGAAAGACACCAGCTCTTTCTTAGTGCAATACGCAGAAACTTTAAAATCACTTAGTCTGTTCATCTTGCTTCGGGTATTTATCATTAAAAGCATTCTATGTTCGTGAGCAAGGAAGACATCCTGAATTAATACTCTATTGCGGTTTTGATTTGATGAAATGAGAATTAAAAAAAAACGAGGTTGCCCTTATTTTCTTGTGGGTTGAAAACAAACAGCAAGAAAACTTTCCTTTCGTAACAAATCCATACATAGGTAGTGAAGTAATCCTATGGTATCACAAAGAGAAACGTGAGTGCGACAAAAAACAACTAAATAGCTACGTATTTGAAATTCACGTTGCAAAATTATAAAATCTTGCTACCGACAGGATTTCTTTATTGACAGTTCGCGGATTTTTCCTCAAATGATATGTATACACATACATACATATGTAGGTACACAATTATAAGCCATGGATCCATTTATCCATGCAATTGATGTACACATGTACATATCTATTTGGCTTATGAGTTAGGTTGCGATTGTGAATAGCTATAGCTAACATTTAAATCAACTGTACTAAGATAATTCAAACAAAGGAGAGCTACGACAATGAGTCGTAAAAAAAAACGCAAATACAAATGTGTATTTGTATATATATGTACATCATACAGTTAAATAGGGTAGAAGATGCAATAACGTATCTGTCACAACCATGACATTTTTATTTAAACCGTACTGCTAGTGGCAAATGGCTTGTGTCTGTTAAGTTCTGGAGCAAGTCAAATTAACAGTACATTTCAACAAGAATCCTCATTATTATATTCCCATCGCGGTCAAAGACAAAGAGAATTAAAACACGAAACTATCTCATTCGTGAATAACTATTCTAGAAGCGAATTTAGGTTCTATATTGCGTGGGTCAGTGGTCATTGTGATGGACTGATGAGTAATGAATTAAAAGTTTAAATCACAGAAAGTGCCAACATGTTTTCCACATGGATGACCTCTGGCTGGCGTCAGATGAACATTCAAGAAAACCCTGTCTACAAATTAATACCACGGACAACGCGTATAGCACGTGAAAATCTGAGCGTAGACTCTAATGGTCATATGATCTGATTTTAATAAGTTCACCTAGCATATTTATGTGATAGAAATACTACCTAAAGAATCTTTATCTTAGCATTAAATTTGAGACTGGTTCTCAATGCGACACCTGATCACTTACAGCAGTGCTGACATGCAGAAGAAACATGATGGTGGTCAGATAAAGCTAAAATTGTGATAAGGGAACGAAAACTGCTTTTAAGGATTGGCCAAAGTGTTCTTCTGGAAGTAGATATGACAAAGCTCGTCTTGAAATGATATAAAACATAAATGCCGCAAAAGTCTCACGAAGAAGAAGTGCACATATTCCAAGCAAAAAGTATGAAAGGCCTCTATCTGAAGTTGGAGGAGATCTCGAATTTCAAGATTCACAAACTGACTGACATAAAAATGGTACAAGATATTTGCTATATGCTTATACATAGTTCTACATAAAAGAAAATTGGTAATACTTATTCATTAAAACTCAGTGTCCAATTGAAACGTAAATAAATTTTCTCCTAATTCAATAAATTTTGTTTACTTTGAACTAAAAATAGCTCATATATTGATTCAATGAATAAATATTGATAACATTATTCACCCGCACGCGTCGTTGGGCAACAAATACGCCGTCGCAATTATTATTTTCACAAGTTCTCAATTGGGAGAGATACATTTTTTATTAGTTAATTTCTCAGACATTTGATTCACTTCACAAACATAATGGATCTAAAAGCCAAAAGAACCATGAACGTAGTATGGGTAAAATTATGATTGATTATATTAATGTAAGGTAAAATTTTTGTTTAACTATTCATATTCAACGAGTCCTTATGTAGTCCTTGCTTGGGAAAAAAAATAGAAAGTCCTAGAAAAAGTCATTCATAAGTGGGATGTAAAAAATTCGTCCGTATACTTGCAGCTATAATATAGGATACGAAATGGATTTTTGAACAAATTTGAATTCGAGATAATATTAGTTCTGTCATTACTATGATAGAAAGGTCGAAAAATAGGTCTGCCGATTTTGTCTGTTTATCTATATGTAATTGTGTATGTACAAGACCATCTTATGATAACTACTGTCTTATTACGCACTGCTGCCGTTGGAAGATCTAACAACACAAGAATACCTAGGTTCAACGTAGACCGACTGAGAGTGCGCTAAGAACTAAGGGACCATCTCTCACGTGGAGTGGAAACAATCGGCAGCTCATTGCCCTCCATCATCCAAGACCATTGGTGTGCTGACAAAACTGTTTTCACATCAGGTGCTGAAAGGATTGTCTGTCGTTCGCAGGAAAAGCTTTCCGAGGATACCTGGAGAAGAGTCAACGAAAACAGCTAAGAGCTTCGATTGAAGCAGCTCCAGCAGAAGGGAAGTCCCTATATCGCATGAAAATGAGAGAAGTGCAGTGTAGCGTGAGACGTGACAAGCGCAATTACATCAATGCGCTGGCCATACAAGTAGAAGAAGCAGCAGCTAGGTGCGACAGCAGAACCGTTTACAGAATCACCAAAGAGCTTATAGGTGGCCGAAGCTCTACTCAACACCCAGTGAAAGGCTTAGACGGTTCGTTGTTAATATCAGATGAGGATTAACTGAAGAGGTGGAAGCAGAATTTTGCTTCGGTTCTAAACAGAGTATTCGCCAGCAATATGTACCCAAGTCAGACTGAAGTGTCCTTTGAAGGATATTTCCGAATTCGCACCACAACCCCCAGTAAGGAAGAGATTATTACCGCAATGATCGTCAAGCTCCCTAAAAAAGGCAATCTAATGCAGTGCGAAAACTGGAGAGATATCTGCGTGCTGCATGCTGCCAAGATAATAGCTAGAATGATCCTGGATCGAATTAAAGAGCACCGTGAAGACACACTCGACGCCGAGCAAGCAAGTTTCCGATCTGGATCCTCCTGTGTCGACCACATCGACAGCCTGCGGATTATCATCGAGCTATGTGTAGAATATCGATCACCACTTCACCTGCTGTTTATCGATTTGATAGTGGCGTTTGATAGTGTCAATCGGGAAGTTCTTTTCACGGCCCTACCTCTGGCGAGCATCAAGAAGTATTTGCTGTCATGAGAAAGCTTCTCAAAAACCCTCCTGCCCTTCGGATACGGCATAAAACTATAGGTCCCTTCTGTACGTACAGAAATGTATACCACGCACAATCCGTACAGCTGGGAGAAGCTAGACCTTGGCCCGCTATGAGCTGCTTACGGCCTAATATTTATTTATTTTTTGTATTTTACGTTAAGATCTTTGTTCAAAAGGAAACAAAATTCAACTCCTACAAGGATTGACACGAAACGACCTGCCGAATAGCCTGAATACACTGTTTTCGACAAAATTTTGTTCAGGGAAGAGGCACATTTCTAACCTAAAGGGTTCATCAATAAACGAAATTCCCGAATTTGGGCTGAAGAGCAACCAGAAGAGATTGAAGAACTGCGATTACATCCAGGCAAATCAACGATTTGGTATGGCTTACGGTCTTGGGGAATCATCAGTTCGTATTTCTTCAAAACAACAAGGCTTTATTGCTAAAAAAATTCGGTGAACAGGTGATTTCGCGCATCGGACTGGTAAATTGGCCGCTTAGATCATGTGATATCATACTTCTAGACTCTGCTTTTGTGGCGTTTAAATTAAAGTTCAAGGTCTACATGGATAAACCGGATACTATTGAGAAAATACAAGTCAATATTACACACGTTATTCGCCAAATACACTCGCGTAATATTCGAACGCGTTATGTAAAATTCGAACTTCGGAATGAATCATGTTAACCGTAGTTACGGCCAACATTTGAAAAAAAATAATCTTTAAAAAATAAATACCATAAATGTTTTTTTTGTTAAAAATTACAAATAACCCTATAAAACTTAACTTTCTATTTTTTTTAATTTTTGAAAAAAGCACCTTTAAATGAATCATCATTTGTTGCTCTGTTGGTACTCCTAAGGTTTTCAAAAGGTATTTTAATACCTACTTAATTAGTTTTGAAAGGAGTGATTTGCTTAAAGAACTACGTTTGATCTTTCTGAATTAGATTGCTCATTTGATATCATACATATATAGGGGCTATCATTTTCATTCAAATAATTTCGAATCATTTTGCCAATATATAAAGGGTAGGTACATTTTATTTTATGAATCTTTATTGCGAGCATGCACTCTATAACCAGGAGAAATATAATTCTAATTAAAATGTAAACATTTGAAGCCATCATGAGTAGATGAACAAGCATAAAAGCAATTTCTAATAACTAATTGATATTAAAGTAATTAAATTACCTGATGATTCATTCGAATCCTTTTGAATGTAGCTACCAGCTAAGTTCTTAATCGAGTTGAAGAGATGGCTCATATCAAGCGATATACTTCGGTGTTCTTCTGAACATCATCATACGACGTTGTCAGAGGAAGACAATTCCTTTTTTACTTTTCAATTATATTAAATATGTACATATTGGTTCATCGCTTAATAAATGGGGAATAAATTTTGTTGATGAATTTTATTATGTTCCTTATTGCGAAAGTTATAAATACGTAAAAGCTTTTCTTTTGTTAGCATTAAAAAGAAACCTTTGAAGGTAATGCATCGACCAAAGCCTGATGCCTTGTGAGGCTCATTGCAAACCAGACAGTGGGGAACACCATTGAACATTCACTTTAAGTACGCATATGATAAGGACTTAACCACATCCTCAGAGTTCTAATGTAGTAGGTATCTTCTTTTTTTGAGAAACAACGGCATGATTTGATTTTAGAGCAAATATTTTTATTTATTGTGAAGTAATAATATATGTTTCGACTCACTCCCCTATAATGCGCTCAACATTGGGTCCCAAACCTTATATATATATATATATATATATATACATATACATACGTCATCCATATTTTGTGAAAGTGTTCGCTGAGTATTATTTTTAAAGTAAAGACCCATGATAGCAGTAGTGTGTAAAAAGCTCTAACCCGTACATTTCTCTGGATGGATGAAGTTTTAAGAATCAATTCAGGAAACATAGTAAAATTTGGCAAACAGTGGATGAAGTTTTGAAATAATTTTTCGCAATACACCAGTGTTGTTGACGCGTGAAATTATATGTACATAATGATTTGCCAAAGTATTCCGAACATCATCAATTTACATCTGGTAAATTAGACATAGACATAAGGATCAAGGAAACAAATAAACACCCTCTACTACCTTAACCTCTAAATGTACAGTGATATAGTTTGAATTATGTAAGTCTAGTAAATGCCAAGGATCTTCATTATTTTGTATTTAGTTAAGAACCTATTTGTGTCCCATCATAAGAAAATATTCTCTGCCACCGCCATAAGAATGGGGAGCCAATTGTAAGTTTGAGCTTACATATTTATATTTATGCTATGAAATTGTGGTAGACTATATAATCAGATCAATAGGGCACACATGTAGATGCAGTTACTGTTTTTATTTCTCGCATGAACGAAAGAGCCTCTTACGATTTTATAAGATATGTTCATGTGCAGTTAGAGAGGTTATGACAGTAATTTCACGAGTTATGGACCTACCAAAATTGCATGTCGAAAATAAATGTCCTTGTTACGACATAAAGTCCGGGGGATATAATGACAGCCAGTATGCAAATTGAGTTAGTAATGCTATAAAACGATTCAAATTTATTTTATATATTTGGAAAATGATAAAAGGTAACAATGCCCTAAGATTTGATAATTTTCGAATGAGGAAAATTACTCTTTTACTAGCCATACCGCTTATACAGGAAAGGCATGTGACATTACCAAAATTTTGGGATAAACGCAGTTACACTGACACCACCATAATTTCTAAATTATCCCTTCTCAAACATATCAACACTTTCAGGAGCAGATATGCGCGTATAGAGGGCCAACTATAATTGAATTAAGGCTTTCGACGTATCCGTACGTTGACATGTGAATATATATATATGTATACTGCACTCATAATGACTTTTCGCCTCGCTCGTTCACTTTTGCCTCCATACGTAAAGAGCGGTTTTATTTGCACATTCCATACGGAGCGCAGAGGATAGTTACATCGTGTGAAAAAATATGACATACGGTCACGTTTGCTTAATGCAGTTATGGGTGCGCTCGGATTTTGACAGCCCACGATCGCAAGCTTAATTCAATTATGGTTATGCCTTAAGTTTTCTTCAGTGCAGTCATTTCCATAAGTTATCCATAGCAGAAGCATCTGCAAAGTAGTTTCTTCGGTGTTCCATAAAAATTTCAATTTTTTTGAAGAATTTTTTCCAGATTATGTGTAAATTCAAATTTGATTCATTTTGTACGTTTTGAAATCATTTTAGGATTTACCCCAGCTGATTGTTCAATTTCGTGTAGATTCGTCAACAAAAGTAACCGAAAAACTTTACGAAACGAGGCCAAACGCTATCGACGAACTTACTTTTTATTCGCACTGATTCCGTTGTCAGACGAAACCATTCAACTCATATATTGTAGTTTAGACTTTAGGCAGGGGAATGATGCAAGTTCCCCTTTTTATTTAAGACTGTGTTGATATTGGACTGACCGATTTTTTTATTTAGCTCGTATCGTGGAGATAGTTCTGTGTATGCACCACATACGAACAGACAGTCGGGTTAAACAAGAACGTACGGCTTGTAATTTTATTCAAGTGGAATTATGTAAATATGAATATTAAAGTTATAATAAATGTTAACTCAAGATTCACAGTCATGTAAATATTTTGCAAAGTCCGTCATTATATTAAGTGACTTAGCGACTCTATAACAGCAGACTATCCTAAGGGTCACTGAATTCCAACGGACTGTCTTAATAAAGACATCTGCGCTGTATTGCCACAAGTGATTAGTTCTAAAAGATGACACAGGCTTATGAGGACCGTTTTGTTCAAAGAGATGAAGCTAGAATCAATCTTCCACTCCATTTTCCAGTGCATGCGACTGATCTGACTTCAATGAGAGACTTGGAAATCGTAGCGAAAGCTCTTGTTCTCTTTGACGCCGATTATCCTGAGATCGCGTGGTTTTAGAAATAAACTCCTTCCCATTCGGCTTGCTTATGGAAGGCTCTGATTTCGATCGACTCTTCCACTCTTCAATTAATTCATTGGCCTGTTCGAATAGTACCATATCGGCAGCATCCCAATTATTCTTACGCTACTGTGTCAAACGGTTAAGATTGTTGAATGCTGCGCGGTGTAATGGTGGATCGAAATTTCTTACCAGTATAGGTTAGAGCGTACCTCATTATTGATATGCAAGAGCTTTAACTGTTTTCCAACGCGAACTGTATCCTGTTCGTTGTAGCTTCTATTGTCTTTCTGTCCTGTTCTGTCACTGTGTTTAGCCTATCTGCACTTCAATCATTACCTGACTAGAATGCTGAGCTAACACAATGTAATCACTAAAGTGCAATGTACAATATTGCTACAATGTACAATGGTTACTTAAGCGTTTCGTACCCCGACACACAAAACAATTATAAAACGGTAACCTGTCAACAAAGAAACAAAGTACAGCCTGGAGAATTTTGTGCCTTTTGAACAAATATTTTAGCTCATGGGATCAGGAACTACCTGTTTAAAAAGTCAAATTCATCTAAAAGAATTTTACAATAGGGGTTTCAAAGCTTTGACAGGTGATAGTGGCCTTATTGTTGAAGCTATATCTGTCAAATTGACTGTCAATTGTTTTGAAGCAAAATGGAAAGTTATAAGGTTCAAGAAAATGTGTAAATGATTAAATCGTTTTCGGAAACTGGGTCTTCTTCTGTTCGAGTAAAATTTCAGTCGAAAAAGTATATATTCAGCGACGAGGCCCATTTCTAAATGAATGGGTACGTCAGCAAGCAATCTTGTCGAATTTGGGACGATAACAATCCACAGGGTATCCACCAAATTCAGTTGCATTCAAAGAAAGTCATTGTTTGGTGTAAATTTGAAACTGACGGCAACAGGCCATACTTGAAGAAGAAGAAGTATGGAAGAAGAAAGACGTGGGCCAGGCGATGATAACCCATAACTTTGATTCTATTTGGATGATATGGACACCGACGACATGTGGTTTCAATTATATGGCGCTACGTGCCACACAGCCCGTTTCAAAATGGACATTATACAAGACATTATCTCACGCGGATGCCTTGTGAATTGGCCACCGAAATCGTGCGATTTGCGGGGTTTTCTTAAGCCACAAGTCTATGCCAATAAACCACAAAGCACTACTGCCCTGAAAGCCAAAATAGTCAATGTCTTCAGTCAAATTCAGCCTGATTTATGCGCCAGAGTTATGAAAAATTGAACGTTTCGGATGCTCACCACTCAGCAAATCCACGGCGGACAGTTGAATGATGTTATATTCCATATTCATACATAATGGGATACATAAGCCTTCTAAATAAATAAAAAAAAATAATTATATCGCACTCACACTTTGTTTCAATCAAAATTGAAGATGGGAATTGTTTAATGGAACACTCTGTACTTGTAATATCGTGTCGTTAGACCGGAAGGGAAGTTTGTGTTAAAAAGAAGCAAACAAGTGGAAATATATCTCCATAAAATTTCAGGTCATTATCATTTTGTCCATCGAAAAATTGATCTCGTGAAATTTTCCAAAAAACCAGTGAAAAATGCTACAATCCGCCTGAAGCGAATCGTATGATACCCTATCCCTATCTTATATGATCGTGTCAGTGGGCGGTGGAAAATGTATTCACAAAATTTTCTATTTTGCCCTATAAACTAATATTTTTACTCGAAAATTAATTTTTGAAGTAAACGCCCCTAAAAAGTGGGCGTGGTCATATACAATGTATAGACGATTTGTAGGTTAAGTGGATATCTACATATTTGCTCAAGTAAGTTTTTTCGAGTTTCATATGAAAATAGTGGAAAAGTGATTTTTTTGAAAAGTGGGCGTGTCAGTGGGCGGATTTTAAAAATTTTTACACTTGTATTGCTTACTTTTACAAAGACCTCGTATACAAAATTTCATCAACCTAGCTCAAAATTTAAGGCCCAAAAACTGGTGACATACGGACGGACGGACGGACGGACGGACGGACGGACGGACATGGCTTAATCGACTCGGCTATTGATGCTGATCATTTATATATATACTTTGTTGGGTCTATCTTTAATATTTCTCTATGTTACAAACTATGTGTCAAACTTAATATACCCTTAGGATAGGGTATAATTACAAACTATGTGTCAAACTTAATATACCCTTAGGATAGGGTATAAATATTCTAAGCAGTTTCCACATCATTGTCTTATATGTATATTTACTGGTTCTCATCTGCATACTAAAATGACGGATATTTTTAAGAACTACGTAAGGTATAGATTTGCATTTTTATATCCTCGATGGGGGGTTCCTGCCAAAGAATTTAGTATAATTATTCGCCTTTTCTCCTATGTGACTTGGGACATCCCAAAAATACTTTCTTTTATATATATGTACATATATACATATATGTATGTTTGTATATATTTATACATGTATAACAAAGGTTAAGTGCCATTAAACATCACTACACAATTCCAAGGTAAGACATCCCACGTGTAGTTGAGATACAGAAGGTTAAGCGCCAATATTTGTCACCAAAGTGTGTACACACTCGTCACTTAAATGCCAAGGAGATTACAAAACAAATACGAGTACATACTACCAACCTTAATACGAAACGATTTTCTTTTAACAACCGCAAACGATTGGTTTATTATTGCTCCTTTAACTCTCAGTGATAGATACATCACTTGTTGGTTTTGAAAAGTTCTTCTAAAAATATCATTAACTCTAATAATATACAACATCGAAAATACATACAACCATGCAACAGTAAAGGACAGAAAAAAGGATACACACGACATCAAAAAATTTAGAAAAAAGATACTGTTAAGACACAAAGAAAATAGCCAGAAAAAAAAGAGTACATTCAACTGCGTAATCACCCATTTTTTAAGTGTATTTCTTTTTTGTTTTTTTTTTTAGTTCCAAGGAGTCTTTCCATTCGATCCTTTCAACGTGTATGGTATCCTTAAACATGTAACAAACATCTTGAGAAAGATTACAAGGTACTTTTGTTTTGTCTTCTACTTTGTTGTTTATGACCACGTAGTTAGATCTGCATCTATCAACATATTTATAAATGGCAATGAATTTAAAAAAAAAAAATATATATATATAGTCGCTCTTATTTCTCGACTTGACCCACTTTTTGCGTAAAAAGTCGGACAACTTTTCAAGCTTTTAGTTTAAACCGCAAAAGGGAAAAAAAATCATGGTAAACATATCCCCTATGCACTTTTTGACACCACTTTTATCAATCAATTGCCATATCAGCGCTCGAATTTTATTATGAATAATTAATTCATGTACAACACTATAATCAAATCACTGCACAAAAGTATCCAAGTGCCCAATAAAGGTCGAGTGAATTTTTCTCTTCCTTTTTTTTTTTCTTTATTTTGAATACCAAGAACAATATACGTATTGATATTTTGTTGAACGATCGATATTTTTCTTGAAACACGAACAATATGAAAGTATCTAAAGCCCGTATGAGTTTTGAATTTTTTCTTTATCTAAGGTCAGTTGGATCGAGTTAATTGATTAGGTAGTTCATGTGAATGTGCGAGGAAAAGGAAAAAATGACCCTCAATAGTGGAATTACAAAAGTAAAATAACCAACCGAAAAGAAAAAAAAATTAAGGAAACACAAAGTGGTAGGTAGGTATCTAAGCTTTTTACATGAACTATGCGAACAATGCGGACGACTAGTTGACGATTGAAAGTTTTGAAGTTCACTGAAAGAAAACACTGACAGCAATTGTGGTCGTCAATGAAATTTCGCTACGAGTATGCATTTCCTCATACAAGCAGATATCAGTTTGTTTTTAATGAAAATGAGATAGTGTGTGGTTATTTTGAAAGAAGAAGGACATGCGCAATGGTTTTGTTGACGGAAAATCATCCCTTACCGAGCCTTGAAGATACAATAACATCCAGAAATCCATACAGAATTGTTTGATGGGTACGGTTCTTGTCTCTGCTGATTAGCACTCGTTCTAGATATTTACTCATCAGGCGGATTTCCAACTCTAAAATCGAACCGATATCAGACAGAACTTTATTGCCTGAACAAAAATAAAATATATATTTATTTCAACTTATTTGACATAATCTTACTAAGTTTTGCAAGCAACCGCGGTTCGTACAATCTTAGCTGCATTTTGATTCGTCGTCTTTTGCTGTGTTTTCGAGCGATGCTTGATGGAATTCGACCATAGATCTCCCACAGGAGCGAGTTAAGAAGTCGTTTAATTTCACTGAAATTGCACGGATTGTTAGCTCTAGCAGTGTTATTTTTGAACTAGTAAGAGCGGTAAAGTGTTATAGCCTCTTTGGTAGCTTACCTCATTGTGGCCTTTTTAAATGTAAATTATTTTTATCTTTTGATAAGCACGTAAACAAGAAACACAAACAAAAGAGTTATCGTTTTTATTTACATGACTTTTTGACTAGAAACTACTTTTGTGAAGTAGGAAATAATTATTTTAATTTCAATTAATTCAAGTCAACTAGTCATAGTAACTTTTTACCTTGTTTTACAGTCTAGCACTTAACAATGTAAAGATAAGAGTTTGTTAATGGTAGGTGTTTGGTAGCCGCAAATATCCTTACCAAAATCATTGAGACACAGTTGAGGCTTTAACATCAGCGATAAACATTGGGCCAATCATATAAACCGTCGGAGCTACATATGCTGATTTAGCAGAGGATTTACTGTATCTTAGGAATATTGTCTCGATCGATGGTGGAACCGAACTGGAAGTCAGCAGAATTTCCTAAACAAAATCTGCGTTCAAAATATTGTCCGAACTATAATGAAGCATTGTAATCAGGTAAAATCAAGGCAAAACTCTGTTTTGTTTCAATGCGTAGTATTTGTACTATTACTTATGTATATTAATGCAGCAGGTGGAGAGTACTCGGTAGTATCACGAGAGAGTTAAATTGCGCAACATCTTAAGAATTATCTGACTTAACCAACACCTCTAACAGGGAACGGGTCAGGAAACTATTGGCACAATTAATTAACCAACGCTGGAAGTGGCAGTGGCAGTGGATTGAGAAAAATTACACGACTTCGTTCCTGCGCTGAGGGTACATATGTCAGCATTAGACGCCTACACTTTTAAATTATTGCACTCCTTTTTCTTTTGGTTTTATTTAACGTACTTTATTAAGGCTTACTTACTTATGGGTCCAAGGGTCTCTACAATACCTAAGCGCTGTCGTGTGCGGTTTCTGTGTATGTGCCCCAGCTCTCCCCAACTCTTCCCACTTGCCATGCTTCCTTCTCAACTGTTCTGCGCGAAGTACTCGTAGGACCGCCGGCCGCGTAGCCTTCCTATCGCTAGGTTAGCTATGGACCCTTTCGGAGAATGTGACCACTCCACTATCGTCCTCGTATGGTTGCTGTCCGTTAGAAATACGTTTTGGCCAGAAAAGCCTTAAGATGTAGCGTATTGCCTAACGATCGCAGCTACCTCGTGATAGTGGCGGTCACTCTCCATGTAGCAAACCCAGGACTCAACGTTCGATAGCATTAGAAAGAAACTTTTGTTGCACTTGTTTAGCTCCAGCCCAGAGAAGGAAGCTCACCTCCTGAACCTTCTTCCAAGATGAGCCATAGATTCACAACTTATGACTCAGATAATGAGTTTATCTATTAACTGAAGTTAATTAGGTGTTCTACCTTGATAGCAACATAGGCGCTATAGGATGTAAAAGTTACTTTCCTTAAGTCAACAATTAAAATGTTCCCATAGACTTGACACAGTGCAAATGTTAAACTTCACTTATCAATATTTACACTGTGTACTAATCTTTAGTACGCCAACACAGTTTTGGCTAATGTACGTATGAACTCAGAGAGAACTGCAGTAAGTGGTTCGTTTTTTCGATCAATTAATTAAATTCTAATTATTCACACATTCGTATTCATTCACAAAAATTATGAGATATTCATATTCATTCCAAAAAAATGATTGGCTACACTTTTATGCCTGTCATTGAGTTGTGAATAAGGCAATGAATGATTCCACTGACTCGTACGATCTTCTATGTATGTACATATGTATTTGCAGTGCTCTGTTAAATATTTGAAACCATTTTAAGGCTCCTGAATCACTTGTAGATTTCAAATACCTTGGGTGTGAGCCTACTACGCATTTAAGTATTCCTGACGGTGAGGATTCATATCCCAAAGTGAAGTTCCTTATCGTATGAATTATGTACATAAATATCATACTTGCTTGATTTCTGTATGAATATAATTGTAAGAGGCTCTTTTTCAGCGAATGATTCACAATTACAAATAAATAGATTCATGCAGTTCCCTAAACATAAAACATGGGCTTTCCAACAGGAATTTCTAAACTTTGACAGGTAATTGCAGCCATATTATTGAAGCTACATCTGTAAAATTGACTGTTCTTTCTTGTTTGTTCAGTCTGTTCAAATCAACATGAAGAGCTATAATGTTCAACAACAGCATATGCAAATGATTAAATTTGCTGTCACCATAGTCCGTCCTTCCGAGAGGACTATTCGCAACGTGGTGGATGAATTCGAGTCAACCGAATGGCACACAATTGACATTTTGGACAAACGATTTCCGAAGATGATAGAAAATTGAATGTTTCAGCGAAGCCACGGCGTAGTGGTAGTGTATTCGGTCATTGAATGAGAGGTTTGGTGATCAATTCCCGACCAAGTCCATTCAATTTTCACAGTATTAAAAATTAAATAATTCGCTCAGAAAGCGCTTCGTGTATTTCAACATGAACGCGAAAAAAACACTGTGAATTCAAACGAATGCAAAAATCACACACAACTCTCTCCCCAATCGAATTGGATACCACCCATGGAGAATAAACATTGAAACCTAATATCACCTGAGTTTCAAATACCACTACACCAACTCTTTCCTATCCTTTCTTCTCTCTTCCAAATTAACTAACGCCCGTGCCCTGTTAAGCAGTATAAGGGTATTCATATCCCCTTTGGCATGTGCAGATTATAAAAAAAAAAAAAAAAGCTAAAGCAGGCATTTGAATACTATATTCGATATTATAATGGCGTACAATGGGCCTTTTAAATAAATAAAAATAATTTTAAAGCCTTCCCCAAACCAACGCGATAAATTCGTGGCGACAGCGACAAAGAAATTCACGAGTATACCCACACCAAAGCGATAGTTTTGGCGCAGTATTTGCGTATAAAATTGGGAATTTATTCACAAATTCAATCAACCTTTCAGTAAACCCCATATTCTTCAACCGCGACAAAAACGCTGCATGCAGCGGCACCCAAGAAAATCGCTGTCGCGGCGTCAAATAATCGTGTTGGTGTGGCGTCTCTCTTATGCCGCTGTGTAATTTGAATGACAGCAATCGCCGAGATTCATCGCCATCGCGGCGGCAGGAATTAAATCGCGTTGGTTAGGGGAGGCCTTAATAGTATTCCACTCACAGTTCGTCTTAATTAAATTTAAAGAAAATAGTTTATATAGACGATTTAGACGTTGTAACTAAATTTATATTTAATATAACCTTTTTGGGGTAAAAATTAAGAACAAACTCAGCAGAATCCATCGGATTAAGACAAGATTTTTTAGTTATAATTCTTATCCATTTGTGTGTTGAGTGAAAAGTTCCTATACATGCCGAACTTGTAGATATTGTTGGAGAACTTCTGAGGTAATGGGAAGTTGCGTGTTGGAATCGTGTATGCATTTGGTGAATAAAATCCGTACTCGGAGTTGACGGTGCGATAAATTGGGTTCTCTTCTACTTCTATTCCATAACCTTTGAATAAATCTGAAACAAAAAATACTTATTAGGACTTTAACTTCAAAAGAAATCTTTTACTTACAAGGACATTCCTTCCGTTCAGATTTCTTCAAATCCTCATAGATCTTTGCAGTGTTGACTATTGGCTTTGTCTTCAGAAACTTCTGGTATTCCTTTTCGGGGTCAAATGTCTCGAACTGGTCACAAACTTTGTCACACATTTTAATTTATATAGAATAGAAGTAGAGCTTGGAACTCAATGAAGAAAATCAACCTTCGCTTCTCGAATTTATTTTTTTATTGACAAAACTCATAAGGATAGCTATTCTTCATGAAACGTTGCTAAGTAAATAAAGTTTAAATTCGAAGTACTTTTCTCTTAACCACCAATGCTGCCACCTATAGCGTTGCACTATGTAGCAAAAGGGAAGAAAAAAAAGTCCTTGCGCAGTTGAAAATTCAGTAAAGAATTGATTTTTTTAGAAAAGCAAAACAATGGTGCCCGCTCTGTTATGCTAGGGTATCTTTAAATTTCTTTTGACAATGTGGACTCTTTAAGACTTGAAAATGTATACAAAAAGTATCTGGCCATGGATATCGCTTTGGATAGCCCTTTTGGCCGAGTTTCATTTAAGCGATGGCGTAAAAAGAGGCCCACATCATCCACGAAGTGAACAATCTGTGCACAAGAAACATTTAACCCACGAAGAACAGTGAGAACGTTAGTGTTGGGTGTAAAATTACAATTTCTTAGATTGCTTATTATCTTTTAGTCGAATTGAAGATGATTTGCATGATATGGGAATCAACGTTAATCTTGAAGAAATGACGGAAGACGAAAAACATTTCTACTATTTCAAAGTAAGTACAGTGATTGGTATGAAGGGAATGCGAAATGTAGGTTATACTCTGAAAGATATTATTGCTCAGTTAAAACAAACCTTTACCTACAACGCAAACTACCTTAAGCTATAACAATAAACAATCTGCTGGTAAAACAGAAAATGCACTGGTAAAAGGGAAATAGTGATAAATTTGTGAAGCGGAAGTTCTATCTGCCTAACACAGATAATAGAATGACATATGTACATTCGTCCTCCATTGTTTATACATAGGTATGTAGAAGGTAAAAAGTTTGGGTGTCTTTGGTCATAGGCCTAATGGGTTTTTCAATGCAAGCACGCCATCATCAGCCAATTCCAAGAACTGCTCTCAATTCCTCAATCGTATCCGGCTTAACCATGTAGAGTTTGGACTTGAGGAAATGAGGCGGGAAATTGTCCCCTCTTTCATGAAGGAATATGGACAATGATTCCACCAGAGCTTTAATCACTTCGGATTGCTCTTCAGGTCAAATATAGCAATTTTGCTTATTGACGTAGTCATTGAGCCAGAAAATTCGAAATTCACGTCGGAAACAATAGATTTTTCAATGTATTCTAGAGCCCAAGGAATGAAAGACTGGCTAGGCTAATTCTCACAGGTGCTCAATTTTGTAGGGTCTAGAGCATTGGCAAAGAAAGAGGGTGATGTCCTTTACACGTTCCTGGTCGCCGCATCTTCTGCAGAGTTCCTCTTCCGTCCGACGCAGTTTCTTTATATAGTACCGTAAAGTGCTATGCCTCGTTAAGATTCGCACGAGAATTGAATTGGATCATCTTTTCTTACGCATATATAAGTCTTTTGGTCGTTGCTTTGTCGAGGATGTCCCTTGTAATGTTGCAAGTTTCCATAGAGCTCTACGTCAATTCTGCCTCTTATCGCAGGGCCGGGCGTTTAAAAAGAGATCAGTTTTTTCTAGTACTTATGTCTGATGAACCTGTTTTTGTTCATCCGTTTTCCAGAAACACTCTCGTGACCAGGAACCTACCAGAGCAGAACCTTGTTATGTGATAGAAAACAAGAACTTCAAGCTCTTCACAACTTTACTTACTTAAATCCTGTGTCCCCTTGTGGGTCCTGGGGCCTCTACAACGCCTACGCGCCATCGTGTGCGGTTTCTGGATATATGCCTCAGCTCACCCCAACTCTTTCCCAGTTGCCGTGCTTCGTTCTCCACTGTTCTGCGCCACGTGCTCCTAGTACCGCCGCGTATTCTACCATTCTGGGTAAGTGAGTTCCATTGCATCGCTTGGCTAGCTATGGATCTGTCACCCTTTCGAAGAGGTTCATGGCCCGTTCTCTGATAAAGCTGTTCGTTAGAGATACGGTTTGGCCAGAATATCCTTAAGAGGTAGCGAAGGCACCTATTGACAAACGTTTGCAGCTTCCTAGTGATAGTGACGGTCACTCTCCAGGTACCACATCCATATAGCAGCACGGAATCAACGTTGGAACGGAACAGTCGTAGCTTGGTGTTTAGGCTAATTACATTACTTTGCCAAACTGTGGATAGCATTCCAAACACAGATTTTGCTTTACCTATTCGGCTGGCTATATCCAGTTCGGTTCCGCCATCGATTGAGACAATACTCCCAAGGTATTGGAAACTCTCTACTATCTCAGTATGTATCTATTGTACTATTCTATGTATATATATATATCCAGCAAAATGATTTAAGGATTAGTGTCATATTTTTCTGCCGCATGGTCAAAGCGTCGGCTTATAAGGTCGCGACGTAAATATTTTGAATGAGTTCAATGTGCAATTTCAACATTTTGGAAAAAAGGCAGGAATCCTCTTGTTGTAATGACAATACCTCAGAATATAAAAGTTCTACTTTACGTGGTTAAGAAACTAAAATTTAATTCGCTGGAAAAACCTTATTAGCTAAGCTCTTTTATGAACTCCTTTCTTCCAGATCCATGACAATGACAAAAACAATGCTTTGGATGGACTGGAGATGCTACAGGCGGCTCTCCATCAGGACGATTCATTTTATAAACTGGACAGAGCTACTTACCTGGAAAACGCAGCCAATGAATTGTATCATATTGTTGGTAAGACTTTAAATCTAAAAATTGCTGAGCACATTTCCTACAAACCTTCCGTCCTTCACAGAGGTCATCGATGAATTTCTCCTAATTGCCGACAGTAACAAAGATGGATTCCTTCACTATCCAGAATACATGAAGGCCGTCAACGAAGGCAAAGAAGTTGATCCAAAAATTGAGCAACTACCTAATTAGAAGACTTTATATGTATAAGCAAATATAGATAAAAACTCTTTCCATGTTGACATTTTCCTACATACATAGATGTATTTACAAACTCCGCCATTTCTACTGTAAGCACAATCCAAACAAATCAAAATAAATTATTTAAGACATAAAAAAGAAGAAAGAAACTTGCAAAGCATTTGCTTAGTAAATGTTGCATTTGTATGTTGAATCGCAAGGTGTTCCCTTGTACCCATCGTATGCTGCCTTCTCAACCAGAACAATTAAATCACTATAACGTGGATTGTCGCGAACGTTACTATAAGAAAGCAAATACGCACTATAAGTCTCAAATTAGTCACAGGCTGTGAGACTCATGACTTACCCTTCGAATTTTTCAATTCCATTTAAGAGAGCCTTAGCAGCGCGGGCATATTCATAGGCAGTGATTGGAGAATGACAGGCAGCCTGGTACAGACATCCATCGTTAGCTGACCCCTGTGCTGCTAGGAATCCAGTAATCAGGCGGCCTTCACCGTCCTCGAGCACAGACGCTGTCAATTAAACTGAAATTAACCACTTGACAGAAGATTAAACATCACTTACATTGTGACAAGCTCCTGCCACGAGCATAGTGACTCCAGTGGCCAGCGCCTAGTAGGCCTGCTGCAAAAATTAACACTTTCAAGAGGATAATCACGAGTAAATTTGTCAAATTCAAGCTCAAAACTTGGCTGTTTCCAGCCGATCGGCTTAGCAGATCCTTTGCGACTTCCACTACAACATGGCCGGCCGGACCGGCGAGAACCGTTTCTGCACTTCTTAGCCAACCACTGTCACGTTCGATAATTTTATTATCACTTATACTAGTCTCATCACTTGCGCTTATTTCGGCCACAATTAGATAGATCACTATACATTTGATAAAAAGATACATTTTGATGGATGGAGAACCCACTGTTACCGATTCAAAAACTCGACTAACATTCAAAATGCGTCCTTGCTTCTTTTATGTATCTACAAGTAGATTAGTTTTTTTTTCAAAAGTATCTACCGTCGCCGCCGCGTCGTTGAATGATAATTTTCTTTGCGCTATTGCAACCTAATGGTTTTGTATACCTGAAGACACACCGTAATAAGATACGTTTGCTAAGGTTCGATGAGCATAAAAACGAAAAGAGTGTTTTGTCGAGACTCCCACTCATCCTAAATTGGTTTTAATATTGTCGCGTTATTGTTGTTGTTGTTGTCATTTTGGGATTAGTGAATCGTGTTTCCATCTAGTTTTGCTCTTTCCTCCAAAAATTGGTCTATGTAATTCGAATGCATGAGCAATTTTAAAACAAAACGTTGGATAGTGCACTTTTCGCTTCAAGGGTTCAGGTAAGCGTATTTGTTGGGTGCAGACGTGCAGGTAAAAGTGGATGCACTTATGATACGAATGCGTTGATAGATCACCGTCGGTGAGTTACCCATATGCGGAAGAAGTGAAATGAAAAGTGATGAGTCAACATTGTCGGAGAACTATAATTCAGATGGATTAAGGTAGCATTCTAGTTAGTCGGATTGGTTGAATGGTTAGAGGGTCTGCTGGAGATTCTATAACAACTGTTACGAGTAGTAGTAAGTAATCTACATCCTAAGGATACAGAGCTGTAATATTAACATCATTCAGATTGGAGGACAAGGATTCGTTTTTGGACTCCAGGTTTCGCCAACTCGCGCAATATGGGCTGCCTGATTTCGGGGGTCAGCGAATCAAGAATGTACCAATCCCCAACGTGTCAATCTGTGAATAACACCATTAGAAAGGTTGGGTTTGGTAGATAGGTGTCTTGTGAGTCACCGATCACTAGACCAACAGTTCAAAACCAGTATACCCAATCATTTAACCGTAGAAAGGCTGTAATAGAAGTCTACTCCACGTAAACGAAAATGATACATTAGCCAGCAATTACGCCTATAACGACCAGTGCGTAAGTTTTACCAGAGATATGATATCTTCTTGCTAAAGGTTACGCATGTCTCCAGATGACCCCAGCGTCACTTGGCTCGACCAGTAGACTCGACTTTTATTTTCTATAAATGAGAGACTCCGTGATAAGTGCAGAAAAATGTTGATTATGTTTCTCACTTAAGTGATACTGAGTGCGAAAACAAAAACCACAGCCAAGTTTATCCAACTACGTGGGACGAACACGTGAACAAAGTTTTTTCGCACAAACGGCCTTTTTTCAAAACCACAAAAATTTACAACTGGTGGACAACATAAAGACGTGCTGACGTGAGCACAGAACACCATACGTACATAAAACAAGGTCTTTATCAAGATCATTCAATAAAAAAACGTCGGCGGACTTCAGCAGAAGCAATAAGCATCAACATCAATAACGGTATCACGTAGTGATGGAACCACCCAATAATGGTACCAAAGCATCTTTCGCATCACGCCATACTATATTGCCAATTAGTGTTGCCAGTTCTAACCTATGAGTGCAAGCACAAACCAAGCCACGCCACATCAACTTTATCTCCTCCACCTTCTCGCATTATCGCCATCAGCAACTACTAACGTCATCATCTTTATCATCATCATCAGTAAAATCATCACCGTAAACAACATCATCATCATCAACAGCAACGTCATCAAAGCCAGTGCAGTGCATACATAGCGTCCCTTGTTATTTTACTGGTAACACAGCAGCTTTATCATCGCCGAAAAAGATCCCAACCAAAAACGAGCAAGTATTATATTTAAGATTTTCATTACTCTCGATTACTGTCAGTTACATATTTTTGAATCGTAGCTTTTTCTAAAATTGTCACTTAAATTTTTTTTTGACAACTCGCGTTAAACTCCCCTCCTTCTCACATTGCATTGTGCAGTACTGTGCATTCACAATGCGCATTAATTTGACGTTTTAATTCAGCTTTATATCATAGACAAACTAATATAGCCGGTCGTCATCGGTCGATTTGATGTTTAGCTCACTCAAACTGAAAACTACCAACGATTTTGAGTGCATTCTGACGTTTCGAACAAAATCAAATCGGAGCACACGCACGCATTCTTCATCGGCGATAGTTTTTATGGGCGCAGTCATTTTGTAGATTAGTTCTGTACAGTTCAATGACAGTCTGTTAAAAGCAGTGCCGTTTCTACTGTTCTGACTGGAGATTACTGTTTCTTTTGCTCGAAAGTCCAATCTCCTGTCTCCTGTTGTCAGAAAGTACTTCCTTAAATTCTCCTATTTTAGCTCTATTCGTTTCTCTTTCTCGTTTTTTCTTTCTTTGACGAAGGAGAAGGAGGAGAAGTAGTGCTGAGTGTTCTACTGATTCATATGCAGACCAAACCATCTTTCACCAGAGAACCCTGTAATTTTATAAGCCCCTTTCAACTCCGCCTGTGACGGGTAGTTCTTTTTTATAACTTAAGTTCATTTTCAAAATGAGGAGAACATCAAAATTTGAAATCTTCTTTTATTTTTAATACTTCAACAGTAAATCTCCTGTATTGCAAATATTTTAAAATGGCAGCACTGGCTTAAAATGTGATATGCAAAAGAAAGGAACACCACGAAATATTTACAGTTACGTCTTGTTCACACGTTCGTTTACATTTGGATCGTTTCGTATTCTAGGGACTAGGTAGTCAAACGCTTCGAGAGATTCAGTTTTGACTATAAAGTAAGGCATTTCTTTTGAGGTAGTGGACTTTACGTCAATGTGCAAATTATTAGAAATCGTTTGTCGGTCCATATGTTTAGCCTTACCTCAAAAAGTAGCCCATTTATTCGCAGACCGGAAATTTAGGCTTCTATGTGCAGGCAGGGGCATGTAAAGACGATTGTCTATATTAGTTTGTCTCTGCTTTATATCTGTTTCATTTCAACTGCAGTCATTGAATTGAAACACTTTTCGGAGCATTCAAACGAATTGTATTCAAAAATTACTGCATTCTTCTATAACTCTGTATGGAATTTCCTTTCGTTCCAAGACTATTATTTGCAACTACAGTCCACTACAGCAATCCGCGTTACCGAAACCAGCCCGCTACAGAAACCGACACAATCACACAGTAAGGCTGTCTGAGGAATTCGCACTCCAAAGTGGGGTTTGGCAAGGCTGCATACTTTCATCAATATTGTTTTATTAGTGATTAGCGATGTGCTGAATGCTGTGCCTTATCAACAGGAAATGGAAGAATCCGTGCTGCTATATAGGTGTGGTACATGGAGACGGAAAGTGACCGTCACTATGACGAGGAAGCTGAAATCGTTTGTCAATAGGTACCTGCGGTACATCTTAGGGATATTCTGGTCAAACCGTATGAACCTATAGGCTCAACCATACGACGATGAAAGTGGCGGTGGATTGGTCACACTCTCCGAAAGGGTGACAGATCCATAGCTAACCAAACGATACAATGGAACCTGCTTACCCAGGATGGCAGGATACGCGGTGGTCCTCGGAGTACGTGGCGCAGAACAGTTGAGAAGGAAGCACGGCAACTGAGAAAGAGTTGGGGAGACCTAGCACGTAGGCATTGCAGATGCCTAGGACACACATATACATACAGCGCATAAGTAAGTAAAGTAACTGCAGTCGAACCTGCCCCTATTTTCTTTTTTATAAATAAATGGATTAATTTGGTTTAATTAACTGATTTTAATATTTCATATTTAAGTTAAAGCTAAGTTTTCTCAAATGAAACATTTTTCCTTAGTCGAAGTCCGTAAATTTATTTTTTTGTTTTTTTTTTTCAGCTATCCGAAGTTCGTTAAATGAAAATTTTCCTCATTTCATTTGAGGACTGTAAAAATTTTTCTTCGTATTTCCATGGTTTGCAAAATTTTTGTTAATAAAAACTCGACAGTAATTTTAAAAATTCCTCCTTTATTTAACTCAGTATATATATATTATTGATTACACAACACATAATATTTAGATGATGATGTTAGTAGCAATAGTTTCCCATTTATTTTATTTCATTCTTTTTGGAATCACCAAGACATCATTATTATTTAGTTGCTTTTTAAATTTAAATACTTTTGTTTTTTTTTTTTTTTGTTTTCATATGCAACAAGCAATGTGTTTGACTCAATTTTAAAAATGCATGTAATTCTGGAATATGTTAGCATGTCATGTGATATTTATGTAACTATATAATGTATAGATATATGTATATATATTTTAGTTTAAACACATTTTTCTTACGTGAATTTCTTGTAGTAACATGTGAATAATATTTATAAATATTAGATGTATTTAAAGAAGGATAGTATTATTTATAATTTATTTTTATTATTTTTCTTTTTGAAAAGGTTTTGGGATTTTTTTCTTTTATAAGGAATTTAACAATGAGAATAGTTGGAAAACACATAATGCATAGACATAAAGCGCAAGCGCAAAAAATCCAACTCGTTATTAATAACGTTCTTGGAATTAAATAAGTATGGGTAATAGAATGACAAGGAGGAAGGTTAAGAGTGTCATAGTGTAATAGGTTTTGGTTTTTTGAAAAATCGGATAAGTAGTATTATAACTGATATTCGTGCAATTCACATCATTTTTTTACGTTTTACACAACATTTTTCTAGTTATATATTAATTAGCTATTATACATTTTAGTTTTGTGTAGGTTAAAACGACATACACACAAAGTATCATATAACCATGTGTACCATTATAATAATGTGTGCGTAACTTTAACTAATGTTCCATAATAATGTATTGAAATATGGAAAACATAAAATTGTTGGTCTTCTAGGACACACTGTGTATGACGTGTATACTCCTATACATATTCATATAATACTGGCCATGGTCCTTAAAAAATGTGTTCACAAAATTTTACCTTCATTCGTTGTAAATGGCCCTCCAGTGTTTAAATCATTTGACACTATATATAATAATAATATTAATAATATAACATCCATTATCCTTTCATTAACTACATATCGTGTGTATATAAATATGTATTGTATATAATTCTAACAAGAAATTTATTTATTTTTTGTTTGCAATATTGTCATGTATGATATTTTGTAAAGAACTACGAATTTGTGTATTTCGTAATAATCTTTATCTTTTTTTTTTTAATATGTATGTAACGATCTAATGTTATATGAATGAATTTAATGTAGTTTTTAATGCATAAGTTTTTAAATTTAACATCAACGTATTTTATTATCCTAACTTGTTTTTGTATATTGAATTATTAATTTTCCGTTATTGTAATGGTGCGTTTTTTCTTTAACACATAATTATTTTATTTCAATTAACAATACAGTGTAACATTATAAAGTATATATATATATCTATATATATTGACTTTGTAATTATAATTGTATTTTGTTTTTTTATTTATAAAAATGTAACACCAATTGGAATAATTTAATTCAGCATCGCATTCTTAAATTCATATCATTCTGTGGGAATTCATTTCGGTTTTTGAACTTATTTATATGTATTTTGGAAAGATTTATGGAAGCTATTCTACGGTCTATGTAATGATTAGAAAATTATTAAGTGAAACCAGGAAACTATGGAGGCGACAACATGAGTTTCGTGTATTTTGAGTTTTTTTCTTTTATGCTCTGATTCTCAATTCGTATGCTCTGCGATATAAACTGATAAATTATGACAATGATGAAAAATTTATTTCAAATCTATGTCGCCATCATCGTCAACCGCTTTATTCCATTGGTCGGTTGTTGACGTTACTACCTGCGATTCAAAGTCCTGGAAGGCGGCATTTTGAATGCCTTCGTAGATTTTATATGGATTACTGCTGGTGCTGGTTCGGTTATCGGATGTTACGCTCATACTTTTCGATGAGCCAAATCGATCAGAACGCGTTGGAGGTCCACCAAATATTATGTCGGCATCGGAAAGCGAGCCTCCTGAACGTGTTATTTTGCCATTTCCAATTATTGCCTTACTTTCTCCGAAAATAATATCTAAATCGGAGGGTTTTTCATTGCCTGCAAAGAAAGTAGAAATGTTAAGTTTTATAATTGGAAGGAACATATAGCTTTGGCTTTAACGAGCCGTATGTATGGGGACCTCCCATTTCTGAATGAAACTGGTAAGCGGACCGATTTTTTGTCCTTAAAACTTTGACGCAACGCCAGATAAATTAAAATTGAGTTTATCATTACATATTAAACGAGAGCTCCATGTTTCTACTGAATGATACTACTGCTAATGTGCAGGGGGTTTCCTTCAATTGGACAACAAGTGATCTTTTAAATTCAAAATCTAACAATGAAATACAAACTTATGTACTTATGATGAAAACTCTTGATTTGAACATCATTTTGGTAACCTAAAAATTAAAGAAAAAAAAAAATGGACTGGATTGGACTTTTTATCAGCTTTTGCGCAAAGTACTTTTTGGCATACTTTTTGGTGTATTGAGTCTCAACAAGTTTGTGTAATGCCATTACTTAAACTGTGTGTTGCCATGAAGCAGTGGTAGTGAACCAAATTTCCAAATGCGCTTGAAAAACACTAAGTTTGTTTCAACAAAGAAATACTGTGAACTACGAATGAATGCAAAAAATCACATACAATTTCCCTTAGTCAATTTGTGCACCACCCATGGAGAATAGCGTATGAGTATTTACATCCTCTAATTATAATAAAACATCTAAGAGTAGCATGTGGTTGTTTTTTTGATCCCCCTTGGACAGTGTCCTTTTAGCTCGCGAAATGATATACAACGTCTACAATGCATGCAGTACCGATGAGTAGAAATATGCATTGGCTCTGAATCATTGAATTGAATAGGAAATCACATCCTCAATGAAAAAAAAGGAAATTAATGACAGAAAAGAAAATTAGAGCAACGCTTGAGGAAAGTTGAACCCCCAGCGGGAAACATCTACCCATAGATTAACGAGGAACAAATATCACCAAAGTTTATTCCCACTGTGTACCAAATAAAGGTTTCTGACTGTTGAGTCTGATAACTTTGTGATTTTTACTTCCAATTTTTGAATTAAGTCTTGCGGCGCAGTTCAGACAACTCTTGTCTTTCCGAACTACACTTTGGAAGATTTTCTCAGATGAAAAAAAAATATATATATTACGCCGTAAACAGCCCATAGAGGGCAGGGCCAAGGCCTAGCTTCTCACATCTGTACATGTTATACGCGGTGTGCATTTCTACACGTACAGAAGGAACCTACAGTTTTGTGCCGTATCCGAAGGGCAGAGGGATACGGCACTAACCACTGAGCCGTGGCCACTTAGGTGAAGGAAGGATGCGAGCATTGACAATCGCAACCAGATTTGCCATGCTTTTCAGTGGGATGGGTAGAAGCACTACTAAATGTTCATGCATGTCAAGATAGGCAGCTTTCTTTATTCGTAGATACTTAAACTAGATCTGTACAGCAGAAGTCAATTCGTGCATGCTTGGTACAGGTCTAAATATAAATAGGCTTTTAGGCACCAATCAAAACAAATTAATGTACAAAGGGAAATATTTGAGGGAAAAAACTATTATTATTATAAAACAATTATTGTTTGCTGCCGCATTGTTTAAATGAGATATGAAAAAATATCGCAGAAGTCAAAAGTTAAATGTCAAGGCAAATGACGTAGGTACATAGGTTAGGTTAGGTAGATGGGTGCCTTGTGACAAGAAAGTCACTGCTCAGTTTGACCAACAACCGACGTACATAATTGAAGTGTTACGTATCGCTGCTCTGCCATATCCTAGTATGACATAATTACAAAGTAAGTAACCTGCGTTTCTTATTTTGTGATTACGCAAATCTGTGTACACGCATTTCTAAAGGTATGCTTACGATAACAAAAAAAAAGTAGTTCAGAAGAAAAAAAACCGCCAGATTTTACGTACATACAAATGTACATATTTCATTGGACTAAAACGTGATTTGAATAATTTAAAGTTAAGCGCGCCAACTAGGCTGCCAAAGATTGAGTCATTAAACTTCGGAAGGTTCTGATGTTAATCCATCATTCAGAAGTACAAAATGACTAATAAATATCCATATGATGTAATGTGAGTTTAAAAATTTATATATACGTATGTATACATCAAGGCTTCAACTTAAAAATATACTGAAATCCAAACAGAAGACTTGGCTGGTGATTCACTGTTTAGTGCTATGCACGTGTGTTTTTTGAACAGCTAAAGGCATGTTTCTTTTTTCGTTCAGAGCGCTGATGTTTTGACAACTCAGGCTCTGCTCTGAACTAAAAAAGAAAAACGCCTTAGCTGTATCGCTGTCCCCTGCACCCCCATTGCCAAAAACAGGAGGAGCCTAAATTGCCGCGTTTGTAAAAATGTAAATGTGAGTTAGCGTGTAACCAAGACTGAACTTTAAATTTGTCGAGTTATCTCTTTCATTCGTTGTTAATTCATTAATTCCATAAATTGTATGCACAGCATATACAAAATGGCTGCGCCCAGAACTGTCAACTGATATGCACTTGAATCGGTGAGGTCCCGATTTAATTTAACTGAAACGTCAAAACAAAGATGCGTTTTTGGGTCGATTTTAGATTGAGGGAGTGCTGAAGTTGACTGTCTAATTTAGCTCGCCGGCAAAGGAGAGGTTTTAGGGAATACCTTTTTGAAATCCTTATTCTTTTAATCAAAAACTACTGAAGTCAACATTAATTGAATTTATTCGGTTCAGTAGGCAGTGTTCGTAGTGATGATCCAACTCTAAGTTGTCTTGTTTTAATCTGATATGTATGCATAACGGTTTTAACGTTCAAATCAAAAAGGACATATCGCTGAACAAATGATGTCGTTTTGAGGGCACAGAGAACGCAGTGCAGACCACAAAATATTTTTCTTCAATGAAAGAAGATATTGTATAACGGTCATAAAAGTTTTATAGCAAATTTTATTTCTTTCGAGATCAATTTAATAAATCTTCTTAAAAACTAAACTCGTGTAGAACAGTTATACAATGCTTGGTGGGTTTCAGAGGTGGGTACAATATAGAACGGACTGAATCTGTTAACAATCTACTTGATATGTTTCCAAAAAAACATTAATAAAATCTATTAAACGTCATAACAAGGTACAAAATACTCACTTTCAGTGCGAGAATAGCTTGGCTTTATATCTGTTGCTGCTTTGTTGTAACCATTGGAAGGACTAGCCGAATGTGAAACTGACTGAGAAGTGTATCCACTAGAGCTAGACGCCACAACCGGACTGTGAGTTGGAATTGGTGCCTTGTAATCATTTGCACCAATAGGCTCGCCCTTCGAGTCTATAGAAGATGATGAACTTTCGTAATCATACTTTTTGGAGTAGGATTTGCTGCTGGTTTCACTCGGAAAGGAGTTTTTGTTTACGGAAGTTATAGCACTCTGAATCGGCGCTGTATTAGCCGAAGATTTATTGTATATGGATGTAGCGGCAAAAGGTTCAGCAGACTTGCTGTCCTTGTCGAAGGGATTAACCCTCTCTTGAGGCTCAAAGTTGGTAACTGGTCTGTATTTGTTCTCCTCTTCGAATGCTTGTAAAACGTTGGAAGGTTTATTGCTGCTAGTATCGGTAATGCTGCTTGTTGAAGGTGGCATTGTTGGTTTAGTGACACCGGCACCACTTACATCTTTATTATTAGTCGTCCATTGAGAAGTGAGATTTTCTGCGATTTTATTGAAGTCACTAGTCGAAGCCGACGAAGGTTTTGTCGGCTGTGAGGAAATAACATCTGGCTTTCCGGTTGAAAAGGAAAATTGCTTTCCCAGAAATGATGTTCCCGTATCACTAACGGTCCTTCCACGTTTTTTATTTGCTAATTCCTACATGTCACCGAATATCCCTGCAAAGGTCTTCCTGAGATTCTTCATAGTGTCCTCCGCATCCTCAACGACTGATGACTGAGTTTGCGGAGGACGTTGCGATGCTTTGGAAGTATTCGAAACGGTAGAAACTTGGGAGTTTTGTGAATCACGACGGCCATTGGATGTTGATGCCCTATCAGCGGCTGCAGCTTCCTCAGGGGTCTCAGAAATACTGCTTCGACTGCTAAGACGTCCAATCGAACCGACAGCTGGTGATGACCGTTCGGGAATGGGTGGCGGTCCGCCCATTGGTGCTGGACGGGGACCAGTCGGGGCTTGTGGTACATCATCGACTGGACTTTCGGCACGTGACGAAACCGAAGACCTTGAAGGAGCTTTTGTCGGCAACACTGGGTGACAGAGGTACTGAAATATAATTACTTTTACATTTAGAAAAGAAATATTTAAGTTAAAAAGTAGTCATACCTGCATTCGGGATGTGACAATGTCAGCAATTTGTCGCCTATCCTCCTCCTGGGTATCACCAATCAAAGGGAACGTACAATCGGAAGCGCTGATGATGTATTCGCGTCCATCTTTTCCGACAATTGCGGTTACGCCGCATACTTCCAATCCACCAAATAAGTCCGAGATCTAAAATAAAAATAATGCCAGATACGGATACATGAGAATCAGTCTAAAAATGCAGTTAAACTGAAATAGATGAATTTAAATCAGTCATCGACACAGATTATACAAGTTGCGTGGGAGGATGATAATTACATATCTCGCCGGCCGTACATGAGTAACGTAACGAGTTGTTAGTCAGACATGTGCATAAGAATTGGTTTATATTTCGGAATAAGTGCGAGGCATGAGATAGGAAGTGTTGCTGCTTATTATGTGCATAGTTAAGTTTTTACTAACTAGTGACTAACAGATCAGATGCCTCGTAAAAACACTGTGAAAAAGAACAACCGTATTTAAACGCCATCGTATCCCATTTTTTTCAAAAAAGCTTAAAGCAGAGAATGTCTTTTATGGCAAATCGCATCACGAAGAGAAATTATGGGCGTACTCTGACAGATCAAGGACCGAGAGACTTTAACGGAGGGACAGAAGATACCATACAATTGTCATTGGAATTTTCACGGGGTGCGATAGAAATTACAACGAACGGAAGAAGAACTCTTCTAGAGGACGTCATCTTCATCCTATCCATTGGCCTGGAAGAATTCCCGAAACAACTTCGAGAGAGTTTTCCGGATGACTGGAAGATTGGTATTATCGTCAAACTCCCTGAAAAAGGCGTGCTGCCTACTGTACCCAAGATAATAGCTAAAATCACAATCGAAGAACACCGCGAAGACACACTTGATGCTGAACAAGCAGGCTTCCGTTCTGGATCCTTCTGTGTCAACAACATCAACATCCTGCAGAACATCAATGTTGAATACCAATCTCCACTTCACCGTCTGTTTATCGATTACGATAAGGCTTTTGATAGTGTCAATCAGCAATTTTCAATTATAATTTGCATATTACCACTAGAAGTACCTACATGGCACGTGGGAAAAAATCGTAGGTCAAATGGAGGTAGTTATACCCTTAAAGAGCAATATTAAGGGCAAGACCTCACAATCTTCCCCAGATTAGATGCACTTTCGATGCCAACAGCGAGGGTTGCTGAAACCGTTTTCTAAAACACTAACAAGTAGTCACGATCTTGTTTGGAAGATAACCTCCACTCCAATATCATGATAAATTTCTAAATAAACCGACTTACCTCATCCACCCAGGTCTTGTACTTCTCGGCCATGGCAATTTGTTCCAGCATTGCGGAGCCCTGGTTCGTCTTCCAGTGGCCAGAGATCGACTTTCGCCTGAAAATACACAAATCATGATCACGATATCGGTAAATAATTTGCGTGTAGACATATTTTATGAGAAACTATTGGCAAACACAAACTGCAGCTTACCAGCGGCTAACTAAGCTCTACTTAAAAATATTTCCTACTCGGTCAAATCGATTGCTCCAGACCGTTCATCACGATCGCCTGATCGCATTAGGCGACAGATGAATTCCTAACATATTTCCGACTTCAGATAATAAGAATCGTTTTTGTTTTTTCTTTTCTTTTTTTCATATCAAGTAATTTGTTTCACATGCAAACACACGGAAGTCCATCCATGAGGTAGTTATTTGTGGCAATTAAAGTGCCGCCGTCGCGACGATCCAGACGAACCTGTTCCAAGTACTGGTTGGTATTATTTTTTTTTTTATCACATACTAAAATCACCATCAGCACCATTTCGGAGCAGATTTTGTTTTGAGTACTTATCTCGCTCAAGGTCAGGAAGTTGTTCAGTTTTTGTTTACAAAATGAATACTTACATGAAAGCCTTATAGTTGGTGCCTATCTTCTGGATGAGAACATCGAATTTAGCATCGATGAATGGTTCAATTGTGCAGTAGCATTGCGCCTCCGGCACTGATCCAGACACAAGGCCGATGGAGTCTTGCAGCGCGCTGGAATTATCTAATCGGGCTGTCGCAATACCACCATGGCAATGCCCTGCCTTAAGTACGCATGGGAATTTCGTCCAGGAATACTGAAATGACAGAAAAAAAACAGCAGCGTTGGACTAAAATTAACTTTGCTCTGTATTACGCGAAATTATTTCTCTCGATGACTAATTTGTCGCAGAGAGTATTGATATTTTTTTATTTCAATATTTTTGGTTGAAAATTCTAAGAAATTGCTAAAACTTTTTCGTTGTAGAATTTTTATTTTTAATTATTGGCCTTTAAATCAACATGAATAGAAATTTGTCTGATTATTTCCTGTGTTGATTCATGAATTTGTATAGTATTGGATTGTATTCATAGATCATGAATGATCAGTTACTGAGTTTGTTTATTTTATTTTTTGAAATTTGAAGTACAGTACTTACATTAGTCGTAGTTACATATGTGCAGCTTAAATTTGTTTTTTGATGCCGTAGCTTTAGCTTAGCAAAACGTTTTAATTGACTGAGAACTTGGGATTAATCTTCAAAAACCTCAACAAATTATCTTCCAACATTATGGGTCAACATTTCACGTTTTGCATGGAGGAAGACTGTCTAAGCAATTCAAATACTGAATCCATATCCGATCCATATCCCATAGGCACAAACATATGACGACGAAAGTGGCAGTAGATTGGTCACACTGTTCGAAAAGGTGGCAGGTCCATAACTAACCAAGCGATGGCAATGGAACTTGCTTACTTAGGATGCAAATGAATAAAGCACGGCAACTGGGAAACAATTGGGGTGAGCTTAGGCACATTTCCAGAAACCGTACACGATGGCGCGTAGGCGTTGTATAGGCCCTTTGACCCATAAGGGGATACAGGACATAAGTAAGTAAGTAAGTGAGCAGTATCTTTTTGGCATTCACATTAGTCTTATAACAGGCAGTAAACTTAGCTGGAAACATAAAACTCTGGAGCAAGTAACGAAAGACCATACATTTGAGAGCTTCTACAAGAAATCATCCTAAAGTAATTGGAGACTTCCGCCATGAATTAATACAGTATAGAGACATGGTATGGTATACAGATTTGGGTAAGAGTAGGCTCCGGCCAAAAAATAACTTTTCAGCATACAGACGTATACAGAGGTTGCCACAGCATCTCTAAGCGAACCTCGACTTTGAATGTTTGAAGGTTGTAATGATGAGAAACCATTGAGCCTGGGAGGTCACATATGTTCTTCGGCTTATGAATGAATCCTTGTATTTAACTGTACGTCTAGGATTGGACATAAGGGTTAATTGATGTGTATTCAAGGCGTTATGCGTATTGCGGGTGAACGTTTTAAGGGGAAATGCAATTGGCTACATCGCTGAAAATTTTTTTTTTTTACAAAATTGAGAAAAGACAAGAAACACTCTCCGTTTTTCAAGCGAGCCTATGAATCTCAAGATGTCGAATTACGAGTCAGCTAAAAAGGCGTGTTAGTTGAGGCTCCTAGTTCACTTCAGACTGTAGCGTTAATTTTTTTAGAATACATATAAATTTGATTGTATTCTACTTTGCATCTTCCATTTGAAAGAAATATGTGCAGATTCCTGAGCTTGTTGTGCTAAGTGGGAATCAATGCTTAACAACTTTGCACGTGGCCTCCTGATATCTTATCTCACTTCTAATTGTCTTTAAGTGCAAATACTTGAATCTTGTTATTACCTTATAATTCGATAAAATGCATCCACCTATTTCCGGGGAATACCCGGAATGAAAATGTTTGCTAATTTATTATAATTCAAAACTTAACCCTGATAAGCCGGGCAACAATTTATAAGAAGGTGCAAACTGTACATAAGAAATAGAAATGAAATAAAACTTCTGGGAAAGAAAAAAGAGTGTGCTCTCGTATTTTAATCTTCCTAAGTGGTTTTACTTGTTAATGTAAAAATATAATATTTTTCCAAAGAACTCGGAAATACTTTGAGGCAACCGCACTTACATGATTTCAATATCTTATTTGCAAGAAAAAGCACAGCAAACAAAATATCCAAGTCAAGATCACATTTTATGTTAATTTGAATTGAAGAGATAAGGTTTAGCCTACACGTGAAAATTCTTATCGTGACCCTGTCAGTCAAATCAAAATGGCAATAAAGCGCGGTCACATTCAAAGACTCAGCGTGCGTTCTATGTTTACTATCTATTATCGCCGTTCGAATGAATGGCGCCCTCCCACGATCGTCATCAAGTGGTTGAGAGTAAAACTATGTATATCATTCCAGAAACTAATAATCGCTCAGCATGCTTAAAATAAAATCCATGACGCATGTTCTTAAGGGGAAATGAGACATTTTCCAACCCACAACTCGAGTAGTACTTATTATTTTTGCACATACCCATGCTTAATCGGATGGATCGTGATGGTGAGCTCATGAGAAGATCCAAAAGAGAGAGAGAACGAGAGAGAGTAGCTTCTGAAATACAAATCCACTAAACCATTTTGGTGTCCACTATTTTTTCCTACCCGCATGTGCTTGCTTTGCTCTCTCAGATACACAATATGATGGTGGTGGGTGCATTGAATTTCAGATACAAACATATTTTCCCCACTTTGATCGTGCCATTGAGTGGGTTGTAGCGTGGTTGAGTTTTAGTTGATAATTGTGGAACTAAATTTCACCCACTATCAAGCAAAGTGTGCCTCTTCCTTGAGCAAGCAGAGAACTCAAGACTCTGCGGTTTTATTTATTCAAAAGCCGAAACGGTACGAAATAGTATTTTAGTCTAGCACTGCATGTGAACGTATTCGAAACGATCGTTGGCCTTCTTATTTTCGTCGAGAAAAAAACGCGTCTTTTTGATCTTCTAAAAAGATCGTGGATACCTTGTGTTGTTTTATTTTTAAATATATTTATATATGTATTTATATCTTGTGCGTTTTTAATATTAGAAAAAAAAAAACATAAATTTGAATTGTGCGTGCTTAAATAAAATGTGGTTCTGGGAGTGCGTTTAAGAATTTGAAAACGAAATCCTAAATAAAAATTATTTCAATTATATCTACTGTCAACTTGAATATTTGTTTGTGCCATAAGGTGAGTTTATAATAAAATATTATTTTATTTATTACATCTAGAATGCAATTCTATAAATAGAGAGCAGATCCTCTTAAACAAATCCAGAAGTGTCGGATAAAGTGCATTTAACACCATGTTAACCTAGATATGCGTTTATTTTGATACGTACATTGTTTCGACTTGTTGTCTCTGGCTCGTGGGGTACATATCAATTTAAGGGGATGCAATTTTTTTTCTTAATTGCTAGTCTTGTCTGTTATGAGGTTGTAAGTGACATAGTTTTGCACATTTTCCGACTTTCAATAATGCACTACGTTTCTTCTTCTCAATTAACGCCTGTGTCTAATAATCTTCTATTTTGTTTATATTCTCAGACAGGGTTGAGACTATAAATTTTTCAACGCTAAAATTGCCTTGCATTCTGTTCAGAGTGTATTTAAGTTTGTTGCTATTAATACAAAATAGTTTTGAAGCTTAGTATTTAAAAAGACTGTATGCAGCTGAAGTCAGACTAAATTGTAGTGCCGACGCGCGTATAGTCATATAGTTTGCAATTGTTTGAGCTGGATGTATTTATAACATTGCGGCTAATGAAAGGGTGATTTTCTTTTCCTTTAAAAAAAATCGACTTAGAGAAATTGTAATAGATCAAGAATCGAAAGAATGGGCGAGTTCCCAACACCTCGCTAGTCTAGCTGCTAGATTGGAAAAACACCCTAGAAGATGAAACGCACAGCTAGAGTTAGAAAGTACTAAAAAAATACACCACATGTCCCGTTTACATGAGCAGATTGTGAGATTGGATTGGGAACGAATTGGGTTTCAATCTGGGTTCGATCGAGTTCGAAAATGATTGTAATCGTGTATGATTGTATGGCACTTTTCCTTTATGTGCAGAGGAGGTTTTGCCAAACAATTAACCCTTATTAGCTATGAAAGTTTTATCTCATACGTGTGGAAATGCAACCCCTTTTTGTTTTCTGATGCCACACCGATTAATTCCATTCTTTGCCTGCCAAATTCGATCTTTCTGTACTCCTATCCTTCGATCCTTGAATTTCATGAACATTTCAAACCGATCCCAAAACATTTTATAATCAGGTCGATTCAATTAAGTTCAAAATCGATTCCCTCATATAAACGGGGCAATACAGATGTTTTTATTTTTCCTTAAAATAAAAAACATAGAACGTACATAAATTGCCACACACATAAGAATCGCCACTTTTACCACACTTTGCAATTAAGAAAACCACATAAAATATGGAAATACATATTGCAATTTACAAATTCACAAACTTTTTGACAACAAAAGGCGAAAATGCAAACAGCTGTTGTTTGTTTTGATTTCTTTAGTTGATATACTACGTTTTATGCAAGTACTAATTGGGTTTACTACTTTGCAGCGAAGATCTTCGTCGCTAGGATCTTCTATAATCTCAAATTTTGGTACTAGAGGCCGCTAGATTCTCTAGGACGAAATCTGTCATCCCGGTGCAAAAGTATTCTAGCAGCTAGATTAGCGAGGTGTTGGGAACTCGCCCAATATGTTCAAGTTAGAGGGAGCTTCCACTCAGAGAATGACTTTTCTATGGAAAACTGAAGGAAATGCAAAAGAAGGGTCGAAAAATACGAGTTATAGGAGGTTCGACTTAGAGGGATTCGACTGAATTTAGCAATAGTCGATTTGTTTGAGATTTTTAACTGGGTTTTCTTTTGCTTCTATCAGTTTTGACTAATTGGATTAAAAGCCTATAAATTAATGGCGATCTTTATAGAAATTTAACCTTTTAACAAAAAAAAAACTCCTGAGAATATGTTTCAAATTTCATTGATCGTGTGATTTAAAACACCAAATTGGGACGTAAGTTGAATTGTACCGAAGAAAGTATTGTCTAAAACTACTTTTAATTTAGCTTAAGGCATTCTGTACACGGTTGTGTAGAGCTTTACTGAACTAAAAACCATTAACAAAACCGTATATACTAGGATCGTCTCAAGCAGAGATATTTATGTACATATAGATATGGTGGAGTGAAAAATAGTATTACTTGTGTTGATTATTTAAAGGATTTTTTTTTCAAAAGTAAAAATAAAATAAATAAATTTGGTAGGGTTATTTGCCTCATAAAAAAGCCATTCTTGGCATTAACTTGTATAAAATTTTTTTTTTTTCATATTTTGGTCGATTTTTAAGTTCCAATTTTTGATAATGTATTCGAACATTTCAAGTGGTACTTGGCGAATAATGCGAGAAATGTGGGCTTCTAGTTTCTAATTCGTACTTGGCCTACCCATGTAAACTTTGGACTTTATATAGTTCAAAGGAAAAAAAGCATAGGTGTTTCATATGTAAACTAAATTAGTTATCTTCCCTTGCCTTGACTTTTCCTAAAATAGCCGGATCCTAAATTGTCATATCTGCGAATTCATCTGCTCTCCCGTGTAAATGAGACCTAACTGTAAGTGTATCTTGCTGTTTCTTTCTTTCATTTTTGACAAAATATTTTCTGCAGGCTATGATTTCATTTACAGCAACAAATTGTACACGCAGCATCTACAAAATGGTCGCTTTTGTGCGCCATCGCATGCGAACTGTTGGAAACATAATGTATGAGTTCAGCGCTCCTACGTCGAACAATTGTGACATACCGATTGACAGAGCCACTTTCGTTTGTAAGGTCCAGAGCTCTGCACAGCTCTGGGCGCAGCCATTTTGTAGATCCTGTGCATATAATTTTTTGTTGTTAATGGAGTAAAAACCTGCAAAAAAAGGAAAGATATAACTCGACACATTTATAGTTAGGTCTTGGCCCTGAGAATAAATGTGAAGTAGCGTGTACTCCACAGAGCAATTTAGGCGAAGCCTGTTTTCGGCAATGAGGGAGCAGGCGAAGTTCAAGTTGACCGCCTAATTTAGGTAGTCTATGGTCCGGAGTACTAAAAATCCGCATTTTACGGTTCTGGTCATAGTACATTTGATTTGCCCTACGTTTGTATCAAACAAAGTAATAAATAAATTGCTAACCTGTGCAAACACATTCCTTTCAGTCGACCTCATTTCCCTTCGTTCAAATATGACTGATGTATGTACATATACTATGTACCTACCTATGACAGTTGCATTTCAATTGACTTACTACAATGGAATTCTTGAATTTTGCACATGTCATACTTTATCTTTGAAGATAGTGTTCTTATCCCAAAATAGTAATTAACTTCCTACAAAACTTTCATGAGTAATGAGAGTGACATATCGTTTACCCTTCGATCTCAAATCATCTTCAATATTTAAGTGGAAGTATATTTTGTGATGACTAATAAAACCAACCAAAAAACGTATCGTTTTATTACTAACAAATGAACGCTTTGATTTTTGTTTACAAAATAAAATATTCTATTAATAAACCTTGCGTTCAATGGTCGTGCGAAATGAGCTAAAAGATCTCTGCGACAAAAACCAAAAACACAAATAAATAACCTTCGAAGATTTATTTCTTTTTATACATGCATATGTGTATCTTCCCTATAGCAATTTTTTGTTTATATTTTGTAAGATAAAAATTTGATGTCAACGCAATAATAGAAACATGTTTCTCTAACTTACGCAATGACTAATAAAAAAGAACGAATTGTTTTACACTTTTGTGTCTATGCAAAAATATTTAAGTTTATGTTAAATTTTCGATAAATTAATGAAGCAATAAATTCTATTCACAACTGGGAGATATGTCTCTCTTGGGCGAAGAAAAATGCATACGTTGACAGGGAATGCAGATTTCTCAATGTCCATGTCGATGCGAAGCCATTAAAATGCCTTGAATTATTTTTATGCGTTATTTTGATGAGAATTTGTTTGTTTTGTTAGAATTTGATTACGTTTTCAAATGGTTGAACGTTCTTTGCCACAAAGTGGGGTAAGAAAGCAGAGTTTTCCCATTCAAATCGTTCTTGCTTTTTAAGTATCTACACTTTAACATCGAGTTTATTTTCTTTACTTTCAGGGTGTACGAGTATACTGTTTCCACTTTTGAACTCATAAGAAAAAAAACCAACCCAAATCAACTGTCACTCATTATCCCGAAATACATTTCAATGCTACAAATTCCCTACTCAAAGTCAAAATATTGACATTTTTACGAAGGGATAAAATACATATGTATGTAGTTCTTGCCAGTATCCTGTCATTAAAAGTAGCAATACGAGTCAGTTGAGACATAATGGTCCATTAAGCATAATCCACATAGCTGACCTTCAACCGATTTTAAAAATATCTGCACGCACAATTGCGCGCAAAACCTTACAGATCGATTATTTTATACAATTAACACATGAATACTCATTAACCTTTAATTGTCCTTGGGAGTAAACTGATATTGAGCGATATGCTGTAGCATAACAAGGAATGAGGGTATCGTTTTGAGATCCGCAAGGACAGATGCCAGACAGTTTGGCTTAAATCTGTGTTGAGCTTGCTAACAGACATTTTTTTGTAAATAAATATTTTTCATCACGTAAAGTAAACATTCTTCGGAAATAAAAAAGGAAGACAAAATTAAATGAATGATGTCGAGACATCAAGGTTAAAGGACGTCAACTCGAAGCAACGTAAACAAATTTTAATACTCGTCTGCAAAAAAATGTTGCTTTATATATTTCATATCTTACAGTTTGGTGGGATGCTTAGTATGAGTATTTTTAGGTGTATTTGAAGATTTACCGGGCTAGGTCTTAGGTATCAAAATCTTAGAATGAATAGAACATGATGACTTTAATGCAATAATTGGAAGGCGCTATCATTATCTTAAATTACTGAATTTCATCTTACATAACTTTTTTGTCACAAAAAAACTCGTTGTTGGATATAATAAGATGATGTGCTTAATCTCAACGAGTGGGATTCATTGAGAAGATTATTCCTCTAATAGTTTTTCCAGCAGTCTATGAAAAATTCACGAAAAAGGGTTTGGATGTCTGTCCTCTTTTGACATTTGCACAGAAATGGCACTTGCAACTTCTACAGAAGATATCGTGGGGGGCACCGAGGTTGGGCCGTGACCAGTGATAATTAGTAAAACTCATTGGAAGTATTAATATAGAAGTGAGAGTCCATCAGCTTACCATTTGCGGCTGGAATTTCAGATGTGCCTTCAAGGCATCTAGCAGATTATCGACTTCTTCTAGAAAACATCCTTAATAGCTCGTCAGCACGATGTTTCAGTTGGTTTGTCCTGGAACCTAGATAATAGTAAAAAAATAGTGACCGTGGTCGATCACGCTGTACTCTTTAAGCCAGAGTTGAAGTATCTTGATGTTACTATAGATGCAATCAACGCCTGCAGCAGCAGAGAAGCCAGTAACAACAACAGCTGCTCAAGGATTATGCCAAATACTGGAGGATCTAGACAGAAGAAGATACTACTTCAGAGTTGCAATGTCAGAGATGTTCTACGGTTCTCAAATATGGGCTGGCGCATGGAAGTTTACAGAAGCAATGCACTGAGGGTTAGCAGCGCCTACCGAACAACCTCATACGGTGCGGCATCCGTTTTGGCTGGATGGTGCGAATAGATATATTCCTAAAAGAAGCGCAATGAAAATTTATCCAGCAGGACAAATATATACACAGAAACGAGTCAAAGTGAAGGGATTGATCCCCATTATAGACTTTTGGATCAATATGAAACGTAAAAAACTGAACATCTGCCTGACGCAGATCTGATTAGTCATGAAACTTTCAAAGCATACCTCCAGAGATCTGGCACATGAAGATAACGCTTATTGTCCAACGTGCACAGAAGTAGGCCATAATATTCCTCTGCTCACAATATCATAAAAGCCGTAACCTACTGGCGAATAGGCATGGTGAGGACTTAAGCCCAAAGAGGATCATCAGATACATCCATCACTGAAACCGTGCGGGTAACGCTACCCTTTTTTGATGATACGGATACTTGGAACTCCCTTTTCGGAAATCATCGAAATTTGACCCTTTTTGAAATATACGCCCTTTTTTGGACCCTTTTTGTGAATTGGCACAGAATTGACACATTCATTTCTCATTTAACCCATTTTTGTTGATGTATTGTTTTGAGGATGATGTTTCGCATACCTACAGAATAGAAAGTTTGGGAATTCGATTCCAAAGAATTTAATGTAAAATAACTTATAACGACCAAATTTTTCGGTCCCTTGAAGGTCTTTTAATCCGATTTTGACTGATTTCATGATTTCAGTCAAGAAACAAGTCATAAACGAACGGCGAAAATAGGAGCAACAACGAAATGTAGCGCTAATGGCTTTTATTCTCCCAACCAATTCAATTTACATGTACTTAGGTTAGGTTAGTTAAAATGAGGGTTGTGAAGTTATCATAAAACAGCAGGCACCAAAATTGGTCCATCACGATCGTTAGGCTGAGCTTAAACGGCACAAATAAACCGAAACCACGTTCTCCAAGTACTTGATTGCCCTACAGTAATTGTATAAATTCTTCAGTTGGTCTCTTCAACTACCTACATAGGTATATTGATCTATTTCTAGAAGTGCCCTCACACAGTATATGCCTATCATCCTCCGGGACGTGTAGGTCCTCGCAATTTCTACAAATGTTCGATTGTGATAATACTAATCAACTGCCAAATTTCGTCCATATCACAGTGTAAAGGTACCCAGCAAAATCTAACGCGGTTCTACGTGTATAATGCCTTGAGCTTTGTGCGGCAATATATGACTACCTCGGATTTGATGACAAAAGATTTTAATGCTTTGAGCGTAGCCTGACGTTCAATGAAGGCGGATATTGATTCCGTCTCAAACAGTTCCACAGCATTGAGTACAGCTAGAACCTTGGCCTGGAAAATACTGCATATGTCCGGGAGTTATAGACACATTTCTAGGGTTAAGTCTTTTGAAAAAAACCTCATTGGTTTTAGACCCATTTATGAAAATGAGAATCTCATTCTGAAACTGCATTAATCCTACTTGCTTTGTACAGTTTGTCGATCCGATTTCTTTTGAGTTTCAGGGGAAATGTTCCTAAGAATCGAGCTGTGCCTGTGTAGTTGTAGTGTAGTATAAAAAGAACAATTCAAGTAAGTTAATTGCAAAAAAAAACTTGATGCCAACGTTTATGTACATTCATATAGCTTAGTTCCATTAGTAAAATATGTATTGACTCTATATTTACTTTCATTTCCATTAAAAGGTAGGTCGCGTAAAAAATCCATAAATCAATTTCAATATTTACATTTTAAAGGTTAATTGGTATTTAAAAATATTTATGAAAACTAATCATATACCTAATAAAAGTTTAAGTATTTAAACTACTGGTCCTATAGTGAAACTGGTTGGCTGTTCTTCTCTTTTAACTTTAACACAAAGTTTTAATTTAAAGCATCCGATTAACTTATAGCTATTGTCCAAATTTTACGATTCGTGAAGATAATAAAAAATTTAAGGAAAATGTATAGCTCCAGTAAAAATGTAGTCACTTTAGAGACTTATTTTATTGAGCTATATATTGCCTCAAATTTAAAGGTGTAAAACAGGGGAAAGTCTGAGTAAATTATAAATATTGAGAAATTGTTTTTGTAGTGCTACTCGTATGTTAGGTTAGGTGAATTTGCTTTCGGTGCAGACACTCTTACGCCAGAACGACCCGTTGTGATAATGATCGGATCGAATATCCTCAGTCTACCCAATAAAAGCAGTAAGCCCACTATGAAGCGGTGGAGGCAATTTACTTCTATGCTAGCAAGGTAACCCAAATTGTCGAAGAAGTGTTCACTTACGAGTAAATGCACTTCTTTCGAATCGAGAGTGCATGGCAGCTGAACCGAAGATGAGGTATAGCTTCCTCTTAATCTGGGTCCATGCAGCGTCTGCAGAAGCCCAATTCAATTGCGTGCCTCCAAATGATTTAGATTTAGATTTTAGATTTATTTCATTTCAATTTGTACAATATCTTACATATTAACCAATTCTTACAAAAGTTGTTTGCTCCGTTCTAGAATATGAAGTTACATGACATTGCATAATATTATAAATAATAAAAAAGAAAAATAATAAGAAATATTAATAAGAACTTTTGGAATTAACTATGAATTATTAAGTGAAACGATTTTAAGTGTCGCACTTTGTAGTAAGAAAGAGTACTATTTTTAAGTGCGCTATACAATTAATAGTTTTTTGCTTTATGCAGAGCCGCGTAGAGAAGAGAAGTAAGAGCATTGAGACGATGTTAAGAAACAAAAATCGAGGGAAAGTAAATTTTAGATTTAGTCTAAAAAAATTGAAAATTTAGAAGCGATTCGGAGGGCAAGTTATGAATTTTAGGTGGGTTTTTATCAAAAATATCTTTGTTAAGTTATTATCAGAAAGAGATCCTCTACACCTGATCTGGATAGTAGCCAGTTTCTTGGACCTTTAAAAAACTTGGAAATTCCAACATTCTTCAGGAAGTTTGTTGTGGAGATATGTGGAGCTATAACAGCTATTTAATGCTAAAGTGTTCTGTTTTAGCTCTTGGGACTACCAAGTGTGTCCTGTAGTGATACCTACTAATGTGCTGATATGAGTTCTGTTTAGATCTGCTTGATAATGTTGAACTTGGACGACGATTAGTAGACTTCACCGCATTTTGATTGATTCGGAGTAGCAAGTTGAAATTCTCGTCATGCCTGGCAAGTTTCACTGTCAGTATAGATGGTGATATCCCTCGATGATGTTATATTATACTTTGACAAGACTTGCTTGATCGCCATTATTATCGCGTGGAATTCGCTAGAATGATTAGGGAGGGGGAAGGAGATCTAGCAGTCTAGATTTTGGGAGCATATTTTCTTTTCCGTTTTGTATAGAAACGGATGAATCATTTGAAAAACCCTTCATTAACCTCCAGTCTGTTCTAGGGAGAACGAGGGTCTCGAAACTTTTGTTGAATAGTAGTTTGGGGAGAATGTTGACGGTATCTGTCGAGATGGCGTCTAATTGATTCAGTTTAGATGAGAAGTCTATTAGAAGACTAGTGCATAGAAAGGATGCTTTTATGCGTATGGCTGCTTTTGGAAGACGTTCTTTGCACATCACTTAGTCGGTTGTAGTATGAAAGTATTGGTCTGACAACAAACACATAGAGCCAATGTGTAATATGAAGGTGAAGTCTCCATTCACATCAAAGTGACTTTTTACAGTCACCGAACTCTTTCAAGGATGTTGGCTTTCCAGCTTAGTTTCTTATCTAAAATGAAGCCTAGGTACTATGGCCGTACTTCATCGTTTAATTTCAGAGGGTCAAATTAGAAATTTTGTATTTCCTTGTGAAGAGGAATAATTCGGTTTTATAAGCTTTCTGCATAAGGTGCCTAATCGAGGTGTATCCCGGAGAGACCAATAGCAATGTCGTCAGCATAGCCAATTATCTTGCACCCTTCCTCTTCTAGAATAAAAAGCATCACATTCACCATAAGATTACAAAGAAGAGGGAAGTGCCTCTACTGGAAAACCTCCAAACCGAGGCAACACTAAAGCCTACTTTAACTTAAGCCCCTAAAACAATGTTTGGATACATTCTGTTCTTTCTCCACATACATTTCGAATGACAGAGGGTTTTCAAGCAGTTTTCTCATGATAGTTTTTAGTACTCTTGGATGTTCGTTAGAAGTTCGCAACGGATAGGCCTTGAAAAAACGTTCATGGTATTGTTTGGGAATCGAACTTGGAGCCCCATGCACAGTAGCTTATCGCAATTACCACGGAGCCACGACACTCACAACGGTTTATTGACAGGCCATAAAAGTTGTAGACGAATATACCAAACCACAAAAAACACGAATATTTAATTTTGTTTTGACAAATTAAACAAAACCACATTCATTTTGCGAAACTTACAAATGTATCTGCTGTGTTGCACTACTTTTTTGCCATTAAACGTGGTTTATGACGACATTTGCAATTTGCATTATGCTAAACAATTTGCCTGCTCTCAAATTATTTGTTGACATTCGCATTATTTCTTAAGTGCTGGCCTAAGTCAATTTGAATTATTTCTATATGCAAATTTATAGAATAAAAAAGAAATAATGCCCTAGGAGATTGAATAATTCTTAGAAAATGATACGAAAAGTGAGGTTCGTTCGTCAACTGGTTTACATAAAAAAAAATATTATAATTGGAGGGAATTAAATGCACGGATCATTAAGCACATAGACATGTTTACTATATATTCTGTTTAGATATCAGCGTTTAACATCGCTGACAGCTACGAAGTCGATGAGGTCTCCAATTATCGCCCTTGTGCAGCATAATTAATTTGAATTGCAAAGCTGCCACACGTCACGATGTAATCCTCGAGCTTGCTTGATTAAATCTTTAACATAAATAACATGATTAGCTACAGATGTCTCCTGTTTGTTTATAATTTGTTTCATTCGATCATTAATGAATCAACTACGACAGGCCGAGAGAATCAAAACAACTTGGTATAGCGATAAAGAAGGAGATTGTCCGAAGCCATCTATGCATGTATCTTTTGCGACAAGTATCTATTGAAACCTATGATTAGCGCAGGCATTCTTGCGATATAAATTATTCTATTTTCGTGCCAAGATATTTTAATTGCAATTCTTATTCTACCTTCGTGCACTATGAACTAAAATGTCCCTGATTGGAGAGAAATTTACATGACCTTTTTTCAAAGAAATTCTACTTCTTTCTGTTAGTTCAGTTTTATGGCATTGCATTTTATTTTGTTGAATGAAAACTCATTTCCTTCACGTGTACCCTGGATGATAAAATAAAAACAATGTGCTGACTCAAAAATCTTCTCAGAAAATACTTATACCAATTAGTCTGGATGGAAATACTTTAGATTCAATATTTTGATTGCACTGCGAAGCAAATTGATTTCAAGGTTGCACTCAATTATTTAAGTATACCAAATAAATTGCGAAACATTTCATGGTTCATTTGAGAATATTTTGGCATGGTAGAAGAAATTAAGTGGGGTTTGTTTTCTCATGTTTTTATGGCAAATTGAGAATATATTTTTTATCTTTTTTCCAGAAATTTGGTGGTTTTCAGAAAATAATTTCTATAATGCCGACTATGTTCACAAATTGCCAATAGGTATAGTATAGTCATTTCCGCTATCAGTTTACTAAAAGTGATAAAAATTAATTCAAGACCATCCTGGCATCTTTTTCTACTGTATTGGGGTTAATTATATAATTTCGATGAAACCATCAGACTTGATGAGTCTGCGATAATGACCTAATTTCTTACTTCTAACTTAGATATTTATTTAATGTCTTTACTAGAGTATGATTTATGGGACAATAGCTCGGAAACGAGGCGTACAGTTATATTTAAAGGGTGATTCATTAAGAGGTACTTCTTCAAAAGTAAGTGAAAATAAGAAAAATAGTTCTATCAGGTTTTTTTTTTGTTTGTTTTTATAATAATGCCAAAGGGGATATGAATTCCCTTTTACTGATTAACAGGGCTCGGGCGTTTGTTTTTTTTTTTTGGAAGAGAGAAGAAGGGATAGGAAAGAGTTGGTGTAGTGGTATTTGAAATTCAGGTGATATTAGGTTTCAATGTTTATTCTCCATGGGTGGTATCCAATTCGATTGGGAAGAGAGTTGTGTGTGAATTTTGCATTCGTTCTTAATTCACAGTATTTTTTCGCGTTCATGTTGAAATACACGAAGTGCTTTCTGAGCGAATTATTTAATTTTTTAGTACTGTGATTGAATGGACATGGTCGGGAACCCACAATTTTATTATAATCAAACAGAAGAACCCATCTTGACATTTAGTTTTTAAAGATTATTCCTTTCAAAAATTGTCTACAACTGCGGTTAACATGATCGATTGTGAAGTTCCAATTTTTGATCAATGTGTTGACTCCAATTCCTCAATTGCAGCCTATCCAGGTAGAATTTGGGCCTTGCATAGCCCCAAAAGGATAAAATTTATAGGTGTGATATCACACGATCTAGTTAGCTGATTCCACGGTCCGCGAGAGTGACAAAAATGTTCTCGTAATAAAGCCATGGTTGGTACAAATTTTCTAGAGATCCTCAATTTGAGTTGACAAATAGTCCATTGTCATGAAGCGATAACGAGTACCATTGACAGTTACGTTCTGGTAGGATGAGGAATTTTGTTGACTCCCTGCTGTAGCAGTTGCAGTAGGTTGTAGTATGGAATGTGATTCAATATAAACTCACAGTTCCCTCATATGCCTACATCGCGCTCCTACTACTTATAGCACTTCTACAATGTGCATTGCATGTTCGTACCGTTCAAATAATGTAAAATTTGTGTTGCAAATTAACATGTTTATAAAGACAATTGTGTAATACAGTGTGAGACTTAAACTAAATAAATAAAGACGTAGTTTTTCATGACTTTAAATCTTTATTGGTCTACTACATGATAATTAAAAAAAATATTACAGAGCACACCTGCTTTTTGGATAATTCGATACGGAAAATCCCTTAATAAAATTTCGGGTGTGAAACTAATTATTTACTACTGCTTTAAAAACTACTAAACGAATTTTCTCACTTACTTAACTACATGACTAATTTCAAAGGAGTCACTGCGGTAGAGTTCGTTATTAATTCGTAATTTTCCACTAAACATGCCTTTTTTATTTACTACCTGTTAAAATCTTAGTGAAAGTCATAAGTCCCTAATTGAATATCAATGCTTCACACGAGTTTTTGTTTTTGTAAAATCGAAGGTGATTTCGAAACGAAACACTACAATGCAAGTCAGTTCACACGTTCATAAGAAATTTTAAAGGCAATAATTCTGTTGCATAATTGACATCTCTGTCAACACCGTGCAGTTGCAGTGCTAAGTTGGAAAAGTGAGTGTCTAAAAATTTATTAGCATTCCGAACGGTTGACATTCCATAACGTTGATTTCATATACTCTGCGGGAGCAATATTTGTCACAAAGGCAAAGGCCTTTGACTTGACAAATACCAAATCTATAATTATCTTACGCCTTGGACACAATTCATAGAATGTAATTATAGAAGCGTGCTGCGGACACATGTGATTGAAACCCTCATTCAGGAAATTACTTGTAATAAAATCCATCTTACGGCACATGGAAGTAGGGTAACCTACGTAGGTAGATGTTGAGCTTCTAAATGATATTCTATCACCCACACTGCTCATGGTGTTAATACTTGACGTGCATTTAGTTGGCTTGTGGGATGTTCTATTAGGTTCTAGTATACAAAACGTGTTTGCTATCATTGACTCAACTAATGAATTAAAATTTCTGTGCAGCTCATGCTTGTCTAAATAAATTATTTTATGGACTCGGAGGATTATATTACATCAAACGGACAGTATTTCAGTAGACCGATGGAGGAGGCACATTTAGCAACGTCTACAAATAGTCGTAAACACAATTTGGGAGTTTCTTTTTTAGCCAAAGTTCTATTTCAACATTGACTTAATCCATATAATCTTATTGGGTAATTTCATAAAGCACAGCACAAGGTATAAAACAAAATCCAGCAACGATAAAATTCATACTCAGTCCCCACTAAATGTCGAATAATCACACGACAAACCCACGAATGTTTATTGAATTTTTATGCAATAAACAAATGTTTTGTTTGTTTGAAAGTTTATCTCTACCCGGCTGTGTGAAAAGTCACACTGATATGGCTACAGTTTGATTTAAGGCGAGCATTTAAATCACCCTTAATTGCGAGTCTTTTTTTCTGATTTCCCTTGACTCGAATATTTGGTTTGTTTGACCACCCACAGATGTCACAATCTTAAGTAACACAAACAATGTGCCCCCAGAATATCGAAGGCGATATTCGCTGGGAAAAAAAAGAGATATTTAAGTGACAAACGATGCCGGCACAGTTGGCGACTACAAACCAAATGGTCTGAAGAGTGTGCGGCATTCTAACACTTTAAACTCGCGTAATAAGGTGCCTATTTATTGTTTTTAATTGACACTTCAACGACAGCGGGAGACAATTGTATAGAATTGTAACGAGTTGTGTTTTAAATCTCAACTAATTGGCCGCACAGTTGTCGATTGGGAACATGGTAGAATTTTTGTTGTCAAATTTACAAAAAAAAAATACTGAACAGAGTTGAGTGGAAACCCATTCTTCGATTGGGTCTTTGTTTGGTGAGAAGTAAGTGAAAATTATGTAAACTTATGTTTTTTTTTTTCAATTAAATTAGAAATTGGAGGATCATTGCTGTCAGAAAAGTTTTGTTTTATAGGTTAGGTTGAGTTATGTAGAGTCACCGCTCACTTAGACCAAGAACTGGGGCCCATTATGCACTATCATTTAGTCATGGAAACCTCTGTTACAAAAAAGTACGCTGTTAGAACTAGCTAGTGATATGAATCTCAGGAGGTCCATCAGTTCAACGATGCCTAAGCCCTCCAGCTTTGACCACCTAGAGTGCTCGCTCACCGGACGGCTAAGGCAGGTCAATCACATAACAGGTGATGAACAGATGCCACTTATTCTCTGCGTAAAACAAAATTAATTAAAAAAGTTTTACTAGAGTCTACAGATAAACCCAACGTTTATTTATTCAACCGATGGACTCATCTTCTATTTTTTTTCTTAAGAAATTGATTAGGGCTACTAGAAAAGGTAGGGTCCGCGATAAGTGCAGCGAAAACCCTTTCCTGGCAAGCTTGTCAGCCTTTTCGTTTTAAAGCTCTCCCCAGATCCCTTGCGATGAAAATATATCACTCCATTGAAGCATCTATGTAATGCAGTTGCAAAGGCCGAGCTTGTGTTAAAATTACCTCTTATAGGCTGTTTAGAAGTGGGGTGATCTTTCTTCTTAGGAAAGGGAGTTCTCTTAGGATTATTTTTGTCAAAATAAGTCAATGCTGAGCGTAATTAAACTGTACAATCTTATCAAAGAAAGCTTAAGCTCTCCACCATTTGGCTTGGATAATTTTGTATAAAGGAAAATAAAAATTATGTAAATTTTAACTGAGCACAAAAATCACATACGATTTTTCACAATAATTTGGAAACCACCCACAAGAGTAAATACTGAAACCAAATCACACCTCAAAGTTTTTTCCCACTTTTTCCCTTCGACTATCAGTATAAGTAAGTGTATTTAGCGAACGCTATTTATTCAGAATCGCAAATTAAGATACATATCGCTTGTTTTATCACGAATATACCACGCGAGCATCTGTTGAATCGAAAAGCATTAATTTTCAAATTGCTTGTTATATTAAATTGTGTGACAATCATTCGCTAATAAAAATCGATTTCAAATTAATGTGGCTACCGGACAATCCATTTACACAATTTAAGCATTAATCGCATGAGATTAGTGTACCCACAAGATCAACAGGATATTCGAATCCAAAGGGTGTGACCTCGAAATCCATGGAATGAAAGTCTGAAACTCCAGAGTATGAAACTTTTATGACTCATTAAAATCACAACCCAAACGCACAGAGGTGAATGAAATAAATTTAATTATCTCGCCTGTGTTTCGTCGTGAAAGATGGTTTCTCATATTCCCGAGAGAAACCCCTTCACGGGTAGTTTTATGAGGTTGATAGTGAAATGCATTTATGGCCGCATCATATTACGTGCAATAACTTTTCTTTCGCTCTCTTTGCTGCCCAAAGTGCAAACATCAGGGTAATAGTATTTATGGAAGATTTATTTATGTGACACACGTATATACATAAGTATGCATCGTCGCTCAAGGTTAATAGCAATGTATATCGATATTACTCTGGGGGAAAAATGAAGTTTTTATGAAGCTTAATAGTAATTTTATGGGGAAAATCACGGCGTTGGATAAGTAGCTGTTTTAATATCACGTTTCTCTTCATGTGATTATATAAAACAAACATATCTGAAAAATCTTAAGATATTACTTCCTCCTCAACCTACATATTTACTTGCACTGATACGTAATAACAGTCAAGTTTGGGGTTGATGAACATTTTCTATCTTGAGATTTTAATAAATTCTGACTGAAAAAATAAGTCGAATAAAGGGAGTCTGGCAATTCTGCCTGTCTGTCTATATCACTTTCACCAAAGCTACAATCTAAACGAGTTAACTGATTTTGATCAAACTTCATATCTGAGGTCTTAGCCCTAATATTATCGGTACTTAACTTTTGGCTAAATGGGTAAGTAACTGATATGTTGTGAAACAGCTGCAGAGGTTTTGTTTAAACTTCATATCAAAGTCAGTTTAGGGACATGCCACAAGATAGCTTACAATGTGTTGGCCAAAATTGTTATAATGACTTTTAGGGCCAATTTGGTTGAAAGACGGTGAGTTAAGAATGAGTCTACCGATTTTATTCAAATTTCTAATTACTATAAAATTAGGCTAACGCTGTAAATTGGCGTACTACTTTTTTGGCTTAAAGTGAAAATAACGGTACTTTTTTAGGGCCAAAAGGTTAAACCCAATTTGCTGGAAAACGGTTCTAACGATTTTGATTAAATTTTATATAATATATCCGATAACCAAATAGCCATACAATAAGAAGAGTGTAAGTGCATTCTTTCGCTTAATAAATTCAAGTTAACAAAGCATACACTTATTTGCGGTTCTTTTATTATTGATAACGATAAAGCTGTTTGCTAATTATACAAACAAGTTTAGTGAGATTCCAATTCTCAGAATGATTCAATGATGTGTACAAGCAAGTCATGTAAGACTACTTACATAATTACTAACAGTTTACTTACGATTGACTCGGTAGAGTCAGTACATTTTCTTTTGCTTAGAACTTTTTTCAAGGAAGAAACTTGCGATTGGTTTTTCTTTAATTTGCAAACCAATTTTACCTGCAGCTGAAGTTAGAGGAAGCTTTAGTGGGAATAAAACTAAGCATACATATAAATTAACCAAGTAATTGTATCAATATTTCATTTTTTGAAATGTAATATATCTGGCGTAATTGAGGACCTTTTGGCAATTTATTTCTTTTTTGAGAACGTTAGGAATGATTACTAGTAATGAGCTAAATTATAAATTAGCTAGTGTTGCAGATACGAAATTTCAGTGGACAAATAATAATTGTACGAATTATGTTAGTCTCCGCTGTATTTACTACTTTAGGTGTTGAATGACTGGAAGGTACATCTCTTACATCTTTGCAAAGTCGGTTATACTTTTTTTCCCAATGTGACTTAGGCTGTTTTGGCACTGATATATGAATTTAAGATCAGACTGCAAGCTACAGCGTGATTTTTACCATTTTGTTGTCAGCACTGAATCGAATCAGGAAAACTGTTCCAACTGTAGCCATTCTTATTGACAGGCAGGCCGCTATCAAGGCTATTGTATCTGTCACATTCAAAGGCACTCCCCAAGCCTGGATCATCAATTCATGACCACGCAGGTGGTAAACGTTCGTTTGAGGGTTTTTAAGGGAAAATCTCTGCATACTATAAATCAAATGCTAGTAAAGGATGGTAAAGGTTGCATATCTAGGCAGATGTGGCGCAAGTACTACTGTAACAGAACGCAAAAGCTAGAAACCAGAAACTGTGCAGATTTCATAAGAGCTCTGTCAATTAGTACTAGTCACTGGCCCAACGGAATGTATGTGGAAATTTGACAACCTTACTAAATTGACAGAGCTATGTAATCATTTGGGGTATTATCAGCTTTACTCCGCTCCAATTATCCCTCCAATGGTTATTCTATAAATTTTGTTAAAAAACGCTTGTAAATTACAAATTGTAAGTTGGTGAAACATGCCCCAGGCTGTAGATTTTAAGTCTTGATAAAGTAAATGCTGTTAATGTAAGATTCTCGTCAGAAGACGAAAAATGTATGTAATAATAGTGTTTTGAGACTCTAATTGGGGGTCTTGAAAATTAATCAACTACTTAGTTCAATCAATAAATTTAAAATAAATTGTACCTTTTCTACAATTATTTTGATTGCGATTCCACTTAGGAAAGAAGTTTTTTATGCGTACGACTGCATAAAGGGACACAATAGAACTTTAAGTAGGCACTTTAAATCTGTCCTAACAACTTTGGTACATTATACGAAGTTTACTTTGCTAAAGTGCTAACACTACACAACGGCCACACATATCCGGTTGATGATAAGTTTGTTTACACTGCTCAATTGTCAAGAGCCACAAGTATCCGGTCAACATATTGATATGGTGATGATCATCAGATTTCATTGATATGCCTCAGAATGCCCACCCAACTTGAGAGTGACAGATTGTGTTTCATTTAATAAATAAATCGTTTGGAAGGAAGTACTTCAAACAATTACTTTCAAATAAACTGTCACAAATATATGAGAGTCTATTTTTAGGAATCTACTATATTTCGTCTCAAAAAAATATACTGTAAGAGGGCCAACTATAATTGAATTAAGGCTCTGGGCGGTGCAGTAAGTAGTCATGCGAATACACATAATTTGTATTGTATACTGCATCCATAATGACTTTTCGCTCAGTTTCACCGAGTATTCGTTCACCTTTGCTTCCATACGTAAAGACAGAGAGCTGTTTGGCTCGCACATTCCGTACGGAGCGCTGAAGAGGCCAACATTGTATGAAACGATACTACATACGGTCACGTTTCCTTAATGCAATTATGGATGTGCTCGGATTTTGACAGCTTCGCACGAGAAGAATTTGCTTTCGATTATGACATTAGCTATCGCACGCTTAATGCAATAATGACTGAGCCTTCAAGAGGTCACAATATGAGTGTGGAATCTGGATCTCTACTTAAGCGAAAACTAAATGAAACTGAGCAAAAAGTCATTATGTGTACACTGTACAGTATGTGTAGCAATCGTGTCCATTTGCATGATCATGTACGACAGCGTTCAGAGCCTTAAGTGCATTCTGGATGGGCCTTAAATTTGAAGAAAGGAGAACTTTTGCACCGCATCAAAATGACACTACTGTGGCTTTTTTATATTTATTGATCAAGTTTATTTCTTCTGTTGCATAACGATCAATAAAAGTCAAGTACAAGTAAATACAAGATAAAGGGCATTCGAAAAGTTGATTGTTTGTAAATAAAAAAGTTGAGGACTTTCAAGGGACAATTTATACGACACGTGTGTAATAAACAATTAATATTTATAAAGATAGTCTTGGCTATGAATACCATCTAAAGTGTCAACAAATAAAACAACCCGATTGGCTTGGTCTACAACCATAACCATAGACTTTCTAGATAAAACAAGTCACGTTGCAGCCCTGCAGCGTCTTTTTCGAGGCACATTTTTTTTTTTATTTACATCTAAAACCTCGTAAAACCGTGCAAAAACTGGTAATACATACAAAAGATCAGCAGTCATTTTGCAGTGCAAGTAGCTCCTTATCAGCTAGTAGTTATACCTCTTTTAAAATGCAATTCTCATATGATTGATAAATGACTATCACCTGAAGGTACTTTCTAATAAATTTTCCAAGAAATTACAATCATTTATCAAATATTGAGTTCACTTTAGTCATCATAAAACCAATAATTAAGAGGCCATAAATATTGCACTATCGGCAAATCAGTAAACCATTTCTATACTAAGTACATATAAGCGACAGCTAAACGCAACTGTATGCTAAATTATCCTCAAATTGATTTTCCTCTTTGTAACATTAATACTTATCTTCGTCTGACAGACGAATGCCGATAGCTGCTTATAGATACAAAGTGAATTTATTGAATGCCTATAATTAGAAATTATCTCAGGTCGCCGAAAGAACTGTAAAAGACACGCTCTTTTTAGTCAAATATCCGAAGGAAAATAAAACACAAACAACACCCACACTCTGATGGATCCTCCAGATACTACATAAAGCGCTTTGACTGTTGGCTCGGATGTTGGTTTGTGGATAACTTGGTGCTACCGCATTGCAATTGATTTATTGGAGTCAAGCGTTCAAGGGGAAAATTAAATTCACATTAATGTGGGGCACATTTCATCCACATGGTTGGATCGACGCGCCGATACTCAACGTAAGCATCTTCTAAGCTTTAAGGTGCCGATTAAACTCAATTCGCATTCTACGGTCGAATATTGAGTTTCATTCCAAGTAAAAATAATGAGATTAAACCAAAAAAATTTGCGGTCACAACAATAATGATTGCTCAATTGGTAATTGAAATTTCTGTTGTTTGCTCAGCAAAGTCGACAGGAAAGGAGTTTCGTGTTTCACTCGAGTTATGCATAAAATTGAATTGTATCTCCATATTCTTAATGTCTTACATAATACATATTGTATATGTCTAAGGCGATATGCACATGCCCACTGGCTCAATTAGCCCCATTACAAAGATGCAAAACACACATTTTAGAATCTGAGATATGCGTCTGTTTTTAATCTTCTCGTTTCTAGAGTGTTCCTGGTTGTGCTGCTTTCGTCTGATGTTGATTTGGTCTTTTTTAGAAACTCCCATTACTTTTTGCTGCCAGACACATTCCTTGGAATACTCTTACTACACGAACAGGTGGTTGCTACAATACATTAGGCTTAAGTATACACGTTCAACTATGAAGTCATTGCGTGAATGAAGTGCACAATCAAATGGATGGGTAGAGCACTTTAGAGATACATGCGCTTGAATTATCCGGATTCTATTGGGTAATTTTTTGTTGTCTAGTGCTATTTGAACTACAGTTATGGCAACATTTACGCAAATTATACTGTATGAAGTTATAAATAATTTCCAAAAGCTATCACAACTTAGTTGAAATATTAAGAGAATTGCAGGCAATCTTCATTTGGATTGCAGGTCGTTTGAGGTTTTAGTGCGCGTGCTGAATTTTGATGTTTGAAACAAAATATATAGTTCAAGTTGTGCCTGCATCTAAACACTATTTTACGATTTTTCACTGATTTCTCTGAGGATTTTATTTTTGCATTTACTCTGAACTTTGCATTGCGGTCTGCTATAAACTTATAAAAGCGCAAGGAAGACAGTTTTTAACCATAATTGTATTAAGCGTGCGATAGTTAATGTCATAATTATACGAATTGCTCGCATGCTGTCAAAATCTGAGCGCACCCAATTTTGCATTCAGAAATGTGATCGTTTGTCATATCGTTTTTGTCTGGTCACCCTCAGCGATCTGTACGGAATATACCAATGAAATTGCTCTTTACGCATGGGGCCAAAAGTGAATGAAAACTCGACGAAAATACGCCCTCTTTGCGATTGTTGTTAAGTACTAGCTACTTTATATATAACCCTTGAGTGTACAGAAGACAGGCTCTGGTTTTCTGCTGAAAAGTTCTACATTTAAACAATTGGTTTGGCATTTTTTTTTTTTGTATTCTACTAGTCGCATTCTTTTAATATTTCGTAGAATTTCGAGTTTATAATTGGAAAATATATCATGCAATCTATGAAATCGGCATTTAGCTTAGATTACACTTTCCGCTCTTTGGTTTCCAGCTACGCATATGCTAGGAGCAGAGCTATTATTTTCTTTCATACATCTTTCTAGTAGAAAAATATTGATACTTTGACCCGTGTATACAAAAACCCATAAAGGTTTTTAACCTCCTGCTGAGAGCTTCGAATTGAATTAATCAACAGCGTGACATCACCAGCATTATGCACCTTGTTAAATCATCGAATTAATTGTCTCACTGGCGCCGAGGTGTCACTGCTACTCCCACGCATGAATGTATCCCTAGCCGTTTTTGGAAAATTATAAATACATACATAAATATCTTTTTGTATTAAACTATAAAATGATAAATATACCTTCTGGTTTCAATAAGCCTTCACATTTAAGAAAGTAAATTTCAAATTTTAAACAATCAACAAAATTACACCTTCCTTTCGGATACTTACAATTGTGTTTTGTTTTTTATATCTTACAGATTTAAAACAAACAACAAAATGAATATCATAAGATGTTTTGGTATTGGAATAATCGCAATTCTGTCGCTGCTGACATTTTTGACGCCATCCGTAAATGCCTGCTCTTGTATGCCGAGCCACCCACAGACACATTTCTGTACATCCGACTACGGTAAGTTGTGCAATAAATATTTTCAGATGCATTTTTTTTTTCCTCTTTTGACTTAAAATATTATGTGACCCAATTAAGGTGTCTATTGTAGAATCGTAAGTCGTAAGAATGATTCACTATATGTATTCTTTTCATTTCAGTCATTCTTATGAGAGTTTTAAGGAAATCACACAGATTGGTCAAGAATCACATGGCGTATAAGATTGAAGTAAAAAAGTCATATAAGGTAAGATATATAATATAAGCAAAAATATTTAAGCAAAAATATATTCTCAAAGTGAACTAAAACCTTGTAGAAGAAAGGAACTTTATAGATAAATATAGGAGCTGAAAACTGTATCGATATTAAAGAGGTAAAGTAATTGCGAAAAATGTTAAGCCAACTAAAGTGAGAAACATAATCAACATTTGGCTGCATATGCACGCAAATGTAACATAATAAGCCCAGCGTCGATTCGTTCAGTTTTCGGGTACTTTCGGAAACTTTACCGAACACTAGAGAGAGCGCTCTCAGCCGCTCATTGCATATGCCAATTTGACAGTTGGTAGGAATTACCCACCTCCATGCGCTTACATTAATGGCTTCTCTCATATTTGCTTACATTTTATTTTTGGAAATGTGCGAATGATTACTGCTTTCATTCTCGTTTTATTAAATGTCTGCTATCATCCATATTTTACGAGAAAAATAAAAACTAAACACCAACAACGGCATGCGGGCAAAAGTATTATGGTCAGAGGTTGGCGATGACAGAAGCATTTCGGTCAGTTATGACATTAGCTTATGCTTCCCAATTTGGATTATGGTTGCCCTTAAGAGATTTTAAGGAAATTCATGGAAAAAATTCCTTTCTCGCGGACTTTTATTCGGTGACGACAAATGGTAACGCGAAAACCATTTAAGCTCCGGAGTTTATAATTACAAGTGAAAACACTTTTTGAGGTTTGTTCACCCCAAATCTTTTAAACCTTCTTCCTTATGTTCTACATTCTCCTGTGAGTCATAGGGTCCTACAATGGCTATATAAAATTAGGGGAAATAATTGTAGTGAGATTATGGGTACCACGCAACGTCATTGATCAGGACTACGTGCTGAAGTCGGAAGTACGTACATAAATCCTTTAAAATTAATAATGCCCTCAGGCAGCTCTAAGTCTATTCCAACTCGTAAAAGGATTACTGTGAATTACAACTGAATCTAAAAAAATTGCTGCTTTTCAACAACAATTTCAACACTACTAGAGTGTATATTCATAAGCCTAATAAGCGAGTTGGAAAATCTACTATCTTTATCCTCTTCTCAATTGTAATGAAAACAGAATTTTGAAAGTTCCACCTGGGGTTGGTTAACTTTATGAAATAATTATGTATGTTTCCCTTAACGACTTTTTCTTCAACACTTTTGTCAAAGTCGCTAAGGACGCACCCATTTCCCTCACGGTTATTGTGGCCTGAAGCCCAGATTAGGTAGGTTTTTGATTAGATTGGCCAATTTTATCTGGAACTCTATTTTTTTACCTTAAAGTTAAACTGTAAAAATAGCAAAATTATGGTTAGATGTGAAGGAACTTCCATTATGGGCTAAGGCCTTCTAAAGCTTCGCTATAAAAGCGAATATCATAGTTCAGTAAACGTCAAGATTTAAATTCAGCTTTTCTGAAAAACTGTGATTTTCCATAAGACTGTTCTCCTTTTATGTTGTCTACCAGCTATCAGCTGAATACCTAACCCAAAATTGTTTAGTATCACCTTAAGGACTTCATACTGACGAAGGCTCAATATTGTAAATCTTCATCTTTGATGTGTAATTTTAGAGGGATCAAGTGTTAGATCAATGTCAGAATATCCACTGGACAGGATGTACTATTTAATAACTTTAAATAAGTAGGTTCTATATGAACGTATACGTATCATCCGTAACGCAAGCCGCAACACATTTACGATACCAATACCATCTAACCAAAACTAATCCATATCTTTATTTTTACAGATGACAGAACAAGCAGAAAACACTTTAAAACACGGTCGTATAACAACAGCACTATCCGAAGCAAGTTGCGGTGCGAATTTGGAAGTTGGTAAACTATACGTCATTGCAAGTAGAGGTCCAAAATTGAGCCTGTGCAACTACATAAAAGAATATCAGAAAATGTCCATAATCGAGAGAAGAGGATTCGCTGGAGCATACCGTAAAGGATGTAAATGCAAAGTAGGTGCAACTCAAAATTTTCAAAGCGTGCTGTTGCCTAACTGTTTCTGTTTCATTTTACTTTTCATAGATTGATTTCTGCATGGGAGAACGATGCTTACAGAAAAATAATGGACAATCCTGTAGTTGGTCACCGTTTGCAAAATGTGAAACAAATTACAGTTCGTGTGTACCCAGTGTACACATGACACCAGAAGGACCTATATCAAAGTGCTATTGGAAGAGAACACCTCCATACAAGGCGTGCTTAGCAGATCCATAAGATGTTTCTTTTTTCTTGTTATTTTTTTTTTACCTACGTATATCGGGATTAACAGGAGCTTTAATACATTGATATTTATAGTTATTTATTTTTTTTTTATTTTTGTTCATTATTAATTGGAATATTTTATTTGTAAATAATAAGAATTGTAAATTGTGACTTACCAATTCACGAGGATTAGGGAAGAATGATTGCTCTATAAGAGGGAATGCTTGTTTTCCCAGACGCCTTTGCAGTTGGAGTAGATGAGAGAAAACCCATGGTTTATCCTAAAAATTTATCATTAAGTAATCATTTTTGAAAAACAAAGAAAAAAAACAAGAGCAGCTATTACCTGAAACTGGAATACAGAATGTATAGAGTTCATACTAGGAACGCCTCCATATTTCAAACCAAGTAAAATAGAGCGGTAATCACTAATTCCATCACGCGGTGGTTGTCGAATTAGTACAAAATCAGGTCGAAATGAACGAGTTACCTAATAATTTAAACGAAAAAATAAAAGATAATTTTTTGACACAGTATGAAATTTGTGATTTATGAAAAGAAACTGTTAACTGTTGCTGTTAGCATAGAAATAAATACATAAACCTAGTTTAAGTGTTTCGAATTACGACAAACATAAGAATTTTAATCGAATATTTGTTAAAAACTTAATTTTGTATTCATTTAAAAATAATATCTAAATGCATAAGGCAGACTTAATATGTTTTGCCCTTTCATTGCACACACATTGTCTTTGGAAACAAATAATACAATAAGTTATTTTGTTTATGTTATTTTAAATAATAAATCACTATATAAAGATATTTTGTAAACGTTTGCATTTATGTTTAAAAAAAAAAGCATAAAAGGGTCTAACATGGATCATAAAATCATTTTTCTCTTTACCCAAAATATGTATGTAGTGGTGAGAGATTTTATCGCATTTAATGGGCACGTTTTGAACTCTAAGCCTCTAAGCCTTTTGGGATAACGCCTAACATATGAAATGGCAAACGCATTGGCTTAAAAGGTAGGAAGGACTCTCTTACCTTCAAATTAAGTCCACTACCTCAAAAATCTGTGCTTTATTTTGCTGTTTAAACTGAATCCCTCGACCAATCAGAAACGTTTAGCTACTAATTTATTAATTTTTTCCCTCTTTTTACCCCAGACTAACGAACAGTGGCAGCCATTTTCATTTCTAATTTTTCTTTCCACTATTTTCTCTCTTGTCTAAGACAAACTTGAATGCAGTCATCTTTTTCCTTAAACTGCTTAGTCATTAACCGTGTTTTTGAAACCTCCGCAAGGAGTAGAGGTAAATTTTGCAACTAAAACAAAAATAAAAAACTTACTACATTTTTACAACTCTTACTCTCATCCGCAGAAGGAGAACTGCTGCCTAGGAATTCAACAACATGTAGCGTGAAATCAATGCTTACATTATATGACGGAATTTAGTGGACTAATTTTCATCTATTTTGTAATCAATTTAAGAAAATTAATATTCAAACGTAAAACAAATGTTTTTTTAAAAGAAATTCTGTTTTCAATTTTCATATTTTCTTCGGTATATTGAGCCACAAATTAATTTGTAATTAGTAAGTGTTGATCTGAAGATAGTTCGATTAGATGCTCAAAAAGATCCTGATGGGGAAAAGAAAAAAAGAATTATAATTCACGAACATAACATACATATTTTTGTTGACAGTTAATGTCATAAGATCGCAGTCACACGTAGCAACTTGGGGATATACAAATTTAGCTGCCGATAGCCTGATGCACATTGTCCAAATGAACTGCTGGCCATGGAGGTTTCAAAAAAAACATGGCTAATTTATCGTGACCCTAAAGTGTGCTCTCTGATCATGTTTTAAGCGAAAAAAAAACAAACAGATGTATCAGAATTGTGGCAACTCATTCTTTGTGCTGAACTAAGAAAGAGACCAGTGAAAAATGCTACAATTCGCCTGAAGCGAATCGTATGATACCCTATCCCTATCTTATTTGGTCGTGTCAGTGGGCGGTGGAAAATGTATTCACAAAATTTTCTATTTTGCCTTATAAACTAATATTTTTACTCGAAAATTAATTTTTGAAGTAAACGCCCCTAAAAAGAGGGCGTGGCCATATACAATGTATAGACGATTTGTAGATTAAGTGAATATCTACATATTTGCCCAAGTAAGTTTTTTCGAGTTTCATATGAATAGTGAAATAAAGTGATTTTTTTTCGTGTGTCAGTGGGCGGATTTTAAAAATTTTTACACTTGTATTGCTTAATTTTCCGAAGACCTCGTATACAAAATTTCATCAACCTAGCTCAAAATTTAAGGCCCAAAAACTGGTGACATACGGACGGACGGACGGACAGACGGACATAGCTCAATCGACTCGGCTAGTGATGCTGATCATTTATATATATACTTTATTGGGTCTATCTGTAATATTTCTCTATGTTACAAACTATGTATCAAACTTAATATACCCTTAGGATAGGGTATAAAAAGCCTTTTGTAGGCTACAGCAATAGAAAAATTGAAAATACAACAGCAGCAACGTGTAGCATAGTTTATCAAACACACTTAACTCGTTAAAAGAATTAAGGCTAAACTATGTATAATAGTCTGTCAATCAATCGGAAGCTGAAGTCAAAATTCTACGTTAAGTTTTTTTTTCAGTGCTGTCAATTCTATAAGTTAGCCATATAGGATTATGTATTCAGTAGCAACACTCAAGTAGTTTTGTCGTTTAATTCGATGCATTATATTAGTGTCGAAAGACTTCTTGTTTTTGGCTTACTTTTTTGGTAATTTTACCACTTTACCAATGTCCTTTCAAGTACAGAGAAAACCTTTCTACTGGGATTATTTTCTTATGAATTCCTCGGCATTCAGAATTCAAATTCACTTCTTTAAGACTCGAAAGTCCGCTTCATCTTTGGGTTTCTATATAACATGTTTGCGCCGTACAGGCTAGGTTAAGGTACCTATTTAGCATAAGACATTGGCGCCTCGATGTTGGTGAGACTTATGCTATGTAGACCGGGGAGCCTCGTCAAGCCAACCCAGCACCCAGCAAAGGTTGTTCTGTCCAACACAAGAACAGTGTTAAAAGCATTTAATTCAAAAACTTTTGTTTCTAACTAAAATTGTCAACTATTTAAAATGTTATATCTAATGTAAGATACTGCCGTTGCTCAATGGTTAGTTACATAAGATTTAAGGTTCTAATACCAGCAAGTTTCTTCGAGACATCTCCTCTTGCAAGTATCGGACAAACATCCAAAACGATTACTATCATGAAAAAGTTTCTCTAAAACCCTATAAGATACCACATAAAAGTTCTATACATGCACAAATGTGTTTTAATTATGGAAACTATGCCTTAATAAATATTTAATTTAATTAAAAGTATGACCTTACCCTAGATCCTCCTCGATAGACTACCATAGATATTACTGGTCCGCTCTCTGCACTTGCCGTCAAAGAGACTTCCTGTAAAGACAAATTATTTAGGCAAACATTAAATTAGTTCCATTAGGTGCGCATAAATTAAAAAAAAAAAAAACAGCTTCATCTAAAATCACACTTACTTTAAACTCAGCCTGTTCAACACGAATATTGTACTCCTCATTTAAACGCTTTCCACGGAAATATTTCGACCAATCAGTGTTTTGATCATCCAACACAAGTAGAGTGAAATATTTCTCTTTGTTGAATGCAGGACGAGTTGCACTTTGTACAGCTGCGCCTAAAGTAAAATTTATATTTACAAACCCTTACGTCAGGGTAACCTTTGCTTAGTCTCTTACCAATAATCGATGCACCTTGATCTCGGGCAGCACCTGTTAGACTCTGTACCCGCTGTAGTAGACTTTCTCTGGATTTTGCTGGGCTTGTTGGAGCACTTGTACCGCGGGCAGGTCCCTTGCCAAAACTCAACGCCAGTTCTGGAGCTGCGGTGGTTGGTTGGGGTGGAACTTGTCCAGTTGGTCCAGCTGCAGCCGGTCCAGGTGCCGGCGGAGGTGGCATATTTGGAGGTCCAGCATTCTGTGGCTTAGGTTGCTGTTGCAACGGTGGGGCTTGGTCTTGTGTAGGCCGTGCCGCTGGCGGCAATTCATTTGGATCAACATCATCACACTCGGAAGATAAGTCCCCCGAGCTGAAGCTATTATGTGGATTGTGAATGCTTTGGCATACATTTTTATATAGTACTTACCGTCTTTTCAGGAAATTAACATTAGAAGTAAAACTAGTCTTGAACGATGAGAAATTCAGGGTGCCGGTTTTACTTTCCTATAAAAGAAAATATCATTTGTGCTTTAGAAGTTGCAAATGCAATTTTTTTTATTTTTATTGAAGAACTAAAATAACTTTTGACTCGAACTCAAGTTATAGTGTAGCCGCACCACATTAGAAATAATAAATTCCTGTTCTATCACTATTTCCTATTTCCGCAGAATAAAAGTAAGCATATTGTCTTAAGAATATAATCTTTAATAAGTTTTTTAGAAATAACTCATCTACCGAAATTTGTACGGAAACATACAAAGCACGAATATAGTAGATATAGTGTAGTGTCAATTTACCCCGTTTTTATGAGCAATTCTGGTCGGTGTCATATAATTCCAATCGATCTGATCACAAAATTTTATGAGATCGGATTGAAATTCTCCATGTAAACCCAGATCGAAAGATCGAGTTTGGCAGGTAGAAAATGAATGAATGAGGCATTTTCTTGCGTCTTGAAACAGACATGGCGAGTATGGGTAAATTGTTTGACTAACGTAACTAGAAGAGAAAGAACTGTCATACATGACCCGATTTCAATCCGTTTCCAACTCGATCCCTCAATCCGCTTACAGCGAAAACCTCGATTGAAACCCAATTCGTTCACAACTCGCTCCCTCGAAGGAACAATTGATCTTGAAGAATCCTGGATTGTAGTCATACTCATACAAATGCTACCCATTCCACGTGTATTTGAGTTCGATACGAACGCAGATAGAATCGATTTCAATGTTTTCTGGGATCAAGTTGAAAATGTGAATATAAACGTAAATCGAAAAGAAGGTGAAAAAAAGTTTCTCGTTGTGATGTCAGACAGCAAATACCTAGGAGTCTTTCTGTGAGAGGAGCAAGTACAGATAAACTCAAATGGCACGAACAGAATATGGTGATTAATGAGATAAGGGTAAAAAATCTGACATATCCTACCTACATACTTGATCAATCAAACAACTCTCATACTGTCTACTTGACAGGCAAAAGGACAAGTTTGGGGGGCGGTGGTTTAACTCGTAAACATACTAGAGCAAGGAATCGGGCATAACTTTGTAGCAGGGGCTGCGATTCGGTCGTACAAACTTGCAGAATCTTTTTTGAGTTTTGTTAAGTTGGCTATAAATAAAGTACCGTTACTACCCAGTTTGGCCAAAAACGTGATACGCCATTTTATAGGACTTTACTAAACTAGTTCAAATACGAAATTTAAGGGAAATCGTTGGAGCCGTTTTCGCGCAAATTGGCTTAAACACCTTAATTCCTGAAAGAGTAACGTTATACGCAGTTTTAGCCAATTTTCGTTTAGCCATTTTATAGAATTTGCGGCTTGTAACCAAATGTAAAGACTAAATTAAGAACATCGTCTTGGCCATAAGTACCGTTACAAAAATGTTGGCTCAAAATTTGATACGGTATCTTACACGTGTCTGTACTAGTCTCAGTGAAAGATTTGAACGAAATCGTTACAGCCGTTTTCGCGTAAATCGGGTTTTTCAACAAAAAAAATAAATAAAGTACTGTTGTTAACAATTTTGGTCATCTGATTGGAATCTCCCAATCTAAATCCAATATAAATTTTAAATAAAATCGTACGAGCCATTTTCCGATAAATCCGTTTTTTGTCAAATTGGCCTTAAGTTAAGTACCGTTCATATTAGGGTTAAAACAAAAATTTTAATTTCGCCTCTAGACCTCTATACCTAGATCACCCCACAGACCTCAGATACGAATTTTGATAGAAATTCTTCCACCCGTTTAGGCCTCGCTGACAGACAGGCAGACAGGCAGACAGAATTGCCAGACACACTATTTTGACTTCTCTATAAAGGTAATGTCAGAATATATCAAAATCTTGACATCGAAATTTTTCACGAATCCACTATATTCCGTTTTGGAATTTAATTACTTCACTCTGATTGCTTAGAGAGCTAAGAAAAGAATCGGACTACAAGTGACGAACAGGAAATCGGTAATAAATATTGAAAGGAGATTCAGAGACAAAACTGCGCCTTGGGGATTATTAGAAATTGTACAGAGAGTAGTAGACTTTAAAGATTTGTATACCACTTTGGTTGACCGTCTGAAAATGAGGTTTCTATTGCACTTTTTGTTAGAAATTTATGTTTCACATTTAATAAAGCTTTATGGTGAGGTATTGTATGTACATATGCAAATGTGCACTTTAGTACGTTGAATTAAATTTAATAAAAATATCTAATTGTCTTTTTTTGAATACCCAGAATACCAACATTCTCTTCAGAAACTTACAAAAACTAATTAAAACAGCGATAAAGTTATCATATTTCCAGAGTCCGCTATAATAGGTCCCTGGTGAGATCCACTCAAGCCAAAATTATACTTGTACTTCGTTTCCACTAAATAGCAAATCAAAGGTGGAAATGGAAACCTAAATCAGTTACAATCCCAACCAGGGTAATTCGAGCAGCTTCATTCCGCAGCAACAGACGGAATTCCCCACGGACAATAAGAAAATATGTTTATGACGATGAATGTATCCCTCTCGTGGGTACTTTTTTTTATCTTCAACACCGACCTCAGTAGCGTTGTAATATCTAACACAAAGTACCACAGTAATATTCGTGTTCCTGGCAATATGATGCCGTCGTAATAAAAACAGATGCTGGCTATAATTTTCCTTTAGAACTTTGGCGTCATAAACGAACATGAAAAGAATATTCAGTTTAGCTGCCAACGAAGCAAGGGTTGAAATAAATAGTTTTGATTTAACAATATTAAAAATTTATTTACATATAATATATAACAAACTTACGTCATCTGAATCTGATTCGGAATCTTCCATATTAGTTTGTATTTAAAAATGTGTAGGCATTCAAGAAGCGTGCTAACACACAGTCATCCGGTGCGAGGATACTTTACGTATGTGTACGATTATGTTAAAGGAACATTTATCAAATTACAAACATTGATGTTTCGTTTTTTTTTTCCTAACGTAAAAGCAAACATATTATCATATATATTGGTAATTTATTTATCACAAGGCACGAAGCTACTACATACAATATAAATTTGCGTAAACAATATTCTAATCTACGGTTACGTTTTTGTTATGGATTGAACTTGAAGCAATGTTTTCCTTTTTTACTCTCTGATATGATATTTAGGGCTTCACGATGTACATACTATATTATCCTACTATACAATTTATTGAATACATACATATGCATGGATGTACATATGTCATGGATATAAACATACAAATGTGTTGTTAATTATATATATATGGGAGGTTGACATCACCCCGTAGTCACAGCCACAAGCAGATGACGAGATTTAATGCAAAGCTAGGAATAGCATACTTACTCCAGAAATAGCGTACTTTTACTCCTGCTGCCAAAAACCTGGGACCCCTCTTCCAAGGTTATACTGTGGATGCACCCAGCTATTGTCTTTGGCAGGCCAGTGTGGTGGCAAGCAGCCAAAAACCCCAGTAACTCAATGGGCCTCTCGAAAGTAGAAACACTGATGTGCATTGGTACCACACCAACTGCTAGTCTTGAGGCTATCCTTAACCTACATACTTCCGCTAGACATCTTCACTAAACTACAGGCAACCAATGGTGCTAATCAGAAATCCGAAGAGAAAACAACAAACCTACAAAAACACTTTGGCTATGTACCGGTTACTGACCTCTTTACGTTATACCTAGACTTCACGAGACCGTTCCCTTGCATTGACCCTAGCAAGGACAATTGAAAAAATGGTCATGTACTAAATGCACAATCCATACACTAACGGCTGCAAAAAATAGATACGCGAGCAGATTCTCCAAACTGCTGGTAAGAACACGGTCAATTCAGACTACAGCAGTGTCTTCCAGGCGGAGGTTATGACAGTGACAACAGAAGCCCATGGATCTGCAGTAAAAGCTATAACTCATGAGGATATAACCTTCTTTATAAATAGCCAGACTGCTATAAAAGCGATTACTGCCGTAGAAATAAAATGGAAGCAGGAATTGACCAGGAATTGAGAACGCTAACGGGCTAGCAAGAGGCTGATCATCATCAAAACATAATAGACATGCGTGAATATCCAGCCTTGCACTCTTAAGCTTGAAGCAGGGAAAAGAGCCATGAAAGAATCAAAAAATAAGTGAAACTCCATAAACCAATACTTAGCGTAGTTGCAAAGAAACTTTGGCAGTAAAAATTACGTCGGACGGAGGAGGAGGTCTGCAGGGGTTGTGGTGATAAGGAATCTTCTAAGGACACAACCAAATCTTCTCCCCGCCAGCTCACACACCTGATCTATTCTAACCTACTAAAGAAAAACTGTGAACTTTAAGTCCAAACGTATTTAAACTTAAACTTAAAAGTGCTTTTATTTCACAAAATTCAATTTAAAAAATATCGATTTTCTAATCAGTTTTAATTGACTTCGATATAGTTTAAGTTTTATTTCAAAGGGCGTAAATATTAATGCAAAGAAAAAAACATTTTTATTTAAACACATATTTTAAGAATTCGTAACTGTCATCCATTCCATGCATCGGAATTGTTATGAAATCTTCTCCTTCCTTACATTGAACGAACTTTAATCGTCAATCAAGAAATACTTGCTTACTTACTTATTTTCTTTTTCTTCAATTACATACTTGAAAGTTACCATTAAGTTTTTAATTAAAAAGAAACTCACTACGCTTAATCTACTGCTTGGCACATTGCCAGAAGCCACACACGATGACGAGTAGGTATTGCAGAGGTTCTCTGAGATACATAGTATAAATAAGTTTGTAAGTAATTTGTTGCCATCACTTAAAGTTGGTTCAATGTTGGGAAAACACTAACAAATAGAAACACCTCTTGTTTTCTAACCAGTTCTGCCCTTCAAAAACAGCATGAGTGGCTCCCTATAATATTTTACTCTTATCGGTAATGCTAAAAAAAATTCCAAAATTACATTCCATTTAACACATGAGCATTCAGTCACGTACCACAGACATGTCAATAGCTTACATAGTAAGTCTGCAAGGATTTAATCTGAATATTTGAGCAGTTAATCTGAATACTTCTATGAAAAGCTCAGCATTACCTTAAGGAGAAATCGGGTAAAACGGCTCTTCTTAAGGTGGTAAAGAAAGTAGAATCGATCCTTCATAACAAGGATGACGTGGGTGTCGTGACTCAGTTACTCAGTGGCTATTGTGTTTTAGTATTGTCGCTTTGGTTCGAATTTTAGAAAATACTATCGACGTTTTTTTACGGCCTTATCTCTTGCGAGCGATAGGGCTATTACTGTCTTGAAAAAGCGTCTTAAATCTCCCTGCCCTTCGGAAACAGCATAACTCCCTTTTGAACGTACAAAAATGCACTCTGAGCACAACACGTAAAGTTGTGAGAAGCTGGACCATGGCCTAGGAAGGAAACACCTTTATAAATTTGGACGCGATAGTTTACTCCTGTGCCTGAAATGTCCAAATAAGGAGGAGAATGCTGAACATGCAGTGTTCTACTGCAGGCGTTTTGCAGAGGATAGAGGAAAGTCATCCATAATCTCAGCGAAGAGCAGAAACCTTAAGAAGAGCGACTTCGACATAGCATACGAAATAGTCTACTCTAAAAGGGAAGATTAGCAAGGAAAAGAAGTTCAACTTCAAAATAAAATTCACGATTTTACATTAACTAACGACAGAGCAAGGCGAAGTATATATTCCAAAGATATGAACCAAGAGATGGCTCTGAGTGTTCTGGACTTATGCAGTTCGTTGGTTCTAGCTGCGGGAATTTCCAAGATGGAACCAATATCTAACAAGAATGTCTGCATTTTCGTTGACAAGTTAAACTGCGTTCAGCATTACTCACTGCTTAAGCAAGCAGAATTCGATCAAATTGTTGAATACTTGGGCCCTGCGATATAAAAGGAATAAGGACAGTGATATGTAACTATACTCGTTGGTCACTTTCTTCACAGGAAGCACACACTGGAAGACTGGGAGTATCAGACACGGACACACGCAGATCTTTCAATGACATATGAACATATGAAAATGTATCAGAGGACACTATGCACATTGTGTATGAATATACCTGGGAAACTATCTCTTTAAAAAGCTTGAGGAGATTGATTCACTTCACAGAACCAGTTCACGGATATTTTCAAATTCTGTAGATCAATTACTTGTTTGTGGGAGCTGGTTTATATTTTTCATTTCGGTCATTTAGGTTGTCCTAAGGATGGTGACAGACACAATACTGTGCCTAGTTTTTCTATTTAATTTATCCAACCTAACCTAATCAAACCAAATGTAAAATTTTCAAATCCTTTCTCTTAATCATTTTGTGTTATTTATGAGTTTAGTTTTAAGTTTAAGTCTATAACAATGAAGTACCTTAACTACTAGTACTAGCATTTGTAGAATAAAGAGAAAAAGATTAATTTGATGTCCTCAAAGGTCTTGCTACATTTGTTACCAAATATCGAAACTGAAACGGAAGGGAGAAAATCCCAATCTTAAAAGAGATCCGAAAAATGTCTCCAACAGAATGATTTGATTCAATATCTATATAAACAACCAAAAAGAAATCGGATCCACTTAAAATTGAGGTTGAAATGTACGAGTATACAGGACTTTGATGTTTGTGGAAACTCCCAAACTGCCGGAAATGTAGCCATATCCTGTGCGCTTTTGTAAATTCAATAAAATCAATAAATAAAAATATGTTTACTCTTATTTTTTTTTTCATTGAAAAAAAGCAAGCGAATTTTCAGAATGTAGGTGAGGCTTTGGCAAATAAAATATTTATCTACAACCTGTTATTATGTGTACAAGCAAAATGTTTGTTTAAGAATGTTTACACATGGAATTATAAATGACCTAACCTAACCTGTGGAGCTCTCATCATAACTAAATACACATACAATATTGTAGGGGTAGATTGAAGTAGGGCCCTATTTAAGCGCCTAAAAGTACGTACTACATACACACGCCACTTCATATAATGCAAGTAAACAAACTAAGAAGGTCACACATTTAGTACATACATATATTGGGAGCCATAGACAGTTCTTTTCATTAAGGAGCGATTCATAAAACCCAAAATAAACACTACAATTACCGAGCAATAACACATGTATGCAAATACTATGCGAGTATGTATTTAATTGTGGAACGCTACACGCTAGCTACAGGGGATGGTACTGTTTGTGTATTATTTTGTTTTTGCACGAGGTTATGTTAACTTACCGGTGGCGGGGCGCAGATTCGCCCACACCCAGCAGTAGCTATTGCACTAATATTGACTTAAAGCCGTCGACCGAACAGTGGTGCGCTGTTCAGTTGAAAACGCTTTTGCTCCTTCCTGTGTTGCGATCTTTTAGATATTTGATTGCTTTTTGGCTTATGAGGGCTTTAAGAGTGCTCCTTTGCAGGATGTTGTAGTCTGTAAAAAGAAAATAATACATCTGTTAGTAAGACTGAATGATCTGCGAATAAAATTGAGATTTCCAAAAGGTGCTAAAAGGAAAACTTAAATTTTGTAGAGAAATTGAACATACATTGGAAAAATATAGTTTTGTGACGCCCCATATGTGTTTTTTTATCTTTCTACCAAACGAAATTGCGAAGTTTCGTCAATTTCACCCAAAGCTCCGAGGTTTTGCAATACATTATCCAGGTTTCAAAGCCTATTTGAAATCTTCTTCAGTTCATCCGTCCGTAAGAGGTTATCAAATCGAACAAGCCTAAGGGTGAACCTCAGTTTATTTTGGTGTTCATTTTTAGACGTCAAGATATTATGTGTCATTACAACTGCGACTAGTGTTGGAACTTCTACCAAATTAGTGGAATTTAAATATTATTTGTTCATATTTTTTATTTAGATTCTGCATTATGCATTACTTATATGTATATATAATTTTTATGCATACATATATATTTTATGCATTTTTTAATTTGTTTGCTGTATTTATAGTATGTTTCCAAAATCGACCACTTTTTGGTTTCCCAATTTGTACATTCTCAGGTCCCAACACTGATTGCGACAGTCAACAAACAGCTGATTGTTTTTTGTTTGGTATAAGATTCATTTAGGTCCATTCACAGATCAGCGAGTCCTGAGACCTGCGAGTATTCGCAATTTTTGTTGATTCCTTCGCAGAAACTAATTACAACTCAATTTCATATATAAATCTATAGATAAATAAGCTCTCTTTTCTGAGAATAGTAAAATCAACAATTGTCTGCCTTTGAATGTACTAAATATGCTTTGCTCGTAGTTTTCTCATTCGCCGAACGCTGAGCCTGGTCCTTTAATTGTACAATTATTTTACAAATCCAAAGTGCACAATCATTTTGTATGAAATTTGCAGGTTTTCGATAGAAAGCATTCGACCATGCCATATTGGCCCAACATCGAATAGACATGTACAATTTCATACAACCATTGCTAGTTGGTACAGTTAATGTATCGTGAATGCTAGTGCAATTTTTTCAGATTTATATAAAGACACCTTATATGTATAACGAACAAGTTCGAATTTCATCAAAATTTGTCCAGAATATCTCAAGCTAGAGAGGCTTTGTATTTGAATTCAGATTTCTTAAGCACGATTTAGACGAGCGACGTATTCATCGGCATTTTATAATGTCAAATGGCAAAAAGTTAACATAACACATTTCATAAAAAAGAACCGATTATATTAAGATAATTTGGTAGAACAAAATGAAAGAGGGATTCAATAAATTTATAAATGGATGCGACATGAAAATAGACATATCATTTACTTCAACATAATTGTTTTGACAGCTACTTCATGAAATGATTTCGGCTTGATGGAAACGTTTACTCATGTTTCGCCTTCAGTTTCCACACAGTAATAGTACGCGTTTCCTTACAGCCAACTTTTAATACAGCTTTTTGCTGTGCTGATAGGTAATCCGGAGAATGGTCTAGGCATCATGAAAAGAGATGCCGAACCTGTTCTTGCTAGTTGGTCAGCTATATATTTTGTTTTCTTCAGAACCGTTATGACAGGTATCCGAATGAGATGTACTCTGTTTATACTGCTTAATAATTTTAGTAGTTGAAGTCAATCCCAAACTGTTTTGGAAGTTATTTCGTAAGCCTTAATTGCTAATAGAGCTGCCTAATTGACTGAAAGAATATAAATGTTCTTATTGTTTATCGATCTGTTTAGAATCTCTCTGATGCAAAGTGCTATAGCGAAAATTTCGGCTTGGAATACGAGAGTTACACTTGTCCATAGGTGCATATATGAAGGTTTTAGTGGTAGCACCGTTTACTCCAGCTCCAACCCATTCCTTTGTTTTGGATCCATCTGTGTACCAGGCATGTGAATCACTTGCGAATGCTGGTTTTTCCTGTTTCCAGTTCCTGCGATCTCGAAATGTAACCTTGAAGTTTTGACGGAAGAGTGCAATATCTGGATGAATTAACTTAGAATTAACTTCATCTTCTGCGATGAGCATAAAGGCTTTTACCATCGCGTTTCTCTATTCTATTGTTTCGCCAAAGAGTGTAGGTGGATTTGGGCGTATTCGATATTCAAATTAAATTTAGAAGCAAAATTTATATGAATCGTTTCTAATCTATCTCTAATGCATATTCAATAGCTGAAATAATTTACACTCTGAAGACATATTATTTTCATTTTTATATTGAGAACAATACATTTAGACTACATCATAAACTTAACGAGATCCACTTTAAAATATTAAACATAAAAAATGTTCTCGCAAAAAGTTTCAGATATCACACCGGGAAGGAAGGATCAGGTTTCACCCTGAGGATTGAGGAATTAATTGAAATTTAGCAATACCAGGATGTCAGCAAGGATGCTGTGGAAAGTGGCAAGATTCATAACCAAAGAAACAGTGGGTGGTCTACGTGCTTGTTATTCACCTTATTCGCATGTAGATACATACCCAAAGTTTTTCCGTTTAACTTCTCATTTTGCTCATCAATCAATCAATATATTCGTACAAGGATAATGCGAGGCAAAATACGACATGCGGCGTTCGTAAATTCCCAAGCCATTTCATCCCTAAGCACGTAACGTTGTTTGAAGTTGAAAAAAAAAATCCGATTAATTATCCTTCTTTATGTTTCATTAGAAAAAGAAAAGAAAAACAACTTATAAGATGAATAGGGTATCTTACACAAAAGAAGCGACCCAACTTGTATAAATGAATTGCTCTCACTTGAGCAAGTACATACTTATCAATCGTTCCGTCAATTGAAAAAGGACTTCTTTTGTTCTTTGTCATTTGGAAAAAAAAAAGAAATCAACTGACGATGATGTTTATGAAGTCTTTTTTTTATCTCCATCAACTTTATCTGACACGATAGATATTTATTGGAGTGATAAACGCGGAGCCATAATTGCCACTTCAGAAATCCATAAAAAGAACCATCTTAAGCATGGATTTCTTTTTGGTGTGCCTATCTACAATAGAAGTAGTGAGTCATGGTCTTCATCGTGAACCTTTCAATGCATCAATGCATGTGTGAACATAAGTATATATGTACATAGTTTTAAAGTGCAGTTGTGATATTATATCGATTTTAACATGCTTGTAGTAGCTTGTAGTCTCCCTCAAGGCTACGATGTTGATGTAGTCATAATAAGTAAGGGGCAAGGAAGAATCCAGCATTTGTGATCAGATGCAATTTGCCCTAGACAAAGTAAACGATTGGTGTCAGACAGAAAGATTAAACAGGAGCATAAACTTAAGCCTTCGCACACTATCATTAAACTACGAACACATAGATTTCTCGAAAGAAAAACAAAAACTCTTTTTAACTCTAGACTGTTAGGTGGACCCCAAACCCAAGGTAGACTGAATCATTGGAAAGGCAACTAAAGCCTTCTGCGCGTGCTCAAGGTTTATTGGTAAGAAATAGGGATTAAATCCTAAAATAATCCACTGGACTTGTGTTATAATCGTTTCACCGATAATTATCTATGCATCGCTGGTATGATGAGCAAAAGCATACCAAATAACCATTTGATCTGCCTAACTAAAGGTGCAACAGCTGCGCTCTGAGTTCGCTTAGACCTTCCGCCACTTCATATGAAGGCTGCGGCTTCTGCTGCACTTAAGCCTCAACTTTCATGCAAAAGCACAAATATCAACCTAGTCGGACACACAGAAATCCTAGAGAAATTTCCGCTATTCATCGCTACGAGTACATTCGCCAGAAATTTACTCCTCAGATTTCATGCCAAAAATAATCCAAATCAATCACCCCTTCAAAATCCTGATACCAGTTTGCAATTTTTGGGACAATCCTAATATGCCACTAACCACATCTTTAAAGATGAGTACTCTGACGGCTCGAATATGTCAATTGGGGCTGAACTGGTATCTTCGATCCTAACTAAAAACTTTCAACTGCACTTGGACAGCCCACAATCATCTTCCAAACAGAGGTCTATGCAATCAATCTATGTGCCAGAGAAAGAAATATAATGTCAAGTAGGCAAGCAGCTCTAAAAGCTCTCATGTCCTTAAACTTTGAGTCAAAGCTTTGTCGACAAGTACTTCTGCAACATATAGAGTCAGTCTTGTCTGTGTACTTGGGAAAGAGTTCCCGGCAATGAATCTGCTTATGAACTTGTCAAATTAGAAGCCCAATCTGAATCTTTCTTTCTGCTTGTCCATCAATCAGATAAAGATAGAGCTCAAATAGTGAGAACGCCAACAAATGCTCTCCTACTGGAATTCACAAAATGGCTTTGACATGCGAAGAAACTCATCAGATCTAGAGACATTCTCTAAATTAGCAAACACAATGATAAAGTCCTGACCGACTTCCTAACTGGCCACTGCTCTCTGAACTATCACCTCAAGAATATGGTGACCAATCGGATGTGTTTTTGTGCTGTAGATACTGAAACAGCCCAGCATGTACTGTACCAATGTCCGGCCATAGCTAGGCTTCAGCTTCAGAGCTTTAATAAAGGCCGATTTCATATCTTTTTCAGCGCAAACTCTCTATAGCTTCATAAATGTGATAGATTTCAGCTAAGGTCGACGGTCGAAGGTCTCTTACTTAGGATCATCCATGCCTTAGGTAACCTCTTGTCCTTAAACTTCATACCAAACTAGCTGGAATATTAGGCGCGTTGCTCGAAAGAAATAACCCAAGCGTTGAAGGATAAATAAATATATATGCTTAAAGTGAGCAACAATGCGTAATTGCCCACAAGTTACAGGATATGTGTATGAATGTATGTACTTAAATTTTTGCACGAATGAGAGAGCTTTCCAGTTTTATATCCTATTTGAACAGTAATACGTAATAGCTTCAATTTATTTCAATTTTCCAAGCTAGAAACCATAAAAGTTTTAATATTGATTGTAGTAGTTTTCCCATGAAAATAAACTTAACAAATTCTATGTGTATCTGTGATTTGAGAAAAAACAAAGACAAATTAAATTAATCAACAAACTGATATACCACCCAAATATCGATTGGCTACTTTAATTGGAATCTTCGTATAAAACTAGGGTTGAGACATATTACGTAAGAAAAAACAAAGCAAACTTGAAACTATGTCAATAATTGTCCTGAAAATCAATAATTCTATTTGGATGTAGTCTTTTTGGGTTGATTTTTTGACACCTAAAATATTATGCCCCTAAATAGTGTTGGAATAATATAAACAAAGTATAAGTGAAATGTCTATTGATTCTATTGGTTGTATTAAAACTATTTAAGTGAGCCATGCGATCCATGCATGCAACCATTTGCGTTTAGATACTAAAGTGGCGAATTCAGGTGCTACCATCGTTCAAATTATTTTGGACTAAATAAATAACGTTGTTGTCTTAAATAAATTAAGTCAGTCGTCTTCTTCTCCTTAAGGTGGAGTTAAGATCTGGGAGTGGAAGAGTCATAGCCCTTGCCGCTTTGACCTTATGAAGTACCGGGCTTCCAAAGCTAGGATTTTTCTGCATTTGCGTGATCTAGTTTGTTCGTGGCCTGTACTTATTTCGCGATTGTGTGGGAAAGTTGACTGTTATTGTCTTTTTGACGGGGTTCAAATGATTTTTCCTTTGAACATGACAATACCAACTGAGCTGGTCTTCTCTTCTTCTTATTATTTTATCAAGGTCGTAGAAAATCCTTGTCCAGAATTTATACACCATACTACAGATAGTCACGGACTAGTTCAGCAATAATAAGCTAATGTATCATACTGATGATGGCGCTCAACACCACAGCATATAAACAGAAGTCTTGCAATGATCGGTGCTTGGACCTATCCTATGGAACCTATCCTATTGGAACTCCATAGAGTTCTGTCCGAGGAAGTCACAGTGATTGGCTTTGCCGATGGCATCACCGTGGTAACAGTGCCCAAGAACATTCACGAAGTGGTGTCCGCCACGGATGAGGCAATTACGAGACTAAAGGAATAGCTGAATTCTGCTGGTCTTAAAGCAGTTATCCACAAGACTGAGGCTGTCTTAGTAACCAGACGTAAGACGGTGAAGTTTGCGAAATTCCGAGTAGGAAATTAGACAATCAGATCAAAAGAATCGCCGAAGTAATTTGGATTCATGCTTGGTTATAGATTACGCGTTAAAGCCCATATCGAGGACGCAAGAAAGTAGCCATCGCCTAAATGCTCCTTAATATCGGTGAACTGGAAGGCGCATGTAAGATCCTGTGGTCTATAATGGTCAGCTCTTATACGCTGCCCTTATATGCGTAGGTGCACTAACAAATATACGTATGAAAGAGGACGCTTAAATCAGAATGATCTTCCACGAAGCAGCCTACATAAAAAGGATCAAGGAGGAAGAAAAGGGCAGTATCACTGTGGCTAACCAGGTGGGGCAACTCTTCAAAAGCCAGGCACAAGCTCATCCCAATCATACAATTATGGACCAAAAGATCAAAAGGAACTGTAACTATCACCCTTTATAGTTCCTGTCCGGGTACGGTGGTTATCGGGTATACATATGTATGTACATATGTACCTCCATAGATCTGAACACGATTGTTCGCCCCTCTGCCCGTAATATCATTTGGAAACACAATTTTATCATAACAACTGCTGAGTTGTTATTAAAATACATAATTGCATGCAGGGATAAAATTTTAAGGGGTCCATAATCTGAACATTAAAGGATAACAAAATTCTCAATACTTTAAACTAGGAATGCTTCAATTATCAATCGACTCACGTTCAGTTTTTAACCATAGAAAAGGTAGGTATTATTTCATTCACTTCTGGGTCGTTATGCTCTTTAAAATGACAGACAGTAATTTTTCATGAACATCCTTAACATTTTCAAATGAAAAATGATGTCACATCTCTTCCTTTGGGTTGTCCTAAAATGGATGTTGTCCTTAACAAGTAATTAGAAAGAAAATGAATGGGATAAACGCAAAATTTAATTTTATTTTAAAATAAATGAAAACAAATAGAATGTTGACTTTATTCAATTCAGCGGAGGCATCCGGGTTTTTTTATGGAAATTTTCATAATGGCACTCACATTAAAAACTTTGTAAATTGTATTAAATCCTAGGGAAAAGTCGTTGTGACGATGCGATGGTTCGTAGACAAGAGTTGAGAAACTTTCAAGAGTGTGAGTCGTTATTTGAAGTTGGAGAACTACTGCAACCAAGTGTTTAGCGAAGAAATACAGTAATTCCGGGGTTCCAAACCGATGTACTGTACTAATAAGAGGAAGGACACTAAATATGGAATAACGTTAGATAGCTATGCGGTTGGGTAAAGTGGTTTTGGTTGGTGCGATTTAGCTTCTCCTTCAATATAATTTTAGTTGCAATTGAGAAGTAAAACCTACATCAGGCGTTCGCGTACAGATGAAAGATGAACGGCGGATGGTCTTATCACAGAGTCCATATACTACTTGGCAAACATTTTATATGAACAAATTTGTATGTATGTATATTTGAAGCTTAGGTCCGTAAGGATTTCTATAACTATATCAAGGTGTGAAAGAGACATTAGTCGTAAATGATGAGAACGGCATATGGCCCCGGAACGTCCACAGAATAATACTTGTGGGACGTAGAATATACAAGCTCTGCACACTCCAGTTGTCGCCTAAAAACTTGAATTATTGAGATATCTCAATAATATAATGGCCTCCAGGCCGTCAGATCCTCGAAAAGGCCAACAAATATCTAGTGGGATATTAGCACCTAATCATCGACTTCAAAGCCGCTTCGTATCATGCTCTATCAGGCGATGGCCGAATCCGGGTTGCCCTAAAAATATTTCGAGATATGACGTACCTTTCCGACGAAGAATAACCCTAGCTGCGTCGAATAGTAGGTTCGTTTATGAGGGGAGACCAAATGAAAAAATACATGCGAAAAGTATATAAGCCGTGCCAGGTGAATAGACAACAAAGCACAATATACCCACTATTGGCCACAGTGACAAGGAGACCAGTTCCCTCCTCAATCTACAATCTAAATTTAAATCTAATCTCCAAGGTTCACTAGCCGCTTGGGGTGCCGATAACTTATTATAGTGAAGAACAGTATTTTTAAGCTTTATTTAAAAACCAACCCACTCCCGTCTCTTACAATATTATTTCAATTTAATTGCAAATTGCAGTTTAATTTGGAAAAAGATACGTTCCAATCTAGTTGTTGGATTTTTTACTTGCACCTATAATATAGGGCAAGTATTGGATTCGTGCGAAAATTCGAACTCGAGATAACAATGAATGAATGGGTCTGCCGATTCTGTCTGTCTGTCTGTCTGTCGGTCTGTCTGTCTGTCTGTGTGTATGTACGCTGGACTGCAGCCTAAACGGCTGGACCGATTTGCTTTAAACTTCATATCTGAGCTCTGTAGGGTCGCAATTCGAGGCGAAATCGGAATTTTTGTTCTAGCCCTGTACTTTACTTAAGACCAATTTCACAACAAGACGATTTTCTCGAAAACGGCTCTAATGATTTTGATTAAATTTCATATTTGAGTTAGTCTAGATAAATGCTATAAGATAGCGTACCACGTTTTTGGCTAAAAATACGTATAACGTTACTTTTCTTATTAACTGATTTTAGAAATATGGCTATTTCTCGGCTAAAACTCAATGAATTTTTATCAAAATCGAAATGTGGGCAGGATTAAATGTCTAATAAAATGTGGCATTCAAACTTATGCAAAATTTTTAAAAATATTTTCTCAAAATTTTTTTTATTAAAAATTGATGCATTTCTAACTAACAGCATATAGGTGCAAGTACGTACGACCCAGTCGTGCACATTTTTTCATAACGAATACTTTTATTTTTATACTCTATCCTAAGGGTATATTAAGTTTGACACATAGTTTGTAACATAGAGAAATATTAAAGATAGACCCAACAAAGTATAAAAGTATATAAATGATCAGCATCAATAGCCGAATCGATTAAGCCATGTCCGTCCGTATGTCACCAGTTTTTGGGCATTACATTTTGAGCTAGGTTGATGAAATTTTGTATACGAGGTCTTTGGAAAAGTAAGCAATAAAATCCGCCCACTGACACGCCCACTTTTCAAAAATATTAACTTTTTTCACTATTTTCATACTTAATCTACAAATCGCCTACTTTTTAGGGGCGTTTATTTCAAAAATTAATTTTCGAGTAAAAATATTAGCTTATAGCGCGAAATAGAAAATTTTGTGAATAAATTTTCCACCGCCCACTGACACGACCAAATAAGATAGGGATAGGATATCATACCATTCGCTCCAGGCGGAATGTAGCATTTTTTCACTGGTTATTCAATCATTTTGGAGTTATTCCATATGGGGGTTATTTTTTGTAGGCATGCCCCCAACTGTCAAACATAGAGATACGTACATATACTTATGTACATACATCTAGGTACATAATAAAAAGTTGAAGAAATGACATTCTAGGTTGACGGTGCTTGGAATTTATAAAAAAGAAAAATCTTTCATGTGCTAAATGTAAATGTAAAAGCAGAGAGCCTTTATATTTGTATGTTTAACGTACCCCACATCCGCAGCATTCGAGTAATAACTTATATATGTAAATGAATTCTTTAAAACGAAACTGCTTTCATATTAATAAAAAGGTACCTTCCTTCATTCGTAAGTATATACAAATGTATGTATGTACAAAATGTCCTTAGGAAGAAGATTGTATTCAGGATCACCTTTTCATAATGTCTACTGTGTCCTGAAATGACACAGGAAAATAATTTTAACAAAATTAACTCCACCTCCAGTGTGACTGAATTGACTCATATCAATTTTACTGGTGTGGAATTATTTTAAATAGTACCACGATTAAGTATAGCAAATATTGACGTTTATTTCTTTGCTTTAATAAATAAAAATCGATAAAAATAGATTTAAATTACTATTGTAAAAATTTATTAAAATTTAGTATATAATCAGATTATCAGCGATTGATCATACTGATTGGTATTTCATTTTAAAGATTCACATGTAAAAAATCTATAAAAATATAAAGTATTGAGAAAATTGTAAAATTATTTAATTACATACAAAATTCATCGAATTTAAAATTTCACGTGGTATTAAATGAGTATGAAGAAAACTTAACGCAGAATTTTGACATTAGCTTCCGATTGCTTCCGACTATTATATTGATTACAAATTTATTTACATATATGTACTAAACCACACAAATACTGTCAAAACGTATGAGGATACACCTTATAATATACATAATTAATCAGTCTTAAGGTTTGAAGAAACTCATTTGAGCATCCTTTGTAGGAAATGACTAATTATACAAAGTGTTTTAAAAAGGTTGGGCCAATGCGAACCGTTTCAGGGAACAGGCAAAAAGGGACTCCATTTGATTTTTGTTCTATCCTTTCGGTGGCGGTTCTATATACGAGTATGTTTGCTTGCTTTTGAGGTTTTCAAATGAAACACTTACTTTAAGATTAAAGGAAATTCACCAAAAAGTTGCGTTAAAATACTCCTAGAAAACATACACCTATAGTAACGTCAGTTGGTCCGGTCTCGTGCAATTTATTTTTAAAATTATGTGGATGAAGAAAATGTGATACGTGTAGACATTGATGTTGGAGATGAGATTCCAAGTATGATTTCAAAATTTAACACGAAGAAGGGTTGTGTCATAAACTTTTAGGAATACCTTAAGGCGATTTTTGTAGCTAAGTGAAGTGTACAATTCCTACACCAAATTGTTGTGGAATGATGTAGGAAAATTTAATTAAAAAAGGTTCATTCCCATAATATATAATGGACTGTACCACAAAACGTTTGTCCCACCGACCATAGTAACGTTTTAAATTTTTGTGGTAAGATTGTTATTTTTAATCCTACAGGAAGTTGGGCATTTGGTTCCATAATTTCACAGACGGCGTTGCTTCTTAAGTCAACATTTTTGAGTTGCCAAATACAGTATTCAAATGTAACAATAACTCTGTGTTATTATTAGTAGCAGATATGAAATTGGCTATAGTAATAATGTGACTTTTGAGAATAGAAAGTGGTCCGAAAAGTTGGTTGCTCGGTGTATAGTGATATCCAAAAATTTTCAAGGAGCTCAGTACTTAACTTTTCAAAATGTTAAAACGCTGTCCATGTTTCTTGCTTCGCATAACCTCAAGTAAAGAAATTAATTTTCCTTCCTTCGCCAGACACAGGAGTCGAATACGGAAAGATTCTGTGTGTTTGTCTGTTCGAGCGAGAGAATCAGAATCGACATAAGGCCAGCTTTAAAATAACTTCTAAAATATTGAACTAAATGATTCTTTCTCCAAAATGCGTATTCGGAATTGCTGTTAGAAATATGGGTTTTATTTGAATCAGCGGTTTTTTAATAATACCGTTTATTTTATGAATTTATGTTAAAATCAAAGTTTCGCCTTTTGGTGAAAATCGGATAAAGATTAGGATAGGTAGGTAGGTAGGTAGGTAGGACTTAGGAGTGGTTGTGTCAGCAATCTCTGTCGACATATAATTAACACAAGGGCGCCGCTCTATTACCACAACTCATGTAACCTATCGAATACAGGCGGGCGTGAATCCTAATAGGAGAAAAATAATGATTATTCAAATGAGTAGATAGCAACTCTTACGTAGAGCAAGTACTTTAGCCTGTAAGATGCTGCACAAATCCCGAAGCCCGTGGAAAGTAGAGATTTTGAAGCATTTGGAGAATATCTCCGCCCGCATTTAATGTCCTTTTTTGAATCGTCGGTCGGTGAAAATTGTTGTTTCGAACTCGTTTGTCACTCCGCTTAATTCCGACTCCTCCCTGGCTAAGTTTCAAGTCGGTTGAAAATGTTACCAGATCTCTTGGTAACTGATTTAAAATGCTCTTAAGTGGTAGCAAGTGAGGTATTATATTATAGGCTTCGATTGGACAAGTTCTTATAGCCCCGTTGTGCCTAGAGCCGCCGTTTGATGTTTTATTTTTTCCTATGTTGACTGGAGAAAAATTAAGTGGTCAAACGAAGTCAAAATTGTTTTGTATGGCTAAAAAGGGACCTTGTCTATATGTATGAAGGCCTTGGAAAACAAAATACAGCCTCAGTTTACAAAAAAAACAATAAAACATAAAGGACCCAGCATTGTGGTTTGGGCATGTTTTTCTTTTTATAGTCCTAGTCCCATCTACATGGAACATGGAAGTAAAACGGAGGTAATATTTTCAACACAATATTCATACTTACGTAGTACATTTACTTTATTGACAACACTTCTATGAAAAAATAAACAAAAGGATATCAGTTGAAAGCTAAGAGTAGTTTGTTTTAGAAATGGTCAAAATGTTGTATAAAAATCTCCCCAGGGTTAGAAGACATCTCATTCATACGACGACGAAAGTGGCAGTGGATTGGTCACACTCTTCGAAAGGGTGACAGAACCATAGCTAGCCAAGTGATGCAATGGAACCCACTTACCCAGGATGGTAGGATACGCGGTGGTCCTAGGAGTACGTGGCGTAGAACAGTGGAGAAGGAAGCACGGCAACTGTGAAAGAGTTGGGGAGAGCTGAAGCATTTATATACAGAAACCGCACACGATGGCGCGTAGGCGTTGTAGAGGCCCTAGAACCCACAAGGGGACACAGGATTTAAGTAAGTAAGTATCTTCAGGATATGACATATTATCATTCTCGCCTCTTCTTTCGCACATTTCAAACTTTTTATGCAGCTGTAACAATTATTTGTGCGGTCGTCTAGACAGCTTAACCAATTAAAATTAAAAGTGGAACATAATTCATCAGAGTCTTGCGAATAATGTATGCATAGGTAGATAGATAGATGTATAATTTGTTTTAAACACTTTTACAGAAGTTTGTTACCACGCATTTTACATTCCAGTGATTTAATATTCATTATGTCTTACTACTTTAATTTGTATTTAATTGTAAATTATACTAAAGAAATCGATTTAAATTTGAATGAAAATACAACAAAAAATAATAAAAAAAATTATGCTTGCATATTCTTTTCCGGCGATAAACTAAATATCCTATATTTTCCATTGATTATCATACCCTAAACTACAAACTTTTTAAATAATATTTTGTGGCAATTAGTATTAATAGTAGTACTAAAATATTCTCAGCCACTTGCTCCAACATGCCATATTTATAAACATGACTAGTTCTTTTATTGCATGATAATATTTTTAAAATTAAAAAGGAGGGTCAATTAAATAAGGAGCGTCAAGTAGGCACAAGTACCTTTGACCACATTGCGCACTTGAATTCAGAACCGTAATTAGATGTCGACGACAAAATATGTGTATAATAAGTACCAACAATGTTTTTCGGACAACTTTTGTGTTATTTATGATATTGTAAGCTACAAATGCACATATGTAAGTGCTTCGGTCGATTATGAAAATAAGAGCAGCTAAGCTGATAATCGATTTCTTCGGAAAGGAACATCATAAGAGGCTTTGATTCTACCGTGAATTAATTCTACTCTTTCAAGATGAATACGATTTGTTTTGTATTTTATAGATTTCGTATTTATTTCATCTGCCCTTTTTCACCAAAAATACCCTGAATAAATTTTGTTTATTTTTTTATTATGTATTTTCTAAGAAAGATACTTGAGAGCTTTTGGAATTCGGTTCACGATGTTTTGCGCTTAAGGCCTTATTTTTAGAGGTACATCACTTCTACAACAAACAAACGCAACTCGAAATTATTTTTATTCAAATTTATTCTTACATAAATTTGCTAGCATTTCTTACTTAAAGGCTTAAAATATTATATTTAAGAGTTTCCTTGGAGGTATGTCGCACTGAAATTTCTAAATCAAAATCGATGTTCGAGTAAAATAAATCAATAGAAAGGAAAACATTGCAAAGGAACTGTCAGTAAATTTTAACAGCATAATTAAAAGAAGGTACAGGGTCTGGGGGGTATATATTAAGTTTCTTTAGATATTAGATCCCAAGCGGTAGGGTCTCGGGGGGAAGCATGCCCCACATACATATAAGGCCACTATTCTGTAGCTTAACTAGCAAGGATCCTGTGGTGGGTGGCCACGGTTTAGTGGTAGTTGTTTCGGTCATTGAATGAGAGGTTTGGTGATCAATTCCCGACCAAGTCCATTCAATTTTCACAGTATTAAAAATAAAAAAATAATTCGCTCAGAAAGTACTTTGTGTATTTCAACATGAACGCGAAAAAAATACTGTGAATTACGAACGAATGCAAAAATCACGCACAACTTTCTCCCCAGTCAAATTGGAAACCACCCATGGAGAATGAAAATTGAAACCTAATATCACCTGAGTTTCAAATACTACTACACCAACTCTTTCCTATCCCTTTCGATATGAATATTTTTCGTCAGTAAAAGGGTATTAATATCCCCTTTGGCATGTGCAAATTATAAAAAAAAAAATAAAAAAATCCTAATTTTATTTTGGAGTCAACTGAGCTGACTAACGAATTGAAACAAACTTCTAGAAAAAGTTCTGAGGCTTAGAGAATCCAAGCGATATATCAGCTTTATTGATACAAGGAAATTCATATCTGAGTTGGAGTATGTATCAGAAAGCTAGTATCACTGGCCAATGTGACCTAGGGTACCAGAATTCGGCTTATAAAACAATGAAAATTTCCTCTGACATATTGTAATCTAGCTTCCATGAAAAAATACGTTCGTCGACGGATTTAAAAAAAAATATACATGTATAGACTTTTGAAAAGAAAGTGGTACCTACATACTTACATCTATAAGGCTAGCAAAACTTGATGTAATAGATATAGTTCGTAGACAGGCTTCAAGTTAAGTATAAAAGTCAAATTCGGTGAATATTTGAGGTAAATATGCCCAGAAGACTGGTTTTCAGCTACTCCTTGCGCCACTACTAGTGACACACTCTTTCTCATCGTTTTGGCTCTCGCGAGTCGGGAGTTCTCAACAGATTGCCTTGTCGTACTCAACAACGTTGTAAATTTTACGTACTTTTTTTGTTTAAAGTCCTGCAAGAATTGAAACAAGAATCATCACTGTTTCAATCTGTGGGCTGTCGACGTTAGACTTTTCTACTGGTGCCTTACTTACCCTTTGTTCAGATAGACGCATGAAAATCTGTTCTGCAGATACAGTTTCTTGAACTTTCCCGGATAAAAGGATTATAAATCTAGCAGAAGCCAAGAAATTCACTCAACAGGATCCGTGTGATGATGCACAAATAAAGCGAAAAAAATTTCAAAAATATGTAATCTTCTATTCCATAGGTTACGATTTCTTTGAATTGAATTGAATGTAGCGTCCCTCTATAGTTTTATTATCTACAACATACAGTAATGTTTCACTAATCCGAATCACCTTTAATCCGAATATCGCGCCAATCCGAACCTCTATGTTTTCTCATTATGTACTCTTCAATCCGAATCTACCCCGATTTTTGTACATTGTAATCCGAATTTCAACGAAAAAAAGAACATACCTATTCCGAATAATTCGATAATCCGGATGCCTCTTGCAATAATCGATTCGAATTAGCGAGAGATTACTGTATATTGATAGATAGAAAGGTTAGGGTAAATCGGTTGATTCGCACAAACCGCATGTCTTCATTTAACCTTCGAATAATGATTGTCATACTAAACTCTAAAAAAATAAAAAGAACAAAGTGAAAAAGCATTTGGGTGAGCCTGTACAAACATCCATATAGTATAGCAGTAACTGTTAAAAGTTTTACACTGCAATTGCTTAGCAACATCTACTAAGATACCCCTTACAGTTATCTTACTGAAGAAGAAAATCTACTTCATGGGTTTGTGCTAACAACTGAACAACAAATAATTAGACCCACTTAAAATACAGTAAAATGAGCATTGAAGTACCTCAGAGTCCTTGAGCCACCACGGTATCAAGTATCTACTAGTACCGGTATAGCTACGTAAAACGTAAATCCATTAAAATCTCGAATGAAAATTTGAAGTGAGGTTACTATAATGGAGAATAGAATTTACGCCGCCTACATACCAGACATAACCTGAGCTTCTGAAATAAACACAATAATCGCCTGGGAATAAATTACCATACAATGTGGCCCACCCCACAAAATAATCCATTCTCAGTCAAGTAGGTACCTCTTTTACTCTCATCTTTCGTCCGAACATTTGTGCGCAACTTAAACGCTCATGCATCCATTCCATCGTGACATAATTTCAAAGAAAGAAAAAACGAAATGAAAAACACTTAAAGGTGTGAACACTGTGAACCGCTCTCTGAACAACCCTTTTAATTTCTTTAATTTTTTTTTGTGTCATCTTAGCTTCCTCACCAGTTGAATGCAACTGTCGTCAGTCATCAGTCAGATGCGAAAGGATATCTCCACAAGAGAAAAGTAAAAAAAAAAAAAAAAATAGGACAGGCCATCTCATACTGAAACGTGTGCCCCGAAACTATTTGAATGCTTAAAACCAACGGATGTTACGTAACTGCTCGGTGAAAAAGTTTATTCTGCATCCTTCCCACACTGATGCATAAGCGAGCAGCCCATTACTTGGTACTGGATGAAAATTTATGAATGAAACACAACGAACAAAAATTCCTACCGGAAGGACAATTGGAGAAAAGAGCTGGGAATGATGTGAAACGTTAGGCATGCTCCACCAAATTCGGCAAGCATTAGTGGGCGGTGGAAGGTGAAAATATACAAATTAAACTGGAACGACTCTTCAGAGGCGAAAATAATGAAAAGGATTCCGGTCTTTGTGCAGTGTACAGGCACAGCATTGGTATGATGAACAATCGAAATGTCAAAAGTCACACTTATTAAAGGATGTTAGTCTTTTTTTTTTAGATATCATTGATTTTTTCCCCCACACACAAGTGTCAAGCTGCGTGTTCCCAAAAAAAAAAAAAAAAAAACGTACCGGGGGGCGGCGGGAGTACGAGGTGACTATGATGAAAAAAAAGAGAAGCAAATCAATGAAGGCGCAGTTGCAGAGCGAACCGAAATATTCCAATTCAACAACACTACACTAGGATAGATAAGATATGCGTAAAGCATTCCATTAAGTCCCGAACCACTGAGATGGAGTTCTGGCTGACAAATTTTTCTCAGTGGATTTTTTTTCCGCTGAAAAGGACTCATACCGGTGTAAGGATCAAAACGCATAAAAACTAAGTGGTACAACACACTTTACATAATCCTTTTAAGCATCGCGCTACACTTCATAGTGGGGGTGTAGGTGGCAGTGGATTTTTTTTTTTTTAGCGACATCGGTGTAAAGATGTCTTCGACCTCTACACTCATTACATCTCTTTCGTTCTACATAAATTTATTTTATCATCATCTCAGTTGACCTAGTGCGCCGCCACACACTACACTAACCGACTAAATGTGTCAGTGTATATACCACAAATGGAAATGTTGCTCTTATCGGGCTTTTGGAGACTTAAAAAAAAAAAAGAAACACGCTAATATTCTAATCAGCTTAAGGTCTAACGAACACTTACCTCCTTTTGATTAGTGGATCCTTTGCGGTTCAGTTAATTGTTTTGCAGTTGTTAATGCGATTTTTAATTTCACTTTAAAATTCGCAATGAAATAGTTTGTATCTTTTATAAGTGATGGACACTGTTAAACTTTGGTTGGTTTATATTTTTAGGAATGACCAAAGCGAAAGGGTTTATTTTAATATCTTTGGAGTTGTGTAACCGAGTAGTGGGGGATATTACTTTTTTCAAATTTTCTTTTTTTTATTCGTTTTAGAATAGAGGTTCTTATGGTTAAGGGAGATATTTTCGATTTCAACCGAATACAACCGAGAGGAATTTTTCACTGAAAAAGTTATCGCTAGTAGAGAGCGGATAGGTATTTCTATTTGATTGCGAACCCGCGCATGCCATATCCTTCTTGGGTATCGATTAAAAGTTGGATTCTCCAAGTTTTGTTTTCGAGGAAGCAGTTGTGATGTGACAGTGTTTTTTTTTGTTGTGGATTGGGGGCTTTCGCTGAGTTACTAGTGGAGAAATCGATAGAACCTAAAATTTCACTCAAATTTTAGTACAGTCTTGCACCATTTGGTTGTTGCATGTGATTAAAGTTGAAACTGCTGGAATACACAAGAAACTCTTCCAATGGTTTGTGTACGTGATTACAATTCCATAAATACAGTAAGAAACAAAAGTGCAAGCGATTTGAAAAAATTGAAGTGTTTTCTTGAGTAGAGTAATCAGTTTTTTTCCAGTTCGGTTTGGGGAAATCGCACAGTACGCTTTACAACTTTTTCTTTACTGATAATTGACAACAGCACAGCACCACGAGGCATCTGTTAGTTCACTGCCCGGACACAATAGGTCATATCGCATACTGTTTGCAAATCTAATACTAAATCTGATAACATCTGAAAGCGTTCGCGTACTAAGAGAATAAACGAAACTGAAAGAGAGAACGAGACCGCGATCGTTCATTTTTCTTCCAGCTGAATTTCGATGTAGCAAAAATGAAAACTGTCAAACGAGTGAGAAAGATTTGACAGAAATTTAATTTGGAGGATGATGACCCAGTTGTGGTAGCGTGAGAAGCTTTTTTATGACAGTTATACTCTTGAATTTTATTTTGTCGTTTCAACGAATATGTATACCCGTAAAAAAAGTATTTCTTCAGCTATCTGAGAACAAGAACGTTTGCTGACAGAGAAAATAGAGATCCAAAGACGTTATAATATACCTGAAGTTTAAAATATATTGTACAAAATAAGAGAGGTGTTGGAGGACACGAACGAAATTTTTGTAGAAGAACCCAATGAAACAATGACGAAATAGGATGATTCGTACGCTTGTATAGTTAGCTTGTTTGAAGGCTATTACCTTGCAAACATTTAAAAGTAAAAATTGATAGTTTAAGCGTTTGACAACGGTTAGGCAAGTTTACAATGCTCTTACTAGAAACAAGTTGTGGAAGATACAATTAAATCGTTCTTTTAAGTTTATGGGCTGTATTTTCATTGGTTTTAAATAAAAAACATAATTCTACAATCGTGTGCTACCCTATTCATTTTCTTTATATAGCTCCTTTTTCCGCCAATATACTTAGGTACTTGAAAAACGCATTTTCTGAAAAGGTGACCGAGGTAGTGAGCTTTGCCAGCAGCTAAGTAGTAAGTTGTCTTAGCTGTGGCGTTAGGTCTGCAGTTCTTTCATTTTGAAAATTGTATTCAAAAGCCTTAATGTAATTATAATATAATTATAAAGCTTGACATATAGTTTTTCATGCATAGTATCAATTTTAAAAGGTTGTATAACATTCAGGATAGCAGAATTATTCTAAATTTAGTTTTCTCCTTTAAGTGATAATAGCTTTGAAGACCCAGGCGCTTTAATGCACAGAGGGATCCTACATATTCAAAATAAGGTGTGAACTCCTAAGTTAAAATGAAAGCCCATACAACAGAAGTTTTAACCAATTACGCCTGTTATGTTATCTCAATGCTAAAGAAGACTGCTATCATTTCTTGTGCCCTGTCTTAACATTATTTATTTTAAATATTTACATCTACGATACTTATGTACTTAGAAAAGAAACACTAGCATTGAAAAAAATAATCGCAACTTTAAATAGCGCGAACTGGAGAAATTTATATCGTTTTGTGAGAACCTCCTCGTTCTTTGCGTATACTCTCAGCAACCGGTACAATATTTACTTCACTACATGCGTGATGTAGTCTATTTGGTCTCGTATTATCTAACAATAAAAATTGTGTTTTAAACTTTTCGATGATAAAGCAAATCGTGCGTTCGGTAGTCCGATTATATATAGACCATAAGTTTCTATAAGTGCACGAAACACATTGCTCATAGATACGTATTTCCTAATACGTCTAAATAGTTTCTAGACACTATACCGATCTAAGTTTTTTAATGATAAAATGTCAAACAAAACTGAACGAAAATATCATGACAAGTTAATATGACTGATGTGTCTTCTGTCAAAAAATCCATAGAGAAAAACATATCTCTAAATGAACCAAGAACCACCCTTTATTAGTATGGATATTGCTAACCAAGGAAAGGTATAGTCTGTTGACTTTTATGAAAACTTGAATTTAATTTAAGAAATGAAACTACTAAAAGGAAAATATAATATAAATATACCCACTCTACGCCACTGGCATAAGCTAGTTGCTTTACGACGAAAAGAAATAACACAGTAGACATGGTAGATACCTATGTAATTTTATGTGTGTATCTACAATGTTTTATTTCATTTGTACTTGACTGCAGCCGCAGTATCTCTTTGCAGACTGACTGACTGACTCAGTAAAAACAAAAAAAAAACCTAACTACAAGTAAAGGTAAGTCAAATTACACAGGTAAACGAGGTATAGCCACAGAGCGTTGGTTCTCTTAACTCGATGCTACACTCAGTTACCACGAGATCGTTGAATATAACGTCGATCGCGGATGAAGTTAGATCGTGAGTTGTTGTTGATTTTTGTTTTTCCTGTTGAAATTGTTAAAAAGTGGTGCGTTCGTTTGCTTCATTGTTCCCTAGAAACAACTAAATTAAAATTTAATTTCTTAAAATTTATCTATTATATTTTTATAATATTATAAAGAAGTTAAAAAAGAAGAAAAACATAATAATAATTCGTCACTAACTCAACAACAAAGTTTTAACATTTCATGAATATTACATGACGACATTGAAACTTGTGTGAAATTGTGTGTTGCTGCGGTTGTGAATGAATTTATTGTTGTATTGAGCTCAATAACTTTTAGTTAAACTAAGCGATGATTTCAGTATTTTGTCTGGCCAAAATTAAACTGATCGTGTGATTACAGATGAAAAAATTGCTTGGCTTGAAAAAAAAAAATCAGACGCAAAGCTATATTAAGAAAACCGGTGGGTGGATGGATATCTGTGAAACGGATAAAAGTTTTAGACTGTCTTGCAAGGCACTCGAATGGTTTGCAATCTCAACAATGACAGAAGAATGACATTTGTGTGTAGGAAAGCAAAGGTGTAGCTCTCAATGTCGATAGTCGTTTGTGTGTTTTTTTTTATTTTGCAAACACGCAAGTGGGAGATCTAGGAATGCTTAAGTAAATATGTAATTGGCTGTAGAATTTTTTTTTTTGTGGGACTGTAACAATTGACGAAGACAATCAATTTTAACACCTACAATTACGAGTACATATTCATGTAGGTACATGACCCTGAAGAATTGAGTAGCAAACAGTGAGGAGCATTAGTTAAACACATCTCGGTCTTTTTTTATAAATTTTACGAAACCAGTAGTTGGCAGAAAAACTTAATGTTGCGTAATAAAATAAAGAGACTATTAATTAATTCCATTTCTATCTGATATCTGATAATAGAGGTACTAATTTTTAAATTTAAGACAAAAATTTAAATATACTACCTTGTTTGGCCACAAATGGAATCATTTAGAAAATGGTTTCTATTTTGTTAACAGGATCTCTTCTTGTAAGGCCTTGCAATGTCTATCTAAAATCAGGAGAAGTAATAGAGTAGGTTAGATCAGATTAGGTTAAAGGGAGGAATATGCTGGAATGCAATTAGCTCTTAAATCAACTCTCAGTGTATCCATTGTGCTCCCTAATTGTGTGCAATTCTCAAATGAATAAAAATCTAAAAAAAATTTAAGAATATCAAGGGTATCAGTGTTCATTGTCATCAGATGTATAATCTATATATAATAATAGGCATACGTACCAAACACACACCCTGCTTACTTCAAACCACTCTCCCCGCTGGATTGCCTTTGCATATTACTTTGCGGGGCTGGTTAGCAATCTATCCTCTATTATCCCTTTTTGCCTCTTTGGCCCTTCTTAATGTCAATGTCAAAAGTCATCACCTGTTCTCTATATGTGGTCTATTAGGAGCTCCGGGCTTCGTAAATTCGTTATGCCACTTGCGAAGCGTCTTCGCTGGGGCAAAAGGTGCTCCGTTAAAGTCTTTCTCCTTTTCTGGGCATCCTGGACAAGGGCGAGTATCGCGCCTAAATCTCTTGAGGTATTTTCGATAACTCCCATGCCCAGATAGGAACTAAGTAAAATGATAAGTACAGTGCCCGTGTTTTCTTTTTGTTCAAGTTTCAATGTTGGGAATCAGCTTGTCGGTCCATCTACCTTTGGTGGTGTTGTCCCATCTGGCTTGCCGTTTTATCCTCTTTTACCCTCCTGATAAGTCTGATATCTGGTTGGCTTGCGATAAGCCTTGAATTTCATTCACAAGAGTGTCGATAGGGACCATCCTAGCTAAACTTTGCGGAAATCGCAAATTTTTCTAATTGTGCAAAGCCTATAAGTTTCCTGCTTAAGATTAAATGCAACCTTATCCCACCTCTTAAGCCATATTGAGTAAGTAAAACCGATTACTTTTGTAATACTATCCTTTCAATACCCAAGTATCGTTTGGCTATTAAATCATTTAAACTAGAAGATACAAAGCCACAAAGTAACAAACGAAAAGAATCCCAATTGTAGATTTTCTCAAGAAGAACTTCAACTTTTTATTCGCTCTATTTACAGTAAAACAGCCGAACCCATCGGCTTAAGTGCTATAAGAAAAAAAAAATCACAGCTACATGTTGCTGATTTAAGCCAACGCCTTTTGCCAAGAAAATAAAAATAAAAAAATTCAGCATAGAGCGATTCCAACAAATACATAGGAAATAATTAAAATTGCTTGCCAATGATTCATTGTCGCCAGCTATATGATTTGTATTCTCAAGAAAGTTATGTGTATCTGCGTCACTTCCTAAGAATTTCAGAAATCTATCTTTTTATAAATTACTCATCAATATAACAATACATTTATTCACAACAGTTTAGTTTTTTTTTTCGATTTTAATTAGCCGCAAATTACGTTACTGATCGGAGAAGAATTAATTAAAATAAAAAGATATAAAAGAGTTGGCAAGCGAACTATGGCGAACCTGCACAGTACGAGCGACACAATGCGACTGTATTTTGGATTACTTCTCTTCTGCTTTGGATTATTAGCGCATGTAAGTAGATTTTTTAAGTCTTGTTTGTTATTACATAAAATATCCTTATTACTTGTGGTTGTACTGCTATCTAGAAAGAGAAATAGATAACAGTCTAAATTTGGTCGGTAGAAATTCTCATCGTTAAGTGATATATGCACGTACATATTCTTGGAGATGATAAGAGATCTTTCTGACTATACATAGATCTTCACAAGGAACGTGACAGTTTTAACTTCGGTACCTTTCAGGGCACAGATTCTGAAAATAGATAGTATTTTAAGCTTTAGTTTGAAAATATCATTTCAGATAGTTTGTAGTGGACGTTTTTGATTCCAAGAAATATATTTGGGTATGAAGCTGATTTCCGGCGAAATTTTCCCTCTCTTCATTGCGAATATGTGATGAATTTGAATTCGGTTCTTCCTACTCTATCCTTCGGCAGATTGAATGATATCAATTCATCTTTGTTGTATCTACCATTCAATGCTATACTTAAATTAGGCCTAGGCAACGTAGTTCACAATAACGTATGGACCGATGGACCTACTACGCAAGGGGTTCGAATCCAGAAAAATTCGATCCAAAGTTCACGTCCCCACCTCTTCCGAGTGTCTGACAAGCATTCAAGAGTATAACTGCCATGAGAAAGCTTCTCAAAACCTCTCTGCCCTTCGGATACGGCATAAAACTGTAAGTCCCTTCTGTATGTGCAGAAATGTATACCACGCACATCATGTACAGATGTGAGAAGCTAGGCCTTGGTCCTCTATGGGCTGCTTACGGCCTGATATTTTTTTTTTACATACATACATATGCATCCCAAGCAGGGTTGGGCGTTGGATCTCGGTGTGCGCGAAATGGACTTACTTAAGCTTACATAATGAATAAAGAAAGACAATTGTCTGATGCAATTGAGATTTTGGTACTTTTATTTCGATTGGTTTGGGAAGGTGGAGTTACATGCAAGAGTCTGTAAGATACTCGTACATTAATTTTCATAAAATAAATGCTCCAACAAAATTGACTCCGTATTCTTCTGAAGGAAGTTCTCATCTTAATGCCTGATTCACAATGTCACGTTCGGGCGGTCGCGCTTTGGCATATTGAGTAGAAACAATGGGCTCTTATGGGGCAATTCGAAATGTTACCTGAGGCGCTTTAGATCGTAGATGTCGTAAACTTGACCTCAGCGTCTGAATATGTAGAGCTACTCTCAAAAGGAGATCAAGTAGTTCTCTCCTTCAAATGAACTCACAAGGAAGCTGGAACACAAATATTTTATGGTGATTAGTTCTTTGACTTAGATTAACCCCGAAGGCACTAATATTATCCTGTCCTCAACTTGAAAAATAAACTTGAAATGGTAAGTTGAACAAAAACAGACCACTTAACTTATTTTTTGTTGCCAGGATAACAAGAATATAATTGGAGCATTCAGGCACATCTGGTCCATTCTACTAACAAAGAAGCAATCCCAATATTTACCATTTTGTTTGAGTCTTAGGCGCTGGTTCTAAGAAGTCCTTCTCGGCATTTTCGTCAAAGACGTGGAACCAGGCCAAGAGTCAGAAAGTTCAGTCAGTGATAGAATTCGCATACTTGCATTCACGAACTGTATTTAATTTCCTTCACTGCCTTTACAAAGATATATGTATTCTATAGATGCCTTTCCACCCTTTAAAGACAATATAATTCATGGCCAGTAGAATAGTATAGGTCACCGTTTACAAAACAGATACTTGTTCCCCTAAGAACTAAGTCTAATAATAAAACTTTCCAAGAAAATTGGAAAAAAGAATCACATGCTTACGAGAATGCTCTTTCCACTAAAAAAGTATTGCGAAAGCTAGAAACCGTCGCATCATAGCAGTATTGATCTGGAAACCTTATGCGTGTACACATTTGCAGTTCCTTGGATGCCTTAGTTTCGACGTATCTTCCAAACAGATGTTTCATATCCAGGATTACTTTTACATATATATTTTTAGCTTCTTTGAAGAGCGAGTGATCCCTTTTACTGTCTGAGTCAGACCAATCACGATCGACCTCCTCGTGAAAAGAATGACGTCGGTTTTAGGACACTTGTATCACCAATAACGGCATACATATTTTTGTCTTTCCATACTTTTCAGAAGGAACGTACTAAGGGGGCTGAACTTGTTGGGACAAGAATAGTCACCTTCATCAATTTTTTTTATAAAACCCTGCTATTTCACCAGCGTGTTGCGATGTAACAACATTTCGTACATTTCGGAGCTAGCAGCAGTAGCAGTACTGGTATCGGGTGACTTGAAACTATTAAATGATGGCGCATGATACTGCTGCTTTATATTACATTGACATTGTAGTAAACAGTTCCAATGCATTGATATAAGTAACAATCTTAACTTAAAGGTGATTATCACAGATAAGCGACTAAGTCTTAGTTAAGTATAAATGTACAGAATGCTAACGCTAACGTCAAGTGTCAAGTAACATATACATAAAGCAGAGTAGAGACTCTTAATTTGCCATTTAAACTGTGCGCAAAATAAAACTATTACTAAAATCTATTTAGCGTTTTGTTTTCATCAGTCTACTGATGTGCCCACCCACTGCAAAGGTTGGATGTTGCAAAGTACTTTTAGTTAATGACTCGATACATATACAGCACAAATGGTTGTTGTTTAAATGTTTTAATTTTGTGTGCCTAAATATGTTAATCTAACAACTATATTAATTGCACTCTATTTACATTTTTATAAGCCATGTTTAGCTTATAACATAAAATACATCCGTATACGTCAGCATTTCTCCTTTGCGTAAGAAGGTACTCATTGAGCATGGAGTATTTTCGCAACAATCTGCATAAAGTAAGCGATTTATTATTCGCCTCACGATTTAAAGACAATACTATGAAAATGTCAACAAACCAAATGAAACTGCTCCCTACATTCCTTATTTCTGAGTCAGATACTTTGTGATGTAAGGTGATACACATCTTTGTACTAAATCCTATTTAGCAACTGCATTCTTTTGCAAAAGAATCTCTTTCTATCTGTGGCTATTCAGCGCGCACTATAACCTTTGTCCAAACTACAGATACTCTAAAGGTACGCGTATAGAACCTGGCTTTCTTATATTTATTGCTTCTGAAAACTTTCTAACAATGACTGGGTAAATACTAGAATATCTTACTTTCTAGATGAAGATAATCCCAATGGAATCGAAACAACTATTCCGTCTTCTGAATTCAATTTGTATGAATGTATCTATTTTCTCCTCCAATTTCATACCGATAGCTCTCACTCTCTTGTAGAGCAAAATTATTTAATCGGAAATCTTATTAAACGAATGAGAGCTCTGAAAAGAGATACATAAAACCACAATTAACTTCCAATGCAGCATAGGCATTATGCCGCAGCGACTATGATTAGAGTTCCACTGACCAATTTTTTTTTTTTTTGTTTTGTTAATCTGAGAAAAAAAGTGACAATGCCAGGTGAGATTTAAAGATGACCCCAAAAAGAAACAAAATATTTTTTTTTTTTTATCTTAATAATAGAGTCGTCAGGTAAGGTAAGTGTTTTCATCAATTGTAATTGTATCCAGAATTGTGTTAATGCTTCTTAAAATTATCTCTCAGTTCTACTGCGCTAGACATAGATGTATCTTATTGTAAAGGATTTACTAATTTCAAGGCCTGAATTTCTTTTAAAATACAAAATAAATGATTGAAGCGAATGTGCCAAATTCTCTTTAACTTTGGTGTACAAACTGCCAGTGTATGTAGCGTCAACTAGTAGCATCTATAGATACTCGTATACTTCGCATTTGTCGGAGTTTAATGGTGTGTTTTAGCCAGCGATGTCACTTTTGCTACATATGTAGCAAATCTGCTACATTTTCGAGTAGCGTGCTACATGTTACATCTTTCACTCATTATGCTACATTATACGAAACCGTCTACGTAATTTTTTCATCTTCTTTTTTCGATTTCTCTTCTCTATATCTCAAAATGATTAACTTTTATATGTAAACCCATTTTTTCACTGCAATTTATGAGCTTTGGTTGGTGTTGGCATCACTTTCCAAATGTCAGATTTAAATTGTTTGTGTTTTATTTTATATTTCAAATTTCAACAACACCGGCTATTTTATTTAGATTTAACATTTTGTACATATAATAAGGGAAGTTGTTAAATTGAAAATAGAATAGAAATTAAATAAATGTTTTTGGAACTTTAGAATGGTACGCAAATATAGAAAAGAGTGGGAAACAGAATTTCTCGTGGTTAGAGTGTAGGTCATAAAAACCGTTTTGCCGTGTTGGCCACAAATCATTCGTGTGCAACAAAACGCTGTTAACAAGACATGAAAATTTGGCGATACATATCTCAAATTATGAAGCAGTAAAATCGGTCTATAGCGTCTCCCAATGTTTTAAAAAACAAACTGGTACGGCAAAAAGACAATACTACGTGTAATAATTAAAAAAAATAAAAAAATAAATTAACTGAAATTTGTCTTTTGCTACATTTTTTTTTAAAATGCTACATTTTTATTGCCAGTATGCTACATGCTACATTGCTCTGGACCAAAGTGGCAACGCTGGTTTTAGCCTCAAGGTTTTCTGGTTTTATTATTTTCATAGTGTTGGCTCCCCACACACCTATTTGCTGTTGGCTTGTTAGTTAATTTATTCACGCGGCCATATGTTCGAATGTTACGTCATTTAACACTCGGCATCTACTATTGACGAATGGTGGTAAATACACGTTTTGATACTTTGAGTAAGGCTTATTCATGCGTTGGAAATTATTTTTTTTAGTAATTTGTAATGCAAAAGCACGTTTAGGTTATGCTTAAGTAAGTTTGGAGAAGGATTTCCCGGTAAACTTGTCCGGAGGATTGATTTTATAACTTTCTTTCAAATAAGTAAGTACTTATTATATTGTGTCGGAACATGATAGCATTAATGATTAATTTGTTAGGAAGTTATCTATAATTAAGGTTGGACTTTCCTTACATTTTATGTAACAACGGCTGCTGGGTTACACAAATGTGTATACTTTTCTGGTAGTTAGACAGCTACATATTAGTTACTTTAGTATCTTCACGTTGATTATAAGTTCATGATCAAATGTTTTCTCCAGACATATGTGAAATTTCCAGACTTTGTGATAGGGGCCATATTGTTGAGCTACATTTGTCAAATTAGCCGCCATTTATTTAGTCTGTTTTGTCAAATCGACATGGAGAGTTATAGCGTTTAACAACATTATGCGCACTTTGCCCATTTTACGTCCTCCGAAGAGGGCCAAAGAGTCAATCGGTCCAATGAACAATCCAACAACACTCGTCAACGAAATGCAAAATCTGACGAAAATATCGCCGCTTGAGTCCTTGAGAGTGTGGAAAAGAATCCGAAGCAGTCAAGAACAAGAACTCCGCCTTTCATAGATCAAAACTAGGCGAATTTTGCGTCATGATACAAGATTCAACTGACTTAAGAACTCAAAGTTAATGACCATAGACAACGCCGTTTGTTCGCTGACAGGGCTCTCGAGCAGTTGGAAGTTAACGCCTATTTAGGTCATTGATGCGGCCCATTTCTGGATGAATGAGCCCGTCAAGAAGCAAAATTTTTGATTTTGGACGATAACAATCCACACGAGACTTACCGAATTGCAATGCATCCAGACAAAGTCACTGACTCACTGTTTGGTGTGGATTTTAGACTGGCAGCATCATCGGTCCATAAAAAAAAATATCAGGCCGTAAGCAGCCCATAGAGGACCAAGGCCTAGCTTCTCACATCTGTACATGATGTGCGTGGTATACATTTCTGCACATACAGAAGGGACTTACAGTTTTATGCCGTATCCGAAGGGCAGAGAGGTTTTGAGAAGCTTTCTCATGGCAGTTATACTCTTGAATGCTTGTCAGACACTCGGAAGAGGTGGGGCCGTGAAAAAACTTTTGATGGTATTTTTCTGGATTCGAACTTGGAACCCCTTGCGCAGTAGTCCAACGCACTATCCACTGCGCCACGGCACCCACCCATATATGTATGTACATGTACTTAAATGTTTCCCAGGCACTCGTTCTAAAAAAAAAATACATACTTATATAGTATCGCAATGAACTTATTGGCCTAAGTGTGTCATAACTCAGAACTGCTGTCTTACCTAGCCTGTAATTGAAATTTAATCAATGACCAAACTTAGCAAAACTTGATAACTAATGAAAGGAATAAGGCTAAACTAAAAACGTTTAAGTTCTCTTCTCATGTAGCTATTATAACATAAATTTTGATCAAAAATCGTTCACCCATTAACGCTGTTCTCTCAAGTACACAATGGCCGACAGAATGTCCAGTCCCACTTTTCTATAATGGTATTGTCGGAATTTATTAAAATCTTTATATCGAACATTTTCGCGAAAACATAAATGCATATAAAAAGTTGTTCAATTTGCTGACACTCAGGTCAGAAATTTTGCATTCGTTGTACCAACTCGAAAGTACAAAATAGAAAAAAAAATGGTTGTATTAGAACGCTTCCATTTCTTGACCATTTGCCAACAGTCGTGTTCATTGCTTATACACATATTGATGTTGCAAAGTATGTACATTCATCCATCATCCACAACATTCCTTAATCTAATTTTCAGCACACCTGCGCAAATGCCAAAGTGAATGTGCTGAATGTGTATAAAATCTTAAAAAATCTCTAATTTGATGTACCTACTATCTCTTTGCCCTACAATAAACCATTGAAGACTTTATGGTTTGGTGGACCCATTACTTTCTGCCAATTTGTGCTCTCAATTTGATATTCAAATAGTTTTCTGTGGAGTGTACTAGAATAAATAAAAATAACGAGATCGTGCGCTTAGAATCAAAAAAATAAAACTCCATTTAGGTGAAACGTTCCTGTCTTAATATTCTAGACACCTGCCACAGTCAATCTGTATATAGGTTACGATTTAGAATGCAACTAATCCTCCGTCAACTTTAATTGAAACTGGTTCAACAAGTGAAAGCCATTAAGCAGCAACATTTTAAATATTAAAAACAATCCCGTGGTCATTATCACGCCCAAAAAAGATATGTATGAATAATATTTTTGGTTGCATAATGTTGAGGTTGACATTTAAAAGAAAGAAATTAAGATTCACTTCGTATTCTGCATTAATGAGGCGGTATGCATACTTTTGTCAATAAAATAAAATACTTACCACCTGATCAGTTGTCAATGTCAAATTTTTGCGCACAGCCTTATAAAGCACCTGAATCAGCCGGGCTCCAAAATTGGAATAGACTGCCCATTGATGGGCATCTTAATCACTTTCATGTCATTCAATTTGTTTGAATTTAATTATTTGGTAGGTTCACCTAAAATTGTTACCAGTCGATTTTAGGTGCCACTACAAATACCAAAAGCGTTTTGATATGATAATAGGTTATGTTTACACAGGCGCGTAGCACTGAATCCGTAATGTGAGTGCTTAACAAGAATACGCGCTATTCACAATGAATACTGAATGTGAAGGTTAGCCTTTGTTCAATTAGAAACACAAACAGATTATGCCTCCTCCTTGGAACTATTCCAATAACCGTTAAGACAAAGAATGGAATTCTGTAAAGTATACGTATGGATAAATTCTGAATTTTAATCACCACTTTGTTGTGCTGATTTTATTGAAGGTGCAGTTGTGTGTATGTAGACTGAGGCTGATCAAATATTCTGAAACTGTTTCTTATAACGAAATGAAAATATTTCAATGAAATTACCAAATATGTAAATGATTGTAGGTAGTTTCGAGTAGGTATGCCTAAACAGACAGAAGGTTCATCAATTATTATTAAAGCGAAAAAGTTCATTAGCATGAGTTGTTTATTATAGAGGCCTAAGTACAGAGACTGTTAAAAGTTTTGAACCAAGTTTAAAATTATATTTAAAAAGAACAATGGAACAACTTTAAAAAATTTAAAAAAAAAATTGAATTTGGGGTAAGAAATTACAGAGCATTTGAACAAAGTGTGCTCAAGACCGAAGATTTATTTTCTTAATAATCTCGAGGTTATGCTAATGCGTTGGATTACAAGTTAGAATCCCAGAGAAGGCACAACATTTTCTCTACATAATGAGTGTAAGCCAAAAGAATGACCATATAAATTTGTATATTCCTGAGGGAGCAAATAAATATAGAAAAACTGAAAAAAACCCAGTCCGATAGAAAGGATTGCAAATACATAGAATAATTATTATCTTTGCCATTATTTTTCTCAAATAAATCCAAAAGTAATAACCCTGCACAAGACAGCATGACGTAAGCGTGATTGAATTATACCAAGTCGTGTTCCGTATCTTTGGTCTGATTATTATCCATTGCAACCACCGACACACTGCAGCACAAATCCTTTCTCGCCACAAGAAATAAAATAAAAAAACAAAATCAAGCCTCTGGTGCGTCATAATCCAGGAAACTGGTTTCGTATTTCGGTTTCGCATTTTTATTTTCAAATCGAGCGATGTAAAATGCTTGGGCGATTTAGCGAAACCTGTTTCACAGAACCACAGTGTGCACGAATTCTGATATGTTTGGTATTTTTATGGTCTAAGCTCAGATAATACAAAAAGAGCAAAAGCCAAAAACAAGTTGTCTCACTCAAGGACCTTTTTGACTCTACCCAACCAAATGTATGTTCTTGCAAATTTTTATCATGTAGAAGGTCATAATAGAACGGTCGCTATGGCTACCAGCCGGATACAATACTCAACAATTTTGTTGCGCGATACAATTCTTGACGTTAGAAGTTACAACCTAGATTTACATTCACACAGCTGCTTGGAATGGAGAAAACCAAAGCAATTAACACTTAACATTCCTCGGCAGTAAAATCCCTCTTACACTTAAAGGTTTATTTTTATTTTTTTTACTTTTTTACGGCACCCATGCGCCCATTAAGTATCTTGAATCTAAACAATGAACATTTGTATGCTTTACTCGCCCACATGTGTGCTATAAAAAAATGAAAATATTTTGATTACACTGCAAAGGTAATAACGGCATGATAAGCATAACTTGACTGGAATACATGGCTTCCTGAAACGACGTTGACCCCCGCTGAACCATCTAAGTCGAGTCGAGGGTTCTGGGTACCGTGGGTCAATTACGACGATCTTTAACGAATGTGAGGTAATGGAAAATTGTGAATAGAATGACTTGCTAAGTGAACTCTGTTTGGGGTCAAATAAATGGGAATCAAATAAATTATGCAAAGGTGCAACTTGAAACACACTTATTAGTTCTACCACCGCCACATTCGAGTGAATCACGTTTGGGTTATACAATAAAAGATGCTTTGCTTTGTTGAACTTTGTTTTATAATCCAATGACCCTCCATGTGGGATTTATTCATTTCTTCTTTTCAAATTAAAAAGTGATTTATAGTTTCTTCTAATAAGATATAGGGTGTTTTCCTAAAACTGGATTATGGAGCCTCCCATAAGCTAATGCAAAGAAACACTAAAAAAACAAGTTCGCATGCCAACTCTTTTGTTAGTGAGCGTCATCGCCGCCGACGAATAAAGTACCACGCATCCACCACAGGCTAGTGGGTTAGTATGATCACGCTTAGGGCTATATTGGCCATCGATGGCACCATCGTCGTCGTTGTCGTCGCCAAAGTCAATGCACTATCCAGTGTAGGCGAATGGAGAGGTGTACCTACTAAAGTTGAAGCGCAACCACGGAGGAAGGCTAGTTGATCTCGTGTCATACTTCAAATGGTAAATTGTGCACGGAAGTGTATTTGTCAATATTCGTTAACAAATTCATGGTAAACAAAAACTAGGAAATGATATTCAGATCTAAGTGGGAAAGTAGTTGATGTAGAGAAAGTTGCAATGGTTATTTTGCACGCTTGAGCAGAAAACTTGGTTATGTCATACACGAAAAAAAAAACTAGTTGTGGGGTCTAGCCGTATTTATTGTTGTTTAATTGTTTTCATCAATTTTATCAGGTTTAGTCCTAGGCAGTTGGTTTTGGTTGGTTTGGTTGGAATGCGTTGTTGTGTTTTGCAGCTGAGCAAGTAGTAGTGTTCAGTGAGTCTGTTGGAATACTAGCTTTAGCATCCGTATCAGAGGAATGGAGTGGATTCACTCCTTCGGAGCTTTGGCTTATGTATAAACAATGAGCAAATTTTGAAAGAAACATTATGACATGATCATATTTACTTTCCTTTAATCCTCCTTCATTCTTACAGAAATTCTCACAAACGTCATGTTTCTTATTGCACGCATCATTTGATTTCAGATGTCTTATTAGCCTTTGGTTGATGTTCCATATTTGGTAAGAAATGCCAACAGGAGGCATTACTTTACTTGGGACGTTAATCCTCGACCTTAATAAGTTTGATTCAGAACTTCAAAAAATTTAAAATCTTTGGAATTTCTTCTTCCTTATAGCTATATATCCCTTCACTTAGTAGAACCCTTTCAGCTTCTTATGAAGAGGTAGTAGACAGCTCCTCTGTGTGGCTTTTTTCTACGACAGAGAGCTGGACAGACATAAAGAAGGTGAAGACACGTTAGCGAAAAGGCATAGCATTGAAGAGTCCTTGTCTATTAGATAGTGTCCAGTGATGATACCTATTGTGATGCCGATATGCAACCTGTTTGAAAAAAATTAAATTATTTGAGCGTTTTAAATCCCGGTTTAGCCAAATTTGTTTCATCGCTAGACATGTTGTTCTACTTGTCCACCTAAGATTTGTACTCTCGATTGTATCCAGCTTGAGTTTTCGTTAACATATAGCGATTGTTATACCCAAGGTGCCTTTATTAGGCATAATGGGTACAGTTGTTCCAATTTTGGGGACTTAACTAGGTCTATGCTCCGTTACCCAACACAGGTGAGTATTAAACTACTCTATGGCTACTAAGGAAGTTATAGAGATCAAATCCAAGGACTTGATGGCAACTTGGATATCCTTAAGGGATATAACATTTAATAAGAGTACTTTAATTGCCATAATTTCCACCTAGAACACGTTACAATAGTTTGGTAGGCGGAAGGAGAGCTTAAGATAAAGACTTTAGGAAAAAACACCCCCACCAACTCCATCCCTATTTTCCGATTCATCTTCCACAAATGCTTTTTCGCTTCAGGTTGATCTGGTGGGGAGAAAATTCTTGTTGTCTGTGGTCTAAAGACCAAGATATAGAACCAGTGAGTTATTCGAGGTTGTAAACCCCATTTGTTTCCAATAGCGTTTTTGCAAGAGAAGTGTGCTACTGTAGCCTTCTTGAATCTTTTTTGAATGTTAGGCTTCCAGCTCAACTGTTAAGTATTTAGCTTTTTCTGAAAAAGTTAGGCTTATGCCGTCATTCGCTTTGTATTATCTGTTGAAAAATACCAGTTCGGTTCTACGAGGGTTTACACTCAAGCCATAAATCTCCAAAGAAGGAGCGACGGAACACCTATAGAGTGCCTCTACTAACAGGTCTTCCTGTGGACATCTCACGCAGCTTGGTGTTTATAATCATTAATCAGATAGCGAAGTGAATTGTCGATCTTCAGATCTGATCTTTCCGACACGATGTTGCAAGGCGAGCACAAGAGAAAACTAGTAGGTGAATTCTATAATCTGACGGAACTCCCAATCACAACCTTACAATTACATACATAATATACTCCAAAGCCATTGAGAAATGAGAAAATGTTTTCTTTTGTTCGCGAAAGATTTAAGGATACCTTATCTAGAAAAAAACGCGATTTTTCTTCAATTATTTAATAGTTTGATCAGAAAAAAGTTTGTTGCAGTACTAGTCCATTTTACGTTTCGAGCAATTAGTAATTCCCTGAAATATCGCAGAGTAGTAAGCTATTAAAAGCACTTGGGCAGCCTACATAGCTTATTCAGCTACATTTAATTCAACGTCTTCAAATGCTGAAAATGCTGAAGAACATGCTATAAAAATTATATGTATGAGAGACAGGATAGTTTATTCTTATGAATGGGTGTCTTCTCTCCTGTCGCTACATTTTTTTCCCACAGCGCATTCATCTTAAAACTTAATGAGCATTCTGCTCTACAAAGCAAAACATCCACTAGGTTTTTTTTTTTACAGTGAGCCCCCTGTACCAGTGGAATTTTATAACTTTTTAACTGTGCATCATAAATTCATCTTGTCGACTCTAAAGTACAGACTGTTGTTGCATCCATGTCCTATGAATTGTTACAACTTTTTATCTCTGAAGTGCATGTTCAAGTTTTGGCAGATGACTTTGAACTTTAAAGTAACCTTTTTGTCTAAGTTAAGTACCAGACCCTGAATATAAGTCTACCCATTATCAGTGAAACTAAAATACGACTAAATTTGTAACGAGAAATAAAATCTATTCCTATTCATAGATAAAATTATAAGTGATCATGCTCGCTCCATTGATCGTGTTTATAAAGGCAACAGAGAGCATATGCTGTGTTGCACATTTGCTCAAATCTGGTTATAGTCTTCATTTCGATTTAATGGTAATTCTTACAGACAAGCATTGAGACTCTTTTCCAAGGGCCTGTCTGGACTGCTTTATGATACTTTTGAGAGCCATTCGATTTTTTACACTTCAATAAACTTGATCACTGGACACAGATGATGTGGAAAATTCTAATAATTTGTTATGTAAGTACAGTGTGTCATGCTCAAATAGGAAAGGCAAACATTTTATAAATAGAAGTGTTGGTTTCTAAGTGCACATAATGAACGTTTATTTGTATATTTATTTGGTATCTGATATGACCTATTAAAGAAGCAACACGATCTCAGACAAGTGGTATTTTTAAAAATGTTGTGTTTAGTTTTTCAAGTTATATTAATGCCACTGTATCTGAAGAAGCTTGAAATGCATTCCACAGCGTGGGACAGAAAAAGAAAAGTAAAAGATCTTTAGGTTCGGTTAAGTGAAAGAAAAGATGTTGATTTTAGGCTGAACTTCTGCGTTTAATTTCGTATTCGACTGACTTTAAGTATAAGTGTGGCTTAAGATTAACGCATCTAAATGATTTGGTTAAACATGTTAATATATAGGTTGTAAGTTCGACTCACACCTCAAATGTGTCCAATAAGGAAATATCCTAATTTAACTCAAGTTACTTTTGTGATTACAAATTACAAAAAACTAATATGAAATTCGACCAAATTTAGACAGTATCACGAACAAAGTGTCAAATATTTGAAAAATAGAAGAGCAGAAGTTCTGTTTTAATATGACAGAGGTGTAAGTTCATATGACCCAACCGTGCACTTTATTTTTCATGACTATGGAGCGAGGAATTTGGGTGTCCTGTCTTGTACATTTGCAGATTTTTCAGAAGAAAGTTTCAAACTAAAAAGGCTTAAAAGGCATTCTTTCTAACATATGTGCGGTGTGCATTTCTGCACATATAGAAAGGGCCTACGGTTTTGTGACATATCCGGTGGGAAGAGCGTTTTTTTGAGGAGCTCACTCATGACAATAATACTCTTGGATGTTTGTCAGATGGTTGTAAGAGGTGGGGCTGTGAAAAAACGCAACACAATTATCTGATGGAGTCCAAGCACTTTTACTTGAACTAATATAAGGTTTATCCGGAGCATACTGCGTAGAACTTCATCATTAACATCTGATAGTTCTTTTTGATTGGGCAAAGAAAATCATTGGATTGGAATTTCTTACAAGCACTTTTTAACATGGTAACATGAGAGTCAAACTATTACATACTTCGAACTCTCCAAACACTACACGTGTTTTTTTTCCTGCCTGCACTACAATATGTTAAGTATACTTTTTCTTCATTCATAGAGCTAAACAAACACATAGCTAATACACAAAACTTTGCATAAATATGAGTAACATAGCGAATCTACTTCCACAAACCGGTCTCATTTACGTCAGATTATTTACTTACGGTCAAGTTAAGACTGCAAAGAAATGGATGCGTTACAAAATATCAGAAGTTTCAATCTAATGTGTAGGTATGTAGTATGTACATATATCGATTTGATAAAGCTTATTTCCGAATATGGCATGCCATTTATTTTTTTCAAAAGTATGAGTAAAAGATCAATCCGTCGCCATTACGCGGAACCGCTTTCATCTGTTGATTGATCAGAGAATTCATTGACTAGGTTAAGTTAATACGTCATCGTGTATGGTTTCTAACAATGTGACTCGATTCTTCTCAACTTTTGGTATTCTCACATCTTGAGTTTCATTGCATAGCATGGGTAGCTAGAACTAGAGGAAAACGTGACATTTCGAGACGTGTGACCAATCCACTGTTATTTCCGTCGTTGGATGATCGTGCCTATAGGTTCCTTACCCTTTCTTTGTTAGAATTGTGGGTTAGAGATTTGGTTGGGCCAGAAAAGCCTTAAGATGTCACGCAGACCTGTTAACCTGTCAACGAACGGATATGACGTTCAAGTGGAACAGTCTTCGCTTGGTTTTTTAACTGATTGCATTGGTGCGCCATACTTTCGACAACATTCCGATCGCAGATTTTGCTTTGAAAATTATGTTAGCTATATCCAGTTCGCTTCCACCATCAGCCGAGACAATACTTCCAAGATACAGGGAGCATAGCATACATCGTCAGTGTAGTCAATATGTTTTTCGAATATACATATGTAGATTACCCCTTTTACCCACTATGGGTTTTTGGTACAGAGTTTGCGCTCTTCTCCACAAGAAGACAAAAACAAATATACCAATATGAAATGAATTTGCAAGTTTAATCTCTCTCTAAAAACAAGGGAATAGGTCCATTCCTTTACAACATTAAGTATTTACATATATTAAAACGTTTCGTAATGAACTTATAAACTTATTTATTTATACTCTGGTTGGGTAAAATAAAGTTATGTTTCTATCGATTGAAAGGAAGTGTGTACCAGTATACTAAGGGCGAAAGATACATAGAAACAAATGATACATTTCTTACGAACCGACAACATTCCTAGTTTTGACAAACCGGCTACTGCTTTCTATCCTCCAAGGTCTTTGTTATTTACCGAGGTGATATGTACTCTTCAAACCGGTCATTTTAATCAAAACTTGTTTAAAAATAGGTTTGCATGTCTTAAACATTTGCTAAATAAAAAAAAAACATCATAAAGTGCAAAGTTCTTTTCGCACTTTTACTTCCCATTTATGAAGTCGGCGATGTGTTTGTTCCTAATCCATAAAATACACATATAAATGAAGCTATAATTAGCTTTATTCAAATAAAATAAATAGTCACATATCTATGTGTGTACCTATATATAGATACCGGCGTGATAATAAAAGTAAAATTATCAGTCCCAGCTCAACTGTGCTCCCTGGTCTCAATGGGTGCTCTAGTTACATAAGACTATAACAATTACTATAAAAGCTTATATAATTATGGTTGATTTCAATGTGTATCTAATAATATGACGACTCATACCACCGCAAACCGGTGACCACAGATCAAATTTTGTAATAAATGGGTCTGCATCTCAGTTAGTTTTCGCATGTTAGCGCTAAGCATTCAACAATTATCAAGGTCGCCTCAGACAAAAGGTGGTCTTCTTTCCCTTACTGTGGAAAGAAATGGAGAATAAGTTTTAACTATTAAAGGTAAACAATGCCTCAATTAAGAAACGAATTATCATGTTACATTTATGTAGGAGAATATTTTCATCAAAATACGATGAGTTGGACTGGGTATGAATAATACATTGGGAAAGATTATTTTTTTAGGTATTTTTTGCTTTATTTTTGTTTCAATATTGACGGAAATGTTCAGAGTAAATATCCATTAAACATCCGGGCTATTTTCATTAAAATTAAATGGTCAGATTTTCGCTTTTGCGCAACATTTTCATCTGAATGGTCACACGTGAAGGCAATAAGTGACTCTATGGTTCTGCTATTGGTCTGAGTCATTTTTAAGCTCGAGTTTATGAGAAGCACAAAAATTAAACAAATTGTTGACGACAAGGTAGATTTTACAAACACATTTCAAAAATCAGTCTTCAATTCGCAAAATTTATTGAAGATGATTTTTTTGAGTATATTATTCGCATGTTGTGGATAAATTTCATACCCCATACACTCTATATGACGCAAAGTTAACAATGCTGGAGTGTAATGTGCGTTTGCGTGTAGAAAGAACTGTATCCGCGTGAGTAAAAGTGTGGTTATCCAGGTACCACACCCATATAGGAGCACGGATTCAACGTTCCAACGGAACCATCGTAGCTTGGTGTTTGAGCTAATTGCATTACTTTGTTAGACTGTAGATAGTATTCCAAACGCAGATTTTGCTTTGTCTATTCGGCTGGTTATATCCAGTTCGGTTGCGCCATCGGTTGAGATAATACTCCCAAGGTATTGGAAAGTCTCTACTCTCTCAATCATCTGCCCAGTAATGCATATGTATTTGGTCCTGGGCTGATCATTTTTGTTCTGCCCAGTAATTTTTTTAAGTTAATTTTCAGCCCAATGACATCTGCTTCTCTCTCCACATTTGCTGTTATTAGATGATGGTCCATTATTCATTATTATACATCGTCGGCGTAGTCGAGGTGTTTGAGTTCAGATGTAAGAGTCCATCAAATTCATCCATTTTCTTCTGATAAGGACACATTCAGCAATAAAAACAGTATGGCTGAAAGAATGCAGCCTTGCTGAACCCAACTTTACACTTCAAATTCTTCAGACAGCCTTCGTCTGTACAAAACGTGACATGTGGACCCATATGTAGTCTTGATAATTGCTATTTATTTATCAGAAATCCTTCTCCTGTGCAAGGAACGCCAAATAAATTCCCGATTGACAGTATCAAACACCTTTTCAAAATAGATGAACATCAGGTGAAGTGGTGATCGATAATCAACCCATTGCTCGATGATGATCCTCAAAGTGTTGATGTAGTCGGCACAGAAGGATCTAGAGCTGAAACCTGCTTACTAGGCACTGAGGGTGTCTTTAAGGTCTTCTTTTATTTGCTCCAGGATGATTCTATCTATTATTTTGGCCTCTTTAGCTTAGATAAAGGTGAGCTTCGCCTGCGATGTTTGTGGGTGCCGTAGTTGAGTGATAAGTCCAGTGAATTACTATGCATGAGATTAAAGTTCTTTTCCCAGAAAACAGGAAGATTTTTTTAACATTCCCACATCTTCCACATCTGGTGAGCGCCTAACAAATACGAGTATCTAAGAGTGAGAAGCTTTTTCTTGACAGTAATACACTTGAATGTTTGTCAGACACTCGGAAGAGGTGGGGCGTGAAAAAACTTTCTTTCTGGATTCGAACTTGGAACCCCTTACAGCCTTTGACATATAAAATTCTGCAAAGTTGAATGAGTTTTTCCCTTATCCTGAAAAATTTAAATTTTTTACTTATTCTCATTCTACCGCGCACCAAAGATACGTATGTATATATATAAACTCGAATATGAAATTTAATCAAAATCCTTAGAGCCGTTTTCGAGAAAATCGTGTTTTTGTAGAATTGGCCCTAAGTAAAGTACCGTTACTAACAAGGCTAGAACGAAAATTCCGATTAAGCCTCGAATTGCGACCCTACAGAGCTCAGATATGAAGTTTCAAGCAAATCGGTCCAGCCGTTTAGGCTGCTGTCCAGCGTACATACACACAGACAGACAGAATCGGCAGACCCACTTTTTCGAGCTTCTCTATCATCGTAATGTCAGAATTCATTGTTATCTCGAGTACGAATTTTTGCACGAATCCAATACCGATATATTATATGTGCAAGTAAAAAGATAAAATATATCTATCACTGAAATTACAGCACACTCTATTGCTGATATTTAGTAGCAGCAAATAAGAATGAAATATCTAAAACTTACAAGGCCCTTTGAAGAATAATTTTCGTATATGCACCACAAGTTTATTACCTTCAAGGATTTTCGCAAACAAAGTTGTCACAATCTTCTCTATACATCACCCTTTCATTACAACCCACTTTAAAAGTGTGCAATAATTCGAATAACGTTGACGTCCTATTAGGTATATTATTCACATTATTTCCAGTTAACAATCGCAAATGGATTAATAAAACATATTTAAATTGAAAGTTATTAGAGCATGCTACCACTTGCGTATACGTCGGGCACAAAGTATTGTTGAGGAACAATGAACTCCGCTAGTTGTGTCATCTATAACTGCGGTTCCAATGCGACAGTGTTTATATTCACACATTCAATTCTCAATTCAATGGCTTGATCCAGTGGAACTGCGTGCGTACCTACTACTGAAACCAACTTGTTTTTTAAACTTTTTTTTTTTTGGATCGAGTAAATGCATCAACTTGTGTCTGTTTTCTATTTGTTCACCACTTAGCCAATCGGCACGGAATGGGCCTTGATTGACTTAGGTGTTCCAGTGCAATGAAAGCAAATAACTTAAGCACAAACAAGGCAAAGTTCTTTGGATTAATGAATGCTAAAGTACGTCTGTCTGTTTGAGTTCACGTTTTGGCATTTTTTTACTGTCTTAGAATGCGTTAATTACTATTTGTGTTATCATGGAATATCATGTTGTCTTAGACGCAAATAGACAAATATAAAAGAGTCATCTAGGTTACTGAAACAAAATTGTGTAAAATGAAAAACTCTTTCTGGATATAGGTACAGCAAGACGGCTGTATTTTGAAATTCTGGCAATTGGCACAAACTTCATAGTTAAATTCCTTGTTATCTCTCTTTACCATTTATGTAAGATATTATTATCTTCACAATTCATAGAATAGTTTTGTGTCTAATTCATATGGTCGTTCTCAAAGAAGTAAGTACCAAAATTCACAACAAACAGTAACTTTCTCCGGATGCATTAGGGTTTGGTGGATCTCGTGTGAATTGTTATCGCAAATTACTCACATTCTTTGGCGCATATTCGATTTTCATTCCTTTCTAATATTCCCTATTTCTGACTAATAAAAATCTTTATTAGGGACGGTTTGCACATTTATGGATTTAATCAGCTATCAGTTAAGCAATTAATAACGAATTATACTATAAGATTTATCGCTTCAGTCTGATTTATTGCCATCAAATAACATGTTTCTTTTTTTCTATTTTCAGGTATCATGTCAGGAGGCAACAGCAACAGAATTCGCTCCTCATGTATCGGCAACGTGCAAATCTGGAACAATGAACATCAAAGTACACTTCAATGGTCCGTATTCGGGAACGGTGCATGTCAGAGATCATCGTATTCCGAAATGCATGGTCGTAGGCAATAGCTCCGACTCAGTCAGTTTTAGTCTGAATTTATTGGCTACACAGGGACAGCCGGACTATTGCGGTATACTGGTTAGCAACGTGAGTGCCGAAGTAAGCTAATGGTTTTTCATTACTAATACTACTTACTTACTACTAAATTGTATTTATCAATATAAATTTATTATTCTCTGTATCTTAGCGGTAAATTACATTATATTCCTTGCAACCAGTCAGTTGCAATTGCAACATATACAAAGTGATATGAATCGTAAATTCGTTTAAAACTTAGACCTACCAAAGGTGCAGCGTCTAGCATTTCAATGTGGTTTCTAATAAGTGGCAACCATAAATTTGTTAGGTACGAGTATCCTACGTGATCTTGGCGACACGGCGAGTTGTTTGTCTGACATGATATTTTGTCTACTCCCTACTGTCAACAGTTTATGATTGATGATAGTGCTTGAGACTGTTGTAACTTTTTCATTCGATGTGGATTATAAGGCAATGACATGGTAGTAGGATTAATATTCGTTTAGAATTTCTTTCTATGGTTTGTTATAGTTTTGTTTGTTTTGATTTCGGACGAATTTCGAGCAGTAACGGGTAGACAGTTGTAGAAGGCAGAGAATAAGTGGCAATTCATTTTCGTTAGTGAAGAAAATTGAAAATTACTTTAAGTTGATCTTTATAAGTTAAAAGCACTTGCTTAAACAATATTATCCGCATCTCCATAACTCTGGCACAGACTTCTAACTTTTCAACTGTTTGACGTGGTAAGCTGCAATTCTTAGAACATATGTAAAAGTCATGTAAAAGAAAAATAACGAATTTCATATCAGGGACACTTTGTATGACAGACATATCGAATATATCAGGCGATGGATGTGCGACGCGTTAAAGGCCGCTTCTTCCTGATGGTTAGATCATTTTCTTCCGCAATACCTATGGAATAAAGGTATCCAGTAAGAGATTCGTTAAGGCTGCATCAAGTGATTTAGAGTTATTGTTAGAATGAACAATTTAATTTCCACAAGAAGCTAAGGAAAAGAATATAATGGGAAAAGAACGTCGCATGTCAATAGCAGGGACTTACATTGAAAACAGAAATGCCTATCTATCTTAAGTCCGCCGCTAGAAGATACATGTACTCGTATTATCATATGACCACTGATCCCATAGTCCCGTTGTATTACAGGCTAAAGTCAATTTCATTGAGATCTTGGGTAGGTTAAACGACAGGGGCGCTTCTCTTTTCAAATAGCCAGGCAAAATTTTATGCATTATGAATGGACCCTAAGCCACTAAATACTGCTAGGATGCTTTGCAATGTCTAGGTAGACATAACAAAGGAGAGCTCCATTGTACCTTGTACCCTTGTGATTCGTGTTAAAATTGTAGGCAATGAATCTGGTGATGAACTAGAGAAAGCTGGTTTGGCATTCGCAGGACCAGAACTTTATTGTGACATCAATTGGGCTACAGAGCTAGGTAGCAATGGGAACATAGATTTCGCCTAGTTAATTGGAAAACTATTCCGTTGCTGAGACATTCAGGAATACGTTGGGATATTGGTTCTGTTTAGAGGAGGAAGAAACGTATGCTCAGTAAATGGCCGGAGCTACATAGGTTAAGGAAACCCGTCTTCTACAAAGTTTAACCTTTTGAATGCTGACATGTGTCTAAGTCCAGTTGAAAAACTCTATCATTGATGTTATTCCACAAAAGAGGTGGTATGTATGTCTATTAGGCTGACTCCACCCTTCGATTCAAGACTTAAAAGAAGAAAAACAAAGAAAAGAGGTTAAAATATTAGAAGCGCAATAAATCTATCAAGGAACTAAAACGTCAAATTTCGCTTATGAGATTTCCATTGTAATTAATGTGCCTTTTAAAAATTGATTTTATATGTGACTTAAAACTATGTGTACTCATGAAAGCATTAAGTCCAGTGACCCAGAAGATATACCTACCTATAGTTATTCTTCATGTAGACAAATCCTCAGAAACGTAATGTGTTGACGTTTTTGATTGACATATTGACTATGTTTCAAAGTAAGCGAAATACCCGGAAGTCGTCATTCATTCCTCTAAATCTGCGTAGGTGCATTTTTGATTTAATATTCCAATCTGTAGGTACATCCAAATGAGATATGAAAGGTAATTTGATATATTTGCTCACTAAATCAAAACTAAAAAAATTTAATTAGAATGTTATTCTGTCCTAATACGTTAACATCTCTACTGTTTGAATGCTAAAAATACTAAGCCACTCTAACCAGTCAACTGAGATGTAGCCACTCAAATTTATACAAATATTATGATGCTTTAGGTTAATGCTCAAATCGTCACACTTCAGTTGAAATATTTCGCTTCCGAGTTTTGATTTGACGCAGCATTAATTAAGTAACCAAAACATGCGCAAAGTAACATTTTTTTTATTATGAAATAACTACCGCTTTTGTTTGACATGATGCTAGATGTCATGTGATTTGATAATACAATATTAAAATTTAGGCTTTTATTAAAAAAAAAATAAATAACTTCATTAGATTCTATTGTTATGATTCCGATAAAAAAAAAACTTTATCTTTTTTCTCAATTTCATAGAAAATCGAAGAGCGATCAATTCAACTGGCGGTGCGAGTTCACAAGACACTAGAATTGGCCGATGATAAGTTTTATGTGATCACCTGTGGCAAGACTGGTTTTTCAAAGTAAGTTTGTATTGTGATAAGTTTTTCAATTAATTTTAGTTTTAAAACCACGACGGGAATTTTAAATTTGGACAGTGCTATAAATACTGAACTGTTACGAGTAGATAAGAAATTATTTCCTACACCTAAGAGTTATAGACACTCGAGATCGATGTGTGCTTTTGATCAATGCATTTTATATTTGTTTTTTCTATGTTTTAAAGGAAACAATTACTATAGTCTTATAGTGACAACATTCAGCTTCTGTTCTACTTGAAAATAATAGTTGCTATTCTTCACCAGCCAGTTTTTACATATAATTTAAATGTGTAAATGTTCCATTTAATAAAGTATACCTATTATATCGTAATTGAAAAGCTAATATTCATTCAGTACAATTTTTTCAACCATGGTATATCCTCATTTAGTTAAGCAAATAGTTTCGACACGGTTTCAATTTCCTCGAAACTGGTAGAGCAATGCCGTTTCGAAATCAACCAGTTTAGTATCCACCTGAGAATTACCCTCATCTGGGTCCCAGGACCATAGACAAACTAATATAGACGGTCGTCTTTACGCGCCCCACCCGAAAATTTTGTAAAGTACGTTGATTTCAATTTTCCTATCTGTGAATACATGTGACCGAATGTGCGAACAAGACGTAACTATAAAAACAATCGTGGTGTCCCTTTTTTTCCTTTTGCACACAACATTTTCAGCAGACTGTCATTCGATTAACAACAACAAAAAGTACAGGAAAATGTCTGCGGCCATCAAATGTCCCGCGGATTGAGAGTATATGCGTGAGCTCCGATTTGATTTTGACGGAAACGTCAGAATACATTCAAAATCCATGGTACTTTTGCTTAGGTGGGAACCAACGGTCAAATCGGCCGAAGACGACCGTCTATATTAGTTTATGCCCAGGACACAGCAATTATAAGGCAACGAGCAAGCTAACGAGTTGTCCAGAAAGGGATCTACCCTTGATGGTTCTCTAGCGGAAACTGTCGATTCTCCGCTAGGCTTTGTTAAGGGATATATATTTTCATATGGACCAGCTTGCAAATTGCAGGTGGAATAGTCTTACAAACTGCGCCATATCAAGAAAGACATAGCCCAGCTATGTTAAAAACACAGGTCCACTGAGCTACTTCGCTAGAATTGTAGCTAACATGCGGCTAGGCTGGGTTTCCTGCACAACTCCTTTTGTAGAAGCTGTAAGGATACTGCTCTGTGTCCGGCCCTGACAAGGACCAGGCTGACTACGTTTGGCAAACCCTTCTTCGAGGATTGGAGACCCCTTTCTTTATTTAAACTCCATGGGTTGGATTAAGCTGCATACAATCACATCAAATAACACTCTTCACATACAGGTTAGCGCGAGTTTTTGTGGTATGAAAACGGTGCACTTTAGCACTAATTGGGTTATGCTTCTTTGAACAACCACTTAACCTACCTAGCTACCTACCTAAGCAACTAGTAGCGTTCTGTTCTTTTATGATTCCCAAAAATGCATTTAAAATTAATTGCCTCATGAAGTCCATTATTAGTATACACTTATTGGGTCTTACATTTTAAATGACGACTATAAAAACGATCAGCATCACTAGCCGAGTCGATTGAACCACGTCCGTCCATCTGTCCGTCTGTCCGTCTGTCCGTCTGTCCGTCTGTCCGTCTGTCCGTCCGTTTGTTGCCAGTTTTTGAACCCTATATTTTGAGCTAGATCGATAAAATGTTCTATACGAAGTCCTCGAAAGAGTAAGCAATACAAGTTTTTTTTTTGTAAATTCCCAGACAAGCCCACTTTTGGAAAAATTTACTATGTTCAGTACTTATTTGAAACTCAAAAAAACTTACTTAAGCAAATATATAGATTTTTTCATATTGTAATATGAAATACTCAGATTTTTTGAATTAAAAATCATCTCTAAAGGTTTTTATTAGTTTTAGCCGTATTTGTCTGCTGTTTTTCTTATAATAATATTATTTTTATTATTTTCAGAGACGACAATGCACATGTTATATTGAAGTTTTTAGAAAACGACCGACGAGTTCGAGAAACAGTATACGGGCATAAGTATACCCTCACAGCTGAATTAACCAAACCAAATGGTATGCATTTTATTATAAATATTACCATAGAAACTTAGCAATTAATTTTCTCAAAATTTATAGCAACAAATGGAATTAAAGTAACCAATTGTTTCGCTTTTGACAAAAAGAACCTAACCACTAAACTGATCGATGAGAGGGGGTAAGTCTAAAAATAGAAAATTAACTTTCAATAGCATCCTCAATAAATCTTCTTCCAATTGTAGTTGCAGTGAAAATACAGCGACAATTTCTAAATTTATTGCAAATCCCGATGGTACGTCGGCCAGTGCAATGATGACTATGTTTAAATTTCCAGAAGGTCAGTACATAGTTAAGAACTATTAAAAGATCATTACAAGATGTATATTACAGGTTCTGAAGTACACATTCAATGTGACGTATTCCAGTGCACTAATAAATGCATTGGCGAGGAAATTGATTGCGAAAAAACAGCTATCGCAGGAGTAGGCGGAAGTACCTCTATCAAAGGAGAACGAACACTGGGTGAAACTGAGGAAGGAATGCTCTTAGGTGCAACAACTGTATTCGTTCTTGAACCTGCTAAATCAACAGGTATGGTTTTTTTTGTACAACTAAATAGTTTCTGTGTTTTGTCTAATATTGTCTTTCCCTACAGCACCTCTTTGTGAGGACAGTGGAATACGACCACCATGGCTTCTTTGGCTTACTATTACACTGGGTGTTTTGTTCCTTATAATGCTGCTTATGAATATCTTCCTGTGTACAGCGATGAGCTTTAGCTGTGCAAGAACTGAGGTATGTCTTCTTTTTTTCTTTTTTTTTGACTATTTTACATATTGGTTTGGGAAAATCGTAATCAAAATGGACACAATTAATTAATACAACCGTCAATATGTTCTTCTCGATTTCTTGTTTACCTGTCAGTCAGTCTTATGACTAAACAAGTGAAAGGGGAAATTTTCGTTCTCACAACGATTCAATTCGACATCTACTCGAATTTTGGCAAATGACATTAGTCTCGATATCGATCGAGTTTTATTGCTTGTTCATTTACTCACTATATTTACTCGAGTCGAATTATTCATTCGAGCAAAAATTTGATTGGTCAATCCAAATACAAGTTTCTTTTTAAAAATGCAATAAAATGAACAAAATTTAACTATTTCCATGTATTATGGCTTTATTAATATGAGCAAGCATTCCTATTAATTATGGAACACAACGTCGTTCAAATGGCTGCCTTGGCTGGCTTCGAAGTAACGCTTTCTGACACTCCAATTTTTCAAGACCTTGTTGATGGTTTCGGGCTGTAGCTCACGGATTGCTTGGATGATATTGACGTTAAGTGCTTGAATAACACGATTTGGGAATTTGGTGCGCAAAAGATCGATTATGGCATGGGCTGTGTGGCATTAGCCGGAAGTTGTTTAAATCTATGTCTGCAATTTTAGTAAAAAAAAAAAAAAGACGATTAACATGCCTCTGTAACGTTGATCGAAACGTTATTCCCAGCCTCATTTTCGAAGTCTCATGCTTTTGACTACAGCAGCCACATTCTCGTCCATGAGGACTATACGACGACGGCGACCATGAGTGTTGTCCACTAGCATACCAGTCTCATGAACTTTTTGCACAAACTTGCGTACAGCAGGCGCGGTGGGTCCACTTCATTTCGGCCAAAACTTATTTTCAAACTCACTTTGGAAATAGGTTTTCATTATTTCCCAACGTCGTTCAAGCGTTAAGCGACTCATTTAGTTCCGCAGAGGTATGATACTGAATTTCTGTGAAGATTTCGAACGTGAAGCAGCTGTCAGTGTCAAAATAACCTATGATTTAAACAGAAACCACTAGATGGTCCACTCTTTACATATGTTTACACACAACTGACTTAATGTTCGAGTTTTCTTTATGTACATAGACAGTCCGGTTACGAACATAGGAATAGTTTGGGGTGTTCGACGGCAGGTAGCCTTATAACTTAGTACGTACTCTATATATGTATGTCAAAACATAGGTACATTACCTATACAACTAAAAAATACTAAATAAATCAAAAAATATCTAAACTACTAACACTTTTGATGGTGGATACTTCTGACTTTAATTTATTTCTTATCAATTTTCATAATCTTTTCCAGATAATCGAAAAAGAAGCATCAATCATAGAGGAATATGATCCCTATCGAAGCTGGCATGGCAGCCAATATGGATCTCGGTACTCGCTACATGGACGAGAGGGTCACAACAAAGGTTACACGAGTGGCGGCTCAACGATTCAATCGAATAGGTCTGATAGATACTAAGCATGAACTCCTATTCTATTGTACTTCTCCTCAACAACACTCCACATTACATTTTGTTTTATATTGCTCCTATAAAAAAATATCTGTACAGTAGCAGCCTGCCAAATAGACACAATTTACCTAACTCATATTCAATTAAAATTTATTTACATTCCGAAAGTATCCTAACACAAAAACAAATAATAATAATTATTTCTTACATATAACAAAGCTTGTACATGTACATGCTTCCCTTGAATTGTAGTAGTAAAACAACTACTACAAACTTTTAATTTTACTATTAATAATCGCCCAAAAGATATCCAATAATAATTCTTAAAACACTGTTCTTGAAGGTCGTTACCAATTGATACTGATCATTATGCAATTGTTCATTCACGTCCCGGCTCTAGACATTCCGGTGTTTACGGACATCGATCCAGAGGACCGCCTAGTAACTTGTAATACCTATATTGAAACTTAATAAATTTCAAAGATATCATGTGTTCGATCGAGAGAGACAGAGAGTGATTCTTATATTTTTTTCTAAAGAAAAAGGAAAGTAAAATAAATGTTTTTTTTTTATTAGTTTGATTTTTTTGCATGCGTAACAACTTACATATATGAATTGAATGAAAAAACAATTTGTTTTTAAAAAAAATAATAATTTTTATTATATTTACATATACACAGACCTTCAAGGAACCAGAGAGTAATTTAAGAAAATCTTATTTTTCGTCCCAATACAAATTACTAACACCAATTTGATGTATGTATCGTTTGGATCGTGCCTCTCTTTGAACAATAAGTGCTGTTAATAAATTGTTTGTATATTATTGTGAATTTTACATGAATTGATCGTGATTCTAAATCTATAACAAAAATAATTTCGTTAAAAGAAAGAAAAACAAAATTATAAAATTGTATGATGTTTGCTTTATAAAACGCTAATAGCAACAGAAAAATCCGTTTTATTATTAAGTCATTAGTTTATTAAGACTTAGACTTAAGTTGAATAACACGATACTGTATAAAATTTGTAACTATTAATTGCACATATAGATTAATAAAAAAAATAATGAAACTAAAAAACCAACAATGGTGTACCTGTCTTTTTTTATGATTTAGTCGTAATAAAGGTTGGACTAACAGTCTACTGAGTAGTCACACTGCCTTAAAAAAAATAATTCAGAATTCTGTTTTTTTTTTTTTAATTGTGACATAACTTTCATATACGATTGGGGAAAATACCGTCCTTTTGACAAACCGTCTTTCTAAACACTGAAAAAAATCACATCACTTTGCTGATTGACTTAGTAAATGACCTATGAAAATGACTGTACTGAAGGAAACTGTACGTAGAATTACAGAATAATATTCCGTCCGAAATAGCTATTTTCCAATATTCTAATTTCGAACTAGGAAAACAAATTTCCCCCGAAAGAACTGCTGTCGTGAATAAAAATGCCACCGCAATGCAATTTCAGAGCGATTTACTACGGAATCTATAGATAGGAGATTGGTTGGTGTGTCTTTTGTTTATATATACAAGTTTTGTTAAGACCTTTGGCCTACTTCACCAACTACAAATTACAACTACAAATTTGTGCTTGTGGAAACTACATATGTATGCATCTGAAACCTGGGGCCTTGGTTCACAGCAAACGTTTGTAAAGCACAAATATGGCGAAACATAATTGCGGGCCTATTCGGAAACGCAAGCTTTGCGCAAATTATGCAAAGCATATCATTCAGAAATGCATATACGATAAATCAAACAATTCTAAAACGCAGTAATGCAAATATTTATTTCAAATATATGCAAAATTAAGCAAATGTCAAAATCGTGTTGCTTTTTTCATTCGTTGACTTCGTGGACAGTGTTTGATCTGGAGAAAAAAATATGCGAAGAAGAATGGAATTCGTCTATCTTCTTGTTCTAATCCACTTCAGCTCTTGGCCACTTTACGAACCTATTTCGATGTCTAGTTATAAGTTTTATAATCCTGATAACAATCGGTTCGATAAGTCGCGATATGTGCAAGCGTTAGGTACTGTCCATAACGTAATGTAGAGCGCTGAACCCAAATTTAGGCCGGGCCTTCCAGTTTGTGTTTTCCGAAAAGGCTCTAAATTAAACTCCAGTTCCTAGAAATATATTACGGAAAAATTTAAAGGTCAGAAAACCAAGGATATACAAGTTATCCCTACCTGCAAGGTTGTGCTTTTCATTCTGAAATGGCTATAAAAGATGTAATCTCAAAAAGAGCTAGATTTTTAGGTATACTCCGTTGCAAATTTATATAAACAAGGAATAGTTTTCTTGAAACCAATTTTTTCTATTTTTTAAATTATTATTGCAAACATCCAATAAAGTGTTAAGAGTTACGTTCAAAATGTTCATTGTTATTTTTTAAAGCAAATAATTCGTTCGTAAACGTCGAAAATATGCTTTGCAATCGTTTGCTTTAAGCAGTCAGCTTAAAAAACGACGGAAGGAATGACAAAGTTTTTCTTGGATGCAGAAAGGTTTTCTGATTTTTTAAACACTTCTTTCTTTAACCTGTACTACTGAATAAATCTTGTGGTAATTCCAAGGGGTTGCACATCTCTTAAATTTCTCCTTCCTTTAAAATTTAATTAAATTTCTTCCTACCTTTGTTCATTTTCTTGTTGTTCTGTCTGTTCCTCGGCTAGCAATCTAAATGCTAGGCTAACCATTCTTTTGCAGTACACAAAACAAAACTGCGAATTAAGGGACAAACAGAAATATCAAAGATCTCTTATGTGGCATCTCGACGTGTAAAAGTAATATAGGGACACCAAAAGAGAATAACTGTCGGGCACAAATAACCTGTCGGGCAGAATATAATGAGTAGGGACACTCTCTCTACATATGCATTTCCTACTACCACAAGACAAAAGATAAAAAAATTGTACAATAAGTGGAAGTAGATCAAAAGTATACACTTTAACCCGTATGCAACGACCCCTTGTGAAAAAAAAGAGTACAGAATACATTTTACCTGCACCACGACATGCGGCTTACTGTGTAAGACGAATGGTTAGGGATTTTTTCATAATGCTTTTTTAAAGGCGGTGCGACTCCGATCATCGTTGTGTGTATCTCTACGTTTTAGTCAGTGTGACCTGCTGCGCCTTATTGAAAATTTGTCTATACCTTTTTTTTATGATTGGCTTTTCCGCTAATTAAAACTAAATATGAACCCCTTTACATCTAAAATATGAAAACAAGTGTTTCTTATTTCCTTTGACCTCCATACAAATAATAAAACCAGATGTTCGGCCTTAAAACAATAAAAATAATTTGACACCAAATTTCCTAGTTTTTTATGGCAATAGGTCACCTTGATTTTCAATAGAGGCTGTGGTTGGTATTGCTTTCTTTTTCTTGACAATGTATTTTTAAAGGCGATGTGACTCCGACGCTTATCAGCTGTGCGTCATATCGCTATCTCTCTCTCCCTACAACGCTTCTTATATCCATCTACTTCTCATATCTGTGTAACTTAGTGAGAAGGACAGAAAACGAAAACGGTCGAGAGTGTCCCTACTCATTATTACTTCCACTTATTGTACAAGTTTTTTTTATCTTTTGTTTTGTGGTAGTAAGAAATGCATATGTAGAGAGAGTGTCCCTTTTCATTATAATGGATATACTCTGATTTAGAAATGCAAACTTTACAAAGTACAAGCAATAAAACAGTCAAAACGTCAAAAGCATACGACTGCAATGCATAACGACGTTTCCGAACAACAAGTTTGCAATTAGTTCGCTTTTTTTTACGAATTAAAATAAAGATTTTTATCTTCTGCAGCGTCCAAGATCTCGCATTTATTATTATAAATTATTAGTTTTGTTTGTTTACATTTACCTTTTTCTTCTTCGCCAAGAAAACAAAAGTGATTTGTTTTGCTGCTACGCAACATTGTTTTGCGAATTGCATCATTTGTGATTTGTCTACATTTGCGCAAAAAAGACTTGCGCTACTGCATTTTAGCAAAGTTTGCTTTATCGTATATGCATTTCCGGATGTTATGTTTTGCATAATTTACGCAAAAATTGCATGTTCGAATGAGCGCACCCTTTGGGTAAGGTATACAAATAATTGCGAGTTTAAAAATTCGTATATGCATATTTCTTTGAAGTTATTGATGAATTGTGTCGTAAAATATCTACTTCCTTCCTAGGTATGTAGTTCTATCTAAGACAAAGTCTACCTTCAATCCTCTGCGTCACAGGCACGTTGCTTCCACGTTCAAGATTTGAAAGAAACAAAGTTTTTTACGGTTCAACCCGTGCGAACGTCTGAATCTTGCATTAATATGTAATTGCATTAGAAATCTGCCTCCGCCTATTTTCTTTATTTTTATTTAAATCATATGCATTCTTTAACAAACTGCTGACTTGGGTATTCGACTTCAGTCCAAATGATCTCATTATAGGAATGTGCTACTATGCCAATAATGATATTGGACTCATACGAAAAAAACAGCATCGAATATTAGAAAGAACAATTTTTTTATTTCAGAAATAAACATTTACATAATTTATAATATTCTTAACCATATGTGTCTACTATATTAGTGTATGAATGTAATAATTTTATTATTTTGTTATATATCTTTGATTAAATTAGATCACAAGCTGAAAATATACAAAAAGCGCATTAATAGCAAAAATTCATGTAAAATGTTGCAACTAAAAACGATGTTACATTCATGAGACATATAAAACGTTAAAAATTGTCTATATCCCGAACCGACGTGTATTGACGTCGACTGTGAGAGTACATATCATATATTATTTTAATTTACCGTTTGTTGTCAGGAAATGTGTATATATTTAGAATAAAATCTTTTGTTTATAGAAATATTAAAACAAAAACAACAAAAATGGCACTACAATATTACTTTTTTTTTCTTCTTCTTGTTTGCGTTCTTTTTGATCAACATCATTGTCACTCATGCTTAATATATGAAAGCGCATTGTATAAATTTCTGATACATACACACACACCATTAGCTTGTTTCGTTTTTATTCACCGTCAATATTTGTTAAATGTTCTTGTTTAGAATACAATTTAAAATATGTACATTCCGCGCTTATGAAATGGTTTTAATTTTATAAAAATCGATAAGTGAAATATTCGGCCGAAGCAAATTCCTATGCTAGCCCACACAGTATTTTAAAAGACTCTGGCACACAATGGTTTTGAATCGAACACTGAGACTATCGAAAATGGCGTCAGTGTCTTCGAGTCTATACTCGTCATTATGATTGGGATCTTGCATTATGAGGCTTTTGAATTTCTGATTAAGACTCTGTTCTAGCTCTGTATTGTTGTTGTTAAAATAGAGGACATAGGATAGTTCCAATAAATAGTAGTCTAGATCAGAGAGAAAGAACTCCTCGCATTCAGTAATGTCGAATTTTTTAGCAATAAAATGCACAAACAAACGATAAATGAAAAACTTTAGGTCCTGCCTTCGCGTTGGTACGAAGCTGGTGTCTTTGGTAAAATACTCGAAAATTTTAAGGGATTTTGTTGGATTCGAGCAATCGGTTAAGCAGAGAGTAAAGGCGTCGACGAATTTAAAATTTAACATCAGTGTACGTATGCGATATTCCAGACGTTTCTTGGAGAATTTCTCAATCTTATCCTCATCATAAAGCCCGTGAAACACATACAAACAGTAGTGGATATAGTTGCAAAGTTCACGACTATTCTGAGAGCATACTGAACTGAGATCATCCGATGGAGGGAGACGCGAGTAGCTTTGTTCATCGGCCGAGATGTCGTTGGAGCTATTGTTTGGATAAGCCGGACAAGAGAGGACCATAGAGTCAGCATCGATAAGACTGAGATTTTCAATACTAGAGATCATGTCATCAGACTCCTGGCCTGGATTTGTTGTCAAAAGTGACTTTAAGACTGATTCAGGTGGTTCCAGAGATATGCCCGCTTCTTGAATAAAATGCGGCTGGTAGTCTGGAATGATTTTTAGATATCGTACTGGGTTGTCTTCTAAGCGAATTCTTTTCCGTGGAAGGTTAACTTCTGTTGGTATTTCGACGCATTGACTTTCGTAACGCATCAAGCGTTTTGTGGTGGGTAAACAGACAACACGTTGTTTCACTTTGTCAAAAAGTGCACCCAAATCTCGACCGCACTGTATAGAATACAAAATTATTATTTTCAATAAAATGAGAAAATAAACATTGACAAACCTGTCCATTGGCGTTTCCTCCAAATGCCTTTACAACATAATGGCGACTCATGACAAGGGTAAAGTCTGCTCCACATTCTACATACATTGGATTTTCCATATTTTCCAGTAGAGAAGGCCTTAGTACGGCCTTACGTTCTTTGTCTTCTGTTCCTAACTGATGTTCCAAATTTTTTCCCCAAGTGTAAAGTAAGCCCTTTGATGTAATCATTGCAAAATGAAACAGTCCACTTGAAACCTTAAACAAATATATTTAAAAATAACAATTTCAAAATTGTTTATTTTATTTATTTAGAGTTAGCAATGCCTAAAGTTGTACCTAATGCACGATCATGAAATAAGAAGAGATTGTGTTATGTTTTGTAACCTCACACTTTTGGACAGCCACCATAAGACTGATAGACGAATGGTAGCGGAATCCGCGAGCTGTTTACCAACTACATACATATCTAGTGAGATGTACATAAATCAGTGGATGAGGTCTTAAGGCTTCACAGGTATATACGCAATCTGCTCTATGCACCCTTCCCAAGAGATTGAAATTAATAGCTTTGTTGAGTGTAGGTCATATAGAAGAATTGGAATGGTTATGGTATGGTACGAGGCTTTATATCAGATATTCTAACTATAGCTCATTTGCATAAGCATAGGTCCACTTGCATGATGCGTTCAAGGATATTGGTATTGTAGTTACTTTTCTTGTCTAAAAGAAGTGTTTTGTTTTACCAATAAACGCACAACTGGTGGCATTTATACTGCAATGATTCTATCGTCATTCTTTAGCAGTTGGCTTGTTGGAATATTAAGAATAGGCAGAGATTGTATATGCTAATGTACCTAACATCCCTTGCAGATATTACATTATACTTCAGCCACGATAAGACCTCCTTTATCGCCATTTTTTTTCGCCTAGAAGAAGGCGGAAGGAGATCTAACACTTAAGATCTTGGGAGAGCACACCTCCCCCTACTACAGTTTCCATTTTTTCGGATCGTTTGCAAAACCCCTAATTACCCTCCCAGTCAATGGTAGGGGGAGTTAGGGTCTCGAATTTTTTGCTAAATAGGAGTTGGAGGAGGATGCAGTCGGTATCTACCGGGATGCAATCTAGATGATTAAGTGTACATGAGTGGCCTGTTGACAGGTCCACAGAAGGGATGCTCTTAAAGGAATGGCTGCTTTCGCTGCCACCTGCTTACAGTATATACTATCTATCGGAAGCAAATGAAAGATTTCCATGACCTCTATGACACACTGTATGAATGAAAAACTAATTAACCAAATTTGTTGGATAGTTTTACTCACCTGATGAATATTTCCCACCACTTCTGTTGTATCGACCAAATGAGGTGACATATGTGCATTTGTAGTATCGGGCTCCTCTACCACCGGTTTTTCCTCCGGTTTCTGTACGTCCTCTGTGTCGAACACTTCGTCCACAACAACGTTAGGAATAGAACATTCTATAGAGCCTATAATTTCTTTTTCTCCCTCATCATTTTCTAATACTTTCATTTGATTCTCTTTGGTATCGCTAGGCATATTTGGTTTATTGTCTGCACTATCTGTGTTGGTCACCGATTTGGCAGCACACTCCGGCGCCTCGATTTTTATATTCACCGTATCTGCATCAGACGAAAGTGTTTCCTCGAAACGTCTACTTATTTCTTTACGCTGAAATTCTTCAATTTTCTGTTTTGCATTGGCCCGGCGTTTGATTTGATTGGCAAGGCGCAATGCTTGTGGCGATGAGCCCCATGTGTAAACCTGATTATCTTCATCAACTACTAACTAGAAATTTTAAATAAATAGTTTTACTGAGTGATATTTTCCAAAAATATTATACAAGCCATACATTTGAGAAGAATTTGGTATGAATCAGTCTTATTTTCGCAGTGCTTATTTCAATCTTGATAGGAAGTAGAGTTTTTGAATGATTTTCTATAAATGAATCAATACTATGTTTAGACCCTATTGGACCGGTTCCCAGTTGACCAAAATGGTTCGAACCGAATACATAGAGATCTGTACTTCCGTGAGGATCTTTGCATAAAACAAGGCTGTGCGCGTGACCTAATGACACTTGTATCACTTTCTGTAAAGAAATACAAATTTTGTAAATGCATCAATAGTAATAATAATTTTCCTAAGATCTTACCTTGTATTGAAAGAAGGGTACCAATTTTGGTTCAGGCATGTTTTCCGTAGTCGCGTGGCCTAACTGGCCGTAAACGCCCCATCTGCCAGCAAAAAAATAAATAAACATCATACGAAACATACTTAAATACATTGAATTACCCCCAGGTATATAAGAACCCATCTGCGACAACAGCATTATGATACTGTCCAGCTTCTAGGATGGTGATATTCTTTCCATCGAGTGCTCTCACCAACATTGGTTGCAAGGACATAAGCATGTGCTTACCAATTCCCAATTGACAAAAGTTATTATTGCCAAATGCATACAACTTAAGGAATAAAAATGTATATTACCTAATACATAATAAACCAATTATATTACTTACTCCATTGTTGGTGAGTACTAGAGAATGTTGCCTGCCGCATGCTACAGTATGCACTTCTAAATTGAGTTGTGTAATAACATCTAAACACTTTACAGCATGAGGAGGTTCCGGTGGGTCTATGTGAGTTATTAATTAAAAAAATGAATTGCTTGTACATAAAAAAAACTCACCGGAAGACTTGGTGACGCTAAAATTACAAGGCACCCCATTCGATCCCCAGAAGTACGCCGCACCATCCACAACACAAGCGCAGTGTGCGAACCCGGCAGATAATGGTGAAAATTTAGAACTTTCAATCGCAAACTAAAACAATCATAATTCAATTAACTACAAAACATACATAAGCACAAGTTATCTCACTGACCTGATTATCTTCGTACGTCAGTCGAAATGAAGACAGAGCATTCGAAATATTTTCCTGCTTACACTTCAGAGATTCCATGTGAATAAGAACAGCCAAGTACGTTTCAATTAAGCTCTTACAAAAGTCAAAAATATACGTTGAGTTATTGTCGTTGTATTCCTTTTTGTATACACTTAAGCGTGAGCATGAAGTATGTGAAACTATAGGCCGTAAAACTGCTGAAAATGGATTCAATTGTTTTTCCAGACGCTGTAATTTGCAGAAAAAGGTTAGTACAAGAGTTTCTTAAGACATTTAATAATTATATACCTTCAGTACACATTCGCGAATGTTTTCAAGCTTCTCCTGCAGGAAGCCAAAGTACTCGAGCGATACATGTGGCAGATACGTGATACTCTCCGTAAATATCGATTCACTCAAGTTATACAGACACACGTTCAACTCTGAGTACCACCCTAAGTGAGATTCATTTATTTTTACATATTTACCACAATGGAACATTGTGTTACCGAACTCCTGACCAACTACACTGTTCAGCGCCAAGAATGTATCAATGCATGCGCCTCTAGCTTTCGCTAATATTAAAGCTGCTGAATAGAGTCCGCTTTGACACAACACAATACTTGTCATGTTGGTATGGAATTTTGTATTTGTAACTAGAAAATTCCTGCAAAGTATAAACAGTTATTAAAAAATATTTACATATACCTATGACTATTACAGTATCCTTGACAAAGTATGTAGTAACGATTTCAATTATCTGAGCTTAAGAAAATCTACAAGACAGAGCAACTCAAGCCTTTCTGCTTTAGCAACTCTTGTTAGTTAAAAAGAATAGTTCGTTTCGGCGCATGGTTCAGGAAGAAGGTATAAACGACGATAGCCGAAGAGGGGCTATTAATCGAATCGAACCTCAAAAGGTCTGCCAGTACGTGCAAGGTGCACGCTGCAAGACTCCGCAAATAAATGCTTAAAAACAAGAAAGTATAGCCAGGTAAACTGTGCGTCAAAAGTATTCAATTTGGTCGCCCTCCCTTGAGTATTAAAAATTAAGCTTGATGTACGAATATGTACAAAGTTGCTTCCTTATTCAAATTCTTTTGTCGAAGTTCCTGAACCTATCACGTGCCGAAGACTTTTCCGGTAAAAACCGTCTATAACAAAATTGCTTATGCCCATTTTCACAGTGAGAGTTTAAACTGGCGTTTAACCTGATTAAGAGTTTAAGCTTTTGATTTAACTCTTTCAGTTTCACAGTGAAAAATAAACCTCTATTTAACTAAATAATGTTAATGTTAATAATATACAAAAGAGTTCAAAGGTGGCATTAGCAATAGACACTTTTGATTGGGAACAAGAGAGCTTTATTCACATTATATCCGCTGCTTCCTGCAAGAAAATATCGAAGAAGGTAATTCAGCAATTCAGTTTATCAGGATTACCAACTCACGAGATGAAGTCGGGAGGATAACAATCAACCTCCTAAGAAGACAATAAGAATTAAACTTAACACAGCTGTAGAATCTGTCCTCTATCGAATCAATTTTTCTCTCCATAACTTAAACGACGAATTAATTTCTACTTTGGCTTCGAACGATTACTATGAAACCGAAAAATCATTGAACGCACATTTATACCACAACGAAGGTTTAAACTTATAAAACTGGGACTTAACTGGTTATCGCTGGTGACCAGATTTATTTATTTAAACAAACAACTTACCATAACGGAATATAATTCTTGTCTTTAACCGCTTTCTCTGCTAAAGTAATCAAAAGTAAATTTGCCAAATGAAATTGCGAAGACGGTGACATTTGCAAATTGCTGATGGCTTCATCTACTCCATAATGATAATCACTGCATGATTCTCCTTCATTTACAATGACACCTTTGGACGGTTTCGTTGGCAGAATCGGACTAACATCCTCCGAGTGGCGATACACAACATCTTCTATCATGTCTTTGATAATTGCACTGCAAAAATATTGACTTTTTAATATGTAAAGTGACTTTAAAGCCATTGCACAAAGGTGCATAAGAGCGTAGGTTTGTCCGAACATCGCCAACTTTAGGGCCGTCCGAATTGGTTTTATACGCGCTGCATTATATGTTAACAATGCTTGTGCGACTTTCTTCTTTCTCAACAAATAATCGCCCGCAAATTCTATGCACATCTCGAATGATAAATCAAAAGTATTGCAAAACTCATGGCATTGGTCCCATTTGCCGCCTAGAGCGGCATCCAAGAATATTTCAAATGGTTCTTTCTTGAGCTGAATGTAATACACGTTCTTATTGGTGACTACATAACATGGGTCGTAGCAAATTTTTGGAAATTCACTTCTCATAATTTCCATTTCACGCAACGAATAACGGTCCTTGCTGTCTACACTCTTATAAAAATGCACATATTCCACCGGGGATCGAATTTGTTTGCGATCCACAACCTCTGAAGGGTTGTCCTCTTTTACCCTTTCCGCACTAGAAGAATTGTTTGCAAAAGTAGTCATTTGATACATATTCAGGACTGTCTCGTTTTCAAATCGGAATAGACCAAGCAATGAATTGTCGTTGAATTTCTAGAAAATAAAAATATTACAGATAGTCATAGAATGAAAGTTTTTTTCAGAATATACTTACATCTCTTTCTCCGCTTTGCACCGATGCCATTGCACTGCTTATAACTCCAACTGCATTGATCAAATGACTACTGGAGTTTTTATCCACATCATCTTCAATTGGATTCTTATTGTCTTTAACACTAAGTTTCTCCTCTAGGGGAGTTTTGATGGGGCTAACAGATGCACTTTCCTCTTTTTCAACGTATTGTATGGAATACAAAATGTTGGAGCTAATAAGAATCTCATGACAGTTAGTTGGAATCTTGTATAGAAATACTGGTTTTAAGCTGATATCCATGCTGTGCACTGAAAGAGTATTCGCATGACTGTGCAAGGCACTAAGTAAGTAGGTGTTTCGTAGATTCTGTATCGTATAGAAAGAGCCCGCTGACATTGATAGTGCTTCAGGAGTAAGTGATGGTGAGTCCATTATTGCAAATGCTGTTATTGAATTCTCAGATGAGTCTGAAAAAATTGTTTTACATTGTCAACGAGTGGTTGTAAAATCTATTTAAACTTATGACAATATGAATTTAGATTTGAAGAAAATAATGAATACGTTTTGTTATTCACGAGTGTAATGATATAATAGCTAGAAAAATTCAGCGACAAAATTTATTTACATACATACATTCCAGGAGGAATGAAATGTTTTCTTTTAACCCTGGAGTTAAATAATTTTTCATAAGCTATTCAAGATCTTTGGCTCTCTCCGCGTGTAATGTTAATCAGAATTTTTTATAAATCGAATTTATTATTTTTAAAATATGTTTAAAAGTTGTATTGCCAAATTTAAGGTTCCAGGTTAAAGGGTAGTTTAAATGTCCAACCATAGTTACATTAAGCGTGCGATAGCTAATGTCGTAATAGTATTTGGTTTAGATTCAAAACTCTTGACCTAATTAACTCATCAAGGCATACGAATTGAATTCTTACAAACACCTTCAAACTTACACCACGTTTAGTATTAATACAATTCATCAACATTAGAAATTATTATTAAAAAATTATTAAATATCATTCTGACATATGTATGTGTAATTGGTTTTTTAAATAAAGAGATTATAGTTTCTCTATTGTAGATTGAAGCTTGAGGTGAGAACTGGTCTCCTTATCACTGCAGCCTCTATAGGCCTATTATGGCTTACTCATTTTTCAGCTGATACCAGTGTTGTTAATAAAATCAAGAATGTCTCTGAGTGAGCTGTCACATATTTCCAGGTAGCATTTACGTAAGTTGTACAGAAAGTCGACAATATTGACAACTTTCTATATTAAGGAAGTGTAGTCTCTGAGACTACATAGGCAACATAGAAGTAAAATCGCAGTTGGTGCTGAGGATGTCGAAAGAACACTTCTGCGGACTGTTAACCGGCGATGACGAGCAATGTTCCGCTGTCAGCCAGAATGAACCATTGTGACGATGATAGTCAAGATTCCCCACACCTCAATCTCAATGAAGTGAGGATAGCGATATCTAAACTCAAATCCAACAAATCTGCTGGAGCCGACAGCCTTGCCGCTGAGCTTTTTAAAGCAGGAGGAGGCGAGCTGGTAAGAAGCATAAGCTTATTTGCAATATCTGGTCCGACGAAAGTATGCCCGATGAATGAAAGCTTAGCGTCGTTTGCCCGATCCTGAAGAAAGGGTCTCCTTTGACCAGCGCCAACTGCAGAGGCATAAATCTTCTCAACATCCCATTTAAGACTCTTCATCGATTTTAAAGTTGCCTATGATAGCGTGTACAGAACAGAGTTATACAGAGCCATGTTTAGTCTTGGCATCCCTGCCAAGCTCATCCGACTGTGCAGAATGGCGATGGAGAATTCCCGGTGGGACTTAGACAAGGTAACGTGCGATCATGCGATTTGTTTAATATAGTACTTGAGAGAATTGTACGAAACTCGCATGTCAACACCGGAGGTACAATCTTTTTAAGAAGGTAATTGAGCAACAAAGCTCTATCTCAGCTACTAAGGTAACTCTTTATAAGACACTAATCATCCCAGTCCTGCTGTATGACGCAGATACATGGTCTTTGATAAAATCGGATGAGAATACCCTTGGTTATTTTGAGAGAAAAGTTCTTCGAGTGATCTTTGGTCCCGCCTGCACAGATGGTGTGTAACGAAGAAGATATAACGTCGAACTATACGGTCTATATAAGCACATCGACTTGGTCAAGTATGTCTTCGAAACCACCCCGGATGGACGGCGCAGTAGAGGACGATCTCGCGGTAGGTGGCGCAAACAGAGGGGGACCTCAACCAACTTACCGTGCGTAATTGGAGGGAGATGGCTCGTAACCGTTGGCTAAAGAGGTTTGAGGCCTAGGTTCACTCCAGACTTTAGCGCCACCTTAGCTAGTAAGTAAGTATTCTCTTCTAACTGCAGTGGCACCGAGCTTGATGTTGTTATTCACAGTTTAAGAACCAAGCTGCGATATAACTTGGAATTGGTGCTGCAGTACCTGGAAGGTGAACGCCATTAACACAAGCAAGCTCAAAGCTGTTTAACAGCCACCTTCAGCACTACTAGCGCCAGGCAGGCAAAATTGTCGCAAAACAATTGAAAAAGAATCAAGCCTCTTAGAAACTCTCGCAAACCATTATCTTTATCATTGATTAGCTCATCATGAGAACTTTCATACATTTCAAAAAAAATTATCGCCTTCTTCTATTGGGTAACATTATTAGCATCAGTCATTAATGTTGAACTTGGAAGTCCAAGTTGTTTACCCGGAAGAATTGCGTATTGAATTGTTACCAAGAAAGAAGGTGTAGTCTATCAATATGCAAGGCATTCTTTCCTTTGTATCATTATATGTCTACATATGTATGTCAGTTGTTGTTGTTGTGTTCATTTGTGACTAAATTTATCACAAATATACACAGAACTTCACCTTTCCTGTGATCAATATTTAATAAAAATTGATTTCGTTTGTAAACATATAGCCTATTAATATAATGAAAATATAATATAATGACATAACTATAAAATAAGGCAAAATGTATTCGTACACCTAACACTCACCACGTTCAAGCCGTATTCGCGATAATAAAATTAAAGCTATTTGAAAAACTAAAAGTGGGAGTTAAAAAAATAAACAAAAAGGAAGAAAGAAAATTAAATAAAATCATAGGTGTTTTCTTATTCATTTTTATTTAACATTAACTGATAAATCTAGCTCTTACTAGAACTCAGTGGCCATATACTTAGCTGTTTTATGTTAAAGCTTAGTACGCAGTTCGACCGAGCTTAATTTTAGCATTTCTTCTTTTTTGTCCCCAAGACAAGACAATATGGCTTAGACATCCCTTAACAAAACCAAACAAACAACTGGGGTTTTAATTACATTATATATTCCCACTTTAGATATTAGAAAAAAAAAATTATAATAATGACGTGTATAGGGATAAAGAAAACGTTTTATTTTTTATTGCAGTATTAATCATTAGGTCCGTTCGCGTACCCTCTCAAAACAGCGAATTTTTACGAAAATTTACGAACTTCTACGAAAAGCTGTTCGCGTACGGAGAATTTTCGTAGTTTTTCACAAAAGAGGGCGCTCACGAGAGAGTAAAAAATCCCCATGCTACGAATTTTGGTGCAAGAAATTTCTGTGGGCTGGTTTATGAAAACTGTCAAAGCTGTCAAACCGGTGTATTTGCACCTTTTTCTTGTTCAACCCGTTCGTTTCCTTTTTCGTAATTTTAGATCTCTCTGAGAGAATTATACTCCCACTCTTCGAAATTTGATAATTTGCGAAATCTAGTACAAAAAGTACGCGAACGGACCTATTGATATCAAGTAGGAGAAGGAACTTAGCTTTTGCTTGTGTTCTTTCCTTTTTTTCCGCTCCGATCTTCTAAATATTTTGCAATATTTTACCTTTTTGAATTTAAATTTTGTAACGAAAATATAGACTAAGAGAATGTACCACAAAATTAATCGCTGAGCGAAATGTTTTTGAGATTTTATAATGTTTAAAGCAATTCAATTCAAATAATTGAGCGCACGAACTGTGGCTTAAGCATTTGGCTTAATTTTTCGCTCGAGCTACGTACTGCGCTTGCACAAGCATCTTGGTCTATATGAGTTTTATATGGCTAGGAGGTGCATTTATACACTTATTTCAAGCAATAGCGTATGGTTCCTATATAATTACAGCTGTAACGCACCGAACATGATCTGTACTATAGGCTGTGATTTTTGATTTACATAAAGCAGTTTGAAGAACTCCCTCTGTCTAACATGACAGACAAAACCCACCTCAAAGATCTCTGTTTTTCGTGCTTAGTGGCTTAAAGTACAACATATTTATATAGAAATTAAATAGCCATCAGTGTCAGTGATCGCACTTTTTAGGAATGAATGGGCGGTGTGAAGGAATTTTATTTATTGGCAGAATTGTATTTATTCATTCATTTATTGGCGGCTCACCGGTTAGCTCATTGGACTACTGTTAATGGAGTTCAAGTACCATCAAAGTTTTTTCAAAGCTCTACCTCTTGCGAGCATCTGGCAATTACCCAAAAGTATTACTGTCATGAGAAATCTTCTCAAAAATTCCTCTACCCTTCGGATATACCAAGCTTAAAACTTTAGGCCCCTTCTGTACGTGTGGAGATCCATACCGTGCACGTATTATAGTTGTGAGAAGTTAGGTCTTGGATATAGGCTGCTTATGACCTATTATATATTGATTTATTTTAATTTTCTTTAAAAATTGTTATTAAAATATCCATCAACCGTTTAGTCACCAATGAGAAATATGACATGAAAATGAAAGGAAATCAATGAATCACAGAGCCTTCATACTGAACAGTTAGATTTGTCAGATATGACACTAGTGAAGCCACTATGCACATAAATATGTACATAACTTTACACTATAGGAGCACGCAGACAATATAAATTTAGCCTTGGCCTTTTACTAGTATCATGTGGACTAATTTTTTTCTCAACTTATTACAACATTGTTTAAGCATTTAAATAAAAGACTATAAAATCATACAGAACTACTTCAGCAAAAAAAAAAAAAAAAAACATGCATCTAAATTCATTCTTTTAAGCCTTTACTTACATTCTTCCAGCTTCTGCCTGTTATCGGACAACCTCATCTTAATGGCGTTTAACTTTTTCGACCCAAGACTTTTTAGGGAAGCCAAACGTGCACGTGCTGCTGGTAAAATACCATTGCGATTGTTTGCCTCGTCAATGTCTTGAGTACTTCTCGTCAAAGGCGTGACCGAATCCGAACCAGTTGGTAACATAGTGGTTGAAGGAACTGCTTTGTTTTCAGAAAACACTTCCTCTTCCTGTTGACTACTATCCGAAGCAGGATCCGAGCAGTTACTGTTCGTTTTAACAGGCATGACTATTTGCCAATCATCTCTCGTCTTCGACGATGTAGGTGAAATGTCTCCAGGGTACACGTACGGTATGGCACTCTGCTCCAAAAGAAGTTTATATTGTTGCTTAAGTGAGGAAGTTATCTGGAATAATAGATTCAATGGGTTACAATTTACGATTTAAAAAATAAAAAATAAAAATACTTACGAGTAACGTTACGCTCTCGAAATTGTTGTCCTTGCAGATTAGTAATTTTACAACAGATCCACTTTCAATTGCGGTACTTGCAACAAACGGACAATTCGGACTTAGGCCAACGAAACAAATCGAACCATCCGAATATCCAATTATTGCACGATGTCCTAAATCTACGGTTTGCCACCAAACCACTGACAACGGGTATGGACATGTCGACGAACACATAAACGACGTACACATGACTTGACTGTTACCCGTATTATCTTCAGGCGCATTCCTTGAGCTTGACGATGCTTGCATATGAGTTGGTATATCATGACTGCATTCGTCTAAATATTGTTCTCTTGGTAATTGTTTTACATCCTCATCAGTCATTGCTTTCGCATCACTTTCTTCTGGCGATGCCTGAGTAGAACTACTAGGTTTCGGGTTAGGTGCCCCTTCGTGATTTGGACAAGCCTTAGAATTTGGACATTCATGCGGTCCCACAAACGGGATAATGTACGAAGTGACCTGTGTTGTGCTAAATGTTTGATATGTCAGTTGAGGCGTTTTTCCTCCTACTACTGCTAGAGCTGGTATTATGTGCAATGTATTGTCGAAACCTTGAAGGAGAAAATGATTTTATGTATTTCTTTGCAATAAGAATTTAAATTAAATTAATTTTTAATTCGTTTGTATAAAGTAAACTGCACGTACTTAAACCTCTTTGCTGTTAGTTAAAAATTAGTTACAGAATTACTTTTTTTTCTTAATACAATTCGTACTTATAAAGTATGGCGTCACATTACAATTTTGATCATAAATCATGGAGGATTGACTAAGAAATAGCTTTGTATAATTTTAGAACCAGTTAACAAGCAAAATACCGCTATGCTAAAGCGTAGTACGCCACCTAATGGTACTCGTTTAAGCTAAATCCAATATGAAATTTAATCAAAGTCGTTGAACCTGCTGAAAAAATGAGACTTGACGAAAGAAAATCGTTTAAAGCAGATTAAATTATCACATAGGGATAGATAGAGAACAACCCGGTTTAGACAAAGATTTCTCCACAACACATCAAGTAAGCAATCTAAAGCAAAACATAATAAACTTATTTAATATCAGAAAGTGTGTTGGCCCTTTTCATTTATTTTAAAGTAGCTTTTGATGGAGTGTGGAGGAATAATTACAGGAGCAGTCAAAACCACACATGTAACAGTTTTCACACGATTCAAAGAAAGCGCGACAGTAAAAACAGAGCTCGAAACAGCAACCACCTGTACAAGACTGTACGAGAAAACAAGTTATCCCACTAATTTCCTCCTAATTACATACTCGGCCTTTTTGCAAATAACCAAAAACATCCTCGCCAAAAACCACTCCGATACAGTCACGCACGAGCCCTTTACATGCCAACCTCCTGCTACCAGTCAACAAAAGTCAAAAGTACTAACAACAATCAGCGAAAACTACCCAAACAACTTCTGGCTCCGAATATATACTGAGAGAGAGTGGAGAAACAGATGCAGCTGTACACTGTTAAAAATTTAGTCACTACTTCGCATTACCAACCAATTCGACAAGAACCTGAGAAAATTTAGTTATCCTTTCAGACTCAAAATAAACTCTCCAATCACTAAACAATTACAAAGAACAAAGAGAACAAAGAGAAGAAAGAGACATTCTGGGTAACGAAACACCAATAAGGAAGCGAGCATCATCGAGAAAACACCAAAAACGACGCCACTGATAAGTAGACTATAACGAATAGAATAGGTATACATCCTAAATATAAAGAAGTAACAAACGAACAGGCGACAATCGCCGGGAACTGCTACGGTCATATGTACATGACCTTTACAAACAAATAAATCAGGAAGCAAACTGCAGCCACCTAGTTTCGCAGCTAAAAAGACAAATTAACCACAGGACGAAGACCACCTCCCACATGACTCACCCAGCTTTGGATCAAGCTAGGAAATTAAGCATAAACATTGCCTAGGCCAGCCTTCTCTATTGGAAAACAACATAATAGGGCTAAAACAAGAATTCCGATATAACCTCGACTTGTGACCGTACAGAACGCTCATATAAAACATATTCAAGTAGATCGTTTAACCTGTATCTTGCCTACATCACGCAGACAGACAAATAACCAGATCCAGTAGAACAAATTTGTCGAGCTTCTCAACATTCAACATTTTTTTCACGAATCCAATTTAACACTTCGGTGAAATAAGGTTTAAGATTGTATCGAAGCCGGATATGTGTTGAATTTATCATCTTCCTCATCGTATCTATCATATATTCCTTATTCTCGAATAGGCTTCGGGAAAATTATTGCGTGTTTCTTTAGTATCTTTAGTAGAAAAGAAGTTGCAACTTGCAAGCTGCTGTGGTTGGTTTATGTTTTTTGTTGAAGAATCAGTCTCTTTAGATTTTCGCAAGTAGATAAAAAAAAATGTTTACGGCCATAAGCAGCATTTGTCAATACTCCTTACGAAATTACAATTGCCATTGCCACAAATATTCCCTATGGAGGAATGGTTACTATTTATAGTGCTACCTCCACCAAATTCAACTTTAGGTTACGTTTGTCATAGTATGATTCATAATGCATACAATGTAAACCAAACACACGTTTGCCTAACTTATACCACACTTTAATGATTCAGTCTTCTTTAAAATGATTTTAAGTTCATTAGTTATTGGAAATTAGAAATTTCTTCAATATTACTTTTTTGTACAATATAACAATATAACGTTTATGAGCCTACTATATTAGTTCTACCAGTAAAAGGCGAAAGATTTAAGACACACTGAAGAGAATCCAAACTGTAAGGTGTGCTCTTGGGCTTAAAAATATAGGGTTTTTAGAAGAGAGCAGTATATGGTACAGTTCCATTCTTAAAAACACCTTCCCAGAGACTCAGTGGCAATGGGCTGATATATTGGGTTTCCTTGACTTCAATTTCGAAAACTCCATGACTAATCACTTTAACGTTTGTCTTCGGACCTTCCGTGTAAAAGTGTAACGAACTGGTGTCTACCCGTTTAGACCCAGAGGTCTCGTGAAGGAATAGTAATCATAAAATTGCGTCCGATTTCGAACTTTGGTGGAGAGTAATCACTGTTTTGTTTTATGAAATTGAATAGATTTTAGAAAGCGGAATCGTTAAATTGAGAAGCTTTCTCATGACAGTAATACTCCTGTGGAGAGTTTGTCAGACCCTCGAGAAGATGAGATTCGAACCTGAAACTCCATGGACAGCAGCCTAACGCACTTACCATTGAGCCAGGGCACCCACGTCTATAAGCATTAAAGAAGTGTGCCGAATGCACCACTGATACAGATTCTAGATTTTCTCTGTACTGTACTTTTCTTCAATCTACTTGAAAAAGTAAAGGAAATCTTTAAGAAGCAAGTTTAATTTCACTTGATAAGAATTCGGTAATGTCATCAATTTGACTTTATTGAGGAATTTCACAGCTTTTCTTTGTTATCCATCTGGAGAGCTGATTCTAATCCGAAACTCGAATATGGCTCTTATACTGCTGAGCGGATTACAATGGTTCTCCATCTGTTTCAATTAGATTATAGCTTCTAACAATCAAAAAATATTCCAGGACCAAAAGAGTCCTTAACAATTTCAATTTCGAAGTTAATCTCCTCAGTATCAGTCTCGCAGACGGAAAGGTAAGGCGGTTTTCGCTGTTCCATTACTTACATGTTCAGCACAAGATGAATTACCATAAACAGACACAATTAATTGTTTTGCTCTAAGACCTCAAATACTTTTTATCTATTACATGTAGTTGAAACTAATAAAAAAAAAAAGAGTACATGTTGAATAGTCTAAACGATTTGGCAAAATTCTGGTAGTTGTGTATTTAACTCATTAGTAAGCAATGGCAAACATAAACAAATTTATATATATATGTAGTACTATACTCACACAAAACAAGAAGCCAAGTTCCACTGGGATCGAAGCTGACATCATGTATCACCCGCGACATTCGTCGGAACCATGAGATCAGTTTTAATACTTCTTGTTCTCCATCGGCAATGTACCGCAGAACAATCTCATTCTCTTCCGATACCAGACAGAGCAACTGCTTTAGCGGATCATAATCGGACACAGCAGAGAGTTTGCAGTTTAGATTAGTAATCGCTGGTCTCAGCTCGAAGATGTCCAAATCCTGAAGTGACGGCATCCTTTTGGCCTTCACTGTGGGCAATAATATGCGTCGCGAATAGCCAATGCTGCGCCAGGGCCTCTACGAGCAATTTTATATGTATTTTTAGAATTCTGCAGGACAAAAGAAAGAAAAAACCCACGGGCTAGACGGGTTAAGCGAACGCAAAAAAAGAAAAGAGACGGCGAAAAGTGGAAACTTACTAAATAACAATTTAGTGGCGGCGAAGGCTTTTGATGATGGGCTTCATTCTTGTTCGACCTGCGGAGGGATTCAGCTAATTTACTGGATTTGGTCGGGGATTATTTATAGAAAAACTTTTTACAAAATACTTGAGAGCCGTGAAATTTTTCTCATTACAAAGTGTCAGAGTGAAAATAACAGGAAAACAGCTGTCAAAATTTTGGCGTATTCTTCTTATTGGAACTAGCGCTGAGATATTACAGAGGGAGTTGGCAATGTATTTTAAGTATGAGCATGCAGATGGCAGTAGTAAAAAGTCGTAAGCTACTGGAGATGTGCAAATTAAAATTCTTATAAGAATTAGAATTTAATAAATAAATAATTTGTTATAATCTTGGAAGGTATTTAAGTTGCTACGTAAACAAAATTTGTTATTACTTGGAAAAATAGGTATTTCACATGAAACAGTTGAGAATAGATCCATTTTATTATTATTCATATGGACCTTTGGTTTCTATACATTACCACAACAGTACCTACGAGATCCAGCTTTCTATCAGGATCTCTTTTCGAGATCCAAATAGTTAGTTCATGCTATTTCTTACTAGGTTACATTTTTATTCGTGACTGTGATGTAGTTATCCACGATAGTCAAATGTCCATGCTGCCAGATAAGAATATGTAATACTATTAGCGAACCAAACGTAATTCAAAAATTTGTATGCTTAAATTAACTAATAATCAGCAAATAGTAATTAATAATCAATTATAACTTCGGATTTCTGAGACCTTGTAAGTCAGTAACCATTTGACGTGAGTTTCCAATTTAAACCCGGCAAAATACCTTTGTGAAAAGAAATCGAAAGCAGCAAATTCTCATTTAAGAAAAAATATTCAGTTGCATGGTAAATTTAGGTTGTTCCAATAACAGGGTCAAAAAATATTAGGAGCTAAAAGTCGATCAAAAAGTTTAATACATTAAATAGTTTCAAAAAACAGCAGCGAAATAACTACGCAGATAAAGCAAAAGTAAACAAGAATGAAGAGATGCAAACAGTGAACTAAATAACAATAAAAGTCATACAAAAGTTGCGTTTATTAAGTTACTTTTTTTTCAGTTGCAATTACCTAGTCAATAATATAGTTGTTGCTTTTATCAAAGAGTTGCGCGTATCGAGGATTGCTTTTATTGAGGTCACACTGTATTTGGCTTTTATCTGTGCAAAGCTTCTGGCAACAATACATTTTTGTGACAACACTTCTATAAAACGCAGTAAAAATATATGTTTAAGGTGAAATTCACATGAAAAGAAAAAAATTGTACTGAATGGAAGGTGTTTGCTTACATTTTTTTAAGTCTGCGTTTCTCTCTAAATACCTACATTGTTTATTTTCTAAGCTTCATTTGTGTTACTACTTACTCACGTATATGTTGAAGACATTCCTGTTCAAATTTGAACTACCTTCCATATAAAATAATAAATTTTAGACTAAAGGCAAGGCTCGATTTACGCAATGATCGATTTGCGCATTTCAATGGGATGGCTGCCAACGAAAATTCTATCCTACAATTCGGCTTCAAAAAATCCCGAAGGTGGCGCACAAGGCAATTTACCGAATCCCAATGTGCACACTTGGTACTTTTTAAGGGTTAAGTAGAGTCAGCTACTTCATTTCAATGAAAAATAATATCCCTTTTGGTATTATTGCTTAGAAATATGTTTACTCGATACACAAACCATCTTCAGGTTATGGATGTAAACATAGAATCTATAAAAGGGGTTTCGAAAACAATCAGTAAGATGGCGTGCAACAGAAGTAAAGTGGACAGAAAAGAATTACATTAAGGGTGTGCTAAAATCTACTTTAGTTCTATGAATTTCACAACAGATACCTCTGAATGCAATCAACAAGTAGGAAAAAGCTGGTGGTTAGGATAAAATTACAGATAAAGAATATACCTACAGATGTCGCATGCCCATAAAAAAGTGATATTAGAAAATAAAACCATAAAAAAGCTGCTATAAATCTTTGACTGTTTTGCAAGGAAAACAACAACAAAACATATGAAGGAAATACTTTTGTCGGTTAGTTGGTTCCATAGTAACATTTTTGTATTGGCGTGCGAGATGTGTATATTCTTTAGTTGTGATAAAATATTTTTTGCTGCCGTCCCCATACAACTCCCATCAGAAATCCTTAATTATGTAAAAGTAGTCAAGCAGTTTAAATTTGAGCAGGAGTGTCGAGCTTTAAAGTTCTAATTTATTGGTATGGTGCGAGAAATCGGTGGAAAAAGATTTACAATCCAATAAGATGGTTCTTGTCTAAGAAATACACTTAAGTGTGTGTTTAAACCGAATTATTACATCATGTGAAAAATGTTTGGATCTGGCTGGGGTTGAAGGTGGAACCTCTCACTCGGCGACTGAATACACAACAACCACAACAGCGAAGCCTTTGAAAACTATCATGCGAATATTCTCAAATGATATCTAAGTACTTTTTACGTTTTCGTAAAAGATGGCAACAAATATGAAATCATATTTTGTTGTAAGATAAAAAATTAAATGAAAAAATTTGCAGAGCATAAATGGGAGGGATTTATTATATCTATCTTTTGACTTATTTCAGATTGTAAAATCGAAACCATGTTGTAAAAATAAAAAAATCGATTGATTTTATTTATGGATGCCAAATCTACAACTTGTTGTAATTTCTACAGCTCCTGCTGCAGTTATCACAGTAAATAGCTGTAGATTCTACAACATTTTGATGTAGATTTTACAAATTCATATCTGTAGATTTAACAGCCAAAATTGACAACGCGTTGTTGATTTTACAGTTGGGGATTGTAGTTGTTTTAACAACTTTGTTGTAAAAATGAATGCATTCGCTGTAAAATGTACAACAATTTGTTAATTTAACCAGATTCGTTGTTAAATATACAAATCTATTGCCTTCAATTGTAAAATTTACAGCACTTATTTTTTTGGTAATTTTGAATTTTGATCTTTCTTTTAATCTCTAGATTTTAATGAATTTGAATATTACCATTATTACTGTCTGTTTGTGCACGAAGGAATAGCCTAAACGGATTGACGGATTTTATACGGATTTTAATCAAAGTTCATATCTAGAGTATTTGGGATAATCTCTGAAATTTTTGCTTTAGCCCTTATATTAACGGTACTTTACTTAGGGCCAATTTTATAAAAATAATATAAAAATTCCACACTGAGACTAGCAGAAACACGTGGAAAAAGATGAGGTATCACATTTAAAAAAAAAAAAAAAAAAAAATGGATAAAACGGTACGTTTCCAAGGATTCTAAATACAGTGCCAGTGAATGTGTGTAAATACTTGAAAAGCACTAAATATTTCGAGTAGCTCACAAAACGAGCTACATGCTGCAAGTATGCGAAACGAAAAGCCCTTAGGTACCACGTGAATGTATGTATCTGTTCAAGTGCGAGAAAATTTTATTTTTCGTTGGCACAAATACATTAAGAAAAATTAATTAAAAGAGAATGCGAGCTTGCTTTTCGATAAATGAATGTCAATTCTGTACTAATTCGCAAAAAGGCTCGCATATTTCAAAAAGGGTCAATTTGCCCCTAAAAGGTCTGAAAGGTCACCAACAATTCGTGAGGAGGCATTAAAACACAGCTAATGTAGCGTCAGCACTCAAAAATCTTACGTTTTGCATTAACTTTCTTTCCAAATGGTCATTTTATATTTATCTTACATAAATAATGATTTTACGCAGTTAATTTACTCACTACTTGAAGTTTTAAAAAATATTTAAAAAGAAACAAGGATTTAAATTTGTTACTGAATACTGAAAATGTGGGTGCTAAGATTTCATTGACCGCCTCTGTATGTCCGACATGCTACAGTACAGATTTTTGAAAGCTCTGCGAACCACAAGCGATATGTTCGCGTTCCACTATTTGAAAGCCGCTGGTTGGGATGTTCCCATAATATCGACAAGTGTTGCATGACAGATCTTTACATGAGTTTTTCTCTCCTATTATTGCTGTGATAGACACTAAGTATAAAGTTATAATATACTCCCAGGATAGGGAATAAGCACAACCAGACGATTTCACAATGAGTAGTCTACTGAAAATTCTTAAATTTGACCGATTTGCCCACACTAAGTTAGTCAACTTCGAAAAATCAAAATCTTTTGATTTTTCATCAACCGTCAAATCGATCAAATGACAAAGCCACACAAGGGTTGATTTCATTTGATGACTGAATTGAATCGTGTATGGTCTGCTTAAGGCTGAACGAGGTACCTTGTAGAAACATATGAAGTTTGTAGAGCCGTTTTTAAAAAGTTTTATATTCAATGTCCTATTGATTTGAATAATATTTCATTTTATTCGTGACCAGTGTTGCCGCAAAAGTTCGGAAAAAAGTATCTCCGCAGACAGAAGAAAAGTATCAAAATGTATCATAATAGGAATTTTGAGTAAAACTGCCATTGTTATTATTTTTTTAATATTAAAATTTAATATTTTTTTAATATTAAAAAAATGAAGACAAGCTATAATACCTAAAATAACATAAATATTCTCAATTCTTTAAAAAAACCTATCCATCCAACTCGACTACAAGAATATTTAAGTAAATTATCAAAAAAATGACGGAATAATAACTCACAGTTCAGTAAATAAGAGTATTGCCTGGCATATTATAGTATTGTCGAAATTAAAAAAGTATCAAAATAGGCATTTTCCAGAAATCGAAGTATCACGTCGAAAATAAGATTAAAAGGTATCACTTTTGATACTTTGGTATCATTGTGGCAACACTGTCCGTGACACTAACATTTTCAGTACTTTTTTATGTTGTAGAGAAATAACAGAATATTTGCAGCTTACTGTTTTTTAAAACACAAACTAGATTTGATGTAGAGTAGGAAAAAACTATGAAAAACAGAGAAAAAGCGGAAAACAGCAAAGAATAAACATGAAAAATAATTTATACAGAATGACTCGTTTTAGATGAGTTAACGTTTCGTTTGTTTCATCATCAGTTTGATGCAAACAGAAATTTTAATTTTTTATTTTAAAAAATAACTTCGTAAATTTGAATTATTTTGTTGTTTTTTTTATAAAAAAAATTAAAAAAAAAAAAAAAAAATAACAAAACAAAAGATAAATAAGTTCCATTAATTGATAATTTCGCCGGTTAATAGCCATTATCTGAAAGAAACAAATTTCATCTGGGCAGGAAAGTGAAAAATTATATTAAGAATTAGAATAATAATAAGATCTTATATAATAGGTGCGCTTTTTCGTACGCGTATACCCGCTAACGCCCCTAATAAAATTCATATCAAGAAACCAGATTTGTGGTATGAAAAATCGTAGCACTCATCATTGAGCTATGAAACGGTTTTATTGTATTGTTTAAAGTTGCTATAAAAGCAACCATTTGACTATCAAAAAGTGGTAGCACTGTTTGACAAAAGCTAAACTTTTCGTGGTGCACGCACAACATAACTTATATTCTTAACATCAATTCAAAGTGAATATAGCGTTCTATATTTGATAATCAAGGATTTAACTTATAAGGGGAAAACTTTCTTATACATTCGACCAAGTTATTAAAAAACGCAGTAAGTTTGTATCTTAAATTATTATATTAGCGCTTTGCATTATATTATTCGTAGTAGAGCTGAATCGGCAAACGGCATCTGGAACATCGAACTTTTTCTGAAACGAAGATTGGATGTGTTGAGTTCAAATCTGCCGTTATTATGAACCGATTTCACAAAACTTTTTTTTAAGTAAATGCACATTTATAAATAAAATAAAAATCTTTCGAAAAATTGTAGATGCAGATTTGAACTCTCACATCTATAGAAAATGATTTTCGAGACTGCTCCTTCTAAAAAGTAAAATCCTAGACCTCAATTATCGCAGTGCGGTCTTAGGGATGGCTCCCTCCAATATCGCAGCCTGTGTTTTTACGGTCTATTTTCATAAAAATAGAAGATCTAAGCGTTTTGAACGTAAAAGCAAGTTATTATGCCGAACTCCCATTATATTATTTCTATGGGCAATGCTGTTCATTATATGGTTTTCCATTTGGCAAAATAAATCTTTTGGAGCTAGGTAGGTACTACTCAGAATGAGTACCTACATAACATAAAAGCAATATGTAAACGATATGTGATATAATCTATTTCAGCGGTCAAACAAACTAGAAGTTTAGCAGCTCACCTAAGTATACCTGCACAACTGAACAGAACAAAAATTACATGTCCAATAAACAACCAGAAGAAGCAGGTTCTTTAGTTATTCCATTGCGATCCAATTCATTCACAGGATGGGTCAAGTATTTCGCTAGACACCTCATTCAACATAGAAAACAAGTGAACGTAGTTCAATAATAGCCATTTTCTCTTTCAGTCTGCCGTATAATGGAAGCGTGTTCTTAACAAGGGTAAAGGCGAGTTCTCCAGCCGAAAATATTCGCAAAAAATCGACAGCTCAAACTGGAAATTATAGCTGGTGTTGCGCCAGCCTTATTCCTTAATTTTTGTGAGGGACGTTGACACGTAAACTAGTAAAAAGACACGTCTCAAAAAACGACAAAAGTCGATCGGTCTAGCATCTATCATCTAACAGAAACAGATATGGTTTGTGTGTCGGACCACTGGGCAAAATGTCTGTAGTTTAATTCCGGATAAACACTAAATATTTTTGTATTACCTTTTACGGGCATATGATATATATCAAAGATTATTACTGTCTTGAAGAAACTCTTCAAACCACCCTCTCCACGAAAGAGTATGTTACTTACATTTGTGAGAAACTGTACCACACCAAACACGTATGAGTGCAATTACTAAAGCCTGGGCCTCGACAGCCGATCAATCAGTTATAGCCGGTGGGATCTGAACCACAGGCATTCCAGAGAATTGTAAGGGTGATTAACTCGGCACAAATGGAACATGAATACCCGTCCTTCCTCTATCATTACATTTAAAATCTAAACAAACCTTTATACTTTTGAAGGAACAAATATTAAGTTTACAAAGCTAATATTGGTAAACTTATATATTTCAAACTTCGAGCATGGTAAAACTAAAACCATTGGGAAAAGTGTTTAAACGTTTTCAAACTGAAAATAACCGCATAGGTACGTTTTCGTAATATGTATTTCGGTCAGCATCATTGTATGAACGCCATATTGCCCATCTATTTTATTTAAATTATATTCGCGGCATTTGGTATCATAAATAAATGGTCCGCCTTGTGTGTGCACATAATCTAAAGCTAGAATGATGGGATTGGGATCATTGAGATGATCGTCTTGTGTGGATGTGAAATTAAAAGCCAATCATTTGTGATGACTACGATGTTATAACTAAGAAATTTGATTCTGTGAAAAGTCTGATGTTCCCATTCAAACTATTATTTAAGATCTGTAAATGTACCAACATTTTGTTTTTTCTTTTTTAATTAGATGAACGACAAGCAGCGAAAGAAGCTACCCTACTTGATGGAGCAATATTATTCTTATTCTGACCAAAATTCCAAATGGGAGCGAATTTCTACGGCCCTTAATGCATTAGGCCCTAAACAGACAGCAGCGCAGTGGAAGACAGTAAGAACTACAAAAAAAATTAATTTATAATATTCTTTTTACCTACTTTATTTTTGTTTTATCTAGGCTTGGAAGGATATGCGCATGGCAGTGCATGATAAATTACAAAGAAAAGAGTTTTATGAATCTAAAGACCCCCGGGCCAAAGTTCTTGATGATCTAAGACTCACAAAAGAAGACTATAGTGTGCTTCATGGTTGCGGCATTCATTTCAAGGAGGATTGCATAATTGATAATAAGTTTTTTGGCTGTTCAGATGAGGTGATAAAGAGAATCTAAAGTAAGGTTGCATAATTTTGTTTTACACTTAAACTTTTTAGATGCAATTGAATATTGCATGTACTTCTGCTGAGAAAAACAGCGCATTGATGGAGAAATCGGTATGTTTATATATTGAGTTACATAGTTTGTAGCTTGTAACATACAAAAATAAATATTAGGTCATAAGCAGCCCATAGAAATTTGGCTAGACACAACAATTTGGCATCTATTGTAATGTTCAAAATTCACTTTGATTTATATGTCCGATTTAAGAAAAGCGGCTAATTTTTTCTTTGAACTTACACAAATTGTTTATCCTCTTTTGATCATTCGGAAGGGTATTATATAACTGTAGACCTTTAAACATTAGCGTAATCTGGACACGCGCTGTTGTTTTTAGTTCTAATCGAAAATTTTGTCCACCTCATAGGTTATACGGTTGACTTTCACTGATATATCTCAAGTTATTAAATAGGTAGCTCGGAAGCATCTCATTTTCCATATTGAAAAAAAAAAACACTAAAACGTTCAAGTTTGTAAGTTGCCAAATACTCAACCAATTAACATCCACTTCACGTGAGTTAATCTTGCACACTTTAGAAAAATTCCTTTGTCTTATTCTGCTAAGGAAATATATTATTTTTGATACTTTCTTACATATAAAATCAATATTAGCCTTTAAATTAATTTTATCGTCGAAGTACTTAAACTCATGCAAACGTTCTATATTTTCGCCGTTGATGTTTACGTCTTCACTTACGTCATGTGTATAAACATACACATATATTTAGTTTTTTTTATGATTAGCATAAGTTTGTTCATTTCAAGCCATTTGCTATGGTATTTAAGTCTTCATTCATTTTATTGGTACACTCTTTTATGTCTCTACCACTAATGAATAGTAGTGCATCATCCGCGAACATACACAGCTTGCTATTTTTCACTACGACATTCATGTTATTAATATATAATAAAAACAAGAATGCACAAGAATAAGATCGAACCTTGGGGGACTCCTATTTTGACTTCTATAGGGCTCGCAATACTATTTCTGACAACTTTGGCTGCGGCCATTCAGATAAGACTTGAACCACAGCAATTCACTATCTTTTATTAAGTGCTTAAATAATTTTTGCAAGAGAATTTCGCGCTCCACTGTCTCAAATGCTCTTTTGAAGTCTAAAAACACTGCTACAATAACTTTCCTTTCATCCATTTGATTTTTCCAATTTTCTATCAACCAGTTTAAGGCGGACTCGCACGAATAACCTTTTCTAAATCCCGATTGATGAACCATTATATAGTTATTCTTCTCCATGTAGTTCCTGATTTGCTCTTCGATGAATTTTTCAAATATTTTTTCATATAAAGTTAGCATGTTGATTGGTCTACACTCCTCACATAAAATGGTATTATGGACTTTATGAAATGGTCGAATTGTCGACTCCTTCCAACGGTCTGGAAACTCTCCTGTCACTATTGATCTGCTAAAAATTGTCGTTAGTATTCCACCTATTACCTCAATCCCGTCTAGGAACATTTTCGCACTCATAAATTTGAAATCTTTCTTTTTGCCCATATTTTTTTAAACCGACACTATATCTTCAAGTTGAACGCACTTAAATTTGAGCCCTGAATTTACTTGATTTATATGATCTTGATATAATTGATTATGTCTTCCACACTTTTCACAAAAAAAGAATAAAATTCACTTGCTATTTCTTCACTTTCATGTACAATTTTTGTATCCGAAGAGCACAGGGTTTTTGAGAAGCTTTCGCATGACAGTATGTAAATACTCTTGGACGTTTATCATACGTTCAGAAGAGGACGTGAGGCCGTGAAAAAAATTAGATGGCATTTTCCTGGATTCGAACCCCTTGCGCAGTAGTTCACAGCAATAACCACTACGATGTTTCTAACATTGAGAAATATTAAAGTAAGACCACATAAAGTAGATATATATATATAAATGATCAGCATCACTAGCCGAGTCGATTAATCCATGTCCGTTCTTGTGTCAGCAGTTTTTAGGCCTTTAATTTTGTGCCAGGTCGATGAAATTTTGTATACGCGGTCCTCAAAAATGTATGCAATACAAGTGTAAACATTTTTACAATCCGTCCACTGACATGTTCCCTTTTTGAAAACTTGAAAAAAACTTAAGCAATTTTGTAGATATCTTCCATACATTGTATATGGCTACGCCCGCTTTTTAGGGGCGGTTTACAAAAAAAAAAACAGTTTGACTCCGAATTCAATCAAATAATATCATAATTATAGTTAGTAAATGGTAAACAGTTTTTAAAATCCGACCACTACTACTCCAACTTTTTGAAAAAAATAGTTTTGGAGTAATTTTATAAAAAAAATTAAAATACAAATTTATACATACAAGTTATTGGTATGTCTATATATAGGAAAGGGATAGGGTATCACACGATCCGCTTCAGACCGATTGTAGCATTTTCATATGTTTTTATTCTAAATATTAACAAATTGTTGATAGGATTTTTTTAAATTTATAGGAATGTGCATTGGATTTGCAGAAACAGATGCTCGAATCAATAAAGAACTTGGATAAGATGAATAATGAAAGAAACACCGCATTGATGGAGAAATTGGTAAGTTTTTATATTTTATATAAATATGAACGAATTGTTTAGAGGATTTTTATAACTTATAGGAATCATTGAATTTGCAAACACAGATGCTCGATTCAATTAAGAGCCTTAATACGAATGCTGAAATAATCGCGGACGGTATTGGTGTTCTTGAATCGAAAGTTGAAACAATTTTGTGCTTATTTGATGAACTTATTACCCGCATATAAATTTGGAACAGCATTCAGCGTTTCTTATCTTTCAACGTGCATACTACATAAAAAAAAAATTTCTTTTGTCTTTATTTATTTAATTTATTTAATTAATTTAAGATTAATTCTAGTAATTGAATAAAAGTATAGTGGTTGCCATAAGTACGTTTATTGAAAGTTGGATGATGTTTTGGTGTTCTCGATTCAACCTTACTACGTGGATTGTAACAGAGAGTAACTCTACTTCGTTCTGATGCATCCCCAACGCATGTGTTCGGATTGGTTCATGTCATGTTCTTAACCTCTGAACACTACGTTTCGGATTGCAAATATTGAGATCAACTGAAAATTTAAGAATCCCATGGGCTTTTAAAACCCAACTTAAACACAAGATAATGAACATTCAACAAACAGGGAATGTAGTGATAGAAGGTATCGTATCATGTGCTGAGAAAAGAAAAAATGTAGATAAATGTCTAATTATAAGGTATTTTGTCACCCCACTGTATCTCCCCTATTATCATCTGTATAATTTTTATACGAGATCGTTTGTATGCCCAAAAAAAAGGTGCTGTAAAAATAGAGTAAAACGTTGTAGATTCTACTGCATTCATTGTAAGAATCGACCCGACAACTTTCGTTGTAAATTTTACAGAGGTGTGGTTGTAAATCTAACAATCTAGCTGTGAAAATGACAGCTAAAATTGTAGATTTCACAGCACTTTGCTGTCAAACAGCTGTAGAAACAACAATTTGCATGTAAAAAAAATCGCTTTCATAGCACTTAAGCTTAAAGTTCTAATTTATTGGTATGGTGCGAGAAATGGGTGGAAATAGCTTTTACAATCCAATTAGATGGTTCTTGTCCAAGAAATACTTAGTGTGTGTTTAAACCGAATTATATAATTTAATTTAATTTTTATATTTGGATCTGGCTGGGGTCTCACTCGGCGACTGCATACACTACCAGAACGCCATGGCCTTTCAATATTATCATGCGAATATTCTCAAATGGTATCTTCTTTTTACGTTTTCGTAATAGATGCCGAATCTACAACTTGTTGTAATTTCTACAGCTCCTGCTGTAGTTACTACAGTAAATAGCTGTAGATTCTACAACATTTTGATGTATGTAGATTTTACAAATTCATAACTGTAGATGTAACAGCCGAAATTGACAACGCGCTGTTGATTTTACAGTTGGGGATTGTAGTTGTTTTAACAACTTTGTTGTAAAAATGAATGCATTTGCTGTAAAATACACAAAAATTTGTTAATTTAACCAGATTCGCTGTTAAATACACAAATCTACAATGAATTGTTAAATCTACTGCCTTTAATTGTAAAATTTACAGCGCTTATTTTTTTGGGTGTATACTACTTGCTTGGAATACTTCGGACTCCTGAATTAGGGCTTTTATATTATTTGGTTGATATAAAGTTTTTGAACTTTTGTTATTGTTAGGAAAGAATAAGCTTCACTGGAGCACTTTGAGATCAACTTGTCCATTGTACTACCAGAAAGCGCTCTATTACGCCCCCTTTAACTGTATAAATTCTCTCGTCTTAATGCATTCGAGTAGGCCCTTCAGTGATGAAGAGCTTACATTGACAGCATTCAGAATCTGCCGCCTGATACGAGCAAAGGCAGAACAATCACATATGACGTGTTTCGCAATGTGGTCACCTTATCCACAAGCGTTACAGACAGATGTTTCACTTAAGCCAATCATGTTAAGATGCTTAGAAAAAGCGAAGTGCCCCGTAAGAACGCCATAAAGTTGTCTGCAGTCTTTTCTGATGAGAGATAGCAATAATGCCGCGGAGTTCTCACTGCGAGCATCCGTTTAGTCAGCCTACATCAAGCTTGTTTAGACTTTATTTCCATTTCATTGTTCGCCTTTGGCACATTGATTTTGTTTACGTCTGATTAACATTTGATTTTGATCAAAACCCATGAAGTATTTAACCGAAAAGTAGCCATTTTTTTTTAAAACCAGTGGCCTATTTCACCAACTTACAAATTTGTATTTACAAGCATTTTGTAACAAAATTTGTAGAATAGTCAGAAAATTACGCTTCACCATATTTGTGCTTTCTAAACGTTTGCTGTGAACCAAGACCACAAGCACAAATTTATAGTTGTAAGTTGTAGTTGGTGAAATAGGCCACAGATATCACGCAAATTACCACTTTATGCATATTTATCCAAAAACGTGGTATGGTATCTTATTGCATTAGCCTTAACTGATTTAAACATAAAATTAAATCGAAATTGTTTGAGCCATTATCACGAAAATAGCCTGTTTGTGAGATTCGGATTTGAAGTAAATTGGTTCACCCGTTTAGGCTGTGGCCTTGCGTCCATATGTACATACAGAATCGGGAGACCTACTTCTGTATCATTAAGTCCGGCGGAAGCACTGTTTGGCTGATCAATATCATCTGCTGCAAGTTCACAGTTGTGTTAAAATGTGAATGTAAGAAGACAGTGAAATATCTTCAAAAAAATCTTTTCGCGTCTGTTTAAAAGGATTCATCGAAAACTTTATGATAACATACAGAAACAACAAACTCGCAATGAAATTGAAGCGGGTGGGAAATGCATAGCTAGGTATGTATTTAGGAAGCGAACGTCCTCAGGGGCGCAAGCCCAAAAAGGCTTAAGATCCTTCAGTTTTAATTTTTAATTAAGTATTAATCATAAGTATGTCTTCTTCTTCTTTAACGACAAGGTTATGATCCGGAGTAGAAAGATCACAACCCTCCCACTTAACTGCATCCCTACTGGTCCGCCTGTGGGGTTTGCCGGTTTGACCTTAGGAAGTACCGGCAGGCTTCCCGGTTTTGGATCACTCCGTCACTAAGGCCAATCAAATGCTGGTGTTTTTGCATTTGTGTGATCCAGTTGTTTTTAGGTTTACCTTTCTTTCGCGATTGTGTTGGAACGTCGATTGATATTGCCTTTTTGACGGGGTTCGAAGGATCTCTCCTTTGAACATGACAGTACCAACTGAGTCGGTCGTGATCTATTTTGCTTGTGATGGGTTCTTTTACATGAAGGCTACCTCGGATCTTCGAACTTCTTATTTTTTCAAGCTTTGTTACTCCTGCTGTCATGCGAAGCATCTTCATCTCAGTTGCCGTTAATTTGCCCTCATACTTTTTGTACATTGTCCAGGCTTGTGAACCGTATGTGAGCGCCGGACGTACAACTGCAGTGTAGAGCCTTCCTTTCAGCTTAGGGGGCATTTTTCGGTCACAGAAGATAGCAGAGTTTTCCCGTCACTTCATCCACCCTACGCTTACGCGATGATTGATGTCATCATCACAAGTTGCTTCGCTGTTGATCATAGATCCCATAAGTATGTACTGCGATGGAATATAAAATAAATAAGGTTAATCTAGGAATTTAGTGTAATAATTCAGTTCCATTTTGTGCTAGCAGTTTAGACTTTTCAAAAGAAGTGCATGGAGCCTCCCATCAAATTTAGATTTATTGTCTTTCCTTCTATATAAGTAAATTAATAAACGGAAAGACATGTTTTACGTATCTATTCTTTTATTCGGCTCAGAAAATAATAAAGTAAAATTGTAACAACCCCTAAAAAAATATTCAAAAAATTGTTTTAAAAAACATTTCTGAGAGAAACTAATTTTAATAAAAGGAAGTAAAGTGAAAATAATTAAATGTGCTATATTGGAACGAGATTCGAAGACTTTGTCTGTAAACTGACCACATATTTACAAAACACGGCAAATAGATTATTAATGCAATTACGATTTCTATTGTAGACTATCGTTTGAATTATTACTATTTTGGCGGTTATCAATGCACATGCCCATACTGTATATTAGTTGGTAACGACTTGACCTTAACCTCCACTCAATTTCCCACAACTTTTTCTTATTCTTTACGAATCCAACATCGAAAGAAAAAGCATATTGCCTACAACACTAAAGGAGAAGTAAACATCCTTTTTATGAACCTTTTGCTCTGAGGCCACGTTCAACTATTCGCGAACGCAAATAATAAAGATCGAGAATAACTTAAATGGTTTGCACCTCCATTTATCTGGTAAAATTATTAGGACCGCCCCAATCAAAAAGGTGCGCAATTTTTCCCATTAAATTAATGCGATCGTGCAAATTGCTGTGTCGGAGACCTCTTTTGGACTGCATCCGCCAAATCGCTTGTGGGAGTGCACGCGAAAACTTAAAAAAGGCAAAACATAACAAAAAAAAAAAAAAAAAAAAAGGAAGAAAAGAAAGAAAAACCCCGACAACGATTAGTATCCCAATCCAAAATCGGATTCCGGACAAATGTGATCGTTGGTCCCGGCATTAAAAGCGCTGATCTAAATCGGATCCACTCTCGAATGACCGACGATTGCAACACCAGCACACAGTTTCACCTTCGCTTGATGCAGCAGATGCAGTGCAAACGCGTACCTCCCTCCGGCCGACGGCAGGACGACCAAAGTGGGAGTTAACCAATCGCAATTCCTCAACCATTCTGACATGATCAGGACTATACTGGGTACCTTGAGTTGAGAGCCTAATGTATTCACGTTTCACATATAAATAATCACACCGTCCATAAAACACATATCTTTAGCAGGATTGTTGTGAAGCATGTCCATGGCTGGCACATTGCACCCATTGGTGGTGTAGCAATAAAGACGAAGATCACATTTAGCTGCGGAAGAGGTAGATCCGATGTGAATAGGTGATGTCCACTTGGTGGGATGTTTGCAGTTCTGCCATTAACCGCATTACAGTGTGCTATTAGACTGGAGCAGCTGGAGGAAACTGGTTTGTTATATGCGTTTTAAGCCTACGAATAGGATGTGAGAATGCAGTGATTAAACGAGCAGTATGATGGCGGAGTGCGCACAATTTTGCGTTACAAGTGCGCAGTATAATGTATATCTTGTTGGGGAAGAGTGAGTCTTCTGTACATTTTGTTCTCAACATTTAATGGAAGCAACTAAATTATATAAATTGGTTCGACCAGAAACTGAAAGTAATATAATACTGGTTTTAGTCATAAGCGGGACTACTAAATGTGTATTAGGACTTGCTTCGTAATTGTTCCTACCGAGTAGAATACATTGCAGACCAATTCGCATAGTTTTCGAATACAGTAGGTTCATTCACATACTTTTTGCATTGTAAATTTTCGAAGAGTGGGGGTACTCGAACATGTGGAACAATAACAAATTGAAACTGCACTGATTTGACATATTTGACAGTTTCCCAACCCCGCCCAAAGAATTTTTTCCGTATTTTCTGCAATAGAATTCACAGCTTACCAAATTTTTAAGAGTAGGGGTGAGATTCTCTCAGAGAAAGACAAATCTCCAAAAAAGTAAGGGAACAAAAAAGCTTACATCATCTTGCCAACCAACAACAACACAACCAATTTGACAGAACTCATATTTTTGCCCAAAAAAATTTCTTAGACTGAAATTTGCAACAGTCTAACAGAACAGAACAGAACAACAGTTCTGTGAAAAACTACGAAACTTTGACGTACGGGAATAGCTGCATACTTTCACCAATACGGTTTTTATTGGTGATAAGCGATGTGCTTAATGCGGTCTTATCAACAGAAAATTGAGGAACTCGATGGACTCTTACATCTGAACTGAAACACCACGACTACGCCGATAATGTATGCCTGCTATCTCATAGAATAATGGACCAAATGTGGAGAGGGAAGCAGAGGTCTTAGGGCTAAAATTCTGACTTTACTCTGCAAAAACAAAAATGATCAGCCTAGGATCAAACTCATCGACTCATATATGTATTGCTGGACAAACGGTTGAGAGAGTAGAGAGTTTCTAATACCTTGGGTGTATTGTCTCAACCGATGGCGGAACCGAACTGGATGCAGCCAGCCGAATAGGCAAAGCAAAATATGCGTTTATATACAGCTAGGACTGTTCCGTTACAACGTTAAATCCCTGCTGCTATATGAATGTAGTACCTGGAGAGTGACCGTCACTATCACGAGGAAGCTGCAAACGTTTGTCAATAGGTGGCTGCTCTGCATCTTAAGGAAATTCTGACCAAACCAAACCGTATTCCTATAGGCACAGCCATACGACGACGAAAGTGGCAGTGGATTGCTCACACTTTCCTAAAGGGTGACAGATCCATAGCTAATCAAGCGATGCAATGGAACCCGCTTACCCCGGATGGCAGGATACGCGGTGGTCCTAGGAGTACGTGGCGTAGAACAGAAGCGTGAAGCACGGCAACTGGGAAAGAGTTGGGGAGAGTTGAGGCACATTTCCAGAAATCGCACACGATGGGGCGCAGGCGTTGTAGAGGCCCCAAGACCTACAAGGGGATATACTTAGTACATAAGTGTAATTTTAATGTCAAAATAGGAAAGGAAACCATTTATTAAAAGGACAGCATTCACGATAGTAGACAATGGCTTAAAATTAATCGACTTTGCCGCAACTCGTTATACGGTAATGTAATGAGTAACACTTGCGAGCACAACAAAATTTGGAAATCTGTCGTCAACTGATCTCAAATTAGGAACGCAAACAGCGAAGGGAATCTGAGAATTGTTGATGTGTTTAAGCACGTAATACTTCTAGCAGTTACATAATGGGCAGCAAACTAAGAGAGTGTTAGGGCAAAAAGCTAACCCCTTTTATGTGGGTTCTTAAAGGTGAGACTGCAAAGGAAGGTTTGAAGAGCCTAAAAGGCCCATTGTGGTACCACGGGGTCTACGAAGGAAGATCAGTACCAATTACTACGATACTACATTGATAAGAGACAGAGAGGTTACTGGACAAAATAACACTTAAGATGAGGTTCTGCTGATGGGCCAGGAGAAACAACTGGAGCTTTTAATAAAGCGTAGAAGGTGCTTAACGAGTAGACCTATCAGGTCGCCAAGGTCGTCAAGGGACCACAAGTGGAAGTTTTTTCTTGACGCTACAGCGGGGCAGTTGCAAAGAAGATGAGGAATCGTTTCCTCTTCCTCCTCGTCCCTGCAACTTCGACAGAAATCATTAGATGGGAGGCCCAAACGTCTAGCGTGTAGGCCAATTAGGCAGTGTCCTGTAAGCAACGGCAATCTTGTACGACCGTTGATGTGGTTGTGGATGATTCCAGAGATTTGATGGCTGCCTGACTGTCTGTGAAAATGCTAATATCCGTAGCAGATATAGTACATTACACAGACCTTCTTTGATTGCCATAATTTCCGAATGAAAAACTACAGTGATCAGGTAGGCGGAAGGAGATGCTTAAGTTAAGCACAGAGAAGTAAACACAACCACCAACTCCGTCTGAGGTCTTAGGTCCATCAGTGTAGATGTGAATCGTTCCGATATCCACCTGCTCTAGATTAGACCATGTTTCACGAGCTGGGGTTGATGTAAAGAAGTTCCAACCAAAACTGAGTAAACTGAGTGTTCATTTAGAACAGAGGAGTGACCATAGTTGAGAGTCAGCCACTGGGAAAAGGCAGACAAACGAATTGCCGTTGACGCAGATATTTGTTTGCTGACAATGTCTAGGGGCAGTAGGTGAAGAATGGTACCTAGAGCTGCGGAGAGAGCAGTTCTGTGGGCTCTACATATACAAATACATGCAGCTCTTTGACAGAGGACAGAGAGGTTAACAGTCTTTAGAAGACATGTCCACCAGGCGAACACGCCATACAGAAGTATAGGTCTGGCAACAGACGTATATAGCCAGAGGGTTACGTGAGGTTTTAGTCCCCATCTTGTAACAATCGCGGATCCATCAACAGCAGGGGAGCTACCTGGGAAGTGAGCATCCAACAGAAGATCAATGTTCTCTTTGCAAGAGGAGGCCCATTGACCGTCTGGTCTCAACAGGTAGCTTGGTGTTGGTGGCTCTTTGGAGAGAATCTTGCGCAACCTGGAGGTCTCATAGGACTCTTCGATATTGTCACAGAAGATTTTACGTATATTTTCGTACGTTTTCGTTTTTCAGTTTTAGGGGAACCGCCCTATTAAGTTAGAGATGTGTAAGTGACGTAAAACTTAACGTTTCTTTACTTGTTCCACTATTATAGTTACTTCTTATTACTTATTTTATCTTACGCAAAAAAGGCTTATCATATTAGTACCGTAATTTTCTCTACATTTACATACATACGGATTTTGCGACTTCGTTTTATATAATATATACAATTTATAACTTAAATCTAGTTTGAGTTGTTTTATTTTATTTATTATACAGCCAATCCCTGTATAGATTGTGGGCGCACTTTTGTTACTCATTGTATATCCAAAACTAAGCGAAAGAGTTAAATCCTTTTTTCAGCCCATTATTAGCATTAATTGTATTAATACTTTAAAACAAAACCTCTTTATTAACTTTTAACCAGTGGCATGCCACTACAACATGAAGGAAAAAGGAAATGATTTTGATTAAACTTTCGAACATACATAGAATGCCCGATGCCAGCAATAGACGTCAGTTAATTCGATTAAATAAAACCTCAACTTCACCTCCACCCCAAAGCATTAAGATCAACATCATTGTTCACCTGAAACCAAATCCCTATTACATTGGAGCACAAATTTCGCGAGCATATACAATATTGCACGGGCAAAATCGCCATCACCATCATCATCAGAAGCAGCGAGGCACAAAAAAAAAAGCAAAAAAGCAACAACACAATGCGCCAGAAGAAAGTGGGTACCAAAATCTCATGAATCTCATTAAGGGCAGCCATAAAATTCTTGTAATAACAGCAAATTGGGTTCCATCCCATTTTCCAATATGCCTCTCTCGATAAAACGAAAGTCGAGCGAAATATCAACCCGGACCAAGATAACAAGCTCTCTGCTGGTATGCACCGCGTATTAGCCCAAGGAGTTCGCAGGTTTCACATAGTCCCTGCCGCGGGTAATCTGTGTTCCTCCATTGCTGGCCGTTGGTCTTCGCTGCCGCTGTCGCTGTTGTTGTCGGTGTCGGTATGGCTAATGTGTGCTGGTGCAATGTACACGTTTACTGCGAATCAGTCTTCTTAACAGGCGATTCCCTTAGCTGGCTGGCAACTTGTTATGAAAAGATTATACTTATGGCTCCTAATGAAAACCCAGTTATATGGTAAACGCCTTCCATTTAAATGTTAGCCATTGCCCAAAGAACACTGGGTATTGTGGAATTTGCAAAGTCTTCTCCTTCGTCATATCGCTTAGAACAGAGGGCGCGCAGGAACTTTTTTTTTTTGTTTTTGTAATATACACATTAGTAGCCCGACAATGAAATAAGGTCCGATTGGACGATTACTGGCTCACGACACGTTCATGTTTAAAGCTCGTTCGCCTCTATGTGACGAGCTGTGATTTTTCCTATGAGTAGTTGTTAATTGTACACAATGAACGCTGAACAAGGACGTTTCCTCCTTTCCAAGTGCATAGTACCTTACCTATAGTAATATTTCTCTCTTCTCTGCTGTGGTTTTTTTCTTTATGTTATTTTTGATGTTAAGTAAGATCAAATGCCTATTATTAAAAAGTTCCAAGTGTGATGGGTTCCTTCTTGGAGTTTGCTGAGGTCGGCCTCTCTCACAGCGCAGCGCCAGCTTTATTGTTATTTATTCGTAGCTGATGGTTATCGTACAATGAAAACACTTTGCAGCTCGTTTAAGGTTAAATGAACCCGAATTATGTTTACAGATTTTGTTGGGTTAGTGGTGATTTCAAATTGGTAATAAGATATTGAGAGATGTGAAATTATTTGTGTATTGGAATCTAATTAAAATTGAGGTTTTATGAGTTCTACTTTTTGAAATTGTGGTGAATAATAGAAAAATACATATGACTTCGGCGTTCGAATAGAATTCATGAAATCTATAAAAAAAAAGAACCTAAAAAAAAACAATTAATACGTACGTAAGTTATGTCGTTGAGGAGTCTTCTGCTTCTGTACAGGGTATTTGTATTGAGAAATCAAATTCCTAAATCTCCTTTCAAAATTACGTCCGCTGAAAAAAAAAAATGCAAATAATCCTAGCATTTTACTTCAAGACCATCAGACCAAACATTTAAGCTTCTGTTGGCCATAAATGTACATATGTAAGCTTGGATGATATGGTTTAGGCTTTAGGTCTCTTTCTACCATTTAGGACTAAATAAAGGGCCCATTATGGTGCCTAGTGTCTTATGATCAGGGATAGAATTTTGCTCACTCTGCCTTTTTATCTTCCGCAATCGTATGACTTTCAATAAATACGCTTGACGTGGTGCTAATGCCAAATATATGTATTTTATTTTGCCTTTTCTTCCGTTATTGCCTTTTTTGCCTTTTCTCATATTTTCGCTCTTTTTGGTTTTTTCAAAGTTATACATCTAGAAGACTCAAAATGCAGACGAAAAGTATATTTACTCTATGTTCATAAATTCATACATCGGATCCACATCCTTTTTTGTATGCATTGACTATTTAGCTGAACACAAAAATTTCGAATGAATACAAATAGATCTACATTATGTAACAATAACATTAAAGAAACACGATCGGAGAAGTCTTGCAGATTTTGAACAAAGTCAAAGGCGACTTGGAAACAGCAAAAGACACAATCGCAAAAGATGTTTTAGACGAGTTTAAATCCGTTTTCTCTGCGAATAAGGGACTTTAGATAGTGGACGAAATAAATTGCGTTATTAAAGGCGACACAAACCATAAGCTTCCTGAAAATATTGAAGTGGGTGATGTCGAGTTTTAATTGGGCTCCACTCGTTTCTGCACATGTGGAGATGTCTTTCAGCTCTTTTAAGGCGCTGTTAGGGGATATTCGCAGGCGGTTGTTGCCTGATAAGTTTAAAAAACTTATAGCTGCTCAATGTAACTATAATTAAGTTTTTATTTTATTGTCTCTTGTTTAAATAAATGTTTTTTTTTGCCTAATTGGGTGTTTTATGTTCCCATCCCTGCTTATGATAAACATAGAACGCTTTTTAACCTTTTAATCTAAGCCAAAAACTCCCAGTGCAACAGTAACTAAGCATCGGACTCAGACCAAGAAATAAATAAATACAATTTCGAAATAGGTAGATGAAGAAAGCAAGCGGAGCAAAACCAAAATTTCCGAAGTGTAGTGTTCTATATACAGCTCTGTTTTTTATTTATTTTCCACTGCCTTGCTAACGTAGCATAGCTTTTTTTTATTAACAATACATATTTTTCGATGTATAATAAAAAAAATAAAAAAAATCATTTTTAATAACAAAATAGGCAAATAATAAGGGGGCTGGCTTTTGGCCAAAAACGTGGTACGCCGTCTTATGCGATATGCGACGTTAGAAAAGTAGTTTAAATATAAAATTTAGAGAAAATCATTGGAGCGGTTTTCGCGCAAATTGGCCAAAGCCCCTTAATCCTTAAAAAAGTACCGTTATAAGCAAATTTGGCCAAAAATTGTTTCAGACATTTTACAGCACTTTTAATTTTTATTCTAATGTAGTTAATTTGAATGAGATCGTTTTAACCGTTTCCAAAAAATCGTATTTTAGTCAAATTAGCTATAAGTACCGTTACAACATTTTTTGACCAAAATGTGGTACGCCATTTTATTGCACAGCTCTTTTATAGCCTTAGTGTATAATTTAAACGAAAACGGTTAAGCCGTTTATGCGCAAATCGGCTTTTTGCAAAAAAAATATAAGTAAAGTGCTGTTAACAATTTTGGTAAGCAATTTTTTATGTCAACTGATTCGAATTTTTCGATCCAAACCAAATATGAAATTTAATAAAATCGTTAGAGGTGTTTTCGAGAAAATCTTTTTTTTTTAAATTGGCAAAAATTAAAGTACCGTTAATAATAGGGCTAAAACAAAATTTTCAATCTCGCCTATACGGATTATCAAACAGACTCTAGGTATGAAGTTTGATCGAAATCCGTCCACCCGTTCAGGCTGTAGCCCCAGGCACACACAGACAGACAGACAGACAGACAGATAGAATTGACAGACCCACTTTTTTGAGCTTCTTTATCATCGTAATGTCCGAATTAATTAATATCTCGAGTTCGAATTTTTGCACGAATCCAATACTTGCCCTGTATTATAGGTGCAAGTAAAAGCAAATTGCAAATGTTTATCTGAAACTATTTCGTGTAATGCAAATCTGCTTATCAAAGTGGCTTTTTTTAGTAAACTAATTATTTCACACAGGAACCTACTTATACCTCCCCCGCTCTATACTTTTGATACAGCAACCCATCGAGATGCATACGAAATTTAGCAAATAACTCGTCGAAATGCGTATTACTGTTAAGCGGCCCATACACAACACACCTTCCTGCACACCGGTGTCATCACAAAGTGTGGCTTTCACCATACACATCACACCAATCGAGACCATGGTTGCCGTTTTGGTAGGATCATACCAAACCTGGTAGGTTGTTCTATTCCGAGTGCGAGAAATTTTATAACCCGAACCCGACTTATGTATTTCGGGTTATTTTTGTTGCTATTGCCTTGTGTTTATCAATATCAACTTTGATGTGTATGAATGGGTGCGAGTGATTTATTCGGATTCATGTTGTTTGCAATTTGGTAAACATTGTTGAAAGGTAGAATTTTAAAGGGTAAGTCGGTAGGAATCGGGTCATAAAATATAACAAATACGAAAATAAAATTAATAAATTGCGTTTGATTTACATTAGATCACTACAAAGCAATACATAATTTAGTATCTATAAAAAATAAATGGAAGTGAAAGATACATATAAGAATATTCATGTAACCTATACAAATAGAAAAAAGTTATATTTTTCATGACAGATTTTGTCCTAGAGAATCTAGCGGCCTCTAGGACCAAAATTTAACTAGATTATAGCAGATCCTAGCGACGAAGACCTTCGCAGCAAAGTAGTAAACCCAATTAGTACTTGCATAAAACGTAGTAAATCAACTAAAGAAACCAAAACAAACAACAGCTGTCTGCATTTTCGCCTTTTGTTGTCAAAAAGTTTGTGAATTTGTAAATTGCAATATGTATTTCCATATTTTATGTGCTTTTCTTAATTGTAAAGTGTGGTAAAAGTGTCGATTCTTATGTGTGTGGCAATTTATGTACATATGTTGTATGTTTTTTATTTTACGGAAAAATAAAAAAGTCTATCTTGCCCCGTTTATATGAGGGAATCGATTTTGAAATTAATTGAATCGATCTGATTATAAAATGTTTTGGAATCGGATTGAAATTTTCATGAAATTCAAGGATCGAAGGATAGGAGTATAGAAAGATCGAGTTTGGCAGGCAAAGAATGAAATTAATCGGTGTGACATCAGAAAACAAAAAGGGGTTGTATTTCCACACGAATGAGATATACTGTAAGCTCATAAAACTATTATAACTAATAAGGGTTATTGTTTGGCAAAAGCACATCTGCACATAAAGGAAAAGTGCCGTATATTACACGATTTCAATCAATTTTGATTCGTTCCCAATCCAATCTCACAATCTGCTCATGTAAACAGGACATGTGGGATATTTTTTTAGTACTTTCTAACTCTAGCTGTACGTTTCACCTTCTAGGGTGTTTTACCAATCTAGCAGCTAGAGAATTCCAGGCGTAGGGAACGCGGCCAATGAATAAAAAAGTCTATGTTATCTTACTCACAGTTTGTTTTATTCAAATTTGAATATAAAATGAAAAATGCTACAATCCGCCTGGAGCGAATCGTATGATACCCTATCCCTATCTTATTTGGTCGTGTCAGTGGGCGGTGAAAAATGTATTCACAAAATTTTCTATTTTGCCCTATAAACTAATATTTTTACTCGAAAATTAATTTTTGAAGTAAACGCCCCTAAAAAGTGGGCGTGGTCATATACAATGTATGGACGATTTGTAGGTTAAGTGGATATCTACATATTTGCTCATGTAAGTTTTTTCGAGTTTCATATGAAAATAGTGAAAAAAGTTAATTTTTGTGAAAAGTGGGCGTGTCAGTGGGCGGATTTTAAAAATTTTTACACTTGTATTGCTTACTTTTACAAAGACCTCGTATACAAAATTTCATTAACCTAGCTCAAAATTTAAGGCCCAAAAAATGGTGACATACGGACGGACGGCCGGACGGACGGACAGACGGACGGACGGACAGACGGACGGATGGACAGACGGACGGACGGACGGACGGACATAGCTCAATCGACTCGGCTAGTGATGCTGATCATTTATATATATACTTTATTGGGTCTATCTGTATTATTTCTCTATGTTACAAACTATGTATCAAACTTAATATACCCTTAGGATAGGGTATAAAAACGCTTAATGGAAAAGCCATAAGGATCGGAACAGCTAGTGAACTCAAAGATCTTAAGTTTATTTATATCACATTTTTCAGATGTCACGTCGAACTCAACATACAAGACGACTGTAATTAGGAGACTAGGGTGAATTAAATTAGTATGATGGAGATTTCTTTACTCCAGGTGCAACTCGCGAAAGCGAAAATCTTTTCGGCATGCAATTATACTGGCCCAGCCAGTGAAAATAGTACCTATCGGCAATTCTTATCTCCTCATTATGACATATGCAGATAGTTTTCCCCGGGCTCTCTGTCAGTTAATGTTTAAGTGGGTATTGTTTATGATAATATAGAGAAACCCTTGACCTTCAGATCAAAAAGAAAATTTTAAAGAAAATTATTTTTCCGAGAAAGAGAATATGACCGGCAGCTAGATTAGCGAGGTGTTGGGAACTAGGCCATTTAAAAGACACATGTGCATCATTTAAATATCTACCGTGGCTTCACGCGCATCTACGTCAAATGCATAAATAAGGTCGAATTTGACCAGTGGTATTGATTATGTTGGCTTTCAGGTCCGTGGTGGTTTGTGGTTTATTGGCATAGAGCCGTGACTTAAGAAAACCCCAAAATAAGAAGTCAAATGGGTAGAAATCGCAAGATTTCGGTGGCCAATTCAAATCGCTTTCGCATGACATAACCATGTTTGAAAAAAGCTACTGCAAAATGTTCATTGTGGCACGATCTGTGTGGCACGTGTGGCCAACACCTCAAAAAATTACGGACTGATGATGTCGCCAATCCAGAATGCATACCAAACAGTCGTACGGGTTTTGGCGGATTGTCCTCAGGTCGACTCAAATTTATTCTCCTTATAGCGAATAGTCCGCTCAGAAAGACGATTATGGCGACCATAAAATAGGCGAAGCGCGTGAAATGTTGCTCGTACAGAAGACCCACTTTCATAAAACAGTTTAATCATTTACACTTGTTTTTGAACTCTTCAACCCTCCATGTTAATTTGGCAAGGCACTTAATAAATGACAGCTAATTTAACAGATATAGCTTCAACAGTATGGCTGTAGTTTAAAAGCCGTATTGGAAAACTCTTACAAGACATATGTATGAGGAATGGGACATGGAATTTTGGCCAAGGCAACTCAAATACAAAATTTGAAGTGAATCGTTAGACATTCTCAATATGAATTCAGTAGAACGGTGGTGTCTGAGGATTATTGAGTCCTGAGACAGGGTTTTGATCCAACCCCAATGTTCATTATGAAGTGGTTGTTTAACACATTGTGGTGGCCCCTTTTTTAGTATTCTGCTTTACAGAAACAATACTTTTATCTGCGGTTGGCAACTTTTGACTGATACAGCCGGTTTCAGTTTAGTTGCTGCAATGAGGTACCTCACAATCCCATACTCTTTCATTTTGATTTCCAAAAGAAGATCGCCTATTCTTACAAAAGGCTAAATTAAACTGACTGTATGAATAACAATGTTAAGTTGTACGATTGCAGTTTGTATACAGGTTTGTCTTCTCTAGATAGTAAAACTAAAAAAAAAAAAACAACTGCAGAAAAATATTTTTATTTCACTACATCACTAGGAAATGAATACCTCTCCACAATCATGATAACTATTATTTATTTACTATCCCACACGGTAACACCTAAAATAAAATAACAACAACTGTTTAATATATTTGAATAATTCGCGACCTTTTTCGTAGAACAAAGGACAAGGCAAAAAAAAAAAATAAAACTGGCAATAAATAGGATAAAATAGGAAAAAGAGTTGAATAGTGTGGGGGGCGACAAGGAATTGTCCTGGGGAAATGGCGACCATCTCCGCACCAACAACCGCACATAAGGAAAAAGTAATACTTTTGCGCATAAATAACCACCATAAATCGAGAATGGCTAAAAATTCTGTATTTATAGCCGAATGATAAAAATAAGATTTATTAACTTTGTACGGCGCCCTTCTGGGGGGAGGATGCCTACATGTGGTTTGCCTTTGCACGCCTCATCATGCTATTCCTACCCGAAAAAAGGCCCTTCTCTACCGACCAAAACCGAAACCGAATCGGAGAGAGAAAAATATAAAAAAAAAAGAAAAACGAATTAGCAGGATTCACGTTCCCTCCCTGTGTTCTTTCTTTCGTTTTTCTTTTGCGCCACACTGAAAATGAATGGAAATTGTCTTGTTTAATGCCTGTGAAATTTATAACTACGGATAAGTGTGACTTCTCATATGCAAACTAAAGGCAAGCAAGACAATGATTAGGGAGCAGTTTATATGCAAATTTTCACAGGTGCTTATACTGTCAACCAATCGAAATTGATTGCACAAAATGGATTGTCAGGACGAATTCGCTTTAGGTTTTAGATTTCAGTTTATGGTTATCCCTGAAGTTATATCGAATTTGTAAGACATAATGCGGATTTCCGGCGTATGTTTCCGGTTCTAGAATTACCTAGTTCACATTGGACGTTTTCAATAAAAAAAAAAAAAACAATAACTTCTTTTAGAGATATCATATTTCGCCTATATCGCTTTCCATGAAACATCATTTGATTTACTTGTAGTCACGTGCCTACCCTTGCTTGAAAAATATCATACATTATGTGAATGTGAAATGTGGAATTTACTACTGGGATAGTAAAATAAGGCTAAGTTGTGTAAAAGTTCTTATATCTTTATTTATCCTTCTAAATTTATTTTGCCGCACTACCCTAGTGATATACACTTATACCAACGGTTTTATCTCTGGCAATGATGCGTTTCCTAACCAATTGCTAGTCAGAAAGCATTGATTAACAGTTTCCTCGAGGTCTCTAAATTGACGATTTTGAGCACTAAATCTTTGATTTACTTAACATGTTGTTCTCCAGTTAATTTTGATGGCTGTTCCGGGCGATCGTTGTCTTTAACGGTTTTACACCTTTGTTGAATACCTTGCACCACTTGCAGGCTATCGGCATCTGAATTTGTATACCCCCAAGTTGGTAAGTGTGATTTCAGTGATATGACATTAGCTGTCAACAAAATATATCTGTGGAGTTTGGGCCCTTTATATATTACTTTTATCATCTTCTTTTGACCTTCAGCTTTCTCAAATATACACCAAAGTGGATGATTCTGCTTTAAACGAAACAAAAAAATAATAGCAGCTTTAAAATATTAAACTCACAGTTTTTTTTCGAAAATTCAAAATAAATTGCATGTCTCTTCTGTTTATTTTCTGATTCAGCATATTTTTTAGTGTCTAATTAAGACGCCGATTCAGTAGGGTTATTGGAAAAAGCAGATACGTAAGACCTATCTTTCCGATTAACACTTCAGCAGAATAATTTCAAATGAATTTGTGGCTCAATGCACCGAAGAATTGTTTTTTTTTTTTTTTTGTTCACATAATACGTGCGTAACTATAGAGCAAATGCAGATTTTGACAGAAATTTCAGTGACAGTAAAAACTTAAAATTTCACTTAACCTATTTTATGATCATAGTAGCGCCTAATGTTCAAAACACAACCTGATATTTTGGTAAATCTTTGAAATTAGTAATCACATCAGACACGGGTAAAGAAAAACATAGTAGGTAAACTCTTTACCTATTATTTATTATACAGTGGACGTCCAGTGTATCGAATACCCATATTACATTGACATCACCCATTTGCACTGCACTCAAAAAAATAAGCGCTGTAAATTTTACAATTAAAGGCAGTAGATTTAACAATTCTTTGTAGATTTGTGTATTTAACAGCGAATCTGGTTAAATTAACAAATTTTTGTAGATTTTACAGCGAATGCATTCATTTTTACAACAAAGTTGTTAAAACAACTACAATCCCCAACTGTAAAATCAAAAGCGCGTTGTCAATTTCGGCTGTTACATCTACAGTTATGAATTTGTAAAATCTACATCAAAATGTTGTAGAATCTACAGCTATTTACTGTAGTAACTACAGCAGGAGCTGTAGAAATTACAACAACTTGTAGATTCGGCATCTATTACGAAAATGTAAAAAGTAAATTTTCAAAGGCAATGGCGTTGTGGTAGTGTATGCAGTCGCCGAGTGAGGGGTTCCACGTTCAACCCCAGCCAGATCCAAAATTTTTTCACATTTTGTAAGTAAATGCAATTATATAATTCGGTTTAAACACACACTAAGTATTTCTTGGACAAGAACCATCTAATTGGATTGTAAAAGCTATTTCTACCCATTTCTCGCACCATACGGATAAATTAGAACTTTAAGCTGAAGTGGTGCTATGAAAGCGATTTTTTTTACATGCAAATTGTTGTTGTTTCTACAGCTGTTTGACGGCAAAGTGCTGTGAAATCTACAATTTTGGCTGTCATTTTCACAACTAGATTGTTAAATTTACAACCACACCTCTGTAAAATTTACAACGAAAATTGTCGGGTCGATTCTGACAATGAATGCAGTAATCTACAGCGTTTTACTCTATTTTTACAGCACCTTTTTTTTGGGTGTAGTTGCACCAGATTCAACGAGTTGGTTATGTGCAATGAACTCCTTGGAAAATGTGTGATAACTCATCCCTTACCTATATAAGTACATAGGTGCTTCCATTAATATATGTATGTACTTAAGCAAATACAAGTACTTATATTCAAAGTTTTTGTTTTTTTCAAATGTTTTATGTAATTTATGGCCCGTAAGTCACCGACCAATCTTAAACTCAAAACCTCATAAACCAATCGTTATTAATGGACATTTATGAGCACTCATAGGATTTATGAATGATTCGAACCTCTTCTATGCCAATAGCCTTGGTTTATAATCACGTGATTTGAATCAGATCACATAATTAACATCAAGTTACAAGAAGATCCAGATACCTATCGGTGTCAATTCCAAGATCCAATTATTTAGTTCGAATTACCACGACTAGATGGACATTTTATTTAATTTCTTGGTAGCACCTATCAAATATGGTCATTTCTTATGTTTTGTTTCTCAAAAGAAAATTAGCGAAATCTTTTTCACGAAACATGGAGTTCAGCCTAATGTCAGTGAATAATTCTGAAAAAAAGAAATTTAGAAGGAAGTGCTGCCACGTTAGGTAAACTGGAGCAAAGATAATACATACGAGTATAATACCAAGATAGTGCACGCCATACAAAATTATTATATTATAGTAGTATTAGTAGTAGTAGTAGTATTAAGTATTATATTATCTTTGACTGGAGCCAGGTTGTTTTATTATCATGATCTAATCTAGATCAGATCAGCTAATATCTTAATAATTTTGAAAATTCGAAGTCTGTGACATCAGGCTTAAATTACAGTGAAACGATCTATCTTTTTGTTGCAATTCTGATAGACGTACATGTAACTATAATATGTAGGTAGGTACGTCTAAAAACTGTAACAATGTTTTAGTTCTTAAGAATTACAGCCAAGTCCCTATGTGGGAAATTGAATTTGGAGCTTCAATGTTATAAGCAAAAAATATTTTACTGGTGACACGCTAAGTGTAATCAACTTGTAGAAGGTTGAACTGGCTTAATTATCTTGAACTCTGAATATGTTAAAACTCATCAAAAGTAATACCAAATCGATTTGCTTTCATTCAATTTAAGACCATGGATTAATGGAGATTTCTATTTGAGATACAACTTACAATTATCCATATCGTCATGACTTCTGGTGACATTACCCCAGAAATAAATTGCTAAAAGGGGAGGATTATTAACTGCATGAATCCAATCGAGACACTCTTGCAGGCATGCACCGCCAGCGTACATTTCCATTTCCATGCAAAATTAAAATTTCCCCCAATAATTGGGGACCTCACACGGAAATTCTCAGGAATTCTCTCAACAGCCTATAACTAATTAGCGATATACTGTCAACACCGCTGCTCCGCACAATTTGCACTGCCATTCTGCCCTTGCATTTTGTAATTATTTCGCGCAAACACATAAGCTTAGTTCTCCCACACGAACGAACGATGTGCATGTAAAGCCTGCCTGCTCTGCCTAATGACGTATGCCTTCGCCGATGCCAAGCAAGGACCGAGAAGGAGAGATACTAGTACTACAAAACCAGAGTTTTGTAGGTACCCAGGTGTAAAACAAAGAAATTATTCGCGCCCGTTTGCTAAGCATATGAAACCACTTGCCAAATTTAATGAGCCCCGAAAATAATCGATTAGGCGAACCGTTGAACCGAAAGGATATCCTCCTCATTGAAGCAGAAGGAGGTGCACGAGATACGAGAGCCAGATATGTGCATGTGGAGTATGTGCTTACAGGGAACTTATCGAGCTCAGAGGTTTCGTTTTTTTTTTTTTTTTTTGGCTCTTCGTCGCGCTGAGTATGCTTGCAGGATTGCACGTTGGCAAACATAACGAATCCACCTGCAAACTGCCGATTCGCGTCGTATTGAATTTTAATTAAAAGATGTTTCGCTTGGAGATAAACCCGATTCGCGATTCCTCTACGGTGTTGTGTAAGGACAACGACTTTGTTGTGTGCTCGAGTGTGCACCGTTTTCGGGAAAGCTAAAGGAAATTCATCCGTTAAATAGTTTCAAGTGCGTTGAGCTTATGCTTCACAGATGAAGCCAGGACCGCTTGCTTGCTCACCTGTTTCATTAGAAAACATAATCATGAAAATTCGACAAAATGTTGTGAACCAGTCAGGGAGTTTTATATCGGATACCGCCCAGCACCGAAGGCAAATCGTTAACATACGAATTATTAATCCGTGATCAACGAGCTTGAGAGATGCTTTACACAATGGTCTCTGGGATCGACCAGTAATGGATAATTTTTTTTTGTTTTTTTTTGCCTGAATCTTGTTATTGTGACGCCCCTTAATCAGGAGAAAGAGATTTTGATCCATTCACGTTAAAAGTGGTCCATCGATTGATCGTGTTTAAGCTGACGTATTTTTTGATCTCTTTATGTTTTTTTTTTACAACGCGTTCCATAGAGCATCCATCCTCTGGCATCACCTGGCATGTTAATTATGAGGTTGCAAAGGATGTTTGTTGTAGATATTTGGTTTTTAAATGCATATTGGACGATTTAAAGACATACAGCTATAAGGATTGTAACATCAAAATTGCATTTATCGTTTTAAATTAATTTATTGTTATTTTTCTTTCAACTTTTAGAAGTGAATACCATCAGCATAGCTTAAATTTTACAGAACTTAATGGATTTAAGGTAACCCTTAGGTGATATTTGATTGTTGCCGATCGCAATCATCCCTTTCGCTCTCTTTATTTTCGCGATCGGTTTTGTGTGACAGCTATTTATGTACTCGTAGATGTACATATGTCTTGCACCGCTTAAGGATTCCTAGACTAATCTTTCTATCGAAAATGATTATTGCTACACATACCGAGAATAACATGTCTTTCAAGGACGCAAGTATCCTGCACGGATAATGGTCAAGGGTGTTGGTTTTACTTCAGAGACAGAAGACAGCATTTCTTTTTGGAAGCACTAAAATTCATTCTGGTGGTTGATTTGCTTATGCTGTCAAGATCAGTTATTAAAAAATTTAACGTTCCGTTCCTCCTATACAGCAGTGACATATGTTTTTTTTTTTTTTTTTTTGATGCGCTGGAGGCGATGGACTCTTTATGGATACTCGCAGCCCGTACTACGAAGTTATGCCCGACTCCATGCTCTAGCATGTTTACGTGCTAAACCACCGCCCCCCAAACTGTCATGTTGCCCCCTACGGTACCACCGATCAAGGCATTCCTTCGTAGGGGCAGGTTTTTTACGTCATGTCTTCTTCGTTATGCTGCAGGGCTCTGTTCTTCTTCAGCTCTTTGTGTTTGGCTTTCCAGCCGTAGCTCCTGCATTATGCTTGCAATAATGTTGTCGGCAAACACCCAAGCTTCTCTTCTTGAGAGCATGAAACCTATTAGGCGCCTTGGGTTACCGCATTTCCCATCTCTCGTTCTAGGATGTTTCTCGCAGACACATATTGTTTGCACTCTACAAGGACGTGTTCCGCGTTTTGGACTTTCCCTTCACAGTGCCGGCAGAAAGGATCATCTGTGATATTGTATTTGTGAAGGTATTCCCGAAGTGATATACTATGTGCATATGTATATAAGCTGCGAAAAGAAAATGAAAAACATTCAACAAAGGAATGAATTGGTTTAAAGTTAGCAGACAAGAGGTCAGCTCTAAAATTGAGAAAGTGAGTCTTTATGCACGCATTTTCAACCAAAATTCTTATTTTCAAACTTAGTCAAATGCCTTTGAAATATCCAGCGCAATCATCTTTGTTTCGCCGAAGTGAAGTCATTTGAAGTATTTTAAATTAATTTTGAATGCAATCACTGACTTTAAAGACATCGAAGACTCAACTAATGCAATCACTGATTTCAAACAACTGAATGCAACCAGTGAATGCTAGTGACTTCCAGTAACGTCAAAGAATGCAGAGCAATCAAAAAGATTGCATTCTTTTTGACTTCACCATTCTGTATGCTGGAAATGATTGCTCAGTCATGACTTCGAAATGAATGGTTAATATTTTTTTTCTTTATTGAAGTCATTGAATTGAAACAAATCAGTGAAAAACGGTGAATACATTCCGCAACGATTGTGTTCTTTTATACCCCCGTATTTAAGATTGGTATCCCAATCTATATTGTTTGTCTTTAGATACTAATTTTTGTCTCATCTCTAGCTGATAGTGGCTATCCATTAGATCCCTTCCTTTTAATGCCAGACAGAAGCGCTCAAGAAAACTCGCCATAAATATAGTATAATATAATTCATTCTTAGGCCAGAAGTGATGTTGAAATCCGCATTGGCCGTCTAAAAAGTAGATATGCTTAAATGAGTTGTGTTTTATTGGAAAGTGTATACCTAGTCAGCTCAGTAAACTTTAACACACAAAGCGGCAACAAAATGAAATGTGAAGGCCAGTAACCAAATCTGAAGATAAAGTGTGGAGAAATTTATATCATAGATAGCGTCGATCCCGATTGTAGACAAGAACCATTAATCATTTTGCACTCTTAGTAGAATGTGTTTGTTTAAGGTTGATGTCTACAATCTAGCTTAGCGCCACCTATGAATCGGATGTCAATAACTAAAAGTGAGTTCAGTTTCTAATAAGACATAACTATATATACGTTAAAATAGATAAAGTTTTTCAAACATTTTTTTATGAATCCATTTTCATACATCACTCATGGGCATATTAATGCGACCTCTCTAATTTCTGTGATTTTTTAATAACATAATTAAACGCGCAAAAGGGTTGCTCTTTGGGCAGACATAATACCTATACTTCTCTAAGGCTAGATTTCAAACTGTTTTTTTCTGAGAGCCCATAATCAGATATTACAAACATAACGAGCGTCTGCTACCCAACCTATACGACATCCTTTATCCTCCCTGCTACTGTTTGGCGGTTCATTAAAGCGGAAAAAATCAGTGATATTTATAACCACTTATGAGTATGACTTTCTCCTCCACAATTGAAATATAGATAAATTCTACGATGAAAAAAAAAGGAATTCAGAGAATCTCGTTAAATTCCATCTTAATGTTCATTATCAAATCGTAAAAAATGTATTATATCACGTAGCGCCAGTGCCAGCCAAGCGGGCGACTACTATATTGTACAGAGAAATCTATAAAAACTTGGACACAATTTTCGTGTGGAACTTAATGTTGTCCCTGGGATTTATTCAGAGCGATTGTTTTTTATGATTGGATGGGTTATCAGCGCGTTATCAGGGGGCTAATTACTGTCCTGCGGCCTATAGGTCCCTTAACTCGTTCTCGCTGTGGTAATTTAGATGACCGACGCAAATGTAATCTGTCGTGTTATTAAGTGCCTGGGAATGGGCTAATTCCAGTGGGTTGTGAGGTGCTATGCAAGGATATGGACATGGAGTGCTTTAGTCAGTTTTTTCTTTTTAATTTTCTGATTAAAAAAAAACATAATTTGTTTTATACTTTTTTTTATATCAGCATGAATGGTAAGAACTTTGCATTTAAAAATGTAAATACTATTTCCAGTTCAATTTTCTATTAGCTAATATGTACAAATGAGAAGTACAACTAATTTATATTCGTATACATAAACATATTGGCTGAGTCTTTTTTTTTTCAAATTAAAGCGTCAAGTGTAGTGAGGGTACAGTAGAACCTTGATAATTCGAAATGGTTGGGGGTCAGTCCGATCGGAATAAACGAATTTTCAGAATTAATGAGAGATTTTTTTAAGCATTAACATTGCTTGCAATTGCTGAAAAAATGCAAGAACTTCATGCAGAAATATGTATCAACCTAGTGCTTAAGAACTACGATTTACATTTATCGCGTTGAGTCATTTTGCATCTTCGGCCAGGGCTTGTTTGGATGAATGGGTTGGTTTCTTGTGAACACAATTGTGTGTCGAATGGCTTGTTTAGTGGATTGCTGCTCCCAAACGTACATCAGTAACAAATTCCTACTTATTGACGTGATATTTTGCTTTTACAAATCATCTAAACATGTTAGATTTCCTTCCAATACTTATAATGAATCTGTGATATAATTGTTAAAAAATGTTATTAAATGTTTCAGTAGTAAGGTAGCAATAAACCAAATTTCTGTAAATTGTCCAATCTAGTCTGTAAGAACTGTACTATTCTATTGTATCACCCTTTCGGAGATTGTGACTGCCACTTTCGTCGTCGTATGGTCGTCCCTATAGGTCCGTTCCCTGGTAAACCTTGTTCGTTTGTCCTGATTACCCTTAATATGTAGCGTAGACACCTATTGAAAAACGTTTTGCAGCTTCCTCGTGACAGTGACGGTCACCCTCGATGTACTTCATTCACGTACCACGGATTTAAAGTTGGAACGGAACAGTCGAATGTGATATGTCGAATGCTGTTACTATAAGCTCTCCATCACTTCATTTGTTTCATGGTCACTAAAAGAGAAATCCAAATTAACGGTAATCCTATTATTAACGGTACCTACTTTTTCAAATGCCAATTTTACAAAAAGGGAATTTTCTCGAAAACGTTTTCAACTTTGACTCAATTTAATATTTGAGTTAGTTTAAGGAAAAGCCATTCCGTGTATTTAGCTAAAAATGCATAGAAAGGTCTGGAACACTAAAAAGGATAATTTTTTTAATTCAAGTACTGTGTCACCATTGATGTTAGGTCATCGTTGCATCAGGATATAACTCACTTGCCAGACACACTTAATTTTTTTTAAAATAGGGTTAACTACAAAAATTGTTTTTCTAATGTTGCTAGGCGTGTCAGTAATTATAACCCACAAACTGGTTATATTAAAATCAACCAAGCGATTTGACTTGGTTACATCGCCACTTATCAGATCCAAACTTCACAGGAATCCAGACCTTGAACAGCGCTAACTATCTTGCCCAAAACTATACTATCTTTCAATTCACAAAATTTGATTCAAACTCCAATGAAAAAAAATTGGGCAAGTGCAATAGTGTTCCGGACATTTGGTATTATCAGAAAATAGAAGCCAATTTATCCATATTTTGCATAGGTACAATGTAATGTCTAATCAACTCTAACAAATGGTAAAATCAAAAGTACGTAGGTATGTCCTAGTAATACTGATATTCCAGTCCATTTTAACTTGCACTTTCCACATAAGATATGTATTTAATTCGTGTAAAAATTGGAACTCGAGATATTAAACAATTCTGAAATTACGTTGATAGAGAAGCTCGTTATAGGGTGTCTGCCGATTCTGTTTGTCTGTATGTATGACGAGTGAATCAATTTACTTCAAACTTCATATTAGGGAGCTATTGCATGGCCCCTAAAGGGAACATTGAAATTTTTGTTCTAGCCCTACTCCAAGAGTTCTTTCACGTAGCGCCATTTTCACAAACAAACTCCGTGTAGAAATGGAGAAAATGGCTCGAACGATTTTGATAAAATCTCATATTTTAGTTAGTTTAGGCGTACCAAGCTTTTGGACAAAAATGCATGTAACGGTACTTTGCTTGTTAAATGGTTTAAGTAAAGTAAAACGCGAGCAATACTTGACATGCGAAGGAATACAGCATTAAGATTTAAAAAAAATTAAAAAAAATATTTTTCAAAAAAAAGGAAAAATTAAAAAAAATTATAGTTTTTTAAACTTATTTAGTTTTCAATAGCAGAGTAGAGCTAACATATACGACCTAGTTTTTGAAAAATCGAAATCGAATGAGGTAGCAGCAAGAGAAGAGATTATAGGGAAGACCATGCGCTCTTCTAAAATATGTAACTCGGGAACTACTTAGCGGATTTGGATGAAACTTGAAACTTGAGCCAATCCTAGTATCAAAATAACCTTCTGTAAAAATTATTTGGATAACATGAAAACTGAACGAGATACAGTGGGGCAACTAGATACCCCATTTTTTTAATTTTTCTGAGAAAATATGTAAGATACAGAAATTTTCGTACTCTTTTCACAATCTAAACAAAATTCTACGTATCTCCAATTTTTTTCATATTTTTACTATTTACGGTCTGGCCGCTAGGGGGGAGGGGGACAACATTTTTTTGGCAAGCTTTTTTGTTCAACAAATATTTCTTACATATATGGGGCCCTTGCAAAATTCTCTTTAATTTGATATGCCACACGATCGGAAACAAAATAGTTTTTTTTTTGCCTTTCATACAAGGTGCCCAGCCCAAAAAAGGGCCCCCAAAATGAGATTCATTACCGCCATCTTGTGCGGGCTTCCACATAATGTATACATAGCGAAAGTTTCAGTTCTCTATGTCTTACGGTTCAAAACAGACTGACGGACAGACGGACAGACAGACACCGTATCAAACCCATAAGTGTTCCGTCTTTCCTTTTAAGGTCCGGAACACTAAAAATGAGTTTTGTTTTGCTTCACGAATTCGATTTGCATATTTTTGTTTGCAAATTTAAATTTTCTCTGGCAACACTGAGAGAGAGAGGGATTTTGTTTGCTTAAATTTTTTCCTGTCAAAACGCACAAAATTTCAGTTCATTTTAACTTCTGCTTCGAGTTCGGCTTTCGGTCTCGTACTCGTTACGTTTCATTACGTTGGTCTTTTTTTTTCCCCCAAATGACAAACGTAAAGTCGAGATCGAGGCGACATTGCGATATGATATATTGATTTCCTATGTTTTGACTCATAAACGTCAGGGAAAGCCGAGGTCGAGGCGCTATTGTGTTTTGGTCATCAATTCCGCGCTATCGGACGATGATAACCAATTTCTTTTGGCCCCAATTGGACGAAATGGGATTTCAACAGGACGGCGCTACGCGACACAACGGACCTTTTGCACGAACGATTTCAGAACGTGGTTATCCTACGCAGAAGAGATGTGAATCAGTCTTCGAGATCCTGCCAATTTCACCATGTAATACTTCTTGCTGGGTTTTCTTAAGTCACAGCTCTATGTTAATAACCACCACTGCCCTGAAAGCCAACATAATCAATACGATAGGTCAAATTTAGCATGACTTATGCGACAGAGTTATGGGAAATCCGGATGCGCGCCAGGCAGGAAAGCCTCGGCGACATTGAAATGATGTTATATTCAATACATAATGACATACATGGGCAAAAATATCAATAAATTGTATTTATTCCAGCGTTGGTGTGGTAATTCTGAATCAATTTGTTATTATCCTCATTCCATATGCAGCAATTTTATTTTAGACAAAACTCGTAAAAATCTACATAATTTATACGTCCTTTTGTAACCGATATTGGAAACTTTCTGAGTTTCAAAGTGCACTTTGCTAGTAGCGTTCTTAACCTATAGCTTCAATTGCTCTTTTTTTATAGATACATACTAAGTAACTTACCCTAGATAGAATGTCGATTCAAAAGTTCCGGGGCCTTTTAAAAACATTCTCAGAAGTAATAACACTTCCGTATGCTTTATGAAAATAAAAATCCCCCTAAGACTTACTTGGTGTACTTCACCAGCGCATCTTACACTGAAATAGATAACGAAAAGCGCGATGCTAAAGTCTGTGTACATTCTTATCATTTATGAAAAAAACCATATAAATAAGCATCACATAACAGAATCTTCATCACAACTCAATTGACGCTTAACGATACTGATTAACTAACTTAAACAAAACAAAAAATAATAATGAACGTAAAAGTGGTTCTTTTCTTTATTGTCGCTTTGATTGCTGCCATATCAAGTGGTGTTGAAGCGGGACGTCAATCAGGAGGACGCGGCCGATCTACAGGACGCCATTCCAGCACAGGACCCCACAACCCAAATCCCAGAAGGGGACATTATAATTAAATTATGTAGAACAATTATTTTGTAGTTGGTGTTTAATGTTTGTGAAATAAATAGATTATGTAGAAAGAATTTTCATTACTGTTGACTTATTGGTGACTTATCATTTGCAAAAAATGTGCACAAATTTATTATTGTTTTTATACACTGTTTGCCTGTGATGTTGATAAAAAATAATTTTAAAATGACCGTTATGTTCAAATGTTCGGCGAAAATGTGAAATATAAGGAAAGGTTTAAACACGCAAATTCTGCGCCCGTCAATAGTTGTATGTTATTAGAACATACGATCCATATGGTTCATTGGTTTCAAGAAAACGAGATCTCAATAAAAAAAACAATTTTCAGTTGCTTGGCAACTTCATGCTTAATAAGCTTTTCAGATGTAACTCTCTAAGAGAAGCTTTTACTACAAATTCAAAACCTAAACTTTTCGTTGATATGGGATGTTTTATTTTCATACACCCAAAAAAATATGCGCGCAATTGAAGGCAGTCGATTTTACAATGCATTGTAGATTTGTGTATTTAACAGCGAATCTGGTTAAAATAACAAATTTTTGTAGATTTTACAGCGAATGCAGTCATTTCTACAGCAAAATTGTTAAATCAACTACAACCCCCAATTGTAAAATCAACAGCGCGTTGTCAATTTCGGCTGTTAAATCTACAGATATGAATTTGTAAAATCTACATCAAAATGTTGTAGAATCTACAGCTATTTACTGTAGTAACTACAGCAGGAGCTGTAGAAATTACAACAAGTTGTAGATTCAGCATCTATTATGAAAACGTAAAAAGTAGATACCATTTGAGAATATTCGCATGGTAATTTTCAGAGGCCATGGCGTTGTGGTATGTGTATGCAGTCGCCGAGTAAGAGGTTTTACGTTCAACCCCAGCCAGATCCAAACATTTTTCACATTTTGTAAGTAAATTAAATTATATAATTCGGTTTAAATACACACTAAGTATTTCTTGGACAAGAACCATCTAATTGGATTGTAAAAGCTATTTCCACCCCATTTCTCGCACCATACCAATAAATTAGAACTTTAAGCTTATGTGGTGCTATGAAAGCGATTTTTTTTTACATGCAAATTGTTGTTGTTTCTACAGCTGTTCGACGGCAAAGTGCTGTGAAGTCTACAATTTTAGCTGTTATTTTCACAACTAGATTGTTAAATTTACAACCACCCCTCTGTAAAATTTACAACGAAAATTGTCGGGTCGATTCTGACAATGAATGCAGTAGAATCTACAGCATTTTATCCTATTCTTACAGCATCTTTTTTTTGGGTGTAGGTCTCTGTCGGTTTTAGATGTTCATTTGGCTGCGTTGGTCTACTCTTTAAATTTCATTCATTGTATAGTATCTCAAACAGCAGGCCAGGAACAATACAACGACGGAGTCGGCAATGGACTAGTCACACTTTCTGCAAAGGCGATAAGTCCATAGCCAACTACGCAATACAATAAAGTCACATGTCAATCAAAAGTCGTTGAAATCATTTTGAAGTCTTTTAAGTTCAATTGTATTGTGAAGAAGGAAGAAAAAAAAATCAAAATGTACGGCGATTTTATATTTGTAAGTTGAAGTCATAAGGTGTCATATTAGGCGTTTCTGAGTAAAACATTTTAGGAGATAAATTAAATAAGTAAAATTATAAAATAAATAAATTCCTTTACAACTCTGGGATCTAAAACTGTTGTTAAAGGTATGTGACTCATTAGATGGTATAAAGCTCTTACAGTGTTGCCATAGTATACGTAATAGATTGCCACAAAACAGATTGCATTACCCATAGGGTGATTTGAGAAGAAAATAATTTGTAGTAATGGTGTGAAATAATGTAAAGAGTTAACATACTCAATTTCAATATTATTTTCTCTTAAAAGCAACAATACCAAAGCTCTTTGAGAAAAACTACCGAAAAAGCTCCAGCGGTCTATTTTGATTACCAAATGGTAACTCTGTATCGATGACCATATATTGTCAACTCACAGCGATCGGCTGTGTCGCGGGCAGCGTTACCTTTCGGACCCTTTTGGGGCAAATCTCTCTTTTTTGATGCCACGGACCCTTGGACTCCCCCGTTTGAAAATCATCGGAATTTGACCCTTTTTGGACCCTTTTGCGAATTGGTAAAGAAATGACACATTAATTTCTTATTTAACCGATTTGTGTTGATGTATTTGTTCCAACGCCAAATAATGTCCATTTAGTCGTCCTTTGAACAGATGCATACGTTTCGTTTCGCATATTTCATTGATATTTATGTTTCTAATATTTGGGGTATCGTATAGATATCCCTTTGTTTCTATTCTTTGTGGTTCTGTTCAGTCGTGGATGTGATTTCTGATCCATGTTATCTGCATTACTTTTTTTGGAAGATGAGGAATTAGAAGAGCTAAATTTAATACAGAATTTTGGGAATTGTATTCCAAGGAATTGAATGTAAATATGTACAGTCAAAATCGCTTATAACGGCCAAATTCTTCGGTCCCTTTAAGGTTGTTATAACCGATTTTGAATGAATTGAAATTGCAACTTACTATATTTTGTCCTTTTTTTATTTTGATAATTATTTTTTTAAGAAACTGAACTGTTATAGTTATTTTTTACTAATGTATAACCTCAACTTTGTTATTCACAAATGAATTACTTAAAAATAATGAAAATATTACTTGTATCGCTAAATTTGGTTCTTCAATTTTATATGGGACCCTTTTGTCTTGGCAGGGACACTTTTCAAGACCCATTCCGAAATTTTTAAGAGGTAACACTGGTCGCGGGTAGGTCACGGTGGGATTCGCATGCATTTTATGAAAATCACAACAACAAATTGTATGTAAATCAGTGTTTTCCTTTCTTTTTCAGTGGCAATTCTTGAAATAATTCTTTGTCATTATTATTAAAGTAACCTTTGTAACCTCAGCATCGTATCTGAGTTTTATTTTAATATTTGAAGCCTCTTTCTCTCTCGCCATCTTCGAAATTTATTACATTATAATTTCGTGAAAATATCATGTACAGTGCAACTTCGACAATCCGGACACATATAGTTTTGGGCACGTTCGGATTATCGAGTTGTCCGGACTATAGTAGTGAAAATTATTAAAATAATCATAGTACGTATGTACTTTGATTTATTAAAAAACATTAAATTATTACATCAAATTATTATATTAAATACATACATATTATGGTTTATTAAAAAATGAAGTTATTTTGTGCTGACTAACTTTGTTGAGGTGAATGATTTGTGCTTTTTGCTCTATCCTCTTCAACAATAGAATATCCTGCATATCTATATTATTCTCCTCAGCCCAATGAATACAAACTGAAAATGATTTATTTGCATCTGCATTAGATATCTTTGTTTTAGTAGCCATTTCTACAAAGTCGTCTTCAGAGTCTGTAAGCAGCACTGGCGATTCTTTTAGTTTAGCGTGTTGTATTATTTCTTCATCGGAAAACTCCAATTAAAATTCATTTGCACCAGTAGTCCAATCATTGATATCTTTTTCAGTAAGGTCATTACTGAAGTTCATAGCTCCAATCATAGTTTGGATGGATTTTATGCCATCAGAGATGCTATCAGACTGCAGTTCTTGACGCAGAACCTGAAGCGGTATCATATCAGTTCTTGGCCACAATGCAGACCAGCTTTTCTGGATATTTTTTTCACTAATGCTTTGCCATTCTAAATCCAAGAAATAGCATCTTTAAAGTTTTAACCACGTCGACGTCATCACGTGACTTGTAACCTTTTTTTTTCTGTAAGTAACCTTTACATTTTGTATTAAATTTTGATCCATAGGCTGTAATATTGCTGTACAATTTGGTGGTAAAAAAATAACTTTGAAATTTGGGTCCAAATTAATTTCATCCGTTTTAGGATGTGAAGGAGCATTATTTAATATCAATAATGCTTTGAGTGGTCTGTTAACCTGTGTTAGAAACTCTTTTACTTCTGGAATAAAATGGTTTCTGAACCAGTCGAAGAAAAGAGACGTTGACATGACATCCATCCTTTATTAGTCGCTTTATATACCACTGGAATTTTATAACCTTTAAAGGCTCTTGGATTGGCAGATTTGCCAATAACCAAAAGAGGCAGTTTATGTGTTCCCGCAGCATTTGAGCATGGCATAAATGTCACACGATCTTTCGAAATTTTTCTCCCTAGGACTGATTTTTTCCTTTGTATGCACCCATGTGTTACCAGGCAACACTCTCCATAAAGCAGCAGATTCGTCTGCATTATAAACTTGCTCTGTACTCAAATCCATCTCAGCAACAATGTCAGAAAACTTTTTCTTAAAAGGCTCTACGGCGCTTTCATCGCTGGAAACTTTTTCACCACAAATTTTTATATAACGAATACCATGCCGTAACTTAAATTTGTCTAACCAGCCTGAGCTCGCTGAAAAATCTTCCTTTCCCGTTATCTTTGCATAAAATAATTTGGCCTTTGCTTTTTAAATTTCTGATGAAATCGGGATATGATTGTTTCTTTGCTGCAAAAACCATGTGTAAAGCGCGTCCTCTAACTCTGGATTTTCTGCAAGACATGGCGCTTGGTATGAAATTAGTCAAACACGCTTGCGAAACAATGCACCGAAACTGAAGTAATGATAGTGCGAAATGTAAACAAAGGTAAGAATATAAAAACGGAAAACCCCCGAAATTATTTTTTTCTTCCATAAAAAAATTGTCCGGATTGTAGAGGTAAAAATTGTAAGTTGTCCGAAATGTAGAAGCGTCCGAATTATAGGAGTGTCCGGATTGGCACATGTCCGGACTGTCGAAGTTGTACTGTATGTATATTTTTGAGCCAATATATTGGATTTAAAGTATAATGAACCAGTTCTCTTACATTGACATCAGACCAAAAATTGACTTACCAGCAGAACAACACCCCTACTTTTTGTTTATAAAGAATAAGCTCGATTTTAAGGGCAATTATTGGATTCGTGAAGAATTCAAAATCTGGAAAAGCTCAAAAAAGTAGGCCTGTATTTGTTGATTAACGCAAGACTGCAGCCTAATATCTGAGCTCTGTAGGGTCACAATTCGAGGGGAAATCAGAACTTCTGTTCTAGACCTGTTATTAATGGTACTTCATTTAGGACAAATTGTATAAAAAGCCAACATAGGTACAACTAACAACATACAGTTGCAAGTGCAAGCACTTTATTATTTTTTTTTCAATCCTACTAATAAATTAAAGCATCTTTTCCAAGTACAACTGCAGGACATAATAATTTTATTTCCAGAAAATTGACAAATATCTTACATACTTTATAACTATCGACTGCAATATGGATGGCAATGATAAATTTAGCCTCAGCGCTATTAATTCTCAGTGTTTGCTGCAATATGCCAGTGATTAATCAAAAAATGCCAAAGATCAAGAAACAACTGAACACGAGTTAAATGATAGTTTTTTTTTTCTTTTAGTTTGCCTGCACAATACGGCACGCATTTCTCATTTACACACACAAAGTCCACCTGGACATCGATCAGAGAGAAGGAGAATTCCCAATACCACTTCGATGAGTCGGGCAATAGCTATAATTAAAGAACTTCACACCTCTACCATGGCATAGAGGTCGTCCCATGGTGGAAAAGCGGGCGAACCCGAAAGTGTTTAATTCCTGCCGCAGTTCCACTTCTTCGTCGGGCAATGTTTCACCTAAAATCACATTCCCCAAATAGCATTGCCAATGGACAAACTACACTTGCTTTGGAACAGAACAACGTAAGTATGCTTGGCATTTGCGAGCTTCGCATATATGTAGGTGCTACATCGGTCCGACGAAGGAGGTTCTGGAGGCCGTGCAAGTGTAAATTTATAGTCGTGTGATTTTATCTGCCTCTTCTACACCTCATGCGAGAAGTTCACGTTCACGTTATGGTCGAAACACATCTTGCAACATGTTATTAAAGTGCAAAACGGCCGCGTGCACATCAATGTTTTTCGTCTGGTACTGTGGGCTTGTGTTACCCCACCACCATCCAGTGGGAATTCCGAGTGTGAAATTGTTGTGATTGTGACTTACGAGTTGATTTCAAGTGTGAACTGACTAGATGTAAAGATATCTTTTCAAATAACTGGAAGTTAAGGATTAGTGAAGAAAGGGGATTAGGGTTATTTTCTGTAGGCGTCATAGATAACGTTGTAAGTAAGGACTATCATATTACAATAATTAAGATATTGCCTCGATGTGAAGGATACTATGATTTTCCCAGCATAAAAACAACTAGCATTCAATTAACACAAAGCAGACTCAACTGCCGACAGCAACTAACATCAATTGAATTCAATATGAATGAATGTTAGCATTTGACTTGATCTGTTGAACAGACCTACAGAAAGTGATATCGGCTATCGAAAGATTTCTTCATAACAAAGAATGTTAGCAAGATGTGGAAGCAGGCTTTGACAAAGTGAGAACCCAGTCAATACGATTTGAAAAGACCAACTATGCATAGACTCAAGGCTCTCGGGCTGTATAGAGGGCATGCTCGAGTCCAGATACATCTGATCTAAACTGGGTGACACCGTGGCCTTCAGAGGAATCCCGTGAGAAGAAGTCCTACCTCCTCTATTGTGGATCTTGTATTCCAATGTTACATTGAGATTAAACGTATGCCATATGCTGATGAGGCTCTACAATCGACCATAAATAACATCAGCAGCTGAGCAAAAGATTATGGACTGAGCATCAACCCGACAGAAACTTAAAACGTTATTTTCACCAACAACTTAGCCCACAATAGTTAGAACGCGGTACAATCCAAATCTCGCCTAGTGTCGTGGTCAGCAGAGGAAAAAGTCATCAATCTAAAAAAAAATAACTAAGATCCAGAGGCTAGATAGACATTAATGTCACAATTTCTACAGGGCATCTCCTCTGTGAGACGTAACTTTTTTTATGATACCGCAGAGTGTTGTGCGTTGTGATGATACCCACGAGGGTGGAAATGAATTTCTGGTCTTTCCGAACAAGTCTATCGCTTCTTGCATTGTCAAGTGAGGGCCATAGATTCCTTGAAACGATGTAGGTTTCTATGGAGTACCTGTTTTCTGCCTCTCATGGTTTTTTTCCCTGCTTTAAGCTGAAGAGAACTGAGCCACCTTTTGCGAGTTGCTCGGTACTGCTTCATATCCAAAATCTAATATACTTAGTTCAACCTTGTTTTTCGTACCAATCGCCCTGAGTTCTGCGCGACAGCATGGCTTCTATCTTGTTTCTAAAGCAGTAATTGCTTTTATAGCAGCCTGGCTGGTAGTTAAGAAGGCCATACCATCTGGAAGTGTATGAACCCTTTGGAGGTATTGCCTTTGCCGCAGGCTTAAGGGGTGCTGCTGCATTTACCAGGACCTCGGAGACACTGCTGTGGCTTGAGAGTCGGATGGACCATGCTCTTTCTAGCGGTTCGGGGAAAATGACAAAACATACGCCCTTGTGCATTTTAAAGCCATATGTGCACACAGCTATGGATTCCGCATCATTTGTGACCTTTTTTCCATTCATCCCGGCTAGGATAGGCTCACGAGAACGGTCTCGTAAGGTCAATGTATTTCCAGTTTTTTGATTTTCGGCTTACAAGAACAATTGCAAAATTGAGTTGACGCCTCTGCTCTATCAAGTTCCATCGCTTTATTTCTCTTTTAAGACTAAAGGTGAGCTCTTTTCCAGAAATCCAAAAAAAAAAAACTAAAAACCTCTCCCCATCGGATGGTGAAATCCTCCCTCTAAACTAGACTGTGCTAAAATATGTCCACAATATTTTCAGGATGTGCAAATCCCTGAATTTGTTTCGCTACACACACATTTATGTAGTACACACTTCTCTGTTCAAGACTGCACTTGCATATATTAGGCCTTAGATACGAGACACGTGGCTTGCAAATAAGCATCACTCTTCATTAATCAGACTCTCCAGAACTTGGATTCTAAGTGTAATGGATGACTTTTCAGCTTAAATACAGTTTCATTGCATTCCAATGTAAACGAACAAAAATAGAAGTTAATCCAGTTACCAAACCTAATGGATGTTTCTCTAATCCCTTCAAAAGGAAATAACTAAACATCCCCCGGCGGACACCTTTTTTTCACACAAAGTCAATCATTTATGAATGCCTGTGCCTGCTTTGGCCGTCAGTGATTGCAGCAAGTTCTCATATTGCGGCAATCAACCGATATTCAACGAACAAAATATTAATATCCCCTCGTGCCTGTCAGCCGGCAGCAGGTTGAATCCATTCAACTGAAACCAAACATAAACGATTAGCTATTCAAAGCGAATTTAATATTTTTGAAACGAGCATCACCGCACCGCAACAAAAGTCATTCATTGCATCAGAGGGTTGCAACACCGACACTGAACGAGGGGTGTGAAGTACACTGTCCGACACTAAAAACGGAAGCGCGTACACGCGTCGACAGTTATTTAAGGTCTTAGCACCCGCTTCAAGTCTTACGTTTTACATATGTCATTGATATCCCCGTGGGAGTGCCTCATGCCCGGCCATCACACCAGGGGTGCACACTTACTTCATCCGGAATCCTTAAGGGATGGATGGAAAACTATTCACATCCCGAACGAGTCATCCACTTAATCCTTGATGGTGTAAATAATATGATTAGCACAAAGAATGGGGATGGATCAGGGAGAACCAGCGCAACGCAGTATCCATAAATCATCTTAAGTACAAGGACCTCTGTGTATGTCCTTTTGGAGTTCACACAAAAAAGGTGTTCTGCTATGGTCCGGTTTTTAGACAAAAAAGGGGTTATATTGAATTTTAATAAAATTTTTTCTTCATACATTTTCCAGCCTTTTAAAAATTGAATCCTTTCGATTTTTAATGGACTTTATTAGAACGGGCATACAACCGGTGATAGAAGGTTTTTTTTTTTTTTGTTTTTTTGTCATTGGTTTCCCAACGTATGCCTCAACTGGCGTGGAAATAATTTTATTAAGTCGACTCTATTGTGTTGAAAATAGATACATTTATAACTGACTCTGCGACTGCCATGAGGATAAGGCAAGAGGGTGGCATTCCTTAGTGTTGCCAGCTGAGAGGCTTGTTTGTTTTGTCTTGTGCCGTGCAGATGGATGATGATGGTTAAAGGTCGTATGATAAAGTTTATGATTTAGAAACTAATTTACCGACGTTACGCTTTTATTATGCGACGTATCCTCTCAAGCGTATTATGCCTGCAAGTACTTGAAGCTGCGATAAGATTACTTGCTATTTCTTGGATGAGCAGGATTTTCTTGTAAAAGTGCATCGTGTCGTGATAAAACGGAAGCCAAAATAAAATAATGAAAAAAAAGTTAAAAGAACACGTGTTGCTTCAAAATTTTTAAAAATGTATAAATATTTCGAAATGGATATTAAAGAAATCCTTTGTTACGGGGAAGAAGAAGCGCCTACGTACTGTGCTTTGCAAAAATTCCATAACTCCTAAAATAGTGACCAATTGTGTTAATGTTAATATTTTCAATAAAAAAAAAATTGAGTTTTAACGGCGTAATAGGTATAAGATAAGCACGAGCTACCAGGGTACCGGATTCGCGATCCGAAACAGTCGATGCTTACGTAAACGCTGATTCATTGAGAGGTACTTTCTTGTTTATGTATTTTTGAGAGATGACGCATAAATCGTATTAACCTGTCACGAGATTTTTGCTCAATATTGTTTGACATTTCATTATTAAGAGTCTTGGTTAGTTGGTTGGTTGAATCCGGCCCTCGATGAGGATGCACTTAGACCAGTAGTTGGTCCGTTGTGCTGCCGATGTGTAAAGGTGGGTGGGTCACCCTTTTACTCAGGGAACCATTTACTCCTTTTTATGAAGGAGCCTATCTTAGCCGTACAGGCATTGTTTAGATCACTTAGATCGTTGAACAGGTATTCACCTAGTGTGGCCTTTCTAATGTTGGCAAGTGCGGGGCACGTGCATAGGATGTGACTGATAGTCTCATCTTCTTCTTCATCTCTACAACTCCTACAGAAGTCATTGTAGGGGATGCCCAGTCTTTGGGCATGCCTTCCTATGGCACAGTGTCCGGTGAGGGTGTTTACGATTTTGGAGAAGTCCGATGGACCTGGTTTCGTTTTGCGTGGGCCAAAGCAGCCTTGCAGTGTTACAGTGGCCGAGTTGTTGCCACCGATGGTTGGCTTCTCTCACCGCGTCGGCACGGACAAGGTATTTAGCATAAGACGTTGGCGCTTTGATGTCGGTGACGTTTATGCTGTTTAGACCTGAGGAGCCTCGTCGGGCCAGTTCATCAGCTTCGCAATTCCCTGGTATATTACAGTGACCCAGCAGAGCGTGAGGTTGTACTGTCCAACTATCTCGTTCAGAGATACGCGGAAGTCCTTCACTGCCTTGGATCTCGTTGTTCTGGATCCGAAAGATTTAATGGCTGCTTGGCTGTCGATGTATTTGACAATATCTGATACTGATACTGCACTAACCGCCAGCCAGTCAGCTGCCTGACGAATGGCAGTGACTTCGCCTTGGAAAATGCTGCAGTAGCTAGGAAGGCTGAAGGAGAGGTGAATGTCCAGATCTTTTGAAAAGATACCAGCACCAACTCCTTCTTCGGTTTTGAAGCCTTCCGTGAAGATTGTCAGCGTTTCATGGTGAAGGACCTCCCGTTGTTTCCATTCTGTTCTGTTGGGTACTAAGCATTTGTAGCCCATGTTGAAGTTGTGTTCAGTGGGCAAGTGGTCGGTGACCTTTGGATGGTGCATCAGAAGTATTCTGGCGTGTGCAGTATGTTGTTGTTTCCATTGTTTGGAACTTCTCAGTCTTATTGCTGAGCAGGCAGCCACTTGTTTGCTGACGATGTCAGTTGGAAGTAGGTGGAGCAGGGTTTTTAATGCTGCAGTGGGAGAGGTTCTTAGTGCACCAGTAATACTGAGACAAGCAACTTGTTGAGTTTTTTCCACTATGATTAGGTTGGAGGTCTTCTGCAGGGCAAGCCACCAAACCAGTGCTCCATACGTGAGTATCGGTTTTATTACTATTGAGTATATTATTATTATTATTATTATTAGGAGTCTTAGCCTGGCAAAGCGTCTACAAATTATTAAACTAAATTACGTCGACGAGAAATGTGTTTCGTGCAGTAAGAGCAGCATATGGTCTGCATAAACGGACTACGGAACGTACAATTCGCTATACCATCGCAAAGTTCGAACGAAACCTAATTTTCATTATTGCACAATACGCGACCAAATAAGCTACATCCAGCACAAAGTGAAGACAATTCTCCAGCAGTAACTGAGAGTCTACGGACAGCTTCACTTAACTAAACGGCTTGATTGCATTAAAAATTGGCACTAAGTACAGTTCCGAATTTTACATACAAAAAACCACGCACCCACTTCTAATCCAAAACTCGTTTTGGATTTTATTGCAATTTAAAAAAAAAAAAAAAAAAATACTTTTGTCCACTTAATATGAACTGCGCGGAACACTGTGCATCAATTTTTTTTTTGCAAAAATTCGGTTGAAGATATGCCAAGGCTTCTTGAAACGGCTGTTAAGACCAATGGAAGCTGGACCAGAGCGTAAGAGCAATTTGGCATCGTGGGCTGTAAATTAAATGTGTTGTTATTTTCAAATTTTGAAACATTTTTTTTTTTGCTTCAAGAATAAATTTAATCAAAGAACAACTGGTAATTTATAACATTATTCTAAGCCTGCACTGGTACCGTGACTCAGTGGTTCGGACTACTGAGCTTGAGGTTCCAAGTTCGACTCCAGAAAAGTACAATCAATTTCTTTTCACGAGTGTTTGATAAACATTCAAGAGTATAACTGTCATGAGAAAGCTTCTCAAAACCCCTCTGCCCTTATGGCTTTGGGCTATTGCATTTAACTGATTTTTTATAAAAGTTTAGCAGAAAGACTGTTGTATTTGGTGTTAAGTATACATACTTTTGCTTCAGCTCGAGTCATACAATAGACAAACTAGATAAAGTTATATTACAGCCCAATGACGCACAAGGTTCCGTTATATAAAAAGCTTTGTTTAATTTGTTTGCATAAAAAAAACAAAAAAAAAAAATCAACTGAACCTGCTGAATTGCAAAGAAATCTAAAAAAAAGAAAGAATTTATTTGCTTTTTATTTCTTGCGCTATCTAGATGCAATGTAAACATTTGGATTTACTCTTAGGATGTACACAGTTTAAAAGGATCTTATCCTTTCTTGTAATTTTACGACTGTCATTTCATTCATTGCATCAGTAAAATTGCGAATAAAATACTCGTATTCTTCGTTCTGGTTGGTCATCCTTAAAACACAAATCCCCATTCGTGTATCCACTCGCTATTCCCCAGAGAATTTACTCTCAAAATGGATGGTTAAAGGAACGGCCTTTCAATACCATAAACGATAGCTTAAAGCAGCATCCCTTCCAACGAACCTGAATCGGGAAAGGTGAGTGCGTACATAAATTCTTCAGTTGGTAGAAATTGTTATCTCTTCGTCATGTAATCCATCTACTCAAACTGCTAAGTATACAGAGTGGATACTTTTTTCCTTCCTAAATACATACTGGATTCCCCACCGGAGAAAGTGGCAAAAGATGAGCCTGCAAATCTTTGTACACAGACGCATACACACACCCTTCTAACAGATATCCTAATAAACATTTAAATAGTAAAAGAAGTCATAAATCTTGAATCCTCCTTCGGGAACCTTTTTTTTGTTTTTTTTTTTGTGGGGGGAAATAAAACCAGGACGAAAGGAAAAAAAAATATATAGAATCGTAAAAAGTGAACCGAATAAAAGGGATACAACACCTCCCACAACAATTCCTTGTAACCGTTCACCCACCACAATATAGCACTCGGTGTGTAGGGGTTGGCATGGTAGGTATTCCTTACATCTTTTAAGCTTCGGGGTTCGACATACAATACGGTGAAATAAGGATGGCCGATTGTAACGTTTTGTGATGTCCATCCCCAAGATGAATTCCTTATCTTGACTACATTTTTTATGTCCTTCTTTAACTCTTCTTTTTATTTATTTTCGGTTCTTTTTTTCTTTTTTCTGCTCCCCAATTTGAGATGGAGGAAACTGAAAGAGATTAGAAAAAAAAGACTTTTTATTTCAAAATTCAGGGAGTCTTTTTGAGTTGTATTTTCTTTTGGAGCACCCGCGTGTATAGCTTTTGTCTTTGAGGGTTGCTTTTAAATAGATCGAAATTTATTTGTCTATCTGTAGATTAGCCATATTTGCAATTACCACGCTTGATCCAATAAAATTCTCAGATGTGAGTGGGAAAAAATGGCAATACATACATATGAATGTAGGTATATGCATCTATTACAAAAATAGTAATGATTTTGGCAAATTTTGTTTCGTCCTTTTGTATATAATAGGTTATTTTGTTATTTACAAATATGTATTATCAGCGCGAGCGAATAAACCTTATCGTGTTTGTTTAAGCCCATAAAACAAAGTAACTAAACTAAAGCAAACAGCGCTGTTCATCCTCGACCTGTCAGCACAACATGTTCACACAAAGAGAGACATTAAGCTAAGCTGGTGGGTTCTTCCAGATATTGCACGACAACTTAGCAAGAATAAACTACTGCGACTCACAATTACAAACAACTGTCTACACATATACGACTTCAGTCGAAACTAAATCTTAAAGTTACCAGATCGCAATAACTGGGAACAGGAAAAAGGAATATTTGCCAGTGATTCACATTCCCGCAGACAGATGGATCCAAAACAAATGAAGGAGTTGGGGCTGGGACTTTTATACACTCGGCTTTGGACAAGGGTAAATCCGTACTCCAAGACAAAATTTTCCCCATAGAACTTTGCATCAGAGAGAATATAAACAAGTCGATAATGAACAAGAACATTTATTTTCTATCAAACAGCAAACTGACTCTATTAGCAGTTACTACTTTACTTAAAGGACTCCCGACCCATGTAGAGTCCCTGCTTGAGACTTCGTTGCCTTCCATCCTCTGCGGTGAAGACCAAGTTTTCTGGCATCCGCGACAGCTAGTTCTTTGTACCGAAGGTTCGGTCTTCTTCTCCGTGTCGAACCTGGGGGCTGGGATTCGAAGATCCTATTGGCTGGAGCACTGTTCTCCATTCGCTCGATGTAGCCGAGCCAATGTAGTCTGTGTATCTTGGCTTTTTGGACTACATCTACATCCTGGTACACCTCATAGAGTTCGCGGTTGTATCTTCTCCTCCATTCTATTATATCCGACGGAGTATTTTTCGCTCGAAGGTGCCCAATATTTGCTCAGCTTTCTTACTTATCGCCCTGCACTCGGCTCCATACAGCTGCTCATCAATAGCCATAAACGCCTCTACGTTAGCTTGCCGGGATCTTCCGATGATGTCAATATCTTCACTTCACGGCGCCTAGCCCAATCAGTGGATGGCATATCAACACAGCTAAAAAGTGTATCGAAACTCCGCTAAAAGAAAAAGTGCACCATTACTGGAAAAGGAATAAATATCAAAATCCTCCCCTGAAAAAAAACAAGAAAATTCTTTTAAATGAACAATAGCCAGATTCGCGTTGCTACAGGTTTCCTCGGAGGATAGTGTCGAGTTAAAAAATATCTCCACAAGAATGTGCAAAGAAGACGGAGAATCAGCAGAACATATGTCATTAGTCGTGTTTTTTTGAAACATTCGTAGCCAGCAGTTTATCTGGAAACCGCAGCAGGGTATCGGCAGCTGAATTTGTATGTCTCCAAGTTGGTACATGTAACTTCGGTGTTATGACATTAGCTTTCAACAAAATAGTGTATAATCGTGGCTATGTTCGTGAGTTATAACTCTTTTCATGTTTCTTTCACCAGAAGGTGCAGATTCCTTAAATAGGTATATACACTTTATAGAAACGAAATCGATTAAAGCTTTAAAATATTAGATTTCTTCATAAGAAGGTTTCAAAAACATACGGCTACTGTGACTGCTTGAGCACAACACGCCAATGTTACTTAGGTAAGAAGAAATCCAGCTCACTCTGAGACATTGTTGATTCCATCGACAATACTGGAATGTATGTATCTAGAATGAGGAAGTTAGAATAGATAAGGAGACTAGTTCCCACCTCAAGCTTCAATATACAGCCTACTAGCCAATTATTGAGTTATACATATACATTTATTATCCTTTCCGTTATATAGATTTCCCTAAGGAAATTTTCTCTTAATAAACTATTGAACATCTCTTTACAGCTCCAAGCGATGATATGATGTGATTATGCCCTTAATTTTCGTTTAGTAATAATTACATGTGTATATTTTATAGCAGCAATAATAAAAACAAAACGCGCATATTAAACTGAGCAATGCACTCATTGAATTCAATGATAACAGTCGTCTCTCAATGTGACCATGACATTGACTTCTGTGGTATCAATCACAGCCTCAGCGTTTTCTCTCCCTCCCTCTCTCTATTTCTTAGCTTTTTTTACTCCTATCAATAAGTTGACTAAGCAGCGCTCTCTCATTGCTCTGTTTTGCGACATTAATAGCCGGAGATGATGCAAAAAGCATCAGTATAGCTGACAGTAGTAGATGGCGAAATCTCTTATCTTCAAAGCCTCTGACTGTCGCGCAGTAAGTCCGGGAAAGTGGAACTAATCGGTCGTTTTCTTACAAGCTATGATTACGTGTCGCGTGGTAAATCGCTTTCAAAGTTAAGAATATGTTTCTGTCATTGGCTTTTTGTTTTTTGTTCGTTCTTCTCGGTTACGTGGACGCTATCAATATTGACTTGAAGGGGTCATGTGATCTGGATAGCCCTCATTGCACAATTTCGGATTTCCATGAGGACATGCTCATCATCGATAAAAGTGAAACTAAATATAACTTCACTGAGCTTATCTTTCGGAATTGTTATCTACCTTCTTTGCCAGTTAATGTTTTCGATGTTGTGCCAAAGTTGGAACGCATTGTCATGTATAAATGTTCCACAAAAGGCTTGCAGCAAAATAACTTTTTATTAGCAGGCAACATACGATACCTGTATCTGCCAAATAATCGTCTGACTGAATTGTCGGAAAAGGTGTTTATAAATCTCGCCGCAGTGGAGGAGATCCGTCTTAACCACAATCACATCTCACAAATACATGCTAAGGCTTTTGCAGGTTTGGCGCACTTACGCGTTCTGAAGCTAAATAATAACAAAATCCACGAACTCACTTCTGGCGTTTTCAGCAACCTCACCAACTTGGAGTTCATAGACTTAAGTTACAACAACTTGGACGCAATCGATAGTAAAGTTTTCGAGACAAACCTAAAACTTAAGAGTGTCCTGCTGAACAACAATAACTTTGCCATCTTTGAGAGCAACAGTTTGGCGCATCTGCCACACCTGAATGTTTTGGACATTTCATACAACACTATCGCCGCCATTCAGCTGCAGTCTGTTGACACTTTGCACGCTCAGAATTCACAGTTGCGAAGCTGCGTCATCAATGGCAGCGTTATCAAAATTCGAGCCAGTAACAATCAGCTAACGAGCATCAGCATTTCCGATAAGAGCTCGCCGAAGGAGATCGATTTGCACAGCAATTTGTTTGAGTCATTAGCGGATTTTAATGGAATGGTGAACCTACAAAAGCTGGACATTTCGAAAAACTCTATTCATTTTTTGAACGCCACCAACACGTCTAGGCTGCTTGACTTGCCTAGCTTACAGTCCCTTAATGTGGCCTACGGGCATTTGCAATCTGTAAATCTGGAAAACTTTATGCTGCTACGGAAGTTGGTGCACCTTGACCTGGCGTACAACAAACTACACCTTCTTGATGCCGATGCTTTTGAGCCGCTGGAGAACTTGGAGAAGTTCTACTTCGAGGAGAACCGCTTGTATTCGTTCGACTATGAAACTTTTATTCAGTCTCATCAGAAAATAAAGGAAATGGGTATCTATGGCAACGCCTGGTCTTCGTCGTACTTAAAGAAAATGTCAGACGTACTGAAAGCAAACGATATCGAATTAGTCATTCGATTCAATCCGAACGGAGCGAATGAAATGATTTCACTTCAGACGACGAGTCATCCTCATCATACAGTTCATGCAAAGACCATAGAACAAGGGGTTGCACGTCGTACCGGAGTAAATAATCGTGATATCTTAGTAATTGTTACTTTGTGCTTGGTGTTGCTAATCTTAATGTTGCAATTGTTTCGCATTTTGAAAGATGAAAATGTGTTTGCCTCGTTCAATCAGAGAATTAGCAGGACTATTCGACCAACCCGGCTTGATGAAGAGGAATCAGAGCCATTGTAATTAGAACCTTGTAATTTTGACACATGGAATTGTGATAATTTCAATTATTTTTTTTTTGTATGTTTGTATGTATGTAATTATGACTAGCCTTTTAATTAAACCTTAATATTCAAACCAAAATTGAAGGACTTGTCATTTCTCTAATTTTTTTGCAGAGCTCCTTAACAATTGCATATATTAATCTGAGGTTAATGTAAGGTTTATAGGAAACCTTGTACAACGATATAAAGTAAGTGGTGCCTGACTTCAACCTCCAGGTTTGGGAACATCTTATCTTCGATGGACCCGCAATCTGGGTGGATTACAAGGCCTTAAATTCCACCTAGACTTGGTAATCTGATTCTTCTAAATTATTTACTAATAACTCGATTATCTGCAAAAAATAACTGATGCACTTTGGGATCCGTCACTTCTCATGCGGATACTTCAGGACTGCAGTATATAGCAAAGAGTTGACGACGCTTTACAACAACGTCCTTGGGGAACTCTTCGGTGACTCCTTCACGAGATCTTGCCCTTCACTTCCTTCTCTGATACATGTTTCTGATCATGCGCACGTAGCTTTCTGACACTCCTCGTGGTCTTAGCTCTCTCGCCGCCTTTGGCAAATCCTTTAAGCACGAGGATGTTTTTCCATCATCCGGGCATCAGTCGGCCATCTAATACCCGTTCATCGATCTTAATAATGTGTGTAAAATAAACCTGACAGAACGGTAGCTATCACTGTTTCGGATATTGTCCGTTCCATTGCGCAAATGCAGAAGGTAGGTCAGGTCAGGTAGATGGGTGCCTTGTGACCAGAAGGTCACTGCTTACTTAGACCCACTGGGAACGCTATAAGATGGTCCGCTGTTAGAACCACCCAAATAGTAATATAAATCTCAGGGGGTCCACTAGCTCAACATTGCCTAAGTCCTCCAGCTCCGAGAAGAAATGACTGCCAAGAGTTCTTTTTCTTCTAACAGATAGGGTAGGACAGTCACACAGCAGGTAACGGATATATTCGATTTCTTCTTCGTCTCTGCAGTTTCTATAATAGTCATTATGCAGCACACCGAGTCTCTCTGCGTGAAGGCCAATGACTAAATGGCCGGTAATTACGCCAGAAACGAACCGTGCGTTATGACGACTGAGTTTAACCAGAGTTGATAATCTATTCTTGCTAAAAGCCGGCCACAGAGCTCTAGCCGTTACGCATGTATTTAGATGAACCCAGCGTCTGTTTGCACGATTGATGACTTTATCTTCTACTTTTTCTTTAAAGAACTGACTGGGGCTGCTACAAAGGGAAGGGCCAGCGATATGTGCAGCGTCGACCCTTTCCTAGCAAGCTCATCCGCCTTCTCGTTTCCTTCGATATCCATATGCCTGGTACCCAACTGAGGGTCACCGCTTTGCAGGTTCTCACCAGCCTCGACCGAATTATAGCAGAGTCCAGAGCCTTAATGGCTGCCTGGCTGTCTATATAGACAGTTATTGTTTTTCCAACGAAATTACTCTTCCGTGTATTTTCAGCAGCCTGCGTAACGGCAGTGACTTCGGCTTGAAAGACGCTGCAGTCATCGTTTATTCTAAAGGAGCGGTTTATACCTAGGGCTTCACAATAAACTCCGGCTCCTGTACCACTGTCCATCTTAGAGCCGTCTGTATAGAATGCCAACTCCTTCTTCTTTTTATTCCTCCAGTTCTTCCAGTAACTTCTGTCAGTAATCCTTTCATTGAATCTCCTTTCGAATGTTAGCAATACAAAAGGTAGCTTTTACTCTACTGATGAGGCATTGGATCACCGCTTATAAGTTTGGAAATGAATATGATGAGACATCCCCATACCCCATCCTTTTTCAGAACTCAGGAATTGTTTTGCGTTCTAGGGTGCGCTTACGTATGAGAGACTTGCTCAGAACTTCACATTGCTTAGTAAAAAGTGAGAAAAAGAATCCTGAAAATAATCCCAAGATAGTGTTACAACAGTATACTGCCTTTTTTTTGACATCGTTTCGACAACACTCTGTCGATAAGGCAGTCGCTGAGGAGCAACATAGTGCACAACTACTTAAGTATTAAGACAATGTTGATATATAATACACTGTCGATAAGGCAGTTTAGAAGGTCAAGTCACACCACAAGGTCAAGTTCAGCCGGATGCTCAGACACAGCAAAGTTGAAAAGTACGAAGAAGTAAATTAATTGGCTAGAATGTGATCAACTATGAATACTATAAGGCAGATACACCCACACTGTCACCAATTGGGAACATATATGATATCAAAGGCTACATCACAGAGAACTCAGAGCTATTCCGTCTGCCCAAACCGCTTTTCGGTTTTTGAGCATTTGTCCACGAACCTCTTCTACGTCTTCGACAATAATTTTGGATACTCCATTGTGGTTAGGAACGGCTTTTGGAAAATATATCCCAGGAAACTGTTCATTAAAAAGGTTTTCATAATACTATGCAGAATTTTTGTGTCTTTCACTGACAGGAAGCTGGCCTTGTTTCATTGTTAATAAGATTTATACATATTTTAGTGTGGAAAAGATATCTTGCGCCACAGGAAATGATACTCAGATTAAGGAGATTGGAAAACGTTTCAGAGTGTGACTCTGCTGAAATGGAAGACAAAAAAGTTTTGCACTCCATTAACTTTGATCAGCATTCTAGAAATTGATTGGCGAAACCCATAGTTGATGCGGTGAGAGGTTCTATGTTTACATGCATCCATATTGAAGGAGATCATGCGCACGTTTTATGTGAATAGATCCATTCAATCGGACTTCTTTCATATTTTTGACACACGAGTATCTTCTTTCTTCAAACGCCTTCGATTAGTTTTAATACTCCAGGCAGTATACCGGGTCAGTAGAGCCGACGTCTTATCTTTTGTGCCGGAAGCTGTTCTCCGAAAAAAATGTCAGGATATAAATTCTTTTCTTTAAAACACAGATCACGATATAACAGTGTTCATCAATGCCGATTTGGTGCCAAAAAATTGAGTTTTCTGCAAAAAAGGTTCAAAACTCGATGGTATGTCGTATTTGATGAAGTTACGGGACAGTTAGGTAATGCTCCTGTACGAAATAGAATGGAAAAAAATCCCTGCTAGATTTGCACTGGGACTTATTCCTTCTCTTTGGCGAGCGACAATAATTTTTTCCGTCTGGCTTACTTATTATTAAAAAGCATGGAAAGCCTTATTAATGTCCACTTGCGGAAGGTTGCTCTTCGGATGAATCTTCTATGGAGGATGCAATATGCCATCCAGCGAGTAGAACCTGCGAAACTAAGTTTTAAAATCTTATATTCAGAATGGAATGCTTGTTTCACAGACAAGAATTCGTTATCTGCAAATCCATTAACACAGATCGAGTTTTTGACTACAACTTAGCTAGACAGATGTAACATAAGTGATCTCCAAAAGAGTATTAAGGAGAATATAAGATGCTATCCAACGTATTGCGCGAAAGTCTAAAACCCTTCTAAAACGAGCTAATCGGCTAATCTAATACCTTTTCATAGACTTTTAAGTCGCTTTTGACTGCCAGGCGATAGATGACCCAATTCGGGATTGTTCGGACACATCGAGCGAACAACTATGCTCGAGCCAAGAGGATCTTAGAATCACAGCTCCCAGTTTTGAGACGGCGAAGAAGAATTGAACCCCTGGTACAAAGACTAAGATGTCACCTTTGCGAGAAAACTTGCCCTGCGCAACTGGAAGTAGCGTGCTAGCAGAGGATGGAAAGCAGCTGAGAGAGAAACTCTATAAGGGTCGAGAGCCTTTCAAGTAAGTAAGTATATTTGTAAGAAGATCGGGCCTGGCGTTTGTGTGGCCTAATATAGATATATTCTATTTTTTCCTGCTAATTCATTAGACTAGTTCTGTGGACTCTATGGGCTCAAATATTTTTTATTTATTTTTTAAGTTGTGTCTGAGTGCTTTATTGAAGCGTTTTGTATCCCAATAAAGGAACTATCAGATCAACTTGTCGTAACTTTTGTTCCGGCTATACATATATATACATATGTATGTTTAGTCTCCTCAGCAGCAGTGTCTAGAGCCTCTGTTCTGCCCAAATGAACTTACATTATCCTATGTAGCATATCATGCTAGAAATGTGGGTAACATTTATTATGTGGGGCTATGCATCTTCTTATGCACTATGATAAAACTGCGTGTCATTTCTGGTTGAAACCGTACAAACTTGTATGTTACTTTACAATTTTAAGAATGACACACTCTTTGTAGTGCCATCCTCACTAGAGTAACTTCGGGTATTGTGATATGGTCGGGTAATGTGATATACTACAATATTTTCAGAAATAAGCAGGTCTCGACCAGAATTTTCTTATCAACATAATGGTAATGGAAAAAAAACCGTTCTGCAGTCTTATGAGCGCTCGCATTCGTTCTATTTGGTGTCAGTGTGGTAAAATCGAATCAGCGGTGCGGTAAAAGTTTTTTGTGCGTGCGCCTTATGTGTTTTTTAAGCCAAAATTATTAAAATTTATAAAAATCAATTTTAAAGCGTGTTTGTGTGTGAATTAAGCTAGCAAGAAATTGGGTGAGTTTTTAGTTTTCTCAAGTGTTTTTTTATAAAAAAATTGCGGTTGTTTCAAAACCTAAATTCGGCTAATGTGATATGGTCAAAGTAGGGTAATGTGATATACCATATCACATTACCCACATATTATAAGTTAATTATTAGTTATTAAAGATAGTTATAATTATTTCGAGATCATGCCAAAGAAAGGTCAGATACGTAAATGGGATGCCGAAGCAATGAGAAAGGCAATATTGGCAGTCAGAGGAGGAGCAATGGGCAGACTTTTGGCGTCGAAGACGTTTGGAGTTCCATTTGCAACACTGCAAAGGGCAGCAGAAAATCAGTCGCAACGGTGCTAACAACATCAACGTATAAAATAGCCTTGGAAGGGAGCATTCGAAATATCGAAAAACGCAAAAAACCAGTGACGAAAAGACCCATTCTAGTAAAATCGAAACGGACAAAGTAAACCAAAGAAGTTCCTCTTGCGATTCGGATGAATGTTTCTACTTACCGAGCTCAGACGACGATCCTTGGGCCGAAACTCCACCTAACCAGGACACTGCTTGTGCCTTTTGCAATAAATCCTTCCAGATGGATAAGGAGTAAGATATGGGTACCGTGCTTGCAGTGCGATTTAGTTTGGACTCACAGTAAATGTCTTCCAACACGGGAAGCTGTTTTTTTATGCGAGTCATGCAAATCAGTTTAATCAATTTTTTGTGCTACTTAATATTCTATTACAGTTAATATATATGTTATACTTTCGTGTTCTTATGCATTTTCTTTTAATTACATTAATTTGCCTTTGCAAATAACATTAAAATTATGTAAGGATTTTTTTTTCTAATGTACAAGTCGCTACAATACAATGTCACTTTATTTAAAATAATAAATGAAATCATTAATAAATACTTTCAAATATTTTTAGTTTTTAATTTGAACAATAATTCTGATGTATGTACGAGTATTTTGTAGTTAAAAGCTATTCGGGTAATGTGATATGGTATATCACATTATACGAACCTTGTATATCACATTACCCGCCAATTTCATTAGACGGAGTTATAGTACTTTTTTCCATTTTGTTGACATAACTCAAAATTGGCATAAGCTATGGAATTCATACTTCGTAATCTAATGCGCAATACACCAAAAAACTATAAGGTGTAGTGCTGTATGAGATATGTTATAAAAAATACGAGTAGTTGTAAGAAAACAAATGCCTATATCACATTACCCGAAGTTACTCTATCTGTGTTCACTGGTTCATTATACGCAAACAACGAAAGCCTTTTTCCAGTTAAAATTGAACAATTTTCTTTTCCTCGTAATCTAAGCTTCCTCATCATTACTCAATCTGCCACCAGCAACAGAATCAAAATATCAACTTGTTAGTATGTGGCAAACTATTTAATATGCATTTATGCAAATTGGCAGTCAACTGCGCCGGGGAAGGGCCTCTTTCAGTGGCTGGCCAGTGCATTGCGTACGCCCATTCTGCCTACATGAACCAAAACAAAAATTGAACAATTTTCAAGCCCAATGGTGGGCTCCGTGTTATTATAAGGGATGAGCGCACTAATCTGATGCATAGTTTAAGGCTTTGTAAACACTAGATTACAGTCCAGCTGTGGTAGCACCAAGTGAACACTGCCGGCGAATGAAAATATTCTTAAAATTTGCATCCAGTTCATACATAATGTAATAATGTTCATGTGTAGATGGATATAGCCTGTTTGGTATGTATCCAGGCTTAAATGTCATGCAAAAGAGGTGCATGTACACAGGTAGTGCTCGGGTTTTAGATACATTCAAATGATTTGATTCAAATTTGACTTTGGCCAAGTGAACGAAATGAAATACGACTTGTTCGTTGGATCAGATTTCAAGGAAATGCTTTCGTACACAAATCGTTATCCTTAAATTGATTTCATTTACATACCTACATAAACGTTGCATGATATCTATAAATCGTGCTTAACTTACTTTTTAACAAACAGATATTCCTTCTTTTTTTTTTATTAATTAAAATGATGGCGTGTAATCCAAAGAAGGAAACGTTGTCTAATCACTCTTGTAGTAGATGCATTTTGAAATACTAAACTACATGAATATATGTATAATTAATGTTTTTTGGTATCTTCTCACTTAAAGAAAAATCTGTAACCTAAATTGGGTGATATGGAAGAACTACTTCTGCAAATTGTGTAAAGGTGAGGAAGACCAACACTCCGCTTTCACGCAGAATGAACCACTCAACCTAAGTGAAGTAAGAATAGCAATATCCAAGCTGAAATCCAACAAAGCTGCTGGATCTGACGGTTTACCGGCCGAACTTTTCAAGGTAACTGGTGATGAACTGATAGAGAGCATACACCCATTCATCTCTATGATTTTATACTTTCCAATGGACCACTAGTCTGGTGCTCAGCGTTAAGGAAAAAGTACAACATAAGACTTATCAACAAAGTGCAAAGAACTGCGGCTCGGGGAGTAACAAAGGGAATGAGGACACGTCCAACTGAAGCTGTAAACGCAGTACTGCACCTTTTACCAACTGACATGGCTTCAGATTTTAACCGACAATTCAATATAGGACCATTGAGTAAGGACTAATCATTGACAGGAAACTCAGCTGAAAACTACTCGATCTTTAATCTCTCCACGCACATATGTATGTATGTACCTCCTCATAAGTTCAGGGCTGATCTATTTATAGATCTAAAGCGAATTGTGGTGGTGTTTTCTCCAAGCAACTTGGTGTCAATATCTCGTTCCGTCTTTCTAAGTATTGTTGTCTAATTAAGGCGGAAGAGGTATTTATTAAGGATGTACCGTTAAATCCACCAAGGATATCTCCACCGACAGCCAAGCGGCAATTAAGTCTCTGGAATCTTAATTTTTTATATCAAAAATTCCTCTTAGACCTTTACGCGAGACGTCAAATGATGTCAGTGAGAGTTGTAGTGACGAGCGGGGAGCTCGCTTCACCTTATCAGTATCAGTCCCGGTTCGGATTCTTCTTTCTTCGACCATCCAAGCGATCTGTCTGAAATAAGTGTCAAAAGTATCCTCTACTTTGTCAAAAGCTCCTGTTGATTCAACTACGAGTAAGCCCATCTATTTTGTGAATTGTTATTCTTCTGAACTTCTGTGTTATTATGGTTGTGGCTGTTGCAGTATTTGTGTGTCACAGTAATGTAGTGTAGTTACTCATCCCGTGGTATCACAAAAGGACCTAAGTGTGTTTGTGCCCAACTGTATCTGGGTACGAATACCCACATTAACCTAAACTACCCATAGTCGTTAAACAAGGCGAATATACTCATCCATATATTCGTCAGTTCAAGCATTGTAAGTACCGTAATTAAATCAAAATATTCATCAAAAATCCAAGCAATTGCAGTTGTCATGTCGACAACAATTAAACCACTACAAAGTGAGTGTTGACAACATACTAATGCTAACAAGCGATAAACTCTGACATTATACCGATGGCAATCAGTACACAAAGAATTGCCAGGCTTTCTCAACATAAAGCATAAGCATAAGCAAAACCTCACTATCAGTGACCATCTTTATTCCGGTGGCTTCTGATGCGAAATTAATCTCGTATCTGATTGAATTATTAAAGCAGAGCTACACACTCCAACGGTATTGTTTGTGGTCGGGTTCATATCAACGCAAAGCTTAAATGGATTCCATAAATATAGATTGTCTATCAGCATTCAGCAAATGCCGGCAATCATCTGTATCGCAAGGGTTGTCCTTGTCGTTTTTTGGTCACAGAAGCTGCCGAGATGTCATCTCTCTTGGGGTTCCTCGTTGCGAGCTAAATTGAGAGCATAATTATTTCAATTACTTCGATTATCTAAGATCTGGGAAAACATTGGGCGTTTTTTTTTTCCTTCTTCTCCTCTGTGTACTTCTTCTGCCTTTTCGGTTGCTATTGGGCGAATTTATAAAGGAATCCGTGACCACATTCTGAATGCAAAGAAACCCAGAAATGAAAGGAGTTCAAAAGAAAACAAAACACAAAAATGAACAAATTTCTATGGAAATTTCAATTATTTTGTGCAAAAAAAGGAAAAGCTGAATGCGTGCCATACCCAACCGCAAAGCAGCGGTTCTCCTTGGGGCTGACGGCTTCGAAAACGCTTTGAGAAAATATTTAACTTTTGAGACTGTGTTTGCCGGGCATGAAAGCCTCTCATGAAAGTCTGCTTTTGACAGGGTGGTCTTTAATACGTCTTTTAATGTTTTACCATGTTTGCTTGCATCCTCCTTATCATTTGGTTCCTCCTTCTTTAGCATGGATACAAACGATGATGCCTTCTTTACCTTTCTTCTTTGGCTGTGGCACTGTTTTGATTTGTTTCTTGTTCGTTCACCTCAAAAATTCTTAGGAAAAAAAAAAATGAAGAAACGAATTCGGATAGCGCATTAAGAATTCATGGAGGGGGTATGCAAATGAGAACAAGCGACATAGGAATATTCTAAACGGAATTAGGGATGTTTCAGATGGAATTTGTGTTTCATTAAAATGCGCCAGTGTGGCAGCTTCCTGGTCCCAGTTGAAGAGGGTAATGAATCTTAATAGTGTAGATACTATGAAAATAGCTAACCTGGAAAATTGTATTTTTTTTTTTTTGTAGATTTATAACAAGAGTTAAATAAAATTAGTTGTAGCATTTTTATAAAACTCGAAATGATACTGGTACCTACAACACATTGGAGTGAAACGTTAAACAAACAACAAGTTTTGGCAAAAATCTTGAAATATGAACTCTGATGATGTATTACGAAATCCGTCCAAAAACGTGCTAGAATGTCTGCTTTGTTCATTTGATGTTCAGAGGTTTGTCCGTGACTTTGTTGGGTGATTCCTTTAAAGGTACTTTTTGAATAGTAAAAGACACTATTAAAATTGAACTAAATTGGGTTGTTTTCACTATCAAACAAAAAAGGACTGTCGTTGACATTTATTTATTTGAGATTATTTCTTCAAAATGTTGGATGTAACTACAGTTAACATGGTCCAATCTGGGGTTCCTATTTTCTATGACTAGTTGGAGCATTTCGAGTGGTATTTGGCGAATATCGCGAGTAATGGCTTCCAATTCTTCGATAATACCCAGCGTATCTATGTTGGCTTTCGACTTTACATAACACCAGAAAAGAAAGTCTACAGAAGTGATATCGTACGATCTAGGCTGGATTCAAGTGCGAAATTAACTGCTCACGAATCGTTCTCGAAATTAAGCCATGTTTTCACGGGCTGTGAGGCAGATAGTCTTGTTGGTACCAAATGTCCTGGAAATCACTGGCTTGAATTTGAGACAACAACAGGGCGTCATTGATAGGTACGTTCTGACCTCCCTCGTTCTTGAAAAAATATGGAACGATTATTTCACCAGTAGACGTGGACGTGGAAATTTGCTTATTTGACGTACTCATTAAGCCAGAAGTGTGCCCTCTAGCTGAACAAAATTTTGTGCACGAAACACATTTCTTGTGGAATGCTAATGAATAATTCTTTAGACACTGTGCTTGCCTAAGTCTTTCCATGATAAAATGTCAAATAATGCAGAATAAAAATACTATAACAGGCAGCGCTGTACATCTCACAAGACATCTGTCAAAAAATCCATAAACAGAAAGATAACTAAAAATGGATCACCATATATCATAGGATAATTATGTCTGTCATTCGATTTATAATTCATATATGTAGGCAATTGGTGAACTCAATGGTTCTACTGTTACAGGTTAAGGTGGCCAGTATGCATAGGTTTTGCATAAAATTGTATTTAATAGCAATTTACCAATCTCAACACTAATAATGTAACCTGCAACTTAGTTGTTATTCTTATTTCATCTGATATCAACACAGAGTTACTTGGAACACCGGTGTCTGTTCCCGTTTTGCGACCTGCACGAGCATTTTACGCCTCACTACATTGGTATGCCCACGTCCCAGTGAATACTCCGAGGTCGATTACTGCCTGAAAGATTCGCCCCCACTTTGCCTGCAGAATAATTAATACGAATATGTATGTATATAGCCAGCCACAAAGAAACAACAAGAAATGAATGTCAACGAAGTAAAAGTACCACAACACCACCTCAATGAGTGTCCTTTCAAGTTAAGAGAGCACATCTACCAGTTTTGGTGGAATCTTGTGGGCTTCTCCTTTTCAATTAACATGAAATTCTACGAATTGTTTAATTAGAGAGACTGGCAAAAGGTGTCTGCTTGGGTTACAGGTTCCTTTGGCCAACGAATCGCGGGGCACGAGCGCGAAGGATAAAAATGAGAAAATGCAAACGCATACGGGAATTCGAGTGGAGATAAGCCAAGATCAGATTGAACCAAAGGCAAATACAAAATAACAAATAAAAAAACCTCACCAAGGTAACCCATGTTAGGTGTTTTGTTAAGATGTACGACATTTTTCAGAAATTTATATGTTGGTGTCTAAAAGAACGGCGACTGAAAATGTTTTCAAACGTCTAGCAAGCTCAAGAGTATTTTGTTCGTTTGCCCAAATAAAACATGTGGCAAACGATCACTTTTAATTGAGATGTTCAAATGTCAACAATTTTAATTTTAAGTTAGTAGTTAGTTATTACTTAGATTGGAAAAAAAACGCACCTACATAATATTTAAAGCTTTGTACATATGACAAATGGTTTTATTCGTAGTTAAGTGGCATCTCTGGCAGTACTAAACATTTGGTATCGGAGATAGCGCTCTGCAAGTGTTTGTACCCTATCCTAAGGGTATATTTAGTTTGATACATAGTTTGTAACATAGAGAAATATTATAGATAGAACCAATAAAATATATAAATATATAAATGATCAGCATCACTGGCCGAATCGATTGAGCTACATATGTCCGTCCGTCTCTGTGTCACCAGTTTTTGGGACTTAAATTTTGAGCTAGGTTGATGAAATTTTGTAAACGAGGTCCTTTCAAAAGTAAGCAAAAAAAAAATCCGCCCCTGACACGCCCCCTTTTCAAAAAAATCATTTTTTCAGTATTTTCATATGGACCTTAAAACTTACTTAAGCAAATAGGTAGATATATTGGTACCCGACATATCTTTCATACACAGTATACGGCCACGACTTCGTTTTAGGGGCGTTTTTTGTCCAAAAAAACTGATTTTCCACAGTTTAATCAAAATAAAAGCATCTTTTAGGAACAGAGTACAATATATGTTGAAACATTTTTTAAATCTGCCCACTACCACGCCCACTTATTGAGAAATTTCGTATTTTGGAGTAATTTTATAAGATATTTGAAAAAAGTTGCTTAAGCACCAATATACGGAAGAAGAAGCTATGTGTTTAGGAAAGGGATAGGGTATCAAACGATCCGCTCCACACGAATTGTAGTCTTTTCATATGTTTTATAATATTAGTTGATAGTTAATTTCAATATTCCTACCGATAAAATATGTATACAACTAAGAAAACAAAGACATTGCATTTACAAGTTATTCTCCAAAGGTTTGCACTCCACCAAGTTGACAGTATCGAAGTGGCGATAGACTAAAAACTATAAACTACTTTTGTGATTCTGTTGGGCTTTATACATTGTGATTTATATGCAGCGAGCTCGTCTGGCTTTTGATTTATCCGCTATCAAGCTATGAGAAAAAGGAGTGGTTATTTCTTTGAAATGCTAGCCGTAACTGCGGTCCAAGATGCTAAGAATCTGTCATACAACAGGAAAACCTGGAGGCAACTGGAGCCTATAGTAATCAAGAGGATTAAGGAGAAAAAACTCAGTCTCGATGACTGCATAGCTAGTAATGTGGGAAAGCACTAAGTTCTAGACAAAACGAGCCCACGGTAAGTACATCTACCATATCATGCAGTTCTTAACTGGACACGACGGCTATCGTAAATACATAAATACATATGTATGTATGAATCTACATACATGGCATGATAGCTCATTTTTTGCTCGGAATGTCCAGATCAAGAGGAAAGGATAATTCATTTAGAGGTAATTTTTTGGCTATGGATTTTTGGACAGATGACACGTGAGTAATTTCTGGTGGTAATCTGTAAAAACAAAGAGAGACATGTTCAAACTTATTGTTATAAATGAAATGCTGTTCGTTGGTCATCATATCAGTTGAGAACAGTTGAACCGATTTGGCTCATTTTTTAGTTGCTGAAGACCCACTTAAATTCTGAACCATAAGATGGATGTCCATTATCCGCCTAGGTATTTAAGACGTCATAGTCCAGCAAATTTCATGGTTTACTTCTGTCAATGCTGCAAGGACAACATCACTGATAGCCACTAAAAATAACAGCGGTGACAGTATGCATCCTTGACGTACTCAGCTTTGGACTTCAAATTCTTCTGACACCTTGCCAAGACGTGACACTTACTGCCCTCATTCGTAGCCTCAATAATAGCTGAGTTTTTCTGGGATACCTGCGGAAACTCTTCGCTATCCCAAGCTCTCTGTATTAGCGGATGCAGCAAGTCTGCCGATATGTTTGGCGCCGCTTGAAATAGTTCGGTAGGGATGCCATCAATACCCACCGCTTTGTTTTTGTTGAGGGACCTGATCGCTGTTATGATTTTCGTTCTTACTGGGAGGTGTAGTGCGGATTCGGGAATTCGTTGCTTTGGTATACCTGTCAGTATTAAACCTGGCATTGTTTAGCAAGTTTGAGCGGTTGCTATTGACAGATGCAGTGCGAAGGCGTATATGAGCTACCATAAGATGGTGATTGCGTTCCTGTCCGATGTCAGCTCCACTTCTGTTTCGGACGTCTAGGAGACAATTTCTTAAGCGGCGGCTGATAGCAATGTGGTCGATCTGGTTGGATGTTCGCTGCCTATCAGTCGAGACCCAACTGATCTTGTGGCAGCTGTTATGCTCAAACAACGTACCTCCAATGACTAGGCGGTTGGTATTGCAGAAGTCCACAAATCGTTTCGGTCTCCAAGGCCGTGAACTCCCATCAAGTGTTTGAGCATAGTGTTGTCGCGACCTACCTTGGCATTGAGATCCCCCATCACAATTACGATGTCTCCATTTAGTGTCTGGTTGAAGACGACGCCTAAATGACTATAGAAATTGTACTTTTCATCCTCAGCCGCGTCATCGGTCGGAACGTAGCACTGTATTATGGTGACTTTCCTTACTCTACTCTGTAACCTGGCCGTCAATATCCGATCACTAAAGAGCTTCCAGGATATGAAGCCCTGCGCTGCTGGAGTTAACACCAGCCCCACTCCGGACCTCCGTGGACTTCCAGCTGGCTTAGCAGAATAGAGCATGACAGTGCTTTTTGTTGGGGAGATGTATTCCGATCGTTGTCCGTCTTTGATAGCCAAAGGTCGTCTACAAGTTTTCCGTCCGTATACGAGGCGTTTTGTTGCGTTTCGGAGCAATTTTTCATTTTACGATTGAGGTTTGCTGGGCCCCGTACCAACTGACACTAATCCTGCTTTGTGGCGCAGGAAACTCGCTGCTCTACCTCTCCCGTTAGCAATTTCCAAAGAAATTCCCAGATGGCACCACGAGAAGGTGGGAGTAGGGCTTACTAACAGAGCCGCTAGATTTTCGGCTGCAATGTCACTTTCTGGTAACTAAGCGAAACAGCACCTATCGGGAGAGCTTACTCCTATACAACAATACTTGAGTAAAACTTTTTAAATTCGGTCGGAATTGGAAATTTTTATTATCTACTTTAATTCGTTTTCAAAAAATTAAACCAAAGTCAATGAGAGCATTTCAAATTATAGCTATAAACTAATGAAGTTGCTTCCACGGAAAAAAGGAACTAAGGAAAACTGTTGGGCTTTTCCCGCCCATAAAATTGCCTTCAATTCAATTACGTCTTTATTATGTATTTTTTCCGCCTTCTGTGGTCAATTGATAAACATTTTGTTACAGATTTAATACTCCAACACTCTATCCTCTCCTGATCGATATTTTAGGTTGCAACGTGTCTTATTGGTTACTCCTAGTGGCTCTCGCCGAAACTAGGAAAGGGCAAAACAACGTGTGCCAGGAGAACAAGTAAGAAATATAAACATATTTTGCTTTTTTCTGATTCTTTGAATTGTGTCATATGGAGAGTACTATGTGTCTATCCTTATCTCTTCCCATATCTGGTCTTACAAAAGCTAGGCTTCCAAGCCGTTGCTTGTAAAAGCTATTTTGATTTCCTCAACTCCTACATATCCTGGGGCGGAATCCTCTAAGCTGATAGTTGATAGTCGCATTTTTGATAGTCGAAGTTGATAATCACACTCTGTTAGCTCTCCGTAAAACGATCACAAAAATTTATGTAAAACTTGGTAGCACAGTTTTTCGGAATGTCATTTTCTTGTCAGTGATATCTGCCTGTGATTTATTAAATAAATAAAAATGTAATTTAGCACATTATGTGTAGTTAGCATATTATTTATATTAAATGAAGTGTGGAAAAATTAGTTTGTGACTGATTTTGAGGCTTTTAAATCGCTTGTTCCGGAAGAGGCACATTGTATGAATAGCAAATATTGTGTAGGGCAGCACAAACGCTAACAATTTCAACTACCCTTGACGGTGCATATCTACATTTTCTTTCGACGAGTATTATACGCCATCGACATAAAAAAAGAAGCATAGAATGATGCTAGAAGATGTTTATAGCATACCCACTTTTTAACTACCCAATACAGCGTTCAACAATGCTTCTGGCCTTAGAATGGACTACGTTAAACTGAGTCTCAGGTGAACTTTCTTCAGCGCTATCCTATATTTTTCAAAGAAAAATACTTTGGTTGATTCCATCGAGACAAAGTTAATGAATATTGGACACAATTTTGACTGCATTTTCTTAATAACTCTAGCAGTGACTCTAGTGATAGTACTTTGCCCCATTGGTGCAAACCAGTCAGCATCAACTTGCCTTTGGTAACCTCCACCACCAAGTAAATTTATTGTTGCAGTCAATTGCAGAATTGGTTTTATATATGAGCCCTGTGTTCCATTTGTCTAACAGCCGTAAACCATACATAAAAGCTTCCTTTGTCAATCGAACATTTTTTAAAAATTTAAATAAAAAAATATATATGTATATGCATTGGTTGGTACCTACTTGCATTGGATTTATAAGGTCAAAACTATTTGAGTTTTTTCTCAAATTACACTAATAAATGTAAAACACAGATGAAAGTGACACCTAAATAGCTATCACACAAAAACGATAGCAAAAATGTGATAATCACGGTGATTGTCACCTTAGAGAGAGCAAAAGTGATGATTGTGATAGTCAACTATCAACTATCAGCTTAGAGGATTCCGCCCCTGGTAACCAGTAGAAGCTGACTCTATTATTATCGCCCAGTGGACGGAGTGGAAATGCCTTTCCTGCGATAACTTCTTTAAGGTTGAGTTAGACACATCTTTCGAAAGCATGAACATCGGATTGGAAGGTGCTGAGAAATATACCTATAAACTCCTGCTTTGTTTCTCAAATTTGTATTAAAGCATTTTGTTTATTTTTTTTGAAAATATCATATTTGGCCTATCTGGAAGTTAAGGAAATGATTTACTAATTCTCCATATACATAGTTTCTCTCTCCAGCAGTATATGGGACAGTTCTCATGACTCGTGTCTTAAACGTTAATCTTTGCAGTTTGCACACCATATGCCCATGGGTGTATATTGCAGCCTTCACATATTCTCCTCCTAGCAGCGTGCTAACCAGTGTTAAGTCTAGATATCTAACTGGTTTTAGTGGTTCAATGACAGTTTCGCTTATTGTTGGCTGCATGCGGATTGTGTGCCTGTTCCTAGTTAAAGGTAGGATTAATGTTTAGTCTAGCTCCAAAGCGTTTCTTCAAATTGTTGCCATAATTTCGTCCATTTCAGATTTCGTCCAGTTGTGGACATTTTTTTGCGAGGTTAAAAAGACTTAATTACGCGTATCTCAGCATAAACGAAAGTATTGAAGAAGCAAAGACAATAACAACCGGAAATGATTCCGGAAACTACATAAGGACACATCCTGTAAAGCTGCTTGATTTGGATCTCGTTGAAATGCGCATATGATTTGCAAAAAAATATGCTGGTCTTATAGTTTTACATAATGCAAATGCATTATTCGCAAAGGATAGCCGCCATTGATATACTTATGTATATGTGTACCCATATTTATGTATTTTTTTTATTAATGCCAACGGAAAAAGAATCAAAATTGTTATCGCGATCGACAGATGTTCTATATTTCTACGTGCATTTTACCGGGCATCAAGGGTACAAATCTCTTCAATGTCACACGTAACCCTCTGTACGCTCCTCCTTGTCTTTTCTCTACCTAAAAGGACCACAATGCGTGTGCATATATGATGTTGATGATGGCCTCCTATTTATGTGTCCCAATGAGTAATAGCACAGAGTACCACTGTAGATGAAGCTTCACACGATGAACAAACAACAACCGCTCAAACAACAAAACAAAAAAGAAGAAAAACCAAACACACATACAAAGCGGCGTGTAAAAATCCAAAATCCAGCCAGGAACGTAAAAAATTACACATCCAATGTTTAAATCATTGCGTGCTATCACACAGATGAATCTACCAGATTGCTGATAACATTCAGCACCACCAGTGAAACTGAAAGGATCAAACAATGGAACTCGGTGAGCATAAGTGGGCACTACCATGGTTAGGTTAGGGCTACATAACATTATAATCATCACATGATGATGAATTCGTTTGTTTTCGACGATCTAAAAGAATTTGAAGTGCATGAGACAGGCCAACAACATAAAGGCAGCTACTATGCGCCGCTGCTGGTCCTCTCGTTGGTAGGCAGGGTAAAGTACTCTACCTATACCTACTATGTTAAGGATGAAGAGCCACCATGGTGGTTAGATTATATAACAAAATTTTGTTTATCGATTTCAATCGTACACCCCATTGACCCATGTACCTTCGATGTCGTGTGCTTTCTGTAATATGTAAATATATTTATACATATATTTATATACGTTTGACTATATGAAGGGACTTAAAAAGAAATTTGGTTTTATGTTAGTTTAAACACAAAGGCGCAAAGTAGAGTACATTTTAAAATTATATTAGCACGAATCAAAGTGTTTTAATAATTATAGTCGACATAAAGTCCACTGTATTGGTATTACTTCGCGTAGATGTTAAAGTCATCGAAACTTTATATTACTATGTCTGTTCCCGAACTGGCTAAAACTAAGTTAATCTATGTAATTTTACGAAAAGTAAAATGCTGCGAATTTTAGTTCAAGGAATTTTGTTGGTCAAATTTATACAGATTTTTTGTTCAACATACATGCATATGTATGTGGACATTTGTCTTTCTTTGGAAGAATTTTGGTGCAGAAGTGCGGGAACAGACCTCTTATATTCAATCTGGAGCTAGCGTTAAATGTCATCTGTCATTTCCGTAAAGAACATTCGTCAAGAAACAAAACTAAACTAAAAACACACTTTTAGGTCCTTTTGACTGAAATTTTAATTTTTAAGTTTGGTATAACTAGCCAGGAGTTGAAGACGAGTTTTGAGCACCTTTTGTAACTGATGACACACTTTTTAAAATAGTAAGACTTTGACTATGGCTTAAAATTTAGCAAAGACATATTTTTTTTGGGAAGAAAGAAAGTAAAAGGAGAAAATAAGCGTAATTTTCACTTTGACACAAATAACGATTAGGGCTTTTTTTTGGCGTTGGAAGGTGGGAATCTTTTAGAGACGATAACAATCCCGTAGTCAAGAACAGTGTGGGATAGCGATTTTCACTGCATTTCATAGTCGCTCCTGTCTTGGTTCCTCCTTCATGATAGTAGCCACGGTTTCACTGATTGCTTCCTAAGCCTCTTGCGTGCTTAGTTTCAATCTGATTATGTTCTCTGGGGTTACGGGCTTCATGATATCGTGGACATTGGAATATTATGTGTTTCACTGCTTGTGTGAACTATGGACAACTAGGGTTGTCCTCATGGCCAAATTTGTAGACGTATGCTTTGAAACAGTCATGAGCAGTAATCTGCGTCAGGTAGAAGTTCGGCTCTCCATGCTTCTTATTGATCCAAATGTGTATTATTGGCCATCAATCTCTGCGTCCATCTATCATTGTTAAAAGAGTTCCATATCTGCCATTCTTCCAGGACTTGTACTTCGTGGTCCTGCACTTCACTTTGACGCGTTGTCCTGCTGGCGCTATATTTCCATTCGGCTTCTATAACGAGGAGATCTATTGTCGTAAGCTGCATCTGTATTTCCACTGTATGATTTCGTTATTATTATTCCATATTTTATAAACATTTTGTTTTTGGTAGTCCGATGTCTGGTGCACAGGTGAAGTAAAATCACCTGCACACTAATAGTAATGTCTGAGTAGATATATCTAGAAACTCAAGCATCTCTAAAATACCAGAACTTGACAGCACTTTTGCGATACATGTTTCCAAACAACGAAATGGAATCATTGGAGTTCACATGGAAACCTATTGCCTATATAAAAAGAGGTTGACAGAAGCCTTGGAATATATTTTGGTAAGAAGCTTTGACAGATGGACTTTAATAAGAGACTGAGCTGAGCTCATAGAAAATTGTACTGAGGTTATCATTTTAAATTGGGTTATATATATGTACATACATTCATATTATAAAACATAAAAAATTATCGACATTTATTTGATAAAGATTAGATTTTTCCTTTGTTGGTCGTAACTGCGGTTACCATAGTAAACTCTAAAGTTCCAAATTTTGCCTCTAAGCAATTCGAGTTGTATTAGCGATTAATGCGAGTATAGTATTCGGCTTATCCATTCACATTTTCAACTTAACATATATAGCCTAAAGGAGAAAGCATATTGATTGATATCAAACGATCTAGGCGACCAATTCACCGGTCACTGAATTATTCGCGTAATAAAGCCATAGTTTTACAGACTGTGAGGCAAATAGCGCCATATAAGGGGCACCATTGGCACATTTTCTTCGGCCTCGTTCTTGAAGAATATGGACCGATCATTACACCACCTCATAAATCACAGCAAACCGTTGTCTTATATAGATATAATGGAAACTCTTCAAACTCTCTTTGGGTTGCTTTTAAGCAAAAATACGACACCTTTGCTTATTGAAATACCCATTAAGCCAGAAATGTGCCTCATCGCTAAACAAATTGTTTGTTCAAATAAAGTGTCAAACAAAACCAAACAAAATATCATGATATGTTAACACCACTCACGTGTCATCTGTCAAACCGATCCATAGACAAAACAGTGCCTCTAAATGAATCACCTTTATGACTTGCAGAAGCTGTAGCGACTAGAAGGAAGCGGAGACCCTTGGTCACTCTCTTTTCTTACTCTAGGCAATCATCGGAAAAACGTTCAAAACTTTTTTAAAGGTCTAAATCTTTCAGCTATTTATATAGAGAATTTCATGGTTCCAGTATCCATTTCCAAGGATCCAGAACCTAGCACAGTAGACTTATGGTTAATGGCATCCTCAACGAACGCTGAACAAACCACCCATGTACAATGTAAACAATGCTTAAAAGATTCATTGTGGATTCACTTATGCGATTGATTTAATAACCACATATCTACCTACTTAACGGTTAAAAGCATTCAAAAGCTGATCTATAAACGACATGAGGCACGTGTGTTGTTACAATCGATACCATGAAATATTTTCTTTCCATAAATTAAACTATTTCCAGTAAAACATTCAAACAAATCAAAACTAAGAAAAATCCCTGTCAATCGTGTATTCCTCTTTTTAGTTTTGGATTTCTTAGAACTATCTCGAACAAGGCATACGTCCACATGTAGTTTCCTTAAAATGAACATTTACACATCTTGACAAGGGTACACCCCGCCAACTAGGTAACAATAAATCCTCACGAATCATATCTCCCATCAAATCCATAAGTAGAAAATCTCAATCAAGATATACTCGAACAATGTAGATAAATACGAACATGTCCTTACCGACTGCACAGCAGCAGCAACACTACCTCTTCTAATACTCCGAACGTTGTTGGACGAAAGATGACCCGTCGATTAAAATCTTAATCTCACTTCTCTATGAAGAGCAGAGCCCTTGCTAATGTCTTTGCGCATTGTGCGCTTTCTCTTACAAAAGGAAAGATACTTTTTTTTGGCGAAGCAGAAGAGAATGTCCCAGATTTAAATAAAACGTTTGATCTGAGATAAACAACAACACAGATCCTGATTTCACATCAGGCGGACGCATTAACACCTCTAAACAAGCTATCGGGCGGGTTCCTCCGCTATGGACCTCAAACAAAAATGTGGCAATGCCAAAATGTTGAGACAAGAATGCTATCAAGATCAATCGGGAATGCAGTACTCATCTTTGTCCTTTCTGTTGTCTTCGCTGAATGATAGTCGGGCTCGGGTGTAGCTATTGTGGCTTATTGGCGGTCAACATTTTGCGTCCTTTCTTCTATTCCTTGTAAACAAAATGTGCACCAATCTTAGATTGAATCAATGGAACAGTGAATGTATGCGATTGTGGGTTGTCCTTGAAATTCGATGTAAGTATAATTGCAATAGGTACCTTTGGAGTTTTGTGAATAGTGATTTATATGCGGTGGACTCTTATCAGAAGTCGGAAAATAGGAAGTGGTTAATTGTTATTTTTACAGCAATCGACGAATTGGCATGTGTTGAATGCAGCTGCTTTGACAACAAAACGACGGAAATTAATTGATCATCTGATGGATTTTCTTTTGGAAACTGAGAGATATTTTGATTTACTTTACAGCAGATCAAATCTTTGAAGGCATTCTCTGCTGATTCCGTCAGGTGGGCCTTGTCCACGGTAAAATGCATTTCCTCTATCATTGGAACTATTTAGTGTGCATCTGTTATGATTCGCATGAACTTTTTAAATGCCTGTTTACACAATAACTTTGACAGCCGTATTGAAGTATTGAAGTCAACTGAGAACACTTGCACTTGTGTCACTAAATAAATCTGACCGACGAAAAGCGACAGGGGAAAAACTATTCTATTGACCATCATGACTTGCACCCTACCCGCTATGCAATTAAGCAATTACATTCGTGTTCACTCCAACACCAAATTGATTCAAAATATTTCCCTTAAATCGTTGTAACCCTACCCTCAAATGGCACCCAACATTTTGAGGACATCAATTATACATACAAAACACAAGGGTCCAACACCAAAATTATACTTTCGTCGGCCCAATTATTACCGAGGAAAATGGTAAACATTCACGGATTCCTTGCCCACTGACGTAGTAAATCTAAGAACAACAACTGTGTGTTGTAGCCACAGCCAGATACAAAATATGTATCTTAAACACTCTGCAATCAGTTGATCTTGTTTGTGGCGCTTATCAAATGCATCTACAAATAAACACGAGACCGTAACGCGTTGCATCTCGTTCCTTCAATAAAGATGATGATTTTATTATTTTATCTAGATCGGTAGTTCTTCGTCTGTAGCACTTGTGTTACCTTTGCTCCAGCTCATGTGTGTAGTGTATTTGCTGCTGGTGAACTCGAAGCAATTGACGCTTTATCTAGATCTAAAAGAGGAGACTTCAAATCAAAACGTTCTCGCGTTCGTCTAAGTTTTGAAGCCCATTTTCTAGTGTTGAAAAATTCCCAAACGATGGTCATTTGTTTAAGCAACGATTGATTGTTTCCCCACAAATGTTTAATCAATTATCTGCTAAGTGGAAATTATGGTGAAAAAAAACCCAAAGATAAGAATTTTAGTTTTTTTTTTTTTTTTTTTTTTTTTCGAAAAATCTAATCAAGAAGAAGCGTGAAAAGTTTTAATCAAACTTTACACAAGACGCAATCGAAAATCGAAATCGATTGTAAGGTTCATTAAATTAATTGCGTTGCTATTGCTCTAGCAGCGGATCAATTAAAATATTGGTGATGATATTTTTTTTTCCTCTTTCAAAAAAGGTTAAACTTTATTTTATTATTAAATCACGTTGATAATAATATAACACTTTCGTGGAAGATTATCGACGATTTTAAACTGTGCGCGCTATTTATCGGTGGGTGATGTTATCGATTGGACGAATTTATTTCTCAGTCACAGAGATAATAATGCAATGATTTATTTCTTTTATTTATTTTTGGAATTATATGTGGACAGTTTTTTTTTTTTTTTTTTGAGAATAAGATGGACTGATAGATAAGTGAAATTTTAAATTGGAAAATAATTTGGGAAGATACCACATATCTAATGTTTAATTTTTGTGATTATGATTTTTAAAGGAATTATATTCAACTGGATTTGAAAGAAAGCATTCTGGTTATTAGAAGTTCAGAAATATTACGGTATCTATGAGTACTTCAAAACCCATATTAATATAAAAGATTCGAAAATATTAAATGGTTTTCTAGAATGGGTTTACGTAAGTTGTATAAAATTCTGAAACGTTGAAGGATATTTCCGACCTAAATTGTAACTTTTGCCTTTGGTGGCAATTTGACTTAACCGTATAGTCTATAAGGTCCTATATACGGAAGATAGGACAGCCAGACCGTCGTAAATGATTTTTAAGAATCTTTTTCATGAAATCAAATAGTCTTGGATGAGGGGCTCGCAAGAGATGGAGCTGTGAAAAAGCGTTGATGGTATTTTCTGATATTCGAAGTCAGAGTCCCATGCACAATAGTCTAATGCACTAACCTAAAAAAAAGATAAAGATGTACATATTTAGATAATTTGTTTAAAAGTATAAAAATGTAAAACATTTGCATAATGTTTATGTTATCAGTTCACAAAAATATTTTTTGTCAACCAAACGATTTTACTTCATTATAAAATAGGTAAAGTGAATCCTGAAATTGTCCGTTAGTTCTCTGACTTTTCCTTATTTTGCTTCCTGGTGCCTTTTTTCGCTCATCGGCGCGAGCGTTTTTCCGGGAAGAATTTTTCAATACAGAGCAGTTTTATCAGCACTATTAATCTAATCCGGCCTGAGCGAATGTTCCCTTTTGTACTTATGCATGAAACATTTTCAGGAATGTGCTAATATCTTCTTAATTAGCTTAATTAGCTTAAAGTTTTTGAACGCATCCATTTGTTTGCTCTTCCTTAAATTGTTTGTAGCTTTGGTTTTTAAGAATTTTTTTTTTCTTCACATATTCGATCATCAAAACATTTTTTATCAGTGGCTAGTTTGATGAAGTTTTATACTCAATTCCAAGTGTATTTGCTCCGCTGATTTCAAATTTAAAGTTCATTTTCCAGTGGCAGTTCCAATTATTGAGATATGAAGGAGCGAATTTTTTACAAAAAATAAGACACTTTTCAACCTAAAATCGTTTATTACACTCAATTAATTTGAATTAAACATTCTTTTTTAGGACTTCCTTACATGAGTCCACACAGAAGAACTACGCTAAAATTTCTAGCAATAGTCAGCCTCAGCCATCATATATTTGAATATCATTTCATATTTGATTTCAAGTAATCTTGGCATCGCTCTTCCATAGTGCGAATGTCCTCATGGAATCATTCTCCTTGTTCTTAGCTTCAATTACCCAGATTTTCGGGAAAACGTACTAAACTGAAGAAGAAATGTAACTTAATGTTCATGTTGCATCCAAGTCCATAAAAGTGCAGCATAAGTTCGTCAATGTGTTGAGTGTAGTCCAATAAATTTTTCTCTACCCAAATGAGCTCATTCCATGCATGTTACTAGATTCCTTTCTTTTAATCGGGGAGCTAAGAGTTCTGATGCAAATTTTCTGATCAAATCATCTAGATCATTTTGATTGAACGATCTAATGGCGTTAAAAATCGCTATCATTGCCATTCTCACTGCCTGCTGGAGGTTTTTGGGGTGCTAGATTGGATGTACTGGTTGGAACTGTGGTACTGAGTCGTCACTAGAACTCAGAACAAGTCTAATAGCAAAATGTAAACGAGGATACATACAATAATTTTAGTATTTGGATTTCCTTAAAAAAAAAATAATCCAGTGCTATAGAGCAGCGAGTTCTCAGAGCACTGTTCATGCGAACACCAGCATTAGGCAGAGTAGGAAAGCTTTATTTAGTGCCTTAAGAAGAATAGCCAACACACTTTTTACTTGTCACTTGCCTTGCGCCTATAAATCGTAAGGTAAATACTGGTTTTGTGCAGATTTTTGGCCTCGAAATTTTGATGAATTAGAAATTAAGATTTTAAAGAAGTCGGAGAAAGTGTCAATTTAGTCTGTCTCTGCGTTTAGTTGAACGGACGGGTTTTGTTCAAACGTCATAAATAGGGTCAGTCGGCTAGTCGCTAGAGGGTAAATTTTATTTTAGCTCTAATATTAATCGTACTTTACTTAGAGTCAATTTTTAAAAATATCTCATACTTGATTTACGAGTAAATTAGTCAATATTTCTTTCAAAAATTGTTAATAATCATTCTTTACTAAAAGCGAATTTGGCCGATTCGGACGAAAACCGCTATTACGATTTCATCAAAATTCCACAGTAAGGTCTCTAAAATTATTTTTTGACCAAACGTGGTTTTAATAGTACTTATGACCAAACTTGGCTTATAGGCAATTTATTTTAAACAGATTAACTGATTTCATTAAAATTAAACATTTAATCAAAAATAAAATAGCTTATCAATTGTTTGGCCAAAAGTGCGAATAAAGATACTTTTTCTAAGATTAAGAGGTTAGAGTCATTATAATCGAAAATTGCTCCAACGATTTTGTTTACATATATGTATATACACTAAAGTTTGGTAAAGTTCTATAAGACAGCGTGGATGGTTTTTGGCTAAAGTTTTGAATAATGGTACTTTACTTCTAGCCAACTTAACAAATCTTTTTCTCGTGAGCAACTGTAACAATTTTGGTTAAATTAAAATACTTCTGACAAGTACCTACATATGTATTAAAAGATAGCATACCAGCTGATAATAACGGTACTTTACTTAACGGAATGCCCTTTTCCTCGTAAACGATTTCAAACAATTTCGTTTAAATTGATTTCGAATACGTGGAGAAGATTTGTTAGGTCACAAAAATTGAGAGAGAATTTGGCGGTCTTAAGGTGCTATTATTTTAAGATCTAACCCACAAAATATTTACATGGGTGCTTCGATAATTTTTTTTTTCCCAGGACACTCCACCAAATACAAGTGTTTCAACGGGTTATAAGTGCTTATATAATTCTTTCTTTCTTATATGATTCTTTTCTGTACATGTACTCGCATTCTCCGAAATACGCTTCGCCCAGACTCTTTAACTAAGCCACACATTAAAATCAAGTCTCAGATTAAGAAATTCCAACCTGTAATAACTCTGAATCTATGACGCAAATAGACAACACAAATGGCACTTTGCTCAAAGGGTTTCATGATTTAATGACCGACAATTAAACTGATTCCATTTGTTTTATGAAGGACCTCCGTCAGATAAAATAAATTATTTTCGTTCTTTTTTTTTTCTTAGGCTGTAGAGATAATAACTGATTTGGTAATTTCATTTCTCAGTTATATGCTTCCATTGTTCTACGTTCCGTGAACTCATAAAATCTCCATAGTAGCGTCTCCATACATCCTTGGTCCATGGTCATGCCGTGAACAGGCTTTCCCTCGTGCATGAGACATTAGATTGTGAATGTTGGTCCACTGCTATAAAACCGAGATGAAAAAAAAAATCAGTTTATGTACGGTTTTTATTATTCTTCCACCCCCCGGAAAGGAGGGGCGCACAAAGTCAAGGATTAATAGCTACAGAGCAATGTGAGTGGCACCTTCAGTGTACATATAACCATCCTATAAAACTCTCTCTAGCTACAAAAATAATCCGTTTATTTTTTTTTTATACTTGAATCTTTCTCCTGAGTACGATAGCTCCATTTTATTGCTTTTGCGGTCACCGTACCTGTGCGCTATAGGCCATACAGCATGTGTAATTAAGGTCCTTTGTCTAAATTGCTTTTTCGTTAAAAAATCATTTCTTCTTTGGAATGGTGTCACAATATGTGGTTTAAAAAAAAAATGTATCGAGAAGTAGATACAGGTTCTTGAAATGGTGGGAATTCTTTCGCGAGGAGCGATTTTGAAGTCTTTGTTTGCAACTGTGTATAAGTAAAGTAATGAAATCCGAAAAATAGAGAAAATATTTTAAGAATAATTTTAATTTCCTTATTGCTTATTTAAACAAAAAAGTTTTGAATATTATGACCCTTTGTATAGCAAAAAAATAACAAATTATTCTCTAACAAATTTTTGTATAATATAACGAGGACAATTCCGCTTATTTTCAATTTTTTTTCAATTTTAAAGGTTTTTATTGAACAAACAAATAACACTTATGCTAGGCAAAAACACTTAAAACTAGCTTAAATAACTTGAGTAACTTATTCTAACTTACTGGTCCTATGCGGGCGCTCTAAGCTAAACTTAATTCTTAATCTATGTCTTTCGACTTAATTATAGAGATTATTTTATTGTAATAACAAATATGACTAAGAAAAAGAGTTTATTATAAAAACTTAGTGAACGGACTTGTTTTTTAATTAAAACTATATATGTAAAAGCTTACATACTACCTTAAAATAATGTTAAACTACCTTATTTTTGTTGCCAACGGGCTTTTTATATTTTGTAATTTTTTTGGTGCCAACGGGCTTTTTTGATTTTTTTTTTTTTTTTTTTTTTTTTTTTTTTTTTTTTTTAATGCCAACTGGCAATTTTTTTTTTTTTTTTTTTTTTATATATACATTTTTAAACTTATCCGACCTACCTACTAAAAAAAAAAAACCTATGTAAGCCAACCACAGGCATATAAAGATATATACATCGGCCAGTTTTGCGTGTTCAACCTACCCCGGATCTAAGTGAATCGACGAGGGAGTTCGCTCAATAAGCCACCAGAATTGTTGGTGCTGCCGTTCAACGTCTTTAATATCGCGCTCCGAAACCGACCGACTAAACCGGAGTCGCTCTATAGCGCTTGGTATGATGTCTCGCTCGTAGTTGAGCCGCCTATCCACAGTTTTTCGGGCTACATGGAAGAGTATCGGAACCGCCGCTCTATCCTGAATCAAACCTGCCTGATCGTAATAGAGAAAAGCTTCTGGGGGGACAAAGCCGCTAAGGCGCACTCTCTCATGGTACATATTATTGGGGTAAAAAGCCCCGGAGATCAGGTTATTCATCGAGGTCATTGCTCTTGCAATGTGCCTTCGAGTCATCTTGATTAAGAAATTGTCCACTCTTATCAGACTCGCTTTGTTGTAAAGGATCTCGTTGGAATAGAATTTTATGTACTGAGACTCTGGTGTTCTGTACAAATGAAGGCAAGTCCGAAGGCAGGCCCTCTCAAACACCCGAATCCTTTCCATCCTGCTTGCCCCTATGTTGAACCACACAGGACATCCATATGCGATCATGGGCCGAATAAGGGCCATGTAGCAGATTACCTTCACCCTTGCATCGAGTTGGCTGCTATAAAACAGTCTCTTTGTAAGAGCGAAAGCGCCTCGGGCTCTGGTTAGAGCAATATCTACATGTTTATTAAAATATAGATATTGGTCTAGCCAAATCCCCAGGTATCTGACTACATTTTGACATGCAAGTGGACGTCCGTGCTCTCCAACAATAGAGAACTTTCGCCAATTCTTCCTGGTATCCCAAGAGGCCCCAGACAACGGCGTTCTGAAAAGAATGGTCTCAGACTTCTGGACTTCCAGTCATCGCAATATCGCTGAATCTTATCGAAGTCACGCTGCAAGAGTGTTGCAATGACGTCAATCTTAGGTCCTGATCTGTACGCGATCAAATCGTCCGCATACGCTATCACGTCTGGAAGAGATCCTATCAGATCAGCCGTGTAAATATTAAATAGGATCGGCGAATTAACCGCCCCTTGTTGCAGACCATTTTTAATTTCGAACGTTCCAGTGGAAGTCACGCTGACAATTCCGCTTATGATTTACATGACATGCATCTTGCAGAAAAGAGTACAATGCGAGTCTTCCCACACTAATCCGCTTATAAAAACGTTGTAGGATGCAACTGCAAATCCCTTCAATACCATGGACATTGATCGCGTCCTACATACATACATTCGATTTAATGTCAAACGCAAATTTAGGCTTTACTTTCTACGGCTATAACAACCTTCAAGGGACCGAAGAACTTGGCCGTTATAAGCGATTTTGACTGTACATATTTACATTCAATTCTCTGGAATAGATTACCCAAAATTTTGTATTAAATTTAGGTTACGAAGCAACTCTTTTAATTACTCCACGACTGCACAGACCACAAACAATAGAAACAAAGGGATATCTACATACGAGTATACCCCAAATATTAGAAACATGAATATCAATGAAATATGCGAAATGAAAAGCACTTACTACGTGAATGTATGCATCTGTTAAAAGGACGTTTGACCAAATACATCAACACAAATCGTGTGTCCAAAAAGGGTCGAATTTCGATGATTTTCAAAAAGGGAAATCGGAGGGTCCTTGGCATCAAAATTTCACTTAGATTTAAGTAAATGTTTTTTATGCATTATGCTAAGTCGGCCCAATAGCCAAAGTGTGAATAAATCTTTAAAATCCGTAGAATTTCGCTTAAGGAATCCAAGCAATGATATCAAAAATTCAACATGAGAATCAAACGTGAACTTAGAGTCGAAAATGACTCCAAGATCTTTGAACTCACTGACAATCTTAAATAATTTATTGTTAATTCAAATATTTAGGAAACTCCTACTCGGACATTGATGTACATTTATTAGTGTTAAATTTCATATCGTTATAAAGACACCATTCAGAAAATCTATTAAAATTATATTGAAATTGAATACAGTTACTTATGTTTGAGACAGAGGAAAAAACTTTACATCGTCAGCATAAAAAAGACAATAAAATGAGCTTCAAATTGATGGTAGATCAATCATAAAGAGTATAAATAGAGAAGGACCTAGATGACTCCCTTCCGGAACATCGAAGGTAACAAAAATTGGCAATCTTTTGCTAGATAGGGCATGACCCATTCTAATAGTGTTCCGAATACGCCTCTAGTTTTCTCTCGTGAAATTTTAATGCCTTTTTTTACAGAACTATACAATTGCGGTACCCTAGTTTCGTGTAGGATACTACTCTGTCCTCAGCTAAAGGACCCAAAAGATCCCTGTTTTCCGAGAAATTATCTGATAAACCAAAATTGCAAAGAGATCCCTATTTACCGAGATCACTGTTTTACTCCTGATCGAGATTGGAACCATTCGGTTTCGGACTTTAATTAACCACGGCATACAGCAACCTTAGTATCTGCGTATAGATTTGGAATCACCATACTATACAGTTTAAAGATTAAGGCATTTTTGTTCAGTGAATTAAAAGCGGTTTTAAATCAACAAAAAAATAGATAAAAATTTCTTATCTGGGACGAGAGTACCCTGATCTACAACAGGCCTAAGACTCCTTCAGCAAGTTAAGTACAGCCGTAAAATGTTGTATGAGTCGTGCAAAAATTAAATATCACGATAGCTGGTTGAATCCGACGGGCACCCTTTCTTGTGGATGGGAAAAATCAATGACTTCTTGTACTCCTGTGGTTTCATTTAGTTTCAAGTACATTGTTGAATAGCTGGGCTAGTTTCTGGTTAAGCTCGTGAATTCTATACTTATTCTATACTATTATTTATAGTCCTATTAGTGCCTGGTAACGATCTTTTCCTATGAAAGTACGACTGTAGTACTTGTTTGTTTAATGTAGGCTTAGGTAGGCTAACAATATAACATTGGCTTATGTAGTTATTGCCATCACTGTTTCACCGATTTCTATAATAATCGGGTCTATTTGGGGTCGACCCCTGTCACTTCAGTAGGCATGTCTGGCCACATGAACATGAACAGGCGTTCAACAGCATGTGCAAATGACTAAGTTGTTTTTTGAAAGTGGGTCTCTTGTTCGTGCAACATTTCGCCCATTTTACGGTCGCCATAATTGTCCTTCCGTGAGTAAACATTCCACCAATACCTGTACGTGAACAAAACGCAAGATCTGGTGAAAATAAAATTTCCTGAAGGTCGTGTCGTCTTAACCCATGAGTATAGGACTGTTTCGGACTTTTCAATCTCTCGACTAGGTGTGCTGAGATACTCAGATCGAAATCTCATCTCGACTTAGAACTTTCTGTCAGAAGCTTGCAATAAAAATTCAGATAAATTGTAAAAGCGCTTTGTCAAACTATTAAATCTATCTGTACCCGAAATGAAAAAAAGCTGTTTCCAACCAGGTATTTGAATCTCACAATTTGAAATTCTATCGCATGGCTATTTCCGATACAGCCGATAGGTACTGCATTTGACAAAAAGACAGATTTTCCAATCTGCATTATATTATCAACTTCCGTTCAGTCTGAATGGGAGTGCTATAAAATAACCACACGAGAAGAATTTCCGATCGCAGATAATCTAAAGATATCCGAACCAACTCAATTATTTACATTTATCTTCAAACTGATTTGTCTTCTTTGTCTGTCTGCAATTTCAGTGGAACCAAGGTCGAAATACGATGGTGATCGCACAACTATCTGCCTTTATGGTTGATTTTTTTTTATTAATTTGGGTGACAGATTGAAGGGCGATTATCGATGATTTGATGCAAACGACAAACCAACTTCTGTCCTCCGCTTCTGAGTTCCAATTAATTTTGACTGAATCTTGTCAGAATAAATGACGAATAATAAATCATTATCTATTAATTCCTTTGTGGGGATTGAACTTAGTCAAAATAGGTAGATGAGCTAGAATAGACTCCACCTTCGATAAATTGTAGCGAGTTCCGATCTGTAAATACACAGGATTCGAACTTCAAGTTGAAATACGATGCAAGAGAACACTTCATTCATCGTTGACGGTGGCAGGACTAAAAACACACAATACACGGTATGGTTTTTCTTCATAACTATAGAAATTGCACAACTGGTGCATTTTCGCTTCTTGTGTGGCGTACTTAAGACACGCCACTTGAAATCGGTATTTGAAGTGGCTTAGCGCGTGCCTACAATCTGTTTCGAAATTCCGATGAATAAGAGTGCGACGCACTTGATAATGTTTTGGTTTTGTGTTCAAGAAGGGCACACATTCAAGGGTGGAACACACTTTTCCACACACTTGGTGGTTATAAACGGAGTGACTGTGGAAAGAATGGTGTTTGGCACGCGGGTGTTCCAGGCTCTGGTATTGTTCGCACAGGTTAATTGCAATGTTTTGTTGGTTTAAGTACCTATTCTTCTTCGGAAGTACGGGAATAAACAATGAATGTAATTTTATAGAGGAGTACTGCAAGTATATTTTGCATCCCATTTCGCTTGGAAAGAAAAATGTGACATGTTCCTCAGGAGGGAGAATACATCCTTATTCCATGATATGAAATGTACATCTAATGTAAGTGAGATATTCTGTGCGTACAAGTTCAACCTAATGTATTTGTAACTGACTCAGTGTTGAAAAACGTCTTCTACACAATTCAATTGCGCAAAGAGCATCAGCACTTACCGCATCCGTATCATAACATAGATATACAATCTGATGCGAACAAAATTAGTATGTGTATACGCAAAGAAAGTGATTTATAGTGTCATCCTCGTTATCACCAGGCTGCATGGCCGTAGATCTACTAAAGATCAATTAGGTGTCTAAAGCATGCGGTAGCGGAGACGCAAACCATCGAGATGAGTTATTATTCGAATTCATTGTCGACAATAGGTAGCTATACAAAATCAATCAGAAAAACGAAACACTAATCATGATTCATGACATCGACGACCTAAAAAGCACAACAGAAACGTCTAGACTGAGGAAAATCCTCTCCAAGGAATCCCGAAATCTGAGTTTTCTAAAGCTTTATAAGGGTAACTGAACTCAATTCTGTCCAGAATTATTAGAACTTGCTGAGCACATGCTGTGTACCAGTCACCGAACAAAATTATAGGTAATAAAACCCAGAACTGACTTTACTCACGCGAAACTTAAAAATAAACCGTGTTTTATTATCATCCAAGATCCATATGGATCATTGATTTCTATGCATTACAACAACAGTACGAGATCTTGCTCTCTATCAGATCTTTTTTCGAGATCCGAATAGCTAGTTCATGCTATTTCTCACTAGGTTACATTTTCATTCATGACTGTAGTGTAATTGTCCATGATAGTAAAATATCCATGTTGCCAGATTAGAATATATATACTATTAGCAAACCAAACGTTATTCAATTTATTTGTATGTTCAAATAAATTAATATTCAGCAAATAGTAATTAACAATGAATAATAACTTTGAATTTCTGAAACTTTGTAAGTGAGTAGTAACCATTGGAGGTGAGTTACCATTTCAAATCCGGTAAAATTCTTTTCTTAAAAAAATCAAATGCATCAAATTCTCATTAAAAAAGTATATTCTGTCGCATGGCAACTTTGTGCTTAATGAACTTTTCAAAAGTCACATTCTAAGAGAAGCTTTTACCACAACTCAGAACCTAAACTTTTCGTGGATCTGGACTGTTTTATTTTCAGCGTGTGATTTATATAGATCTTGGGTGATAATAAAACACGGCTATAGTCATCTCTACCTGGACCCATCCCAGCCCTCTCTTTCTTGACTCCGGATACCTGGCGCTCTACAGCCCTATCTGCACATAGCGGAACACCATGCATGTTCTTCCCAATACTTCTCCGCTACTCGTACAGTAGAACCCCGGTTATCCGGCCTTCGATTATCCGGCCCTCCGCGTTATCCGGGCTACTGAAGAGGTTGATCTCCTCTTAATCAAGCGATGGCGAGATATTGCAGCTAAAAAGCGAATAAGCAATTTGAGGCAGAGGTCAATTACAGATTTTCTTAAACCTCATCAGTGACCTGCACTTTATATTCAGCCATGTTTTGTATACCAAATATTAGACTATGTCAATACATTTCCTATTTTGTATACCTCTACGACTAAATTTGATTTCACCTTTCAAAATACGTAGAAAATAATTCAAATTTTTTAAATCCTTTATGTCTTCCGTGTTATCCGAATTTTTGATTATCCGAGGCACCCCTTCCCCACATTACCTCGGATAAACGGGGTTCTACTGTAGCTCCAATATGCGTTACCTTAATGAAAAAAAAATAGAAGAACTAAATTCTAAGAAACTTTATCGGAAGATGAGCTGCTCGCTTCCAATCGAATACAAACGTCTAAATCTACAGCGCAGGATACTCGACAAACTAACGCAGCAGTGAATTATCTTCAGTCTGTGGAAGATTGCTAAAGACCTAACTGACAAAGCACGGTACCCAAAGAACTTGTAGATGAGTACAGCATTATATCATACCAGTCAAGGATGAAGAGGAAAGCGTTATCGCTTGGAAGAGAGAATTGAGTACGATTCTCAAAAGGGCAAGTTAGTTAAGCTGTCAATGCCTAAGATGACCAATCTTTCAAGTTCGGACACGAACTGTTACGGAGATTGTCAGAAACGACCTCCAAGTTGTCCTTGTAGATCTATCTACGGACGGCAAGACAGTGGCTGCAGCTTGGGGCGCATAGAGGTCAAGCTATCCGAGATATTCATATACCATCTAATAAAAACCAGGCATGTATAGCATTTCATTAGCATGAAAGAATGTACATATGTACATATGCCAATGATTTTTGTTTTCCTTAAATAAATTGATGCTTCTATTACATCTATCCTTAGCTCAGGTGCCCTAATGCGCCGTCTGAAGATACCTACTCAACTGAATTCCTAAAAAGAGACATTCTAAGACATACATACCAGACATAACGGCTAGACAATATTACTTCCGTAAAAATTGATTCAATGGTGTTCCGACACTGGACTCTAGAATTAGTTCCGTTCACTAAAGGGATCAAAGGAGCCAGAATACATATCTTCTCGGCTAAGCAAATGGTCTATTCTAAATCTGTATAGCGACCACTGGGCTAAAGCGCCCGGTCTTTGACAATCCAAAATATTATCAAAGGGGTCCCGACCTTTGTAGAGTCCCTGTCTGAGACATCGTTGCCTTCTCTCCTCTGCGGTCCCCAGCACGCTGCTTCCAGTTGTGAAGACCAAGTTTTCTGCCATCCGCGACAGCTTGTGTCTTTGTACCGGAGGTTCGGTCTTCTTCGCCATCTCGAACCTGGGTCTGGGACTCGAAGGTCCTCTTGGCTGGAGCATTGTTGTTCATTCGCTGTGTGACCGAGCCAATGTAGTCGGAATGTACATCCTGGTACATTCGCCTTCCTCGCATATAGGACCTAATATCCAACGAAGTATTTTTCGCTCGAAGGTGCCCAATATTTGCTCAGCTTTCTTAGTTATCGTCCAGCACTCGGCTCCATACAGCAGGACTGGTAAGATGAGCGTTCTATAGAGCATTAATTTGGTCCGTCGAGTTAGGAGGTGTCGAGGACAGTTGTTTTGCCAAAGTAGCAGCGGTTTGCTATGGTTATTCTTCGCCGGATCTCTACAAAGGTGTAATTTGTAGGATTGATATTTGTTCCGAGGTAGGTGAACTCCTTAACTACCTCGAAATTATAGTTATGAACAGTGACGTTCTGCCCAATGTTTTGGACAGATAAATTTTTCTTTGTTGATAACGTATACTTCTTTTTGTCCTCATTCACTTCAAGACCAACTCGTTTTGCCTGCTCATCAATAGACGCAAACGCCTCTACAACAGCTTGCCGGGATCTTCCGATGATGTCAATATCGTCTGGGTATCCTAGCAGTTGGACGGATTTGGGAAAGATAGTGCCTTCCGTGTTGACACCCGCCCTGCGCACTATCTGCTCCAACACGATATTGAAGAAATCACATGACAGCGCATCTCCTTGCCTGAATCCGGTGCACGTTTGGAAGAGCTCCGAAGAGTTGTTTCCAAATTGCACAGAGCATCGCGTGTTTTCCAGCGTTACGCGACACATCCGGATAAGTTTTGTCGGTATCCCGAATTGGGCCATCGCCTGGTAGAGCTCGAGACGATGAATGCTGTCATAAGCGGCTTTAAAGTCGGTGAAAAGGTGGTGGGTTTCGACTTGAAATTCGTTGGTCTTTTCCAGAATTTGTCTGAGTGTGAAAATTTGATCTATTTTCGATCTGCCGGGCCGGAAGCCACACTGGTACGTGCCGATTAGTGTGTTGCAGAAAGGTTTTAGAAGTTCACACAATACGTTTGATCTTATAAGCGACATTTGACAGGGATATGCCTCGGTATTTCTTGTAAGATGGGATCGCCTTTTTTGAAGATGGGGCATATAGAGCTGATACTCCAGTCGTCGGGCATGCGTTCCTCCACCCATACTTGGTTGATGACTTGATGCATGCACCCTACCAAGCCATCACCTACGTATTTAAAGAATTCAATCTACATTAACTTCAATACTGGGTGGAGACGTTGGTTCTTCACTGACTGGAGGTTCTCGTTCTAGTTTCGTTCTCGTCTTGCCCTATCACTCTCTCTATTTACTGCCCGTTAAGCAACTGCTAGAAGTGTTGCTTGAACACATCAACAATTCCCTGTGCGTCGGTGACTAGGTTGCCTTCGCTAGTTCAAAGCTTGATATACCACCTTAACAAGATGAACCTGTGTCAGGCAAAGGACTGTCGGTTTTGCTCTGACGATGAAATATCTAAACGCATTTTATGTGAATGCCCAGTGCTCCAGTTAAGGAAACGTATTCTCCAGAAGGATATACATACTTCAACACTACCACTACTATAGAAGTACGAGGCAGCCAATATAGTCACTGAGTATGTTTCTAAGTTTGTTGTGCTTATACCTCATCAATTTATATTGATGTCATATTCATTCCTGCAATAGCTACATACACAAGTAGGCGTTTGCAAAGGACTATAATGAGCCCACTATCACTTATTACACAATAAACTAGGTACCTACCATATTTTTTCTATAAAACAATTCTCTAAAAACAAACTAATCAGACAGTAGAATGCCTGCCATAAAACTGATATTACAATGAAAAGCCGCCTTCTTCAGGTAGGTAACGCCAGTAGTAAATCATAATTTCCGTTCTAAATCGGTAGCATCCTTAAGTACGTCGAACAACAGTAGTTACCCGCAATACCACTTGAACTAATTCTCTGCGATTTTATGATGTTTGCTTTAGAATTGTTCCATCTAGAAACAAGCAACTGTGAAACGCCCATAAATAATGCTCGTAAAAGTACCTTAGCATAAGAATCTGGCGCATACTAGAATGCAAAAATGCACTCCTTTTACAGAACAATACCCTTGCCGAAGGATCAGCTGGATTACGTCAAGTAAACCAAAAGAAAGGAATCAAACTCAGTTGCTTTGTCAGTGACATTGTTCGAGGAAGTCGTTAGTGTTGCAGACCTAAGTCCTGTCTGGCGCCAGCATTAGACAATATCCTTGAAGGCGTCTTGTCTTTACCCAATATGAAATATGCGTCACCAAAAACCCGCTCAACATTGACTGCCATTTGAACCCTTATTTTATTTCTTTGGAGTACCTGTTCCTGTACCCGCCAAAACAGGTACCAATAAATATTTAGCAAAATATACACACAAATCAAATAGTAAACCCAGTTTCGAAACTATGTATGATACACAGCAGGGGAAGGAAGCAGCAGCATCCCTTTCAAAAGTTCTGTCCTCCTTGTTTCAATGCATTCTGCATGTGATACGCTACGTGCGCCTTCTTTCATTTTGTGTTGTGACAGGACCTTCTATAATTTATATCGTAATAAATTTTAATTTTTATTACCTTCTACAATATTCTATATCACTGCCGAGGACACATGTGGATTTTGGATGGGGTTGACTTTTTTTTTCCCGTGTCTCCTTTGCAGAATAATACAGGACAAAAAAAAAAAATAGTGTCCAGGATTCAAACGAAGGTACGTGATAAAAAAAAAGAGAAAAGGAAACCTGCTCTAATTTTTCTCCATGGCATCCTACCTGGCTTGCTTGGATCGCCCACTGCCAACTCTAATCTAATCCTGGCGCAAACTATTTTGTTGGCATTGTTCTAAACACAATGCGTACAAAGGACATGTTTGCACTGATTATCAGATTAGACATTGTGCATACAAATTGACATTGTCATTTCTCAAGTACTCTCGGGCTTTTGTCTCAATTCATGAGATGGATTGGGGCTCGGATTTGTAGATTAGTCGCTTTCAACAAAGGTCACTTTTGAGGATTGTCGATATTTAGGCACTAAAGTGGAGTGGAACATTATCGTTTTGGTCTAGTTTTAGGATCTCCAGAGGATTTAATCTGCGCCATAGTGGATGAAGATTTCCCTAAATGTGTACATGATATCGATCAAGTTATTTTTTTTTTTTCTTTTTTTTCGAGAGAGATTGTAGATATCGAATGAATCCTTAATCCTACCAAGAAATTCGTCCCAAAAAATGAGTGGACACCATCGAATACGTGTATTTTGTTGAGGACACTGCCCTCCTCTCGTATTCGGTATTCGTATTGTCAACATATGCGGATCATGTACCAAACATTCCACTTAGGATAAAACAATCCTTGAGAGGGGTTAGCGACAACGGCGAATTGAGTTGTGAACATGTGGTTTTATGTCACAATTGTGGTGTAATTTGGAGTTCATTCCTTGCTTAATTGCCCATTTAGGGAGGAAATTTTATTTAAAAATGTTTTGTTTTCTATATAAAGGATATAAATCTTGAACAATGCATCTGAAGAGTAATTGCAACAATAAAATTAATGCGACAAGTGGCATTCTTGATGAGGTTGGCTGGGGTTTGTTCCCCCTAACAGAAGCAAACAATTGTTATCCCTTTTTGTTTGTGATGCAACATCTAAGCGCAGAGTGTTATGCAATAACAATTTATAATATAACATCTGTATGTTTGGAAATCAGTATCACAATCGTTGTGCTTGGTGGACTTTAGCCAATCTGACTCTTCTGATTATAAACCAGAAGTCTCAATTTATAAAATAAAACTTTTATTCTTTTGCCTGTCTCACTATTTGTGAAAATATTTTTTGGAAGAGTAAAAGGGTTAGAGTATGGAATTTTAATATTGATAGTAGGAGTAGATTTTGAGCAAAAGGGAGTGTCAGACTAGATTTCGTCTTGAACCTCACATTAAGCCTCGCCTCCACGAGACAGATGACATTTCAACTGATATTTTAAAAAGGGCAAGTAAAAATCGATTTGTATCTTACCACGGTAATTCTAGAACATAGATACTTTTTAGGTAGAGTTAGTAAAAATGTCAAATGTCACCATTCATAGTATATAAAATTAAACGAATTTGAATAGGGTAAATGAAACAATTTAACTTAAAACCTCGCTCTGCGACATCCACCATCGTTTTTGTGTTTCTTTGTTTGTTGTTATTTTCGTATTCTGAAGTCAAACTGACAAGTGCTGTCAAAGATATGCTACGTTGATGTCTATAAAAATGTCTTGGGAAAAAAAAAACTGACAAATGTCTTGTCTGCAAACTACCCGTCTTCACTGCACATTTTGATTTCGTGAACATTTTTTTAACGCCAGCGTAGTCTCATGGACACGATTATACAGAAACTCGAAAAAGTAGGTCTGCCAATTCTGTCTGTCTGTAAGTAAATGAGGCTACAGCCTAAACGGGTAGACAAATTTGGATTCAACTTCATCTCTGAGGTCAGTAGGATAGGATTTTGCTCACTTTACCTTTTTTTTTCTCCGCTATCGTATGACACTATAAACATTAAACAAATACGTTTGACGTGCTGCTGGTGCCAAATATATGTATTTAATTTTGCCTTTTCTCCCGTTATTGCCTTTTTTTGACTTTTCTGATATTTTCGCTCTTTTAACTCTTTTCAAAGTTATACATATAGAAGACTTAAATATACAAACAAAAAGTATATTTACTCAACGTTTATAAATGCATACATCGGATCCACATCCTTTTTTGTATGCATTGACTATTCAGCTCAACACAAAAATTTCGAATGAATACGACTGACATGAAGGTAACACGATCGGAGAAGTCTTGCAGATTTTGGACAAAGTCAAAGGCGACTTGGAAACAGCAAAAGACACAATCGCAAAAGATGTTTCAAACAAGTTCAAATCCGTTTTCTCTGCAAATCAGCGACTTGAGATAATGGTGCAAATAAATTGCGTTATTAAAGGCGACACAAACCGTGACAAGTTGGTGAAGTCGATTGTTTTAATTGGGCTCCACTCGTTTCTGCTGATGTAGAGAGGTCCTTCAGCTCTTTTAAGGCGCTGTTAAGGGACAATCGCAGGCGGTTGTTGCCAAAAATTTAAAAAAAAACTTATGGTTGCTCAATGTTACTATAATGAAATTTTTATTTTATTCTCTCTTGTTTAAAGAAATGCCTTTTTTTGCCTATTTGGATATTTTATTTTGCCTTTTTTTATTTTTTAGGTCCAGAAAATCCCATCCCTGGTTATAATATTACATATTTCTATTACCTGCGAAGGTTATTCCTTGTCTGCATTTGCGTTGTTTTGCATAGTGTTTGGAAGTTACAATTCATTGATTATAAAATATAGGAAAATAAAAAAACGTTATGTTCGAATATATATATATTATTTTTTTTTCAATTTAAAAGGTTTTTATTAATGCGAAACATGAAAAACTTAAATGCTAGACAAAAACGCTTAAAAACTAGCTTAAATAACTTAACTATCTTAATATAACTTACTGGCTCTCTGCGAGCGCTCTAAGCTAAACTTAATGCTTTTCCTATATCTTTCGGTCTAACAAAACGAATACTGATATAATAATGTAACTATAAATTAACGATTGAAAAACTAAGAATAAGCTTTGAGTACAAAAACTTAGTAAAGGAACAATTTTATGTAAAAACTTACATGCTACTTAAAATAAAATAAACTTACGTACAACCTTTAAATAAAGTTAAATATATTTTATTTTGGTAGCCAACTGGCTTGTGTTTTTTACTTGCACCTATAATATACGGCAAGTATTGGATTCGTGCAAAAATTCGAACTCGAGATAACAATGAATTCTGACATTACGATGATAGAGAAGCTCGAAAAAGTAGGTCTGCCGATTCTGTCTGTCTGTCTGTCTGTCTGTCCGTCACTCTGTATGTATGTACGCTCGACTACAGCCCAAACGGGTGGACCGATTTCCTTCAAACTTCATATCTGGGGTCTGTTGTGTATTCTTCAGAGGGGAAATTGGAATTTTAGTTCTAGCCCTATTATTAACGGTACTTTACTTAAGGCCAATTTTACAAAAACATGATTTTCTCGAAAACGGCTCTAACGATTTTGATTAAATTTCATATTTGAGTCAGTCTAGAGAAATGGTTTTAGAAATATGGCTATTTCTCGGCTAAAAATCAATGGATTTCGATAAAAATCGAAATGTGGCCCAGATTTAATGTTTAACAAAATGTAGCATTTAAACTTATCCAAAATTTTTTAATTTTTTTTCTATTAAAAATTTGTGCACTTCCAACTAAGAGCATATAGGTGCAAGTACGTACGATCCAGTCGTGTACATTTTTTTATTTATGATTTTTTTTGTTGCCAACGGGCGTTTTTTTTTTTTTTTAATTTTACCCTACCCTAGAACTAAAGAATACTTAAAAACTATGTAAGCCATAGTTAAAAACGCGTGGTGACCAACTAGCTGTATTGTCCCTATCCGGGATCTATAGGAATCGAAGACGAAAGAGAAAGACAAAAATTGTTGGTGCTGTCGCTCGACGTCTTTAATATCACGGGTTGACACCGACCTACTAAACCGGAGACGCTCCTCAGCGCTCCGTACGACGTCACATTCGTAGTTGAGCCGCCTATCCACAGTTTTTCGGCCTACGTGGAAGATTAATGACACTGCCGCTCTATCCTGGATCAGACCTGCCTGATCATAATAGAGGAATGCTTCCGGGGGGACAAAGCCGCTAAATCGAACGCTCTCATGGTACATAATATTGGGGTAATAAGCCCCGGAGATCAGGTTATTCATCGAGGTCATTGCTCTTGCAATGTGCCTTCGAGTCATCTTCGAATATAATTTAAATACAAAAAATGAGCTTTAAGCTCTTTCTACCATTTTTGTAATTTGAGATGATCTTATGGTTTGCTGGTATGTCATTCAATATGGTAACAAGCAAAGTTGTCTTCTGCCGTATACGTTATATGTACCTGGAATTTCAAAGAGACTTTGTGATCGCCTTCGTGTGTTGTATTGGTAGTTGAAAGCGAACATCATGTATTCTTGGATCGTTGTCATCTTATAAATATTTTCGATACCTAAAACATTGAAACAAACATTTTATTAGTATTAATTGTTTTTACCGGACGCTTTTGGATATTGGAGATCTTTATTACACTATGCTAAAGCCCCATATCTCAATCGGGATTCCACTAGTGAGTAATAGACTTGTTTCTGGAATTCGATAGAAGTGTAGATATTTTTTTAGGTACACCATTGCAAACATAGCACTTTTAAGGTTTGGCCTAAGTTTATTTATGTGATCTTGCCTTAAGAAATGATCGTCAATTATAATTCATATGTATTTTATCGATTTGACCACATCAATCACTTGTTCTCTTCCTGTTGTTAGACATTCCTCGTTTCGTAGTACTATATTAATATGTCTTATGTTTGACAATGACAACTATTCCTATGTCGCCTGCATAGGTAAAAGCTGTACTTCTTTTAAATACGCAAAGAAGTTCATTTGTGAAGAGTATAAAGAGAAAATGTCCTAATTTTGACCCCTGTGGTACACCATAAGTATATGTATATTATCTTCTTCTTCGCTGATGGTATTAAGTATTTTTACATTTGATGTTCTTCCGAAGAGGTAGCTATCCATCCATTTTGCTTACTTTCCTCTTACTCCAATTTTATTGGGAGCCTTTAGAAGTTTGATAGGACATAGAGTGTTAAATGCTTTACTAAAATCCACGAAAGTAATTAAGATGTGATGATTTTTGTTCAGACTAATGTTCACCGTATTCGTCAGTTCCCGTACTTTTTCCTTTTTGAAAGCCATATTGGTTTTTATGTTTAATAGCGTGTTGTTAAAAAAAAAAAAAACTGTTTAGCCGGCGCACTACAATTTCTCCAGTGCAATTATCAATTACCGACAATATTGCAATCGGTCTTTGTAATTGCGTTGGACTTTATGTCTATTGTTCTTATGTTGTCAGTTCCTGGACTTAAGATTAAGAAGCATATTTAAAACCTGAACATCACTGGCAACATTACCTCAACATCGTTTGTGCAATGTTCAATTTTTTTTTACATTGTGTAACGTTACGTGGTTGCAGTTATGGACAATTTTAGAAGCTTGGCTTGAATACTATTTATCGAAACCGTCTGCAATCATTTGGATGATTTCGTCTAAAGGAAAATAGTTAATAATAATTTCATCTATTGACCTTTTCTTTCGCCCCAATATCTGGTTATAATGTTTACTTCCTGCATTTATATCAATGTTCGATCAAAAATATGAAACAATGTTTCTATTCATCTGCATCATCACAGTCGTCATAGTAGCCGCGGTATTATTATACTGAGACATATCCATAGACGAACTAAATTAGACAATCAACTTCGTGTCGTTAGACAGTATTGCCCCCCTAAACTAAAAACACATTTGTATTTTGACGTTGCAGCAAAATTTAATGGTACCTCACTGTACATTGCATACTTTATATGAATGTTTTCAAATTATAAAATACCTATAGTAGCCGTAGTGTTACTCATGTCCAGCGACATATTTTGACATCATAAAACACCTTCTATTTATCAAATCGAATCGACTAAATTAATTACAATCAATTTGATAAACAGCTAGTGAACATTTTCTTTAGACAGAATGAAATTTGACATCCTGAGGCGTATCCCTTCCAATTAACTCATTAGTGATGCAATCACTCCCGCGCCTATAGGCTCATGTTTAGTTCAGTGTTCATGTTTTTTTTTTTTTTTGTTTTTACCAAAGCTCTCCCGCAATTTATTACATCCCACTGAAGATCAGAAGATACTGCAGGGAATATCAATCTTGGACCGGTTACAGTAGCTGGTTGCTGTCTGCACGCACACGTCACACTGGATGGGCAATATGAAGTGGATGAAAATTGATGTCGAGTGTCATGCCAATGGACCACCTACAAGAACTTGAAGTTGTCTTGCAAAGTCATTTGTTAAAATCCTTGCATTTCGTGTTTGTTTCAATGTTCTGGTTGATTGATAAGCGAGTTATTTTATTGTTCTATAGAGATGGGTTTATCTGTTGGAAATATTTCACTCTTTCAGATATTGAAGTCCTCCTTTTATTACAAAATTGTGTGATATTATGACTCGTAAATATGTGGTTTCTGAACTGGATGCGATTGAAATTACTAGCCAAGGTGTTCGCAACCTTTAAAAGACCTTTCGGTCATTGTAAATGATCTGGTTATGGCATTTTACGGTATTTTTCTAATACTTTCTGACGTTATATGTTACCTGTGAAAAACAGCTTCAATTCTTTGAAAATAAAACTGAAAAGATATGCCATGCAATGGAAGAACGAACAAACTCAGTCTAAGTGGACATAGGCCCTTTTTCCAGTGGAGCCTTCAAATGTAAATGTCAAAGAACTCCGGCGATTTAATCAATGCAATGGTATATTTTGCAGTTTTGAGCAACTAGACCAGCTCAAATGCAAGACACTTGACTAATGTCCATGTAACCATAAAATACAAACCCAAGGAGCTTTCTGTCAGAAAACTGGAGTCTCTTAAAAAAGATAAAATTAGGAACGAATTGGCTGAGGTACGCAGACCCCACGAAAGCTTCTATTGTTTCATATGAGCTTTTTCTTTTAATTACGATATTGCAGAAATCTTTTATAAGCAGAGAAACCCTCATCAAACCGCGTTTACTAAAGGCTCCTGAAATTCTGTCGAGTTAAAATCCAGAAGAATAACATCAAAGTTTTTTCACGGCTCCACCTCTTGCGAGCGTCTGACAAACAATCACGCGTATAACAGTCATGAGAAAGCTTTTCAAAAACGCTCTGCCTTTTGGATACATGATTTTGATAAAATTTCATATTTCAGTTAAATAGCTTAGGCGTACCAAGCTTTTAGATAAAAATGCATGTAACGGTACTTTGCCTGTTAAATGGTTTAAGTAAAGGTAAACGCAAGCAATACTTGACATGCAAAAGAATATAGCATTTAGAGTTTTAAAAATTAAAAAAAATAAGACAATTATAGTTTTTTATAGTGCTTGATGGCAGCATAGAGCTAATATATAGGATCCATTCGTGCAAATTACTTGGGCAACATTTTTCAAAGGTTTGGCAAGTTTTTTTGTTCAACAAATTTTGTCAGAAAAAAATATTTCTTTCATGTATGGAGCCTTGTAAAATTCTCTTTAATTTAAGATGCCACATGATGGAAGGCAAAAAAGAGCCCCCTAAATAAAATTCAATGCCACCAACTTGTGCGGGCTTACACATAATGTATACATAGCGAAAATTTCAGGTCTCTATGTCTAACGGGTCAAAAGTTACAAGGCTGTGACAGACAGACGGACAGACAGACACCGTATTAAACCTATAAGTGTTCCTTCTTTCCTTTAAAGGTTCGGAACACTAAAAATGATCTTCGAATGAAAGAAAATTATAGCAACTAATTTTTCTTTATTTATTAACTTTATTTATTTTTTATTTTTTTTTTATTTTATTTTTTTATTAACATCACTTATATACTCAAATTTACAAAATGTAGATGAATGGCTTAGTATTTAAAAATGTTCTTTACATATAATGTTAGGTCTTTTTTAAAAATATTTATATTTGTTTGTATCCTTAAATAAACTGGAAGGCTATTAAAAAGATGTAGTCCTTTTACAAAAATTTGATTTTGTGTTCTTGACAGATTTACTCTTGGTATGTCGAAGTTACCTCTGTTTCTTAGTGTATAATTGTGCCTATCAGAAACATAATATAAGTTGCGCTTAAGATACTCCGGCAACATATTGCACTTAATTTTAAATATAAATGTTAAAGTTTTTAATATTACTCTTTGTTTTACACTTAAAAATTTTAGGGATCTTAACATATTACTTATTGGTGTATAGAAATCAGCTAATAGAATATCTCTCACTGCGCAGTAGTCAAAATGTGGTAAAATAATTGAATTATATATAGTAACAGCACATTCTCTATTTAGTTTTTTCCTTATTCTAAACAGAAAGTTTACTTTTTTACTAATTTTTGAACAAATATAGTCTGCATGACACTTAAAATCTAATTTATAATCTATTATCGTGCCCAGATATTTTATTTGTTTTACTTTTTACAATTTTTCATTATTGATTTCTATTTCTATATCGTCATCACAATTTACTAGCATACACTTAGACTTATTTACATTTTAGTTTTTTACTATTTAACCAATTATTTAAAATTTATGGGTCGTTATACACGTGAGAGACTTTGTTTTGTACTCCACCAGTCATGGATGTATTTATTTTGTCGCTTAGTCGAGATTTTCTTTCGAAATTTTTAACAGGGATTGGAAAACAGAAGTTTCAGCTGGATTTGGCAGTCCATTTTCCTCTATTCGTTCGAAATTGTTATTCAATTACAGTTCAGTTTTAATTTATATCTATGTAGATTTAACAAAATTTTGTAGTGATTCGATATGCGTTCCCAAAATGTCTGTTGGCAAAAAAAAATGGTAAATAAGTAAGTCCCGGTGGCTAACCATCATGTTTGTTTCACAGTCAACAAGCAAAACAGATCCTGAATTGACAAATGATTATATTGTTTCCCACGGCACTGGCTATGGCGCAAATTATCTTATTTCGTTGACTCGGGTTTTATCGAGTACGAGTTACTTTCGGTTGATTTCTTGATGGAATAATTGGCTACAACACTCGACAATGTTAGGCAATTTCACTCAAGAGTTTTCGAATACAAGATGTTAAAATTGTATCTTTTCATTGAGAGTTTTAAGGACCTGTTCGCACTGCAATTTCTGTGTCCCCAAAAGGTTGTATATACAATAGCAACCGATAACAATCAAAATATTTCACAACTAAAGGAAACAAACAAATTTCTTGAAGCGTGATGAAACTGAATGCAAAGGACTTCAAATAGCTGCTATTTTTACAAACTGTGTCGAGTGTTTTCCCTAAACAAACACCGACACTTGAGTACGGAATATACTTCAAGTTCTCCCGAAGAGGTCTTTATTTTCATTCGAAATATGACCCTACCTGCGCAGAAAGTAGAGTGATGTGACATTTTCTAGGGATCCTTGGAATCCTCTCGAAAGAGTTTTCCACTCACACCATTCAAATCGACTCTTATTTCACAAGGATAAATATATTCAGCACCTTTTTTTTGTTGAATGGCTCTTGCAATTATAATAAAACAAGTCTAAAAGGGACAATTCCTTCAAACTGGTGCTCTATTTATTGCTGCGTTGACGTGCGTAGGATCCGCCCTTTTCGGTTTTTTTCGTTTCGACAAGAAAGCGGCAAGTTGTCATAATTGTCACAGGCATTCTGTTCTGCTCGGTTTTTTTTTTACGCCAGTTCTCCATTAAACAAAGCCAAGTTGGAACAACAAATCCCTCAGTGATCACATTGATGGCACAAAGGCCGCCATCGTCTCGTTTTTATTTTATTTTACTGGTTTCTGCATTGTTTCGTTTGATCCATCTCGCAGGACAATGAGAAAACTCTTGCTTTTATTTCGCATACCGCATACTGTATAACGAAATGGATTTTCATTCAGATTCAAATGGGTGGAAATTTATCATTTACTCAAATACTTGCTCGTTGGCTGTTGAATTGTGGGTCCTTTCATTTCCAGCGCCACAGTATACAGCACTGGGTCCTTCTTTGGTAGGTTCGCCTGTAAGTGACGACGGTGACAGGGATGACAATCGTTTGTTCATTGTTCCGAATCGTAGCAGATAATCCGATTTTGAATTATTTAATTATTTTTATTCATATCGCTGATTGAAATCCTTTTGAAGATATACATACTGTACGCAGGACCCCATTACATAATAATTGTCCTATATTGAGGACATTTTTCATACATCTAATTGTTTCTGAATGTGGGAACTGGGGGTGAATTGAGCCATTTGTCTTGGTTGCAATTATTTTGGGAATCTTGCGTTGGGTCTTATGCCACGGACATAAAAGTGCAATAAAATTTCCCGGTACATTTTTGCATAGCTTCGGATGGAAGGATCAAATTTGCCATGTCGCAATTAGAACTTGTTCCCACCATCAAGAGTGTCAAAACAAATCAAAACAAAGTACTTTGAACGCAAGTGAGGCTAGCTGTGCGGTGTGCTAAACATCCCCTAATTGTTTAGGCGTTTGGTGTTGTTCTATGATTGAATCGTTGTCACGGGCAATAAACTATAATTGATTTGTTCCACTTTGTTCCACAGGAAGGTTAATTTGTTGGTGCATTTTAGGGTAGTACTAATTGCTGAGAATTTTCTACATGCGCCACACATAGCTGATAGTTTAAGGGACTTATTTTTTTTATCATAGTACCAGATTGTTTTTTAATATCTTTAGCTGGGTTAGGTAGATTAGTACTTTGTGACTAAAGAGTCACTGCTCACTTCGGGTCCATTGGGCCCAAATATTTAACTCTGGAAAGGGAAACATTGTAAGAGAGAGTCCACTATTAGAATCACCTAGATATTGATATGAATCTTAGGAGGTCCGTCAGCTCTACGTTACTTTAACCCTCCAGCTATGAGAAGATGTAACTACCCAGAGTCATTTCAAATTCTTTCTGAGGGATAAGGCAGACGAACAGATTTATTTTCTTCTTCTTTCCTGCAACTTCTGTAATAGTCGTTACACATCAGACTGAGTCGTTTCGTGTAATCGTAACAGAAATATTTATGCCAGGAACGAACCGCGCGCTAGATAAACCCAGCGTTTGTTTGCTCGACCCAGTGGCTTCAACTTTTTTTTCCATAATGAACTGATTGGAGCAACAACAAAAGGGACCAGATTCCGTTCATCAATTGGTGGTCTCCCGCCGGGATGATGATTATTTATTACCATCGGTTTGCTCTAAGTCTTACAGCGTTTTTGGCCGCCAGAAAGTTATACTAAATGGGTGCATGTCAAGCACGGCTTCCATTGCTGCTCTTGGTGTTGTTCTCATTTTTGATCGTCTGATCTGCCTCACAGGTCTTGCCTAAAGAGCTCGATTTCTTCTGGACTGATCAGCGCAACGTTTGCTTAAAATGCCTCGCTTTCCTGCCTGCTTGCGTGTTTATACACTGCAATGGAGTTGTCTTCGCTCCGTAGAAGCGAATCCCTCTCCGGTAATGTAAAGGGCCCTGGTATTTGAAGTACTCAGAGCTTTTCTGTTTGGCTATGTTAATTTGGTCCTGCTTTCTTCGAATCCATAAAATGGAGGTCTGTATCCGGTGTGAAAATAAACAAACATTGTCAGCGTACAGGAAAGATGTCATAGTCTAACGAATTCCATAGTTTCCTTCCATCGATGCTGCACGGATAACATCACTAATAATATTTCAAATAGTGTTTTCTTGTGCAGCAAGGCTTAAGTCTGCAAAGCTGTATAGAAAGAAGCCTTCATCATTGTGGAAAAAAGTTTTTTGGAGTGACTAACCAAGGTTCGATTCGGTTCTGATGAAAGCAATATGCTTTTAGTCAAATCGGGGAAGCATGGAGGTGGTCTTGATCTTAATCCCATCGAGAACCTATGGAAAGGTGTGGTGTAGGTACCAGATTGGACTGCAAAAACCCTAAGACTAAACTTTGGGAAGTTGCTAGAAATGGGTGGAACTCTATTCATATGTGTGTGCCAAGGCGGACATTTAGTTGGAAGTCTTTCCGTCTTTGCTTTTCCTGAAATTGTAAGGTAAGTACCGAAGGTAAGGTTAGGTTAGATTGGCTGGCTACAGTGGGTGCAGCCACACTTAGGCCAGAAAGGCCCGTTGTGATATCGATAGTATTGATTTTCCTCAGTCAGATGTCCAAGTAAGTTCGCCTATTTGAAGAACTTCAAAGCAGAAGTTCGGAATGCCAAACGTAGATCCTGGCGCAGTTTTTGTCAGAACAGTGACAACACGTCTCAATCCTCTAGACTACGCAAGGTCCTATCGAAAACACTAACCATACCAATTGTCCTCATGAATCCCAATGGATCCTGGGCAGAATCAGATGAGGCATCGCTCAATCTACTAATGGGCACTCACTTTCCTGGCTGCACGCCCATCTCTAGCGATGGCCCTTCTCTGAAAAACGCTGTACTCACAGCGCCACCTCCTGAACTCGTCGGTGAAGACAAATTGAAATGTGCAGTGACCAGCTTTGAGCCTTTCAAGTCGCCGGGGCCGAATGGAATTTTTCCCGCACAGATTCAGGCGGCCTTTAGCATAATAGCGCATGACCTGTCCTGTATTCTGAGGGGTTGTCTGAAACTGGGAACAATGCCAGCCGCATGCGCTGAGGTTAGAGTGGTCTTTATATCCAAAGCAGGCAAAACATCACACACTCTCCCGAAGGACCTTAGACCAATCAGCCTAACGTCTTACCTTCTCAAGATTCTGGAAAGAATCCTAGACTTACATATTAAAGCCACCATGGATAGTACCTTACTGTCCAAGTCACAACACGCCTACCAAAAAGGTAAACCTGTTGAAACGGCCCTGCATAACATAGTTTACTCTATCGAAAAACCCCTCTCAATCAAAGAATTCGCACTAGTGTCTTTTCTAGATATAGAGGGAGCTTTCAACAACGTTGGAAATGACTCGATTATTAAGGCACTACGAAGGCTCAACATCTGCGAATCGATCTGCTGCTTTGTAGAACACATGCTTAAAAGCAGGGTGATCATTGCAACCTTCGGAAGTAGCACTGTCAAGAGACGTGCACACCGAGGTACCTCCCCAGGGGGAGTATTGTCTCCACTACTATGGAACCTAGTGCTCAACGAAGCACTCCTACAAATAGAAAACACCGGATGCAAAATTATCGCCTACGCAGACGACGTCGCTATTTCCGCTTGTAATCGGCAAATACTCGCAGACGCTGACGAGATCCAAGGCAGTGAAGGACTGCCGCGTATATCTGAACGAGATAGATGCCCAAAGACTGGGCATCCCCTACAATGACTTCTATAGAAGTGGTAGAGATGAAGAAAAAGAGGAGACTATCAGTCACCTCCTATGCACGTTCCCCGCGCTTGCCAACATTAGAAAGGCCTCACTAGTTGAATACCTATTCAACGATCTAAGTGATCTAAACAATGCCTGTACGGCTAAAATAGGCTCGTTCATAATAAGCAGTAAATGGTTCCCTGAGTAAGAGGGTGACCCACCCACCTTTACACATAGGTAGCACAATGCACCAAATACTGGTCTAAGTGCATCCTCATCGTGGGCCGGTTCCAACCAACCAAGAAAGTTCGCCTAAATTAAAGAAGTATTCACCCAAATGCAAGATGAGGAATAGTCTCTCCTCCTCATCGTCCATATAGATCCTGCACAAGTCGTTATATTCAGCTTAGCTAGGCCGCTTTCGATCCAGCTTGGGCCAGATTTACTTTGCAATGGAAGTGATACAGTTCAACCATCTGCAATTAGTAGCGTTGGCTCGCATTTGTTTGATTGAAAGGGCACATGTAGCAAGAGGCATATTGAGATTCTCCTTCTAGTGTAGAATCGGAAGAGTTGTGCCATGCCTGGCGAGTTCATCAGCCATAAGATACCGAAAAATTCAACCAATTCTCAAGTAACTGATTTCATTAGTCATTATCGCTTGGATTATTCATATAATAATAATCAAGAAACATTGCGAATTCGAATCTAGCACGAATCACAGAAGATCCCAAATGGTTCTTGACAAAATTCGGAAGCTGAGTGACAAGACAATACCAAATGGAATACTGATTCACTCTTATACTCCTATTTCTTTGTTTTAAGAACTGAATCACCTCATTGATGATGCGCACGGTTAGCCTCTCCTCAAACAACCTGATGAATACATAATCTTTCATTATAACCATAAAAATTCACTTGTGCATTCTATTCGGCTAAAATAGCTAATTACAGAGGCTGAAATGGATCCATTTACCCAACTCATAACCTAATAACAAAGTGCGTCCTTTCGGTTCAGCTCGTATAGTAGTAGCTACCTGATCGACTCTCGATCAGTTCAATAGCCACTTTCAATCGGGCGACTGCCTGCTGCCAGTGTCTTCGATACATCGAAGGCACTTGTCCATCCTCCGTGTCTGGTCGAAAAGGTTCTTCGCTTTTGCAAGTCACTCAACTGCCGACGGTCTCTCTCAAATGTATGTATAAGCTGAAGCACTTCAGCTTGATGTTTGAGTGGCCACATTGGGCGTCCTCATGTCATTACTTTTGACCAGCGTAAGTGTATTTTGACATGCTAATTAAAAGACCACGAAGTTCCGCTAAAATGGGCCACATTATGCTAGTCACTTGTGTGTTTGAATTGAGTTCGCAAACAAATGAAAAAGGGATTTTTTTGTTTTGATTCTTACGAGTAATTTACATTGAACCACACCTAAGAAAAAGAGCCATTCAAAAAATGCTTCTCCGAATCTCAATTGAAGTATATACTCGTAGTAGCCTGCTGTGTGTAGGCGGATAGACGACGATCAGGGAAAAAAAAAATTGTCAAAGCCACACAGGACGTGTACAAAGAAAACTCCCCGAAGGAACATAAGTGGATCTCTGATATCACAAACTCGGAGATACAGGCGAAAAGATTACACGATGCTTCCGAGATCGATCGTGCCCGTGCGTCATGGGTTCCCAACTGGCAGAAGAGTAATTACGTTATGTCATTTGGAATTTGAGGAATTAATAAATCAAAAGCCGACGCTGTCAGGATGGTGGCCGCAATGAATTTGTCCACCAATGCGCGATCGGCGATCGCGAGCTCTCTCTCTTGGTTCACGATCATTATGGATAGGTATACAGGCGGTGTGCGGCAAGAATAATTCTTGTCCCGAAAATTAATTCACGAAGAAAAAGAGGCTTGTGTTGGCGTCGGGCATCTTGTCAATGGCATTCTACTGTGCGCGCAATTGTGTTCGCCTTCTGCCACTCCCTGGATCATCACAATCAACTACTCATGTCGTCTTGTTATTGGAAAACTTCTGTTTGATGACTACGAAGTCGTTATATCCACACATAAAGTAGTCTTACAATTAATTTAATCTCTCCATCGCGGTGCGGTATATCGGTGTTCGATGATCTGGTTTAGGATCACCTCGGCTTCTTGAGAAATCAGTACCTACGCGCGCGCTCACATGAGATTATGTGGGACTTATCTCTACAGCTCAAATAATGGTGATGGGGATTTCTTTATATTTTTTGTTTTGTCCTCTTGGTTTTTTTTTTTTTTTTTTTGATTTCTCATTTATTTTGAGGGCACACGTGTGATTTATGACGATCGCAGGTGAAAAATGTGTGTGTTGCTAAGATCCATCTAAATAATCACAGTTATTTTAATTATTTATTGCGATTTTATCAAGAGGACAGCTCGAAACGCCTTCATTGACCCAATCTATCGAAGTAGCTAAAATGTGTTTGGTCCTCTTCCAAATACATTCGTATGCAAAAGACGAATGAGAGCAGAGAAGAATGTACCTAATTAAGATTTCGAAGAAAATTAATGAAATAATTTCTTGATGCGGTGGGGGTTAAGGAGAGGCACCATCAAATGTTTAACTAATGAACCGAGTAAAAGTCAGCGATAGATTCGGGTTTTCACTACCGTATTTTTAGGTAGATTATATCTTAAGATACATATGTTTGCAAATTCTTTAAAGGCTGACTAGTGAGAAATTTATAAAGCAAACATTTTTTGGTTTTCAATAGACATCCGGGAGCATTCTTTTGATGTGTCTTCACTGTAATACAAGGGTACCTATTATTTTAGGTAAGCCCTCATTTTGTCTGAACGATTTCCTTTTGGTTGTGTCGCGTCGGCCTGATGCCACCTTGTCCACCCATAAACATAGTGGTGCAAAGTAAGGTACTTATACTGTGCTGCTGCCGTTCGAAGATCTAACGACACAAGAATACTTGGGCTTAACGTTGACCGACTGAGAGTTCCCACAGTGTGTCAAGAACTAAGGGGCCATCTCTCACGTAGAGTGGTAACAATCAGCAGCTCACTGCCCGCCACCATCCAAGACCATTGCGCTGTGAAAACTGTTTTCACCTGGAGAAGGATCAACAAAAGAAAACAGCTAAGAACTCGAATTGCAGCAGCTCCAGCACCAGGGAAGATCGAGCTAGAGTTCCTATATCGCATGAAGATGAGAGAAGTGCAGCGTAGCGTGAGACGTGGCAAGCGTGATTATATCAATGCGCTGGCCACCCAAGCAGGAGAAGCAGCAGCGAGGTGCGACAATAAGTTAGCTTATTGTGGCCAAAGCTCTACTTAACACGCAGTGAAAGGCTTAGACGGTTCATTGCTAATATCGGATGAGGATCAACTGAAGAGTACGAAGGAGCATTTTGCTTCGGTTCTAAACCGAGTATTCGCCAGCAATGTGCACCCAAGTCAATGGTCTTGTCCGTAGAAACAAATTCCCGAATTCACACCACAACCCCCAGTAAGGAAGAGATTATTACGGCGATCAAAGCACTGAAAACCAACAAGGCGGTAGGACTTGACGGCAATTATCAAGGCTACGTATTATGGTCTAAAGTGGAGTTCAGCAAGGCTGCATACTTTCACCAATACTGTTTCTATTGGTGATAAGCGATGTGCTGAATGTGACCTTATCAACAGGAAATTGAGGAATTCGATGGACTCTTACATCTGAGCCTTCTGTCTCACAGAATAATGGACCTTCACCAAATGACAGAAAATGTGGAGAAGGAATTAGACGTCGTTGGGCTTGAGAGAGTAGAGAGTAGAGAGTTTCCAATACCTTAGGAGTATTGTCTCAACCGTTGGTAGAACCGAACTGGATATAGCCAGCCGATTAGGTAAAGCAAAATCTGCGTTTGGGATGCTATTCACAGTTTGGCGAATTAATGCTATTATATGGATGTGGTATCAGGACAGTGCAGGACGTTTATTTGTTAGGAGTTCGTGGCGCAGAACAGTGTAGAAGGAAGCACGGCGTTGTAGAGACCCCAAGACCCACAAGGGGATAGAGGACATAAGTAAGTAAGTAAGGTACCTATTCAGTGCTCAATCGCGTAATGCTCCTTTCTGCGAGATAGTCCTCTTGTTCCAAACTATTTACAAGGTTATTGTCCATTCATAGCTCAGCGAACTGCGAATACGAACAAATGAATATTCGTAAATTTTAACATTTCATCTAGTGGCAACGTTCCTCGAATTTCACTTGTCATTTACAAAAAAAAAATGTATGGGGGTAAACTCTTACAAATGCTTTGGGCGCCTGAAGAAACTTGAAAGCTGTACCTCTGTAGAGTTCTTCTTCCGTTCGATTCAGTTTCTTCATATAACTACCGCAGAGTGCTATGTGCTGTAAATATCCCAACAAGCATGGAAAGGGATGGTCTGTCTTCATGCATAAGGCTCTCGATCCTAGCCTTATCGAAAGATGGCAGACTTGTTCTCTTAACAAAAGGTAATAAACTGAAAAGCTGGAGCGCATATTAACTAATAGATTGGAGAGTATCATGGATGAAGCAGGAGGCCTTGCAGATCGTTAGTATGGTTTCCTCAAGGCACGTTGTACGATCGCCGAAGCAATGAATATAGCAAAAAAAAAAAGCTATAGAAGGAAGACAATCATGGATGTCAAGAACGTATTTAACACTGCAAGCGCGGACCTACGACTAGCAGAGGAAAAGACGGAGGTAGTACTTAGTAGCAGATGGGTTATGATGCAGAGTGCAAGAGTGGCCGTAGGCGATCGCGTTGAAGTTTCTAAGCCAAGGTTTAAGGCTAATTTAACAAGGTTAACAAGGTCTTTTAAAAGCGGTAAGAACAACGGCCGACACAAAAGAAAATACCACTCTTGACAAAAGTTATGACGCCGTTTAAGCTTCATGGCTCCCAAATATGGACTGAGATATTGAATACAAAATAATACATACTTTGTATTATATAGAAAAACAGAAGGAGTTTATAGAATTAATTCATTGAGAGTGCACACGATATGCGTAGTGCCTGGTACCAATAGACCTGCAGGCAGTAACCTGTTGGCGAACAGAGTGGATGCGGACTTAACCTCATTATCAGACTGATACTTACTTATGTCCTCTATCCCCTTGTGGATCCTAGGGCCTATACAAGGCTTACGCGCCATCGTGTGCGGTTTCTGGAAATGTGCCTCGGCTTTCCCCAACTCTTTCTCAGTTGCCGTGCTTCCTTCTCAATTGTTCTGCGCAACGTACTCCTTTGACCGCCGCGTATCCTACGATCTTGGGTAAGCGGGTTCCATTGCATCGTTTGGTTAGCTATGGACCTTTCAGAGAGTGTTACCAATCTACTGCCACTTTCGGCGTCGCATGGTTGTGCCTATAGACTTATAGCCCGTTCTCTGATAAAGCTGTTCATTAGAGTTTGGCCAGAATATCCTTAAGATGTAGCGCAGGCACCTATTTAAAAACGTTTGCAGCTTTCTCGTGATAGTGGCGGTCATTCTCCAGGTACCACATCCATGTAGCTGCACGGATTCAACGGTAGAACGGAACAGTCGTAGCTTGGTGTTTAGGCAAATTGCATTACTTCGCTAAACTGTGGATAACATCCCAAACGCAGATTTTGCTTTACCTATTCGGTTGGCTATATCCAGTTAGGTTCCGCCATCGATTGAAACAATACTCCCAATGTATTGTAAACTCTCTACTCTCTTAACCGATTGTCTAGCAATGCATATATAAGTTCGGTCCTAGACTGATCATTTTTGTTTTTGCCGAGGTAATTTTCAGCCCAACGATGTCTGCTTCCTGCTTCCCTCTTCACATTTACTGTCATTTGGTGAATACGTCATCGGCGTAGCCGAGGCGTTTGAGTTCCGATGCAAGAGTTGCCAGACTGATGCTGAGAAGCTTTAAAAGCAGTTAGTGAAACCGTTACTATCAACACGAAGGAGCAACGATGATGGAAGTGGCAACGAAATGCAAGTAGCTGCCAACAAGCGAACGAGCCGAGCCGAGGCTGAAGTGCCTTGAGGATTACCTGGTACTTGGATTACTCAGTAATTCCTTTGAATTTATTTATATGGCAGTATGGTAGTATGCCTCTTATAGCTGCCAAATTGTATATAAGAAATGTTATTAGCAGAAACTCACGAGTCGCTGTTTTAACTGTCAAGACATCACTTGGAAGACACTGCAGTTTGTGTATTTGCCTGGGTCTAACAAGATTGATTTCAGGGACAAAGTCTATGTGCTTACCTTGTGCCTAGCTACAATTATTTCAGGCAAAAATATCGCAAATCTACTTTGAAGCCACACCTCAATTTTTATGAGCAATTGTGTCTTTCATCACTCTAAGTAACTGGTGCCATAATATTTAACCCTTAAACCATAATTCAGTTACTTAACTTATTATTGGCTTAGTGGCAACCATTTATGATATACCTAACCTACTTATTCCACTCGTTACGTAAACCAAAATCAAATTACAAATCTCCCCCCGGGAGAAATCTAATGCCTAAGGTCAAAGCGATTAAAACACCAAAAATCAAAAGACTAGAAAACCAACATACATACATATAGTATAGCACGTCTGTGCGCCAGTACCACTATCATCACAATCAACTCTGCTAAATCGGTGGAATCAGTGGCTTTGCAACAAGATACCCAACCAGCCCACTTCCTCCTACACCTCCGCCAACTCCTTCATTTCCTTTCTGCTTTTTTGAATGAAAAGAGCAACGCACTTGTGTCAGGGGATGGATTTTTTTTTAGAAGCGACGCACGTCAACGTCCACATCCAGTCAGCTCAGCAGTATCTATAGATAGTGGCAAAACGTAAACGTTTCACGAAGACAAGAAGAAATGATTCGATTAAGGGGCGAACGATGGTGTGCTGGTGGTGGTTACAGATTAAATTGAACAAGATTGTGACATGACGATAGTAATCTGAATCTACCGAGTGCAAGGATCTGCCCAAAAGTTCGGTTATAAACACACGGAACGGCGTTCGCTTTGCCGAGATTCGTGGGGTATCTTTGCCTTATCTCAATTGTGCAGTTTTTACGTTCTTTGATTTAATAGAGGACAATCGCATGTGACATCCAGAAGAGGGTGGATTTGTTTGAGGGTTGCGTTCGCTCGTCCTTTATAATATTCAACGAAGAACGAAATGAAAGACTTATATTCCTCGAGGGTGGTCTTGCTGCTGCTGCCGGTCGTGATGGTGCATGCGTCAATCAACTGGGGAAGAACTTAATGACAAGGTAATTATGGCAAAATAGCGGTGACTACAGTTAGTCGGGCAAAAGGGAGGTTGAATAGAAATTTATTGAAGTGCACACAAATTCTGGACCAAGGATGCTTTTTCTCTTCTTGGTGTAACTTTGTGAATATATTTTTGAGATTTGTATAGAGAAAACATTCTTAGGTGGGTATGGGTATGGGTATGGGTATTTTGTTCTCTCTCTCCTTCTTTGCGAATCTCTGGTGTGCTCTCTTGTCTTATTTTATCTGTAATGTTGATTTGGAACGCTTTTCCTAGCAACCCCCTCGTCCGTCCGGCGTGCTTGCTTCTCAGTTTCACATAAAGTGTTATCTAGAAGATTTACGATCCGACTTTTCACATCCCTCGTTTTATGATAATATACGAGCTTTCTCCACAAATGTGTATCTTACGAATACACACAAACACGCGCGCACAAAAGTATCTACAAAAATTATCTCTCAACCGAGCATAAGATACAAATACTCAGATATTCAAGCGAATGCCAGCTTTAGAGAGTGGGTGATTGGGGAGTCACATCGCGCTCCGGCTATGGCTATGGCTATGGCTATGGCTATGGCTATGGGTGTCAGTACTTACACATAGATGCACTGTGTGATACACAGATGTATACAGGACATTTGTAATGCTTAATGCTGTGTTGAATTTTTCTTCGCCATTTTATTTGAGATTTTCTTTTGCGGGTACTATATCGATGTTGCCGAACTTTCTCTCTCTCTGGCCTCGCAACCAACCAAGGAGGAGTTTTAACTTGGCGAAGACAGTCGACATTTTCTTACTTCTTCCTAACTACCTAACCCACCGACAGGCGCCTTCCTTCGGGCCAATCTGGAACATTGCACGTTAGATTGGGCCACATATAGCCCAAAAGTGTATTGTTGACGCTTTCTTTGGCATTTTGGTGGGTATGACGCGACACAAGGAATTGGTTTTCTCCTTGAAAGATAAATCAGACGGAGATTTATGTGCTGCTGTGTATCTTTTCGTGTAGCTATCTGTGATCTGAGCTATATCTATGGGATGTCCGTGGAGGGGGACGGTGAGGAGGGTTTTGATGTGACTTGCCGAACATAAAGTCAGATTGCTTTGGTAATTTTGTTGGAATCTTTATTGATTTTGTAACGTAACGATGTGCATTAGTTGTTCTGGTCAAGTGGGAATTATTATTTTTCCTTCGTTCTCCTAGTTTGTAGATACACATAAAAAGTTGACAAAAGTTTGAGAAGAGTAATTTTGCTTCAAAGGATACAATGCTATTTGGTAGCAAAATCCACTTAAGGTCGTGTCAATATGTATTTTGGTTTTTACGTCTTGAAATATAGTCACTCCGAACTTCAAAATGATCCTTAATCGCAGCATCGGTATTCAAATTCGGCCTCGATGTCTTGCTTGAATTTGATCAGCTGGTTTTGCAGCGAAGAACTACGTTTCAGACGTTTCCTTATTTTGTCCTTTCAGTACAATGATTTAATCAAATAACAGGGTATAAGAATGTTGGAGCAGCGATCGTTAAGCCTTAACTGATTTCTTATGATCAGAATCAAATTCGTCTAATTTTACACACCAGTCAAAATAAACTATATTCAGCTAAAAAAACCCAGCCGGCTGGATTCGAAAAAATCTTCCAGCTAAATTGTCTGGAAAGCAGTCAAAATGGCAACATTGGATTTCGTTTCATAAATGATCTGAGCCATGTTTTACCTGGTTGATCATCTTTAAAAGTGTTTCCCTTTTGGAGTCCTTAATTATTTTATGCACCGTATTAAGGAGGTCATCAGTCTTTGATTTGAACATATCGGTGCACCACTCAGCAATTTATCTTTCTGCTCGGTATTAGTAAGGATCGGGCCCCTTTTTTTGTTCCTTTTTCGCGAAATAGCCTTTTACTTTTCACCGCTCATGAAGATCATGATCGAAACAGACCATATTTGGCAGCTGCATTTCTTAAGGTGCGTCCAGACCGAGCGAAACATTTCTGAAAATTTTTATAAATATTTAATAAATATTTCATAAACATTTCTGAAACATTTATTTTTTTCATCAATGTTTAATAAATGTTTTAGAAATGTTTCACTCGGTCTGGACGCTTTGTGAAACATTTATTAAATGTTTGTTAAATGTTCCGTGTTCTAAGAAAACCAATGGTTTTAGCCCCTCAAAAAGCAGCATCCGTTGCTAAAACCTGCGCTTATTTGCATAATTTCCTTCACAAAAGCAAATCATCACAATCAAAATACACCAGCTCCTGATCCTTGATCGGTTTTGGAACCATTCATGAAAAAAACTACACTCCATTCTTGACTCAGAAACTGGTAGTAGCCAGTCCTGAATTAAAAAAAGAGAGTCTATCATCATCCACCACCTCCTGTGGCCACCAGTATTTCCACCACACAACACATATGGGTCACACTATGCCAGCACTACAAATATTTTATTCATTAGCGTTGGCCTTTTCAATAGTACCAATGTTTCATTCACACCATTGCTACTAGCCGAGTTGCACATGCAGTCAATTGTTGTGTTGTCCAAAGGGCCCTCTATGGCAATGATAATGACCATCGCAAGTTTGCTCCAATAAAGAACCATAACCCTATACTCGGACAGACAGATACACAATCACTATCAGAATTGGATTCCTCTTCTTGTCCTGAGTTCAGATATGCAAAAATCTTAAATTGAACACTATTTTTCGGCACGTAAAGCTTGATAAACAAAATTATTTTCCCACTTAAAATGGAATACGTGAAACATTTAATAAACATTTAATAAACATTTAATAAATGTTTCAGAAATGTTTCACTCGGTCTGGACGCACCTTTAAACTCAAATTTGTTGTCCGAATATCTTCTAGAACCCGTGTTAAACTGCTTTCACTTCATTTTTAAGTAATTATATCGAAAAAAATATGACATTTGTAACATTTTAATTCGTAAAAAACGATTGTCCGGATCCTAAACCTATTTTTTCAGTACCAGGCAAGCCGGTTTCTTAGTTAAAAAACACTGTCCGAATACTGAAATTAGTGGAGAAACATGCAATATTCTTCATTTAAATTAAACAAAAGCACATATGTAGGTATCATTTAAAAGTATTAAAACATGAAATTTAAATTTGGATTAAAGTTTCAGTACCTGGACACTCTGTCCGGAAACTAAAATCAGTATAAATTTTCGCACAGCACAGTATTAACAGGACATACGTACTTTAAGTTCTACCATTTGGTAGAGTTGTACAAAATCTCAGTTTTTACTCACATATCTACATTACACTTTTCATATCGAAACCAAATTTATGTATTACTGTGCAGAATAATATTTCCCTCTATTTAAGGACAATAGAAAACGTGCGTTATTTATTTATTTTATTTTGTATTTAATTACTTACAAATATATTTAGTATTTTTTTTTATTTATATATTTTTATTAACTTTTTTATTTGTATTATTATTTGTTTATTCAAAACTTCCCTTCTCGACAGGCAATCTTCCCGAATCATTTCGATCGACGTCAATTTCCACTGGGTTCCAGGCTAGACTAATCATGTTCATAAACCCAATAGTTTAAATAGTTCATACGAGGTGAATTCTTTCTCCTGTGAAATGGTTGGCAGCTTTGTGCTGTTGCAATTCTGCTTATAATATAGCTATGAGTTCTTATAGCCTAGGTAGCGACACAATTGATTTAGAATTCATCTTTGCTATTAGTGTTTTTTACCACTATACCACAGATACATAAGTTGTCATAGGTTTAACGATAACGCTACACGTCTAGGTCGGGATAATATGCATATGATATTGTCAAATTCACCCCAAACGATTATGACAAATTTATAGTCCACAAATGTTTTTATCTAAAGCAGCCTGAAATAAAACGTCTTGTAGATAGTCTTATATGATGTGGATCTAGTGGATCAAGACTCTCTAAGCAAAGCAAATTCTTGCAATACATATTAATTTACTTCCCAAACTACACACGGTTCACATCTAAAGCATACAATTGTACATTTGATAGCGTATCCGCATTTGGCAATCTAATTCAGTTCAGATACTCAATCAACTAAAGCAACAAACATCGAGTGTTGGCAGCTCAATTCGCTTACTCAGGCAATTAAAATGAGAAATGCAGTCAGTGCGGTCCTCAACCAGAATTAACAACAGTTAACGTTTGATGGAAATAGATGTAAGAAACGCCAATTAACACGTACACCTTTCACTTGGCCGTGGGGCACGTAATGCGAGAGTACAGCGCACCAGCTCCAGCCAGCGTCAGCAGTCGCCGAGGAGCCATCGGACAAAGTGGTCCCGCCATTGAGTGTAGCATCGATTGCATTCGAGTGCATGGACATGGACTGATGAGGCAATATTAAGGCCAAAGTGCCACGATATGAGTCTTATGTACTAAGCCGCCGCCACTGCTGCTGCTGCATCTACTGCTCTTAGTACCTATAAAGTACATCATCATTGGAGGCAGTGTCGTTGTTGTCGTCGGTGATGTGTCACCTTACGTGCGAGCAAATTCCACTTTTGATTTTTTTCATTTTTTTCATCTGTATGTATAGGTATTGTCTTTGGGCAATGAAGAAGAACCTACCAATGATGCTACCGACCGACCGACGACGATGTTGCAAGTGTCATCGGTTGCAAGCAATGACAGTGATGGTAGATAAGACATGTTCATATGTGCTCTTGCGTCAAGAGCGAAAAAGAAGGAAAGTAAGAGACTGCAATTTTGTTCCTTCCTTTAAGCAATCCTCACAAAGGGGAGCCTTTCTTATATGCACATAAGACAATGAGCGACTTTTAAGGATACGAAAATAATATCCTTGCAAGCATAAATTGCTGAAGATTTTAATTGTTTGTATCGAAAGGTATTTGAAGGTGTTTGAACATTATTTCTGATCTAAAGACAATGTACAGTGATTTGTGGTTGATTTTGGTTGAAGTTTGCTTTTGTTGGGTTTCGCCGAATAAGCCAGGGCTTACTTCGAAAATAGATCTGGAGGTATTCATCTTAATGTCGTTGTAAAGGTAGCAAGTGAGCAACTTGCGCACCCCACCCGGTACTTAAAATGTTCTTATGAAGTTGCCCTCTTTCCTTAGCATTCACGCCGCTATTTGATGTATTGCATCCCCCGATACCATTCTGTATACGCAGATATTCGGAGTGGATCTTCGGTGCATCAAATTTATCCCGCTCATGTACGAATTTGTGGGTCCCCACATTAAGGCTGAATACATGAGGTTTGACTTGCTCACTCTCGCTAGTACTCTTCTTATTCGTTGCCTCGATCCACCGATACTGGGCATTGGCCTGGATATTGCGACAAAAGACCGAGTTGCTTTGGCCAATTAATACTCCTAGGTACTCTCTTTGTAAGGGTCTATAGATTCTCGACGGTTTTTGCGGCTGCTTATGAGGACATAAACATATGTATCCATGTTTTCATATCTTTTATGATATTGTTGCGATGTTTTATCAATCCCGCTAGTGCTTTAGCCACAATCAGCATCGCGAAATCCGTAGTACGCCATCGTTAATAATGTTCCAAAGCCAGTGTCCAACATAGATTTCTAAAGCACTCCTCCCTTGATTTTGTAAATTTTCAACCCTTCTTCCGTGTCATGTAGGAGGACCTTATCTTCAAAATAGCTCTTTTCCATCATGTACCCCATGAGGCATCGCACACTATGTATATTGCAGACTGCCTATATTGGTTGGAAAGTCTATTGCATCTTTCGGTGTGTTGGCCCAGTCAGTCGCAAATTATTTCTTTCTTACCGTGGTCTGGTTACTCTGGAGGCTTGTCGTCTTTTGGAATTAATACCAATATGTCCCATTTGAATGTTAAGAGAAACTTTTCTTCTGCCAGGCAGGTTGTGTAGATGTAAACAAATGATTCCGGTTGGGTTTTTATGGCCTTCTTACTACTCTTGTACATATCTTGTAAACGCATTTTCACGTACATACATAGGTGCCGTGGCTCAATGATTAGTGCATTAGGTTACTGTGAATGGTGTTCCAAGTTTGAATCCAGGAAAATACCATCAACGTTTTTCATGTCCTCAGCTCTTGCGGGCGTCTGACAAACATCCAACAGTATTTACTGTCATGAGAAGGCTTATCAAAAACCATCTGCCCTTCTAATACAGCATCCCTTTTGTGCATGCAGAAATGTATACCACGCACAAAACGTACAGTTGTGAGAAGCTAGTTTTGGTCCTGTATGGGCTGATTATGGCTCATTATTTATTTATCTTAGCGGAGTTTGAGACAACCTACTATCAGCCTAGCGATGTAATCGTTCCACCAGTGTTTTCCTATTACCAATATCTGGTACCGACGATGGAACGTGATCTGTCGTCATTCTTTCCTTGGAGCACAAGCTTAAGGCTGGATCCAACAATGCTTCCTTGCTGTGGTTGGTTCTAATGCTACCTCAATCGACTGCCTTGCGTTGAACTCTCCAACTAGGTATAATATAAACCGGTGATTAATAAAGAAGAAACAGAGAAAAAATTATTGCAAATGGGTAATGGGTAGGTACTGGATACGTAGGTCGTACAGTTTTATGTCTTATATGAAGGAAAAATCCGCATTGCAAAATCGTGAGACTAGAAAACAGGTGGGTAACCTTATTGAAACCTAAGCTAGAAAAACGCCAATACAGGTGTACCTCAAGGCAGTCATCTTGGTCTTAACAACAAATGATATTCGTCACATCATAAAATGATCAGATCTATCTATTTATGAGGACGACATCAACATTTTTAAGGTAATATCTACCCCCATCGATTTTTTAGTATTCCGGACCTTAAAAGGAAAGACGGAACACTTATGGGTTTGATACGGTGTCTGTCTGTCCATCTGTCCGTCAGTCTGTCACAGCCCTGTAACTTTTGAGCCGTTAAACATAGAGAGTTGAAACTTTCGGTATGTATACATTATGTGGAAGCCTACACAAGATAGCGACAATGAATTTCATTCTGGGAGCCCTTTTTTGGGCACCTTGTATGAAGGGCAAACAAAAATTATTTTGTTTCCCATCATTCGGCATATCAAATTAAAGAGAATTTTGCAAGGGCTCCATTAATGTAAGAAATATTTTTTTCTGAAAAAAATTATTGAACAAAAATGCTTGCCAAACATTTGAAAAAATTGGAGATACGTAGAATTTCGTGCAAATTGTGGAAAAAATACGAAAATTCCTCTATCTTAAAAAATGGGGTATCTAGTTACCCCACTGTATCGCCCCCAGTTTTCAAGTTATCCAAATAAGTTCATTTTGATAGTAGGATTGGCTCAAATTTTAAGTAAGTTATTTGCACGAATGCATCGTATATGTTAGCTCTATGCTGCTATTGAAAACTAAATAAGTTTAAAAAACTATTATATTTTTTAATTTTGGATTTTTTTTTCAAAAATATTTTTTTCTTAAATTTTTAAAACTCTAAATGCTGTATTCCTTCGCATGTCAAGTATTGCCAGTGCTTTGCTCTACTTAAACCATTCAACAAGCAAGGTACCGTTACATGCATTTTTTTCCAAAAGCTTGGTACGTTTAAACTAACTGAAATATGAAATTTTATTAAAATCGTTGAAACCATTTTGGACAAAACTCCGTGTTTGTGAAAATGGCGCTACGTGAAGAAACTCTAAGAGTAGGGCTACAACAAAAATTTCAATGTCCCCTTCAGTGGCCATGAATTTCGAAGTAAATCGACTCACTCGTTTAGTCATACAGACAGACAAATAAAATCGGCAGACACACTATAACTGGCTTCTCTATCAACGTAATTTCAGAATTGTTTAATATTTTGAGTTCTAATTTTTTCACGAATTCAATACGTTTTATATTGAAAGTGCAAGTTAAAATGGACTGGAATACATAGTATTACTAGGACATAACTATGTACTAAGCATTACATCGTTCATATCAAAACCAGTGTTAGGTGTACCTTTGCAGGATGTGGATAATATAATGATAATATATAAATATTCTATTTAATGATAATATAAAATGTCCGGAACACTATTGCACGAGGCCCCCCTCGCACTTGCCAAATTTTTTTTTTTTTTTTACTTCAAAGCGACCTAAATTCCTTTTATACATGATGCGAGAAAAACTTCTTAGTACTTGACGTCGGTAAATGTCAATCCTTAACGTTCTCCCTTATACGCCTTCCCAACTCCTCACAACTATTACTTTCGTAACGAGAATGGTTCCTCAGTCTCATTGATTTGCTACTTGGTTATTAGTTTTTTGTGACAGGGATTTAAACTTTCGTCCCCATTTTGATCAAATTATACACTAGCCAATTCTTCTCTTGGTTTCATGAAACGTTGGTCTAAAACTACTGGAACCTTTACGTTCCGAAGTTTGAAAAGCATTTCACAAAACCCACTCTCTTAGAATTGAAGCGTTTTGCATTACTTGCAAACCCTTGTAAAACATCACGAGGTTGCCTGCATTACTGAAAACGATTTTACTTTACACTACGACCAATCTCCAGAATGTTGCATTTAGACAACAGTGCCGAGAATGTACTTGACTTTCAATGTATCGTCCCCTAGAAACACTCTCTTGACTTCTTCAAGATCTCTCGCCTTATTTAGTTCAAGATTATGAGAATAGTTTAAGTCTGCCGCAGGACCGCATAATTAAGTGCCTATTAGTTAAGTTAGACTTGTCTAGCCTTAAGTTCTGACTTGTATTAAACTTCACTAAATAAATGTTCCGAGTAGATTCAATGGCATCACAGATTTGGGAAGAAATATGGTCAAGACCATAATCTGATCCCTATTGTACCCAACAATTTACTTTTTATTTTTTAAAGACTATGTAGGTACAACTTCGTTTTAAAACTATGTTTTCAATGACACAGAGACAAACATTAAAAGTTGCTGAATTACATTCTGGCATTCCATGGTCCCACGAGGAAGTATCCTGCTGGTAATGCTCAATGGATAATAGGTATTCTATGGGCTGTCATTTTTGGCTACAACTGTTGGTTGCCATTTGTATTTTTTGCGCGATGGGTCAATGGCAAATGGATAATGATAATAACTATCGACAATATGAGTCCTTATAGAATTTCGAAAGTCTTTCCTCGCTCCCCTTTTTTCATGCATTTAAAATTCTTTTAATGTGTTTAATGCGGGAGCTAGAAAATTGAAATACCTAGGCACCTAATCTATCAGAAAACGCACTCGAAATTCTGTAGAATAAGAGCTGGCTCTACTTGTATCCTAAGTAATGGTGTTCTATGACATATTGCTCGTGGAAACCTGATGCAAGCAAGATTTGTAAGTAATAAAAGAAGCTCTGATTCTCAAATTTTGTGATTGCAGTAAAATATAATTCTCAGTGATAATATAGATAAGCAAGCATTTCCCACCCTAATCCACAAATGATATCAATTATCCGCCAACGTACCTACCTACTCTATACAACTACCTATGCACCTTAAAAGAGTGCATAGGTATACAAATCAAAAAGCAAAATGTCATCAAGATACAAGCGATTCAATACATGTAATTGAATTTGTTAATTGATCGATACAAGCTCCCTGTTAACTGTCAATAAGCATCCACAATCCAGCTCTAATACAGAACACAAATATGACCAAATCAAAACACACACACATGTTCGTCCCAGATATACATCTAGCATTATCCCGTCCCCCATTTGCCTGCCAAACTACATTACAGAAGGACCTACATACATACATACATACATACATTCAACACGAAACAACCTACACACCAAATTAAGTTAGATAGATAGGTAACCATGTTCAAAATATTCAATATTCCAGGAGCTCCAACGCCATTCATCCCCAAGGCCTCACGGAGACGATATTTCCATTAAAATCTTTTGTTTCACAGCAAACAATTCAATCAATCAGCCCACTGATGCCTTAAATATCCGTGCGCGGGGAGGGGTTCAGCAAAGGCGCTGTGGGCAACACGATTATCGACAGAATGCAATTATCGCATCCATTGTCGTTGTTTTCGCATTGATAGTCAAAGTAAATAGCGTCATCTAAAAAACAGATGAACTCACAATTCACCCACTCTACCGCGCGTCATGTCGTCGGTCACCAGCCAAAGCTAGTGTATGCATGGAAGTACTTTAGTATCGAAACTCTGTTGAACTAAATTCCGATTGCGAAAAATTCAACGTGAAAAAGGACAACAACTTTCAGGCAAGGCCCGGAAAATCCTTTCATATCGATGCAGCTCTACGCCACTGCAATGGATGTGGTATCTCCGTCGTCCACCTCAATGCATGCTCTGTTACCTGTTAGGTGATGTAGCTATCTCTGTTTCTCAAAGTGTCAAGATACAACTCGCCATTTTATTTTCGGGCGGAGTCTAACGAATACTTCGCCATGTGGTTGGTCTCGATCATGCGTACCTGCTCGTTTGTTCCCCACTCGGCTAGATGTAGTGCTCGTCGCGCAGTTGATGTTAATTGCTGCTAGCTCTCGGCGGGAGCTGACAGTTTGTGGTTGTGTTTGTATTAGATTGGAGTATTCCCCTCCCTGTGGTGAGTTTGAATTCACCATGGGCGCACAATAACAGAGTTCAGTGAACGCAGCATGTTTTTGTTTGCGAATCTATTGGGATGACTTTTCTCTGACTGATGACGGAGTGATTCCATATGCTGCGCTATGAGTCTGTGACTCCCACTGCCTGTGTTGAGTTGAGAGGGTAGTTGTTGCCAGAACAGATTTGATGTCATAATTAGTTCGGAAGTGAAACTTTGTTTAGAAATCGATTGAGATTTTGACGATGCTTTAGTTTAGTAGGAAACCATTTTAAAGGCGAGGCGTATTGAAATGTGTACAATTTTTGATGTGATAAATCGCTCTTCAAATAGTGTCAGCTTGTGCTAGTTAGGTAATGTAGTCAAATGGCACATACACTTTTCAGGAAGAATGCAATTTATTCACTGCGTTGGATTGAATCTTAGACTAAATCAGATCAGCTTACAATGGTGATTATGAAAATAAGATTTAACTTCAATTATTTGAAGAAAGGAGGTTCTACTACTTCCAATAATTATTATTTAGTACCTATGACTTCACTATTTAGCAAAAATTATCAAAACTTTAAGAGCTTTGACTATGTAAAATAGCTTTTATAGTAGGTATGTACTTAGTCCTGTATTCAGTAAAAGGATGTAATAAATTAGTCATTCGTTAAGCAAAAATGTTTACCAATACACAGCTCAAAACAAATCAATACCGAAGCGTTGTGAAGTTAGGTTGTTTTCTTTAGATGGATCTGAGCCATCATTATATGGATTCACATCGCTTCATTTAGTTTCAATAACATGCATATATAGTGACATAGGACACGGTGACCTTGCTTCCTTTATAGGCATAAGAGCATCCTATTGCTTTCTGGCTTCTGTTATAATAAAGGACGGGTTTTGTACTTTATGTTTAAAATTTTCTTTTTTAAACATCGACAAACAATTCATTTTAAAAATTTAAAGTTTTAATTTTAATTTTATTTTTAGGTTTTTATATTTTTTTCATCATCAACTCTTTCAAAACAAATCAACATAAAATTATTTAAAAATACTATTTATTGTTTTATTAAATTCTTTTAAATTATGTTTTGTTTATCACATTCAAGAAAAAGTATGTCATCTTGAGCATAATCCCCCTACTAAAAGAGCTTTTAGATGACCAGCGATACACAAAAAGGAATTGCAATCGGAGATCAGAGCGAAGAAATACTTCAGAAATAATTTTAGTGTTAAAAATCCGTTATTATAATAAATAATAGAATATACAGCATCATAGTTTTGAAATTTAAGTCATTTTAGTGTATTTGCTACCTTAAACAAATCATTTACAAAAATGTTAATGAAAACCTTATTTTTGAGTCGTCAACTCCCCTACTTCAGAAGTCAGCCAGTTAAGTTTTTAAACCCGTGTTTTTACATTCAGACATTCTCTATTTTAACTAAGCGTCGTCTGAGAATTGTTTTACACCATACGCCACTTTTGTCGTTTTTGAGTTAGGAACGGATTCTATGGTAATCTCTTTCTATCTTCTGTGATTCGATTTGCTCTGTCTTTTCAGTCCCAAGATATCGAGCATCGAGTTTGTTCCATATCTACAAAAATCAACAGTTTGTAGAATTGGTTTGTGTTATAAACCCTGATCGCAAACAAAATTTTCGTATTGGTTTGTTCCACCTCCATTATTATGATGAAAAGATAAAATCGATTTTCTTTTTAAATTTTAGCATCCAACTCCGTCCTCTTTTGTGTTACAAGTGTATGGAACAAAAAATCAGTTTCAAAATATAGGAGGTTATTAATTAACGCAGCTTGTTAACGGTTTGGCAAAACAATTTAAAAAATTGGTATGTGAACTCTTTATAAGACTAATTTCAAGTTGAAATAATAATGGAAAAAATCCTATCACACAGTTTCGGAGTACCAAGTACCAGGGCCGGACCCACCATATGTGCAGAATGTGCAAATGCACAGGGCGTCAAGGCTTGGGGGGCGACTGATTGTAAATGATTGTAAACAAAACGCTGCGCTGTCTAAACGAAATTATTTTTTAATAACAAAAATTATTTCATTTCAGCTGTTCACATAAAAGACCATTCTCACACACCAGAAACTAGATCGAATAAAACCGAAATAAAAAATCCCACCAGATCTGTGCAGGTTAATATCTTGCACAAGCACTCAAAAATTTGTGAATGTGAAAATGTGAAAATGTGCTGATTTTATTTCTGCACCTATTTGATTTGCTCATTTGAGAATTTAGTTTGATAAGTAAATTATCACTGAGAATCGTACTGTTTAGATTTGTGTACGATTTTAATGTCAGACATGATGCTCGTAAAATGCTCGTGTCGATTGTGTGGTGAACAACGCTGCAACGCTGGCGCGGGTGATATGGGGCGCTCAAGGTAAGGCTTGCACAGGGCGCTCAATTGACACGGGTCGGCCCTGCCAAGTACGCAAACCTTTAAATGCGTTCTTCTCGAAAAAGTGCCAATGGCGTACGGAACAAAACAATTCTCAGGCGACGTTAGGTTAGAGCTTACTTTTTCAACTTTACTATATTTATTAATTCATAAAAACCATCAAACGATCTTTTAAAAAAGAAACATGTGCTTTACTCTTTATTCAAAATAAATTGCACTTAGGTACTTATTTCAAAAAAGAATAATGATTTCAGAAAATTTCAACAACTTAACTTAATCACTAGGTATACATACTTATGTATATGCATTAAATGAACATTAAAATCTTAAGTAAACAATTAAGGTACCAAACATCGGCTGGCTGAGTGATATATTATGTCATGTTAGGCAATAGGGCATACAAAATGATATCATTATTCCGACAAAAATCACTCAGTTCCTTATGGAACTTCTGATCTTCCCCAAATCCATTTGTCTGTTATACTTTATATGAGAACTTGTGGGGGGCAGACGTATGGAAACACGACTAAAGGGGGTCAAGTTTCACCATTAGCACTAAAAAGAAACAAAACAGTGACTGTCTCCTTTTCGTTGCCTTAGCTAATCTTATAAAGGTTTTTCCAGCCTTTAGGTGCAAAAACAATCCCAAGTTTCGGAACGATGTTTCGTTTCGAATTAAAAATCCTTCCTTTTTTCGATCTGACAACCACTACCTGACCGACTTTTCGTTGACTATCGTCTCTCTAGTGAGGGACAGCTCAGGATGGCGCTTTAGGAACCCGTCGTACCAAATCTTTCCTGGTAGACTGTCTTTAAATGGTGTTTTGCGATTTTCTTCTAAAATGATTTTTTGCACCTTCTTTAGCAAATCTATTCTACTTTAGTAGAAATCCACATATCGATAAGTTCGAAAGTACCAGGGCCGGCCGACCTAAGAAGAATGACACAAAAATTGTGTTCTTAAAATAACATTTTTTTAGATTTGTGTTCAATAAACAGTAAAGCGAATCTGTTAATAAGAAAAAATTAATAATATAACGCACTTACTGTCAATAAGTGTTCCACTGTGCGTTGGACTACTGCGCAAGGGTTTCCAAATTCGAATCCAGGCCAGGAATCAATATTGAAATTGAAATTGTAAACATTCAGCTCATTAAGTACAGCGATTGCTTGTTCGTCCGATAGATAATCAGTACACTACGCCGTGTTTTCTTTAGGCTTGGCCAGTTTCCAACCAAATCTATTGTATCATCCCGTTCACATACATATACAGTCATAGGAAAGGGATCTATTCTACACTTTAACAATTCACTCCTCCGTTTTAAGATTATCGATATAACCTCCACCTTGTGCTTCGAAAATTATTAAGATGTTCTAGGTTCGGACTTAAGCGGCTCTAGACTGTACCAATTCCTCATGGTACCTACTTTAAATCCAAATTCACATGTAGCTCGTACAGAATTGACTTCGAAGTAGTACAATCTGCTGCTTTCCAGTTTAATTCAATTACACATCCTTGGGCTCACTTAAAGTCAATCACCATGTCACAAACAATTTTATGAAATAACATTGATAATGCAAAAAAATAGTAACGATTAAAGGACTATACAGGATCTATAAACGTTTGTATACTCAGCTTACAGACGTTCGCTAAGTTGCTGTCAATTAGAAGTTTTTGCAGAAAAGTAAATTTATCGATAATAGTGAAGCCAACAGATCAAAAAATGAGTACGGAATGTTAAACTATCAATTAAAATACTCTCGAGAGTCAACAAAGTTCAGTACTCAGCTATTCACCGACTTTCAGCTTAGTTCTTCTAGGTACTCCCATGTATCTTGTGTCTGATGTGCTGGAGACTTGAGCAATAGAACAGAAAAAGAGATTTATTTCATGACCACAGCCTCAGCTGATTTGTCCTTCAGGATGAAACTAATTGAAGTCATTGAATAGCTCTTTGTATCAAACCTTTGCACCTAATTTTTTAGAAGAAAAAAGGATTCGTTAAGATTCGCTCCTTCGTAAACAGCAATTGTAGAGCCGTGCCAAGGTAACTGTAGCACCTTTTTAAGACAGTATTTTTAGATACTTGCAATTTATTTATAAATCACGTTGCAGAGTCGCGCAATACCTGACAGCCATAAAGCAGAATCGCTTGGAAAATTGGTTTCTGCAATATAAAGTTAAAGGTTTTTCCAAAAGGGATTTCAAAACTTCGACAGGCAATTGCGGCCATACTGTTTAACCTGAATCTGTAACATTGGCTGTCATTTACTAAGCTTATTTTGCCAAATGAATATATGGAAATAGTAATAACGTTCAACAACATAGGTATGCAAATTATAAAATTGTTTTATGAAAGTCGGTTCGAGCAACATTCTGCGCGCTTCCCTCATTTTACGGTCTCCATAATCTTTCTACTGAGAGGACTATTTGCAACATGTGATAAATTTGACTCTACCGGCTTAAAGAACAATCCGCCAAAACAAATGCGTCAACGTAACGCAAAATCTTCCGAAAATATCGCTGCTATCAGTGAGAGTGCGCAGGCGAATCCGAGGCAGTCAATTACTCGGCCTTTCGCCGAGCACATCTTGGAGAATTTCGAGTCGTGATTTGGTGATTTTATTTTGGCTCCAATTGGATGATATGGGTAGGTACTGACGACATGTACATAGTTTCAACTGGCTGGCGCGGCGCTACTTGGCACACAGTCCGTGCCACAATGGACATTTTGCACGATCGATTTCCGAACATGGTTATCTCACGCGGAGGCGATTTGAATCGGCTACCGAGATCGTGCGATTTGACCTTGGTATACTTATTCTTCTGGGGTTTCTTAAGTCACCCATCTATATCAATAAACTACAAAACCACCACTGCCTTGAAAGCCAACATATTCAATGGCATTGGTCAAATTCATCCTGATTTGCGTGACAGAGTTATGGAAAATTGAACGCTTCCGATGGGCGCCACACAGCAAACCCTCAGTGGCATATACCTATTCTAAATAAATAACAATTTCAATGAAATCACACTCATAGTTTGTTTTATTCAAATTTAAAAATGGAAAACTCTTAAGTATATTCGGCCATTGAATAAAAGGTTTGGTGTTCTAGTCCTACCCATGTCCATTCAGTTTTAGCTATCACAAAATTATATATTCCCTCGGAAAGCACTTAGTGTAGGTACTTCAACACGAATGTGAAAAAAATATTGTGAATTACAAACGAATTCCAAAATTACATACAAGTCTCCCCAGTGATTATGACACCGCACATGGAGAATAAATATTGAGACCTGATGCCAAATAATAATAGTATAAGGACACACACTGATTATAAGACAAATAAATTACAAATTATTTTTAAATATTTCTGTAAGTGCCAAAGCATAAGAATGTTTTGTGAAATTAAACGAACTAAGACGAGTTTATTGGTACCTACTATCTGATGCTACGCATATGTATCTACAACTACAATAAAGGATATGTAAAGATAACTACTATAACTGCCCCAAACGCATAATGAATTCTGAATTGCATCTCTGCCCGATCTATGCCTTAATTACTCTAATTTAGTAGGTATGTATGTCCATAACTAGGTTGGCAACTGAACGACCTAGGGCACACAGTAACCTCTTTCATCACGAATTCCACTGTAGCTAACTCATAAAGCTTGTAAAAATTAGCTCAAATACAATTTAATTATTTTTAATTTGACAACATTTCAGTCGATTAGGCCAGCATTACGTTTTCATTGGTGGAAGCAGAACGAAACTATGCTTAGATATCTATGATACTTTTAAAAAGTATCTACAATTACAACGACGCTGGCGAAGACCACTTTAAGTCGAGAAATCAAGTTTTCGCAGTCTGTTCGTGGGCGTATGAGTCCATTAACATCGTCGCTGTTGTCATGGATGAAAGGCGTGGCGTATAATACCATAACCACCAATTTTCAGATAAAAAGTATCTACACAAAAAAAGGCTGCCTAAAAGGTGTAACCGATGTTTTTTTTGTTGCCTTTTCTTTGTTTTGTAAATCAATTAACTGAGAGACTCTGATCATGTATCTCGCCTGCCAAGACAATTTAACTTCAAATTTTCCACAAAAATTCACTAGTCCACAAGTGGAAATGTATCTAGATGAAGTAATTGTGGCACAAACGTGATCAGAGCACAGAGACCAACCAAAATCACTAGTCGGTGTGACTGAGGTCTCTTTACTTCTCTTCGTTTTATTTGCACAGCAGCGCTTCCACATAAAGCACTTTTTAATCAGGCCATTTGCATTCGAGGAAATCGTAAAATTATCCTGGTAGACACGTCGTAACTTTTGTGTTACAAACAAACACACACACACACAGGCGAATAGTTGGTTTTAACCTTGACGGCGGAAGCTGAATGCTGACGAAGAAAGGAGAAAGAGAGGCGTACGAGGACGACGAACACAAAAAGGGGGGAAAAAAAAGAAAAACGAATCCATTCACATCCACATTGGATAACTTTCACCCTCAGACCGAAATGAATTGCTAACTAAGGGGGTGGCAGCACAAAAGGGGTTGACTACGGTACACAGAGCGGTGGGGCTCCTTTGCATAGCAGACTGTTGGCAAACATCCCCCTTGCCGTGTCATGAGCCCTTTTCTTTGCTCATTCCCCAGCCACAGACCAACATCGCGCCGCATTGGAAGGAAAGGGTTAACGTCCCGTACGTGAGTCCTTGTTAAGCGTAGCTACTTTTAACTTTTAGACAATGGGCTTCTGTGGGCCAGCATGGGGTTGAAGTCGACTTGTATACGTGCGCGTGTGTAAATCTCATATAATACCGTAAATTTAACAACTCGACTGAAGGCTCTCTCTTTTGTCGTTGGTGGTGGATTGTGGCGGTGGGGAGAGGAAAAGGGTTGTGGGCCATGACGACGAACTCTGCATGTCCGACATCAATTCATCGCGATGTAGCTCAACACATTTGCATAATTGACCCATTCGGGACTGTGCACGGATGAATTTGAGCTTATGCCTGAACGAGCTTTCGCCAAAATTTGCATTTTCATTCGGACCGAGTGGACGACGTATTGTTCTGTGGTGTGGTTTCAAGGCTTGATGGTGTACCTACGTTTGGGGACAAGTCTTTTGTCGGGAATCAGCACAAAGTAGGCCAGTCGAAGGACACGATTTATGAGACTCACAGCTTATGGAGACAAGCATACAATATTGATTGGCTCTTTACGATGTCGGAGTATGTTAAGATAGAAATATGTGATCATGTTATGTAGCTATCCTTGATCATAAATGGTGTCCTTAATTGTAACAACCGATAAGTGGAAATATATTTTAAAGCTTATGCACTGGACATTGGTACTTACATACGTCGTTTATAAAGTAAAATGCGATATGATTAGTCTTAAGTAGGTATCTTTATCTTGTCAAGTCAATAGTTGCTATTAGATTCATTATAAAGTGGCATCACGAAGAAAACGTTAAAAGGAAAATATAGATACTTTGATTAGTCTTAATTAACGTATGTAAGAAAAGTGACAGTCATGTTTGATGGAAGAAGTCAGAATTCTGTTAGGTTTGTTACTACAAAAGGAGTTTGTGATGAGTGACTAATGAGTGTTCAATTAGGCATGTTTTCGACTACGACACGTAATAAGGCGTTTTGTTAATTTAACCTGACAATTCACTCCTTGAAACTTTACATGCAAGAACTTGCTAGCGTCCATAATCCATTGGTTTTATACTGTGATCGTAAGACACTTACGTAAAGAACAATTATTTGATCGAATGCTTAAGCATGACAGGAGGACCGAGATCAACGATTCAGACAAAGTTGGATGTGATATTAAATCTAATTTCTCTGGACGAGCATGGACATTCAATTACATGGAAGTAAAGCTCCAAGGGACAGACTGTGTCAATCGGTATGACCATTCATTCATACAAAGAGAGAAAAGTTCCATTATCATTTCCGGTAGACACTAGTGTAAACTTAACTTAGAAACAGGACTTTCGCTTCGGGTCTAAAAAGGAAACAGGTACTGGCGCCACACTTTTTTGTGAGTCACTCATCGCTTGAGGTTCATATAAACATCCTTCGCAATTAAGAAAGGAACACCGACAATAGATCTAAAGGAACAAAATTTATCTAGGGTCAAAGGCAAATTATGAGCTCGGAAAGGATTAAAAATAAATAAATATCAGGCCGTAAGCAGCCCATAGAGGGCCAAGACCTAGCTTCTCACAATTGTACATGTTGTGCGTGGTATACATTTCTGCATGTACAGAAGGGACCTACAGTTTTATGCCGTATCCGAAGGGCAGAGGGGTTTTGAGAAACTTTCTCATGACAGTTATACTCTTGAATGCTTGTCAGACACTCGGAAGAGGTGGGGCCGTGAAAAAACTTTTGATGGTATTTTTCAGGATTCGAACTTGGAACCCTTGCGTAGTAGTCCAACGCACTAACCACTGCGCCACGGCACCCACGGAAAGGATTAGTACACCCAAAAAAAAAGCGCTGTAAATTTTACAACTGAAGGCAGTAGATTTAACAATTCATTGTAGATTTTTGTAGATTTTACAGCGAATGCAGTCATTCCTACAACAAAATTGTTAAATCAACTACAATCCTCAATTGTAAAATCAACAGCGCATTGTCAATTTCGGCTGTTAAATCTACAGATATAATTTGTAAAATCTACATAAAAATGTTGTAGAATCTACAACTATTTACTGTGGTAACTACAGCAGGAGCTGTAGAAATTACAACAAGTTGTAGATTCGGCATCTATTACGAAAACGTAAAGAGTAGATACCATTTGAGAATATTCGCATGGTAATTTTCAGAGGCCATGGCGTTGTGGTAGTGTATGCAGTCGCCGAGTGAGAGGTTTTACGTTCAACCCCAGTCAGATCCACACATTTTTCACATTTTGTAAGTAAATGCAATTATATAATTCGGTTTAAGCACACACTAAGTATTTCTTGGACAGGAACCATCTAATTGGATTGTAAAAGCTATTTCCACCCATTTCTCGCACCATACTAATAAATTAGAACTTTAAGCTTAAGTAGTGCTATTGAAAGCGATTTTTTTTACATGAAAATTGTTGTTGTTTCTACAGCTGTTCGACGGCAAAGTCCTGTGAAATCTACAATTTTAGCTGTTATTTTCATAACTAGATTGTTAAATTTACAACCACCGCTCTGTAAAATTTACAACAAAAATTGTCCTGTCGATTCTGACAATGAATGCAGTAGAATCTACAGCGTTTTACTCTATTTTTACAGCACCTTTTTTTTGGGTGTATATTCTAGATTTTCAAGGATCAAAGCCATCGCTTTCGTTGTATAGAATTCGATACTTTTCAAACGGTGCCAATGAGAGCTCAACTTTGTATTCCCGGTAAATAACCTCAGTTTCTGTTATAACGTAAGCAATTTATAGGTAGGTTTTAGAAGCATTTGAGCTAGAACAATTACTGATCAGCAATTTAATTCTATAAAATATTTGCTGTATAAATCCAAAATCACTTAGGACTTTCTGACACTCCCTTTATGCACAAAAGAACTGAACACACTTTACGTTTTTCATAAGAACTCTAAAAGGCTACAACAAGCAGATTGTTGTGGAAATAAACTCTTTTTACTTAGACCTAAATATAATATTGATAAAGTATTGAGCTCGTATTAGAAACAACGAACTCCAACAAGTCCAAAAAGTGGGTTTGCCATTCTGTCTGCCTAGACGGGACATTTTAATATTTGTTCTAGCCGTAATGTACCTTACTTAAGGGCATGTTAACATGTAAATGATCTTAGGATTTTGTTTAAATTTAATATTGGAACCCGGTATGAAAAGCCACATAAAATTGCACGCAAAGTTGTTTATCAAAAGTTTTTACGGTGTTGTACAAAACATTCTGGATTTTGTGCTCAAATAGTTCGTTAGCTAGTAACAGGAGGGAATTAGCTCTTTAAAATCCGTATAGTGTCCTTAAAAGTATTGTATTCTATAAATAATAGAATTTAGTCCTTCTTCCAGATGTTGTCTATGTTTGACAATAACTTCCAGACATACCTTAAAACGTCAATTAACTTTGATTTGTCTTAAACTAACTTTTCGCATATTAAAACTATATATTAAACGATAATAATAAATGTCAAACAAAGACCAAAAATAGTGTATTTTACCATGTAGAACCCAAATTTACCTCATAAATTAAAAAGACTAAACACTAGAAAATACTTTTAAGGAATTATACGCGTTGAGAGGGTTTCACTATGAAATCTTAATTTTTATAGTACTTATTCCTTACTTTTAAGAATTGCTGTACGAACGTTTGTGTGTTTTTTACAGTCTATCCGAATGAGCTACAGACAAATATACATTCGTTTACTTTTATGCATACAGATTCTTGTCCATTTGAACTTGAATTAACCACGGTTTGGTGGTAGTGTATTCGGTCACTGAAAGAAAGGTTTGGTACTCAAGTCTCAACTATAATAATTCGCTTAGAAAGCACTTAGTGAATGAACGCGAAAAAGAAACTGTGAATTATGAATGAATGCAAAAATCACATAAAACTCTCTGCCCAATAAAATGAATACCACCCATAGAAAATAGATAAAAATGAGATAAAATATATATTCTGCCGTCAACATCCGATAGGGAGGCAAGGCCTAGCTATAAATTTCTGAACGTGGAAAAAGGACCGGAAGTTTTATCCGCAAAGGGGTTTTGAGAAACTTTTTCATGACATTTATACTCTTGAATGTTTTTTCAGACACTCGCAAGAGGTAGGGCCTTAAAAAAAACTTCGATGACATTTTTCTGGATTCGAACTTAGAATTCCATGCACAGTAGTTCAACACACCTAAACTCCCAAGCTCCCAAGAGGTGGTGCCATGATAAAATGTTGATGACATTTTCTGGTACTCGAACTTGGAGCAGTAGTCCAACGAACTTTCATCAAATGTTCATTCGATTCCAAACAAGAGTTGGTGAAAATATGATTTCTTATTAACTCATATGTTCGCATCTCCTTTCTTTTGATTTTTGTCACAAAATCATCCCAACCCATAAGTACAGATATTTTATCTTAAACCAAATTAAAAAACTGTGAAACTTTTCTGGCATCCGTGCAGCTTCGTTCTTTTTCGTTGTTTAAAACCTGGGTGTTGCGATTCGAAGATCGCCTTTATTGCAGCATTATAGTTGATTCGCCGAACCAATAGTCGACGTGTATTGACTCTTTGGACTGCATCCAGATCTTGGAAAAGTTCATAGAGTTTGCTGTAATATTATCCAGTACATCCACTGAGACATTGATACCAACAGTGAGAAACTGCCCCACTGTTTGTCGATGGACATTTCCTCACTGATAGCGAGTCTTCCAAAAAATTAAATAAATTAATATGTACCTCCAAAGCTATACTTTGAAATATCATAATCATAGATTCACTTTAAATATTTACAACACACAACTAAATATTAGAAATAAGTATAGTTTTGGCTCACCTAGAAATATATTAATTTTTAGCTTTTTATCAAAAATTAAAAAAAATTAAAAATATAAAAGGGATAAATGGAAGGATTTTTAACGCACATTTTGATATACATACGTTTGTATTTCTCCATTACCTTCGGACTCAATTTTGTACCTAACTAGCAAACTAATAAATTCGGAGTCTTTTCTAGAAACTAGTCTCATCGAAATATGAATGATGAATGATACTGCAATATACTGATATATTTAAATATAAATGTATATAGCTAATATTTGGGGTAATTTATCCTTTTCAAATATTAGGTAATACCAATATTGATAACAATAACAATAATATCCAGAAGGATGGTATAACTATTTATAGAACTTAATCTAGTTTCCAAATCGAGATTATGGATATTGACAAATGGTGTTATGGTCCCTTGAATCCTTTTTCTATATTTCTATTAAAAATATTTTTCTTTAAAATAATCTAGAACTCAAGAACTATTTGACGTAAATTGACAACATTTTAAAGTTTAGTACCTAATAATCAAAGCTTTTGGAGCTTTTTCCAATAGACTTTATTTCATGGTATCGTAAACTGTTAGCAGACATTGCTATGTTGTCATGTCATCAGCGACTTGCTCTTATTTTAAATTTCGGCCAATACGAGTAACTAATTTTCGCGTATTTTTGTGAGTGGTCACCGTGCAATGGAGGTCTCTTCTCCCGTCATTGAACAAATTTTCAAAGCAGGAACATTAAATAATTCGCAAGGAAAGCACTTAGTGTTCTCCAACACGAAAGAGAAAAAATACTGCGAAGTACAACCCAATGCAAAAATCATATATAATTCTCCATAACAATTTGAATACCTCCATCAAGAGTAAATATTGAAACCTAGCAATAACTGAGTTGCAAACTTCACTGACACTTAGTTCTTCCTATTCCTTCTTCTCTTTTCCAAAGTTTTTGGTCGTGCCCTGAATGTCAGCTTATAATCAGATTCTCTTTGGTACTACATGTGTGTAGTTTTTTACGTTTTATACTGTTTTTCAATGTCCATGGGTCGCATTTCCCTCAAATTGCAAACCAGCGAAATAATCAAATTAAATATTAACATGTGTTTTATTCTTGTACGCCCAAGGCCTAGCTTTTCGCAATTAAAACGCATTCTGCATGCTATATTTTTTTAACAAAAGCGGACCTAAAGTCTTCAACTCCATCCGAAGGACGAAGGTTATTTGAGCAGTTTTTTTATGACAGTAATACTCTCGGATTGTGAGTGGTTGGTCATGGCAAAAATCTTCTTCGTGTTTTCTGGGATTTGGAATTTGAATCTGGTGCCCAAATAATAAACTTCCGAAAGAAGTAATCTCATACAAAAAGTGCGCAAAGTCAACAAAAGTATCTACACTCGTTGTTGGAAAAAAATTGTTCACTTAACTGAGTTCGGGCTTTGATATACCAAAGCACAAGCAAATAAATTCAAAATTACACAAAACGGATTTAAAGTATCTTTTCATGTGACAAATACGAGTATATTTACGGCAGCATTTAATGGTTCGTTAATCTGATTTCGCTATCGCTACTGTCGATCGGTGTCTTCATAAATGTACACCTTACGCGAATAATGATATCATTGCACCTGAGACCTTTCCCATTTTTTTTCTCTTTTTATTTTTACTAATAAAAGTAACTAAATAAATATAAAAGAAACCATTTGAATTTTTGAGTGATTGTATCATACATGTACCTATTTGTTTTTTTTTTTGTAATCTTATCGGAACTCAATATCTCAGTTCCAAAGTCGACGGGTAGCGAAAAGAAATGTTGTTTGAAAAATGTTAGTTTCACCGAAGAGTCCATTGGTTAATTTATGAGGACTCTGAGAGTGTTTATCGGGAACTAGATGTTTTTTTTTTTTTTTTAAGTGTCATCGATATGAATCTGAAGTTTTGAGCGCTTTGTATACCTACCAGTGAACAGTGCCAGTGTTTCAAAGGCTAATTAGTTTAAATAACTTGAGGAATTAGCATTTTATCTGCGCAGAAGTAGATCAATAAAACAAATAATTTTCAATCTCTTCAGTTGATTGCTGAACTCATGTATATTCTAACTTTAAGTGGATTCGATTTATTTAATTAGGAAGGAGTGCACACATTTATGTGCTTTTTTTTGTTTCTTTTAAAGTGACTGGATTATTTTTATTGAAAAGCACTTTTTTTTTTGCTAGAGAAAGCGGGTGAGTTGACATTATTTGATGGTTAATGGACAAATGCGGGTGGCATTGGTCATTGGCCCTTGAAGTTCGGCGATAATTATGTTTGCGTGATGCGAGCGACAAACTTTTATCTTAGCAAGAAGAACATTTTCAGCGAATGGCCAGTTTTGTTTCGTAATCCAGATCAGATTTCAAGTGGAAACTGCCGCCATGAGCGGTAAGCAGGTACTTGTGGAGTTGCGGCACGTAGTGACTTAATTTAAGCTCCACTGTATACCACACTTCAAATGTAGAGTTGTAGAGTCACTTGGCATTCTAAAGGAATAATATCGATAGCGGAAACTCATCTCCGGATTGTTTCTAAGTTATCAAATGACATGACTGAATTCCAAAGCGCAGAGGTGTTTAAGTAAACACAATTATTTAATTCGAACTCGTGTCCAAGTTAATATATTTTTTTTTATTCAAAAACAAATGATGTGCGCTCTAAAACAGTCCATGATGTAGGTATCCAATTGAAGTCATCTGAGCGTGATGTTTCTGTTTACTCAAAGAGTGAAATATTCGTATATGATGAATTTTGCTAAATTTTAGATCTATTGCCATTCTCGATCTTTTTTAATGAACATCGTGGGGATCGGCAATTCTACTTCATCTTCAGAAATTCCCATACGAGACAAGTATAAATGACTAATCTGATCCATTATCTGTTTCTAGGTCTACCAAGTGGACGCCTTTAATAATTCAATTAGGATAAATACCAAGCTACAACTGTTCCGATCCAACGTTAAATCCGTGCTCGATGGACGTTGTACCAGAAGAGTGACCGCTACAATCACGAGTAAGCTTCAAACGATCGTTAATAGGTGTCTACGCAATATTTTAAGGATTAAGGACAACCCATATCTCTAAAGAACAGTTTTATCAGAGAAGGGGCCATGAACCTATAGGCACAACCAGTGGATTAGTCACATTCTCTGAAAAGGTTCCAGGTCCATAGCTTACTACGCAATGCAATGGAAACTGGTTACTCAGCGTGGCAGGATAAGCAGCAATTCAAGGAGTACATGCGGCAAAACGGTTGAGAAGGAAGCACGACAATTGGGAAAAAGGTGGGAAGACCTGAGACACATTTTGTATGTATGTATATGTTTTTTTTTTAAAGCATAAGGACGCACAAGGGGATACAGAACATAAGAAAAAAACTGGACGCTTACTTGAACACGCTACATTGCAGACACGTCTAAGAATATATATCTGGATCGAAACATAAGTCATAAGTATATATCTAGATTGAAGCACAAGTCGTCCTATTTGGAAAGGCGGAGATCAGATCTGTATTGAGTTGCATTACTCCTTCTCTCAGGTTGGAAGGTACAGAGCGCAGCATCTGTAGTCTACTTATAGGAAACGAATTGCCCCAAAAAAGGAACCGCATGCCCTATATTGCTGCAGAACACTCCAGAGTTTGACTTGAGGGACCCATCCCATCGTATGCTTTCACCAAATCTACAACAAAGCCATAGACAGCTTTGGCATAGGTACTTCCATGTCTTCTCAAGCATCATTTTGAGAGATAATATCTGAGCGTTAGTGCTTCTGCAGTGATGAAAACTACTTTCTTATTTCTTCTTCTTTTTTGGTCTACCACAATCATTTGATAAACTTTAGCATGCGTTAGTCTAGTAACTAAAAATAATTACTACCCAGAGAGCAGGTTGAAATTTTAACATCATACATTTCAGACAGACAATTCTCTCTCTCTTTCTCACTTATTCAAATCAAAACAGGTGTACCCCAATAGAGCGTTCTTGGGCCAATATTCTTTCTCCTATATACTTACGACATTCCAACTCTAGAGCACAGCACGATTGTTACGTTTGCTGACGCTGACTTTATTCAACTTTGGTGTTGTATCAAAAATCGGCATTTAATTCATACAACAGTTTCAAAACAAGGTGCTAAGAAATCTTTCAAATGCATGGAATCCGTACAGAATCAAATTCATAGATTCGCTAAAAAGCGCATGAATTGACAAACCCAGGTCCACCAAGAAGAACAATTTTTGCTCTCATCGCTTCTTTATATGTTGCCACCATTTCTCCAGAGGCCAGCCAAGCAGCCAAGACTTCTGCCTTTCATGTGTCAGCACCATACAGAAGTAATATTTCGGCCTGGCTTAGATATTTGTCACTACACCAAGGCTGCCATGGAGTGGTCCAGCAGCAACAATGTAGATTGAACCCAAATGCACGAGTCCAGCAAACTGCGCCCAGGTTTGACCAAGAAAAGTTATTCGCCAATTGAATTCAATATCGAATTGGAATAATGTTGCAGCAAAAGTCAACAGGAAAGTTGTTCAGAAGATTATGAGTTTATCGGGAAAAACATCCAAATTTAAGATTAGTTTTAAGCTAAATTAATAACTTTTAATTGGAAGTACTACTTATTTGGTTTTCTCGAAGTGTTGGTTAAAAATCTATAATAGTAGGTACAGATTTTGTTTAAATCGCACTTTACTATCCAATTTCACCATTTAGACTGATATGTATGTATCTATCAGGGTTGCAAATGCAAATGAAAGAGTTCATTCCATTGACTTCACCTTTGGACTCGGACTTCAAAAATTAAATCAATATTCATTTTGAAGTATATGACTGAATTAAATCCTTGTGACTGCACTGCATTCTTTGAAGTCACTAGCATTCACTTGAAGTCTTATCATTCATTTGAAGTCTTTAAGACTTCACAAACGACTTCAACACTTCATACAAATTGATGGCAGTCTGCAAAGAAATTAGTGTGAAGTCTTAAAGATTGCCATCAATTCGCATGAAGTCTTGAAATATTTTGCGAAGTTTTAAAGTGAATGCTAGTGACTTCAAAGAATGCAGTGCAGTCACAAAGATTTAATTCTTGGGACTTCAAATCTCTGATTTATTTAAAATGATTGGTTCAATCATATCCTTCAAAATGAATGGTGATTTATTTTTTGAAGTCCGAGTCCAAGGGTGAGGTCATTAATTAAAAACTTCAAAGTAAGAATTCTGTCGACTTCAATTCTCAAAAGCTTTAATTCTTTTACATCTTAATCTTTTGGAGCTAATTAATTTTTAAATCGCGAAGTACAACCTGCTTCTTTGCGATTTTTACTAAATTGATAAATTAGGTTCAAAAGTATTTTTATAATACACAGGTACCTACTTCCTTATAGGTAGTTACTGCTCAAACGATTTGCCTTCGAGATTTAAATTAAACTGCTTTCAATAGGTAGATAGATACTAAAATAACTAGGTACTTAAAAGTTCCCTCTCTTAAATCAAAGACACTTGTATGGATGCTTTTTCTTCTCTAAATAAAGAATTCATAGGGACATGCCTGCAAGAGTACTTTTGGTATGTATACACATACATACGTACATGCTTACACTTCATAGTTTAGACAATAATCCACTTCTTAATGTATCTAAGTCTTGTTTGATTCATTGACACAATTTGTCCTATCTTTTTAGCGCAATTTGTCCAACTATGTACGTAATCCAAACACAGATACTAAAAAGATCCTTATCTACTTACGCGTATTGAAATAAATCATGAACAAATCACATCAATGTCGACATTGGTTTCAAAGCCAAACGCCATTGTCCAAAATTTGTTTATTTTTGTTTCTTTAATTTCTATTTTCTTTAGTCAAAGTACAATGAGTTAGCGCTGATTAGCTTAAGTTTTTTTTTCACTCCCCAAAATAAATAGCCACTTTAAAATATGTAACCAATTCAGTTTTATACCGATATGATTTCATAACCACTCACATCCAGCCATATAGGTATACCGCTTCCTACCAGTAGCTGTCACCTGTCGCCGACCCGTGATAGTTCGAAGATAAGATGTCAATCTTTTCAACTGCTTGATTAACTTAATGCGTACTTTTTTTCTTTTCTTTAAATAGATACAGATACCTACATACAGATACATACTACCTAGATTTGTTTTTCAGCTGGAAAACAAGGACTACAATCCAAAAAAGCTCAGAATGTAGCCTTGTTGTAGATTTATCCGCATGCCAGATACAAGTTGTTGGGTACCAACTTTTTTTTTTCGCCTGAAATATCCTACTGAGGTAGATATAATCAAAACTACACAGAACATGCGTCCAAAATGTGTGCTTTATGACTGGGTACATGCCAACGTTAAAACATCGCACCATAATCAGATACATACATCTCGAACATCGATTCATTGACAAATATGGCATTTGGAAAATGATGTTTGCAACCATATCACTTAGCAATCTGACAGTAGAAACAAAAAAAAAAAAGACAGAAATATAATTTTTACAATTTCTTCAAATGTGCATTCCGCATCCGCACCATCTGGTAAGATGCTGCTGTGTGTGGTGTCCACCCCCAGTAGATCCAATTTTCCAAGAATTTCACAAAACCCCCATAAAACTACCAAACCTAGTACCCATTTAGATGCCAAAGGAAGCGGAAAACGGGGAGCAAAACTCACAGCCACACACACACAAACTCTAATGGAGTCCTTCCGAGTTAGCAGCGGGTTGTCCACCACAAGAAATAAAACGAACTCTAAATGAGCATTTGCTGTACTAGACAAAGGAGAAAAAAATTATATAAAAAAGAAAAGAAAAAAGTACGCGTATCCACGCTGCACTAAAGGCACCTACGTTATGAACCCACCAGCACGGCCACGACCATCGCAACCCGAAGCGCCCAGTGCATACAACCGAAGAAAATTCCACACAAAAATGCAAAAAAAAAAAAACAAGAAAAAAAATCCCATTTTACGCAAAAAACAAAAAACAAAAAGGAAATAAAAACATTTTCGTTTGTCGTCTTTTATTTTTCCACATTTCCCCGGCCAGATGACAAACAACAATCTAAGCCGGAGGGAGTGAGAAGAAGAATTGCAGCCGCACAAACTCTCGTTCTCACTTTGGAAGTATCTGTGAGATACTCGATGGCAAATGGGCGCTTACCCTTACACACCGGCTGCCTGACTGCAAAGACTGAAAAAGCAATAGCAGCCAGCCATCCCTGTCTCAATGAACATCATTGCCAAGCCGAAATTTCCGCTATTGTCGTCTCTCTTTGACGACTGAAATCGAAAGAGATACACTATCTCAGTTGCATAGTATAACGCCCATTGTTCGACAGTAGATACACGAAGAAGAATACTCTCATTCCAACCCCTTTACGCTGGCCAACGAGGCAAAGGCCTGCGACTACCACCACCATTGCCACCATCAATTCCCGGTGGGATTGGCCAAACCAACCGGCTGCCAGCAGCAGCTTGCTATACTCGTTTTCCCTGTTTTGGTTGTTTTTTTTTTATTCTTTCTTTGCTTGTTGGATACGTCCGTCGTGTCGTCGTCATCGTTCCCGCAACCGTGCGGTTTTCCAACGTTCCTACGTGTTCTTCAGTTGGTCTGCGACCGTTGACGTGTTTGCGTGTGCGAGTTTTTTGTGTGTGCCTCAGTTGTACCCATTACGACACGGATCCGGCACGGTACGGTACCCACGGATTTAATTGCGGTTTTTCTCGCGCCGCGCGCTTTTTTTTTCTACTCCTGTATCTTTTTCTCCGATCGGATTTAGCCATTTATCTATAACAACATCACCGGCCCCATATGTGGGTATTTCGCGCCGCGTTTTTATAGGTAATCATCACCGATGATGATTGTTATCGACAGATGCATATTCGACGATAATCGATCTTAGATTGTGCATCACAACAAATACATAAAAGATAAAAGAAAAATGTATGTAAGCATCTCAATCTAATCTGTATCCCCCTAACCCATTTGCACAGTTTTGGTTCTGGTCTTTGATATTTTAATTTTGAACTCCAATCGGTAATTGCCGCCGATCACCAATCGATCGATCGATATTGATATACAGTGACAGCGTTGAAAATACAAAATTCATCACAAATTGTGACTTGTGATCGTGTGTATAACTGTGTGTGTTTGTGTGTGTGCTTATCATTTCGTTGCCTTCAATCCGCCGCACCGAACTGTGTCTATCTCTCTGCTCGGCCTACTACCTGACGCGAGGATCGATCGATCTATCTATTTATCTGTCTATCGAACGCGCAATATGGTGCCTTATCAGTGCAGAGAGGAAATATTATTAAATTCACACGTTATCGGGGTGCCGAATTTTCAATTTCTTGTTCAGGTTCTTGGTGATGTCTTGGAGTGATTTTGTTTTTTTTTTCTTTTACCAACAAAATAAGTAATAATTTTTATCTATCAGCGATAAGAAACAGTGTCATTGGGTATAACTAAACAGTTACCACGACTACCTGTCAATCTTTGATCGACAGGATCGTGTAAATGGATTGATTCTAGTCGTGGATAAGGTGCGGTTGGTGATAGATACAGTGCGGTCGTATAACCGCAAGGATGTGTTAAAATATTTGTTTTTTTTTTTTGTGTTTATTTGTGATCAAAATCTGCAACGAGTGGATTACAAAAAAAAAGATTACAAGAGTAAGGAAACATTGTTTTACTAAAAATAAAATACGCACACACATATTTTATGGGAGGACAAAGATATACATATAGGTACCTATTTATTTCTAATGTGAAGTGCAAATGTAAATATTGACAGTAAATTTTGGTTGTTGACACAATAATCGGTTATTCAAATGTTTGTCGGGCGACTAAAAGTTAGGGGAGACACTACAGCTTTTGGGAATCAGTTTCGATACCGTGGGCAGATATTACTAGCGCGCTAATCATGTTTTCACTTAAAAATTTCAATTCACGTAAAGCCGTTGGTAATCTAAGAACGCTCCCATACCTCTACAAGGAGTTGTTAAAAACTTTTTTAAAACTCACTCAATCCTAATTCATCGGATTTGAGCCTTTACGATTGTTTATCAAAACTCAAATCTAAGCATGTCGCTCTCACAAATCCCGATTGAATATAAATTAAGGAACTACGTACATATTTAAATCTAACCGATGAATTGAATTCGTTTATAATAAACCGGCGGCAACACCTAACCGTCCATTCACAGCACCGCCACCGGCGAATGGGCGAACTGCGAACAATCCTATTTATGTGTATTTATACTCACACAATTGACAAATATTCTATTTCAAAAGAAGAGAGCTTTATTTGTCTATCGATTAATGTATAAAAATTTTAATTAGTTTCTCCGAAGAAATTGATATTTTCACGAATAGAGGAATGCTTTTGCGAAGTGTCAAATTTAATTCACAGATGTCAAACAGCAGGGTTTACCTCACAATTCTTATTTCTTTGATAAATGACAGATGAAATTCACAGATTGCTGCAATAAAAAAAATATTAACTGTGAATGATATGTCAGATTCGTTCACATTCGCAGGTCCCTGAGCTGTGAATGGATCTTTAAACCTCAATCTAGTAATTTATTTCAGATAGATATTGAATAAGAAATGATATAATGAACTTCGGTGTAAAAATAAATAAAATAAATGTTAGCCCGTAAGCAGCCCATAGAGGGCCAAGGGCTAGCTTCTCACAGCTGTACATGTTGTGCGCGGTATACATTTTGAGAAGCTTTCTCATGACAGTGAATACTCTTGAATGTTTGTCAGACACTCGGAAGAGGTGGGGCCGTGAAAAAACTTTTGATTGTATTTTTCTGGATTCGAACTTAGAACCCCTTGCGCAGTAGTCCAACGCACTAACCACTGAGCTACGGCACTTCGGTGTAAGCCTTTATTTTTCAGTCAGTCAGAACCATGTTAAGCACTCGTATTAGAAGATTACCCAGAAAAGTAAAAAGTATTCATGACAGGAGCTATTTGGAGCTACTTTCAAAGATTTCTGCGCTAGGAATTCATAATAGAAGTACCAAGTGCCTAAATTTAGTGATTGTCTCAAGTATTCTTTTAAAGAATTCAATATTTTACTCCCAAATCGAATCCGCTGTCATTTAGATGATTAATTACTCTTTCATCTTGAACATCCTTAATTGTTTATGGACCCAGTTTAAAAACACTAGCCAGTTGTAACAACTTATTTATGATGTCAAGCCGTCGCTAAACTGCGTTTAACAGAACATACAACACCTATTAACAAAAACATGCGAGTTGTTTAACATCAAATAGTTGTGGCTGTAATACTAAACTGGTTACTTACAGTTCATTAGCCATTAACGATTGTAGCTGGCTGACTGCTTTACTAGGTTTTACTGGATCTCAGTGTGTTTTATTTGCGCTTATAAGTGGTGATTCACAATGACATCTTTATATAGCTGGACATATCTAAAGATAGTATGAACTATAGAAGATATTTACATTCAGTCAACCTTTGAAAGCAGTTAAAAAGAGGAAAACGGCGTAATCGCAAATCATCCTTTTGTCAAACGATATGTCCATCCTTCATTGTTTGATTGGACATAACTAAGTATAAGCCTAAAACCTATAATCTACTTTTGAACTGTCTCCTAGATCTATTCATTTGGAAGATTTATAATTGCCCTTGGACTGTTTTGTGTCTAATCTGACAAATGTATTTCGGTGAATACTTCCTCATTTCTTAAGACTCGATTGGACTGTGGCTGTCAGAAGTACTTTTCGCCTCTACGTTGCTCAAGTTTATGTCTGGATACCTACCTAAGAACATATTTGAAGAGCTTCTACTTTAGCTCTGCCAGTCCCAAAAAAAAAAAACCTTATGATACTTATTTTGGTCATAGGCCATTATTTAATATTTTCGTCATCATCTGGCCTAATAAAATAATTTCATTAAAATAATGTTAAACTACTGTGCATGTTGATCAAGGTTCGAATTCCTGAAAAACCATCGAAACTCATTCACGATCTACGTCTGACAAACATCTGCCCTTTGGATACGGCATAAAATTAATGGTCTACGGGCAGAAATATGTGTGATATACAACACGACCTTAGCTCTATACAGTCTGTTTATAGCCTGATATATGTATATATGTATTTTGCTTTTAAAAACATAGCTATTGCCGCTAGCTAGTCAACCCAATTTTGAAGTTCATGAATCATTCTTGAATTGTCAGCATAAGATCGATTCTTAACAGCTCCCAACTAGAAGAAGTACATCAGCATCAAACGGCAGTTCCAGAGAACCTAACCACAAAAATAACTGATCGCAAATGATCAAACAATCGATCGATTTGTTGAAATCTTAAATCGTCTAAGTTCATTTACTCGGTTTCTGACTACAAGGCTTTCTGTTGACCATTTCATCTTCATCTTCGATTGGACTAATAACAGCATCGAGAAGCAATGCCACGAACTTTATGAACTTGTTTCCAGCATCCTCCGATGATGTATTATTTCGACCGACATTTTTCTTTTAAATTCGCCCTGTTTCGGCATCCAGTACTCATACAAAAATATATTTTCAATATTTTCGCACAAATTTCCTGAATTCGTAGTACAATTGCATTTATATTCTAAGTTTATAATTCAATTGTTCAAGTATAAATCAATTAATTTGGTACCTTCTTCGGAGTTTTGGTACACACTATGATGTACTGTAAATTTTTGAGCTTTTGGTCACTACCCTTTAGTTCTGTTTTAACCTCTCCAACCTGAAATACCTATTCGGCCTACATTTAATTTATAAAAACAAGTACACCCTTAAATATTTGAGGCCCGTCGTCACCGCCTAAGCTGAGTTAAGCAAGAATTAAGTTAAGTGGGTTAGGTGAGGTACAAGGACTGGCAAGGATAAACTGTTCTTGCCACACTCAGGTCAGTACTGACCCCTTGTGCTACCCATTTTTGAGTTAAGTCAGTCACAATATTGTCCAAATTTACACTGTCAATTTTTCCATTTTTATATTCATAAAACCCACAAAGATATTAGCTCAAAAGCAAAATACCAATCAGCGACTAAAAAAGTCCAAAAGCATAACAATCGACTTAGGCCATAGATATATCTAGTCTATTGATAATTGCTACTACATTTTCTATTACTTACAATAAGTTAACTTGCCTGGTTCACAAATTTTGAACAAATGTTAAAATACATAAGAATACCAAAAGTATTCTAACAGAAAACACTCGAAAACATGTTAGTTTTCTAATTCATTTACTGTATTTTCGTGATAAGCGTTCCAAAACATAAATCTATTATTGCAAAAGAACCCATTTCGCAAAGAATAACCCCATTAAATTTCACATTCGCTTAACTATACACTTCCCTACTGTAAGAAACCGAGTAAAGATTCAACTCTATCCAGTAACCAGTCGCGCTCAAAACAATCGATCGACCACATGATCTTCCAATCCGGTTCCGGTAAATTCTAACTTTGATTCTGTTTAAATTTGAATTCAATTATGCAGTCGGTATTTAAATAAAATGCTCAGTTGTTTTTTGTTGAGTCACAATGATGCGTTTTTGTCTTGAAATTTATTTAAATTATTTGAATATTTTAAGTAATTTATTTTTATTACTTTTTTATTAATCTTTTCTCTTAATCTTAAAAACGAAAGAATTAACTATCTGTCACTTTATTAACATGAGGTTCGATGGTCTTTAAAAAAAAAACTGAATTTGTTTATATCAAACAATGATGAATGTAGTTCGGAATGGAAACTAAAATTTAATGCATGTGGCTAACTTTTCAAATTGGTAAATCTATTTAGTCTTGAAACATTACAAAATATTTGTGCTTGTACAGATTTGACCGACATTTCCTATTGTTTTAAGTAACAAAGAAATATTTTTGTTTGACACCAACGTGAAATTATTTAGTCGATTATTTATTGTTATCTGCGTAAAATTGAATATGTACTTAGAAGGTAGGTTCGGTATTGTTTTTTCTTCTTCTAAAAAAAACTATGAGGTCTGAATCTTATCTGACTGATTGATTTTTTTTAATCATATGATTATCATATTGATTAGAAAATATTTTTGGTTTGCTATCGCAAAAAGACAATTACTTTAAATTGGGTTGAAAAATAATAATATTTGACTTTTAGTTTGGTGAGAGTTTAGTACATACGTACCTATCTACTTTTGTATTTAATTATAGTCTCGTTTTAGTTCAAAGTATTTGGCGTTGTCATTTCATAAATGAAATTTGAGACTTTGCTAGTTTTCGGATTAGAAAACTTTTCTACTTTTGCCTCCCTAACCTCACTATAGAAGAACAAGACTATGTGAACTATAGAATTTTAACATCTGGTTTCAAAGATTTGATATGCAAAATTTCGCGTGCCTTCGACAATATACCTTATTCGATTGTGCGTATGTATTTGAATGAGGTATATTGTAGATTGCCCAATGAGGTGGGAACGGAATCGCAGCCACACATGGACCTATTGTAATATACTCCGTTTAAAGACAATGGTGTACATATATCCTTGATTGCAGCCGTTTCTTCTGCTTTAAGGTAGATCTTTACCAACGTAACGATGACGTGTTTAGACAGCCACAGTGGCTTACAAAATGTTCTGCTGACTCCTCGTCTTCGTTCCACATACGGCATACTCGTATGTAGTCTTTTGCTAGTCCCATGGCCATGAGATTGTTTTTGACTCTGCAGTGGCCTCTAAGGAATCCCGTCGCAATGGAATTTGAATTTGACTCCTATTTAGTTAAAAGAGTCATTTTCTTCTTTTGTGGAACAAATTTGACATGTGACAGTTTCGGTTGTCTTTTACCTTCAGTTTCAATCCAGCTTTTTATTCAGTTTTTCGCTGTATTGATTGACGCTATGCAGAATAGCGTTGGCAACGTAAAGCTAGATGCTGTTCCTGTTCTAGCTAGTTGGCCAGCCTTTCCTTTTTTATCCATTATAGCTGTATCCTCATTCAAAAACACACACAACGTGTATGTATCTTTCAAAATTTTTTGAGTTCTGCATAAAACAGCCTTACAGTGTACTAAATATTACAATCAAGTCCTTAGGCTCGCAGTCCTTTAAAATCGTCTCCAATCGACTGTCCAACCAATATATTGGAACCAACTCAAAGGTTACAAATTTTAAAATTGATTTTTAAAGAAATATAAATTAATGATGATTAAATCAATTTTCGATTAGATTATTTTCAGCATTATAGCTAAGATATTTGATACCCTGAGAAACAAGTTGAGCAAACAATTAATTTTTCTTGAATTATTTACCACACACAACGAATGTTTATAACTACCGGGGATTCACCACAACCAAATACAGGTCGCATTTTATTCGTCTCATACGTTCATTTTCAGATGAAAAGCCTTCAATTTTAAGACAATCAAATGGCTAACAAAGGCTTTTCATCAAACCATTTAAAAGCCGAGAATTTGAATGCAATCAGTGTCAGGTTATAACAAATGTTGGTGATGTTTTGTTTGTGGTAATTTTCTTGATACAAAAGGCCGAAAATCTTTTTAAAATATTAGTATATAGGAATATTAAAACACTAATTACTCAATTTAGACCAAGTTTAGTAGTTTATTGAAGTGTTTTAATCTATTCTTCACGTTGTGGATATAGAGAATGGCATAACTACTCTTAATTTATGGTTTCGAGGACGTTATATGTTTTACTAACTCAATTTGAAATAAAAGGACATAAACTAGATAACGAACTAAAAAATGTAATGTTTGGTACAAAATTTGTACTTCTACTAGTTATTTCTCAAAAACCACAGTGGACGTCCAAATTTATTTAAGAATTGTCAATTTGTGACTATGAGTTTGGCGAAGTATAAACTAACAATAAAAAGGAAAGGATTTTTTCCATAAAATTTGTATTTTTACTAGTTATTTCTCAAACCATAATAATAAAAATACTAGGCCGAGGCTTAGCGTCATGTCGTACATTTTTGTACATACATACATTCACAGCTCAGGCCTCAGCGCCTAACGCATAATAAATAAATGTATAAATGCATAAGTATATAATTAAATATTTAATATTCCAAAAGAACAGAGCTTATTCTACTCATGCGTACCAAAAAAAAAGAAAAGAATTTCGATTACTCCTTTGAAGAAATTAACAACTCCCTGATTTTTCTACGAGTAGATTAATGCTTCTTGCGATCTATCAATTTTTATTCACATTCCACAAATGTGGAACGCAATCCATATTTGAATGATCAACACATTCGTTGAGAGAGAGTTTAACCTCACAATTTTTTTTTCGCTGGTAAATGACAAGTGAAATTCGCAGATTGCTGCGATAAAATAGATGCTGTAAATGAAATGTCAAAATTTGGATCGGTGAGCTGCGTATGGACCTTAAAAGCAACCTTCGGTTTTATGGTGTGTCCAAAAAGTAGAGTTTTTTATATAATCTCTCTCATGACAGTGGATGTTTTGTAGATATCCGCAAGAGGCGGGGCTGTGAAAAAACTTTTTCGTTTTGTCTACGAATCGAACTTTGAGTCCCACACACTAAATCACTAAGCCACTGCGCCCACTCTCACAGTCGGGAATTTAGTTCTCAAATATTTAAAACAATGCGGAACAAAACCCAAAATCTGAACATAGTTCAAAGATCGATTTGACAGCATTTCTGAGCCTCCAGGGTGAATTCATTCATTTTAAAATGTTGATTTGTAATATCCTAGATCCAGAACGAAATACAACACTGTTTTGTAAGGTGACATCCAGAAAAGATCATGTTCTTTCTGAACTTTGTTCCATATTTTCTTTCTTTTGAAACCTTATGCAACCGTAAACCAACAAATAAATGATTGCATACTCTGTTTTGACAGTATACACAATAACTACTTGAAAATGTCTTCTCAAGCCGATACAAAAGTCAACATGACACTGTCATCATAAAAGATTCTCTTTTACAGCTTGCATTCTCTTTTTTGTGTTTTTGCAATATTTGAGGTGAACCTCAATAAATCTTTGCTGTTTACCCGCCGGTGTAAGGTTGGTACTAATCATCATTCCATTAATCACACAGCCCATCAAAACTCAATCACCAACAATAACAAAAAAAAAAACAACAAGGCAACAAAGTGTCACCTCACAGCAAACAACAATGCGGGCAAACACCTCTGCGGGCGCCAACTCTCGAAAACCTACCGCAGCAGTATCCTTTTTCATTTATTGTTGCAACAACAATTTTATGGAATGAATGCAGTATTTAGTGTGAAAACCGCAGGTATTCCAAAACCATTTCATTTGGTTTTTACTTTTTCATTTTGTTCTCATCAGAGTCCTTGTGTGTGGGAATGGGAAATCACTTATCTTACAAGGTGTACCTGATCAATCGACCAAAAAATTATACGCACGGTAATTATTTGTGTTTTGAAAGACTTAGGAACCATCAGAACCAAGGTAGTAAGTCATCACTTACTTAGTTAGGGGCGTTATCGGGCCGCCGCGTACCGAACAACTGTTTGGTTGCTGATAATGATATTCGATATTTTTTACTGATAATTATTTCATTTCGAATTTTTTTTTTTATGGCAACATGTGAGTTTTGTTTGCTTTTCATTCAATCACTTGTCATAGGGTCATAAATTAAAATTAATTTTCCACAAATCATTTGGTTTTTTTTCCAAAATTTACTTGCTGAGGTGTGGGATTTTTTGATATTTTTGATTAACAATATACTCACTATGTTATGTGGAGAAGAACTCTCTTATTGCTCGATCTGATAAAAAGGTTTAATAGTTAGTATTTTTTTTTTGATTAAATCCAATTGACGTAACAAAAACCCACCAAAACTGTGTGCAGTGGATAGAAACCTTTTACACATTTAAAAATACTTATATTTATTCTTTTTTAGGACACAACAGGATTTAAACTTACAAAATCAACAGTTTAACTTTGACAAATGAAGTGACATCACAAAAATTGTGTGACATAAAACTAGTTACAATTTTATAAATAAAAATTGTATTAAAAAGCACTAAATAGTGTTAAATAAAAAAAAAAAGTAAAGAATTTTTTTCGTGTTACAAGTGTTTAAATAAAAAACATTCAAAATTATTCTCGAAATGGATATGACTTCAACAGCGGAAGCTGCTCGCAGTTGGTACGAGAGTCCGCGGCTTGGTGGCTCACCAAATGCCAATGGACTGGGGGCGGGCGGCAGCGCTCATCAGGGTTTATCAAGCGGCACATCGGGTGGCCTTGATGCGTCCGATATGGGAGCATTTTACGCACTGGAAAGTTCCGGACATCATAGAAGATACTATTCGACTGGCTACCATCCAACACATGGTAAGTTAATATTTTTTGCCTCAACTTATTACCGTTATTTTGTATATTATTTGTATGTTTCTTCATTATCAAAAGAAGCAAATTCTAGTTATGTGCGTTCTTTCGCCCAATGTGTTGACAAGAAAACATGCGCATCCGACCGAGCATGACGTATACGTCAGTTTTGACGAGATTCTTAAGTCAGCCATCGCCTTGACATTTATTTTTTGTTATATTTGTTTTGCTAAAACTGTTCGGTAATAAAGAATTGAATTTCAATGGAGTATTTTTGATCCCATAAGCGCAGATTTATAGTAGCAGAATATCAATGCCAATGTTAAGAGAAGGCCATTCAACAAATGAGTTTAAATCACTTTCTAATGCATACGGAAATGTCAATTTAAAATTGAAAAAGCATTCTTAATTCAGGATGACAACTTCTACTACAATGTAGTACGTAAAACAGGACTCTGGTCTTAAAGCTTCTTGTAGCAAATCCATAGAACTACCTGCAACAGCAGATACCGCCTTTAAAGTATTAACTTAAAACGAATAACTCCCAAATATATTCCCTTTACCATGCAATACCCCAAGGACTTGCTTTTGCAACATTTTGACACAAATACAAAACCGACAGAGAAATCCATTCGAATTTACAAACACAAAATCGATTGATGCTCAATTTTTAGTTTGACTGTCGAATTAAATTCGAATAATGACAACCTGCTCTGGCTGTCAAAAAAAAAAAAAAAAAAACCCCAAATGACGAATCAACAATAGAGCCAACACTGGATTGCGCTTTTTTTCACTGTTTTTGAGCGCACTCCTTGCACAATATAACAAAAGGTCCACACAAAAAACGCAAGGAACCTTCCACTCGGTCGTCGTTCGGTTCAACTTCTCTTACATTGAATGCTTTATTCCCAAAGTCGACGGAGGCCCGAAAGAGGAACTGGCAATAAACTCCTCGGGAGAAGAAAATTCCATCTCCTGTCGACTGTGTTGTGCGTGTTTGACAACAATGGAGGCGCACAAACAGAAAGCAAACTACAGAAAAAAAAACAATCGTTTCCAGTCATACATATAATGAAGGAGAAAGGCGTTTATTTTATTATTTTTCAATTTATAGATCCAATTACCCCTGTCGAATAAAGGAATATTGCTGCTCTTTTCAAGGATTTTCTCGAAAAAAAAAAAAAATAAAAACCGAAAACCAAAACAAAACGAAACCTAACCTCTTCGACCAAAACATGTACCATTGAGCGTGTGCCAAGTTTAGCCCAAAAAAATGGAACAGTGTCCACATTCCATTAGAGCCAAAAGTCATACTCATAGTTTTGCGCAGCACCTTATGCCTTTTTATGGCTTTTTTGCAGTTAATCTTTTATATTTTTCGAGTTATGACTTTCTTTACAGCCACAATCGCGTTGTCTGTCAAAAAAAAAAAAAAAAAAACTTTTACGATGACCTGACAGTACACACAAAGTGTACAGTACAAAAGCCCACAACTAGCACGTAAGTTTAGTAAATGAAAAAGAAAAAAACAAAACCTGTGTGTATTAGGTTGAATGATTATTTACCCAATGGGGCGACAAGTTCTGCCTACCCTCCCCCTTCACACACACTCATAAGAACATTGGTAGACCTGTAATTTAACGTTTTTTTTTTTTTTTGAAACGCCATGGGCCATCTCATAAATCTTTGAATTGACATGAAAATTACAATGACAAAGTGAATAGAAAATGAAAATTGCCGGCTTCTTGGCTGAACGCTGCCATTGCCCCACCACCCACCTTCCGTGACAGTTTGCGCTCCTTTTTTTTTTTTTTGGGTAGAGGGCGGAGTTGTTGCTGGTGTTAGTGGCTTTAAGCTGGTGACACATACCACAATGCCCTTGCAGAATGTGTTTTTTACAGTTTTTAGGATAAAACGCAGTTTTTACTCATACAAATGAGAGCGTATGTGTATCGATCGATTATTTACCTATAAGGGTGTGTGCCTCGCGTAAGAATGCCATTAAAATCGCATTAGGCCGCCGTGCCGCAGAACACTGAAAATGGGAAATCGAAAACGAATGAACGACCACCGGTCGTTGTACAATGCACACCCTTAAAGCGCACCCTTGAATGAGTTATGAGTTGGTTTTAGGGTCTATGGAGGAATTGTCCGCCTTTTAAATGGTGTCCATGATGAAATGGTGATTTTCTTTTTCGAATGAACAGTAGCCATTACCTTTAAGTCATAGACTCCTGAAGCTATACATTGATTGACGAATTTATTTTGAATTTGAAAATTTTCTCAAGTTTGTGATTATTGGCTAGATAAAAACTATTTGTGCAAATTTTTGAATAGTTTTTCCCCATCTAAAAATGTTCGAATTTTGATTAAATTGCCGTTGATAAATGGCATTTCATGTATTGCCAGCTTAATAGATTAAGTTAAATACAAGTTGCCGCAAAAAACCATCACTCAATGTCGTTGAAGTGGCTGCTGTCATTTTCCAAAAAATCTGCGACTTGATGAACAAAGTCTGAGACGGTCAAATCGGGCGATCTTGTGGGACAATCTAAATCACCAAAATGAGAGAATTATCGATCGGGAAATGTTTCCTGCAGAATATCAAATGTCATTTGACCTAGGTGTCTACTGGAACCACATTCTCTGTAAGCCCAATTCGTTAATTTACGAGATTGGTGAACAGCAGGCAATAGCTCAAGGCCTATTGTCTATTGATACCGAAATACGTGGTCCATGGCCTGGAAAATGTTTGAAGGTACTTCTGGGCGGTTGCTCTGAAGCCTCCTATGTCTGTTACTGTGTTGTGTTGATCTTAAATCATTGACACAAATATTCCGCGTTGTTGAAGAGTAAAGTAAGCCACAGCTTATGTACGTGTATTCTGTTTCAATTTGTTCTACAAATGTCAATGTCAGAACGACATTATACGCCATTTGAAAAATGGGAATGTCTTTCGGAATGGTGATGACTTTTGCTCCACCTGTGTAGAACAAAACTGTCAAGCACGGAGATCTTTTGGTAGATCTTTGTAACTAAATCTCTAAACGCTCTGAAATTTGACGAAAAGTGTTCCATTTTGTTGGCAACAACATTAGAAAGATGTGATGTGATACTAGAGCCCTCTACATAATCGTTGCATCCTACCATTCGGCTGGACTCACATAAGTGCAAAAGAGAAAGAAAGTTCGAAAAGTTGAGAAGAAAAATATTTTGCCCTGTGAGTCGAGGGTAACGTTTTCGGCGACTCTTTTTGACGTTTTCTTTTCTGTTCTTCTTTTTATCATTGTTTTGCTTTCATATGTTTTCGTTGCTTGTAGGGTCGGATATTCACGAAAGAAAATAACAAAAGAGAATTTCGAAAAGAGTCCAGCCTCAAGAGTCTACGTGTAAAAGCCCACATAGTAGTTCACGACCATAACGGGAATATCTCCAATTTCGTCAAGTTTGGGCTTACGTTAGGTGTAAATGAAATTAACGAAAATTTGACAGCTGATGTAATCAAAAAGGAGAACTAGTTATGGTAATAGAATTTAGTTGTAAATTCCTTGTTGGATAGATTATTAAGTTGTCTAAAATTTATTATTAGAGCGGTTGGAAGAAATTGAGTAAGCTTTTCGTTTGGTTTTGACATAAGACGATATGGTTGTCTCTTAAACTACTGCTCGAACTGAATTACCTCTATTATGGTAGATTTGCTGCTTATATTTTGCAAACCAATTCACGTTAACTTTTTGATCTACAACTACTTAGAATGGTGTCGGTCTATGCCATTTTAAAACAGCACTGGTGTCAGTATACAGCCTTCCCGCACACCGTTTTCTAATCTGAAATTCGTGGAACGTCCTATTTCAATGTGGCACGTGACATTAAGCATTGTCGTAAATCGCCTTGGTTCCGGAAAGTCTCTTATCTACTTGTTATCTTGATATTTGTACGCACATATGCAAGAAAGTTCTGTCTAGACTTGGACAGTAAAGAAGGCTTTAGAAAGGACATTGCTTGGATTATGTTCAGCTGTGCTTGCAAATGAGCATTCGTTAATGCGAAATCCCATTATTTTCATGGTATACAGTAGTTCTGTTGAATATACCAGGAATACTGATCAACATTTTGGAACGATATAAATCTTTGAAATTTCCGCGCGCACTTTTCTAATCACATCAAAATAAAAGATACTTAAAATCTCTCTACCTTAATCCGTAGTCTCTTTTTTTTTTTTTATTGAAATTCCCAGAAGTGTATAGTGTTAGACGACTTGGTTTTTTTCAAGGGATAGCAATTAATTAAATTTATTTAAATAAATCATTTCGTCGTGTCTGTCGGTCTACAATCTAAGCCAAACCAAAGCAAACGTACACACCTCTATTTGTATACATTACACGTCGAAGAATCATCACCATTACTCTCTCGAACAGGGTTTGCCAAAAAGCTTTATAGTATACGACTTTTATTATGCCCTCTTCGCCATAACAATAAAAGGAGTACAAATGGAACAACCGACGACGACGACCACAGCCATGTAGTGTAGTTGTTGAGGTAATTAAATCTAGAAAAGTGTGTGTGGACAGGAGAAACAAAAAAGTTACTGTGGTTATCTTTATGTGATTGACCATCACAGTGGATGTGATTTTTTTTTGTGTTTTCAATTCATTTTTATTACCTTAATGATGTGTTTTATTGGAATTCCACAAATGTAGCCCCAGATAGAGATAGAGACAAAAACAAAAGAAAAAAAAAAAAAGGGGCAAAGCGGTGGCCGACGCCGAAAAGAGGAGAAAGTCTTTCTTTCCATGGAATAACCAATAAATCTATACAAACTCAACGATAAAACTACTCAAATCGTTAAATAAGCTATAAAAAAGTAGCCGCACCATCATTCGTATTGGCTTTTAAATAGGTGATCGGTTCGACTCGATACGAAGTGTAATTACAATGATATTATCCTCCGGTTTATTTGTTTTTAATTGCTGAGCTGTTGATCCAACTCTATCTGTCAGTTGCAGCCAGTGTGATGGTATCGTGCTCCTTCCAAATTGATTGTGCTTGGAAAACAGTTTTGTTCTTTGCTACTTATTAACAAAATCACAATTTAATCCGAAGTGCGGATCTCGGGATGAACGAACAATTAAAATGTCACCCAAAATGCATCTGAAAATGAACGAGGTTATGGCACGCATTCGCATGCAAAGTGGCAGAGCAGAGAGTTCGGAAGGACGACCCACTCTGCGTTATGCTCATGTACCATGCAACGGAACTGATTTTGCAATCGTTATTTAGAAAAAAGAAAAAAAAAAAAACAGAAACAAGAAGAAAAAAACCGTGTACACACTAGGTACATTGTTTTGGTGTGTCCCTTGTTCCATGGTCTGGTCATGTGAAGTTTCCATCTTCAAGTCTCACTATTTTACTCTTAAGCTTTCAACTGGCTGACAAAAGACAACATTTGTCCAAACGTGGTATATACACAGGTACAGATAGATGTACGTGCAGCAGTAGGCCAAACCAGGTGAAGCTGGTGAGCTGAGAGTAGTATAAGTTGGTGGGCCGCCTGGTAATAAATTTCCATAGACGAGTGGCTTGTGGAGAGGCAATTTCTGTGGAAAACCACGAGATACACTGTATCTTCGTTCTCGTTGGCCTCTCTTCTCTGTATGGTTAAAAATGAAATGTTTTTATTACCCCCTTGTGTGTGTGTGTGTGTGTGTATAAAGCTGAGAAATCTGTGGAAAAAACAGACGTTGTGTTGTCGTTGTCGAGACACAATAACGTATGTGTAAATAGTTGGGTAATTCACGTGAAACACAGCCCACCACAACCAGATCGGACGCATACAAATCATGAAGCTAGCTAGCATGCCGACTAGATAGAGGTTATGAATGCAACGAAAGCCAACTCGGCATGGGGTCGTCAGAATTTCGAACTGCGACAAACTATGCGTAACTTTGACTCCCCAAAAACACCTGGCATAAGAATAAAAAAGGAAAAAAAAAAATAAAGAGCGATCGCGATCGCGATCACATTGATCGTGGATGATTGATGAAATCTCTGATTGGAGCTCGTGTTCATCGAGAGAAGTTTTTGCGTTGCTTTAGCTGGTAGGCGTTTGTGCTGCTGCATTCCAATTCATTTATCGCTGCAAGCAGCATGCTACATTAATTATGACCCAAATTCCTGGAAGAGACGATCCTCACTTTAGATTGACAAAGTGCACTGTGTGTGTTTGTTTGGTGGAGAAGTCATCGTAGACATGACTTGATTCTGACGGAATGGCGACGACTATGCGCGGCGGTCACTTTCAACACTTGTTGATGTTGTTTTCTTGCTGCTGTTTGTTTCTGTTGCAGATACTAGTGGTGATGGTGCCACGCCTAATTGCTGGCCAACTCTCACCCCCTCGGAATCTAATAACGCGATCGCGCACAAAGCGAATCCTTCAGAGATGCTACACTCTGCTGGCTCAGCAAAACTGACGCATTGAAGACGTTTTAATTAGAATTTTTGTGTGCAATCTTACGCGAGTGGTCGCCGCCGCCGCTGCACATGTGCGGTCGCCGGCGTTTATTCTCTGTAAAGACCGCGCGTTGTGTACTCATTGTTTCGCTAAATGACATAATTATTACTTTGCCTCGTTCAATTTATATATCCCCAAAAGGAATCTGTGGCGCTGCGCGCCTACATTGAACGTACTCATCAACATCATGCCAACCAATTAAGTCTCTGGTGTGTGTACCAGCTGCTAAAGGCACAAAATAAACATGTCCATGTGTTCCACAGATACAGCGTAAAACTGAGACCAAAGTGACACGTAGAACGTTTGTTGAATTTCACATGACCACGCAACAGGTCTTACTATACCTACTACTCGTAGAGACACACTCAACCAGTGTGTGCAAAACGATCGTTGAATTCTACGACGAATAAGGTGTCACCTTAATAGCACCGACTGCGCAACAGCTTGTGAATTCTAATTTTTACCATCGAGGAGCGCAGTCGCGCAACCAAGCGATCCTCAGGCGATCGGGCGATCAGTAGCGGCGGCGGCGGCGGCGACGATGACAGCGACAATCAATGACATCTCCTCGCAATGGCTGTCATCAAATACGCGTCAAGTGACACTTTTATTTAAAAAAAAAACAAAACCCCTTCCTCAGTTGGACAAAGTGGGCGGTTTTTTGAGAGATTCCACTTGAAACCGTCAAATTCCCAGCTACTGTGGACTATCATCATCGTGAACTGACAGAAGAGTCAACACTAGCCGCCGCTAATGTGTTTCAAGAAAATCACTTTTCGATTTCGATTGAACTCGATTCACCACGACTGGTGTGTGTGGTGTGCGCCTGTCAACACTTCAATCTGTATGTCGGCGCAATAGGACGCGTATAGAGCGGCTTAATCCGCGTCAATCGACTAATTTGCATGACTATTTCAAGTCGAATATACACACACTCATGTCGCATTTGAAATGCGTGCCAAATTTGAGTCGACTTGTATTTTTTTTTTTTTGAGAAGAGAAGAAAAATAATAATTAGCAGCAGGCGTATACAAGAGTATCTATATGAACCATGTTGAGTACCGTGATTAATAGGTGTGATTGAAATTCGAGAAACACACAGATGGAATGACCGCAAATGGTCCACAAGCATACAGACTTTGGAGATTTGGAGCCTAACTGGCCTGCGTGCCTGCCTGCCAGCCAGAGAGAAGAGCTTTTGTTTCTCATTTTAATTAATGCTGATTAACGCGATTAATTACGTGCGTATAAGGCGGCTTTTGAAGTATTTTTTTCGTTTAAATCTGAAGCCCAAGTGGGTACCTACGCTATACGCTACTCCTGCAGATGGGATTGTGATGGCTTCGGCTTAAGAGCTTGTTTGACAAATTATGATTGTCAACGACGAGGAGATTCCGTAATTTGTTTTTATTAAATCGGTTTTGTTCTCTCTTATCTTTGAGAGTTGTCACATTAATGGGGGATAACTTAGGAATCTCTTGAGATTCATAGGAGTATTTTTTCGATTGTCATTCAAGCACCTTTCGGCGACTTTTCGGATGAAAGAAAGTGCACAATTAGTATGGATGTCAGTGGGTGAAGTGAATCTGTTTAGCTGTTTGCTTTGTTTTATCTACAATAAATCGAAATGGAGTGTAGGTTCTAAAATATAGATACTCCGATAAGGTTAGCATTATGGTTTCAGTTGAAATGAATAGTTTCAGGCTTGAGGGTAATATATTTAACATCTTTAAGTGGCCGACAACAAAAAAAAAAAAAAAACGTGGAAAGTGGAGATTGTCTCTTCGGTCGTAGAGTTGGAAAGAGACTTAGAGAGACTTAATATTAATAACAAAATAAACAGCAAACATAACCACTTATGTAATTTGTTGGTTTTGACATTGACTTCATTTTTCTTTGAAACTAATGAATACTGTGTACTTCTTAATCAGCCATTTCAGTTCCCGAAATCTAGTGGATGTTCTAGATTAATTATAGCAGCATTTAACTAACTTGGAGTACTTACACTGTTCTTTGCTGCTTGAGCACATGTGTATGCCCTCAATTTATATATAAAGTATTAACCTGGGGGAGATATCGACACTTTGGTGTTTGACTCAAGGACACCAGTTCCGACTTCAGTACCAGTTCTCACAAACTTATAGTCCAACCTAAAATTTGCTATAGAAAAATTACTTCCTGGCCAAAATGTCAGTGATAGCGTTAGGAATGTCTCTTCTGGGAAGTATGTATTTCCAGGATTCACAAAGGATCACCTGGCTTTTACTTGTAGGCTTCCTCGACACATCGTACTTTTAATTCTATCGAACTCTCTTGCTATTCTATCAAGTAACTACTGCTGTCATGCGAAGCACCTTCATTTCAGCTCCCGTTAATTTTCCCTCAAAGTCTTTGTATATTGTCCAGCATCGGAGGTATATCTGCTGTATATAGAGCCTTCCTTTCACTTCAGGAGGGATTTTTCGGTTACAGAAGATAGTGGATCATAGATCGCATTTGATCCCATTTGAACTTTTCACACTTGGAAACCACTTTTCCATTCCAGTTAATGTCTGGAATTAGACTAATACCCATTTCTCTCCAAAATATCCATCCATACATTCAGTGCTCGTTTTAGGGACGTTTGATCTTCACTTATGACAGCTCCATCGTCAACAAATAATTACTGATGTTACTTTGGAGTCCTTCACTTATTCTTCAAAAAAATAAAGAAGAACTGCAATAACTAGCAAAGGTCTGAGAACGTTTCCCTACTGTGTACCGACTTTGAACTTTCCGGTGACTCAACTCAACGACAATTTTTCCAATCGTTTCGAGAGATCCTTTCCCATTCACTGGCCTAAAAACTAATTACCCAACTTCAAAAACAATTATTCCCGCCGTTCATACTAAATTTTCCACTCCACCAACTCATATTGATTTCCAACTGTTTTAGCTAATTTCACTAATTTCCTCCGGGCGATGAACATCGCGCGCACACAAACCGAATTAATATCAAATCATCATCAATGAAATTGAACTCACTGCTCCTGCTAGCATCCACTAAGTGTCCTTACAACCAAACCGAATAGCCATGAATGTGGGTGCTACTCACAGGATTGACCAGTCCCATACCAATTGATATATCGAAATGAAAATAATTTCTAAGCAATAATTTTGTTGCTGTTACTGTAGAGCCAACGCAAGGATGCACTGCAATTGTGTTGGTGACGTTTTTGCTAAATGACACTTTTGCGGGTGCAAGCGGCGAGTGTGCCAAAGAAATTACTGACGATTTGTCAATTTATTGTGCACTTTGTGCCACTGTGACTTCATTAGAGTACACGCACATATGTAAACGCGCGAGCCGATGCTGCTGCGCGTGAAATTAATGAACGCTGCCACATTTGATATTGTTAGCTGTTTGGTACCCCTGCGGTGCGATGCTGTGCCTCCGGGCGTACAATAAAATTAAGAACGTAATATTAAAATGACAAATCACAACAGTGGACGCACAGTGTCAAGTAATTTGGTTTTTTTTTTTCGATCTACCTGTTCGTTGTGGTTACACAAAGTCATGTTCAATTGGCGCGGGATACATACGTGTTATTAATGCATCCTTAGCTTTGTCCTGAGACAAGAAATTAATATTCGTATATACAGTGTAGGGTGTTCGGTCGATGGGGGTGCTTTGTGCGAGACACTGGGCTTTTATTTTTGTTTCCAGTTCTAGGAAAATGTCACAGAGCGTGGTCCTTTCAAATGTAAGGAGCAATTTTAGTTTGGCGTGTAGTCTTCTTCAGCTTCAAACTTTTAATGTATCAAAATGGTTGAGCGTTAAGAAAACTTTGGCTTTGGTTCTGCTTGACATTTCTCTCCAGTGTTACTCAATCTTATGTAATCATTTTCTCCAATACAAGTTATAGCTTAAGAAGACACTAATCACAGATAGTGTCGACGGGGGGGAAATATGAGCGCACAATCAGTCTAAATGTGAAGTAAATGGCTTGCCAGCTATAGTCTGTAAATTGATACATTCCACAAAATCAAATAGGCAGATCCAAACCGAGATACATTGCACATCGAGCTCCAAGTGTAAAAATAGCCAACAATCCTTGTTGTCGTCTCCATAGGAATCTCTCAATAATACCCACTTAGGGAACAGGTTTCCTAACTTAAAATAAGCTAGTGCTGCTGCAACTGCAAACTGCAAATGCTTTTGAAATTTTCCATTTTGTCATTCTCATTCGCATACACATTCACACGAACAGCACTCCCATCGTCGAGCAAAAAGGAATAAACAAATGGGAATAGCAAATGCATATTGTTTGTGAAGATCAGTCCGTTGGGTGGTTTTAACCGGAAAAAAAAAAACAAAAAAAAAAAAAAAACTCAAAAGAAAAGCAAAAAAAAAAATTTTACATACACCAAACTGGTTGATTTATATCTCTCTTCCGTTTTGCTCAAGGTTCGTAGGTGTTGTGTAGAAGATACATTTTACAGTTTTGAATCCCGCATCCCAAGAATTCATTCATTCATCTGAATTTTGAGTCGACACAAATCGGGATACGAATCCGAAATCTATGAGAACGATTCAATCGCCGATTTCGCAGGCATACATCATACGGGCAAGAAAAAATGAAAATAAAATAAAAACAAAGGACTCCATCCGGAGTCAATTTCGATTGCGAACAGTATGGAATTGCTGATGAGGACGACACGAAACGACACACACATCATCATGGGAATGGCGGAGGTTCATCAGACTCCCGATTTATATCTCTCGCCCTTGTCCCAGGCGCAACGAGTAAGAGTATCCCTTTGTCTTGTCAGTGGTGTTATTATTTTTATTATTATTTCCACACTCAACGCGCAACATACTAATAATCACAACGCGCACACCTCAAGCTCGATGTGTAAGATCACACCGAATACATCATGTATTCGTTTGGTCATTTCTTATTTTTATCCTAATTCCAATTGTGCCGATCGAGGAGGCGTCCTCGACGTCGTCTCATCATCGACAAACAGAATACAGAAACCCAAAAACAAAACAAAACAAAACAAAAAAAAAGCAACACACAAAAGGACGAGTCTTGTGCGCGCAAAAGTTCGTGATCATATTTCAAAAACGTAATCGATCGTCGCGATCATAATTTTTCATGGCGTTAAATATTGCGCGTCACAGCTTGTTAACCAATCCGCAAGAGATTCGCGCTTACTTGCATCCGTGCCACCCTTCATTCCTTGCAGAAGCAGCAAGGAAAGTAAAAAAAATATAAGAAAAAACCTTGCTCGCTTGATCGTTGTGTCGTTTCGAGCTGTGGCAGAGCGTTGTTAATCGCGTTTACACGCTAAATTTGAGTTGGATGCTCGCGCGCGCGCGCGCGCGTAGATACTTTTACTCGAAAAGAAAACCAAAAAAAAAGGCTCTCCCCAAAACGAGAGGAGCAAAGCAAAGATAAAGCATCGCGCACATTGAATCTGCTCGTTGTACAACTTGTTTTTGCTTCATTTATGTCCGATTTTGTCTGCTGTGTGTCTCTTGCGTGTGTCCCCAAAAAAAGCAAGAAGTAGGTATTTTTCAGCGATCGAGCCGCGCATCGATCCAGGCATATGACAGCCAACAAACAGCAAACAAACGAAAAATTTTGAAAGCGCCTCTTCTTGCTGTCCGTCCTCTGTGCGGTGCTCGTCAAATTTGGAATTCCTACAGACGCCTAGTGAGCAGTCTGGACCACCATCGATCCTGCTGACATTTATTGTATAATGGAACCAAGGGAATGTGTGTGCGCGGCGCGTTATAATAAAATAAACGCGTATCCTGGCACATTTATCACAAAACACGCAAGGAGACGCGATTTCAACCCGATATCGATTGGAATAAATCCATAAATACATGAGCAACAGTTCGAATGATATACTCTCCGCAGGGAGACAAAAGGTCCACCAAAAAAGGGCAACAATCATAATTTATTTATTAAATTATGCACATCACGGCACGGCACATCGTGAGAGAAAGAAAGGATGTCGCGCAGTAAAATTCCAAGGAGGTCCTTTTTGCAAATTTTTACGCGCGCTTCCATCTGCCCGATCGCACAGGCAGGCGGCTCTTTGGACACTATCGACGACACATTTGGCCCCCAAAACGTTGAATTTTGTTGAATATTTGATTAGGTTCTTCGTCCTAAACACACAGACACACTGTTGTAAGAGAACGTCATATTGTAGAGCGAGCCTGATTGTCTGCGAGGATACAAGAACGAATTCTGCGAATACCGTGGAACACGGAAAATGAAGGCGCACAGCAGTGTACTGGGTAGGTATGTGTGCGCACAACAGAGCAACAGCAGGAGCAGCAGCAGCCACTGCGGCATCTCAGCATCTCGATAGCCATCGCTAGTCAATTTATCATCGTGATGATGGGGCGGCTGGTGCGCTTGCGCACAACACCGCGAACGACAATGAGCATCACAAGTTGGGTGGTGCTGGTGATGGTGGTGGTGGTGGTGGTGGTGGTGGTGGTGGTGGTGGTGGTGGTGGTGGTGGTGGTGGTGGTGGTGGTGGTGGTGGTTAGAGCTTGCAGAGACTTTGTTTCTCTTCTTGTTTTTTTCTGGCCAGCGACACACCAACGGAAAGCGTTTTTGAAAGATGAGTGAATGCACATCCTTCTGTTTCTGTCAGGGTTTTCAGTTTCTTTGAATGCTTGTTGGTTTTGTTTTTTTCTTGTTGTTTTCTCATGGTCCCCAGTATGAATACTCTGTGTCACTTTTTGTCCCCCATCTCAAGGGAGAACCAACAAGATCGCGCTAGCGAAGGCGAACGCGAATGAACAAATTAAATTGCACGAAAAAAGCTGTCAGACTAACATGACACATTTGAATTTATAATCGCGTCCAATGATGGACTATCAATTGGAGAAAAATATGACTTGCTCTGGCATTGGCGGCGCGAAGGAGCAGGCCATTCATCTGGAGGGCCAGCAGAAATAAATGCATTCTGTCATACTGGCGGCTATTTGACTGTTCGAACTTGTGTTCTTGTGTGGTGTGTCACTGAAATGTTTTCTGAGTTATAAGTGAGTGTTTTTTTTTGTTTTTAATTGCTAACCAAATTTAAAAATGACAGATCGGAACGGCTCTTGGGAAGGACAAAATTTAAAAGAATTCGTGAAACCAATCAGCTTGACAAAATGCTCGTTCTCTAGAGTTGTCATGACAAGGATGCGAACTAGAGTTGAAGTCAGTTAACTTTCTGGCTAAGACATTCAGCATGTTTTAGTAGAAAAGGAAGTAAGCATGTCATTAAGCTATTACGCCGCTTAACGACTTTATTTCATCAGATTGACGCATGCGCGAATAGATGGTATCTTCTCGACGCGTTTGCGAGTCTTTAGGAGAGTTATTTGCATGAGATACGTTAAGCATGATAAGAACTACAATAAAATTTGAACAGTAGTTAGTTAATAGATCCATTAAGTGGGCATACTATGAACATTTTAACTATCGAGTTCTCGAACCATAAAACGTCGTTTGCTGGTTCTGTTTGGTACAAGGCTACATGCGTATGTATCTGTCATTTTCATGTCAGAATTTGCTCACTATTTTACGGCATGCAACAGGATTTAGACATGATTATAATTTTCGAATTTGCTTCTTCGTTCGATTGGGCATTCTTATGAAGTTAACTTAGCTGTGTTGGATAAAAACTTGACTAAGTTTTGATGGACGAAGAGATCAAAACTGGAAGAGTTTTCCATTAGTTCAAATCGCATGATATCGGTGGCCAATTCACACCGTCTTCGCGTAGAATAACCATGTTCGGAAATCACTCATCCGTTTGCAACTGTTCGTGAGCCCAGTCAGCAAACAAATGGCGTTGTCTATAGTCCTTAACTGTGGGCTCCTGGATCAGTTGAATCTTTTACGTGTGTAAGCAAGTCATAGCACAAAATTTGTCAAGTTGTGGTCTACAAAATCCAGATAGTAAAATGGACGAAGCTTGGGAAATGTTGCTCGAACAGAAGACCCACTTTCATAAAACAAGTTAATTATTTGTATATGCTGTTTAATGCTATAACTCATGTTGATTTGGCAAGATAGGTTTAACAAATGACAGCCAATTCGACAGAGTGTCTTCAACAATATGCCCGCAATCACCTGTTAAAGTTCAGTAATCCCTATTGGAAAACTTTTTACTAATAACATTTGGCAAGGAAGTGAAAGGGGCCTACAGTTTTATGCCAAATTCCTCCCTCTCTCTCTCTTAGTAACACGTTTGGATACTTATGAGATGTTCGTTTGAGATATAGCCGTAGAGATGCGTTCAATATTTCCTGGTAATCGAACCTAAATTTTCATGGCATTAACCACTTCTTTTCTCACTTGAAGTGAGCTGGCCTATTTCTTGACAAAACCTTCTGAACGCCAAAAAATTTCCAATTTGTACAAAAGAGGTATGAGGCACTTAAGGCAAGCGATAACCCTTACTTGCAACATCCATGCACTTCTTACCCTCGTTGCAATGTTGCAAAGCTTATTCTCACCAGCAAGTTCCCACAAAAAAGTCTTCAATTTTTCTTGCCGGCAAATTGAAAACAACAAAAAACCACTTTCGTAACATTAAATGCTCTATTTAATCCGTGCAAACTTAGCATACATGGCACACAGTTGAATATACAAGAATATTCACCTAGAAAATCGACCACGCAATCTGCAACAGCCATAGCTACGAGTATAGTCATCGTCGTCGGTTCAGTGGATCATAATGGATGGCAAAGTATTTGCATCATATCAGGTAACACCTTCGTCATGCAACAACCGCCCATCGCCATCCATCCATTCATCTATCCGTGTACGACTGACATAAGGTGTTGCACAAGCTTCTGTACCATCGTAGTACTTGTACTTGTCGTCTATATGTCTATCTCCTATACCACTCATATAATATAGATTTGAATTCTTAAGAAGGAGCCAAGGCAAAGGCGCGCGCGCGCGCTCTAGATAGAAGTTTCACTTTCAACCATTTGGCGCCTTGTCGTGTTATCAGGCAGTTTTTGACTTGCAACTAACCACACACTCATCACAGCTAGCACACAGTCTGCATTAATTTTCGTTTTCGAAATGAGCCACTCGCAAGTAATATAATTAAAACAAATAAACAATTAAACTGCAATATCGGGGTGAAGTGCATTTATTTTCAACCATCGCGTTTCTTGAATAAAAAAAACATGAGTAAATTGTGATGCACGAAGGACGAAATGATGAAACGAAACACGGAGAACAACTGGGACAGGTGCATGGCGGATTATTATTAAGTCGTTTGTTTGAGAAGATCGACAATGACTCGCGCCACCACCGCCAACAATGCCAGAGTGTCCAGTTTTCTTCGTCCTCTCCTTTGAGGGCAGGTGAGTTGTGCCACGAGTTCTCGTAAATTCAACAAGAAGCCCCTTCTTGGCCATAGAAAAAGACAAAACAAAAACACACTCACCCCGAATAAAATTTCCCCATTTAATATGATTGATTATCCCCTCTTTAGGGAAAGGAAGCAGGTGAGATTAAGGACGATGCAGGCAGAAGAAAAAACAGTCTCTAATAGACTCGTTAAGTATGTGCGACCCTTTTTGGCTGCAACCCCTAAATGGATAGAAATAGGTTTCCACCATCCTAGTACCAATCACATTTCCTCCCAAGCGACGTCGACAACAAGATGAATCAAATCTCCTGTCGACTAATCCGATTGCGGAATTGATCTTAAATGAAAGATAAAGTCCCGCTTCGCCTAATGGCCTGATGGTGAATGTGCAACAATATGCTTGGTGTTAGAGCAAATAGACAAAAGGGGTACCATCCCTTTGATGTGTTCTGTTTCTCAATAGTTTCATTCCATAATCAAAATTGCAATCCTTTTTAACAGGATTTTTCGCCCATCTTGATTTGAGTTGGAGATGGGATGGGATGGGAAAATTCTAAAGAGACAGAGATGCTTGACACCGATAAAAGGTGGCGGGCACAAACTCTCATCCTTTTTACAATCTCGGGTGTTGAAAGTAATTCATTTGACTAATTGAAGGTGTTTGTTTGAAAATGGAACAAAGTTCTTCAAATCAAAAAGGATATAGTATCTATCCACTTTCGTGCATTAGATAATGATGGTTGGACTCCTCTGCTTTTATGCATTAACTAATGAGCTGTGTGTGCGTGAAAAGAAATGTTTAATTAAGAAAAAAGGATACTTCCACCCAGGTGACATAGATTTCCAGACTCTTTTTTGTTTTTTTTTTGTGTTTGGTTCAGTTCAGTCTTATAATGAGAAGTGGTGCATCATCGTTGTTTGGTCATATCCTTCAAGGAGACTTTGCTTTCATTCATTGCATATTTATAGGATTTTTAATCAGAAACATGAACGAAGGGGTTAATCAACCCCTAAACCGACTGCCTACAAGCCGTAGGTAAAAATATTTAATTTAGCTTTTCTTTTTTTTTTTTTTTTGTATAAAAAGGACATTTACCTAGACTCTACATACACACGCACGTATCATATCAGCACTGTGATCTAAAAGAAAACTTCATACATATACCGAGGGTTGGAATTAGAATACAAGGGACGCATCATATCACACCCATTGCACAGCTGCTAACGTAAAACCTAGAACAAGTTGACATCCTCCCAAAGGGCTGTGTCCAAAGACATTTATAAACGATCAAAATCTCTAAAGCCTATAGTCAACACAAAATACCATACACACACACAGACAAGGTACCGGTATCGAGAGGCGATTAATTATGTGGTTCACGTAAAAAGCATTTATAGCTCCGATTCTAACAATGGTCAAGCGGGGCTTTATGGTGGTCAATGCTTGTTTGTGTGCAAGACGCTTGTCAAATGAAAGACTTTAGTATTAGCAATAGAAACAGGCCGCGCAGCAACAAGGCAGTGTGTTGCTATTAAAAAACAAGACGGTTCGGCATCGTTTGATCTTTCAATCGATTGTATCGCAGCGAAAGGCAAAACGTAATTGTTTGCAGTGCAATTAACGCGACAATGTCAGGAGATGCAAATTTTTATTTTCTACACGATTATGCTTGGAATGTTATACATATTTTTTTCGTTTGTTATTGTTTTATGGCAAGTTGGGGAAAAAAAAGGCATGTAGTTGCAGTTGGGGTCCTTTATGGACTTGATTGGAGAGTTTTTCGTTAAAAAATTCAGTAAAGAGTGCACAAGGAGATGTCAGTTGTCTAACGACTAAAAAGTTGTCATCATAGGAAACAAAAATATTTATTGTATTGCTCTCATATACTGACAGATAGACAGACCGATAAACAGTTACCGTATCAAACCCATTTCCCTTTCCCTTAATATGTAACTTAAGATCGGTATATCGGTCTAATATTCTAGGTATTTCATTCATCCGTTCATCTTTACGCAACTGATTGCATTTAACTACTCGTACTCATTCGTTATAAACTCGTATAAAAGTAACGAGTAGTCACGAGAAGCACCGATAAAATGGTGCAAATACAATACCGAATAGGTACATGGTACCGAATGAATTCTTATTTACACCATTATTCAAATGACTCGGTGTTTTTCTGTAGATTGAAATTGTTTACAGTTTTGTGATTCGACTAAATGTACTCTCATTCATATTTCTCTATCTTTCGAATAACAATTGAGATTTAAAAACTTGTTCAAAGAGGAGTTTGGCCCATTAAATGAACGTTTTTTTTCGTCAGCTTTAATGGATCCTAAACAAGATGAAACACTTCCCACATGACATCTTAAACGATTATCTAAGGCAAGCTTAGTATTCAAAGGACGATTAAGTAGGATATAGAATCGATTCCGCAGGCGATTTGACTCAAGCTAAATGGATTTCAATGATCAATAATGTAAATATGCTTGACACTAAGACTGTTAATACAACTTCAACATTATTCCAACTATTTGATGATCTCGACCTTTCCTTTCACCACTAACGATCCCTAAGGGTACAATTTTTAAGCTACTGCCATCGTTAAATTGCACTATGATCATGATTGTAGTTCCCCAGTCATACCCAAAGTTATGCTGTCCCCAGTAAAGTGTTTAGATCTTCACCGATCTTCCTCATCTCATCGTTGCTTTAAAGCCACGCCCTCTTTTAAGAGGTGTTTCCTTAAAGCAGAGACAGAATATCACACATACTTGTTGTAACAAAATTTAATTTCACATTCAGGAGAAATATTACTAAGATCTTCTTTTTTGGATAATTTTCTCAAGGCTGTGATGCGATCAAAAATGTACATATCTCAGGCACTTTATACTCAAATTATTTTACCAACATTACTATCGTGAAGAATGGTGAACATTATAATTTCGATCGCTTCTCGTGAATCAATATTGCTCCTTCCACCGTTGCTCCATTGACAATTACAGACAGCACCCTGGAACACCTGCTGTCATTTGACGGGATGTGTTCATCGATAATTTGTTTACTATGTAATAGGCGCAAATTTTCAGTTGTACTTACATGTGTACGTGTTTGTATGTCAAAGTTATTCCATGACAACGAAGGAGCAAAGAAAGAAACAACACCCTCAGCGAGTGTATAATTTGCGCCAAACATAATGACTTTACCCATTTCGGTATCACAACGCTCCCTGAAATTTGTGCAGAGGGAAATTACATGCTGGCTCCCTATTACGTGGATACGATTCCTGGTTTGCTTCTTTAATTTTTTTTTTTTTTTTTACGAAACGTACCTTACTCGACCAGACTCTCGGGCATCCGCACACATCACTCTCTATAGAAACGGACAGGAAAAAAAAGTGTGAAATTTTCTTATAAGAAAAAAAAGTCTCCACAGCGCTGGTGGAAGAAAGATTGATAGATAGATGCCAGCGATGGATGGATGGTTAGAGACAGGCAAAACTTGGCAAACTGTATGCTCAGCGCAGAATGCAGAGAAAAATCCAAATTAAATATTATCTCAAGATGATTGTTGAAATCGTCGATCCGTTGATTTACTTGCGCAACTTAGAGGCTCCCTCCAATCTGTGGCAAAGGTAAACGAACGGACGGTGCCCAGTGTCCAGCGTCCAGCCGATCGGATCGACCATCGATCTTCCATCGCCCGGACGACCAGTCATAATATCTATAATCAGGTCCACGTACATATAATATTGGCAAAAAGCTGTTATTAGGATAATCAAATGGGAATTATCGTGCCAACTGATCGATCGTGGCAGATCACCGTCGATCATCTGGTGGAATGGTGGCTGCTTGGATTGCTATCCATCCATCGATCAGTGGGTATCACACACAAGGTGTGCGCGACATTCTGGTCAATTGGTACACCGAGGACGTACTATGAAGCTGGACTGGCTCACGCATTTGATTTTGTGCTTCTGATTCAGATTCTCTTGGTTATGGAGCCGCGCACCGCTGCCGCTGCCACAGAATCCCAAATGCTCTATTATAATCCCCGATCTGTATTACATAAATCCGTACATAAATCTCACTTGGTGTCCGGTAAATTATATGCTGCGTAAAAGCCTTTACCGGGTTTGGGGCGATGCAAGTTCTCGCCGCGCGCGCGCCTGCGATACAAACACAAAGGATGCGGATGCGGATAGATCTCGGCTCGGCGAATAAGTTTTAACGCGATTGTTTATGATACAAATTAAACAATTTATGACAATCGCCCTGCAAAACAGAAGCTTCCGGCTATTTTGTTGCCTCTCTCCTTGCTGTACGAGCAGGAGAGTGTTTGAAATTATACACGCGGAGTGCTGCATGCATCTGCATCTGAATTTTGTTTTGTTTGTTACGGACGCACCCAGTTGTAGCCGCCGTTGCAGCAGCAGCAGCAGCAGGAAGGTTGGCAGACCGTAGACATTATCTGGTGTATTTGCCTCCTGGATAAGAGGCTTGCTGCTGCGCGGCGGCGGTGGAAAGGATGACTGGTGATGTATGATCTTATTCTTGGCGTAATTTCAACTATTAACGCAAAAATTTTATTACGAAAAATTACATACCCTGCGGTGATAGTGGACCGCCTTATTATTGATTCTCTCGCTCTAATTTGATCTAAGTATATTTTAGTTTTTTTACTTAAATTTGTTTTGCATTTTTATTTGCAGCTTCTCGAATGCCATCGTCACATACATCGCCTCAGGTATGCCGACCACACTTTCATCCGCCCTTAAGTTCGTGGCTAACCAGCGATCATAAATCATTTCCGCCTGGCAGTCCGTGGGGTAGTCCGTTTGCGTGTCCACAGGAACCACAGGACAAGGTTGTCGGTCAAGTACAAAGCCATCAAACGGGTCAACATTCACATTCATTTCCATTCCCTCCGACACCGCCAAAGGACTCAACGCCCGATTCAGTACAAACAGGCCCATCCGAATATCAGGTACGACATTTTGTCTCTAAACATGTATCTAAACATTGATTAAGCAACTTTTGTTTTTTTTTAAGAGAATTTGATTGAAAAATGTAATGTAATCTTTTGCATTAAAACTTTTTATTTTAGGCTGCTGTGAACGCTTTTATGCATCAGGCACAGGCATCAACTACCTCATTAAACGATGCGAGTTGCGCTTTGGATATTAAGCCAACGATACCGAACGGCAGTGGCGGCGGTGGAGGTGGCGGTACAAATCAAGTTCCTGCGCCCAAACAACGCGAAGGTACGAACAGTAATAGCAATAACAACAATACTAGCAGCAATAATCACAATACGCATGCGACTGCAAATAATAATAATAATGCGGCGAACAACAACAACAATTCAACGTTAAATGGCACTGGCAGCAGCCTATTTGATAGTACACAATCTGCATACGGGGTAGGTGGCGGTGGAGGTGGAGGCAGTGTTGGGTATGAGCCCAGCTATGCTGCAGCGTATCACCATCATCACCATCACCACTCACACCATCAGACGGCTGGAATGTTTCAAACAGCTGCCAGGCAAGCGGGTATGAGCAGCACGGATGTGAAGCCACAAAGGACGAAGCCACGCACAAGTGCCGGTAAGACATACACATATGGTGTGGGTGAATATATAGTATGATTTTTCTTCTTAATTTTATTTTTTTTTTTATTTTAAATTTTATAATTTTTCTCTCTTAATTTGGATATTTATTTGTTTAGTATTTATTTACATTTTTCTGTTTAATTTTATAATTTTTGAGTGAGTTGGCAGCATTGATTGGTTTGCTTAGGCAACAATGTTGTGCGACTTTTTCTTTTAATTGGCTGCTGTATGCGATGATATTGGGCTTCAGGTATGATATCGGGCTGTAAAATAGAGGGCCAAGGCCTAGCTTCTCACAGCAGTACGTATTGTGCGTGGTATACATTTCTGTACGTACAGAAGGGCAGGGAGGTTTTTGAGAAGCTTTCTCATGATAGTAAATACTTTTGGATGTTTGTCAGACGCTCGCAAGAGGTGGGGCCGTAAAAACTTTGGTGGTAATTTCCTGGATTCGAACTCGGAACCACTTGCGCAGTAGTCCAACGCATTAGTTATGATACTATTCCTAAAACTGCGCTTAAAACGTATGTCAAAATCGACGTATACAAAAATTTAAGTTATAGTCCCAAGTTTTGAAATCTTTTCAAATCCTGCAGTAGATGCCCGTGCTTTAAGCCTGACTTGAAGAAATATTTTTATTCGAATCGACGATAGCCACGTTTTTTTGAAACCTCAGTAGCCAGCAGTTCAATTGGACAATCCGCAGCAGGCAGAAAATGTTCATGTTTTTAAATTGCTTACAACATAGAGGTAGTAGGTGTTTGTTTTTGTTTTTCGTGTAAATTTGCCTCTACTGGCTTCGGAGGCTTCAACAAAACAGGTCCTTCAAATTCTAAAAGTCTTAAATAAATTTGAGAAGTAGATAGACAGAACCCTTTGGGGAGGTATCAAGTCTTACATACATGTGTATCTCGGTCTATTTTCATGAATTCTCAAACGTTTTTATGTAGACACTAGATTTCAGTGAAATTTCTTCAAAATCCATTTCCTAAAATCGATTCTTTCGATTTCAATTATCCCAAAGAATTTTGCAATAAATTAATTTGTTTAAGCGCCACGACGATTCTTATGAGTTCGTCATATCATTTATTCTTATGGAAGAGAGTGTAGCTTCTTCTGTTTGAGTCCTTGTAAGTACGGGCTTACAGAGGAGGGTGGGTTGGTTTGCACTCTCAAGGCGAAGAAGGACCCCAGTATAAATTTAGGAATATTTCCCAGCTCAAAACTGTTTCCATCACGAGTCACGTAGCACTCTTAGGCACGGTGTTTCCAATAAGTCACGCACAGGTGAGATGCAAATGCCAATTAATTTAGAGATTCTTCTTATTGCGGGTGCATTATAATCTCGCCCGTAAATTAGCATGAGAAAAGTCCAACCCCTGACACTGTATTTCGCACACACTTCGCATGAAGAAAAAAAAAAACATGAAGAGACTCTTTAGTTTGTTATCCACAAATTTCCAATATGTATCTGCACATATTCACCCACCCATCTGATGCATGCAAACAATTTTCATCACTAGCATCCGCGTTCTTTCCAGCCCCGCTGCTGGTAGGAAGCTTCTTGTATCTTTAAGTTTCGCATCTTATCCCACCCGCATTTGTGCACTCTTCACTTTTATTTTGTATCTCAAAATAACAAACAATAACCGTAATAATGAAGAAAACCATCAAATAAAACAAAAACAAAAGTATTCTGGTACAGCACACAGGAGCATGAGGGAGGCCAGGATACAAAACAAAAACAAAAAAAAAAAAAACAATAACCAACATCCATAGCAGGATGAGAAAATTTACTGACGCTTACTGGGACATATATTTTCAGGTGACAGCGCCTTTTTGTCTTTACGAGGTTTTCGAGAGAATCCTTCTTTACGACTCCTTCTTTCTCGCCTACTTCTCAGGTCCCGTCCTGTCTTCGTGTGCTTATTTTGTCTTTCGCTCGCATTTTTGTGTTGTTTTGTTGTTTCGGTTGTATCTTTTGTCGTACACACAAAACACTGGGCTCCAAAGAACACATGTCCAATCGATGCAGTTAACCTTTATGGTTATTTTCATTGTATTTAGGCGCATCTACTTTTGGCTGACAACACCACCACCATCGAGCGAAATTATTAAACTGCGACTGCGTGTCGTTTTGGTAGAATATCATGGTCAGGTGCAGTAAGCAGTAAGCAATAAGCGCTATAAGGTGCGCGCAGATACTTAACATTCTTTGCATTCTTTAACTTTGTGTTGATGATTTGATTTGATTTTAAGTTTATGGTTTAATTAAATTTTTATATTGTTCTTTTTCTTTGTTTAAAAAAAAAAAATATATAAATTTTGTTTTTCGTTACAATTTACTCACATCATGTGTCTTTGTCTTGCTCACGCACACAAATTGATTGCTACGCTTTTGTGTTGATTTCGGCTTCTGAATTCAGTATTAATTGTGGTGTGCATGCACTTGATCTTGCTTTTTGCATAGAGTATTCTCAAATTCGACAAAAATAGTTTGTTGCAGTCACGGATTGTCTGTATTAAAGTATATTTATTGTTCAGTATTAAGTTAAAAATGTTTTTTCCAACAGGTATCTAGGAATTGTGTATAATTGAAGGATGTTGCCGTTTTTTACTAAAAAAAGTATTAGCACAGATAATATAGTTACTATATTCTCTGTGGTATTAGAAAGTTCTATCTATTAAAAGATAGAAAATTTTGAATATGTAAGGGTATTATGTAACAATTCAAACGAATCTTCGGAATGCAATCCTTTTCCTTTCTGTTTTATTTGCCTACTAGATTGTGACCTAGTTTGAGGTCCCACTTCATTCCCTACTTTTACGTCTATGGATTTCATGGACTTTTTACTAAAGTTTTATTATTATAAATACTAAATTCACTGAAAAAACTTCATCGCAAATTTAAAGTAGATACCAAAAGTTCGTCTTTCGTTCTTAACATGAAAAAAAAAAACTGTGACTTATAAACGAATGCAAAAATTCAAATAAAACTCTCTCCACGAAGAGCAAGTACAATACATCAATTTCTCCATCGTCCGTGCCCTAGCTATTCGAAGATAAACTTTAATTGTACCTACCTGAGGCACTGACTTAGAATCAGCATCAGGGATGCCGTTTTCCAATTGCGAAGGGGAGTATTTTAGAAGTTTACAGATGAGTAATTTGTGTCTGAGGGGAATACAGGAGTAAAGTTTGCGTTTAAAACTGTTTTTCTGCTTATGTTTTTCATCACACACTGGAGGCATTTTACTCTGCGATAACCCCGGGGTATCTTTTACTCTCATTACACACTGGATGAATAATGAGCGGGAAAATTCTGTATACATGAACCGACTCTCGTTGTAGTGGTATAATTTTTTGTTTCAGCTGGAAATTGACAACTAGTATTATATATTAGTTTTACCCCGGTGTTCAACTGCTTCAACAATGGATGAAGATTTTACCCCATTTCTTACTCCACACTTCATCTCACTCTTCTATAAAATCAGTCTTACCCAGTAGTACTTGCACCAGTGTGTGATGGCTAATTCAATGAAATAAGGGTGCCAATGTACTAAAATGTTTGAAAAGGAGTAAAATCAGGATGAGGGGAGTACGGGAGTACAGTCGTTGAGAAGGGAGTACGAATACTCCCTTAGTAGTACCTTCGTCAACCCTGATCAGCATCGACTTGAGCTTGACTTCAAAGCTTGTCAAATTTAAAAGACCTACAAGTAAAATTCTCTCAGAGAGAAATACGTTTTAGAAACGATGAAGAGAACGTATTGAACAGAAAGTTTAAAGTACTGCGATTTCGCAGATTTCATTAAGATTTTATAAGATTTGAGATGTAGGGACATTTCGTACTTTCTCGTGAGTAATCAATTTTTCAAAAAACAACAAAATTATTCCATTCGGAAACAGCATTTCATAAAAATACCGTTAAGTGACAGTAATTCGTAAACTTATTTAGTCCACTTCGAGAATCTTTTCCCCAATATACAAGCTTTTCAAACTGGTAAGCGAGAATGTGTTAGTGATTTTACCTGTTCGTTATTTTTACTGACAGTTATTTTCACTAACTCATTCTCGCTCACCAGTGTCAAAAACTTGTAGGTTAGGGAGAAGATTCTCTCTTTTCTACTTACTCTAGAAGATTGCTCGTTAAAAGATGCGTTTGGAGCAGAGTTGCCGTTTTCAATACAGAATGGATTATGTAGAAAAAAAAATTGAAAGATCCACGGCTCACTGAACTATTTCAATACTTTTATCAACATTTAAATATTTTATTAAAAAGGTCTTTTATACTTCGAAATTCCTTATGATCCACATGCTAAAACTTGGTCTTAATCTACTACTTAAGCATAAGTTCATGAAGACTTCTTACAGTTCAAGGACTTGTTAGAATCGTCCCATGCGTCACACGTGCATTAAAGTAATATTTACACTAAACAACATAAAACACAGACAAAGAAAGGAAGAGGAAAAAAACAACTAGGAGGTAATAATAATTACTCACTGTAGGCTCGACACAATATCGTCCTCTCTAATTCTGGTGCCACACATAAATCTTAAACCCCCAAATCTTAGTGTTTTTTTTACGAAGAATTCCTTGAAATGCCAATGCTGTTACTGTGGCTGTCTCACTCTCAATTACAGTTATATTTCGTAATAATTGTGACCAAATGTCAACTATGATGCAGTGCCAACAATATAACAGTCAAATTGGACACCGAAAAACACAGAGAAACCCATAAAAAACAAAGAGCCTCAAGGAGCGAGGGGACGAGTAGAAAAGGTCACACACAATAGCAATTCTTAAATATATACTTTTTTTTTTTTGTTTGTTTGGTTAAGGCAACATCATTAACTTACTGATTTATTAGCGGTCACCTGGGCAACAGGTAAAATGTGAATTCCTTGTGCTTCCCTTTAGCCAGATACTTTTTTTTTTGGAGATTTTTTCTTACCAGTATCATCAACATCATCATGGGACAGATACAAAAAAAAAAAAAAAACAAACAAGAGACAATAAAAACGAAATTAAAAGGAAAATCAAAATTTTGAAATCTACCGTTTTTTTTTTTGTTTGTTACCTGTGTGTACTGTCGTCGTCGTCGTTGTTGTGTTGTCGTCTGGTCCATGGTCTAAACATTAAGGAAAGACCCCAGGCCAGAAGGCAAATCATTTTCCACGGCCAGCCGGCCGCCTTCCAACCATGAGACGACATTTCAACAAGATTTCAAATTTATATGTCGTCGTCCGTGTCGTGTTGTCACAGTCTATATGGTTGTCCGTGGTGCAGCATGGTTCTTGTGGTCCAAACCGAGCACCAGCAGCCAGCAGCTAACAGCATCTGCATTCAGCCACAGAGAGATTCCCCCAAAACACTCATTCTCCAGTGAATATCCAGTGATTATCGTTATTATTATTTCCCCCGAATTCGTTGGGTCTATCTCCACGATCGTCGTCCGTCGTCGTCGTCGTCGTCATCATCGTCATCATCATTGTGTGTATGTGTGTGGATGATCCCCAGTTTATTAAGCAACCTGCGCCTAATCTTTGCTCGGGTTCTTATCTTGTTTTTATTTGACTTGTAAATTAATAAAAATTTAATTTATTTAACTGCTACCGAACCAAAAGCGATAAAACATAAACAATCGGAAATTATGGATTTCCGAAGGTGGACAGACGGGTTGGAGGAGAAGGAGGAGGAGGAGGAGATGAAGCCTGCATCTTCATACATATGCATTCGATCGGTCTGCGTATGGGGACGCGGACGGGGACGGGGACGGGGACGGTTTCAACTCTTAATTTTATTGGTGGCGTTTATGACGGCGACAGACATTTATATGGATGTTATGGGATAGGAATCGGGCATCGACTAATTAGTTATAACCCACAACATTATGCAAAACTCAGATATTATCACCTCTCGCTACAGACGACAAAAACACGATAAGAATGCGATGCGATAAAACAACTTGTAATTGAAATCGTTTCACATTCTAGCTGACTACTAAGTTGACTACTGACTCGAATTAGAAAAGATATGTATGAGGAAACTTAACTCAATGAATAATTAGAGGTACACAACACAACGAGCTGTTTATGACTATCCTTAAAATTCCTGTAACTTATCTATAGACATCAACGTGTACATTTAGATTCATTTGTCTTCACATGCTATACATACATATATTCGTATGTGTATATTTTATATCACCAAAACTAGATGGAATGACACTCAGAATCAGGTTAATAAAAATGCCCGGTTTGGGATTTCCACGAAATTGAAATCACTAAAACGAATGAGGAAGAAGTTGGTCGCCGCTGCTGGTAGGGGTTCGACTTAAATAAAGGACATCGTGTCTGAATTGTGTCATAACACCATAGCCAAAAAGCAAACAAAACAGAAAATGCTTAATGACATTTGGTCAGGAAAGACACCATGGACGGAAGCCATCCATAATGAACCACAAAGCAAAAAAATGAAAGGAAAGTTGCTGTTGCATGCATGTCCTTGTGGACAGATCAATAAAAAACAAACGCTCTCTGTGACAGTTGGAAAAAAAAATACATATTTTTTTTTATTAAGTTAATCCTGAAGGAAGGAATGTCCAGAAAAGAGGAAGAAAGCAAAACTCATCGCGAGTTATTAATGGTTGTGAGAAAGTGAAATATTTTTCACGGAGTGGGTGGAGATATAAATGTGCAAAGGAGCATGCACAGACGTTGGTGATATGTGTGTATTGTAAAGAGTTCTTTCAGTCCTTAAAAATTGCTATACACGAAATGTTATGTTGGGCATATTGCTCTTAGTCCTGCGAAATGGGATTAAATTTATCACAACCAAGACTTAGATCAAATGTTTAGCTTCAGAACAGTTTCAAGGCGTTTATGATATTACCATTGAGTTCGGATATGCCTTCGCATTAAGCAGTCACCCTTCACATATACAAGGTGTATTTCTAAAATGGTCCATAATTTTTAACCCGTTAAAGTTTTTGACATCATTTCTGGGTACTGCTTTCCATTTGGATCTGGATCTTGTCAAAGGTTAAAGTCGTATTGACAGCAGAAATTGACAGTCCTCCAACCAGTCTCCGTCAAATTTTTAAATTGTTTCCTGTTTTTAAGGTATTAAAGGACCATTTTCAGTTAAACACTATCTGGCATATATTTCATGGTGATTCATTGAAGGATTTTACAGTCAATGGGGGCCATATGTTAATATATGTATACGAGTATACAGAATTAAAGAGAGTTCTAAAAGGGCTTCATATTTCCAGATTTTTGTTTTTCATTTATTGGACACAAAAGTTTGTCAAACTCTCTAGCGCCCAAATTATAAGTACTAAAAATCTGTAGCCAGAATTGGAGTTGTGTAGAATCAATCGTATGAAAACTATAGCGAAACATATGGCTTGTGCTAGTTTCAAGGGGATAGTTTCCCACTGCACTACCCCGTTTTTATAACATTCAATCATTTGACCATGAAGTTATTTGGATACTCGCACTATATTCCACTCGAATATCAGGTTTAACCAAAGTTTCTTCAAAGCTTCTTGCAATATTTTCTAATTGTTTCTTAAAATCATCACAGCTGCTCATATGTACTTACTTATGTATATGATAAGAGTAAGCTATGTTTATTTTTGCGTGCTAATCAGTCAACTATACACCCTCCTAAATTACCAAACTAGATTTGGGCGTTTAGGGACATTAGGCGCTACGCCTTAATAACTAATGTGTTGACCTAAGAAAATATCATATATATCCCGCGGTCTCTTAAGAAACATCCAACAGTATTCCTGTCATGAGACAGATATCCAAAAACTATCTTCCCTTCGGATACGGTGTAAAACTGAAAATCTAATAAAAATGTAAGTACAAGTCTTACGACATGTAAAGGTGTGGGAAGCTAAGCTTTTGTCTTTAGTTTTTTGTATATTCAGTGACAACGTTTATTGCAAAAATGTTTGAGACTATATTGCATGAGGGCTGCTTCGAACTTCTAGTTGCCACAACATGCTATTCATGTCATGCAAATCCAAGTCTCAAAGCAATCGCACTGGACAGGTGCAGGCAGAAACTTTTGTTCGGTCATGAAGCTTTTGTTTTCTCTGAAAGGAATGGGTGGTTGCGATGCTGTTTCCCCACTGGAGGTTGAAACATGCACGCATTGGGTAACGATCTCTAATCTATTCTCGTCCTTGTTTTGTACAGAACTAGTGCCTTAACGGCTTTAGTCTAAATGCATAGCCTTTACTTCTCGGTCAGTAAAAAGTCCCTTAGCTCTTATAAGATGCGATTTTATGTCAGCACACTGAAAACTTTATGGATTCTACTTTATTCCATGGCACTTTTTCCCGCAGAAAGCAATGGTAGAGTCATCTACTTGCCTGGTCAGCATCTAAATATGTATCTTAATGTTCTCAGCATAATCCAAAACGCAGAGTCTCGTGCACCAAGAGGTCTTATCTATCTTTTTCTTCAATACAAGTGTCAATCATTTTAGGCCTGTACTCTGCCCCCGGATTTGCTGCACAAAAATTCGCACTCACAGTTTGTCACATTTATTAGAGTGGAGGTAACATTTTCTCAGGGAGAGACAAATGTCCACAAATGTGCGACACCTCACATTTTAGGTGTCACTTTTTTCCCTATTGTTTTGCTTCCAATTGATTTGCCCACAAACAACAACACACCCATTTGAGGAAATGGACTTTCAATAAGGTAGAACCACAAGTCCATTTGTACATATATTTATGTGTAATGACTGAAAAAATATAAGCAAAAGAAATTTGGCGACAAGTTGCAGCTCAATTCTTCGTTCTTGTGACTTGAACCATCAACCTTCCACTCAATAACCTCATTCCTAATAAGTAGGCGACCGATTTCCTTCATCTTCATTCTTTCTTTGAACGAAACTGTGACTAGAATTTTTCTATGATACAGATGCCATAATTCCGTTCCTATTATACAGTGATGACTGATGCCCCGTTTCAGTCATAATTTCACGCTGAGCTTATACCTACACTTGAACCCTATGTAGATAGGTAATTTGTATAAAGTGACCATTTTGAGGGTATCATTATCTTGAAATACTGTTGGGATAATTGTGAACAAGGAGGAATCCCACTTTACATATCAATTTATTTAAAGAATCACGTATCTCTATCTGAGGTCATGTAGCTATCGTTGTCTACAAAAATCATTGACTATACACCACCATGACCATGGTTTAATTAGTTAAATTAGAATTTTATGCTACCGACATTCTTATGCAACAATAATTTCCTTGACTTTGGCGCAATTTGTTGTTTCTATCGTTCAATTCACCTCTCCTTTTCGTTGTCATTACAAACAAACTGTGTATAGTCGGTGGTTTCGCTCATTTCCTATTTTTTTTTTTTTTTTCTTTTCAAAGTTATTAAAATGAGAGAATGTATCCATCATTTCCGCTTCCATGGTTTCATTCTCCTTCTCAAGCCCGAGTCGAGTCTTAGTCACCCACAAGTAGCACCGAAGAAGACCCCAGCAGTGCGTTGTATCTACCACCGAGGCACCAGAGTTGACTGCTTAGCAAATTCGACCCAAAACGATGTGTTCCGCAGCATGACCGCTGTTGGCTAAAGTCCAAATGCAAATTAGCATTTAGGGTCATTAGTTTTGATACGTAGGTGCATGTTGAGTACAGATGTGTGAACGGTTTTTAGTAGTTACTTCAGTTAGAATGATAATTTTATTCACTCAGATATTAATTCGAAGATGCAGTTTTCTTTCTTATTAGTTATGACTAAATTGTTTCTTTTATTCTTGAATTAGTTCCTCCTTTTCTATGAACAGGTGTCTTAATGGCTTGTTCGGTGCTTAGAAGTTTGTTATTCATTTGTTTATATTTTATCTAATTTAATAGTTTACATGGCGACATTATGCACTATAAATAAATGCAGATATATTCATTCAGTTTGCTTAAAGTATAAGGTCTCTTTAAGTGCATTTAATCATTTCACGGAATTGAACTAATTGGCGGTTGATCGTGTAAAATGCATTCACTATTTGAATTGAGCTGAGTCACAGGTCAATTTATGACATCTTACTCGTTAGAACGTCGTTGAAGAAGTAGGCAAAGTAGGCAGCTCCAGCTAGTTTTTTGTTTAAAAAATGGAACTTAGTCAATCATCAAAAGACTCTAAATTTGCTGAAATCGAAACAAAAATGTAGGCAATATCTCGATTACCATAAAGAATGTACATAAATGCAGAGGCAAGTACAAATTGAACTGACTTACTTGAGCGACATATTCGCCAGAATTTTCATTAAAGGTGTAAGCAAACGTTGGTAATTTCATTATCTCATAAACGGTCTAACTAATATTTCGTCATTCTGACAAGCTACGGGAAAAATGATCAAATGACAAACTGTCAGAATTCGGTCAGTTTTTGTGTATGTACAAAATGTGTTCGTTTGCGTGTTTTGTTTTCTACATAAGAATTTCTGACAATTATGTCACTCGTGTAAATCCAACATTACTTGTGATTTTTAAGTAAATGCTGCACAAAGGAAAAGTACATAAAAGGTTTCTCAAAAAAGACATTGTAAGCTTCATTTTGACACACTGACTTTGACGTCTGTAAAAGACTAACTTGCAGAAAAAACTTGCATAGAAGTTCTCTGCAAATTGCCTCCTGTGTATGCTACAATATTCGGAGCGAGGTCGATAGAGGAGGCATTTGTACACCATGTACTTCTAGCTTTAAATTAAAATTCAGATTTAAATCATCCTCTTGTTACAAGCCATTATAGATACATATGTAGCCATTATAGATTTGTAGGTTTCTTTTCTGTCGAATAGCTTCTTCTACTTTTAATTTCAAAATACTATAATATGCCAGGCAATACTCTTATTCACTGAACTGTGAGTTATTGTTCCGTAATTTTTTTGATAATATATTTAAATATTCTTGTAGTTGACTTGGTGCCTGTTTGGGTGGATACATTTCTTGTAAAAGACTTGAGAATATTCATGTTATTTTAGGCTATACCTTTTGATACTTTTCTTCTGTCTCCGGAGATACTTTTTTCCAAACTCTCGCGACAACATTGGGCTATATATTAAATATTACAGCTTGAACGTATCACAATTTTTGCATCGCCTTGCATGGCTTATACATATTTTAAGATTATTTAACTTTAGTTTGTCTAAGTCTGGTACATTATTCTATAACAAGTACTGACTGTGTAGAGATTATTTCTTCTTCTATGGACTTTCATGATTGTTAGGTGAAGACTCTTAAAGTTTTTTGATAGTTTTAAGTAGAAACAACAAGTATAGAAGGTCGTATTGATCCGTCAGCATTTACTTGCTCTACAACATGGCATCTTTCTGAACTTTTAAAATGCTTTCTAGATTACCATCAAGATTCAAGTTCCACCTTAACATCAGCTTTAGTAGCATTATTGTAGTTAAAAGTCTGACTTCCATTTCATTGAAAGTTAAACTTTTATTCTCGCAATAACAATTTACAACCTTAACATTGTATTTTTTCTTTTTTGTCGTTTTAGAAGGCCGAGAGTGTGTCAATTGTGGCGCCACATCAACGCCGCTCTGGCGAAGGGACGGCACAGGACATTATCTGTGCAACGCATGCGGACTGTATTACAAAATGAATGGACAGAATAGACCACTGATTAAGCCAAAGCGAAGACTGGTAAGTATCTACAACAACCTGTCAATGGAATGTATCTCATGCCTACTTTTTTTTAAAAACATATCCTCGGGTCATTGTCCATATCGGTCAACAACAAAAAAAAAAAAAAGCAAATTAAAGTGGAAGACTATTTTTGAAAAGGTGAACAACCTCTATTGGAGACAACCCCTAAAAATTACCTTTAAAAGGATACCATCCTGTTATTATACTCTTTTATATGCATATACACGCGCCAAAGAGATAGCCAGAAGGATAGGAGGCGCATTCGTCAATTATAACCAGGTCGCAGTCGTCGACAACGATGTTCTTCTATCGATAGCCGAGGCAATTTAATCGAACGAAGAGCATTTTGTGTGCGTATGCGTTTGTGTAGCGAAAGATGAGAAAAGATGGAATGGGTGACTATCAACCAAACGCGAAATCATTTCCCTTCGAATGAAATTCCCATCAACACAGTATAGCCTTCTTAATTACCCAAACAAATCATTAGGAGAACACACATAAAAAAAAATTGTATCTGAGAAACCTTTACGATTAGCATCAGGTCCCCAAAAAGTCGTCTCCATCTTTATCGTTAGATATGTATATATTTTGGGGGAAGAATATTCATCGATCGGCTGTGCGCGCGCGTGAGTTTTATGTAAATTTCTCCTCCAGGGTGGTGCTGGGACATCCATCGGATTGGGCATCTCAAATGTCATAATAGTGTGTCTGTCTCGTCGTCGCTATTCCAGGAAAAACTCCACAGAGAGAGAGATTTCTTCGTCTAATTTGAAAGTATCGCATGTGTTTTTTTTTTTTTTTTTTTGGGTGTTTAGTTGGATTTTTGACTGTGTGGCGCCATCACCTTCATATCAGTGGAAAGAAGACTCATTGACACGAAAGATTATAGTGCGCCTATCAATGTATCTATTCTATAATATGTGTCTACCTGGTTGTTAATGCATGCGCCCCTCCTCTGGTGCTGCTGTTGTGCTGCTGCTGCTGTAGCTGCTGGTAGAGATTTCCATAAATTTCCTATCCAATGCCTGGGATTGAGTGTTAAACGGTGAACATAAATATTTAAATTAATTAACAAGGGGTTCCATACAGCGAGCCTGGTATTTGAAAGATGTATCTTTCTTTCTCCATGTCGTCGTTTGGTTCAATGCACAGCCATCTTTGAAGAAAGTTGCTACTCTCTTCTTAACAGTCGTCGTCAGGTGCATCCATAGGAACAAAAAAAACCAGAAAAAAACCAACACTTTTTCGCTGGACAACGGCCGATGCCACACATCTGAGTCGAGAGTCCTCCTAATTACCATTTCAGTGTATATGCAGCACATTCTACTGGTGAATAGCTTCTTTGTGTCCTGATTGTGGTGGTTGGTTGGGTTGTGCTGGTGACACACAGGGTCCAGCGCTGGGTGGCAATTGAATTGATTTAAGGTTACATGGCATTTGTTTGGAGGGCTTTTTTGCTTGCTGCCGCTGCTGTTGCTTCTCAGATGTGACGCGCGTTTCGCCATTGTTTGGCCGGCAGCTGATGGGGACTCCGGTGTTCCGCAGGCGGTATTTGTTGACTTATTTCTTATTCAATGATAATTTATAGCTCACTTTAAATATATAATTTTGCGAGAGCCTATGTTCGTGCCGATCCGCCTGATGGCGGTCGGTGGTGACATTGATCCTTTTGTGCGAATTTGCGATTCTTTTTCGCGAACGAAGAAGACGTATAGAAGGTAGAAACACTAATAAAGTATCTTTTATGTGACACATTGATGGCGGCGGGGGGCTAACTGCTATCTCTCCTCTCATTGTCTTGCGCGAATTCCGCCAGAGGCACCTGTAATTAAAGCACAACAATCACCATGGAGCAAGCACCACCAAACGAACCGATATGATGGCAGCAGCAGCAGCACCGGCAGCGTATCGGTCGATTGGTTTGGATGGTTGTTCTCTCACCTTGACTCAGTTGCTTAGGGTTTAACGCTTAACACACGAACTCTATAGAGGTGCATTTTAGTGCCCAGAGGTGGTGGGCCAAGTCTATGGTGTTGGTGGTGGGTGGTTCCACATGAATATGTTGGCTGTGCCGCATGTTTCACATGCAAAGTAACTCTCCACCGACTGCTTCGTTGCGGTATTGTGTTAGGCATGTTGTAAGCAAATGTGCTTGGCTCTAATGAATGGCGCAATGTTGTTGTAGGAGAGAAAAACAGAAAAAAAAACCCAAGAATAGAGAATTAATAATCATAATTTGACATTTACTATGACAGACGTTCTCTTTGTTTTCAGCGCTATAAATTATGGCATAAAACAAAACAATCAGGCAACACTGTACACACTATACACAGAAAGCAGTTGTTTAAGAAAATAAAAAAGTGTTCCCTCAGGCGTTGATTGAAGTTTATGACAGTTCTTGAGAGTGAATCCTTCTTTGATATTTGTATTCAATTGTAAATCAAGTCCGGCTTTTCTGGTCACTTGGGCAGTGCCAGTGGTGCTCAATTAATGTAAGGGGTGGTGAATAAGTAATTTTATGGAATGAGCTCATGTGCTGGTGACCTATTGGCTTGGAGTTTCTTAAGAATATGGAGTCTCGAATCCTCTCATGAAAGCATTACTATCTGGCTATGGTAACTCACGTTACATTTAAAGCTCAAAGGAGATACTATTGGAAATATAAATAAATAAATATCAGGCCATAAGCAGCCCTTAGAAGGCCAAGACCTACTATGGTAATATGGACTTATTAATAAAATGCCTTCACTTGCTGATGCTGACAAATAGTTAAATTTTGGTAACTCATGTTACAATTCTATGTAACAGTGTCCTTAGAAAATCAAGTCCGCCCTTTCTGGTCACTTGAATATTGACAGTTCTGAAGTTGGTCACAACTTCTTGTCATTAATACGTTTGTCCAGTATTAATTCGACTATATACGGGATGACACCTTACTTTGGGCGAATGGAATAGGCACGTTTCCATTTTAGTTTTTGACTCTTTTTCGCCATCAGAAATTCTAGCGAGTAGTTTTCAACACTAGGTCACAGCTGACTGTGGCCTAGGTTCTCACATCTATACGTGTTGTACGCAGTATATATTTCCGCACGCATAAAAGGGACTTACAGTTGTATGCCAATCCGAACGCCAGACGGTTTTTAAGAAGCTTTCTCATGGTAGTAATACTCTTTGATGTTTTCCAGACAATTGCAGGAGTGGGGCTCTGAAAAGTGTTTGATATTTACCGGGATTCGAACCATGAACCCCATGCACAGTAGCCGAACGCACTTATTGCTGGGGCACTCTGAAATAATAGAAGAACATAGAGTGTGTTAGGCTCTACTTATTGCAGATATTCGATAGTGCAAGGTAGTATTTGATAATACTCCGGAGTACTTGCTCCATTTTTAGATGAGCGAATTTGAAAAGCGCATGTTTGCACCTAGTACTTGCGGAATGTATTGCCATTCGCTTTTATATCCTTCACTACATTCGCTCTTACTGCAGTAAACCATGCCATCGCTAATCAATCCTTTTGTGAGAGTATAGGTACTTAGAAAAAACTTAAACAACTCTCGGCACACCCTATAAATTTTCTAAATTCCACTTGCTTCAATGCGTTTCGTTGTCATAGGGAAGGCGAACAGGAAAAAATACAAAAAAAAAATTCTCCTTGGTCACCACATTCCATGACCCAAAGTCAATTTACACGCAAGTCTTTAAGTAGTTATACTCCGGCTCCAAGTTCAAGTAGTATACTCCTCAACCAACACCCGAGTGACGGTCAAATTAATCACATCTTGGCAATAAAAAAAACAAAATGTTTTTTTTGATAGAAAAAAAAGTGGCACGTTGTTCACTATCGACCGCGATGAACAACCTGAACACGCTGAACAAGCTCCTAAAAGTATCTGTTAGTCGTCGCGCCATCAACTACGATGTGATACAATCCTGGTAATAAAAACTCGTGACTTATGTGTCCAGCAGCCCGTCCCAAAGATTCCTCCAGAGGTTGTTGGTTTGCAGTGCACAATATGTCATAATAAGGCACAACACAACCAATGGACCCGACTAGTAATTCCTCGATATAATGTATGCAATTAGTGGTGATTTTCCCACAGTAAATATTGTCATGTTGCATATTCATGCGGTTGTCGATTCGTTCAGCATTCAGTCGCCAGTAATTCATGTTTGCAGCAAATTAATTATCAATCCGGCATCGACACGGCCGGCCGGCCTGCCGGCGGCGGCGGCAGGTGCACACTGCATCTCAATACTATACGTAGGTATTTGCATTCAATGTAATTCTCTTTGACATCGATGAAGATCTTTAGAAGTTGACAGATACCCCGAAAAGGTCATACATAATATACTTGAAATCTTTGAGGCGCACACAATGCATCTCCACCCACAAAATGTGCGCGCATGAAAAATGTCATTCGGTGTACTTTGAGTCTTCCTTCACACACATTGAATTCGAATTGAATTATTAATGATTCAATCGAATTCGTGGAACAACAAGAGGCTTTATTGTGGTGAGTGCCACGCAATTACATTCATTAGCGTCGAATTTTACGAGCCAAAGTTTTTAATGTATTCGTATCTAGTATCTGTGCGGTCGATGGTTGGGCTACCAACAGCGACAACAACAACGACAACGTTTGAAGGGCAACAACGGCGGCCAAGAAGACCTAGGGCCGGCCTATTCGAAGTAATGGAGTGCATACATTAAAATTGAGTCGAAACGAGGCACGAAAAGTGTCATTAATATTTGTCACTAAACACACGTTCGATGGCGCGGCAGACAAAATCCAGCGCACTGCTGCCCTTCCTTTTCAAAGTGTTTTACTCGTATCTATCGATTTGCTTTCATATTTCATGCGCTCTATTCGATGGATACATAGATATACATATCTATATTGTGGCTACTGCAGACATGAACATGCATTTTAATCGATAACAACAATTGACCGCAAGTTTGAGAATGGTATGGTAGCTGCAATTGTCGTGGTAAATAGGGTTGTTCTTCAACCCAAAACAGAAAGATACTAAGATATGGTGGTGATGGTGGTGTTAGTGGTGAAGTTGACTGATGATGACCAGAGTGGAAGCGCTTGCATGCTTAGCGGAAGCTCGTAATACTCAGACACGAACTTATGTTGGAGACTAGGGGTTTTGTTTTTTATTTGTTGTTGTCCGACTCTGTTTTTTGTTTTGCTTCTTTGTCAGGGAAGGAATGAAGTTATGAGTGACTTTGATTGGGCTTTATGTAGTCTGGGTTCCGGTAGGTGGCACTGGTTCTTTGGGTATTTCATTTTATTACAGTTGTAAAGATTTCAACTTCATGAAAGGCAAAAAGTGAGTTTTGTACAAATCAGTACAGTATTGCTCCAAAAAGTTTGTTCGAATTGGATATACTCAATACGAGGTTCGCTGGTGTGGAATTATGGTGGACATCCAATGGTACGTAGATCCCATCAAAAATTGAAGTATGATACCCGGCCTTTTGCGGGGTGATGGCCACATTGAGTGCCCTCTCCTGATGGGATGGCTGTTATAACTTTAAGGACCCAACAATTGCGATAGCTAATGTCATCATAATTGAACGAAAGTTCCACTCGAGTGCTGTCAAAATCTAAGCGCAGTAAACGTTACCGTATGTCATATCGTTTTTCTTTGGCTCTCACACGATGTAGTCACTCTCAGCTCTCCGTACGGAATTTGGCGAATGAAACCGCTTCTTACGTACGGAGCCAAAAGCGAACGAAAACTTGACGAAACTGAGCGGAATGTCATTATTCATGTAGTAATTAAATTAATACAACATTGGTTTAGCCTTAAGCTTGAGTCCGGTGTATGACAGGATGACGTCTAGGTAAGCCCTTTGCATGGTGCCCCTTTTGTGAGCAATTTTTTTTATCTCTAATAAGTCTAGTGAAAGTACTTTTCTTTAATAAGGGCCAACCATTCATCTTATGAAAGACGTTTTCACCTCTTCTTAAATCTAAGAACTGTGTCGCATATTATTGACAGGTGGATGTCTTAATATCCTACTTTGTGGATTGGGTCAATGTTGGATAGCAATATAATTTGCTTCATCTTAAAAGAAGAAGAAGATTTATTAAAAAAAAAAAAAAATTACGCAGTACACCATCCAGCCTTGCGGCACTTCTATCGACGTTATGAAAAATTCATGTAGGTATTCCAGTTGCACTCGTTTCTGACATACTACGTGATAATGCATTTTGCTTTAGGAAATCCCATCTGTTACCGCGAAATTCCTAATCAGGAATCTGTTTTTTGTTTTATATAAATATGTATCTATACACAATCCCTATATGAAATGCAAACTCACCTTATTCTGTTCAAAGGCCCCCAAAGCATGGCAACAAACTAACAACAACGACCAGAACCGAAGCAAAACATCTTGCCTTGTTCATTATGTTATTGGCACGCCCAGTTTTGAAGCTACAAATAAAAGCGAAACAAAAAAAAAAAGTAAGGAATCTTTTTTAAACTCTAATTTCAGATATCGTTAACTTTTTAATTGATCAGCACACACAAAAGACGACGCGCAAACGCAACAACGTTGAAACTTTGTGTTGTGCATCTTCATCGTCGCCGTCGTCGTCGTCGTCGTCGTTGTAGTCATCCTTAGTTTACTCATCATCATCATCATCATCGTCGTCGTCGTTGTTGACTACGGTGCAAATGCAGATGATTACCTCCCCCCTCGATCCGTGCAGTGAAAACCCTGCCACGGAAGAGGGAGAATCCACCTTACCTTCCTAATATTTTGCGTTACAACCCACCGTCATCGTTCAGATTAAAAATATAGTTTCGTTTATACTAAAATCTCAACTCAAACTAGGTATCCACCAGAAAACAAAACACAAAAAAAAAAAGAGGATATCTTATGAATTTCCCACGATCGAGTTGATCGATTTATCTAGATATATTTAAGTTTTATCAAAAAAAAAAAAAATGTAAACCTCTTTAAGATTCGTATACAAAATTTTGTCTTGCGCCATATGGAAGGTGTATTGATTTTTTTTCCTGTTCTGTGCTGTGTATCCTTTATCTAACAGAAGTTTGCGCGAAATTCCTCCACTTTAAAGATCCGCCTTAGAGGTTGTTGTGAATATTTATTTACACAAAGGAGAGAGAGATTGTTGGTGCGGATACGGTGTCCTGATTTCATTCACATTGCACATTGTATGCATTCGCTACACACATACACGTGTATAAAGAGAAAGAGAGACAATAAATTTTACTATCGGTGTATAGTACAGAGTACACACTGTACAAAGGGGAAAGCAAGGACTATACATTGCTGGCTGGCTGGCTGGCTTTTTTTTTTTATTTTGGGGTGGATATCGACCAATCACAAGACTTAAAATAAGGCACCCTAGCAACGAGAATGTAAGCATCCCTAGCAACGAAAAACATTATTTACCACGCCCTGGAGAAATTTCCTCCTTTTCACGATGAAGACGCACGCTGTATACATAGAAAAAATGGAAACATAAAGCCACCCCATAGTCGCAGCCGCCACATAAAAGGATACTCCTGCTCTTTGTCCTGGATTTCGTGTATTTTTTTTTTTCCTTAGTTACGCTTTGGTACACTGTCTAGGTTCCTTTTCTTCTACTACTTGTTTATATAATGAGTGGAGTATATCATATTGTATCTTTGTTCTGCGCAAAGATGTATCTAAGGATGCTGAAGATAGAATGAGAGTAGACCCCTCCCAGGGACTGACTCTTGGGCAGACAATCTTTTTATATCTTTGCCTTATCTGGCAAACATATTAGAATCAAACGATTGTAAAGATTGCAAAGGGCATTGCTACTTGCTTTAGTATGTACAGTATCTAAGACTGGATTTACCGACGGGATTTAAAGAAAATAAAAATTTCTCCACATAGATATGTGTGTCAGGAGTCTACCTGCTGTCATCATGTGTCTTATCAGTTTTTCAATAATTTTTTTTTTTTGTGGCCCAGCTTGATAAGGATCTATTAGAAAAAATTTCAACTTCTTGTTCGTTCGAAAATTAATTTTTTTTTTGTGTGTGATTTCTTGCCCTCTCCTCAACCAACAACTTTATCTTATGATTGATATAGATAGCATACCTAAGTAATCAATTTGTTTGTGGTGAGATAGGAAACAACGAATTTTTTTTATAGCCCCGAAAAAATAGTGGCGATGCGATAAGGTTATCACAACGGCTTCTGCGAAAGTTTGAAGAAAATATCTATAAAACATTTTTTTGTATCTATCGGTTTTTTTTTCTTGGGAGTGTTTTAGATTTATTTGTAAAGGGTGATGAAATAACTATTTGAAGTTTTTTTTTTTTTTTTTTTTTTATTGACCACTTTACAGAGGTATCCACTATAAGCTTCCAGATACAAATTGACTTGGAAACTTATTAGCATAGGCAGGGTGGGGGCAGAGGGGGGCTAGGGGGGCCGGATCGTTTTAGTTTTAATTGCTGTGCGGCTTTGACCGTGCCTTAATTTAATTAATTTCAAATGAGGATCGGATTGGTCGAAGCACATTATGGCTTCTTTTAATTTCACTGACATGCCGAAAATAAGTTTATATACCTGGCTTGGTTGGTTGAATAAATTAAATGTAAAATAAGGAAAAAATCGATTAAAAATGCAAAAAAAATAAAACAAACTACTCAACCAATGATAAAATGTGCCGACAAAGTTCCGAAGCTACAACAAACATGGAAATGAGTTATTTATTTATGTTTTTTTTTTTTTTTTTTTTTGTATTTTAAGACGCACACAAGAGATCCGATAAAAACCAGTAAGGAACATAAAACAGAACAGCGAAGCACTTGGAATGGAATAGATACCAAGCCGAACCTTGCTAAAAACTAAGCTATAGCATCAGCTTAAAATAAAATGAAAAAAAAAAGAAGTGTTAAACTTATGTTTAAGCTTGTGTCCAATCAAAAAGAGGCTATAACCACTGTGTGATATATTCTTTATTGGCTTTTCGGGGCCTGGTATCAAAAAAGGAAGATCACCGCCACGCGAGATGTGTCTCTCTTTCTGGTGGTTTTATTTTCTTGTCTTGAAACATTATGACCTTAGAGCGGTGGAGAGTATAAGTATTTTCTGCTGCTGGCGGTTTTTTTTTTTTTGCTTTTTTTGCTACAAGTCAATAAATATAGTCGGCTTTCTTCTCACGCCTCCAAAGAAAAAAAAAAACAAGGCATAAGCCTGTCGTGTTGATAATTAACGGCAGGCAGCTTGTTTTAATATTGTGAATACACAAGTAAACATATGTGTATATTTTATTATTGTTCGTTTTGTCGAATTTGTAAAAATTTATATTTAAGCTTTTGTTTGGTATTAATTAAGTAAATCACACGGTCTCATTCATATTCACGGCCGATAAACTGAGTTAATTTAGGAGGCACTTTAGGATGTCTTAACCTGGATATTACGGTGGCAGACTAAGATAAAGAATCGAATTAAGATTATGAGCTCCCACAGTGCAATATCTGATTTTGTGGTCGTCCTTCAGATTATGTGAAACGGCGATCGAGATCCTCTTTAACGCCACAATGTCTGGTTTCTTAAAATCATTAAAACAAAAGAAAAACAATTATGGACCTCCTTACAACCTTGTGTTGGATACATTTTCTGAAGGTTGGTGAAAGGAAAGAAAGGAAAAGATTGAATTTATTAAGAATATTGCCTACTTTGAATTTATTTTAAGTCAAACCTTAGAAGTTGTCAAATCTGAACGACTAACTGTGGAATTTAAAGGGTGATTCATTCAGAGGTACTTTTTTAAAGGGGAAGGAAAAGAAGAAAAACTGCTAATTCCTCGGGTTATTTGTATTACTAAGCAAAAGAAAAATTGTTGACATTTATTTTTTAAACATCATTTGTTCAAAATATATGGCGAAACTGTGTTTATGGTCTATTCAAAACTTTCAATTTTCGGTGACAGCTTTTCGAGTGGGAATAACGCCAGTGCTGTCGGCTTCCAATTCCTTAAACGTAGCCGAGTTATCTATGTAGACTTTGGACTTAACATAGCCCTCAAAGAAAAAAGAAAAATATCACACGATGTCAATCGGACCAATTCCCTGGTCTGAAGCGAGAAATTGTTCTCGCAATAAAGCCATAGTTTCACGGGCTGTATGACAGGTAGCGCCATTTTATTAGCACCAAACATCCTGAAGATCACGGGCATCAATTTGAGGTAGCAAATATTCAGTTATCGCACCATTGTCTGGATGAAATGACCGTTCTTCGCGTTGCTCTTCAGACCAAGTATGAAAATGTTGCTTATTGGCGTAGCAAAATGTGTCTCATCGCGGAACAATTTTTTTTTTAACTTCCTCCTCATAAAACGCTGATTTGTGTAATAGAGCTGAATAATAGACGCTATGCCGGGTTAACTCTTTTCATGATGTCAAACAATACTGAGCAAAACTACCACGACAAATTGGCATGACAACTTCATTCTTTGTCAAAAAACCCATAGACAAAAAAGCATCTCTAAATGAATCACCGTTTACATATTTTTCAGTTGATCTGCTACCATTTTGGATTGACGAATTCCATTGTTTTGCTATAGACATTCCATTTGCTACATTTCCCTTGGCTCTATTGGGGTTAGGGCACATAGGACCCGATCTACGTGTGCAATGACTTTCTTGTCGCAAGGCATTCATCTATCTTACTTTGGTACTACTTAATCAGTTGTTCAGCAATGTCTCTTTGATTGGGAAATTTACTTTTATTGCTGAATATCTATGTTTTTGATGTGTAGTCCAGCGATGTTAACATCAGTCACAGTGACGTGAAAGCATTCTTCGAGGCAATTACATCACCAATATAAACAATATTGGCGATAGGATGCAGCCTTGCCTGACTCCATTCTCATTTCCGAACACTTTTAACTGCCTTCCTTTGTGAAGTACATGTGTGGCTTTGATGTGTTGAGTGGGATACCACTCCTGCATAAGGCTACTCAAATAACATCTCTGGTGAATAGTAATGGCCCTGAAAGATAAGCAGGCAAGTTCTGTGCATCATAAAAGTCCCTTCAAAATTCCAAGTGGACTACTCCATGCATCGCTTTTCAGATAAAACTTCCGCTTTAATTTCTGTAACAACTAGTCCCACAGAATAATATCTTCCTTTAAGAATACAAGAAAAAAAAGGTCTACTTCATTGAAAAGGAATTCCATCATGATCAATGGATCATGCATTTATAGATCGAAAAAAATAAAATAAAAATCTCATTGTCACTCCAAATGACAAAGATGAATGAATTAGCTGTCAGAAAAGACCAAACTCCCGCAAAAAAAAAAGATACGTTCTCCTTGCGAGAATATAAATGCAATACCCACACATTTTGACTGCGACTGCGCGACGTCTAAGGTGCTTTTGATCGATTTTAGGAAGTCCATTCTTAGTTTCACATAACATTCTGTCACTAAATATCCCCACCCAAAAAAAAAGAGAAACAAATGCTTGTCTCATTTTTTTTTTTTGTTAAAATAACCATCAGCTTTGTATTTATTAAGCCTTCGTGTATCCGTGTATTCGGGTATACTCTCCACCTCCGCTTCGTTCTGAACCATTATCATCAACAACCTTTGCGATCATGTCTGACGTTGATTTTTAATTGATGTTTTTCCAATCGTTTTGTGTGTTATTCACCTGCAGTCAGTGAGAGATACAGATACTTTGGACTTCAAATTAAGGTGTAAAATGGAAAATAAAAACGTTCAGTGATATCTACAAACGACGAGGACGCGACGCGACGGGCCCAAAGAGTAAGACATTACACACGATTCTTGCGTTCCTGCTCATCTGTTATGTTAACGATGTTGTAACACATTTTGCCCATTTCATTTGGTAAAACGTTTTATTTCGAATCGAACAAGAAGAATCCGAAGGATACACACCAACCGAGAAGAGAGTGCGAAATAAAATTAATTTTCGACGCCCACAAGCCTAATGAATTGAATATGGATGAGATTTTGTATGTTATCCTGGACAAGTGTAATTATTCGACCCGAGGTATAAATTAAGACATTTAACATGACATGACTCCCCCGTGTTGTCTGTATAAGTTGGCAGATTTGTGTAAATTTTAAGGAAATCCTGAGCTTTTATCATACTAATTTCAAATTTCAATTTCTGACTTTGCAGTCGCTGCAGAGCGCGGCCAAGCGAGCGGGGACATCCTGTGCGAATTGCAAAACCACAACAACAACCCTTTGGCGGCGGAACGCCAGCGGTGAACCAGTGTGCAATGCCTGCGGTCTTTATTATAAGCTTCACAATGTAAGTATTATCTATTTTTCTTATTTATGTAAAAATTTTTTTGATCCTTTTTGGAGATACAGTAGATATGCTTCCGGGGGTTAGAATAAAATCAAATAAATAACGACATTAGAGGCGCGCCAATACGGGGGGAGGGAGGGATACATTGGCGGAAATCCGGTCTCACACTGAGTGAACTATGCCTTAGCACTCCCCCGGTTTATGTTAAACACAAACTCATCGAAACAAATGGGCGCTGCTGCTGCGCGCGCTAATAAACGAAAGGAAATATTACGACAAAACAACTCATCACCGGCTACCACCACCCCGTCGATAGATCTAGACTGGATCTCTTAAGATTTTAATTTTTTTCGAGAAAACTATCCAAAAGTCGAAAAACAAATTCGAGGTCTCAGCCCTCGTTAAGTGCTTAAGCGATTTCACACACCATTTCCTCCCTCTGGTTGTGTGTGTGTGAATGAAATTATACTTATTCCTGGCAGGATCTGTGTTATGTTTGCGCATCTTTTGTTGTATCGCCCGGCTGATTGGGAAATAATGCTGGGAAAGGAGGTTTATAGGTTGACATAATCCTACCAGTGCACACACATACATAAGTACATGTGGACGGATGCAGTCTGCCGATACGCGATAAACACACGACGGTAGATTAAATAAATGAGATTTCAGATTTCAGAGAGACTAGGGTGGAAAGTTAGCTCTAGCTCACGGTTCACTGGCGTGGAAGGTAAATTCAATTTCATCCCTTTTCCGCTTGTGATTTTTTTTGAAATAATATTTTGCTCCTCTCGTCCTTGTATGTCCGGATTTGTGGAAGTGTGCGGGGGATTGATGAATTAGTTGACACTTTGTGAAAGCGAACGAACACTTTAAATATGAATTAAGTGGGTAATTTTTATCTCATTTCTCTGCAGGGGGGGTGGCGATGGCGACTTGCCGACCGACCGACGGTGCATGGTAATGGGATCATTTAAGTCCTTTGTTGATACATTACTACTGAGTGAAAGGGGGCAAGCGGAGATGATGATGATTTTTCTTGTTCTTTTCTGCCTATAGTCCTGGGGCTATTTGTTTGGGTGGTGCTGTTATTACTTTTAACACTTCATGGTGGATGGAAAAGTTTTTCTCTTTTTGTTTCGAAAGTGAAATTCACAAGTCAGACTAGGTCATTTCGTAAAATGAATGGTCATCTGAAGGGCAAAAAACCGAAAAAGAAGCTTGTTGGTCGTTGGGTGGTGAAATGTCCTCCTTATCCTTGCGTAATTACAGATATTTATTTGGAAAGTTTTTTCGGCGCTGAATGTAGGCCCAGTAGGCAATTTGGGCCGGCATTTTTACTTGGAGATGTATAAAAATGTACTATGCATACACCATGAATAGAAGGTATGAAGACAATGATATTTACTTTTGTCTTTAGCTTAGAATAGAGTCGATAGATATGCTCGGTTCAGAAAAGCCGACGGGACCAATACAGATTCGTTTCGTGTTGAACCATCCATCCTGTGATCCGAGGCTGTTGGTCTCCGTCGTGTATCTTAACGATTTGATTCGAAGCACTGCATTAATGTATTGGCATTTGGCCACATTTTCTGTTTTATCTCAACATCCATCCAGATTGTGATTCGCTTTTGTCCTGGTTCATTACTATTTGCGGATCATCCGTCGCTTCTTAATTCTTTGTATGATTGCTGATGGTGATGACTTAACATTGCCATCATTGTTTGAATAGTGTCAATTGAGAACGTAAAAATAAAGGATTTTCAAACTGGGGACGGACACGGGATACCAAGAGCTCTATTTATTCTCCTATACCGTCAAGGTTCATTTTGAGCCCATCAATTGGAGTTGTAGCTGAGTTCTTTTCTTGTTTTACTTAGTAGTACATAGTAAGTTACTTGCTAGCAAATAATCCAATCAAACCCAAGTTAAACGATTTCTATTGCTTTTCATGCCTCTCAGATGCACCTACGCTTGCAATCATTTATAGGTTATAGTCAGTCACAAGATGATTGGTGACAAACTATTCGCTGGCCACACTTCCTTTTGGGACTTCGCAAATGTCAAAAAGTGGTTTACTACATAACCCTAACTGCATAACCCTAATTTGGTGTTTTAACCACTATCACATATCAAATTATGACCTCAATATCAATTAATCGAGATAGTTGACGAAGCAGTGTTGCCGTCGGTAAAGCGAGCAAATCAGCGCGAATACTTTTTAGTACCTACTTCAATCGAATAAAATGCTAAACGCTTTACGATTTGAATATGATTAAAAGACCATGGATAAGTAGATTAAGCGTACGATAGCTAATGTCACAATTGAACGCAAATTCTGCTTGCACGCTGTCAAAATCTATGCGCAGTAAACGTGACCGTATGTCATATCGTTTTTGTGCAACAGCGCTCCGTAAGGTTTGTGCGAATGAAACTGCTCTCTAAGTGGGTATGGAAACAAAGTCAACGAAGATTCGACGAAACACAATGTCGTTACGGGTGCCTTACACATATTATGTATATTTTCGAATGACTACGTACTGCAATGTCCAGGGCCTAATTTCATTTATGGTTGAGGTTTTCACTTATGGGGTTATCCTAATATTCCAGGCACCTTTATGAGCCCAGCGTATTTTCTTGGATGAACCTCAACGGCAGAAAAAAAACCTATACCACGTCGCCGAAGTATTTGATTGCCCAACGGTGGTTGAGTAAATCTTTTCCCAGGTATCAATTTATATTTAAAAATGCCCTTACTCTCGGTCTACCTATATATTCAAAATACCTACAAATGTCCGTTTTTGATGAGACTAATCTGCTGGGATGCTTTCTCAGAAAAGAATGTCTAGCGAGTATTCCAATCATGGTTCTGATTTATGAGCTACCTAGCTTTAACGTTTCCCTGATCTCTTACGGTGGTCTCTCTCAAATAAACCCTTTGAGTTCCCCCAATTTAGCCCATCTACGATTAGCCAAGTTGGCATTTCTCTGTAGCTTTTTTGGCCAGTTTATCGACACATTCGCGCTCAATATAACAGTGTCCAGGTACCTATCCTAATCTAACGCGGTTCTCCGTGTATAATGCCTTGAGCATTGTGCGTCAATCCCTTACTTGCTTAGTCTTGATTCTTGACTGTCAATGATGATAGGAATATCCTTATTGGATATTGATCTCATCTCAAGTTGAGCACGGCTAGAACCTGGGCCTGGAAAACACTGCATAAGTCGGGGAATTTAAGAGACATTTCTAGGTTTAAGTCTTTGAAGTGGATACCTTACCCTGTGCCCTCATTGGTTTTAGATCCATTTTAAAAGTGAATTTAATTATTTAGCCGATCGACCCTGTTGGGACTTCGTATGTTGTGTCCAAGTCTTTCGAGGCTGAAGAAACAGAACTTTCAAGAAACTCGAAGTGTTTTAAATAATTTTACTTTTCATGTCTAATTCGCATTCAAAAATAAATTCAAATTGATACCACTTTTCGTCACATTTAATTACCCACTGGACGTTTCTATTCCATGGATCGACCCGTGTGCGGGAGACAAACTAAATTTGATTTTCTTTTAAACAAGTCAACTCCTTTCCATCTATCCACCTTTCCACCGATGAACAGTTTGAGTTAAGGTCGGCCCACACGCACGTCAACTGAATTTTCGCTTGCACTGATGAGGTCTTATCGAGATCGGACAATGTCCATGATTTTGACGGAAATAGAAAATTTTCGTTACAATTTCCAACTCGATGGTGGAACAAACATAGCATTTTGTTGCTGTGTAGATAAGTCTCCCCGATATGAATTGCATACACAACTCGCGTATTCACTGTCACTATTTTCGGTTGCCAGTGCAATTTTGTATGTACGTACATGCATCGCAATTTAATTGCAAAGTCCACCGAAAGCGTTATAGAGAGTATAATTTATTTAATTTCGCTACACATTTCAATTTTTCGTTGTTGACTATACGTTATACCTCGACACGGGGATTGTATCTGAGAGATAGATTCCAATCTCTCTAATTAGTCTGACAGAAAATATAATGTTCTCTCGCGCGCGCGAGAGATGTCCTGCATTTAATCGCACGTGTGTGTGTGCTTGTCGCCAAAAATGTGCTTCATGAGATTGCAATCGAAACTAGTATCACAGTGATGCGTCTGTAGTAGGAGCCATATCCAGTGGCTTATCGTCATGTTTGCATCTGGGAGATTAAAAGAATTTTTCATCTCTTCTTTGTGAAAAAACATGGAAAATATTCTTTTGCGACACCGAATCGAATGGCGGCTTGAATTCTCTACAAACGATTTTTTTTTGCATTGAAATTCCTTAAGCGTCAACTTGCAGCGTCAATTTGCATGCGAACTACACCTTGCTATGTGTCGAGCTTGCATCAATCGATAGAAAATCAAAGACCATTCCCCCACGGGCTTGAAGTGAATGTCACATGACGAATTAATTACGAATTAATGGCGGTCTCTTGTTGGGGGGTGAAATGTTGTCTCCCACCGAGTTACTAAGTACGAGAAAGTGTCTGGGTAAATTTACAAACCACTTCATGTCCCGCTGTGCAAGGGGAAAAGGGAACGTCTCTTCCTACCTGTGGTCATTCGTCCTGGCGTCAGGATGACAAATGACAAGGTGGTTTTGTCTGCAAATGGACTTAGATGCCTTTCACTTGAAGGACATGTCCACTTTCTTTTGTTTGTCTTTCTTTTCTTTTCGTTTTTTTGTTGCATATGTCACCCTGGCTGTCCGATCTGGACTGGCGCCTGCACTAACGATCGGATTTTGTGTGCAATTTCGTTCACCTTCGCGTGCGGATTGTATTGAATTTTATGATGCGATTCATTGGTAGGTAGCCACCAAACTCTGAAGAGTTTAATTTTTTCTCGTTCAAGACGACACGCGTCTGACGTTCCGGTCAATTTGGTGAGCACAAACTGGGGGCTTATGCAGTGCGATGGGTGCGCGCTTGCGCTCATTACTAAATCAATCAGAGGCACACACAGTTTGGATTCTCTGAAACTATTCGCTTGAAATCGCGTGTTAATGAGCTGCTGCTTATTCCTACCAGCAGATGTTATAATGCTAAAAGATCAGATCTGCACAGATTTACAGTGAAAATTCAACGGCTTTGAATGCATTCCTCTTGAAACCACTTAATACCCCACTTGATCTCTGCCTGATCCGCTTCCTTACAAACAGATTTGCCCATTGAAAAAAAACGCTGATCCTGAATAGAGGAGAGAAAGATCGCAAACACAAAAACCATTCGCCCAACAACACAACTGGGAACACAATTTCCAACAATGGACTGTGGAAAAGTATCAATTACCCGGCAATTATTTACCTAGGCGGAAGCCCTTTGCAAATGTAGTCGCGCGAATGTAAACGATACGAAGAGGGACACGTTGGGATGTCCTCCCGGGCGCAATATGATGCAATAAGAGCGGTAGTATCCTCTCATGTGCATTATACAGGGCTGTAACAATTGTTGTAACAATTGTCGCACGTTGTTTGGTGTACAAATATATATTCCGGGTAAAGATCAGTTCGAGTCTTTGTTACCCTCGAATGAACATTCCATGGGGTATATTCACGCCCCGAAATGTCTCTCTGTGATGGAATGGAGGAAAATGACTGTGGAAACTCAATATCGTTGCGCTAGATTAAAACGTGCGATAGAGTGTGCTTATCGCAAGTAGTAGATCGTTAATGGGGTACTTTGTTGTTGTTGTAAATGGAAGAGACTATTGTGTTGCAGTTGCATTTTGTCTATTTCAAATGATACATTTGTGTATTTTATTTTTATTTTTTATTTTTTTTTTGTATATTCCCAGGTTAATCGTCCTCTGACAATGAAAAAGGAGGGCATTCAGACGAGAAATCGAAAGCTGTCGTCCAAGTCAAAGAAGAAGAAGGGACTTGGTGGTGCATGCCTTCCCATTGGCAGTCATTTGGGTATGAGTGACTTGATGAAGCCATTGGATCCATCGAAAGGCTTTGGAGGTGGATTTTCAGCATCAATGGGTAAGATATTAGTTTTTTTTTAAATCATGATTCACAAATTGAAATACATATGTAAATTGGTACATTCAGTAACAAGGTAGATTGAATAAACATTAATGGAAAGAATGGTCTTTAATCCACTTCTGACACCGAAGTTGTCATTAATGTCATTGGGCGTCACTAAAAATACAGATAAAACCCTATAGGTCTTTGACTACTGCACAAATTAGATCCTCTTACCTTCATTAAAGATCAATTAAAAAAGTATTAAGCAAAAAAGTACTCCACTTCGGACACCAAGGACTGTTTGAAGTTGTTTGGAAAGGATAGTAGGAAGTTTTGCCAGTAATATTTCAACCAACGTAATTGCTTATTGAAATTTGACAAAACCACCATTTAATCTCTGCAATCAAATGTTCGTTGTGCCCTTGTAGATTTTAAAATCAAATTTATTTATCATTCTTTTCAAAGAAGAAGATGGCATCGTGTGAAAGTAATTTCGTAAACTTTGTTGTATTAAGCCGTTAATATCTTTTGTGACAATGTCATTTGATACATTTGTAGCTTCTTAACCAACGGGGGGGGTCTTGTTTGATGAAAATATTTATAGCATTGAGACTTAATCTTAGAGAAAGCAATAAACAGTTGATTCAAATATACAAATTTGTAATTTAAGTATCATTCATCACAGAATTCTAAAAGAGTATGGAAATTACTAGACAAGACATCCAAGCATTTACAATAAACTCTTAACGGGTTACAGATAATATATAGCGCCACCGGCAGTGTGTATCGGATGACGAGACACTAGGGGTTTTATGGACCTTTTTAAATGCAGAGTTTTATTTGTTTAAATGAAAAGAGGATATGCTTACAAGATGAATAGAACGTCAGAATTTGTTCATAGAATGCTCCCATATTGCCACTACCGTTGAGAGGAGAGAATGCTAGGAAACGCAAGCGAAATATTGACAGTCTGAGGTTCCTGAGTCCTAACTTCAGTTCTAAGCTGACGGCTTTGGCCAGCTAGAGAAAATATTCCTCACGAAGTAAGCAAGGATATCCTCAGTCTATACTTCTGCGCCGTACAATTCATCCAAGATGATTGAAGTCTTGGAGAGAGTTACCTTTATCGTTCGAGAGAGAACGTTGAAACTGAATTGTCTTCTCAAGCGATGAGAAATCTCTCGATTGACTTCATCGCTGATGATAAAGTAAAGTTCAGTTTTTACCATACACAGACCTTTTACTACCTCAAAGCTGTATATCTCTATTGTGGTGTTGAATTCCGAACAAGTCTTTTAGGTGTTCTGGTACATTTAAATGGAGCAGCGAGAGTCCTCCTTTGTCAGTTTCCACAGACGGACAATCTTAACGAGTATGTAGCTCTGTATATTTTGTCGCTATCCTTCCTTAGTCAATAAATAGGTGGTGGGTACCGATCTGATATTCCAAGCTTCAGCAGACTAAAACTTATGAACGATATTGGACTTTATTTGGCTCAGTTTAAGGATACACCTTTCTTCGAGAGCGGACAAACTTTCGTTACACCAAGTCTTACAAATGACTTGGTACATGCTCCTCAATAAGTCATCATCTGCGTTAGTGTGGCGGTTAAGCCGTCGGCTCCTGTGGCTTTCTTGGATTTAAGTTACGATGAAGCTATCCTCATTTCATGTTGGTTAGGTTGACGGTAACATTGTTACCATTTGCCTAACGGAGTCATCTCGGACCTGATCGCCAATTAACGGTCCGCACATGTGTTCTTTCCTACAAGCTTCTGTCTTGGCTTCAATATTTTTGTGAACCGTAAATGCCAAATAAATTCATATCCACAAAGAAAATGTTACTTAATAGCTTCCTTCAAGCAGCTCCTTCATTTGATATGATGAAGAACCCTTTTTCTGGGTAATAAGTAACTAATTTAATGTACATGTCCATTTCACTTTAGGTACTTCTCAATCGTATCTCATTTATAGCAATGTGTTAATTGGTTTGCCTATTGACACCTATGCCTCGTTAATTCTGAAGCACTTCTTCAGAGGGAAGTCATTCTCACAGACATGTCTAAATAATTAGGCCTACCCTCATTCCAATTGAAATATAACGATAATAGCGTATAAATCATAGAAACAACTCCACAAAGACACAAGTTCAACTTGAAATTATTTTCTTATTTTTTGTTTTTTTTTTTTTTTGTAATTAACAGGACAACATGGACATTTATCCGGCGGTTTGCATCCAGCCCATGCACATATGCATGGTGGATGGTACGCCAGCGGAATGGGTGCGCTGAGTGCCTCCAGTGGATTGCAAGGAGGCTTTTCCACAGCGGGCTCATTAGGAGGAGGTGTTGTGCCTCACTCACAGTCATACCACTTAGGACTTAGCTCGATGGTAAGTTCAGATTACTAACTTGTTTTTCTACTCGTTTTTTTTTTTTTGTTTTATTTTTAAACTCTTTCTCTCAAAACTAACTCGTTACGTCTTTTTTTTCTTCATCTTGTTTCTTCTCCTTCTCTCTATGTAGGGCACATGGAGGCCTGATTACACGTGATGGAGCGGGAATAACCTAAACAGCAATATATTTAATTAAAATTAACTTTAAATGCAACTTAGACCGATTAAAAAATAAAAAACAAAAAAAAATTAAACCATGTTCCATGTATACCAACATACCACCAATTTCTAAATGATTTTCGTCAAACTATCCAAAAGGGTTGAACCTAGATGGAAGCCAAGCCACCACTAAAACGCGTCTCTTCTCTGCGACTAGGACACAATGACGTCATCCTAAAGTATGGACATAAATCAGTTATGACCTCCTTATATCCGTCGTCTCAGAAGTCAGCAGCAGGTGAATTTATGAGCTTCGGCTTTGTATATTTACATCGTCGTCGTGCCACGAAATCATGCAATTAGTGACCGCGCCGGACACTCATAACACAACAACAACAAACACACATCGACTAGAGTTAGTTAGAAGAGTTACCCCTTTCGCGCGCGCGGTACACACACTCAAATTGCCAATAAACCGAGTCCTTGATGATGCCACGGGGCAGCGAGCGACGCGGTGGCGGTTGGGCCAGTCCCAGTGCGTTTTACTTTGATTTATACAGGCGTAACCTTAATTTATTAGTAATGAAATTGAGCTACGAAATAAATTGCGTGCAATTCCTATTATTTAAGGACCTACTACACATATATATTCCTTTTTTTTATGTATTTTAATTATTATTTTGTGTATAGCTATTTGTTTAAGTAATTTTATTCACTAAGTAGCAGAAATTACATTGAATAACCCTTTTAATTTGTGCGTGGAGTTCGAGGACCCGCCTCACTGGAAGAGTTGCATATAAATTGGGAGAATTTATTTCTTATTTAATTTAATTAATTTTTTCATTGTTTTGGTCGAGATATATGGGAAATGATATCTAGATATATACCACAATCTGCCATACTGTACAGTGTATTGATAGCGCATTAAAAAAATTCAAAAAAAAAAAAAAAACTATTTTTTTCTTCATGTATAGTTAGTAATAAATTTAGACTTAAAACACACAAAATATATATTGTAAATATTTAAATTAAAGAAAACTAAGTTTATATATAGAAAGTGCACATGTTGTTTGTTACAATGTGGAACCTGGACGATGAGGCAATTACAATTTGTACGTCCTTTTTGCAGCCAATTTATCATGTAAATCTTTCCTCTTATCGAGTATGAATAGTATAAAAAAAAAACTTGTATAAAAATAGGACAAACACCTTAAGTTAAAAATATATAAAAATACCGTGATAATATTAACAAAAAAAAAATACATACATAAATGTAAAAAAAAAGAGAGAATTTATCAAGTTGATTGTGTTTGTACAGTAGTCACCACGCGATAAATTTAAATTTAATAATAAGAAAAAAAACACGCACTAAGAAAGGCAGTAAATTAGAAAAATAACAAAAATTAAAAACGGAGACATATGCTATATAAATATATTAATATGTTTAAGATTTAATTTAAAAAGAAAATACAAAAACAAAAAAAAACTTAAGTGAGAGTGAACATACACTGTAAATGTATTGAAGATGTCTTGATGTGTTAATATTAGTATTATTACATTATTATTATTATATTGTATTATTATTCTTATTATTACTATTGAAACAAACAAACAGAAAAAAACGGTAAAATGTAATTGGCCATATTGATTTTAACTGAAAACAAAAATGGCAAAAAAAAAATCACAAAACAAAATTAATAAAAAAAAATAATGAAAATTTAAGTAAAAAAAAAAATAATAATAAAAAATTTAATTCAAATGGTTGGTGTTTTTAATTGAGGAAACCAACCAATTTACAGGAAAGGTATACGTTTTTGGAAGGCAATTCAAAGGCTGAAAAGTATAAAAATTAGTAAGTATCTAACCTTGACCGTTAGACAATTTGCTGTGAATAAATATCGTATGAAAATATGGAAATGCTACGATACGTCTGGAGCGGATCGCGTGGTACCCCATCCCATTATTATAAACGTATGGAAATATCCCCACAATAAACTTGCTTAAAAAAGTGTTTTTTCCTCAAACTTTGGAAACATGGGCGTAGTGGGCCAAGTTCGAAAATGTTTCAAAATATACTGAATTTGATCCTAAAAATGTATGCTATTTGAATGAAATAAAAGCAAAACTGTATTTTTTTTAGAAGAACACTCATAAAATGGGGGCGTGAAATATATATTGTCTTGGAGATTTGTAAAGCAAATTTGTACCTAAGTTTTTTCGAGCTTCATGTAAAAATACGGAAAAAAGTAAAAAAAGTGGGGTGTCAGTGGACGGATTTGAAAAAAAGTACACGTATGCTGCTTACCTTTCTAATAATTTTGTCTACAAAATTTCATCGATGTAAATAATTCAAAATGTAAGTAATGGATAAGAGCCACTAAATGAGCATGAACTGAAAATGCTTTCCAGCTTTTGCTCAGTGATTAGTGCGTCGGACTACTGTGATTGGGACATAAGGTTTGAGTACTAAAAAAGAGCAAAACGTTCTTTAATGACCAACTTCCTTGTGAGTGTCTAAATCATTTGCCCTTTGGTTATAGCGTAGGTCTCTATGTTCCTTCTAAAGATCAGATTTAGATCTAAAGCATACAAAATGGCACCATGATTGCATCACGTTATTTTATTAAAATTTTAGTACAATTATTCAAAAAAAAGTCTTCAAATTGTTGTAGAACCAGTATCCCATATTTTTACTTGCACTCTATACATATGGCTTCGTTTAGATTTTCGATTTTCAGAGTTTGATAGAATTTGGACCTGTACGAAACTGCAGTTTGACTGGAAGGACCGATTTTGATCAGACTTCATATCTGGAGCCTGTGTGGCGTAATAAAATTTTTTGCTTGAGCCCTAATATCAACGGTGCTCTGCTTAGGGCGAATTTTAGAAAAAATAAGATTTTCTCGATAAAGTTTTTGACTAAATTTGACAGTTCTGATCAGAGAGCGAATTTGCCAAATCGCCGGTTTGCGTAATAACGGTTCCCATGATTTAGTTTGAAGTTTATACTGAGGCTTGTGTTGAGATGTCCAATAAGATGGCGTAACTTTGGCTACAAGTTGATATAAAAATAAAATAAATAAATATCAGGCCATAAGCAGTCCATAGAGGGCCAAGGCCTAGCTTCTCACAACTGAACATGTTGTGCGTGGTTATATTATTTCTGCACTTACAGAAGGGAATTACAGTTTAATGCCGTATCCGAAGAGCAGAGGGGTTTTGAGAAGCTTTCTCATGACAGTAATACTCCTGAATGTTTGTATTTCTCTGGATTCGAACTTAGAACCCCTTGCGCAGTAGTCCGACGTACTAACCACTGAGCCACGGCACCCACAAGTTGATATACCGGGACTTAAAGCCAATTTGACTAAGGGGCCAGTTATAGCTATCATGGAAAATTTTTGGAATTGCAAGTCAGTTCGTATTTTTTATCGAAGAGGCAATATTGGTAGGTGTCGGAAGGTGATTTGCTTTTTGTGTTTTATTTAAAAGAAAAAAAACGAGATAAATAAAATATCCCATTTATAGTTCAACCGAGCTTAACTCAAAAATATTCTTTAATTTTATTTGTAAACCATTTAAAAAAAAAAACTATTTCATACTGAACACGAAGAATGGCACTTCTTTAGCAGTCTGGAAGCGGTAGGTTGTTGTAACTAACCGAAGGACCTTCTCAACTTCTGTAGGGCTATCGATTGCTTGGACGACTTGATTTAGGCTTTAGGTTTTGTTCTGCAAGTTAAGACTTACTAAGGTGATCGATCATGGTTCCTAGTGTCTTTATAATGACCCCTTTATAACCTAACCTAACCATACTAAACACGGTTCCAATACATATATTAACTTTTCGGTTATATGAACTGACCCAACAAACATTAGTTCATATTAGTAAGACTTCAATGTATTTTGATTTTATTCGCACAGTGGCTGACACCAAATCGGTGCTCGCACCAGTGCGTACACAGGACACTTTTAATTTTCACGTCCTTGACTAGTGGATTTTCTTAGCATCTTGATAAATAACAGTCTGTAAAGTATAACGCCTGCAAATACATATTGATAAAGGACCTGTTGACTTTATTAATTTCTCTACCAGGAGTGGGAGTTTTTGACTCATGTTATTACTTGCACCTATAACATAGGGCAAGTATTGGATTCGTGAAAAAATTCGACCTCGAGATAACAATGAATTCTGACATTATGATGATAGAAAAACTCGAAAAAGTGGGTCTTCCGATTCTGTCTGTCTGTCTGTCTGTCGGTCTGTCTGTCTGTGTATGTACGCTGGACTGCAGCCTAAACGGCTGGACCGATTTGCTTCAAACTTCATATCTGAGCTCTGTAGGGTCGCAACTCGAGGCGAAATCGGAATTTTCGTTCTAGCCCTGTTATTAACGGTACTTTACTTAAGGCCAATTTCACAAAAAGACGATTTTCTCGAAAACGGCTCTAACGATTTTGATTAAATTTCATATTCGAGTTAGTCTGGGCAAATGCTATAGGATGGCGTACCACGTTTTGGGCTAAAAATACGTATAACGGTACTTTTCTTATTAACTGGTTTTAGAAATATGGCTATTTCTCGGCTTAAACTCAATGGATTTCCATGAAAATCGAAATTTGGGCAAAATGTAATATATTATAAAAAGTGGCATTTCAATTTATGCAAAATTTTTAAAAATATTTTTTTCAAAAATTTTATATTTTTTTTATAAAAAATTTGTTCAGTTTTAACTAACAGCACATATGTAGGTTCAAGTACGTACGATCTAGTCGTGCACTTTATTTTTTAAAGGAATTCCAAGTCCCAAGATAACCAGATTGAACAGATCCACTGCATTAGCAAACAGGAACCTTCCTTTTGATGCAGTTGCAGTTCTGAGAAACTCTGGTGACATTTGTTTCCCTGCTATGAACTGGTGACTGTGTTGCTGTTTCCCACTGGGGTATCTGAACTAAATTCTTTAGTGGACGTCTACGCCTAATATAAAACGAAAAAAACAATTTTTCAAATAAATCTTTCTGAATTCAGTAGCGACTAAGGACTAAAAATTAGTCTCAATATATTTATGATTGGTTTTGACGACATTGTTGTTATTGTTGTAACGACTAGAGACTCTAAGCAAACAGGCCAGTTCCAGTTTATAGGCTCAAAAAGGAAACGACTTCTATAGGTCGCTCCCAAATGGCACTCAGAGCGCAAGCTCTTGAAAAAATAGGCTCTCGTGTGCCCATTGTATATACGTAGACTGATGTAAAGAAGAGGCATTCACTGTATTGCGGTCCTTTGGAATATGGCTATTAAAATTCTTTCATCATACGGCCAGCGTACTATTTGTTCATAGATATGGACCACAGGGCCTTCCATATGGTCTTCTGAAGTGAAGCAATATTGTCTTCGACGATACTGTATTTTTATCTGCTCTTATTCATAAGAGTCCACACAGAAACCAAAAAAGCCAGGCTATTATTTAAAAAAAATAGCTACATCAATGAAAATTACGTTACCTCTTAAACAAGGTGTTTTATATTTCAAAGTCGAGAGTAAACTTGTTGAAAATCAAACTAGTCTTTTGTAGAGCGAGAGACAAAAATGTAGCCCTGCAGGCAAATATTGTGAGCTTTTATGTTTAAGTAGCCTAAAGGCATCAACTCTACTAGAGGTGACTTCAATTTGATTGGCAACATTTTATGAAAGAAAGAAAAAAAACTATCTAAATCCATAAATAAGATGTTGGCTCGGGTCGTGGCAACAGCTGACATCTTCGTGAATGATCATTTGTTTTGACACATTTTCAGTTCGGCTAATAAAAGGCCGGCAAAGCACTTCAAATTCAAATGTCATTCTATATTCGAGCCTCTATTGTTGTCCGGAATGTGTATGGAAGAAAAATAATAAAAACGATGAAATTTTTGCTGAATAACGCTTGTGTTTGGGGGCTTCGGCGGCATTGTTTTGGTCAAATTTTCCACCTCGCGTTGGGAATTCTTTACGAAGTGATTGTTAACCCCATGAGGTCTTGAGGGAAGGAGAAATATTAGACGAATTAGGATTTGTTGCCTTTTCTGTTTCTTTTGGTTGCTGTGCAAGCAGTTTCTTTATGAATCATAATTTTGTAAGAAATCGTGAGACTGCTAGGTGTGAAGCTAATAGAAATTATGAATTCTTTCAATTCTAGACAAATAGCCAATGTATAAAGCAAGAATTTAGAAGATCACTTACCTATCCTAATGATTTGTTTATGATGGTATCAATTGCAAATGCTTCACATCAGATTTGGAACATTAACATGGTCACGGAGCCAAGTCAAACGGCATATGAATTTTGCGTTACGCTGACTGAACTCTCGAGCAATTGGAAGCTGACCCCAATTGCGGTCAAAGAATCATATTCAGCGACTAGGCCCATTTCTGGATGTATGTTGGATGGATGTTGGATTTGGGACGATAACACTGTACACGAAATCTACTAAATTGCAGTGCATTCAGAGAAAGTCATGTGGATATTGGACTTGCTGCTACGTGCCATACAGTCCTTGCTGCAATCGACATTTTGCACGAGCGATTTCCAAACATGGTGATCCATTGCTGAGGGAATGTGGCCATCGAGATCGTACAATTCAGCTCGGTTAGGCTTCTTCTTGTAGGATTTTCATTAGTCACACGACTATGCCAATAAACTAGAGACCAACACTGCCCTGAACGCTTACATAATCAATGACATTGGTCAAATTCAGCCTGATTTATTCGCCAGAGTTATGGAAAATTGGACGTTTCGGATGTGCATTTGAATGATGTTATATTAATGCATGGGCCTTCTAAATAAATAAAGCATATAAGTGAAATCTCACTCACAGTTTGTTTTGTTTAAATTTAAAGGTATGAAACGCTAAATTGAAAACCCTTCAATATTGTTTGTTTGAAGGATTTGAACAATTTATTTTCGAGCATTAGTTTGGATCGCATCATGTTCATTCAACTCCGGATAATTTTCCCCGAACTCTCTTTTTGTACATTCGGCTAAACTATGAATTATCCCTCTTCTAGACTTTGTTTCCTGGAGACGTAGTGGATCCAACTATTTGAAACACCAGCGCAAAAACCTTCAGTATTTCCATAGCTAGCTACAACTATCGTTTGTTTGAAGTCTAAGTGTTGAACTTTATGAATCAAGAGGTGGAATTAATAACACTTTGCGTTGTTCTGATAAACCCTGCCGTTTGACCTTTTTCTACATCGGGTGGGATACATGCACTGCGCCTAACCCAATATATTTTTTTTTGCATAATTCTGCATTTTGTTGAGACTTAAGTATCAGCTTTTCATATTCGTCTGTACTCTTAGGCCGTAGAAGATCTTGAGAGCAATATCTAATTGGGTTCAACCAACAGAGTGCAATTTAATGGTTCCAAAACACAATGCTGCCTTCAGTCTCTTAAGCGACACCAAGAACATTAAGAAATATCCATGAATGGCATTGCGGAAACCGAAAGACTTCCCATTCCCGGTATATGTATTTAATAACCATTTCGATGGAATGCTAACATATTTTAGGTCAAAAATCGTGTAAAATGTCTTATTTTATAATACCCTTGGGTGCGCTGTAAAATGTATGTATAAGGAATTCATCAATTCATAGTTTAGATAAGATTGAAAATCGATCCTTAACACTTATAGGAGATAGAGATATTGTGAGCTCGATAGCCTCCTTTGAATGCTGTAAAAGTGTCTCCTGCATTTCTCTATTTCTTTCACAAATAGTGCACCAGCAAATTAACTAGTTGCACTCCTCTCATTCCTTAAAAATGACCCTAGCAAACTGGTCATGGCCATAGTAACTGACCTCAGTCTTGGATGGATTTACAGAAAGCCAATATTCCTAGTGCCGGATTCTTGGACCATGTCTATTTGCGCGTTGACACAACACAAACATAGTATTATCTACAGTACACAAGTAGAGTACAAAACTATCTAGTTATAGATGACATGTTTACATCATCACCAAGGAGCTCTTTGGTGGGCGGACCTCCAAATAACACCCTGTGAAAAGTTTAGTCGGTAACCTTCCGATTTCGGATGAGGATCAGCTGGTTAGATGGAAAGGACATTTCGTCACAGTGTAGACGATTTCGGTAGGTTCTCATATTCGAATGAGTTTTCCGAAGAAACGAATTTTCAAATCCGCACTGCACTTTCCAGTAAAAACGAAATTATAGCAGCAATCAAGTCCCTCAAAAAAATCAAGGAGGTGGGTATTGATAGCATCCCTGATAGTGAATGATAGTAAATGATACTCAATCTTCTGACAAAGGAAACATTATGGATTGTGGAAAATGGCGAGGTATATCGTATAGGTGTTCCGCCAGTTGAAGCTGAATCCTCTTGGATCAATGCGTTGATTACAGATCTCCGCTACATCTGCTGCTTATCGACTTGAAGAAGGCTTTCGACAGTCTGAATGAAGATGCTATCTGGTTGACCTTGCGCAGGAGAGTTATCTCAGAAAAACTCATAGTTATTATCATTTAGACGTCTTGCGCAATGGTAAGGTATCAAGAGAATTTGAAGTCAAATGTGGATGCATACTGTCGCTGCTGTTCTTGGTAGCCCTGCAGCATTGATAAAGGGTTAAAGGATTTAAGTTAGTATGCAACAGATATTGAATGTAGGTAGAAACTTCCAATTTTATACACAAATTTAAATGAATGTACACATTATGTTATACCACAAATGCTGATATATGTAAAATATATAAATTTTTGCTACAAAGTAGTGAGCCTTTAGTTGGCATGCAGCTACACCTGATGCGTGCACAAGTGACATCGAATTTTATGGCACGAGGATTTTGATATTGTCTTTATTATTACTTTTTATTTAAAATTAATGTCAAAGCGTTACGTCTATAACCAAAGGCTGTACCTGCAGCTGCCCTTTCATCGTTTTTTTTTTACGGCTAATTAAGTTTCTGAGCGTGCTCTATGTAATTAATATCTATTGACTAATTAGAAGAACGACAGAATTAAAAAAAGTTTGTCTCTTGTTTTTGTTAAATATAATAGAATGGTATAAACAAAAACTCATATCCGTTTCCGCTAAACGTTTATACTGCATGTAAACCCCAATTAATTGGCATCCATCAGTTCTGGAAGGTGGACCATAACTCGGTTGTAAGCTAAGGTATATACATACATATAAATGCCATGAAGCTTCCCACAAATAGGTATACCCTATAATTTCCCCAACACCACAAAAGGGGGACAAGCTGGAATTAGTGTTTGCTTTTCAAATGCTTTTAATAATGAATTCATCAATTAGCTGCACGAAAGTCACCTGTCACCCTAGCCACATACATACATATATACATATGTATAGTTGCTTTGTGTGTGTCGTCTTTATAGATTCAAAAAAAAAAAAAAAAATTATGGTGCCTACCATAAAATATATATTAAAAGTCACTTTGATCTGCTTAGTCTCATAAAATAGGAACGATGCCAGAAAGTACAGGCGATTAATCAAAAGGACACATGAATACATTTCGGATTGAATCTTAATTAATGAAATCAACAAATGAAACAAATTATTTCTAAAATATTCAATCTTTTAACGATAAGATCGGCTATCGCACGGCAATATCTGCAAATTGTTACGCAACAAGATAAATTAATTTATTATTAGTTTATAAACTAACTCTTAAAGAGTGGCGACGACAACGACGACGGACGGAATATATTATAAAACAGGTATACCCATTCGTTTTGTTGTCAACACTTTGCATATTGCACTCAGGCGTGATGAATCACCGTGAATTTCTTTAAGGGTATTTATGCGAAGAAAATTAGGCCTTCTAGCGTTCTTGACAGATGAGTAAGATTCCGGGCGACAGCGAATGACAAATTGTGGTAGCGAATTTTTTTTAAATGAATACCTACTTTATTATACATAATATATTTTTGTTTAAAATTTTGTGTAACTGTTGTTAATTATTATTCCGCGGGCACGTGTTTCAGAATAAACCAAACAATGGAGTAGAGCACACGTGCGGTTGTTTATAAAATGACATTGGCAACAGTTAACGTTCTTAACGTAGTGCAGTGGACTGAATCCGGTTTAGGAGGAAAATTCTAAGTATGTACATGAGTACGTTTTGACGACAAAATTATGTAATATCTCTGTTGAGGGATGTACGCAACGATATCAAATCAACTTGTTGTAGATATTGAGAGAAACAAGTAGAAAGCAGAGGCTATAGTGTTCCGGACCAAAGAGAAAAGACGGAAAACTTATTCTATGGGCTAGCCTATTAGTGCAGAGACATGGTGCAGCTGGGAACAGGCAAGTTCATCTCTACTTTCAGTGAGCAAATCGATAGATCCTTTAAGACCTTTGATAGATGGTCTAGGCTTTGGGACTCTACTGTCAACTCCCAGAAAAATTTGTTTTATTTACGAATAAAAGGAAGATTTTTTGGTTCGATACACAATCTGTTCCCCTTAGAATCTCTGACAGTGCTAAGTACCTGAGAATCGTACTCGATAAAAAAAATTCACCTGGAAATTGAATATCAATGAAAAATTAAAAATGGTTCACGTAGCCGTCTACAGAACCAGAAGCCCTTCTTCTCAAGTAATACTTTGGATTGGTTGGCAGATTACCGGCAGTCATTTGTGTCTTGGGAATTGGTAGGCCAGTGAACTGGAACTCAAATACGACGAAAAATTTGAACATCCTAACACAGTCTAAATCACGCCATACTTAGACTATTTTAACATGCCATTTACCTCAGCTAACCCTAGCAGAGAAGAATGGATAAAATGCCATATACCTAATATCAAATCATAGCTATATTTACTGTGATGAATCAAACAGTGGACCAGGGTCTGGAATCTTGTTAGATCCATATGATTCCCAGGTCACAGCAGTGTTATCCAAGCGGAGGCCCTGGCAGTGACAACAGCCGCTCGAGGGTCTGCCCATCAGAAGGTATTACTTTCTTTATCGACAGCCAGGCAGCTATAACGGCAATTATTGCTACTGAAATCAAATCAACGCTTGATTTGACACGAGATGTCCATGGCAATGAACAAGCAGATGAGCTAGCAAGGAAATCTTTATCGGACATACCTACTAGAACAAACCGATATCTCTATAAACAACCTGCCTTGCTTTTTCAGACTTGAAGCAGGGAAACTAGCCACAAGAGACGGAACTGCATGGAAACTTCCAAAATTATAATACTACTGTGACAACCCTTCGACAAAGCAAGGATCGAGAGACTTATGCGTAAGGACAGACGACCCTTTCCATTCTTGTGGGGAATAACTCTTTGCAATACAATATAAAGAAACTGCGTTGGACGGAAGAAGAACTTTGATGAAGGTGTAGAGGACATCACACACTTTCTTCGCAAATGGCCTAGACTCCAAAATTCCAAAAATACATTCCTTGGTAAATACTACTTTCGAAATCTAGAAGAATTCTCAGCGCAAACATTGACAAGATGCTGAACTTCTCCAGATTATAAGAGGAGTGCTTGTAAGGTCTGAAAATATGTAAGTAAGAACTTCACTAAGTAGTTTTTAGACCTAAGTGCACCGAAAGTCTTCTTCTGCCAACCCGCATACCTAAGATAACCTATTCTCTGGGCTTTCTAGTAGTTCATATGTAGGAGTCATTCTTATCTACTTGTGCTGGAGGCGATAGACTCTTCGTGGATACTCGCAGCCCTGTGTTACGAAGCTATGCTCGAGTCCCTGCTGTTACATGTTGCGGTGCTAAGCCACCGCACTCGATCCCTGTCTCTCTGTTGTTCCTCCACTGTTCCGCTGACCAAGCTATTTCTTAATAGCGGTAGGCTTACGTCCTGCCTTATTCTTAAACTATGAAGCTATCTGTTTCTTCGGCCTTTGGTGTTTGGTTTTCCCGTCCCGCATAATCCTTACAATAACACTCTCGGCCGGTGGTTTCCAGTTCATTTCTCGCTGAAGCCTATCAGTCTTTTGAGATTACTGCATTCCCGATCTCTTTTTCTAGAGTATTTCTGGAAGTTTTATACATAGTACATTCTACAAGAACGTGTTCTCTTCACAGTAACGGCCGGTTCCCTTATGAGGATTGCCTACATGCGGTTAGACTTACTCACTGTCGCAAGTATGCTTCTTATTGGTTGCCTCGGTCCTCTAACTCAAATATTAAGAATAAGCCTTAATATTGCGGCAACAGCTGCATTTTAAATTCTGTTAACTCCAGGTCTGATGAGCAAAGCCATGTTTTCATATCTTTTATGGTGATGTTGCAGTATTGCGTCACCTCGTCTAGTGTTTTAGGCACAGCCAGCTCCGCGACATCTTCGGCGTAGCAGATTAGTTGTTCTCCATAGCTTGGTTTGAAAGATACAAATGATTAACAAGATTTTGAGGTATTTTGACATTACATAGAGAGAAGTGAAATAGAGTTGACAATTACATCCGTATGTGCACGAGACTACAGCCTGAGCGAGTGGATGGATTAATGCTCCATACAAAAAGCGCTCATCTTCTCAGTTCTATTTTATGGTGCCGAGGGCTAAACTATAAGTAAGAAAGCTGAGCAATTCTTGAGCACTTTCAAGCGAAAAGTACTACGTCGGATATACGAATGGAGGTGAAGATACAACAGCGGGCTTTATAAGCTGTTAAACTTAACAACAAGGTTTTCCTCAGGTCCGAAGAAGACCAGAAATAAGGACCAAGTTGTCGTGGATGCCAGATTACTTGGTCTACACATCTATAAGCAGCGTGGCCGGGACCAGAGAGGTTTGAAGGCTGTCGTACTGCAGGCAGAAACTGTCAAAGGATCGGGAACACTTTAAATACCTCTATGAAAGTGTTTTAATACGAAATATCTCTCTATCTATCTACCAGTACATATTAACTAAGCTTTCGCACCAGTGTCTTAATAACTATTTGAGGGCCTCAATCAATTCATTGAATTGTGAGTATTGTGGCTAGCGGCTTGGTCGTGCAAGTTTAAGTTTTCACTCTTGCCAATGTCTGACAAATATCCAAGACTATTACTGCCTTGAGAGAGCTTGAGCGTTAAAGTACTTTGGGGTCCATAAAATAACTAGAAACATTATGGTAAATATTAAATGCATCTAAGTTTCCGAAGCTTCTCTCAAGGGCCCCAAAATTATGCTGACCATTTCCATTATATATCATGTATCTAAATAGATGAGCATCCAACTGGCACGTGCACCTCCATATGTGCCTAACAATAAAGTAGTTTTCTAGCAATCTTCTCAAGTTGCTATTATTAGCAGAAAATTCCTGAAATGTGTAATAAGGTCAATCAAAACGATTTTGTTCTCCTCCAGATAAAAATAAGAAAGAAAAAAATTCCACACAAAACACTGGTTAAGGAGAGTCACCCAGTGTTTTGTTTAATTTCAGTCAAATATCGTTGATATTGAGTCAACTTACAAGCCAGAGAACAACTGTTTCTTTACACCTTTTGTATTCGTCTAAACACCTAATGGGCCCACTAAGGGGCTCCGAAAATGGAACAATGCAGCACATTTCTGTCAAATCACGCTCCGTCAATTAATCATCAAATTGGACTCTTTTTTTTTTTCTAAATATTTTACCCAAAAGGCAATCGTCTCCCGAGCCACTAAACACAGTTTTTTTTTTCTTTGATTTCATGAACCATGTCGATTCTTCGAAATCCATCCAAATCCGAATCCATTGTGAGACCCTCGAGGCAATACCTACTCTTGGCTTGTTATGAATGCGACGTGTTGTCGAAGGTGGTTGCGGTGCGGCGGTACTCTATTGTAAGTGCGCAGCATCTCCTGGAAGTGGCCCAATAGAACTTTCTGCTGCCATTTCAATCACTTGGATTAATAGAAAATGAATTAGCTGAGAGTGGCTCAGGCACACACTAATGGCAGGCACCTCGCCAAGGTATCTTTATTAGTTTTTTTTTTTTCTCAATTCGGTTGTAGGTGGAGATGTCGAGAGTTGGATTGTTCTTCACAATCCTACCCCCGACCCAGATGATTGGGAATTTGGTAATTCAATTTTCGAAATGTAATCTAGTTCTAGTCGAACAAAAAAACAAAATAACGAACCCAAATGTAAACATAGTGTCGCAATTAATTTGTTCATAATGCATAGCTTGTTTGATACCAATCATTAATTAGATTAGCATAATTCGATTAAATAAATCGCCCCATCATCCAACGCAAACTAATTTACAGTCTCAGATACACTGCGGCCCCAAATTGTAGGGGGACGCATACACTACCGCTTAAAAGTTTGCTGACTAAGAATTTCACCCACCAAATGTGATGTTCTTGTCTCCGAGAATAGGCACATTCACGTTTACATATTCGTGTGAAGGGAGGAATTTGGTCACAGGGGCTACTGAAGAGTTACGATTATCCCAAATATTGTGTTTGTACAAAATGTGCAACCACTGGTTGATTAGAAACGGGCATAGATGCGAACGCTTTAAATGTATGAATATGAAGGTGAGTGGATCACGGTCTTACTCTTGGAAATATGTACCTTCTTGTGTGAAATCCTCGCGACAAGCATTTTCCAGCCAGGGAACCCAGCCTTATTACTCGTCTCGTTCGTGTTAGCAGTAACCTGTGTTGCATTACGTTGTCGCTACTGTTTTCGTTGCTAATTCATGATGGTAGCCACTGTTTCACTGACTGCCTCTCAAGCTTTTTGCGTGCTCATCATTTGGCTCATATTGTTATCTGAGGTTAAGACCTCACACAGTCTCTTCTCCAGCAGGTTATGGACTTCATGATGCCGTTGGCAGTGGAATATTAGATGTTTCACGTTTTCCACTGCACATTGGACAATAAGGGTTGTTTTCAAGCCCAAAACTGGTTAGGTATACGCTAAAAAATCCATGACCAGTAAGCTCTCCATGTTCCTAGTATTGATCCAAGTCTATATTGGGGATCAATTTCTATATATATTTGTCTTCCCATTCTACCAGGTTTGTTTTTCGTGGAACTTCACTATCATTTCGACATGCTGTTAGCAGCACTGTCCTGGTGACACAATATTTCCATTCGTCTTCTTTAACTAGGAGGTATATTGGCACCATTCCAGTCACAGTGTGTAGAGCATTATCGACGTCATTACTCTTTCCAAGAGTAGTATTTTCTTTGGTTTAACTCCTATAACATTTGCCATGATCATTGCCAGACCAGCCGTTGTTTTTGCCACATGTTTCAGATGTTGCTTAAAAATTAACCTTGCATCTATAGAAACGCCAATTTACTTCGATTTTGGTAAGTGACCGACGTTTCCCTTCCGTTCTCCTCCTGCAGCTTCTGAAAGAGTTATGACAAAAATGCCTGGTCTCCGGGCCTATTTTCCTATAGCACAGTGTCTAGTGACAACGTTTGTTGTTTTGCACAAAATTCCACTTTTGTGTTCAGTTTTATTTAAAGAAGTCTAGTTCAGTTGCATTGGCCATATTGATAGATTCATGTTCTGTCGGTGCCTTGGTAGCTGAACCAAATAATGAGATCAATATATGTCTGGAAGGAAGTCAAAGACCTTAGTTTATCGACGGAAAAAAGCCGAGATAGTCCTTCTAACTAGAAAATGAATTCTGGCCATTCTCGAGTTCCTAATAGATCAAGAAGTGATTATCAGCGATGCCACAGTGAAGTACTTATGAATCACTTTATATTCGAGGCTAACTCTTTGGCAAAGACTAAGCCCGCTTCTGAACGAACTGCTAAGACCACCTCTGAGCAGACTTATGGCAAACATCGGAGACCAGCCATCTATAGATGACGATTCCTCATGTCGAGAAATATGGGAAATAAATACTCCAAGTTCGGAGACTCTACAGCAGGACACCTTTCTCAATGTCGGTCTACCATTTAACCAATTGGTGCTCTTAATGAATCTAAGAAGGTTCATTATCCATAACTCAGCTACTTCTGTAGACCTGTAGCGTAGAATACGTGTTCTTTTTGGACGGTTGACACAACAAGCGTTGGATTGACTGTACTTACTCCTCGTCCCGAAAGCTTCTGCATTATTACCTATAGTGAAATGTTTTGTGATTACTCTAGGGAGTATGTGCATAGAGGGCCGATCCATCCTCAGCAATGTTTTTGGTTTATTAAATGTTGGCCACAAGGCACAAGCAGTTGCAAGTCCACCCTAAACTGACAGTAGACGTTGGTCTCTGTAATGGATGTATGCATGTGTGCACCTAAACGATGTTCATAGCAGATCCTAGTCTAAACAATTCATGTGTCTTTTCGTTTCATTCCACATTACTATGTCCATGTTCCCAGCAGAGCTTGCTTTCGTGGTACCTGATGGAGATCAGTAAGTCTCGAGATATCCTGACTGCTTTTGATGTGACTTTATATATATACATATCTTTGATCAATGTAAGTGCTTCTTATAACCAGTATTTCAACTTGCAGGACATTGCATATTTCTGGGAGTTTAAAGGATTCCTAATGTTCCAGCGCTTCCTAGTTGAATCCAAATTGAATTGAACCTTTCATCGTGTGTCTCTGTTTTGTCCAGTACTTTCGTGTGTTAATAGCCGGCTTATTTCCACACATTGGATTCAATCAGTTTTAGGGCTCCGTTTGCGGCTCTTCCTGTAATAAAAAAATTAAACATTTCCCATAGTCGCAGTGAAACTTTTGCACGACAGTGTATTAACACACAAATGACATACACTATATCCAAGGATTGTTTTCGATGGGATATGTACTATATACAATACATGTGTCGTTAATAATCCACGTCTCCCTGTGCTAAGGATAAAATATTATTTTCAATTAAAGCAGTAGCCAATGCGATGGAAAGATAAAGCGCCACATCAATATTTGATTTAATTAATGCAATTTATGGAACTTACGGTTGACCGAATGAGAAATTAATATTGATGGAGTTTTTCCTTGCAAGTCCTACCTAATACACACATGTAGATACAACTCCTTCATTGGTGACAAAGGTCAGCCGAGTAATGGACGGGACAACGCATCAGTGCTGGATATGTATAATATCAGGTAGCTCGGGACACAACTTGTAAATTAAGGTCGAAACAAAAATAATAGTTTATGCGTGAGGACCGATAGAATCTTCTCTCTGTCATCTGATAGTGAAATGTTTCTTCCTAATTAGTTAATGTTGAATGCCAGATGTATCTCGTTCTCTCTGGGTCGATGTAATAGGAATTTCCACTGATTTTGAATGGTCACATACACGGGAGGAATGGGTTTTCATTGGAATTTAATGGTAATGGTATACTGATTATGAGTACGGATGGGAATTTTCCAAAAAATATACAAAAAAAACTAATCTACGTAATATTTTTCCATGATAATGTAATTTATTAAAAGAAATCAACCCTTTTTTAGACGACAAAGGAGACTTTTGTTGGAGACACAGAGGAATGTTGAAAATAACGTCAACACGATGTAATTTATATTCATATAATATTTTAATGGTCGAGGGTTTAAAAATTTAAAAAAAAATAAATTAAAAAAAAGTTGAATCATTATCCGGTTATAAAAAATTTCAAATGCAAAAGTTCTCCAAAATTTAAGGAGCTAATAACTAACAGATCTGACTCGCAAGTTGTTACGGTAACAATTGAAGAAAAAAGCGTTTTGGCAATACCTAGTCCTTTTTGCAATCGATTGATGCTCACGTAGAAAAAAACAAAAAATATGGTCCCTTCCTTCAATTAACTATTCACTACCACGCAATAAGCATACTATCGTGTTTGCTTTAGGTCTTGGAGAAAAAACTTGCAATGCAAATAAGACGTCATCTTGATGAAAATAATCTTCTGTCAACAACAGCAACAGCAACTGCTCCATCGCTAGGTAAATGAAGATCTAAGACCTTAACTTGATAAGGAGAGATTGACGGTTCATTCTATGTATACCTCTTGGATTTCTCGAAGGCCTTTGATAGGCTAAATCATGCTTCTTTATATCAGCTTCAAAGAGGCCACCCCGAAGTTACCTTACACTGTCAGAAAAATGAGAGCGACTTTGATGTTTTTGATTCTACATGTTTTGAGAAGCTTTTTTCCGGGACACCTATTAGTACTCACTGAGATAGACTGGTTATGTTCCTCCTTCTCGCAAAGAGAACCACTTTCTTCTTAAAAGGATTGACCGAAATCAATCATCGATCATATCCCAAACAGACCAAGGCATTCGATAGTCTCAACAGGGAGTTTATTTGGAGTACCTTACGCAAGAGAGGTATCACAGATAAATTAATTGTTATTATCAAGGCTACATATGTTCACTCAAAATGTCACGTCCTGCACGGAGGAAGGTTGTCAAAGGAATTCGAGATCCAAAGTGGGGTAAGGCAAGGTTGCATTCTTTCACCAATGCTATTCCTTTTGGTGATTGGTAATGTGTTTCGTGTAGCTTTGTCGACGGGAAGCGAAGGAATTCGATGGACTCTTACATTCCAACTGAATTCTCATAGAATTATGGATCTTCACCGAATGACAGCTGATGTGGAGAGAGACGGAGGCATCGTCGGGCGGAAAATGAATACGGCAAAAACTAAAATTATCAGCCTTGGTACAACCACATCAGCTTAAATATGCATTGCTGGACAATCGGTAGAGAGAGTGGACGATTTCCAATAACCGAACTGGATATAGCTTACAGAATCTCCAAAGCGAAATCTGTGTTCGGTATGTTGTCCAAGGTATGACGAAGCAATGTAATCAGCTTAAACACCAAGCTGAGACTGTTCCGCTCTAACGTCATATTCGTGCTGTTATATGGATGTAGCACTTGGAGAGTGACAATCAACATCACAAGAAAGCTACAAACGTTCGTTAACAAGTGCGTACGTAACATCTTAAGGACTTTCTGGCCTTTCTAGTGGTGCTGAGAGTTCCACTGATACATATGTATGTATGTAAACCGAACCGTCTTTAACCAGAGAACGAATGCACGTACAATTTCAGAATGTCTTACCCTGTAGTTTTATAAGCTCCGCTCAACCTCGTCTGTGAATAGTAGTTCTTTTTATAAATAAAGCTAATTTTCAAAAGGAGGAATTTTTTTATAAAAATTTAGAATCTCCTGTTATTCTTGACACATTTTTAAAGGGCAGCACTCTCCATAGCTAGCAATGTTATGCAATGGAATCCATTAGCGCAGAATGGCAGAATACCCGGCGATTTCACAAAGCGTCCAGACCAAGTGAAACATTTCTGAAACATTTAAGAAACAAATAAATGTTTCAGAAATGTTTATGAAATCTTTAATAAATGTTTCGCTCGGTCTGGACACACCTTGATATTTTAAAGCTTCCATCATTTTTGTTTCGTTTAAAGAAACACAGGATATAAAAACTAAACTGCTGTGAATTGTCTAAATAAACTGCTGACTGGGTTCAAAGAAACATGGCAAATTCAAAAATATTTCAGAAAGTGTCCGCAAGAAGATCGTTTGAGAGTCGAATGCTAAAACATTTCTTAAAGGATTTTCTTGTTTCTGTATCGAAAACGTTTCTTAAATATTTCGCTCAATCTGGACGGACCTAGAGAGTGATTCATAAAGTAAAGCTGTGTACTGTGTAATACACACGAGTCAGGTTCATTATTATCTTAATTTTAATGCATTCCAATAATTATTAGCGACTTACCTTGATTACAATGTTAGGATTGAATTTAGATCACACGCAACTTAGTAAACTTGTAATTTATTTATTATGTAATTTTGTGTGTTAGCACTATGTTTAAAATAATAAAACGATTATTTTTGAGCTGATAACACTTGAGTCTATAATTTTCGCTGCCTCCACATCTTCCAGGCAGAGTCTATAAATACATATCATTTGTAAAACGGCACGTTTTTCTAAAACTGAGATATTCTAAACCTTTAGAATCTTCTCAATTCGCACAAAGACCTACACAATGTACCTCATAAATCGGCTGACTTATGTCTAACACGATACACCTTCGCATGTGCACTATATATTCGTTGAAATACAATAAAAACCAAGTAAATGTCCCTCGATAATTCAATAAACAATTACCTTCTTCTCAGCAGAGAATGCATGCATTCTTATCGATGAAAATCATCCCTTTCATAGACTTCTTGTCAGAACAATGTTCAAATCATGAACGCATGTATACGCCACACATAATCTGGAAAATAGCAAATTAAAAGGTGCAATCAATATTTTTGTGAAGAGCATAAGGATGTCCATATTATTCGAACCGAACCTAGACCTCTCGCGATCGCATGCATGCACGGCATAGACTCAGCCAGTGCTATTCACAATTGCGTACATACGAGTACATATGTAGGTATATACAAATGAGGCTCATTTAAATTGAAAAGAGGAAGCCATCGGCTCAAGCAGCGATGCACATTTACGGAATAATGATATTCTTCTAATATTTCTTAGCATATCTAATTTACCGATCGATCTGTCATGGTTTCGTTTCTTTAACTAATATTGTTACTCTCGAGTGCAATTTGCGCATTTATGTACATTATTCCTATTGAGAGGCAAATGAATGTTCTTCGTATGTTAGTGTGTGGGTTTATTTTACATGACTGCTTTACTTCACAGTTTTGTGGTGCATCGATAGATAGTTGATGTTTCCTTGCTTAGTATGTAAAGAAAGTTGCCGATGTCCTTTTTAAACATCAATTAAAAGCAGGCAACATTGATTGTACTGCATTGCTTAAAACTATACTCGTAGAATTTAATACTAACCAGGGATGCCGAAGGTACTACTAAGGGAGCATTTGTACTCCCTTCTCATAGGCTGTACTCCCGTACTCCTCTCGTCCGGAAAGATTTTGATTTGTTTGAAAAAAATAGTATTATGAGTACATATTTGTTTGTTTATTAATGGTATTATACTTTGTTAAAACACTAAGACAGTAGCTCTATTTGTGTTTAGTATTTTGTATTTTAATCCCAGAAATATATTTGGGGAAACTTATAAGCTCTGTCAAATAGTTTTATTGTATTGTATTTGATAGCAAAATAATTTGATGTAAAACAATACAAAAAAAAGTGTAACGTCTAAATAAATTGACAACTTTTTTGTTCAACCCGTTCCCGCACTATTTTTCTCTAAGAGAATCTTACCTCCACATTTAAAAATTTGTCGAGCTGCGAGATTTGGTGCAGAAAGTTCGGGAACAGACCTAATGTCATCGTTATTTCTTTGAATGAATTCATTTGTCAAAAAAAAAAAATCTTGTGAAAACTTGAATACTTCTCTCTTTTTCATCGTGTAAATGTCCTTGAAAGTGATGGGTGTAATTCCAAATCGCCTCGTAAACTCAAAAGTAGAAAAGTAAGCTGAAAAAAAAAGTTTAAACCGCAAACTACACTACAGTACTCCTCTCAGACACAAACTACTCCCCTGTTAGCTTCAAAAACAATCCCCTTCGAAATTTGAAAACGGCATCCCTGATACTAACCCTCGTACCCTTAGAACAGTACCCCTGTTACGTAGACCAAGTTTTCTGGCACAGGCGACAACTTCCAGAAAGGCTCGGAAGAGAAGTTCCATCTATTGACTTTAAGTTAATATCGTTTCATTTCATATCTGAGAAGATTGAGGTCTAATGTTAGGTTCGGTTGCGAAATACTAAGATCTATTTGCTTGTAATTTATAATTTTCGTATTTTAAACTTGATGCCAAAACCACAAAGCGTTTGCAACGAAGCAATCTCTGTTTTTGGAGACCAACAACAAGACGTTTTACCCCGTCGAGGATTCTAGAGGGGTCTTTGAAAATGTCCGTTGCATTTCTTTTGATTTCCAGAATCACTTCCTAGCCAACCTTTCTGTGACTATTGCTTGTCCTTTTAAGAGTCACTAGGCTGCATGGTGCTTAAAGAATGTCATAGTATAGAGATTTGCAAAATTAGTTATCTTTGAACGGGGTATTCCATGTGTCGTTGTTACCAAATTTGTTGCACCACAACAACATTGTGGGAGTCGGCATTTTGTAAGATTAGCTAACCAATTGGCAAGTTTTTTTTTATTCGGATGCATTCAAACTACTCTACCATGAATGCTGTATTATAGAGTGAAATGCACGTTTAATTTTATGATCAGAAATTATAACAAAAAAGGAGAACAATTTTCCTATCACCCGAAATCAAGGCTGTCTAAGCTAAACTTGGTTTAAATAAGTTTCATCTGTTATTCGGTAGACACTAAATCCAGTGGCATTACAATGACCTTTTTTTTCGGTTCGGAGTTAAATAAAAATGTGTTTGGCTCTATCTAGACTAGTGTTGCTAGTATAGATACTAAACAGTCCGCATTGATTTGCTTTCTATTTGTACACCTCCGAGTATTGGTCACAAATTTTGTTCCAGTAGAGTCGACTGCCTGATTACGAGGATCTGAAAAGGCTGAAAAGAGCATCTAACCATAATATTTAGTTTATGCAATATACGCAGCTTAAAGCTACAAAAGCAAAGTTCACATTGTACAATTTACTTGACAGACATGTCTTACGATCAAACAACGCTTAGCTTTCGAATTGAAGAACAACCTTTAGAAGCTCTATTTGTGAAAGAGAGTTCGAGCTGTGATCATGGCCAAAGGTTTAGTTGCGGTTCTTCGATAAGATATTAAAAACCGAAGAAAATCAAAAGAATAAGTGAACAAACAAATGTAATATAACCTGCGAATAAAACATATGGAAACCCGCACCGGAGACAACATTTGTTCATCGTGGGTGGCCACGGCGTAGTGGAAGTGTATTCGGTCATTGAATGAGAGGTTTGGTGATCAATTCCCGACCAAGTCCATTCAATGTTCACAGTATTAAAAATTAAATAATTCGCTCAGAAAGCACTTCGTGTATTTCAACGTGAACGCGAAAAAAATACTGTGAATTCAAACGAATGCAAAAATCACACACAACTCTCTCCCCAATCGAATTGGATACCACCCATGGAGAATAAACATTGAAACCTAATATCACCTGAGTTTTAAATACCACTACGCTAACTCTTTCCTATCCCTTCTTCTCTCTTCCAAAATTAACTAACGCCCATGCCCTGTTAAACAGTAAAAGGGTATTCATATCCCCTTTGGCAAGTGCAGATTATAAAAAAAAAAAAAAAAAAAAAAAAAACCAAATAAAAATTTGGACGAAGAGCATTCACATTGAAGGACAAGCTGAAGGAAAAAAAAGACAAATTAGAGTAGAGTAGGTAAAATGTTTTGCACAAAGTCTAAATAGTTGTATTTAGACAAATATATCGTACATACATATCGTCAAATATGTTTTATTTAAAATTTTCCGAAAACATAATCTTGCGCAAGACTTCTGCAGATTTGTTAACCGGGGTATTGTCTATTTATTTTCGTGACAAACGGCGTCTTGTCAAATTGTACCACCTAAATCCCATGTTGTTGACAAAAAATGCCTTCTGGTGAAAAATTCACTTGATTGTCTGTTTATCAAAGTTAACTTAAATGGCTTTTGATTCAGTCTCAACTTAATCCTTAAACCAATTTACTGGTCCGTCAAAAGTCGAAAACGTTGCAAAAGTTAGTTCTGTTACTTGAGAGTAAACATTTGACTGTTTAATAACCGTTACACGCAATGCCTTAAGGCAACGTCTGCAGGTGTACAGAGAGGGAGTTCAATGTAGTTTTTTTTTTTTAAATTTAAAAAGGAACTAAGGAAAGCTTATAGGTCCGACACAATGTCTGTCTATTCACCTGTCCAACAGTCTGTCAGGGACTTGTAATTTTTGAACAGTTCAATGTAGAGTGATGAAACTTTCAGTATATACATACATATATGAAAAGGGTGAGCCATCCAGCGATTTTTTTAAATCATTATTTTGACACTGACAGCTGTTTCCCGCTTGATATCTTGACAGAAGGTCAGTTTCATACCTCCGTAGAACGAAATAAGTCGCCGTCCGTAGACTTTTGTAGACTTTTATGGAACACTGTGTACACACACTAGCTGAAAAAAGATTTACCTCAGTTTGTTCGTAGCTTAGTATTTATTTATATATTAGTTGTTAAGCTGCCTTGAACCTTTTAAGTTTCTGAACGCTCAAAACAGATCCGCCCTTAATCCTTAATTCAACAAACTTAAAGGCACAATCACAAAGGTATGTTGCATTGTTATTTCACAAAATTTTTGTAAAGCAACTCATTAGCATAAACTGTGAACTTTTGGAATAAAGTTGCGCCAATACATGTACATCCGGAGCATCCAAAACGTTTCTCTATAGGTACAAACTGTTTGGTTGAAATTTCAAAGATGAAGTGTAGGAAGGTGTTCATGCATTTGGTTCTTAAGTTTTTTCCTATTCTTTCTTCTCTCGTAGTTAACTCAGTAAATGACAAAACGCAGAGAGTGATATTCGAGAAATGAGGAAAAAAGAATAAAAATAAAATTGATCCTTGCCTCTGAAGATCGCACAAAAATTTCGCAAGACATCGAGGAGACTTTGGGAAAAATAAAAAAATAAAAAAAAAATAACGAAACAAAAAATAAATATCGCGCACACAAGTTGGCGTTCTGCGCATACTTGATGTGGATGCAATGTCCATCTGGCTAAAGCAACTGCTGCAACCACCACCGCCCATGCTATTTGTTCCATCAAGGTACGAGTACCAAAGTTAAACGCATACTATCCATACAAGCGAATATGAAGACAAGGAGGATGCGCTGTGCACCACAAGGCCCTCTCTGGTTTGTTCTGCTGGTCTGCTGGTCCGCTGGTGGAATTCCTTTTTCGCTACTCAAAATATGGCATAGGTATCCATTGCATGGTACCGTGTTCGCTGTAACGCCTGTCCAATGACCACGCAAAGTCAATAATTCGGTTTTTTAGCTTTTGTCTTTGTCATATTTCATTTTTTCACATGCGTTCCGGCGATTCCTGTGAATCGCCTCTGAGCGCGCGCGAACTTTATGGGTAACTCCCTCGCGCGCTACTCGCCACAGGGTGTTGCGTACCTCAACACCCAACAGCTGTCTACGGTACGGTTTTGTTCGATGAACACACCCTGTCGCAGTGAGACCAACCACTTGGCTGGAAGTCACGACTTTTTCAAAAGGTATGCGCGCTCATAATGTGTGTTGTGGTGGTGGTTCCTCCAATTTAGGACCGCAGCGAGGCCCTGCAATTCCGATTAATAGAATTTTAATGATTTTCATTCTTTATGGCTGGCAGAGTGAACAGGAACACAGGTTGTGTCTTGTGACAATTCCGAATTCAGATTCCTCACTGTAACACGGAACATCGTCGTGGACCATTGTTAGGTTGGTCTGCGCACCTCCACTGCACAGACGCGGCCGAAGTTGTCATAAAACTCTCATAGCACGAGATTGCAGCTTAGCAGCCCAGCACAGAACAGCACAGCACACACATAATGCTCGACAAAGAACAAATGACTGTTGAACACTATCTGTCGTGTTAATCGCGAATTTCAAATGAATTGCTGCATGAGTCTCTGTGGTGGTGATGGTGGAGTTGTTGGTCCTGCCACAGACTCTCACCTGAGATATACATAGAATAGAATAGGTCTGTGCTATTGCACGTGCGATTCAATGCTCGCGAGAGCCGTTTATCTGCGCAGCACCCATCGATGACTATTTGGTGAGATCGTTTGGCATAATAGGAGTTCCATATGGACTGCGAGAATCTCGCCAGCTAATCTGTGATAGCTTGTTGATTTCTTCTTGGCGTTTTCTTCGTTTTCTTGTGAATTTTTCTTTCGTGGTCCTTTTGTAATTCCTGGGATTCAAGTGTTCGACGGACCCCAAGCAGTCTGCTAAGGTTCGCGTCTCCTTCGGATACTCTGCTCCTCTGAGTGGGTACCTCCTTCGCTGGTGTGTTGGTTAGATAGATTCATAATCCCGCAGTGCGGCAAGATGTACATGTATGTATGCATGCAAACTTTATTGGAAACGTGGCCTCCGCGCAGTCGCAACCAACCGAATGATATTAAGGAATGGAATGGCACTTGAAGTTTATCGCGTTCCGGGCACATGTTTTCAGATTTTTCGCTCGCGACTTGTAAACAAGTTTGAAAGAGTGAAAATTTATTGAGCTAAGGGCTGGCATAACTCATAGAGTTCCTATTCAGGACACCGGGTTAGCAGGTCGGGAGTTTCTTTGTTTTGTGACTTTTCGCACGCGGCATATTACTGTTTGTTTCTTGTATGAACGTATCTATATGGACCTATGGATTGTATATGTATATGCATAACTCTTTTTCTTTCCAGTCAAGGTGTGAGAATTTATTGTTTTCTGACGCTTGGCGAGATGGGGGAATACCTGAGGACAGTCATCATTCCGCAGTCGATTTAAGATTGATGTGAGCGGGGTAATGTGTAAGAATTTGGAATTTATGGCTGCCAGAATGGAGAGGGTTTTAAAATGTGTAGCTTGCATGACCATGAGTAAGTATACGCATGCTCTGAGATGAATTGCTACCAGCGAATGCTGAATAGATTCGATATACATATTATTTGTTTTTGAAAATGGCAATCAAGGACCCCCATTTGTGCAACAAGCAGTCATTGTCTGACCCAAAATTGAATTTTATTAAATATCAGAAGCAGTACTCTCTCAGGGTTGGGTGGATAAGGATATTATTGGAGAAGGTAGGTAGAAATAAGTTCCATTTTTTCTAAATTCCTTTGGTAGGCGTTAAAGGTACATACGTCTTTCTGCTATTAAGACAACCCGTCTGGATTTTCAGTTGCCTTGTTGGAACGGAATTGCCTAAATTGTCAAAAGACTCTAAATTTCTGTATAGATACGGGTGAGACGTCAAGCTCAAGTCTACAGACGTTTTTAACTAGAATGCTAAGTAGTATGATGGGATGACTTAAGGGATCTACATTTGTATGTATACCTCGTGGTTCTTGTGAAAGATAAAATTCACCGATAGTCTTTCTGAACTCGATTCTGGCAAGGTTTCCGGAGACCCCAGTCAGCATACATAATCTCCATACGCAGGATGCGGTCCTCTTTCAAATACTCTAGGTAAACTGATTTAGAATGACAGAGATGGTGAGTGACGTATTACAAATGTTTTGAACTGACATGAAGTGGCGATCCCCAGTTTCCTGGTGAAATTCAAATCGGCAGCGATCCAGGAATGCAGGCTTAGAGGTAGATTGGAATGCTTACTGATTACAGGAAAACAAGTTAATTCGATTGTCGAAAAGAGCTCTTGGTGAGACCAGTAGTTTGGTTAATGTTATCGAAAGAGGCAAACCAATTATAGCAGAATCACTTAATTAGGTAATCAGATAGTACTTTTTCCGAAACTAAATCTTGTGTTGAAGACTCATGATATATGTAACCAGCGGCCTATACCACAAAACTACAAGTGCTACAAGTACAAGTGAAATTTGACAACTGTAAAAACAACACACACAATTTCAAGAGTTGTCAAATTTCACTTGTACTTGTAGTGTAGCACTTGTTGTTTTGTGGTATAGGCCCCAGATAACGACAAGGTCAATATTTCACTTAGACTTGGGCCCTTTGTGCTCACCGCATTGGGAGCATGGGGAGTATAAGCTGCATTATGTCGTATAGTATTCGGAAGGACATTTTTTACGCCTGGCAAATTATAATATCTACATAGCCGATAGATTCCGATATTTTTAAGGTATTTCAATTCTGATATCTGATTTCGCTGGGAATTTTAGTATCTCAGGCTTTAACCTCGCTGTAGCAAGAGGTTAGAGGACTTCACATTTAACACAGAGTCTTATTTCAAATAGCCCAAATCTGCAAAAATGCAGACTTCTATGGCCTTTAATAAGTCCCATCATCAGTCTCAGTAGATTCAGTTTCAGACATGGGGATTTCAATAGCTTTTATTGCTGCTTTGCTGTCCGAGCAGATATCGATTTGCTTATAGATAGGCCAGTGTCTCGATTGCCGTCAGTATGGCAAAAATTTCTGCTTTGGAAAAGCATTACAAATGGATCTAGATGATTCGCAAGTTCAATCGGTGAGTTACCATAGAAAATGTCACACTTGATTCTCCTGAAATATTAGAGCAGTCTGCGTCTCTTGTAGTGAAAACTGTTTCGAACTCAGTCATTGGTAAAGATGTGTGATTTTTCAACATCATCACTTGGACAGGGATCTGAGCAGAAAGGCCGGTGATTCTTTTCCCTTCTGGGTAAACTGGTTGTATGTTTAAAATTGCTTCCATGGCCACGGATGATATTGATGGTATCTATAGACTCAGCGCTATAAGTACAATTTGCACATAGAACAGTGTCCGAGGAAGAAGCATGCATAGAAGCTGGCATGGTGCTCATCGTTATCCTGCTTGACGAAATGAAACAAGTCTAAAAGAGGGACTTCACCACTTGACAGCACGGAGAAGTTATTAAGCTAGTAGAAAGAACGATGTCAAAGCTGGACATACAAACTCACACCGAAAATAGAAATTCTCATCATCATAGCTGTATAAGTTTTTAAGCTAGCAGACTCGAAGAAGAGAAATAAGGCTCCTATATTGGATGAAAGGACAAATTTGGAAAGAAGGAAAATTTTCCCAAAGGCTTCAAGCCCACAGAGCGTCCATCATCATATAGATCACTGTACATGCCAAACACAGTAGGAACTGTGCCATTTAGAAAGAAATGAACCACTGACCCATAGCACGCGAAGCCACATCAATCAGAAACCAAATAGGAAAGAGGAACAAAGCAGCACTGAATGCCTTCAACTCTGCCAACAGGAGGGGAATTATGAGATCGCTGGGGGACATGCGTGTGCCAAAATTTCTGCTGCGAATAATTGCGGCCTATTTTGAAGATAACACCCGCCTTACAACCTAACAAAGAGACAGGATGCCTTACTAAGTCATGCCTTGTGGGGATATTCCGTAGGCGGACAACAGCACAGAGTTTGGGGGTTGTGGTTTAGCTCCTTAATAATCAGAAGCATTGAGTGAGGTAAAACTTCGTAACACGCGCTAAGAGTATCCATGAAGAGTCATTCGTCTGCAGCGCATCACAAAAAAAGGTATGAATGGTCCTTAAAGGATCGAAATAGCTCCTGTTGTGCGTGGTATACACTTCAGCACATACAGAGGAGAACTACAGTTCTATGCAGTATCCGAAGAGCATTTTTGGAAGTAAAGGGCTGTGTTCAAATGATTTTTCAGGACTCTTGTACAGCGCTGGAAATAGATTTGGTATATACTATTCTAGACCTCTTTTTCGATGCCAATCGGGTTTAAAAGTGCTTGCATGACAACATGATTTGATTGCTCTCTTGACTGCTGTTGCATATAATGTTCACTAAAAGACTAAGCATCACCAATTATAAGTCGCACTGCCTCCACTCATCTCAGTCATTTTGTGTCAACTGAAGCACAATGTATCACAAAATTGTATGTTTCTCGAAGATAAGGTATACTAAGCCTCTCTTTTTTATTATTGAATTATCGTTCCGTAGCCAATTCAATTTCAAGACTTAATGTCCAAATTGGTCACCTTCGAAAGCCCATTAAATGTGTCGTCCTCTGTCCAGTGATCTGCACCCTTTTTTCTGTTGGAATGCGTGTGTGTTTATATCCAACATTAATGTGTTCGATTTATTTTTATTTGGCTTTTAAAATCACAAATCCATAGGATTTCGTGAGTCCACTTATTTCACACTAGATTTGACAATTACGATCAAAGACGTTCGGGCACCTTATCCAGTGTGGATACGATGCCTTTTTATTTCATTCCTTCGAGTTCATAAGCAAATCTTTATTGTCTGATACACGAGCGGCACCAACAAAATAAAGCAAAACTACCCCCAATACAGAGGAGGAGAAACAGTTCAACCGGATGAATTGTCATTCTAAACTTCGCACTATCTCTACTTGTGCTAGTTGCAGTCGATTTATCCTCAAATCAAGTCCTGGAAAGGGTTGAATTTGCCAGAAGAACGAGTTTATGGCCACTTGCTTTGCGCTGGCCAAGTCCAAGTTGGATGATATTTTATTGAACTGGATTAAGGAGATTTATAAAATGGAATGTCCACTCTATTTTTTTTTTTTTTTTTTTTTGCGTTCAAAGATACGCCATGAAGATGAAGGGTTTCCAATAAATCTAACCCCTGTCCAGTGGAGAGAAATTTATAAAACTGTATCCTTAATTGAATTCGCACCCTCGCTCGGGGAGGATAATAAGTGAAGCCGTTTACAACCTTCGGATGTGCCTACTCAAGTGTGCCGCGCGCGTATTGCAATCGACAGATAGCAATGTAGTGATCATCAAATCGAATGAGTTTTTCTCAATCGTAGGAAACTCACGTTACTGATATGAGATAGCTAACCTCCGTGACACGTCGGCAAAGGTGCATCCCCGAATGAGGATAATGATGGTTTTTATTATGACATTCGATTCGAGTCTGCCTAATTTCACTTCTTCTTTTGTAGCGGTTACGATTGTTTTTTGTTTATGAAGAAGTTCAGGAATTATTTGTAACTGACACGTTGTGGGGTGCCGCCAGTGCTCACCTGCCATTGACCGTGCGCCATGATTGCCACCGGCGCGCCACCTAATGCAAGGTGCGAGTCCAGGATCGGGAAGATCCTCTTACAAAAGAAACTTGTACGATTATCGTTCAAGGGAGGTAGTTGTGGATTAAGGTTTTTCATCACAAATTTTTGTTTTTTTTTTTGTTCGATTCGACAAGTATCTTTTAGAGAGTTCGCAGGTGTTACAACTACACGAGGTAAGGACATTTTAAATGTGTAGAGTGCAGTTTAAATCGGTAATTGATGAATGGATGAGTTTTGATAGTTTCCTACTAATAGGTTTGTTGGTAGGTAGTACATTTAATCGTGAAGAACAGTTAGTTGAACTTTGTCGATACGCAATACATATGTAAAAACGGCCAACCATAATTGAAGTATTGTCATTTGAATACACATACCTATCTAATTTGTTTACGCGCGCTCATAATGACTTTTCGCTCAGTTTCGTCGAGTTTTCGTTCACTCAATACGGAGAGTGGTTACATCGTGGAACAACAAGTTCTGTAGAGCTAGACGATATGACATACGGTCAGAATTTTCGCTCGATTATGACATTAGCTATTGCACGCTTAATGCTTCTGATAATGCCACTATGATTGGAATTGCAACTCTGCTAGAAGATACAGAGTAGATGCTAGGAAGAGCTGAGGAAACTTAAAGTTGACCAGTATTTGGGGGTCAGCAAGGTAAGATCCTGAGGCTCTAAAAAATAAAAAACACAATAAAGAACACTGTCAGCAGATAGCAGACACTAATGCTAACTTCATGACCAAGAAGCAACTTCATATGCTGGTAACCTTTGCAGTGACCGGTGAATTTGTAATTTTGCACTAAGGAAATCCTGAAAAGAGTAACGAATATCAAGTCAAAACTCACCACCTATTCAACGACGTTAAGGCCCCTTCTGATTGGATTTATCCTCTCAAGCTCCAGGGGATCCAGGGGATCGAATACCCAATGAAGAGTATCAGAAACATCTTGGTCTTGAAGTGAAAAGAAGGAGTACAAGAACAATTACCTGTCCAAAACCTTAACCTTGGGCTACACTAGCTCGGCAACGTACTGAGGGATCACTTAGCAGTAGTTAGTAGTTTAAATTGGACAGTTGTTATCAGAATGTGATCTTGTTGTTGCAGTGAAATTACTTCACGAGAATTTCCTACACCAAATGGGAAATTTTGGAACATGAAACATGTAATATCCCACTGGAAGTGTGAAATGGATGTTCAACGTCTCGCGCTACAGGATTTCACCTTTTTTCCTTAAAGATTAAAAAAAAAAATTCCTTAAAGATTAGCCTACAGAAATTGAAAAATTATTTTCCCAAATATGATTGAAGGTTAGCTCGCCCTGAACTTGCAATCTTTGAGGCCCGGTAACGTGTGTAAACCCTTTGTTGTCGATGTCTGCCTTGAAGTTCATGCCATTGCTATAACCATGACTCTCCTCTGACTCATAACTTAATTCTTTTTAACTTATTTGCACAGTCCCTGATTTCTGTCTGTCCCGTGAGTCTTAGCAAAATATTTTTGCATTCGATCCATTGTACCTTTCTGTTTGGTGTTTTCTTAAAAGCTGTTCCGAAATGGTTTCCGTGTTAGTGATTACTTTATTTTTGATGCATCAATTTCAAGTCTGCTACCAGTTCATTTGACTGGCAAATAATGAAACCTCTATGGATTGTTGGTGTTAACAACAGCACTATTCTGGAGCTCATGTAGAGCAGCGGTGGTCATATTGACACTGACCTACATCGAACCACCTTATTTCCCTTACTGTTAAAAAGTCCAGGAAATATGGTGTGACGTTTGGTTTAGTTCAAGCGATCTGGTGCTCTGATGGCGTCAATTTAAGAGAGTCTCAATATCCTAGAAACAGATCATAGTCTATTTTTTTGATTTCTTATCTGAGCCTTTATGCTGTTGATACAAATCGTCCTCGGTAACATAAAATCCTAATCCACTGTAGACAGTCCATCACTTGTAATTTTGGCCAGCATCTACAAGTAACATAGTGGCTACAACAGGAAATAGAACAGCTGCATAATCTTCTACCATTAAGCACGAAAATTCCACTGTTTGGTGCATATTTTGGGTCAGTGGAGCCATTGGATCGTACTTTTTTGAAAAGGGGCAAGCGTTACCATGAGATGATAATTGCATTTTTCTTAGCCCAAATTGGAGTGTATGAACTCAAATGAGAAATCGTTTCAAGAGGACGACGCATTCTCCACAAATAATATGAAACATTTGACTTTTTGTGGACAAAGTTTTCTAAACATTCAACTTTCCGTCGTTTACTTCTTGTCATTTGACGGCGGTGAAGCTTTTATTTTTGGGAATTTGTGAGGTCGAAAAGCCATGGCAATATTGCTCAAGCAATGAAAGAAATTCGTCCCGTCATTGGTGTAATAGAGCACAGAAGCTGTGAATAAGTGATTGGAAATAGAGCCAAAAAGCTATTATTATTTGTATAGGATTTTCTGCACTGCAACCTAGAGGTCCACTGTGCCCCTTACTAACCTTGGAGAGGTTGTACCCTCGTGTCAGAGTACCCCTCCGCCTATAATTGCTATGAAATTGTGTTTGACGGTTATGTGCTCTTGCTTAGCCGAGGTGAAAATAATTCCCTTTAGAGTTCTCTCACTCTCCAGACCAGCTTCTTTTAAGAATCTGAGAATGAGAACTGGGTCCTTTGTTGGCATATTCACTGCAGATATTTGGTGTATGCCTAAATATTTCAATCTCTTGTACGTCAATGCCCAAACACGACTTTAAGAGATGCAGAATCTGCAAAAGGCCTTCATTTTTTGTACCTAGTTTCCGTAGAAGCTCCTTGTGTGTTTTTTCCACAGTAGTTTACCATCTAAGTATAACCCCAGATAGCTTCATGAGAAGTGTCATCAAATGTCCCTTCGATATCAACGAAGGCGCAGATTACTATCTCTCTTGGTTCAAGAGCTCTTTCGATTGCTTCCGTCAGAACTTTTTAAAGAACTAACTCGTTAAATAGGCGGTAGCCGTTGAAAGACCCATTCAAAAAGTACCTACCAAAATTGCTGCAAGAAGTGACTAGAACTGATTTTGATTTGATATCCCAAACAGCGAATTATAAACGCAATGATTTCTTCAAGGTGTCACTTAAATATGAATCTCTCTTATGTTACCGTTTGGCCAGCATTTAAAGAAATTCACAATTTCAATCGAGAAAGTCCTTGAAATCAGATTGCAATGTTAGAAAGCAAATACCCACAGCTCAGTGCAATGAAGCGCAATGTCACTTTTGAATTGAAATCAAAGGAAAAAAATAAATATTGCAGAGAATGGAAAAAAGAAAATTCGAATAAAACACAAACGAAAGATTATTCAAGTAGAATGGATACTTCCGCTCGCAGGGATGAATCCGACATGAAGCAATCGCACACAAAATGCCACAACAAAAGGCAATAATTCAAGCGACCGCAATCGTCGCCGCATTGAATGTGTGACGGTTTGCCAATATATCACGGTCAGGCTTAGATCGAAATGCAATTCATTAATCCGGCTAATCTGGTTACCTTCGGATTATATTGAACAAATATTAAAGAAATAGAAAATCATTTGCCATCAAGTCAAAAAAACCAATTGAGTCTGTGCGCACTTATGTAGTTTATGAGGAAATTTCGGTTCGTAGTATGTGTGCGTGAAGGAGAAAAGGAGGAGGGCGAAAGATAGATTTGTATTTAGCGGCTACAAATCACTATTGCTGGGATATGTAGTTTTATCTTAACCAGAGATCGAGTACGATGATTTCGCTCACGAATTGTTGCACCTTTGCACCTTTGGGGTGGAACATAAGGGGAAGTGTTTCAAAGCCGGGGTCCGGAACATATTGGCATTCGCAGAAAGTTCTTCCTAAGTTGGCAGCGGAGGAAGCAGAAGAGGCTCATTTTCTGTTTACTTTAGTTTGAATGGTAAACGACTAACAAAGTAATATTTCCCGATAGTTATTGGTGCGGTTAACCGAGAAAGAATCAATGCAGCCAAAAAACTTTTCATTTCAGTTAGGTTAGGTTAAGTAGATTGGTGCCATCTGACAAGAAACTCACTGTTCAAATCGGGTCCATTCTGCTCAATCATTTAACCCTGGAAACGCTGTAAGAGAAAGCCCACTATTAGAGCCCCCCATCAGATAGTGATATGAGTCTCAGGAGGTCCAACAGCTCAACGTTGCTGGAATCCTCCAACTCCGAAAAGAAATGACTACCAAGAGTTCTCATTCCTCTGAAGGAGAGTGAAGGACAATAACCCAGCAAGTGACGAACAGATTCGAATTCTTCTTCGTCCCTGCAACTTCTACAGTTGTCATTGTACTTCGCGCCGCTTGAAGGCCAATGGCACAATGGCCTGTGCGCATGTCTCCAGATGAACCGATAAACTGTTTACTCGACCGTGGAACGCATCTTCTATCTTCTTCCGTAGAAACTGATTGGGGCTACTATTATTAAAAGGAAGGGTCCACGATAGTTGCAGCATCCTAGCAGGAAGGATCGTAGCGAACTCATCAGCCTTTTCGTTTTCTTCGAAACCGCTCTTGATATCTCGTTTAGGAGTATTTGCAGATTCTCATAAGCATCGACCTAATTACAGCAGAGTCCATAACCTTAATGGCTGCCTAATGGCTGTGTCTTCCGTCGTCTTTCCAAAACAAATAAATAGAGGGCCAATGCTTAGCTTTTCACAACTGTATGTGTTGTGGATCTACAGTTTTATGCCGTATCCGAAGGGCAGAGGGTTTTTAGAGAAGCTCTCTCAGGACATTGATACTCTTGGATGACGCTCGCAACAGGTGGGGCCATGAAAAAACGTTGATGGTATTTTACTAGTTTCGAACTTGGAACCCCTTGGGGAGCAGTCCAGCGCACCAACCACTGAGTCACGGTACTAAGCCTATTCTAAACGAGTGGTTTTACCTTAGGTCATCACAATGAACTCTTGCTCCCGTACCTGTCATCTTAGACAGTTGCAGTTGTGTTATATTGTGATATTCCTACCGGAACATGCTGCTTCAGATATCAAAAGAAAAATTGATGATGACCTTTAACTACCGTCCATGATTCCTCTTATGTCCTGTATACAATTGTGGGTCCAAGTGCTTCTACAACGTCTTCGTGCCATGCGTCGTGTGCGGTTTCTGGAAATGTACTAAGCTCTCCGCTACTCCGCCATCCTGAGTTCCTGAGTAAGCGGGTTCCATTGGATCGCATGGTTTGCATGGATTTATACGCAATGCTGGTAGATAATGTTATCTGCCCTTACTATGGCTATAAGAACCTTCTGTACGTATACGAATAGCTGTGAGAAACCTTGGTCCTTTATCTAAGGCTTATGGCCTCATATTGTAAATTTTTTTGTCAAAGGCCAGAGAAGTATTCCTTATGGTATTGATCACAAAACACCGATGCAAAAATATAGCACACAATCCGCTCATAGTTCTCAGTTTATGGGAAGATAGTACCTACCTACAAATTTTTGTGCTAAAAAACCAAGCACGCAAATAGCTCTAAGGGCAAAAAGGGATACAAAGTACAAACGTGCAATTTTATTGTCTTAAGAATAAATTAACAAGAACAACTTGCGAATGGACTATAAAAAATGTAAAATGCAAGCCTCAGTCAAAACAAACGCACATCTGCTTTTACCGAAAGACCGAATTACCATTTGAAGGAGTAGGTACAACTTTGTGTGTAACTCGAGAGCATTTAACCTGTTTTAGCCTACATTTCTACTGACCGCTAAGTCGCGGTTTTAACACTACACCAGCGCAGCGCAGCGGCGCTGACCAGACCACTGAAACAGTAGCTATGCAACATGAAACGAAATTGTAAAATGTAAATGCAGTCCTCGAGTACACCCCCAAAAAAAAATAAAACAAAACCAAAAAAAAAGAATATGTTATTTGTGTGTGTAGGACCCTAAGTAGAGTTGCTCGCATTTTTATTTTATTGAGGTCGAAGGACCCACAAAACCTTTGGTGGTCACTACCTATAGCAGAGTGTGTTTTTTATTTTCTTGTAAGTTGCTCCGTGGAAACATTCGCACCTGCCCTCACATGTCTCCCACAATATTATTATGTATTATCATTGAAATTTTCTTCCAAATCGAGGTTCGAGGGGAAGTCGAGTTCTTTTAGTGGATATTCCAGTTCGAAGGCCGTCTGATTAATATGTATACGCAATGATATACATACGTGTGGCTGTACAAAAAGCAACGGTTTTATCTGATTATAATGTCTAATGGCGTTTTAATTAGTTTTAACGTTTTCGTAATCGAAAACAAATATTTCTGGGGTAAAAAGTCAGTGATATGCAATTTAATATGAATTTTTGAAAAATGTTTACATGAATTAATAAGCAGTACTATTATGCAAATTGGCCTTGGTACGCGCATAGGAATTATTGAATCCACACTCATACACACACAAAGTATGCAGCACTTTTTAAGACCTAACCATAATTGAATAACGGTTCTGTGCGCTGCCATGCCACGTAGTATTGCGAAAACATATAATTTTTATGCTGCACCCATTCAGGCCTTTCGCTCAGTTTCGTCGAGTTTTCGTTCATTTTTGGATCCATACGCAAAGAAAGTTTTCATTTGCAGACTCCGTAGAGAAGACTCATCGTGTGAGAGCTAGGACTTGCATAGCTCTAGTGTGACGGGCAAATACCGGGCAAATAGCAGCGTGGGTATTTACACACTGATGGTATTTACCCGGTATTCGCCCGTCACTACATATCGCCTACACCCATATCGCCCTCCCCAACCTTTGTCCAGTTGCTCTGCTTCCTCCTCGACTGTGCTCCTAGGACCGTCGCGTATCGTACAGTCCTGGCTGCAGTTGCATCGCGCGGTTAACTATGTAACTGTCACCCTTTCTAAATGTGGAACCTATCAACTGCCAATTTCTTCGTCATATAGCTGTCCCCGATCTCCAATAAAGCTGTTCTTTTAAGATAAGGTTTGGCCAGAAAATCCTTAAGATGTTGCATAGGCATCTATTAACAAACATTTTCAGCTTCCTCGTGATAATTGATGTCACTTGCTAGGTACCATAGCCATACATCAGCTCTGATTCATCTTTGGAACGGATTCCACCAAACTGTGGATAGCATCCCAAGCTTCCAAACGCAGTCTTTGCTTTGCCTCCTTAGTTGCTATATTCAGTTCGGTTCCGCCATCCGCTGAGATTAAGACAATACTCCCAAGGTATATAGGACACTCTTTACAACAAATAACCTACTATTAAACCATTTCGAGGGATCTTCTCCTTAGCCTAAAAATTTTACACTGGTAAGCGAGAATGTGTTAGTGATTTTCCCTGTTCGTGATTTTCACCGATAGTGCTGTTCACTAACACATTGTCGTTCAATAGTGTAAAAGCTTTTAGATCTTCTCCCTTACCTCCGAAGTGGACTATCTAATAGTAGGTTATTTGTGCTCTTTACTCTCTCAATCGTTTGTCCAGCAATGCATATATGAGTTCATGAGTTCGTTATCGGTTCTAGGCTGATCATTTTGTTTTTGGCGAGTTAAATTTCAGCCCAACGACCGCGACGTCTCCTTCCCATTCCACATTTCGTGAAGGTCCACTATTCTGTGGGACATAGGCACACATCTTCGGTGTAGTCGAGGTTTTTGAATTCGGTTGTAAGAGTCCTATTTAACACCCTGTTTACCCTATGATAATCTACAGGGTGTTTTTTGATCGACATAGGAGGATCGAGAGTGGAAACTCTCATGAGCGGAGTCGAGTGCGTCTTTCAGGTGTCCTTTTATTCGTCTCAGGATAATCTAGCTTTATCTTGGGAGCAGTAGCTCAGTCGATAAGTTCCTACCGTGTTTTTGGTTTTCAGTGCTTTGATCGCGGTAACGAACTCATCCTTACTAGGGGTTATTGAGTGAATGCGTGCATTTCTTTCCACGAACAGCTTAGTCTGCTTTGGGTGTAGGTACCTTGGCCATGTGCATATGTATATGTGTAAATAAGTTTTCTTAAATACTCTTCTTCCAACACTAACTTGGTGATATTGTATTTTGAGCTATCTATCTGGCCTAAGGCTGCTTTCAGCGCTACAATAATATAAACCCTATTTGTTAGCATTTATACATCTCAAATATACGATCCGCAGCTTCCACGCAACCATCTAACTCTATTTATAGAAAAATTTGAATTTAAAGTCGAGTCTCAAAAATATCTTCCTATTTTACTTCACTTGATGTGCCACAAAAACAGGGGTACAGTTCATTTCAAACAATCAGTCTTAAGGTCGAAACAAAATGAACTTAGCTGATCTTATGTTAGTTTGAGAGAATGTTCCATTATACACAAATAGTACTACATGGCCATGCTGGGATTATACTTTGTTTCGTAGAGTTTCGTTACTTATGGAAAATGTAGATTCAGTACGAAAATTTGCCAAGTGACACAAACAAAAAGGAAAATAAGCTAAGGCAAGAAAATTTAGTAGTAACTACAATTTTATAAATATTTTAACTCATGATGATGCAAACAAATACATGGCTAATCATTCATTCAACTTATTAGTGTTCCGAGTTTAAAAGGAAAAACAGAACACTTATGGGCTTGATACTTTGCTTCCATCATGCAACATTTCAAATTCTAGGAGATTTTGCTACGGCTAATATATTTATGAAAATTCCTGTATCTTATATGGTTTCTAAGAAAATTTATTAAAATGAGGTATTTAGTCACACCACTGTATATCGTCCTATTCCCATTTGATTGGCTAAATTTGTACAAAGTCGACAAATAGTCCTCGAGTTATAGATTTTTGAGAATTTAAATTTCTTTTACCTTATTCTTTTCTCTTGCTGCTATTTTATTCAATTTCGATTTAAAAAAAATAATAATAAATATATAATAATGCATATTATAATGCACGACTGAATCGTACACATTTCATCCTATATGCTATTGAAAAATAAATTAGTTTTATAATATTTTTTTCTTTTTTAATTTTTTCAAATTTGTTTTTATTTAAATTTTTATAACTTTTAATGTCATATTATGTCGCAGGTTAAATATTGCTCGTGTTTTAATTTTCATAGAAATCCATGAAGTGTGCATTTGCGAATAGTATTTTTATTAAACCCACTTAACAAGTTAAGTAGCTATCATTATATGCATTTTTAGCCAAAAATGTGGTACGTAATTTTATAGTATTTTCCTATTCTAATTTAGGGCTGGACTCGGCTAAGTTAATAGTTGATTGTCGTTTTTGATTATCAACAATTCTTTGCTCTGCGTAAAGCAATCAATAAAAAATTAAAAATAAATTTTTATTTCTTATTGGCAGCAGTTAGAGTTTTAAACGCCACTTCCTTGCCGACGCTGTCATTCCGAGCAGCTGATACAATTAAAATCTAAGTTTTTCTTTCAATGTTAAAAATGTAAAGTAGGAAAAACACGATACAATTGTTGTTGCATTAGGTTGTGCCGATATCGGCCCAACTTTAGTATGCAGCTCATACATTATAGAATCTGCGTACGATATCGGTACAACGGTCAGTTGTGTGGAAACACACGATGCAAATTGTCGTATACAACATCAAATCTGTCCAACTGTTGGTTGGTACAACGATTACATCGTGTACTACGTACTTAAGTGCATTTGAAATGTACTAATACATATGTTCACAAATTACAAACAATTTGTTTCTTTTCGTAAATATTGACTGCATTTTATTAATGACTACAGCAGTAATTTCAGCCATCCTACTTTGACAACCAAGTCAGCCCCAACTTGTCTTTGATAGCCACCAGCCCTAGAAGATTTAAAGTTGAATCAAATTGAAGAATGGGTAGAACATGCGTTGACCTTATTCCACTTGGTAAATCAACCAGTCTTAGAACAAACACAAACACTTCTTTGGTAAGCAAAAGTTTTTCAAAAATCTAAAATACACAATAATTAATGCTACCAATCAGTATTTATAAATATGCATTCTTACATCGGCCTTGGAAGTAAATGGACAATGAAGAAAACATTGCACTTAACAATGAAATAAAGTAAACTAACTTTAATCAAAATCGTTGAAACCATTTTCGAGAAAATCCCCTTTTTAAAAAAAAAAAATGACCCTACGTAAAGTACTATTCATAATAAGACTAACAAATTAACTCAACTTCCTTGTTCGAAAGTAGTTTCTTTGGAAATAAGATACCAATTTACCAAAATATATCAACCAAATCTATCTCCAAAGGTATAATAAATTGTCCAAGGAAAGCTTCAAGACTAAAAGTGCACCCAAGAATAAGTGGATTCGATTAACCGGAATGCAAAGTATTCATGCCAAACAGCTGGAGTTCTTGTATAAAAAATGCTTGTTCAAAAAATTCCGCAATTAATGCGAGAATATAAAGTCTGGTCTATGGGATAAAAAATGATTCGGTTACCCAAAAGAATAGGTTGGCGATGAATTCGGGTTTGATAAATAGCAATTAGAAATGGAGCACATTCGAAAGAAGGTGCTTTCTAACATTCCCCTTTCACTCGTTTAGTTATACAGACTGACGAACAGATTCAGGAAACCTACTTTTTTGTAAGTAGGTATAGAATCTCGGCACGGGGCATAAGAAATATGTAGGTACATTAAGTTTTATTCATACAGGGTGGCGCAAAATCAATCACCCTATCGGTCGATGTTATAGTTTTTGCAAATGGTGTTGTGCAAATGTTTATCAATACTGGCGGAAGCCACTCGACGGATATCATCTTTTGCACTTAACAGAAAAAATTGTAAAGGTCCAAATAAAGACTTCCATCACTCAAAATCTTTTTTTTTTATTCAGTAAAAAAGTAAAAAAAAAAAAACGCCAAAACTAAAAGTAGGTACCTACATTTTTCTCATGTCCTGTGCCGAAGTTCTAATGGACGGTACAAAAATACTATGTGAGTTTTGGAGGACTACTTTACAAGTAGATAAAATTACTTAAACTTAAAAAAAAATCTAACTGAAAAGCTTGCCTTTGTATACAACGACCTTAAGCTCAACAACAAATGTCATGTTCTTATAGCCACCTACGCTGCTGTGAGTAATTACCAAGTATTCCTTCAAAGCACCAGAGCCAAGTCATTCAAATCAATTTACCTATTTTAATCATGATAAATTGAATGAACAATCATTATTTCCAGCATGTAGGCTATTTCTGAATGATATCTGAAATTCAAACGCAATATTGTCCAATAATTGGTTGGGAAGAACTCCAGGGACAGGAAGCGACAGAATTGCATTTATTTCTAAAAAAAAAAAAAAAAGAGAACACAACTTAAAAGACAGTTAAACGTTGCATGTGTATACTCCTCACAATAATTCGATTGCCAGCTGAATGCACTCTGTGCCCGCAAACAGATACAGAACTGCAGGCCAGCCCAAAGAGAGTTTCTCGGAGCACGTAGCATGTCCCCGACCACTACACGAGGTACACGACTTATTATTTATTTGCGCCCTTTGCAGTGTTCGAAATTTTTTGAAAATGTCTGTATTTAACACATGCAACGACAGCCAGAGACAGACAACAGCATTCTATCGGGAGGCTTATCTAAATCTTTATACTTGGCTACTCGCGGTGTTTTAATTGCTGCTGAGCCGTCGTTGTCGTCGTTTTCGTCGTTGTTCTTGTTGTTGTAGTATCTCGCACCAAGGTGGACAAAATGCGGCCAAGTTGTGGTACGTTTTGTTGTCATTTGCAGTGCGACTAAAGGTAGAAATTTCCTAAAAAAAAAAAATGCGTCACATTCGTCGCCCTTAAGTGCAGCCAGTTTCGTTGGGGTTGAAGGGACTTTCGCTAGTCCAACAATACAAGCATAAGTGAATTTACAAGGCAACAAGGAAAAAAAAAACTCACAAAATTACAGCTTCTCCTTCTGGTATTCATCAATTATGTCGCAGAATATAATATGTGTAATTATGTAGACAGAATAGGCGCATATGAACCTCGGTAGTGGGTACAATAACAATTAGAATCTGCTTTTAGACGGAGATGCAATTATCTGTCGTTGGTCTTTTGACAAAGAAATCTGTTTTTTTTTTCAGCGATAATTACTGACATTGTAAGTGCAGTAAGTGCATGTGTGATTGCCATTTCCAATGGAAAATACCTACTGTGACAAAATATTAACGAAAGACAATACAAGGACATTGTACGCTTTACTCCCTGGGATTTTGCTTTAGTCCCACAGTTATGGGTTGGAGTGGCACTCTACGCAATAGTTTAATTTACCTAGTGAATAATAAGTTTCCACTTGAGCTACATATACAGCTTTTAAAAGTAAGCTAAGACATCTATAAGATATTTGGTAGATTGGTTAAAAGCAGTCCTGAATGAGAATGAGCTTTGATCAATTAGTTGTCTATGTAACTTTTGAAACCATTTCTTTCTCTATTTTGAGCAGACTGGTGAGATTAGTTAGATCGGAGAAGGCGCTTGGACCAGTCCCTAAAAACTGATACTGATTCGTTTTACAGGACATCGCTTTACGTCTACTTTGTTTTGTGAGGTATTGAGAGCATGCACTTAGTCCAGATTGAAGTTATACTCCGTGGAGGGGTACTTGGTCATATTGAGAAGACGAAGATATATCCTTTCTTCATTTCATGAAACTTTTTCGTGTGCAAACATCGGATTGTATTTGTATCAAAGAAGCCCTCAGGAGCAGCTGTAGACATAGTGTTAATTTTGTTTCCTCTAAATATTTACAGCACACACTTTTCAGTCATTCGGGTCAAAGCAACACCGACACCAACTAAACTTTTTCAGAACATACTCGTATTATAGACAAAGAACTTAAGCGCGCATTCCCTACAGAGCTGACTTAAAGCGTAATGTAAATCTAATGAAATATCTGTCTGTTTCTGTTACTTTCTTAAGAGTAAGGCTTTCGAATCTTCATCCGTCTTCACAACAATCTGATAAAAGAGAATACTTACAAAAATCATTAACACAATAGTCGTAGATGTTAAATAGGTCATGAAATCCCTCGTGAAGCTGCATGTGCGCAAGCAGATAATGATATCTAGAAGGTTACTGATTCTAAAACTTTGACGAGCTGGAAAAAAACAAACGTCGGTGGCTTTCAGCGCTGCATAATAAGCCCCTGTTTGTTCAAAGGGTAAACTCTCAGATCTTTGTACCACAATGGACTTTCACTCGTGTGTCTTATGAAGCCTTACCTTACCTAAGCTATGACAAATACACAATTTTTATAAACTCAAACTAAAAAGTAACACTTAAAATAATATGTTTGACCTTTACATTCGCTCCAAAATAATTCTTATGGAGTTTTATTCACCTGCCCTATGTTATTGGTGACAGTGCTACATCATCTAGTGGCTACGATAATGAAAAAATAACTTCACTTATAAGAATTTACACTAGCTTAATTCTTGGAAACCCTTCAAGGACATCAAATTAAAGTTAAAGCATCACGCGCTGAATCCCGATATATGTATGTACATATGTATATGGGCTGTTGCTGTCATCACAACAAAATGACCCATAACTGGCTAGAAAAGACTAAGAGTTAAACTAATCACTATCCTCCTACTAGGTCCTAGGCTTAAAAAGACGAATAGCTTAGACTGCTTAGACGGTTCGTTGCTAATATCGGATGAGGATCAACTGAAGAAATGGAAGGAGCATTTTACTTCAGTTTTAAACCGAGTATTCGCCAGCGATATGCACCCAAGTCAGACTGAAGAGTCCGTAGAAAGAAATTCCCCAATTCGCACCACAACTCCCAGGAAGGAAGGAATTATTACCGCGAGGAAGGAAGCCTGAGGAATTCGAAGTCCTAAGTGGGGTACGGCAAGGCTGCATACATTCACCAATACTGTTTTTATTGGTCATTCGCGACGTGCTGAGTGCGGCCTTATCAACAGGAAATGGAGGAAGGAATTCGATGGACTCTTAACTCAATCACCTAGACTACGCCGACGATGTATGCCTACTGTCTCATAGAATAATGGACCTTCACCAAATGGCAGCAAATGTGGAGAGGGAAGCAGATGTCGTGATCGTTGGGCAAAAACAAAAATAATCAGTCAAGTCACTATCACGAGGAAGCTGCAAACATTAATCTATGCTCTATAGGCGTCTACGATACATCTTATCTAAGGATATTGTAGGGGTCCTAGGATCCACAAGGGAAGACAGGACATAAGTAAGTAGTACTAGGTCTTAGCCCCCACCAACCTTCTTGCGTTCAAAATAATTTCAAGAAAACTATGGAACCACTACAGACAGACCACACAGAACACAACTATTATTTTTCACTAGAATCCTTTAAGGTCAGAACCTGCTGATGGCACCCTAGCAGAGTATGACGATCAGAGATTCTGACGCTGCAGACGGAGGCAGACATAGAGGAAAAATTCACTACACTTCCTTTACGAATGTCCAATTTAAGAATAAAAAGAATGAGTTTTATATTTGACAATGATTCAAAAAAGAAAAAAACATGGACTTCAGGTTGAGGTCCTGAATGAAGAAAGAATTTTCAGTACGGTAAAGTAAAAATGATTTCCATCTTTTTGACTGCTTTATTATTATTGAAATCACTTCAAGTCACTAAATGCATTCAATTGTTTTTAGTCAGTACAAATCATTGAATGCATAAATTTTTCGAGTCACAATTTCTGTATATTTCAAATAAACGATAACACTTCAATTGCAATTCAATTCTTCTTCTATTGAATTACAAAAAATTCAAATATGTATGTAGATTGACTGCATTCAATGACTAAAACTGTCTTTAAATAACAGAATACATTCAGTGAGGATTAGTGACTGCAAGTGACTTCAATGAATTTTAACTGTTTTTTCTTTTAAAGATATCCTACACCTTAAAGGCATAAGCATAATTGGATTTAGGAAATGTAAGCGTATGTCATACTTTTTTTTGTCCATTATACTCGATGTAGTCACCGAACAGTGTGTGAGTGAAAAGTTTTTAAAGGCTCAATAGACTAACGTCAAAACGAAAAGACCACTCAATTTCTCCCAATCTCTCTATCTGTGCATAATAAACTTAAGCAAACTTCGTAACCTAACAAAAAATGGAAAAATAAAAAGAAAAATAAGCTGAATTAACTAAAATTATTCTATCTTTTAATGGATGAGATAAATAAGTAGCTATTTTAAAAATTTAATTAAATTGTGTTTACAACTTAATTCTATTGCCGTAGTTTTTTTCTCTTTTTTGCTTGAATGAGCTGTCAAATTTCTGTACTGAATGTCACATTTTATGTACACCTCCCTTAGGGTTGAAAAATGTTTTCGTGCGACCACTTTCGAAACAGTGCGAACACAAACGTAATAACGTAAAACATGCATCAAATTTATATTTTTAAATATTCTTGAATTGATTATTTATTTTCTCAAATCAATTGAACCTTTTTCTTGTAAAACACAAAATTAAACGGCTATATACTTGATATATGCTTCCGAACATATACATATGTACTCCTATTATGGGTAGCTCGTGAAAATGAATGTCCTAAAGAAAAATGAACGTAGAGTTTTGACATTAGCTTCCGATTGCTTCCGTCCATTATAGTTCAAACTTTAAGTCCATAGATGGTAACGAATCTCAACGAAATTGAGCATATTCTCATTATGGCTAGGCACTACTATTTCTATGTAATGGGACATTCAAGTACGCTAAATTATGGTTCAGCCTTAAGATGCACCTACCCATTTAAGATTAATTCATTTTCTAAAAGTACATGATCCTGATGTGTCTAAAAAGTGGTCAGCTTTATTAAAGAAATGTTTCCCATTGATTAGAAATACTCCCGCTAAAGTATTCAATAACTAGATTCAGCCACTTACATATGTATGTATAACCTCCCTAATGGTCGTCATAGAGACTAATCCAGTACACGGTAAATAGTTTTCAGTTTTTGTTTTTTTTTCCAAAATTGTTCTTAAATCGGGATTGCCCGTGTTATCGTTCTCAATCTTGGAACTGTGCTTTCCTGCGTACGCGTACTCGCATTCGTATAATATGGAACCAAAGTGTCTTGCCCCGTGGGACTAAATAATGTTAATTTTATGAATATGCTACAAAACTACGATTTTTATCTCTGGTATTTTGTCCGCTTCGTTAATAATCATTTTGTGCCTCCGCCTGTGCCCTTTTGTTGGCGCTGCTTCTGCTATATTTGTTGTTGTAGTTATTCTTTTTATTTGGCAGGAGGAGAGGCTCATCACAAGACATGGCTGGCTATTTATAGTAGTCGCTAGTAGATCATTGCGCAAAATTATCAAACGTAATTACTCAAAAAAATACAGACGAATACGTTTGCCCGATGTCGAAGATATTCTGTTTTGGAATGAGGGCGAGCGCGAGTGCAGGGGTGGTGGACCGTTCTGAGTTTTGAATTATGGTCGTATGCAAAGCAGGCAAGTAACCTAGGTTCTGCAGTAGGTATAGAGGTACACTTGAGTAAGCTTTGGAGCTAATTTCGGGGGCATTCATCTCTATTGTTGTGTTTTTTTTTTCTTTTATTGCATAATAGTTTAGTGTAGTTGTGCTGCTGGTGTGGATAAATATGTGTCTATTTGTTCTACTAAGCGGATAGACTCAACCGTTAAATTTACTCCGGGGAATGGGTAGGTAATGCGATTCCAGTTTTAAAAGCGGAAAGTTTTTTTTTTTTAATTTCGGGGCTCATTATGTATTTAGGACGGGTAGCCGAATGAGTAAAAGCGTATTTAATGCAACATTTGCGCGAGCTGACTGCCGCTACACAGGTCGAGTGATTTTACGCGTATGCGATTAGTTTAATTGCGTTTATTATATTTCAATTTGAAATGAATCTGTTCCTGCTGATACATATAATAGAATTTTATTTAATCGGTTTGAAAAAACTCGAATCAATTGGGGTGATGTCAGCCAGTTTTGGGTCGGCTTAATTTCGTTAAAATCAATTCAGTTTTATATGCAATTGAAGGATGATTTCAATCTTTTTAGTCACAAACATATATTCACACATATGTACATATGGACCGGGTAGACTGAGCTATTAGTATGTACCTATTGTTACACGATTTACAACGTAGAATAATAGATGCAAGGGATGCACCAACGTGCTAATCCACATTCCAATTTGTTTACCCTCAGGACTGTCGTTAGGTATTACTTAGCCCGCTCTGTACACTCGTTATGAAAATTCGTTGTTTCTGATTTGTGCCTTGTTAAAAGCTGCGAACTGGGATATTTCATCAAGCGCGTCTTCATTTTCAACTAGATTCTGATAAAGGATTCTGCTGTTGAAAGCGGAGGAATGTACATACATTCGTAACTTATGTATATTCTTTATCCTAGCCATGGACAACGTAAGGAGGTATTGGCAGTTTCCAAGTGCTGTTTTTATGCAGATCTGAATGGTTGGAATCAACTTGTGTGTCATGTGTTAGAGATTTCTGATTACATTGGTTGGAATCCCAATAAGGACTATTCCAGCTTCATTATAGATCACTTCGTTTGAATTTTTTTGCATTCCCCTTATCACTCCGATTACTCAGATCTTGTATGCAGAACTTCTCTCCAACTAAGTTTCAAATTATTTTACATTCCACTGATGTTTAAACTTTACACTTTAGGAGTTAAGAAGGAACTTACATATTCCCCAGAAGAAGGAACTAATTAGATCCCACTGTCAAAATTAATGGAAATAAGTTCATAGAAAAATGTATGCCGATATACATACATATGTATTCCCAACGGTCCTGGAATCACGGACTTTAAATGACTTCAAATAAATGAATGCAGTCATTGACTTCAACTGACGTCAAGCTTTCAGTGAATGCTAACGACTTTAAGGAATGCAGAGCAATCAAAAAGATTGCATTCTTCTTGACTTCACTATTCTGAATGATGAAAATGATTTCTGCAGTCATGACTTCAGAATGTATAGTTATCTATTTCTTCAAGCTGAAGTCTTTATTAAATTCATTTAATTGAAACAAATCTAAGGGAATTCTTGTATGACTTCAATGAATGCATTCCACAATATTTGCAAAAAGTGTCTCTGTTTTTATGTAGTCATACAAATAGGCAACAAGCCAGTATTCAAATTGGCATAAAAGTTATGAGGCTATAAGCGAGCTTTGAGGGACCCCATTGCTCAATTATTTAGCTTTACTAAGGTCGTCCTTTCTCTTTTGTGTAACCCATTTGTTAATTGTTAATTGGCCTTGATATGATATGAATAACATTGTTTCTTATACTGATACACGGGGCACGGTTGGTAGGTGAATTGGAAAAGAGGATAAGGAATTGAAAGAGTTGGTACAAAGGTTTTTAAAACTCATGTTTCAATTTAAGTTCCCTGTGAGTCGTATCCAATTTTACTAGGGAAGGCCGTATTTCATTTTTGTATTCGCTTTGCAATTCACAATATTTTTTTGCTTTTGAGGCGAATTTCCAGTGTTTCGTGTTATGAATTCTATGCTAGCTGTGAGAATGGATGATAGTTCTGTGGAGCAACAAGATGTTTCTTTTAGTTTTTTGAATCTGTCTTTGGTTTCCTGGTGTGTTGTTTGTCAGGCGTTACTCTAGACGCGTCCATGATTCGGTTGGCACTAATGTTAAAACTTATTTGCGGCTTGACTTCAACAACTGAGTTGCTGCTTACGAGCAGAGTTTTCTCAGGAGACATAATGCTTTGGTGTTGGCATGTGTGAAGCCTATTTTGTCTCAGCCTTGAGTAAATGCTGGATTGCCTAGGGCTAGGAATATTTCTCAATTATCTTAACGAAGTATGTACTTCTCTTCATTAAAAGCGCTGTGGCTGCAGTCCAACTGACCCCATTCTAAAATTCTGGTCCAATTTTAACTCTGTTAGGTACCTGATCTGGTGGAGAGATGATTCTCCTTGCCACACTCAGGTCAGTACTGACACATATGGTATTCAAGCTGGTAGGTAATAGATTGAGGTATAAGCCTCGATTTTATGAAATGACATAAATGTAAAATTTACCTTGTTTGTGGTTAGAAACTATCTAGTAATTTGATGAGTTTGCATATATGTATGTAGTTGCTGGAGAGCTCCACCCTCGTATCAAGAGCCTTGAATTCTTCGCGAAAGTGAATCACAAACTTCGATTTTATTTCTACGGCAGTAATGGCTTTTTTTAGTAGACTGGCTGTCAATAAAGAAGATAATACCCTGATGTCACTGCCAGGACCTCCGACTAGAGATGATGCTGTAGTTTGGGAGCTGAATTGAGCGTGCTATTCCTAGCGGATCGGAGAAAATGCCAAAAGCTACCCACTTGTATACAACCAAAGTATTTTTGTAGGTTCGTTATGTGACCCGTATTATTTTCTTTCCAATTTTCTGATTGTACTCCTAGGGTACCAAGGGCTCCCTGTGGCCGGTAGTTGGTTTGGTTTTCATTGAACTGGTGGTAAAAACGCATCTACCTTCGTGAGGGCTATTAGGTTACTGGGATTTTTGGCTACTTGCCAGCACCCTAGACTGCCATTTCATACTATTAAGCTGCGGAATCTTCAATTCAATCAATAACAAATCTGAGGATTTATCTTCCTAGCCCAGATATTTAGGTTCCTTAGTGACTAGTTGATTTGCTGGCTTATAGGGAAGGGAGGTATTTAACTGTTGTCATTTGCATACGATGTAACACTGACACCATTCCTCTCAGTTCAGTAATGATGTGCCTACTTATAGTAAGCTAACTATCCAATTCACTAGAATGATTTCATGGTTTAGCATATTTATGTGCCTTTCACCGCATAGGTGTGGACATTATTGAAATAAATTTAACGCTGTTAGATTGCAGCAGTTTTTCCTGTCTTACTTTACTTATTTATGTCCTGTGTCCTGTGTGTAGGGAAATGTGCCTCGACAATATCGAGTTCGGTTCCGCCATCAGTTGAGACAATACTCCCAAGGTATTGGCAACTCTCTACTCTCTCAACCGTTTGTTCAGCAAAGCAATATATATGTAAATGAGTTGATGAGTTTGGTCCTAGGCTGATTATTTTTGTTTTTGAAGAGTTAATGTTCAGCCCGTCGATGTTTGCTTTCCTTTCCAAATTTGCTGTCCATTTCCTGTTGATTAGGCCGCATTCAGTACATCGCTAATCACCAATAAAAACAGAATTGGTAAAAGTATGCAGCCTTGCCGAACCCCACTTTGGACTTCGAATTCCTCAGACAGCTTTTCTCTGTATAAGACGTGAGTTGTGGGCCCATCATATGTAGCCTTGATAATTGCTATTAATTTATCAGGAATGCCTCTCTTGCGCAAGACACGCCAAATAAATTCCAGATTCACACTATCAAACGCCTTTTCAAAATCGATGAACAGCAGGTGAAGTGGTGATCGATATTCAACACACTGCTCTATGATGATCCGCAAGGTGTTGATGTGGTCGACACAGGACGATCCAGATCGGAAACCTGCTTGTTCGGCGTCGAGTGTGTCTTCAAGCTGGTCTTTGATTCGCTCTAAGATTATTTTAGCTATTATCTTGACCACAGCAGGCAGCACGCAGATACCTCTCCAGTTTTCGCACTGCATTAGATTAACTCTCTTCCCTTCTTCCACTCATCCGGAAAACTCTCGGCTTCCCATGTTCTCCCGACAAGTGGGAACACTAGCTCAGCCGATTCTGTTGGCGCAGCTTGAAAAAGTCAAGTCCTACTGCCTTGTTGGTTTTCAGTGTTTTGATCGCAGTAATAATCTCTTCCTTACTGCGGATTGTGGTGCGAATTCGGGAATTTCTTTCTACGGACACTTCAGTTTGACTTGGGTGCATATTGCTGGCGAATACTCGGTTTAAAGTCCAGTTGATTATCATGCCTGTATAGAAGTAATAGTACATTCTAGGCTTAACCTAGTACAGTCCGATTTCAGCTAGAAATACAATTGAACAGAAGACTTTGGTATTGGACCCACGTCTGCTTCAACAATAGATTCCATTTCAACCGGACCAGTTGTGTCGAAGCATCGTTCGATGCCAATGTTTCTTCCTAAGATAGGTTTACGAAATATTCTCTGACCATAATGCCGGGAATATTGCAGAAAGACCAACATACCACGTAAGGTCATAGTCGTACACATTTCCTCACTTGCCTCACGAGATCACCTAACGAGAATATGGAGAGGTTAAGTATGAGGCTTCCCATGACAGATCGACCACAATTCTTAGTCCATGATGATCTAAATGGTCAAACTAGCCTCGGAAAAGCTTTCATAATGTAGTTAGTGATTAGGGGTACGCGGTAAAGTACCCAAGATCAAAGCAGTTTCAAAATGTGCTATCCCACGGTCCGAAATGTAAGTTTGAAACAATCACTGGAAGATAACATGCGAATAGGTACATATATTTTCGTGCTATATAAAACAAAACATCAGTAGCAACATATTCCATTGTTATACCATGGCATACGCACTGTACTAGAGAGTATCTGAAATAAATAGATAAATGGAAATGCATACCTAGTCTATTCGAAAAACAGAACCAATATTGAACAGGTTGCGATGCATTAGCAAATGTCGTCGACGGCAATTTATTCAAATACGAAAAAAACATCAATCTTGACCAACTGTCAATTTTAATTGAATTTCTGATGTGTTTATTTCCCCGACGACCAATAAATATGTCCTTTGGGACAAACTGACGAAAAAATCGCCTTTTCACTCTGCCTTCAAGCAGTTCCACATTATACTTGTATGATGGCATTTTATTACGGCCCCAAAGACCACAGAGTAATTGTGCACGATCTTTGATTTCCAGAGAAATTATTGTGATCTCTTCAGCTTCATCTATGGCTGACAAGGACTGTACTTGTAAAATTGCGGTCGCTCGTTCGTCGTCTTCGTCATCGTCATCGTTGGTCTTCGGTCGTTCGGTCGCCGCGTACGCGATGTTCTTCTCTTGTTTTCCAAGCAAAACTTCATCATCGTCATCGTAGTCATTGCCATCATGCAGCTGTTGTAGACACTCTTTTTTTTTTTTTTTCTTGTATTGTATCTGTGATGGGGAAAAGCTCTCTTGCATTCACATGCAACTTGGTACACAGTTACATTATAATATCTCGAGCAGCCATGTGAACAAGAGTATAACTATGGCCCCAGCCTGCATATGGACCCTCCTCGTATCGGGACTCGAAATCACATAATTCCATTTTCCACATCTTACTCCAGAGAGTCGAGCGCAGCAGATAGCTGCTGCTGCTGCCGCTGCTGCCGGAGAGACAACGAAGGAATTCAACTTGGCGCACAACTTCTTTACACGCCTTCCTTGGCGATTGCCAAAGGAAAAGGGGGGGCCCAATCGTAACCACCACTTTACAATGCAAGCGACATGAACTTTGGAATCTTCTTGCTGCTTTAGGATCATCGAACACCCTTACATCTCGATTCGTTTGCTGGTGCTAACGGATACGCGCTCGGGGAGAGAGATGCATCGCAGCTGTTGGGATGGCATAGGCGGAAGAAATGCCTCATTTTGTTTCTGATTGTGGTGATATGTGTGCAGAGATGGTATGAATGTGTGCTGTGGTGTATCTATGTTGGACTGCCTCTACCACAGAGAGAGGTGCTCGCAGTCGCAGCATCTCTCGATCGACCATGGATCAGCTCTCAGCAGCAGCGTGAGCGGATGGAAGAAATCAACAAAGGCTACGATATGGTTGTCGTCTTCAGGTTGCACTTCGAGTTCGCGTTCGCGTTTGCGCTTGCGCCAAGCCAATACCAGACAGGTAGAAATTATAATTTATTTTTGAGATGAAATACAGCGAGATGCTCCGCCTTGACCAATCAGGGCGCTGGCAACCTTCGATGTTGATAGCCGGTGTGCACACCTACACACAGAGGTATATCGTGGTATAAAAGTGGTTAAGCTGTTTCACCACTTCGGCTCAGTGGGATCTTGTTGCATGCGATTTATGAGTATTAATTTTATTACGTGCATCACTCCCATGTTTAACTATCTGAATCGCTGAGCTATTGTTGGCGAATTCAGATAAGATGCGGACGGGACTGTTCGAGTGTGAAATTGTTTATTTATTTTTCTTTTTTTTTTTACACGCACTGTGGCGGATCCTTTGCGGAAGTTTTTCTATAAAAGGTTTTTATGGCATGCAACAGTATGCATGTTTGAGGTAAAAGCTATGAATGACGCATTTAACATTTGTATGAGTTTTTAACAACATTCAATAAAAAGATTGCACCTAGATAGTTTAAAGAGATAAATATATATAAATAAATATGTAGTACATCGTTTAATTGTACATACTTAGTAATAAATGTTTGATTTTTTGTTTTAAAGCTGATATGTGCATACAATCGGTATGTACAAATGACAAACGGTACCATGCAAACTGGGGAGCATATATAGCATATGCGAGCTTTCAGCTGTTTTCGTTCACCGATCAGCCTCCAGGTATCCTCGGAAAGTCATGTCCTATGTCTTCCCTGCGATCGACCAACAATTCTTTCAGCGCCAGATGTAAAAACATTTTTCACAGCACAACAGCGATCTTGAAAGGGACCTTGCGAAATATGGTCCCTTCATTGTTGGCGCACTGAGCGATCCTTTAATCTGTCGATGTTAAACCTGAGAAAATCGGCGTCACCGCAAGATCTTCGAAATGCAGCAAGGCGTAGTCGGAGAGTAGCTACCATAAAATGGTGATTTCGCACAATTCCCACATTTGCTCTTCGTCTGTTTCGGACGTCCAGGAAACTACTTCTAAACCGTGATTGCAAAATGGTCAATTTGATTGGTTGGTGCTTGTCTGTCGTTAGAAACGCAACCGACTTCGTCTATAAAAAGACGATTGGCATTGCAGAAAACTACAAACCTTTCGCGTTATTCCGGTTGTCTATTCCATGGTTCCAGATAGCATGTTTGAGCCCTTTACTTGTCGCTTCCTACCCTGGCATTCAAATCTCCCATCACTTTAACAATGTCTCCATTAGGTGTCGTGTTGAAGACGGCGTTTAATTGGTTATAGAAGGTCGCCTTCACTTTCTCAGACGAGGCCTCAGTTAGAGCGTAACACTGGATGATGGTGATGCGGGGTACTCTTGTCCGAAAATTAGCCGTAATTAATTAGGCTTTGGCATCAATAGTAAGCCAACATCGCATTCACGTCGGCTTCCCGCTGGTCTTCCAGAATAGAGCAGCACCGTGTTACGCATTGTACTCTCTCGCTTCTAACCATCTTAATTCGCTGATCGCATTAATTCTCTTTCGAGTTGGAGGAATCTGGCATTGTGTGGTCGTTCTTTTTCCGAGTAGCGTCTTCACATTTCAGAATCCTATCTTTATCCGGGTACAACAGCCAAAAGTCGTCATAATTAAATGTATAAGGATTTTTACATGTAGTTGCACGAGAATGTAAAGCAAGCACTACAGTCTACACCACGAACTTGATTGTTGCACTACCACTACCAATCCATGTTTTGAACAGTCAGTAGTTTTCCGATCAATTGCAATGCAGATCCACAAAACAATGTCATCTGCATATTCGATCGCCGTGCATCCCTAAACAGTAATTCCTTGCGTGTTTCTTTTAAAAATTACTATACGAAAAGCGGGATCCTTTTTATTTTAATAGACAAAAAAGGAAAAGGAGTGGGAGGAGATTGGGAGACAAATAAATAAGTCAGGTAAGTAAATTGATATAAAAATAATTTCTTGAATTTATTTCTAATTGTAATTTATTTACAGCAAAAAGCTTCTGAATGCAGGGCAAAGTGGACGCTATTCAAAGCAAATTTCGGGGTGAGCTTAAGAAAGAGGACACGCCTTCTTGGAGCGGAGGTTGCGAGGATGTACAGGGGGCATTCTTCTCAGACATGTTCTTCTTAAAAGATTGCATAAAACCCAAACGGTGAGTTAATGTACCCACCAGTAATTTTTTAAAATCTTATATTGTTTTGTTCTTGTTACGGAACGAGAAGCAATAAGATAATTGATTGTGTTACTGATTCCAACTCTGCATCTCCTGGAGATTAAAGCGAAGAATTGGATGATTTTTTATTCACAACCCCAAAAAGAAAAGGGAGCTTCTGAGTGACCTATGCATGCAATTTGGGTCCACAATGGGAGAAATAGAGGGGCATATTACAGCCAGCACTCCAGTTAATACAGACAATAGCGACGAACTATTCCTCCGAACAGCGTTGTTGATGATAAAGGATATTAAACTTGCTGAGACATTTCCCAGCTTAAAAGACCAAGCAAGCGATTGTATTGAAGTGTCATTAATTAAGCTATTAAAGAAAAGAATTGTTATTTATATTCAAGAAGGTAAATAAACAAAGTTCCAGCAAGATGAATTGTCAAGCTCCTTAATTTTTCTCTTTTTTAAATCATTTCGGTTTCGATCACGATTGATTCGGCGAACACAACAGGATCGTTTTCTTTCTTTTTCCAGTAGATCAAATATCTCGACAAGGATTGTAAATGCCTCCAATGCAAGATGCATCAGTTTTTTATTTTTGATCAAACACTTTATTTAAATTAGTGATGTTTAAACACAAAAAAATATATATCTAATCTATACAGAAAACACAACAGTTCAAATGAGAAGCAAAGCGATTTGACAGTTGCTTCCGAATACATCCGTCTTTTATGGGCTACTTGAGCAATTGACAGAAGAAAAGTGAAGAAAAGTTAACGTAGGATTTTATTATTAGCTTCCGATTGCTTTAGCCCGTATGACACTCAATTTTTTCTGTATTGTTAATGGGCTTAATATTAAATTGGAGCAGTGCTAAAAATTCACCACTGAAATTCTCAATAGGTGTGAGTGTGTACACACTAAGCGGGTAAATGTGAAAACGTTCAAAAATATGCTTAAAAAATGTACTTCTCACCACATTTTCAGCCACTGGCAGCTTTTTTTTGACATTTTTTCATTGAGTTTAGACTTTGTTGCAAACAAACCTGCTGTCTTATTCACATGAAGCTGACACTTTACTATTATTAATTGTGTAACAAATACGAAAAAATGTAGCTTTCCGACTATTATAGTTTAGCCTTAAGAGGGTTACAGTCTTATTTCTTATTTATGTAATTATGAATGTATTATCTTGTTCCGCAGGTGATGTAAATAATAGTCCTCCACCTGCAATTTAGCGAATTCATCAGGCATCACTGCAAATCACTGGACATCTTTAGAAGCTGTAGTTTCATGCACCAAGTGTACAGCACTAGGATGAAATTAATTAAAACATACACAGAAAAAAAAAAAAGTTATTTTTAAAGAGTTCGGGAAGGAGCTTTGACAGCTAGTCTAAGAGAAGACACGGAGTTTTCGCTAAAAAATAATAAACAATAAAATACAAAACCAATACGTCTGAAGCGATTGTAGGACAGGCTTGGCAAATGGAAATAATAATAATAGTAATTCGATTCTATCGGCAGTATTTTTTTGTTTTTTGTTGATGCGCTGGAGGCGATGGACTCTTTATGGACCTATCCTGTTGTATGGTACCGCCGAGTAAGGCATTCCTTCTTCGGGGCAGGTTTTCATGTCATGTCTTCCTCATTATGTTATAGGGCTCTCATCTTCTTTGGCTCCCGGTTTTTGATTTTCTCGCCGTAGCTCCTGCATAATGCTTGCAATGATGGTGTCGGCGGTTTGCCAAGATTATTTTCTTGATAGCATGAACCCTATTAGGCTCCTTGAGGTTCCGCATTTTCAGCGCTCTTTCTACAGTGTTTCCGGCAGTTTCATAATTTTTGAACTCTACAAGGTCGTGTTCGGCGTGTTGAACTTTTCCTTTACACTAACGGCAGAAATGGTCATCTACGATATTGTATTTGTGAAGGTATTCCCGAAAGCCTACAGGTCCTTTTAAGAATTGAGTGAGATAAAAGTTTACCTCACCGTGTTTTCTTGTGGTCCATTCTTCGATGTTTGGCAGAAGTGTATACGTCCACCGGCCGTTTTCTGACGTGCTCTAGTAAACCGCCACCGATTCGTCAATTTATATGTCCTCTGTTTACTTATCTAAGATCCGAAGAATTTAAATGTCAGTTCAACAACGCAGTACTGCCAAATATTTTTCGATATTTGAAAAATGCTGCTTTAATTGTTCTAAAACGGTGTTCGACTCAAATGATTGATGGTCAGTTTCTTATGTCCTGCACTCATTATAAGCGCCTCAAATTGCTAACAACTTTTCTATCAGGAGTCAGGTGTAACCAACTGAATAATATATTTTAAGGCGTCAATATCTAAAACCTTAACTACGAGTATGATACCGACTACAAGCCAATACATCCAAAAAAAAAAGCGCTGTAGATTTTACAATTGAAGGCAGTAGATTTAACAATTCCTTGTAGATTTGTGTATTTAACAGCGAATCTGGTTAAATTAACAATTTTTTGTAGATTTTACAGCGAATGCAGTCATTTCTATAGCAAAATTGTTAAATCAACTACAATCCCCAATTGTAAATTCAACAGCGCGTTGTCAATTTCGGCTGTTAAATCTACAGATATGAATTTGTAAAATCAACATCAAAATATTGTAGAATCTACAGCTATTTACTGTAGTAACTACAGCAGGAGCTGTAGAAATTACAAACAAGTTGTAGATTCAGCATCTATTACGAAAACGTAAAAAGTAGATACCATTTGAGAATACTCGCATGATAATTTTCAGAGGCCATGGCGTTGTGGTATGTGTATGCAGTCGCCGAGTAAGAGGTTCCAAGTTCAACCCCAGCCAGATCCAAACATTTTTCACATTTTGTAAGTAAATTAAATTATATAATTCGGTTTAAACACACACTAAGTATTTCTTGGACAAGAACCATTTAATTGGATTGTAAAAGCTATTTCCACCCCATTTCTCGCACCATACCAATAAATTAGAACTTTAAGCTTATGTGGTGCTATGAAAGCGATTTTTTTTTACATGCAAATTGTTGTTGTTTCTACAGCTGTTCTACAGCTGTTCGACGGCAAAGTCCTGTGGAATCTACAATTTTAGCTGTTATTTTCACAACTAGATTGTTAAATTTACAACCACCCCTCTGTAAAATTTACAACGAAAATTGTCGGGTCGATTCTGACAATGAATGCAGTAGAATCTACAGCGTTTTACTCTATTTTTACAGCACCTTTTTTTTGGGTGTAGTAAATAGCATTCACTTAACTTATTAAATACAAAATAACAAACAAAGCATCCCATAACATTGTTACCAATGCTTTAATTATTATTATCAGTAAAATAACTTTGCATGAAATCCCAATTGCTCACCTCGTGAAAACTGCCCACCATTTAAAGTTAATTATTGCCCTGACGATTCATTACCGAAGCGAAACCACATGAATTTGGAGCAATGTTCCCTGAGGTCAGACTGATTAAATTTTTGGGCGATCAGCCGTTAAGTTTCGTTAATTTTCTCCTTGTGAATTGCGCGCTCACATCCAGGCGGCGATCGTTAACATATTATCAACGGACGAACGAAAGAACCAAGAAAAAAAAAATGTTATGGCAATCAATGAGATCAGGGATTTTTTTTATCGATGCAATTAAAACAGTGAACTGGAAACTGTGATCTCCGGAAGCGATTTTCGGTGCGTGTGCTTGAGTATGGAAGGCGCTGCGCCACATCGATTGCAGTATACTCACTGCTAATTTTTCAGCGTATATCTGATTAAATCTGCATCGAGATAGAGACCGAAAAAAAAGGTTCTTTAGGCAGAAATCTTGGTAATGTGCGAACAAATTTACTTAAAGGCAAATATCGATCTCGATGCAACAATGGACACTGGTAATGGGATGGTTCAAATATACGCGAGGGTATATGGTTCATATGGAAGGTAGGCACTATTATCGCTACAGATTAATCTTTGAAAAATAAAAACAAAAAGCTTTGACTGTTTTGGTTCTTCGGACTTGGGACTTGGGAGGCTTTTTAAATTGCTTTGGCACCTAATAAGAGGGCAACGATAACATTCATTACTGAATACTTTATTGTAAGAAATTTCGTATGGAAAGTACGCACATTATACTGTAGTCACAGGGAAATTATGAAACTTTTTTAAAATATCGTTCTTCTATCTCTCACTAGTACATCTTAGAAACTGAATGTAGTGTTTTAAATTTTGAGTTATATGTTTCTGCCACAGGTGTCTCCGAGGGAGTATAGGATTTTAGTCATTATTTTTCCCTCCTTTCATTCCCTCTATCTTCAGGTCAGAGACACAGCTTTATGCAGTGCAGCCCAATGCAGGCAGAACAATGTGGTTCTGAAATAAACCAATTTAGTATCCACTCAAGAATTACTCTTAATTGGGTCACGATATTCGATATTCCACTAGGTATCGTTAGGGGTCCATACAACTTCACTGTCTCCAGCTAGCAACAGCAAATGGACAGGCTCATTAGCTGTGTCAAGAATGTTTTGGCTTAGCTACAACAAATCTAAATCGAATAATCTACTTCGCAACACCAGATATTGCCAAAATTGTTGCTACATGCGGCCAAGCTTGCTATCAGACATAATAAGTTCTATAGAAGCTGCAATGGCACTAAATCTATATGCCATTTTCTGTGCAGGTGCTATTTGCATAGTGTTTGAAGTTTCTGACAATATGACAATATCATCGGAATGAAACAGAAGCTTGACTTCACCTGCGAATTAATTCAGTTGCATCCGGCAAAAAATAGGGACAGAAAAAGAGGCTCATAAGCCAACCCAGGGCACTCATGCCGTGTGTCGATTATTGCCAGACGATAGTGTTTCGACGATAGCTTTTGCTTCACGTAACTTCAATAATCATCTATCGTCCAGCAGATATCATTTTCACGATTCAACTTTTGCTTTACCCAACTTAATAATCGGTAAAACGATATCACCCAGATCATACAATTTGAGATGAGGTTAAAGGCTACGAGATAGAGAGAGAGAGGCATAGAGAAAGGGGGTTGAGCTCACATCCTATGGGTTTATCGGAACCAGCTGGAGCTCCTGACAAAGCGCCAGTAGATGTGTGATAGGTAAAACCGTGAAATCACCAATAGGGCAGAGCAATTGCAGAAAATATTAATACTTTCTTTATTCTCACCCCCACAGCTCATCATTTGAAGAAAGGTCCAGACCTTTAGCGTTCAGACAGATCAAGCAGTGTTCTATAACAGCACCGATAATTATACTCAGGTCCAGGTAAGGGCAAAGTTCTCTAAATATTTGAAGAAAATATTATTCGCCTTCCTAACAACATCTAGTTTGATTTAGTTTACAAGAAACAAGTGGCATACAAAGCCCTAATTATCAGGTTCGATTAAGAGGGTTGTGCTAAGTTTGAAAATTTTATCCGCACTACAGTTCCGTGGGATATGCCTGTGGCCTGACTCCCAACATAGGTTAAATGTTATGTTGATCCGAAATCGGCATCAGAGAGGATCGGAAACCTATAACGACATTTCATGTGGCTTGTGAGTGAATGTGAGTCTTTTCGCGAAAAATTAACCTTCATCCGTATTAAGTGTAAATTTTACACTATTTGTATTTTCGATTGATGATTTGTTACCCAAGTTAAGTATGCTGGTTGGTTGGTTGAAACCGGTGAGGATACACTTCGACCAAGAATAGGTCCATTGTGCTGTTGATGAGTAAGGTTGGTGGGTCACCCTCTTACTCTGGGAACCATTTACGAAGCACGAAGGAGGCAATCTTAGCCGTACAGGCGTTGCTGAGATCGAACAGGTATTCACCTAATGTGGCCTTTCTAATGTTGGCGAGTGCGGGGTACGTGCATAGGAGATGACTGATGGTCTCCTCTTTCTCTTCTCCTCTAGAGCTTTTGCAGAAGTCATTGTAGGGGAAGCCCAGTATTTGGGCAAACCTTCCTATAGCACAGTGTCCGGTGAGGCTGCTTACGATTTTGGAGAGAATTCCTCTCTTGTGTTTCAGAAGTGCGATGGACCTGGTTTTATTTAGCGTGCGCCAGAGCAGCCTTGCAGTGTTACAGTGGCCGCCTGGCTGTCGATGTATGTATATGACAATATCCGAAACTGATACTGCTTGACGAATAGCGGTGACTTCGGCTTGAAAAACGCTGCAGTAGTTAAGTAGGCTGAAGGAGAGGTGGATGTCCAGGTCTTTTAAAAAGATTCCAGCACCGACTCCTTCCTCGGTTTTGGAACCATCCGTAAAGATTGTCAGCGATTCATGGTGAAAGATATACCGTTGACCCGTTGTGTCCATTAGGTTCTATTGAGTATTAAACATTTGTACCCCATGTTGAAGTAGTGTTCAAGGGGCAACTGGTCGGTGACCTTTGAAAAATGGCGATGCATCGACAGTATTCTGTCGTGTCCAGTGTGTTGTTTCTTCCATTGTTTGGAACTTCCCAGTCTTATTGCTGAGCAAGCAGCCAGTTTTCGATACGGTCGAACCGTATCTCTAACGAACACGTCCACCAGAGAAAGGGTCAGAAACCTATAGACTCGATCATCCAACGACCAAAGTGGCAATGGAAAAGGTTCCGTAGCAATGAAACCCAGGATGGCAGAATATCCGGCGGTCAGAGGAGAACATAGCGCAGAACGGTCTAGATGAAGGCACTGCAGTCGAGGAAAAAGTTAGGGAGAACGGAGGCACATCGCCCGTACACCGTACACGATAGAATAAGTTAAGTATGAAGAGTATTGAATAATTTACCTACTTCGTGATCCGTGTATATGACTAATAATTCAATAAGTCACATTCCCAAACTGTGTTCATGTCGGGAAAGGTCTGTGCTAAGAGAGTTGTGTGTTTCAATATAAATTACTGGTTGCACTTATAAAATATACATACATTAATTCAAAAGTATTTAAACATAATTATTAAAACCCATTAAAAGCAAAACATTGTTTCGGTTCATTGTTCTAAAAAGTCGAAAACTAAACAAAAATAAAATAAAAAAGAGTGAACGCAAACTAATTAAAATTTAAACAAACAAAATTTATGCAAATCAAAGTCCAATGTTCGTTCCATTCGCCTGCGAGGAAGCGGTCCCAATGCCCAATCAATTAAGGAAATTTTTTTCGTATCCTCTTCAGTATACGATTACCAGGAATCACGAAACTCCTAACTAAGGGAACCCTCGTTCGCCTCATTTGTTAACTGCTGCACTCCCGAAATGATTGTTCCAACTCTTTAGTGGTCGATAGTAGGCGCCCAGAAATTTTCACAAAACCTTAAGGGAATCCTCATTCTGTGTGGTGTGTTTTTTGCTGCGTTTTACTACTAGGTACGTACGGCGCGCAATCACCCAGAGACGGCTCTATAAATGCAAAATGCTGCGAAAATCCTCCACGAAGGATCCAAAGGCTGCTGTGCTGTGCTGTGGAACCAAACAGTAACCCAAGTATATATTACTCGAGTCCGAGAGTATGCAAATGACAATAATAATATGAATCTCGAATAGTTTTTCGATCGCGAACAAAAGACAAAAGCTGACAGCGATCAGGGCGACACTTCTTTTGTTTTCGTAATTGAACCAGTGTGGTCCTATCACGTTTTCGGCGATCATGGCGATCATCGAATCCTTGGCCAGTGGAGTGTACAGCAGCCGCCTGAGGCTCTACACGACGACGGCGACGACGAAAACGACGACTGAGAAGAGACAAGCAGATATGCTGTTGGAATTATTTAAGTTATTGTCCTCTTGGCCCAAAGGTGCAGACATATGTAAAACATGCCGGAGGACCAGTCGAGCCAACAGCTCAGAAGTGAAACAGTTTTTTGTATCCACTTTGTATCGAAGCAAGATCCACCACTGTATAGAGATGGATGTAAGCTGCTGCAGATACAGCGTGCACTATACACGATTTTCAGTCGAAATGATCAGAGCAGGACTCACCGGCCGGCCGGCCTGCCCGGCAACGCCACGGTGGCCAGTCTACAGTCCATTGCAGTCCGCGTAAGCATATATCAATCGTAGTCAATCCAAAGGGAACGAGAATTCTGATTGTCACGGGAAATTATCCAATTTTCTGTATTTAAATTGTGGACCAGTAGGTAACCGTACGTCGCGTCGCGTCGCATCGCTTCCATTCAATTGTTGTCAATTTATATAAATTTGAAGGAAATTGCATTTTATTACTTCACTGCCGGGGATCCTTCTACCTGGACGATGCGAAGGTCCCCTCCATCGGCATACATGGTTCTCACGCAATGCGGTGCAGAAGTCGAACGCGCAAACACCTACTTATTGGCTTCTGTTGATGATGATGATGATGATGGTGATGGCGGGGGATATGTGCGTGCTCTATGAATAAATCAAAACTGTGGGATGTCTACGAGGACGGGTGGTAGTGGCAACGTTTTCGTCGTCGTCCGGGGAGAAATTGTAATGTAGTCCTCCATTAATGGTCCGAGGAATTCGTATCGTACTTTCGTGAGGCTTTAGCTATACACACTGCCTGACACTGACGACTACTACCTCGCATACTTACTTTGGCAGCAGTACTTCAGTTGTGGTGAGTCGTCAATCAAAGTGATAAGTAATCTTGACAGTCGAGGAATCAGTTGAAAGTGATAATTCTAGAGATACGCGATGTGCATGCAGTACTTCGCTTATGGATAATTCGATACATTTTATCTGACGTACGTACGTAGTTTTTTTTTTGCAATGAAAGAGTAAAAAAGTATTGCTTCGTGTAATTTAATTACATTAGATGTAATTAGGGATGCATTCGAAGTTCCAAGGAAAATTAGTGCGTAATATTTCAATGTGCGAGTATAGAGGCAATTAAGAAATGCACTTTGTGTCAAGGGAATTGGGTGCTTTGGTCTGGCAGTATAGAAAAGGCTCGGGTTTGAGCAGTGGGTAGCACGATTATAGTTTAAATAATTAAAGCAGAGATTCTCTTTCGAATGATGTCATTAGCAACCCCCAAACTGAGGTGCTCCTTGAAGCTTTTCAGCGACTTAATCGAGATGGGTTTTTGTATGAGCCGGACTTAATGGTTTTGCGCGACACTACCTTGATGCCTATGATTCCGGTCATTTGAATATGTCATCTGCACATACAGTATCGGACAAAACATTTGCAACTAGAAGTGAAACCAAGCAATTTCTTCAAATTCATAAAAGTTTTATTCAAAAACATAACATTCTTCATAAATTATGAAAGCTCTGTATTTCAGTTATACAAAAATAAATAGTTTTCAAAATAAAAAAAAAAAAATAGTAATCTACGTTGAATTGTATCGAGTAACTTCAAATAGCTGCGCGACAAAACAATTGCAACTTTTAATTCAAGTGCAAAAAAACTTAAAAATAATCAATATTTAGTGGCAAACCCATTATTTTGGATGACTGCCTTGAACCGACGTGGCATTGATTCAATTAAAATTTGTATAATATTTAATGGAATTGCATACCAGGCCATCTCTATTCTTTTAAGAAATTCGTCTGCACTTCTTAAATTTTCCCGATTGATTTTCCTCTTGACGATCTCCCAAAGACTTTCTATTGGGTTCAAATCGGGTGACTGCGGTGGCCAATCCATAACCGTGACATTGTGATCACTGAGCCACGTTTTGACTAGCCTAGACGTGTGCTTTGGGTCGTTGTCCTACTGAAAGATCCAACGCAATGGCATTTCCTATTCCGCATACGGCAACATAATATCTTCTAAGATGCTTTTGTATGCGTATTGGTCCATTATTCCATTATTACGATGCAATGGCCTCAAACCAGCAGCAAAAAAAATACCCCACACCATCACATTTCCTCCGCCATGCTTGACAGTTTTTATACAATAACGTGATTGAAGTCGCTGCCAAGTGGTTTTCTGACGTAAGATATTCCGTCACTACCGATGATGTTAAGCTTCAATTCATCACTAAAAAGGACTCCACTCCATTTTTGTATATCCCAAGAAAGATGTTCCTTTGCAAACTGTAGTCGTTTTTTTCTGGTTTCAGATCGAAATTAAGGGCTTTTTAGCAGGGCGATAATTGCACAAATCAGCAACAGCCAGCCGACGAGCTACAGTTCTAGTAGTTATTGTTAGTTGGAACTCTTGAACCAATTTCGGCGCAGTTATAAAGGGATTTGTTTTAACATTTCTTACCAACATAGCGTCCATTCGAGAGTTTGTTTTACGTGGTCGAAAAGCATCTTACAAGATATTATGTCGCCGTATGCGGAATGGGAAATGCCATTTCGTTTGATCTTTCATCAGGACAACGACCCAAAGCACACGTCTAGGCTAGTCAAAACTTAGCTCAGTGGATTGGCCACCGCAGTCACCCGATTTGAACCCAATAGAAAGTCTTTGGGAGATCGTCAAGAGGAAAATCAATCGGGAAAATTTAAGAAGTGCAGACGAATTTCTTAAAAGAATAGAGATGGCCTGGTATGCAATTCCATTAAATATTATACAAATTTTAATTGAATCAATGCCACGTCGGTTCAAGGCAGTCATCCAAAATAATGGGTTTGCCACTAAATATTGATTATTTTTAAGTTTTTTTGCACTTGAATTAAAAGTTGCAATTGTTTTGTCGCGCTGTTATTTGAAGTTACTCGATACAATTCAACGTAGATTACTAAATGTTTTTTTTTATTTTGAAAACTATTTATTTTTGTATAACTGAAATACAGAGCTTTCATAATTTATGAAGAATGTTATGTTTTTGAATAAAACTTTTATGAATTTGAAGAAATTGCTTGGTTTCACTTCTAGTTGCAAATGTTTTGTCCGATACTGTACATACATGTTGTCAGACAGAATTCCCGTCAAGGCGTTCAGAATGAAGCAAGGATAACGATATCTACAATAAATACCAACAAAGCTGCTGGATCTGATAGAATGTATTTGATGATAGAGTGTATTTTCTATACATTAGGGTGTATCATTTTTCCAAAATTTTGATTTTCATATGACTTTACTTACGCCCCGAGTCTATGTGTTATAAAAGATGTTTATGCCGGTTTTCAAAAAGATCGGTTGATATTTAGGGGCTGCACAATTTGGTCCTCTTTTTCTTCAACTCTGTTAAATTTCGCATATTGAAGTCCTTTTGTAATACTACGCTTTTCATGTTATTTTTTATCTTTTGAGAGTAATTGTATTAAAAAATGGGAACTAACAGAGGAATTTGGTTGATAGATAAATAGCCTTTGACCTAGTTTTTGGGAGCTCGGCTACCTTCAAAAGAAGAATTTCATTTAGTTATTATATACCGTCATAAGGAAATTAAGGAAACACTTTCCGAATGCTGCAAAATCTCGTAATTCTAAACTGCAGGTAGTATGGAAGAAAGCAAATATCCTTGTTATGACGGAAGAGAATATATGTATGTGCTAAAATACAGAATCTTTATAAAGAATACCAAAATTTGGGTGAAGAAATGTCGAGAAACACAAAGAAAGCAGAGTCGAGACGGCAAATTTGGAAAAGTAATCTTGTCGAACTTTTTGACGTTTCGCGGCTAAATTTAATGGAAATGACAGATGTTTCACAAGAAGATAAAGATTTTTTGAAGTCGCAAAGAGAAGATCTTATGAGAAAGCTTATAAAAGAAGATAAAAGTAAGTCATATAAGAATAACCACTACAAATCTATCGAAGAAATCAATAAGACTGTTGTGTTGGAAGAACGTGACTCATCGTCATCAGCACCTAGTGATGAAAAAAACGACATTCTAATCCAAAATTAAAACGGCTTGATCAAACACTCACGTCTACTTGGGATAGAGAATACCTCTCAAATCGACAAGCAAGTACTTCATTTATAGCAACTACAAAAAGCCTAGGACCCGATGTTTCAAACATTTCCATATCTGCTACAGTTTACCGAGCTCGGACAAACACTAGAAGTAAAATGGCAAAGAAAATCTTTGAAATCCTCCTAAATTGGTCTTGCATTGGGATAGTAAACTGTTGCCTTCAGTTGCCCATGGAAGTGAGCACTGGTGAGCAGATGGGTGAAGTAGTTATTGAAGAAGTTGATCGATTTCCGCTACGTAACAAAGTAATTGGTATGTCTTTTGATACTACAGCATCGAATACAGTGCTGATCCAAGGGGCATGCAAAAGAATTCGAACGAATTTTGTTGTTATTGCAACATTCACTATTGTACCTGGAAGGTTGGTCTCAAAATGGCTTTAGTCTTATAGCCACAGGGGCGCTACATTAAGCACGGAGGATGTCAAAGGCAATATATTTAAAAGGAATGAAACAGGTTGCAAGTTTTTGTCTGCCTCATTCATGTTTGCCTTTGGCACGAGGCATTTGTAAGTCGATGGGCTACAAAGAATCATTTACCCAGATACAAATGTCAAAAAATGGCTCTAACAGATGCCAAAAGACGTCTTTAGTATCTAACGGAAACAAACGTTGGATTGGCTTTTTTGGACGAACGTGTTACCCAGGCTGAAAGAGAAAATATGATGAAAAATTTAGAAACAAAAACTGCTAAAAAGAGGAACTTAAAAGGTGAGAGGAAAAACCCCTTGTTTTTTAAGGAAAAGTTTTGAGCCATTTTGTAACGGACAAAACAAAGATGTCCTTCGAATTATTTGGGATCCACGACGTATTTTAACTTAGTTCAATCTTTACAACTTCACGGTTTTGTTTGCATTGGCTTAAGCCGTCAGTCAAAGTTAGAATTTTACGTTGAATTTTTATGTAATGGGTTTTTTGAGTTCCCAACATCTCGCTAGTCTAGCTGCTAGATTAGAAAAACACCCTAGAAGATGAAACACACAGCTAGAGTTAGAAAGTACTAAAAAAATACACCACATGCACTGTTTAAATGAGCAGATTATGAGATTGGATTGAGAACAAATTGGGTTTCAATCTGGGTTCGATCGAGTTAAAAATTGATTGTAATCGTGTAATATATGGCACTTTTCCTTTATGTGCAGAGGTGGTTTTGCCAAACAATTAACCCTTATTAGCTATAAAAGTTTTATGACCTTACAGTACATCTCAATCGTGTGGAAATACAACCCCTTTTTGTTTTCTGTTGCCACATCGATTAATTTCATTCTTTGCCTGCCAAACTCGATCTTTCTATACTCCTATCCTTCGATCCTTGAATTTCATGAACATTTCAAACCAATCCCAAAACATTTTATAATCAGGTCGATTCAATTGAGTTCAAAATCGATTCCCTCATATAAACGGGGCAATACAGACGTTTTTATTTTTCCGTAAAATAAAAAACATAGAACATACATAAATTGCCACACACATAAGAATCGACACTTTTACCACACTTTACAATTAAGAAAAGCACATAAAATATGGAAATACATATTGCAATTTACAAATTCACAAACTTTTTGACAACAAAAGGCGAAAATGCAGACAGCTGTTGTTTGTGTTGATTTCTTTAGTTGATTTACTACGTTTTATGCAAGTACTAATTGGGCTTACTACTTTGCAGCGAAGGTCTTCGTCGTTAGGATCTTCTATAATCTAGTCAAATTTTAGTCCTAGAGGCCGCTAGATTCTCTAGGACGAAATCTGTCATCCCGGTGCAAAAGTATTCTAGCAGCTAGATTAGCGAGGTGTTGGGAACTCGCCCAATGAAAATTGAGATGTAAGATTATTTAAGATAAGAGATAAGAGAGCGTACTAGATTAAAAAATTGGCAGAAAGATATTTCATCTAGCTTAAAAGTATGCATTTATGATATAAGTACGGTATTTCCATGCAGTGTTGATGTAAGAGCCTGTTTTGATGATGACTCTTGACTACGTAGTAAAGAGTAATGTCGTGTCTACATGCAATAGTGCTCACTCCTGCACTACTTTGATAAAGTGTAGGGGAGGGAATGAGTAAATTGAAACACTTCTGTATTTTTTGTGCGTTCTCTCGTCCAAATACTCATTTTATGTGCGAACTACCCTCCTCAACGGTCGAACTAGTAATGATAAAATGGAATAGGAACGGAACATTTCGGATGTAGAACGCGACTCTCCTCGATTTTTCTATTTTCTTCATGACTCTCCCCCTCTCTTTACCCCTCACTCTTCTTACAGACAAACTACCGACATAGCCGAGTTTTGAGTCAGCATCTAAACAGGCTCTAACTTATCAGTAAAGACCGTTTATTGTACTAGCTATTGCCACTAGTTCATTCCTATGTACAAGGAATAGGGATGCCAGGTTTGAAAAAATGCATTGCGGGACGCTTTACATAAACCACATCAAGATCAAAACATCAAGATTTTATGTCTTTAAAGCCCTCTTTTGATCGATAATAAGGTATATACATATTTGTATAAAGAATTAGTATCACTAGCCGAGTCGATTAAGCCATGTCCGTCCATCTATCCGTCTGTCTGTCATCAGTTTTTGGGCCTTAATTTTTTTTGGTGACACACGGATGGACAGAAGGAAGAACGTCGGACATGACATAATCGACTCAGTTATTGATGCTGATCATACATACACATATATACTTTATTGGGTCTATTTGCAATACTTCGCTATGTAACAAAGTATGTTTTAAACCTTGTATAGGTACATATCCTTAGGATAGAGTATAACAATAGGACACCAAAGAACAAATAATGGAATAAATACTTTAGACGATAATGGCTTACATTTAGACTTAAGTTACATATTGGTTGTAGCTTGGTACTTTAATTAAAGAAATACATACATATACCTGAAGTTATTACTTGATGTTTACATTCGAGGAGAAAAATATACCATACAATAGTTAAAGAGGATTTAACATTTAAATTAACACCTCTGACTCTTTAATGCTGAAACTGTCGGTAAAGTAGCTTTTTTTCCTCTATATTATGTTGTAGAATTCGATATGTCATTCTTCTCTCACTTCTTTCCACTCTATTTCTAAACAAACCAAATGTAGATCCTGATCCTGATCCCTTCAAGTAGTAGCACATTATGCTCTATAGTATATCATAGTCTTGACCATTCTTTTTGAATTGCGTTTTGGTACGTAGAAGACTATACCTTAAGGATATATGTATGTAGTAAAAATGCATCTTTAGTGTAAACATATGTAGATGCGGAAGACCAGTTTTTAAATGTAACGTGTTTGTTGTTCTTAATGAAGTACATACATATATATAAGTACAAACGTTGTTCCTATCATCATTTTCGAGGTTTCACACTCTTGACTGCATTCTCGTCTGTACGACAAGTGGCACCATGATTGTTGTCCACCAATCTTACGAACTTTTTGCACAAACTTGCGTACAGCAGGCGCGGCGTTTATTTCATTTCGACCAAAACATCTTTTCAAAAAACGCAGTGATTGGACTAGAAAGCTCTCATTTTAGAAATAAGTTGTCAATATTTCCCAATGTTTTCCAAGCGTAAAGTTCCGCGGAGGTATGTTATTGACTTTCTGTCAAGATTTAGAACTGGAAACAGCTGTCAGTGTCGAAATAACCTATGATTTAAAAAGAAACTACTAGATGGCCCACCCTTCAGACAGCTATCTTTCCAGCTCTTCATTTTCTCAGGTCCATTTTTTCCTGTTTTGAGTAGCACGCCAATCTGTTTCGAAAAATCATTATTTTCGACTTGTTGATGTTAACTTTCAGATTAGACTTCCGCCTAGAAAATATGGTGTTAGGTTGTCAAGGAAGATATAGAAGAGAAGAGTACTTAGAAGGCTTACTTGTTGAACTCCTATTTCAGGCCTAAGTCAGCTGGATAATGTGCTGCCATCCCAGACTGTTATCCTAGTAGAAGCTACTAATTTAAAGATATGTACTAAGCCTTCTGTTACCTGGCTGGATTCCAAGACCATCTGCAGAGATACATATATTAATATGTTTGTTTATAAAAAACCTTCATAAAAAGCATTAAAAGTATTCGTAGTCCTTCGATAAAAGTAAACAACGATTTTAGTAGATACTTAAAGTTCTGTTAGAATCAATGGAATCAATGTAAGTATGCAGTAGTATTCCCAATATTGGTCATTTAATTTCTTTCCTGTTTATGTAGTTTTTACCATCAAATTCTTAAACCTCTTAGGATCTATTTAAACTAATAAGTTTTCAAAGGTAATAGCTTCATGGTATCCAGAAAAAAACGAGACGAAAAACTCTCATCTAAACTGAATACCAATTTCAGTGAGACATTCCAAATATTCATGTTCCTTCCACGTCCAGCTTGTACATAAACCATCCTTTTAAATTCTTCTTGATTCGGAAAATCCAACTCCATCCTATAAATCTGCAATTTCAAGGCACAAAAGTCTTGTTATCGTTTTGTTATACAAAATGTATTCTGCAACCGATATTCGTCGTACTCATCGTTAACTCGCCAGATGGCTTAAAAGACTGTGAATATTGCAAGGCACAAAATTAAGCGATTTAGATCGTACCACTTGAAATACTCGTAATGCAGGACGAGACGACAAGATGCAAGCACCAAAAAAAAAAACGAAAAATCGAAACGAACATCGAAACCACACCGTTGTTAACTGAAAACCGAAAAATACCACCAAAAATTCCTCACCAATGTCATCAATTAAATGCGAAATAAAATGTTCACACCTGAGATCTTTATTAGTGGCAACGGACTGGAGAAGTCGACTCGTAACAACACTCGCACGTCCAGCCCCCAGAGCACGTTGAGGAACAACCACCGCAATCTATGTATGTCCCGTCCATTGGTATCCGTATCCGTGAATTGAGGAGGTAACGCAACAAGATTGAGTTTTGGGCTCCGATGATGTGAGACAACATGTACGAGGTGCGAGAAATCAATAGCCAACCAAACTAATAAAACAAAGTAAAAGACGAACGAAGCACTGCAACGAGATCAGTCCAGAAACATCATCACTTGCAAGTCACAGCACTCGCCTGGACATGAGTGTGTCCCCGGTCCCGCGCACACGATGCACAGAAACTTTGGGGCGATACCTGTTACCTGGGAATTAGCTTAGTCTAAGAAAGTCCCGATTGAATCGCGCGCGCGAAAGGCAAAAATCTCTTCCTGGCCATTATGTGTAGCCACATATTTCGTTAGCATGCAATTCAACGGAATCCTCCTCATCGAGTCCTTCTGGGCTGCGATCGACAGATAATTTAAGATCTTTCGACGAGTAGGTATAGCATCTCGCTCTCTCTCTCTATACATATGTATATATTTCGGTTCCGATAAATCACGTGCTCCACAAGTCGATGTGCGATCAACGAACGTGCTATTTGCCCATTTTGCCAGAAACGATAGTGGTGCACCAATCCGGTCAATATATCGATGTTTGGTATAAATGTTCAATGTACCCTTTAAGCGCATTCATTTGCATTTGGCGACAAAACCTTGTGGTAGACTGTAAGGTACCCTTCATACGCCTCTTGCTCTGTCTATGGGTTTCGTGAAAGAGTGTGGTCAATCGAGAGTTTCCATATCCACGCATCCTCGTGTCTTGGCGTTGGATCCTTGGTTGATTTTAATTTTAATTCCAAATCCTTTTAGAGCCAATTAACTGGACACCATTTAAACAACATTTAAGTGGAATTGGAGTTCGTTTTCTTTTTTCTTTTCTTTGTTTTAAATTGTTTTATGTAGCTAAAATGTAGTCAAAGTGGAATTAAACCAAATGCTTTGGATTATGGCAGAGCAGCAGTACTTTATGAAAAGCAAGAGTGTGAAACTTTATCGGATAAGTGGTAGCGTCAGTTTAGCATCAAACTTATTGAATTTTCTACCACCTCAATTCATAGAACCCACCTGTGCATTATTTGGTATCAAAATAGTTAAGAGTTTTCTTCACAAATTGCACTAGAAATGTCACCATAGATGGAGCAGATAGTTTCCACGGCCCAAAGAATTATTTAGTAAAAGGTGCACTCTCTCAGACTTCCAATAAATCGTCAGAAATCTCTCCAGGGCGACATTGTGGCACCAAAAACTGGATTGGAGCAAAGTGTGACCTCTAGTAATGCTTGGCATGCAGTATTCTCTGAAACTAGACATGAAGGCATAAGCTCCAGGGCTCTTTTTGGGAACAACTCAACGACTACCAGAAGAATTCTGTGTTGAAATACAAGGTATTCTAAACATCTTAAGGGAACGTAACTATTCGGAGAAGGGTCTGTAGAGGAACAACCCAACATGGAGTTGCTGAGAGAAGGCTTATCAAGGTCATATCACTTATGGCCATGCCTCTATTCTGTCCCTATGGGGGCTACCAATGGATTGACGGAAACCGATCAAATGAGGCCGATGCTAGCATTCGAAAGGAAACTATTAATAAGATTTCCTTTCAAAATTTACTAGAAGAACTGGAGAACCAAAACGAAGAAGAAGTTGGCGTTCTGCACCGATGCTATTGGGATGGACATTGGCATGGAAGCCGGCGTTTCCTTTTCAAGCCAAGACGACAGCCATCATCATATCATATGCGAGAGTAGGTAATATTGTTCAAAGGACTATCACTGTTTAGTCAAGACAGCCATTAGGTTCTGGACTATGATGTAATTAGGTCGTTGCTAGTGAGCACCAGAGCCTATGCGGTGACTACCATATGGATATCGAGGGAAACGAAAGGGAGAGCTTACTAGTCGAAGTTGCACTTACCGCGAGTCCTCGCTTATGGAGAAAATAGAATATGAAATTTGAAGCAAAGCACAAACTATAGAATGTGTCGCCCAAGGTCATCAAACCTCCACTGGTAGGCATACCATAAACTACCATGTCTTAGTCACTGAATAGCTTCGATTGTGTAACCCTTCATATTTGAATTTGTTATCATTTCGAGCATTAATTGATGAAAAGACCATTATTTTTGGTAAACCCCAGCAATCGGTTCCTTTAAGTTTGATGCAAGACGAAATCTATGTATGTTCCTTATATCCTTTCAAAAGGATCCTTACAGTCGCAGAAAACTGGTATTTTGTATCAGACTTGGACGTTTTTGATTCGACATGCTTTGACCAAAGAAACTCTATCCAGGATCGATCTCTTAACACCGAAAACACGAATAGTTTTTCTACAGATAGCTGCACTTAGCTATGAACTGAAGTACCTTGCTGTTACTTTACAAGGTTAACTTTTAAGCAGCGGAACAACATGCAGCGGAAAAGATAGAATCACAGCTGCCCTGGAAAGGACCATACTAATATTGGAGGACTTAAGCAAAGGAAAAGACTACTCTTGGCAATAATAGCGGCGTTGAGGATTCTTTACAGCTCCCAAATATGGGCCGAGGGAATGAGCACCAAATCACACAGAATAGAGATAAAAGCAGTATATAGAATTAAAGTATTAAGAGTATGCAGTGCCTTTTAAACAACCTCATATGACTCGGCGTGTGTAGTGGCTGGAATGGTGCCAGTACCTAGACCTCCTCGTTAAGGAAGCCACATGGAAACATCGTGCCAACAAATCAACGATACCAACACCAACGAGGCGTAGTGATGATGAATTACCATAAAGAATAAATCTGGAAGAATGGCAAGATAGATGGAACTCTTCCGACAAAGGTAGATGGACTCAAACATTGATCTCCAATATCAGCCCTTGGATCAATAGGAAGCATGGAAAGCTATGCTTTTACCAGACGCAGGTCATAGATTTTTCAGAGCACACCTCCACAGATTTGGGCATGAAGACACCCCTTATTGTCTAAAGTGCATAGAAGCAATGGAAAACGCGGAGCATATAATGTTTCACTGTCCGTGATATCGTGAAGGCCGTAACCTGCTGGCGAACAGACCCCAGCGAACTTAACCCCAGAGAATATCATCGGATTGATGCTCAGCAAACAAAGAAGCTTGGGAAGTAGTTAGTGAAACCATGGCTACTATCAAAAAAAAGCAACGAAGACAGGAAGGACAATGGAACGCAGCGCAGATAGTTGCCAATACGAATGGGCTAAAGTCCCCCCTCGCGAGAAAATGCTTGACGGCAGTGCCATGAGGAGGTGGGTTTAGTGAGTGGAAATCTCACACTGATATTGAGTATGGACTCAGTTTCGTCTTTGAAAGATTCCCATCTTCCAACGCAAAAAACAAGAAGCATCTGTTATCAATGCCCGGAACCGCAGAGGATGGAAGGCAACAATTTCTCAGGCAGGGACTCTACAAGGGTCGGGAGCCCTTTAAGTAAATAAATATCAATGCTCGGGTTATCAACAGTGTCCTGGTCCAAGATGCACATGTCAGAAATTCTAAAAAAAAAAAAGTACATATTGATTTTACTTTCAAAAGTTTTCAGTCATTGCAATCATCCATGACTCAGCAGTGCGTCACGTCATACTTTTCCGCAAAGCCCAGCAGCAATATGTAAGGTATAACAAAATTATTAAATAGTATAGTATGCTATTTATTTTGGAAATAAAAAACTAAATAAGAGAATAATAAGTTCTATTTACAAATTTATTTAGCAATGTTTTAAAAGGAATCCCAAAAAATAGTAAGAAATTTCCAAGAATTTTTTATATATTAGTAAAAATCCCCGCAGAATAATGTACCCATGGTACTTTACAAATCAGTTCCAGAGAGATAAAAATATACAGACAGTCAACGTATGTCTACACATGTGCTTATCGCTGAATGTGCCTGAACTAATATAAATACTCGTGTCTCTGTTAATTCATCATCATTAAGTGAATAGCTGTCGGACTAATAAGTACTAATAAACACAAATATTTGAAAGATGAACGTAAAAGCTTTTCTCTTGCTTATTTTCGCCGTGATTGCTGTCACAACGACAGTGGTTCAGGCAACCCAATTTCCTAAACGATTAGAAAGCCGTTTACCAAAACTAGGATCTAACACAAACCCAAGGAGAGGTCGCTTTTAATCATTATTTGTTAATCAATATATTTAAATAAAACATTTTATAACAACAACTCGTACTTTTTAATTAAAACTTTATATTTGCTCATGAATACTTCACTTCACTTCACAATTTTAGTATTCCCATAGAAAAGTGATTGATTTATCTATCGGTTTACATATATGTATATATATAGTTAATTTGTAATTATTTCCTGCAAAGAAAACACTAATTCGATGATTTTACGCGAATAAGCGAATAAGAACTGTCAAATTTCATTCACATTATGTTGATCGCAATCCACATTCGCACGACCAAAACATTCGCGAGAGTTTAATCTAACAATTCTCTCTTTCTTTGGTAAATTAAATTTACAGATTGCAGCGACTAAATAGCTAAAGTAAACAAATAGCTGTGAATGAAACGTCAAAATTTGCGAATATTCGCTCGTTCGTATTCGCAGGTCGCTATACTCGAATTGGGCCATAACTATTGTAAGGAGTTATTTTCGAAGATCGATTGAAAGTATCTAAAGTATTCTTTTTAAGTAAATCAAAAAGGATTATATATTTTGAATGATGGTTCATAAATAATATAATATTTTTTACATCATTACAGGCGTATGACTACCTCGGCCTGATTTTACTTACTTTTATTATATAGTCCACCTGTGTTTTAAGCCTAATAAGGTAATTAAGATAAAAGTTTCCCTTAACGTAATACCTCGACAATTTTCTACATTCTTTGACAGCTCGTTTCCATCACTTCGCTAATCTAGCTGCTAGAATACTTTTACATCGGGATGACAGATTTGTCTTTAACGAATCTATCGGCCTGTAGGACAAACAATTTATTAGATTTTACCAGGGCCTAGCGACGGAGACCTTCACTGTAACGTACACCCAAAAAAAAGGTGCTGTAAAAATAGAGTAAAACGCTGTAGATTCTACTGCATTCATTGTCAGAATCGACCCGACAATGTTCGTTGTAAATTTTACAGAGGGGTGGTTGTAAATTTAACAATCTAGTTGTGAAAATAACAGCTAAAATTGTAGATTTCACAGCACTTTGCCGTCGAACAGCTGTAGAACAGCTGTAGAAACAACAACAATCGCTTTCATAGCACCACATAAGCTTAAAGTTCTAATTTATTGGTATGGTGCGAGAAATGGGGTGGAAATAGCTTTTACAATCCAATTAAATGGTTCTTGTCCAAGAAATACTTAGTGTGTGTTTAAACCGAATTATATAATTTAATTTACTTACAAAATGTGAAAAATGTTTGGATCTGGCTGGGGTTGAACTTGGAACCTCTTACTCGGCGACTGCATACACTACCACAACGCCATGGCCTCAAATTGTATCTACTTTTTACGTTTTCGTAATATATGCTGAATCTAGAACTTGTTGTAATTTCTACAGCTCCTGCTGTAGTTACTACAGTAAATAGCAACAACATTTTGATGTAGATTTTACAAATTCATATCTGTAGATTTAACAGCCGAAATTGACAACGCGCTGTTGTTTTTACAATTGGGGATCGTAGTTGATTTAACAACTTTGTTGTAAAAATGAATGCATTCGCTGTAAAATCTACAAAAATTTGTTAATTTAACCAGATTCGCTGTTAAATACACAAATCTACAATGAATTGTTAAATCTACTGCCTTCAGTTGTAAAATTTACAGCGCTTTTTTTTTTGGGTGTAATAAACCCAATTTATACTTCCATAAAGCAAGTCAAATAAAAGTTAATGTGGCAGTTCTTCAGATGGTTCTTGATACACAACCTCAAAATTTGCTGGCTTCCATGCATTCGGTTTTTGGCTGAAAATTCGGGTCATATTTTTCATCGTTGAAATCGGTGAACATGTGATCGCTTTACTAGTCCAACCAATACTCTATTAGCTTTTCGTGACTTACAACGGTCCCAGTCGACGTTATTTTAGATCTATAGGTATAAGACCCTTGGTTGTAATTTGAGTTAACCATCTTAGAAACAAATAACAAAATGAACTTACCAAACCAATTTTAATGACATGTGATGAACAAGTATTAATCGGAAACAGCGTTATTAACCCTATGATAGCAAGTGGAGATCTGAAAACGGTTTTGGCGTCGGCTGCGTTAAAGTAGATTTGCCTACTGTTCGACAATGCCTTCTTAGATTGGTCCTTAAGGTAAAAATGTGCACGGCATGGGTCGTACGTACTTGCACCTATGTGCTGTTAGTTAAAACTGAACAAGATTTTTATAAAAAAAAAATATTAGATATAAAAAAAATATTTTTAAAAATTTTGCATGCCACTTTTTATTAAATATTACATTTTGCCCAAATTTCGATTTTCATGGAAATCCATTCAGTTTTAGCCGAGAAATAGCCATATTTCTAAAATCAGTTAATAAGAAAAGTACCGTTATACGTATTTTTAGCCAAAAACGTGGTACGCCATCTTATAGCATTTGTCCAGACAAACTCGAATATGAAATTTAATCAAAATCGTTAGAGCCGTTTTCGAGAAAATCGTCTTTTTGTGTAATTGGCCCTAAGTAAAGTACCGTTAATAACGGGGCTAGAACAAAAATTCCGATTTCGCCTCGAATTGCGACCCTACAGAGCTCAGATATGAAGTTTGAAGCAAATCGGTCCAGCCGTTTAGGCTGCAGTCCAGCGTACATACACACAGACAGACAGACAGACAGACAGACAGAATCGGCAGACCCACTTTTTCGAGCTTCTCTATCATCGTAATGTCAGAATTCATTGTTATCTCGAGTTCGAATTTTTTCACGAATCCAATACTTGCCCTATATTATAGGTGCAAGTAAAAAACTGACTGAAAAATACTGCTATGAGTGAGGAAACATTGAAATCACATTTCAGAGGATTGGGAAAATTATTCCCTGGATTCTTTGACTACAACATAATTATTCGGATGGGAACTATGTTGTAGTCCAGCGATATAGGGCAAAGAAGTGAAGAACCGTTATAATGATAAAGTTCACTTTCATAATGAGATTGCCATTTAACTCCTATCTATGAACATCATCAATAGCATCAGGGCACCTCTATGTGTTGCCCAAAGAGATATTACCATACAACTTGGCTAACCGCAGATGACCTTATATGGAGGAAGATGGAAGATGGAAGAAGATTACGACATGAGATCAACCAAAAAAGATCAGGTGAACCTTTCGAGCTAGGAAGAACAAAAATCCGGACTATGATCGGGATCATCTCTGGAGATTCTCTTCTGAGAAGGCACGCCAGTAGACTCGACCACCATTTTAAAGACCACCACTTTAAAGGAACGACAATAGATCAGAAGAACGTATTGATGTAAAGGGGTGGCCTTAATTTTTAAGCTAAAATATTTATAATCTTCTCTAAAAAGAAATCTAAAAATCCTTAAAAATCTTCTTCTTTTATGGCGCTATAGTTTGGGGTGAACCTGGGTCTCAACCAATAGCCTCTCTACTAAGCTCGGTCTTTAGCTAATTGCCTCCAGTTGCGCAGTCCAAGTTGGTCGAGGTTCCCTTCAACTTGTGCAGCGAGGAGGCCCTCTTCCTCGCCCTACATGTCCTAGCCATCTGAGACGTCCAATGCGCAATTTTTTGACTAGGTCGATGTCTTTGTACAGCTCGTATAGTTCGTCGTTGAATCTTCTCCTCAAAAACCCGTCGACGCAAACGGGACCGAAAAACTTACGAAGAATTTTTCTTTCGAAACGACCAAGGATATCTCTTCATCAGCTTTCAACAAAGTCCATCTTTCAGCTCCGTAAAAGAGGACTGGAATGATCAAGGTCTTATGCAGAGTCTCCTTAGCTCTTTGAGATAGGGCTGTACTGTTGAATTGCCTTATTAGCCCAAAAAGCAGCGGTTGGCAAGTGTTATTCTTCGCTTGATTTCTGCGCTGGTATTATTGTTAGAGTTTATAGCAGAGCCAAGGTAGACAAAGTCCTTTACTACCTCGAAGTTGTAGCTGCCCACTGTGACGTTTTGTCCAATTGTCCCTTCTTGTTGACAGCATATATGTACTTGGTTTTACCCTCGTTTATCGCTACATCCATTTTGGCCGTTTCTGATTCTACGCTTGCTAACACACCGGTGACAACCCGCTGAGTTCTTCCAATTATGTCAATATCGTCGGCGTATGCAAGCAGTTGTACAGATCTCGATAGATTGTGACAGCGCAACACCTTGTCTTAAACCTTTTTTGACATCGAAGGTCTCAGTAAAAATTCTTCTGGTATGATTAATTTGCACACCACTATGGCTATAAATACCTAATTTTTATTTTTGCCTTTTGGAAGATCAGATTTTCTTCTTCAATTTAAGCCCTAGTCATCAGACGTCGTCCACTTTTTCTTAAGCTGAGCCAAGTGTCCTTTAACTGACCGCCTAATTGTCAATTCCATAGTCAATCTAAATCACAAGAAACAATTTGCACTTTGGAAAAAAATTAAAACGACCAAATTCACAGAAATTATCTGGCCTTTAGTATTCCGCAATGGATTTGGCGGCAGTCTCGTTTGAAGCCTTAAAAAGCCGAAAACGCCGACAATCTGACTTTATAGTATGTATCTGCGTTTGGGGACGACGAAAAAGGGCGGAATTCATAAAAAAAAAACCGAAAACAGAGAAACATCGGCAACAAAGACCAAAAGGTTTCCAGTTACACTGCACACGTAGCCCCAAAGGCATAAAACCTAAACTTAACCTGCGGAACAAATAATAAAATATTTTTGCATACGACTAATTTGTATGCGCCCTCACCATTTGAATTATGTGAATGTCGACTTACAAATGTGAGGGTACCCACTTGTTGTGGCAGCAGCAGCAACAGTTCCTTCTGGCCTGGGTAGGATGAAATCACGATTCAGCACTGGGGACACGGTGGTGACCACCACCAGCAGCCGTAGCTGGAGTCCCTTCTTTGATTTGCAAGGAAATCGGAAGAAACACTACACCACCGATTCTTGTGATTGCATTTAGTTATTTATTTTTAAGTAGCCAATGTATGATTGTGTAGCTACATACAACTGCGTTCCTATCTCACGGGCATTGAGTTGGTATGTTTGTAATCAAGTTCCTCTTAAATACCCACGGATCGAGTTGAGGAGCTTCCTCACCTGCCTACCTAACCTATATCATGTTTGTGTGTGTGTGATTGTGCAGCATCAGGGCGATTTTCCACAGAAAATCTTCTGTTCAAAACCTTGTTCAACATTGACCAACAGAAGTGATGACAGCAGTTGGATCAAATGTTTTTCTCCTTAAGAAGAGTCGTCATTCGTTTTGTTTTGTGGCCTCTGCTGTTAGTTCTGTTGTTGTTGGTGTTGTTGTTGTTGTTGTTGTTGTTGCTGTTGGTACGAGTAGTTCTGAGGTGGTGGTGATACAGCTCTGGGATAGATCTCACCTGGAGATATGGAACAGATAAAACGACAACGAAGAAGGGTTAATTTATGATTTTTGAATTCATTTTATATAAACGGTTGCACCAAGTGCACACGCAACGTTCGAGATTCAGATCCAGATCGGGAACAGTAGAGAACATCATCGTCATCCACATCCTCATCGTTGTCCTCGTCCTCGTTGTCGGTTGTCGGCGAGAGAAGTAGAGTGCGGCCACATCATCGCCATCGTCTCGTTCAGTAGGTAGGCAGGCTATCGTGTTTGGGCTTATGTTGCATCGCTGTTAAACTTATTTAAGACAACAAATTAGACAGCTCAGCGTTTGGCCGTAATTGTGCTTCCAATACGATGTGCGGATATCCACACTGTGCCATATTCCCCTGTTCAGCACTGATTTTGATTTGTATTCGCATTTATTATTTTTAACAAGTGTAACAAACAAATTATGACCATCGACTGGCAGTGTTGTAGTAAAGGTGATATTTATTTACAGGAAGGATTAGATCAATTAATGAATTTATATTGATCTGTAAAATGATGTTTTCAATTACAGAACCAGTACAATTCCCTGCTTGTTTGTTACCGAAACAATAACATAACATGAAACCATCTCAATTTACCTTGTTTGCGGTTCATTGTATACAAACCAACCAGTGGATTTGATGGATTTTCATGTAGAGTGCATAGATCTGCTGGAGAGTTCCTCTAAATCGTTGAAGAAGCCTCTGCAGAGTTCCTCTTCAGTCCTTTCTAGTTTTCTTATATGATTCCGCAGAGTCTTGTGCCCTGTGATGATACCAACCAGGGTGGAAATGGATCTCCTATCTTTAATAACAAGCCTCTCGGTTATTGATTTATCAAACGCAGACCATAGTTTCCTTGTAAGGACACAGGTCTCTATGTATTTCCACCTGTGATTTGTCTCTCTTATGGCTTTTTTCCTTGCTTTTGAGAGCACAAGGCGGATGGATGATCTGGTTCTGTGGTCGATGTTAAACCATGTGGTCTGTAACCGGTGCATTGCCAAAGTAATTTCGTAGGACCGTTGAATGACCCGTAGTTTTATCTTTCAAATTGACTGATTGGCTTTCTCTTAGAGCACCATTTGCTGCCTGTAGTTTAATAAAGATGTCTAGTGGAAGTAGGTTGAGAATTGCCTCAAGACCAGTTTTTGGTGTGGTTATCATAGCACTAGTGGTACCAATGCACGGTAATCTTTATACCTTTATGGGGGTCTTAAGGTTAGTGTGACGATTTAGCCATGTGTCTTGATTCTTCGCCACCGATTTTATTCCAGTGATACCAATCACAATTCCTGAATAAAACTAAGACAAGTTTTTGGATTTAATGCAACAATTTGTTTCTACTCCTACGCTTATGTACTAGTGGGATGGTTTATGAATGCACGTCTGGTGATCCGGTTGTACACACGCACTACATGACCATGGAATCAGAGATCGAAGTAGGTGCTCATAAGCAGTGTTGTTCGACTTTTTTACTTTACGTTTTTTACGTTTTTTTTACGTTAGTTTTTTAAATGGTGAATTTTTACTATCTTTATGTAAAAAACGTAAAAAGGTAAAAAAGTAAAAAAAAACACGGTCAATAATATAAATTGGGGAGCTTCAAAACAGACGATGAGAGTTGTATCTGATTAATCTGTGCGGTATACCAAAAACTATTGGTTTTTATCTTCTTTTCGATCAAATTATTAAAAACCCGATTTGTTGAAAACAGATTCCCTAATCCAACGTTTGTCAACTTTTAAGCGTATGCGGAATATGCGGACCTCCAGCAATGAATTTATCAGGAATTACCCTGTTATTATATTATACTGTATTTTTTTCCTGAAATACATATAATACCTAAGAAGTCTGACCAAATAAAAAATTGAGAAAAATTTTATTTTTTTTTAACAGTGAAACATACAATATTTATTACAGAGGTCTTCCATACCTTTAGCTTGAAGTTGGGTGCACTGCTTTGTTTTTCTCCACCCGCCTTTAGAGGTCTTCCATACATTCGGCTTGAAGTTGGGTGCATTTCTATGAGTTCCTCCAACCCCCAACAGAGGTCGCCCACGCATTCCTCCAACCCACAACAGAGGTTGTCCATACATTAAACTTGAAGTTTGGTGCACTCCTTTGAGTTAATCTAACCCCTCATAGAGGTCTTCCATGCACCCAACATGAAGTTGGGCGCACTTCTTTGAGTTCCTCCAATCGCCTATAAAGATCTTCCATACATTTAGCTTAAAGTTGGATGCACTTCTTGAGTTTCTCCAATCTATAGAGATCTTCCATTCATTTAGCTTGAAGTTTGATGCACTTCTTTGAGTTTCTCAAAACCCCTATAGACGTCTTCCATACATTTACCTTGAAGTTGGGTGCACTTCTTTGAGTTCCTCCAACCGCCTATAGAGGTCTTCCATACACTTACAATGAACTTGAAGTTGGTTGCACATCATTCTAAGTTCCTCCAACCCCCTATAGAGGTCTTCCATACATTAGCTTGACGTTGGGTACACAGCATTTTGAGTTCCTCCAACCCCCTGCAGAGGTATACCATACATTAAGCTTGAAGTTTGGTGCACTTCTTTGAGTTACTCTAACCTGTCATAGAGGTCTTCCTTACACTCAACATGAAGTTGGGCGCAGAAACTCAAGAAGTGCACCCAACTTCAAGCTGATTGTATGGAAGACCTCTATAGGCGGTTGGAGAAACTCAAAGAAGTGCATCAAACTTCAAGCTAAATGTATGGAAGATCTCTATAGGCGGTTGGAGAAACTCAAAGAAGTGCATCCAACTTCAAGCTAAATGTATGGATGACCTCTGTTGGGTGTTGGAGGAATTCAAAAAAGTACACCCAACCTCAAGTCGAATGTATGGAAGACCTCTAGAGGCAGTTGGAGGGAATCAAAGAAGTACATCCAATTTCAAGTTGAAGTTATGGAAGACCTCTACTCGTATAGGCGGTTGGAGGAACTCAAATTGATGTGCACCCAACTTCAAGCTGATTGTATGGAAGATATCTGTAGGCGGTTTGAGAAACTCAAATTAACGTGTAACCAACTTCAAGCTGATTGTATGGAAGACCTCTAAAGGCGGTTGGAGGAAATCAAAGAAGTGAGCCCAACTTCAAGTTGAGTGTAAGGAGGACCTCTATAGGGGGTTAAATTAACTCAAAGAAGTGTACCAAACTTCAAGCTTGATGTATGGACAACCTCTGTTGGGGGTTGGAGGAATTCAAAGAACCAACTTCAAGTTGAAGGTATGGAAGACCTCTATAGGTTGTTGGAGAAACTCAAGAAGTGCACCCACATTGAAGCTGATTGTATGGAAGACCTCTATAGGCGGTTGGAAAGTGCATCAAACTTCAAAGCTTAATATATGGAAGATCTCTATAAGCGGTTGGAAAAACTAAAAGAAGTGCTTCCAACTTCAAGCTAAATGTATGGAAGACCTCCTAAGGCGGTTGGAGAAACTCTAAGAAGTGCATCTAACTTCAAGTTGAAAGTATGGAAGGCCTCTGTTGGGGGTTGGTGGAACTCATAGATGTGCACTTTGAGTTCTTCCAACCCCCAACAGAGGTCTTCCATACTTTTGGAAGACCCTCATAGAGGTCTTCCTTACACTCAACATGAAGATGGGCTCACTTCTTTGAGTTCCACCAACCGCCTATAGAGGTCGTCCATACAATCAGCTTGAAGTTGGGTGCACTTCTTGAGTTTCTGCGCCCAACTTCATGTTGAGTGTAAGGAAGACCTCTATGACAGGTTAGAGTAACTCAAAGAAGTGCACCAAACTTCAAGCTTAATGTATGGTATACCTCTGCAGGGGGTTGGAGGAACTCAAAATGCTGTGTACCCAACGACAAGCTAATGTATGGAAGACCTCTATAGGGGGTTGGAGGAACTTAGAATGATGTGCAACCAACTTCAAGTTCATTGTAAGTGTATGGAAGACCTCTATAGGCGGTTGGAGGAACTCAAAGAAGTGCACCCAACTTCAAGGTAAATGTATGGAAGACCTCTATAGGGGTTTTGAGAAACTCAAAGAAGTGCATCAAACTTCAAGCTAAATGAATGGAAGATCTCTATAGATTGGAGAAACTCAAGAAGTGCATCCAACTTTAAGCTAAATGTATGGAAGATCTTTATAGGCGATTGGAGGAACTCAAAGAAGTGCGCCCAACTTCATGTTGGGTGCATGGAAGACCTCTATGAGGGGTTAGATTAACTCAAAGGAGTGCACCAAACTTCAAGCTTAATGTATGGACAACCTCTGTTGGGGGTTGGAGGAATGCGTGGGCGACCTCTGTTGCGGGTTGGAGGAACTCATAGAAATGCACCCAACTTAAAGCCGAATGTATGGAAGACTTCTACAGGCGGTTGGAGAAAAACAAAGCAGTGCACCCAACTTCAAGGTAAATGTATGGAAGACCTCTATAGAGGTTTTGAGAAACTCAAAGAAGTGCATCAAACTTCAAGCTAAATGTATGGAAGATCTCTATAGGTTGGAGAAACTAAAAGAAGTGCATCCAACTTCAAGCTAAATGTATGGAAGATCTCTATAGGCGGTTGGAGGAACTCAAAGAAGTGCGCCCAACTTCATGTTGAGTGTAAGGAAGACCACTATGAGGGGTTAGATTACCTCAAAGGAGTGCACCAAACTTCAAGCTTAATGTATGGACAACCTCTGTGGGGGGTTGGAGGAATGCGTGGGCGACCTCTGTTGGGGGTTGGAGGAACTCATAGAAATGCACCCAACTTCAAGCCGAATGTATGGAAGACCTCTACAGGCGGTTGGAGAAAAACAAAGCAGTGCACCCAACTTCAAGTTGAGTATATTGAAGACCTCTATAGGGCGTTGGAGGAACTCAAAATGAAGTGTACCCAACTTCAAGCTGATTGTATGGACGACCTCTATAGGCGGTTGGTGGAACTCAGAGAAGTGTACCCAACTTCATTCCAATGTATGGTATACCTCTGCAGGGGGTTGGAGGAACTCAAAATGTTGTGTTCCCAACTTCAAGCTAATGTATGCAAGACCTCTATAGGGGGTTGGAGGAACTCAGAGAAGTGCACCCACCTTCAAGGTAAATGTATGAAAGACCTCTATAGGAGTTGGTGGAACTAAAAAAGTGCACCCAACTTCAAGCTAAAGGTATGGAAGACCTCTGTAATAAATATTGTATATGTTTCACTGTTAAAAAAAAATAAAATTTTTCTCAATTTTTTATTTGGTCAGACTTCATTAGGTATTATATGTATTTCAGGAAAAAAATACAGTATAATATAATAACAGGGTTATTCCTGATAAATTCATTGCTGGGGGTCCGCATATTCCGCATACGCTTAAAAATTGACAAACGTTGGATTAGAGAATCTGTTTTCAACAAATCGGGTTTTTAATAATTTGATCGAAAAGAAGATAAAACCCAATAGTTTTTGGTATACCGCACAGATTAATCAGATACAACTCTCATCGTCTGTTTTGAAGCTCCCCAATTTATATTATTTACCGTGTTTTTTTTTTACTTTTTTACCTTTTTACGTTTTTTACATAAAGATAGTAAAAATTCACCATTTAAAAAACTAACGTAAAAAAAAACGTAAAAAAACGTAAAGTAAAAAAGTCGAACAACACTGCTTATGAGCACTTCTTTGAGTTCCTCTAACCGCCTATAGAGATCTTCCATACATTTAGCTTGAAGTTTGGTGCACTCCTTTGAGTTAATCTAACCCCTCACAGAGGTCTTCCATACACTCAACATGAAGTTGGGCTCAATTCTTTGAGTTCCTCCAACCGCCTATAGAGATCTTCCATACATTTAGCTTGAAGTTGGATGCACTTCTTTGAGTTTCTCCAACCTATAGAGATCTTCCATACATTTAGCTTGAAGTTTGATGCACTTCTTTGAGTTTCTCAAAACCCCTATAGTGGTCTTCTATACATTTACCTTGAAGTTGGGTGCACTTCTTTGAGTTCCTCCAACCGCCTATAGAGGTTTTCCATACACTTACAATTAACTTGAAGTTGGTTGCACATCAAATCAAATTGCACATCTATGAGTTCCACCAACCCCCAACAGAGGTCTTCCATACTTTCAACTTGAAGTTAGATGCGCTTCTTAGAGTTTCTCCAACCGCCTATAGAGGTCTTCCATACACTTGCAATTAACTTGAAGCTGGTTGCACATCATTTTAAGTTCCTCCAACCCCCTATAGAGGTCTGCCATACATTAGCTTGAAGTTGGGTACACAGCATTTTGAGTTCCTCCAACCGCCTCTAGAGGTCTTCCATACAATCAGCTTGAAGTTGGGTACACATCATTTTGCGTTCTTCCAACGCCCTATAGAGGTCTTCCTTATACTCAACTTGAAGTTGGGTGCACTTCTATGAATTCCTGCAACCCCCAGCAGAGGTCGTCCATACATTCAGCTTGTAGTTGGCTGCACTTCTCTGAGTTTTTCCAACCGCTTGAAGTTATGTGCTCTTCTCTGTGCCCCTCCAACCTCCTATAGAGGTCTTCCATACATTTAGCTGGAAGTTGGATGTACTTCTTTGATTTCCTCCAACCGCCTCTAGAGGTCTTCCATACAATCAGCTTGAAGTTGGTTACACGTTAATTTGAGTTTCTCCAACCGCCTGAAGAGGTCTTCCATACCATCAACTTGAAGTTGGGTGCACTTCTTTGAATTCCTCCAACACCCAACAGAGGTCATCCATACATGTAGCTTGAAGTTGGGGGCACATTTTTGACTTCATCCAACCGCCTATAGAGATCTTCCATACATTTAGCTTGAAGTTGGATGCACTTCTTTGAGTTTCTCCAACCGCCTATAGAGATCTTCCATACATTTAGCTTGAAGTTTGATGCACTTCTTTGAGTTTCTCCAACCGCCTATAGAGGTCTTCCATACAATCAGCTTGAAGTTGGGTGCACTTCTCGAGTTTCTGCGCCCAACTTCAGGTTGAGTGTAAGGAAGACCTCTATGAGGGGTTAGATTAACTCAAAGAAGTGCACCAAACTTCAAGCTTAATGTATGGTATACCTCTGCAGGGGGTTGGAGGAACTCAAAATTCTGTGTACCCAACTTCAAGCTAATGTATGGAAGACCTGTATAGGGGGTTGGAGGAACTCAAAGAAGTCCACCCAACTTCAAGGTAAATGTATAGAAGACCTCTATAGGGGTTTTGAGAAACTCAAAGAAGTGCATCAAACTTCAAGCTAAATGTATGGAAGATCTCTATAGGTTGGAGAAACTCAAAGAAGTGCATCCAACTTCAAGCTAAATGTATGGAAGATCTCTATAGGCGGTTGGAGGAACTCAAAGAAGTGAGCCCAACTTCATGTTGAGTGTAAGGAAGACCTCTATGAGGGGTTAGATTAATTCAAAGGAGTGCACCAAACTTCAAGCTAAATGTATGGACAACCTATGTTGTGGGTTGGAGGAATGCGTGGGCGACCTCTGTTGGGGGTTGGAGGAACTCATAGAAATGCACCCAACTTCAAGCCGAATGTATGGAAGACCTCTAAAGGCGGGTGGAGAAAAACAAAGCAGTGCACCCAACTTCAAGTTGAGTATATTGAAGACCTCTATAGGGCGTTGGAGGAACTCAAAATGAAGTGTACCCAACTTCAAGTTGAGTATATTGAAGACCTCTATAGGGCGTTGGAGGAACTCAAAATGAAGTGTACCCAACTTCAAGCTGATTGTATGGGCGACCTCTATAGGCGGTTGGTGGAACTCAGAGAAGTGTACCCAACTTCATTCCAATGTATGGTATACTTCTGCTGGGGGTTGGAGGAACTCAAAATGTTGTGTACCCAACTTCAAGCTAAATGTATGGAAGACTTCTATAGGCGGTTAAATTAACTCAAAGAAGTGTACCAATCTTCAAGCTTGATGTATGGACAACCGCTGTTGGGGGTTGGAGGAATTCAAAGAACCAACTTCAAGTTCAAGGTATGGAAGACCTCTATAGGTTGTTGGAGAAACTCAAGAAGTGCACCCACCTTCAAGCTGATTGTATGGAAGATCTCTATAGGCGGTTGGAAAGTGCATCGAACTTCAAAGCTTAATATAGGTATGGAAGATCTCTATAGGCGGTTGGAAAAACTAAAAGAAGTGCTTCCAACTTCAAGCTAAATGTATGGAAGACCTCTATAGGCGGTTGGAGAAACTCTAAGAAGTGCATCTAACTTCAAGTTGAAAGTATGGAAGACCTCTGTTGGGGGTTGGTGGAACTCATAGATGTGCAATTTGAGTTCTTTAAGTTTTAAGTTCCTCCAACCCCCTATAGAGGTCTTCCATACATTAGCTTGAAGTTGGGTACACATCATTTTGAGTTCCTCCAACCCCCTCTAGAGGTCTTCCATACATTCAGCTTGAAGTTGGGTACACGTCAATTTGAGTTTCTCAACCCGCCTGAAGAGGTCTTCCATACCATCAACTTGAAGTTGGGTGCACACCAATTTGAGTTCCTCCAACCGCCTATAGAGGTCTCCCATACCTTCAGCTTGAGGTTGGATGCACTTTTTTGATTTCCTCCAACCGCCTCTAGAGGTCTTTCATACCTTTAACTTGAAGTTGGGTGCACTTCCTTGAATTCTCAACCCCCAAAAGAGGTCATCCATACATTTAGCTTGAAGTTGGTTGCACATCTATGAATTTCTCCAACTGCCTATAGAGGTCTTTCATACATTTAGCTTGAAGTTGGATGCACTTCTTTGATTTCCTCCAACCACCTATAGAGGTCTTCGATACATGTAGCTTGAAGTTGGGCGCGCTGCTTTGAGTTCTTGCAACGCCACATAGAGGTCTTCCATATACTCAACTCGAAGTTGGATGCACTTCTTTGATTTCCTTCAACCGCCTCTAGAGGTCTTCCATACCTTTAACTTAAAGTTAAAAAATAAATAAATATTAGGCCGTAAGCAGCCCATAGAGGGACAAGACCTATCTTCTCATAACTATACATGTTGTGCGTGGTATACATTTCTGCATGTACAGAAGGGACATACAGTTTTATGTCGTATCCGAAGGACAGAGGGGTTTTGAGAAGTTTTCTCATGGCAATTATACTCTTGAATGTTTGTCAGACACTCGGAAGAGGTGAGGCCGTGAAAAAACTTTTGATGGTATTTTTCTGGATTCGAACTTGGAACCCCGACGCACTAACCACTGAGCCACGGCACTTCTTTGAATTCCTCCAACCCCCAACAGAAGTCATCCAAACATTTAGCTTGAAGTTGGATGCACTTCGTTGATTTCCTCCAACCGCCTATAGAGATCTTCCATACATTTAGCTTGAAGTTGGATGCACTTCTTTGAGTTTCTCCAACAGCCTATAGAGGTCTTCGATACATATAGCTTGAAGTTGGGCGCGCTTTTTTGAGTTCTTCCAACGCCCTATAGATGGCTTCCTTATACTCAACTTGAAGTTAGGCGCACTTCTTTGAGTTCCTCCAACCGCCTATAGAGGTCGTCCATACATTTAGCTTAAAGTTAGGTGCACTTCTTTGAGATACTCCAACCCCTTAGAGAGGTCTTCCATACATTCAGGTTGAAGTTGGAAGCACTTTTTGTGTTAATCCAACCCCCTATACAGGTCCTTCATAAAGTGCACCCAACTTCAAGCGGCGGTTGGAGGAAATCACAGAAGTTCATCCAACTTCAAGCTAAATTTTTGGAAGACCTCTATAGGTGGTTGGAGAAACTCAAATTGATGTGCACCCAAGACAGTTGCAGAAATTTATAGAAGTGTATCCAACTTCTAACTAAATGTATGGAAGACCTCTATAGGGGTTTGGAGGGGCGCAGAGAAGAGCACCCAACTTCAAGCGGTTGGAAAAACTCAAAGAAGTGCAGCCAACTTCAAGCTGAATGTATTGACGACCTCTGTTCGGAGTTGCAGGAACTCAAAGAAGTGCACCCAACTACAAGTTGAGTATATGGAAGACCTCTATAGGGCGTTGGAGGAACTCCAATAAACAACTTCAAGCTGATTGTATGGACGACCTCTATAGGCGGTTGATGGAACTCAAAAAGTGTACCCAAATTCAAGCTAAAGGTATGGAAGACTTCTGTAGGCGGTTGGAGAAACTCAAATTGATGTGTATCCGACTTCAAGCTTATTGTATGGAAGACCTCTACAGGCGGTTGGAGGAACTCAAAGAAATGCACCCAATTTCAAATTGAGTATATGGAAGACCTCTATAGGGGGTATGCCGTAAGCAGCCCATAGAGGGACAAGACCTATCTTCTCACAACTATACATGTTGTGCGTGGTATACATTTCTGCATGTACAGAAGGGACATACAGTTTTATGTCGTATCCGAAGGACAGAGGGGTTTTGAGAAGTTTTCTCATGGCAATTATACTCTTGAATGTTTGTCAGACACTCGGAAGAGGTGAGGCCGTGAAAAAGCTTTTGATGGTATTTTTCTGGATTCGAACTTGGAATCCCGACGCACTAACCACTGAGCCACGGCACTTCTTTGAATTCCTCCAACCCCCAACAGAGGTCATCCAAACATTTAGCTTGAATTTGGATGCACTTCGTTGATTTCTTTGAGTTTCTTCAACCGCCTATAGAGGTCTTCGATACATATAGCTTGAAGTTGGGTGCACTTCTTTGAGTTCATCTAACCCCCTATAGAGGTCTTCCTTACACTCAACCTGAAGTTGGGCGCACTCCTTTGAGTTCCTCCAACCGCCTATAGAGGTCTTCCATTTCGATTTTGATAAAAATCCATTGAGTTTTAGCCGAGAAATAGCCATGTTTCAAAAATCAGTTAATAAGAAAAGTACCGTTATACGTATTTTTAGCCAAAAACGTGGTACGCCATCTTAAAGCATTTGTCTAGACTAACTCGAATATGAAATTTAATCAAAATCGTTAGAGCCGTTTTCGAGAAAGTCTTTTTGTGAAAGTGGCCTTAAGTAAAGTACCGTTAATAACAGGGCTAGAACAAAAATTCCGATTTCGCCTCGAATTGCGACCCTACAGAGCTCAGGTATGAAGTTTCAAGCAAATCGGTCCAGCCGTTTAGGCTGCAGTCCAGCGTACATACACACAGACAGACAGACAGACAGAATCGGCAGACCCACTTTTTCGAGCTTCTCTATCATCGTAATGTCAGAATTCATTGTTATCTCGAGTTCGAATTTTTGCACGAATCCAATACTTGCCCTATATTATAGGTGCAAGTAAAAAGGTAAAAATAGTTTTTTACACAGATTTGAACATCACTGCTCATAAGTTATTCCAGTAATATCAAGAAGGAATCTCGTTTCGGCAGCTTGTACTCAAGATCTTATTCTTTCGGTCACTATTCAAATTTCATGATCATAGATGGGAGTAGACTCAATTTTAAAGACTTAACTTGGACACTAAGTTTGGGCTCCCTAATAATTAATTGGCCAATCTCTCTCAGAATTGGTCTATCCTGACCACTACTTTGAGTGTGCACCAAAGTTCAGTTTCGCTGGACATAAAGCTAACCAAATCATCAGCGAAGAACAGATGACTTTTTCTTAAACTTAGAACATTAACAAGGCGATAATATACAGCCCATGACAACAATGATGAAGAGAGGTTCCGAAACGCACCCTTGGTAAAGTCCGGGTCCTAAAGTAAAGTAAAGGTATTGCTTTAATGCCATTTATCTGAATTCAGCTTCTACAGTTTATACATATGTATATGTACGTAAAGGGTAATTCATTTAGTAAATAAAATATTAAAAGATTTATTTTTTAAAGATTATTTTTTTTAAATGTTGTCCGCAACTGCAGTTAACATATAAACTTCCAATTTGCGATGAGGAGTAATGTTGGCTTCCAATTCCTCAATAGTACCTGCGTTATCCATGTTGGCTTTAGAGTTTACATAGCCTCAAGTCTAATGGTGTGGTATCACACGATCTTATAGGTCTTGCAATAAAGTCACGGTTTCAGGGGCTGTATGGCAAGTAGCGGCCTTTTGTTGGTACCAAATGTCACAGAGATCAAGGGCTTCAATTTGAGGCAGCAATCCATTATTATTACGCGATAATAGGCGCCAATCTTTCCCAGGAAGACACAAAAGAGATAGATATGCAGGTACATACATCCCAACAATTAGCTTGTCTTCCTTATTTTAAATAGTAACAATCACAGCGATTCACGGGTCAATTTAATCTTAATCTGTTACCTATTTCCCTGTAAAAAAGGTATCTAGCCACTTGGGCGAATTAAGAAGCTCTTTTCTGGCTAAATGTAATGTATTATCGTCTATCACTTCATTCAAAATCGTCAAGTATTGCCGCACATCTGTCAAGGAGATGTCGGACCAATGTAACATGTCCCTCTGCTGGGTGATAGGCCACGAAGATATTCCGGGGCACTGACTGAGGCTACTGTAGGTATTTTTTTCAGATAAGTTCAAGGTACGCCCCTCGCTACAAGCAATCTTCTGTTTAAGGTAGACGCCATTAACAAACCCAATCTCTAGCGTGAAATGGCACTATATTTCATATCTCAAGAAACGTACTTCCGAATTGATTATGTTAAAGCGCGACTACATCATCAAAGGAATTCTCAGGGCGCTCTCACCGATAGGCATCCTGTCAAATGATTTCTGCAGATATGGCAGGGGTGAGAGGGAGGAAGAAAGTATTTCTTAACTTCTTTGTAAGTGTCCTGCTCTTTCTAACGAAATAAGAATTCATCCTCAGTCCCTTCTCCGATGATTTAGTCCACCTGTCTTCGCAGAACATCATGAGTATCCTAAATTCCTTAACTTTGTAAAAAGCCCTGGCAGGTCACCTAATCTCTATTCCTGTATAAGATATAATGTGGAATGTAAATAAAATTTGACAGTTCGCAAGAAGCATTAGTTTATTCGCTGAAAAATCAGCGAATTGTTAATTTCTTTGCAGAAATTATTTACAATTTAACTTTTTTTATATAAATCGATAGATAAATTAAGCTGTCTTCTTTGGGAATAGTAAAATTGTCAATTGTTTGTCCTTAAATGTGATAAAAATGGTTTGGTCGCTGTTCGCCTGTACGCTGGTTGCTGGTCGCTGGTCGCTGGTCGCTAAGCTGTGGGGGTCAAAGGTATCGGATAGTGACCGACTTGCAGATATGCATGTTAGATGTAAGCAGCCCCCGACCAAGATCGGCAGAGATGGAAGGCGCGGCTGAAAGGCCACAGGAACCCCTGCGAACTTTCTTCGACAAGACGTGTCGGCACCGTCTTCAACTATGTGCTAACTCACCTCCTGGCCTTCGGGCAAAGAAGTGGCACCTTGCGAAACCATAGTTCCTCCACAGTCATTGGAACATACTTGGAAATACCTTCAAATCACCGTCTTCCTAGGCGTTACGACTGACACAGTATAAGGTCGTAATTATGGCATAGTGGAAAAACGTTTCAAAATTACTGACATGTGGGCTGACGTTTTGCAGTATTCTGTTACCTGAGTAGGCAGGGGTGAAATTCTGTCGAAATGGCTTTCAGGCTAATACCGGTAAAACTTTTCCAGGCCTTAAAGTACGTTAAATGCTTCGTCGCCATTAAGTTGGTGGTGTATGTCCAGATGTTACAATCCTGGTTAGCACCGATCCTGCTCTGACACATAACCTCATGGGTCTGTGCCAACCCTCGCATGGCTTCACTGCATGCATATACAACCATGAGATTGGTGACTATACATTGCTAGCGGCTTTGAGTGGGGACCCAATAGAAATGATAACAACAAACAATCAGGAGTAGCTCAATTCTGCAAAGGTCACTAGTCAGAGAGCTACCAAAGGAGTCTTGAAAAGATGCGACTTCCCAACGATCGAAATGCATCATGAAAAGCCAAAGAAGTCATTCGCAAAAACAATGCCTCGTAAACATCCACAAGCTGAAGATAGCCACGGAGCCGAAACGAACGCCCGAAGGCTTCTGTGAGTGGCCAAGTTCAAAACGCCAGCAAAAGCCGCTCCCAGTCGTAACGAACAAGGCACGCCGTGGGGAAGTGGAGTCAAAGAAGGACGAACGAGCCGGGAAAGAGGCAAAGGTCTACTCCAAAAGAAGCGACGAACGATGAACAGGCTAAGAAGAGCCGAAAATCCAGCAGTATGATGGACAACGAACAGGCTATAGGCGACGGCAGTGCCTGGTCGAAAGTTAATAAAAATAAAGGCGGACCCCATGCTTCACAATCTGGGTGGATCGGTCACAAAAATCAGGCGTATCTAGAAAGGCAACCTGCTTTTCAATTACGTGAATCTGGCGCAAAAACCCAGCAATTTAAATGAAAACATTGGCGCGGAGGCGGAGATTCGCACCCTAACACAGAGGTCCACGGTGGAAATCAAAGCCCACGACGTTCATGACGTTTTCTCTGCATTTTCATGCCAATGAGTTTTGCTGACATATTGGGCCCCTGTTATCAGCAGATAAATTTAAATACTTGATTCTGGGAATTGGAAGATTTACTGATGGAGTACCTCGTCAGAACAAGTCACAGTAATTGTTAGTACATACTTTAAAGTCATCATATTTTCTTCGTTGTAGAAAATAGATTGATAGGATTTACTATGTTTAGATTAAAAAAAAAAAACCTTTTAATGAAACAAATCAAATGTTACTGACAATCCCCCTCCATCCGGACACTCATAGGGTATGAGTGCTGTTCCAGGAAGACTGCGTTTGAGTGGAATTAATAATAAGGCAGCAGCCACAAAACTGCCATGTGATCGAACACATTACTCAATCCAAGTGGATTTATTAGTGTTAACATGCTAGCTGTCACTTGCGCAGGTACAGGAATGCATAGAAAAGTCATATAACCCGATGGAAATAACAAGTAGTCCTCCTGGGTGGCGTCCAAACAGAATAGGACAGGACATTGATTTAATGATTTTCTTCACTCGTGGCACTTTGTTATGCATTTGAATGCAATTTACGAGATAACAATTTTTTTGTTTCTTATAGTACCCGTTTCAGTGACAGAAGAAGCCTCTTCATATCGAAAGTGTAGGTAAAACAATTTTTTGAACAGAAAACATAAAAAAAGAATTCAATTTGACATAAACATTCCGCGATACAAATCTCAGATGTCCACAAGCCATAATGCTAGTTCAACATTAAAATAAAGCAAAAAAGACAAAAAAAAAAACATGTTTTCGCCGAAACGTACACAACGCGATCACTTCCCCTTAAAAGATCGCTGCGCCTGCGCGGCACATCTGGATAATCCTCAGCCGCGCAACAGTCTCTCATCCCGCAACAAATCCGCGACAGCAAATGTTTATGGGCCGAAAAAACCATCGCACGGTAACCAGTAACTGCAGATCCCCATTTCATATTCGGTGCACGTAAAGAATTTATTTTAAAATTACTACTCGGCACCGTATTCAAATAAAACCAAAAGCCAAAAACAAAGGAAAAGAGACAGAATTAAACATAATAAAAAAAAAAAAGAAAGAAGAAGAAGTAAGAAAAGCTCTCTAGATGTAGAACACACATTTCTGGCAAAAGCGAACAACACAAATAATTAAAATTTAATGCCGGTCCTTGTGTCATCTGCCCGTTGAGCCATGTCCAAATTGAGGTAAAGTCGTAAATTTGCGGCACTTTTGAGGCTTTGAAATTGAAGAGCGTGCGCGCGCGCGCATATACTACTCTTGGACCGCATCGTTTGACCCGGGAACACTGCTATCAGAACCAAAGAAAACAAAAAAAAAACTCAGAAACATTAATTTCTTGGCATGTGCGATGTCACTTTTTATATTCGTCATAGTAATGGTCTTTGTCTTTAAAAGCTGCTAAATTAGCTACGATAACAGTTTAGAAGAGAATTCCTAGGGCGGAAACTCGTTTGAACGTGGGTTGGCCATCTTGTCTGAGGTCGTGCATTTATTTTTAAATTTCTTACTTACTTCGGAGAGGCATTAAGTTTTTTTTTTTTTTTTGTATAATTAGTACATAGACAAATGTATACAACCAAAAATTGACCTCGATTTATAATGACATTCCTACAGAGAGCGTTCTGCTGACTGACATATTAGTCAGAATTTACTTCAATATTTGCTAGCTATGTTAAATCTGCCCAGATGTTTGTCAGAAAAAAATAACAAAAGGCAATCGTTAGTTAATGTTGCCAATTTATTGACAAACCAATATTTTGACATACATTGAAAAAATAATGGACGCATTCATTATTTTTTGACATGTTGTCAAAATTTATAATCTCATTTCCTGTTTTTATCAATTCGCTTCCTGAATTGTTTTGAATTGTTAGGTATTACATAATTTTAAAAACAATTTTTTTTTATCAGAATCCCAAGCGGGATTCAGAAAAGGGTACTCCTCTTCTGATCAGATATTTACTCTAATTAATATAGCTGAAATTTATAAAAAGCACAAGTATGCATCTTTTTCGATTTTGGTGCAGGATTTGTCTCTGTCGCAAGTGAGGAGCTGCTGATGTACGACAACAACGTAGTCTACGTATAGGATGGAGAATCGATATCCGATAAATTCGAAACTTCGATGGACGTAAGACAGGGCTGCATCTTAAGTACATCACTTTTCATACTATTAATAAATGACATACATATCTGATGCTCTGGGAGGTGGAATAGATTTCTGTCAAACAAAGATTCCTGATTTGATGTATGCAGATGTTATTGTTTTCCTTGCGGATTCAGTAAATGGTATGCAGTAAATGGTATGAAAAATAGAATGAAACAATAATCATTTTTAGATACGGAAGCGGGAGATACTCAAGAAACGAAAAGTCGACATACATATCATGGTGAAGTCATCGAAAATGTGCGAGAGTAAAAACATCGAGGAGTTCTGATTTCTGCTAATTTAAACATGAAGAAACATCTAGAAATGAAAGCTCCCGAAGTCAAATGAGCGATTGTCTAGGTCGGAAAGCGCTGCTTTATGAATAAATTTGTTTCTTCGATGAAGTAAAGGAATTTCTTCGCTATATCCTTAAGCGGTTATTCGGTCTACAGAGTTGTACGCCAAATTATATGTTGCTCCTTGAAACAGGCCATCTCCAATGTTTTTAAAAACTGTAAAGCTTCACTTCGATTATATAGTCAGAGAAATGTCAATGGATGATCGAAGACTTCCAAAAAGTGTCCTTAAATATGTTATATCTACATACAAGCTGTAGCTGCGTTATCGAATGGTTGAATCTTGCTTCTGACTGTGGCTTATGTAAGTCTCAGCATAGTTTTTCCGGTTGTGCAGCCCTTTTTACTGAGGAATCAAATAATGTCCTTCTGAAGAAAATAGGAAATAATCTGTTTGATAGCTACGAGTCCGAAGTCCCTGTCATCTCTCATAGACATTATTATAGTATATTAGATCATCATTTGCAAGAAAAAAACGTACTTCCTAGAGTCTAGCTCTGTAGATAAAATACATACTATATTTATCTATCAACTTTATAATTACGAATGTATGTATGTACTGTAACACATTATAGAAATCTCATAACGGAGGAAGCTTTTTACGTTACATACTCATATATACAATGTACATATTTACTTTTTTCTCTTATTATTGAAAATTACACGAGAAGATTTATCAACCTGGTGGACGGCCATGTGCCAAACCATTAGAAGACTGATTTATTTATTATATTATTATACTTATTATAAGTTTTTATGAAATAAAAGTCATTTGAACTTAAAAAAAAAAAAAACACAAACATTTTAATTAGAAAACAGTGTAAGAAGAGCGCAACGTTGCCTAAGTCCTTCTGCTCTGAGAAGGCAACAACAGTTCTCATTCTTCCGGCGGATACGGCAGAACAACTACGCAACGAACAGATTCGACTTCTTTTTCGTCCCTGCATCTTCTACAATAGTCATTATTAATCACGCCGAGTCGCTCCGTATGAAAGCCAATGGCACAATTGCCAGTAATTACCCGTGCGTTATACAGACTGAGTTTAACTGATTAACTGAAGATCTCTTCTTGCTAAACGCTGCTCATAGCGCCCTGGCTGCGCGCATGTCTCCAGATGAACTCACCGCCAGTTTGCTCGACCCTTGCTTGGCTTCATCTTCTATCTTCTTCCATAAAGAACTGATTGGGACTCCTACAAAAGGAAGAGCCAGCTATGGGTTCAGCGATGGGTTCAGCGTCGAACCTTTCCTAGCGAACTCGTCAGCTTTTTAGTTTTCTATGATATCCATATACCCTGGGCCACTGCATTGGCTCTCGTTTCAGAGCGATTTTTAAGTTTTTACAAGACCTGCCTGTTTGTTATAGTGGAATGCCTCTGGAGGATAATAAACCCATTATCATCGAGTTCAGTGCTCATGCAATGTGCCTTTGAGTCTTTAGGAAATTGTTCACTCTTATCAGATTCGCTTTGTTCTAAAGGATCTCGTTGGAATATAACTTTATGTACATATGTACATATACCCTGATGTGCAAAATAGTTTGCATCAAGTTTGCATCAAATTTCTGGATTCTGGCCAAAACAATATTTACATGTTCATTCATTAGATTCAAGTGGACAGCCCCATTATGCTTTCCAACGGGGAGGCCCCACACAACATTTTACTAAACAGAATGTGTTCGGACCTTTAGAAGTCCTTGATCCTGATCTGTAAGCGAGCAAATCGTCTGCGTACGCTATCGTGTGTTTAAAAGATTCCTTCACATCAGCCATGCAAATAATGAAAAAGAGCGGCGAATTAAAATCTCTCTGTTGTAGATCTACATCCCAATAGAAGTCAAATTGCAATTTTCACAATAAACTGTCTACTAGTGAAGATGTCAAGCCACATGTACGAGTACAGTAGTGGCTTACTCATGCTCAACTTGTAAAAGAGCCCTTCCAACCATTAGACAGGCACCCGTGCATTGTTTATTGCTGAAAGTGACTTCTTGACCGGAGATTTGCCACTGTTTGGTCTGGATAATGTTCATTATTTAGTGAATTGTTAAGCAGGTTTCGACTCCCACTGGTTTTTTCTTTTTCAGTGATTTGAAGATCGCTGGAAGTTCTACCTTCTATTTGTAAGGGGGATGAACCCAATCAATTGCAACTACATTGTTTGCAACACTATCGTCATGTAATGTGACTCGAAATAAATATCAGGGAAATGAATGTTTCAAGTACTTCGGCTTGGGCGACAAAGGAAGGGGGATCAATCTCTCTTTCACAACAAAATATGGTTGCGCTTGATACTTTAAAGTCATTTAACAGAGTTTGGCATCAGGCGCTTTTGTTCAAAATGTGTGCATATGGCATATGAGTCTCTTCTTCAAAGGACTAAAAATAATGTTTCGGGGAATACAAGCCATGTTAGATGACTTTAAGTCTGATATGTACCTACCACATAAATGCCGGTATCCCTAAGAAATCAATACCCTCAATCATTATCCATGAATACAACTTGCATCGCTGGAACCAAAAGACTTGCCATCCTCGGTATTGGTATTAGTAACCATATTTGAGGTCCCCAAAATGCTGGCCAATGTCTAGGATTTTCCAGATTAGGTTGGGTTTTAGTGACAGCCAGATTCAGTTGAGAATTAACTCACTTAGGCCTATAAGATTCATTGTGGTACCACCCATACTGAGACCACCACTATATGAAGAAAGAAATAAAGTACAAAGTAATAAAAAGATAGGACGGAGCAACAGTTAGACAGATAGATAGTCGGATAACTATGAGGAGTGTTTCAGACTGTGTTATAGGCACTGAGTTATACCACGAAATATGCAGGCAGGATTACTTAATCTAGAGGGCGTCAGGTATCCGGATACTTCGTTCGGAACTAAGCATTTGCAATGGGTCCCCAGCCAGACTGATCCTCAGCACGGGTCGTATCAAAAAACCAAATAAGAAAAAGGGATGGGACAAGATAGGGACGACTATATTTAGCTTTATGGCTCATCTGGGAAAGGTTCCCGAGAAGCTTTGACTTACTGAGCTTCTACACCACGACAAGGTATATAGTCACTTAGAAGTTAGGATTACCTAAGCGGTGCAAGAAATATTTTACTCTGTCTGATCTGCCCAGATCTGGTGTGGAGCACCATTCCGCACGTTCTAGATGGCATTTTGATTACTCCATTACTTCGAGTCTTGCTTATAATATAAAAATCATAGCTATGATTTTTTAATTTATTTGAGCTAAAGTGTATGTGTAGTTATTTAGATTATAAAAAGATTCAGACCTGAAGACAGATTTTACGCTTCAAATACATATGCCGTAGTGCACTAACGCATTTGTCTGCAGTCTGGAACAATGGTAACCATCTTGGAAAGCCATTGATATCTAATCTTTTACCTGTCTGATACCCGCGGTTCATTCTCAGAATTTAATCGTCTCTCCTAACAATCCACGGTTGGCAGTCTGATTGTAACCAGTAGGAATTTATATATGATAGGCAAGTACTACTAATAACACCGTCTTCCTCTCATCAGATGTATGTAGCATTCACTTATTGAACTGTATGTCCAGTTAAACAATTACTGATTTAAATATCATAAAAAGGAAAGAAAGCTTTTATCACCAAGCCAACACCTCGTAACAAAACTCGGAGATTGTAAACAAAAAGACTGTTTTTTTTCAAATGCCTTCGCGACGAATGGGCGACAATTTTACGATACGATCTTCGAGCCATCAGATTGGTAATGCGGTTGTAAACTTCTACCTACCGCGTTGACGTCCATTCCCAGCAAACGCATGTGTCCACCGCAATCCAATCCAATCCAATTTGAGTAAATTGAAAATTCCTGGCGGCAGTAAGCAATTCACACTACATGAATTTCAAAGTATTTATTAAAGGTGATTTACGTCCTGCTTATGGCTTCTTAATTAAGAAGCACATCCTCATTCTAGAATATTAATATGTATGTGGTCACATGCTACCGAGTACATGAATTATGAGTCCAGTGATCGTGTAATTCGTATGCAACCTTTGAGCCAAGTGTGTGTAAAAGTATCTACAAATCGAATAAATTTTAGGATTTTTTACTATTGCCTGTGGCACTGGTCTGGTCGTGTGGGTGCTAAGGGTTTTTGGGTCCTAAAGTCCATTTTGTTTTTTTTTTTTTTGGAAATAGTTTTACATTAGAATTCTTGGACTGTCTTCTATTGGCTACTGGTGTTTATTTGGTTAGAAAAAAAATTCAATTAATTAAATTAAAACATTAGTGTACATATTAGTGTAAATAAAAACAAATATAAATTATTGTTAATTTCAACTGCCACACTTAAACATGCATACCTACATATGCTATTAATTAGGACATAATTATTGTTACAATACAAAACGCATCCAGCACCAGAACACGAGCTGAACGCACCCAAATATTGACATTTGCAATATACCGTTATTTTTATTTTATTTCATTTCATTTTAATCTTCAGCTAGGTAAAAATTAAATTAAGTTATACAGCATAAGAGTTCTTACTACTAGTCCGTTCCCAAATTAATTGCAGTCAACGTCTCCCATGTCGCCAAAAAACCGTTAGGCTGGAATTAGCGCAAAAAAAATATGGCTACTGATTGGACAACTGTAGGTGAAATGGATGGAATTTGAATGGACCGGACGTATGCACTCTTATGCGCGAGATTTGCGCAAAGAACCGAGATATTTCTCAACGAGATATATTTTGGAGGTGGTTCGGCTATGATGTGGTGTGCATTTTCTTCAACAGGTTCATTAAAAATGCACTTTACATCTTCAAAGATGAAGAGTGTAGACTTCATTGAGCTTCTTTAAAGCAAAGCCGAAAATCGGCCAACAAATTTAATTTTTCAACAGGAATGCCAGGATTCATACTTGTCCTGAGCAAATGAGTTGGCTTAGATCAAATTCAGTTGATGTGATGACTTGGCCAGCATGCTCTCCTGATCTAAACCCAATTGAATATATTTGGGGTATTTTGGTCAGGCGAGTATATGCAAAGATGTTATTTGGATTGATTTTGGGTAAAGGATCTCAAATAAATTATTAGCCTTCTTCATTGATTTTCCTATGTTAAGAAACATAAACGCTTATAAAACGCTTGAACTCATAAAATTTCAATAAATCTCAAATACATAATAAAATGTGTCGGACGTTGTCATCTATTTGGAAATTATAAAAAAGGTTATATGTATACATACATGTATGATACGCACTGTATATACAAAGCCAAGCAAATGAAAAATTATATACAAAGTAAGTAATATTTACAGCGATAAAGATAAATGAAGTGCAAGAGTACAAGTTTTTTTAAGATCCACAAAACCAACGATATATATAAAATTTAGAAAAAAAACTTTGTTAATTTAGCTATAATTACAGTACCGTTATTACCAACTTTGTCTAAAAACGTGGTATGTCATCTCATATGACTTCAAAAAATTAGTCCAAATCTGAAAATTAACCAACAGTATCTTGGGCCTTAATATGAAAATGACATTTTGGCTATAAGTAAGGTTCGGCTATTAGGCTTTTTAGCCGAAAATATGGAATGCAGTTTTCTATGACATTATGAATCTAGTCTACATATGCAATTTAAAGAAAATCGATTGAGCCGTTTTGGAGAAAAATAAAATAAAATAAAAAAAAATAAAAAGACCTAGCTTCTTACAACTGTACATGTTGTGCGTGGTATACATTTCTGCATGTACAGAAGGGACCTACAGTTGTATGCCGTATCCGAAGGGCAGAGGGGTTTTGAGAAACTTTCTCATGACAGTTGTACTCTTGAATGCTTGTCAGACACTCGGAAGAGGTGGGGCCGTGAAAAAACTTTTGATGGTATTTTTCTGGATTCGAACTTGGAACCCCTTGCGTAGTAGTCCAACGCACTAACCACTGCGCCACGGCACCCACAAAGAAGAAAAATACACTTTGTTAAGTTGGCCTTAAGTTTAGCTCTTTATACCAAAAACGTGATAGGCCATTTTAAAGAACTGTATAAAAGTAATTCAAATATGAAATTTTAGCGAAATCGTTAGAGCCGTTTACGGGAAAAATGACATATTGTTAGGTTGACTGTAAGCAAAGTACCATTATTAACAATTTTTTAAAGAAAATCGTTGGAGCCGTTTTCGAGCAATTTGTCTAAAACCCCTAAATTCTTAAAAAAGGACCGTTATTACCACTTTTGGCCATTTTATATATAATGGCTTATTTAAGACATTTTATAGCATTTCCGATTTTTAATATAATGTGAGAACTTTAATAAAATCATTTGATCCGTTTTCAAAAAAATCGTCTTTTAGACAAATTAGCCATAACTACCGTTCTAACCAATTTTGGCCAAAATGTGGTACCTTATCTTTTGACATGTGTTTGTACTAGTCTCAGTGTGGAATTTAAGTGAAATCGTTAGAGCCGTTTTCAAAATTTCAATTTCCCCTCTAGTGATTGTCCCAAAGATCAAGATATGACGTTTGATCAAAATCTATCCACCCGTTTAGACTGTAGCTTCGTGCACAGACAGACAGACAGACGGACAGTTTAGATTCTCAGTTAAAAATAGCTACATTTTTGTATTCCTTAAAACAATAGGCAATTTGTTAAAGAGTCTATGAGCGACAGAAGAGAGAGTTTGGTAGTGGGTTGTGTAATGCGGTGGTGCAATAGGTGCGCGAAACTCTTCGAAGTTACGAAGTCTGCAGTCAGTAGGATTTCGAACAAGTGCGTCTCCACTTTTTAGGGAAAATATTTTTACGATTTTATAAAAGTAATGGCGGTTTAGAGGGAGAGTATTAAAGTTACAAAAAAGTGAAAAAGTGTTAAAATAAGGTAAAGTTAAAAAGTGCCAAATAATTCTACGAGTAATTATGAAGTACGCTTCTGGGCAATAATTTCAGTACGAGGATATTCGAGGACAATTCGAGTGATGGAATCAGACAGCGCAACAAGCCCGTTATTAGTTGAATTGCTGTTGCTGATAATTTGCTCTTACGAACGCTGAATTTTACTCATTTGAAGTTGCATTCCAGATTGGAACAGTGGTTTTTTTTTGTCGGGATAGGAAAAGTTTCACTGGGCCACTCAAACATCAACTTGTCCATTTTACTACCAGAAAGCACCCCATAAAGCCTCCTTTTACTTTATAAATGTTCTCGTCTTCTTAATGAATTCGAGTAAGTAGGCGCTTCAGTGACGAGGAGCTTACATTAACAGCACTCACCACATCCGCACCTAGGATCTGCAGCCTGATACGATCAAAGTGTTCCGCAGTGTTGTTACCCTCTCCACAGGAGTTGCATGCAGAAGTTTCGCTTAAGCCAATCATATTAAGATACTTAGAAAAAGTGCCCCGTAAGAACGCCAATAAGTTGTCTGCAGTCTTTTTTGCTAAGACAACAAGAATGCCGCGGATTTCTCACTAGCGTCTGGGAGCATCCATTTAGTCAGCCTATCCGGGAGAGACATGCTACGCATAATTGTGTTCATAAGAAACCCTATCATCTATGGAAGCCCTGACCGTAGATGCAGGAAGACGTAACACAGTTCAAGGCCCTATGAAACTCTCCTCTGAGCCTTGTTAAGCAATCTCATCGGATATCTCATTTCCCGCGATACCAGTGATGAGATGATCAGATCAGAAGAGAGTCAATAAATTGAATGTTGCGACGCATTTCACAGCTCTGTTGCATTCATCAACTAATTTGGATGAGCTTAAAGGGTTAAGCAAGGCCCTAAGCGCAGCTTGTCTGTCACTACAAGAATAAATACTACGACCCTTCCACCTATTCCTAACGATGTGACTTAGGATTGCAAAAATGCCTACCCAATGAGTATTGCAGTCTTGTGTTATCGTCTTCCACAAATACACCAGCCCCTGATCCCTTGGAACCATCCGTGCAAATATGTACGACTACATCCCATTCCTGACTCAGACGCTGGTGGTATCCAGTCCTGAATACCTGGAAAATCGATCTCATACTTGCGCCGCAACTGAAGCCTCAGAGTCATGGCATCAGACGGCATATCCATAAGACCAGGGTCATAGGATAAGTGTCGTGCATAATCATCAAAGGTCCAATGCATTTTATACCAATAGCAGCCTGTTTATTTTATGTATTTAAAATAAAAAAATCAAACCATTCTTTTACTATAGTTCAGCCTTAAGCCTGTGCGTAGCCGTTAGGCCTAGTGAGATTTGTAAGCAAATAGTTCACCATCGCGTACCATTGCAAGAGAGATTGGATACCAGGTTGCGAAGAGCCCCTATTTACCATCGTAATGTATACTGACCACACTCCCCATACACTACCAAAGTTTTGTTCACTTCATCACAATATTTCGTCCATTGCGTTTTCAACTCTTATTAGGGTGAGGCAAAGAACATACCGAAAGCTTATACATAGAGGGCGAAAAGCAACCTTAACTTTCCTCGTGTTTTCTTAGAAAGAAAGCTTGTCTTATGTTTGTATAAAATACCTGAAATTGCTAGCGAGAGAGAGTCACATTTACCAAGTTTATGTATAAAAGGCTACTAAGAGTTGTCAACAGCTTTTCTATTCCCTTATGATATGATGATTGGTATTAGGTACTGCTGGGTACACATCATCTTTACTATCCGTTTTGAAACTATCAAAGGATGCTACAGCACGCCTTATTGCTTCACAGCTTCAACCAAACCAACTAGGCTCAAAATTTCTGATTAAGTTCAAAATTTGATCGCGTATGCTGGTTATCCGTTTAAATCTGGTGGTTTCACTCAGAATGTTTACCTTTTTACTGAAAGTTCAGTAGAAGACCTCATACTTCAGCTGATATGTTTACTGCCTAATATAATTATGGGTGCCGTGGCTCAGTGGTTAGTGCGTTGGACTACTGCACAAGGGGTTCCTAGTTCGAATCCAGGAAAAAAACACCAAAGTTTCATGGCCCATCTCTTACGAGCGTCTGAAAAACATCCAAGAGTATTTACTGTCATGAGAAAGCTTCTAAATCACCACTGGTTTCACTACAATGCATTGAGAATCAATTTCTTTTAATTGCTTTGATTATAGTGTAGAAAAATAAATATGGAAAGAATACGATCCAATTTACTTAGTAAAATTAATTGCCAAGTTATAATCCATTATGTCCCGAATTTATTTGTATGAACATTATATAAAAGTTTCACCTTTGATCCAAGCAATAATTCGTTTGTGAACACCATATAACTGATGTCGTTACAAATTCGTTTAATTAACTTGATCGATATGGAAAAAAAATACAATTCAAATTCCCAGTTTGAGAAGTTCTAATAATTAAACTTCTAATAAACAAATATTTAGTGGGGTATACCACTAGGCGTCAATTCTCTCAATTTCGGACCAGAACCAAGCAAATACTGGGTAATGAAGTTCCCTATGGTGATTGTATATACTAGATGATTCCTTTACCAGAACCAATTTAAACTTCTAGCCTGATCAAGAGATGGCGCTTAACAAAGTTACTATTTTTTAAAACGTATGTATTATGGCATATTAGTTATGACGCTTAACAAAGTTACACAGCCTAAGCTTTCTAGCCGGATGTTAATGTTTCTTTTGTCGTTTCAAACACTTGGAAAATTCGTAAATTCTTTTATCGGAAGCATTGCTGGCCATTCGCTTAAATTGGCCAAACTATTCTATTTGTCACCATGTTGGCTTTTTCCATAAAAATCTGTTGCAGCTTCTAGGGCTGTTGTCATTTGTGCATTTGCATATATTTTTTCTTTCGCCCTACCCGATATCGCTGTTGGGTGCAGAGCATTTCATAGTTTGATTAAAGATGCAGCGCTCTTCAAACTATCCTCCATTCTTCGAAGAATGCAGCGTACTTCAAACAAACCAGGATTCTTCAAATCGCCAGCGCTTTTTAAAGTACGATCTTAATCGGTAACATTAGTCGTACCTTACTTTCCGCATGATCTGATTTAGATTAGATAATGATAATAAAACAACCGAGGCAGCTTATCAAAACTTTGCAGGACCTTCTCTAGAAATTTTATTTTAGGCTAAAACTCCATTTAGTCGTGGAAATGCGAGTAAGAATGTGGAGCTTTAAAAAAGTGCAATATGACCCAAAAGAAATGGAAATATCACCCACTTCTTTTGTGTCTTGGAAACACAATCGTATACTAAGTGATACAATAGACTTCTATCGCTTTCATTTACGCCTGAACATAATGACGAAGCTGAACCTGTAATATCCTATTTCGTTTCTATAGAATCTATTGGTCACCTAGTATGTACATATATACATATGTGTGTAGGTAGGTATATATTATTTACTCAGATTTTTCAAGTTTCCTAAAAAATTAATCAATAACTGCGTTTTTCGGCAATTGAGCGTGCCAATCCGAGCCCTCAATCCGGTCATAAAAACGTGGTATAAGTTGCTTTTTAATTTAGATACCTTGCCTTCAGCTAATTTGGCTATCTTGAATACTCCCTGATTCGGCCTTCTTAGTTTCGCCCTGGTTTCTCCTTAATTCAGATACAATTGGCGAATTGGCGGAGTCGCGAATAGACGAATTGGCGGATTGGCAAATAGGCCAATGGATGAATGAATGAATGAACGGATGGGCAGATGGATGATTGGACAGTTGACGAATGGAGCGAGAAGAAGAAGGAATGAATGGATGAACGAATGTGAGGTCCGAAAAAAATAAAAAAAACAAGATCACTGTATAAAATATTGTGTGTTCACTGTATTGTATAAAAGTAATACCAATAAGACCTAACTATGAATTTGTCGTGCTACAACATATGTTTCCATTAACAACAACAAATTGTGCACACAGCATCTACCAAAACGGCCGTACACTTATGCTGTCAACCGATATGCCCAAAATTGCACTTGCATGGGTGAGGTCCCATTTAATTGTGTTTAAACGTCACAGATGCATTTTTGGGTGGATCTTAGCTTGGGAGAGCGAATCCGTCAAACGACCTGCAGTTGACTATCTAATTTAGTTCGTCTATGGTATATATACAGCTATCTATAGTTTAAAATGACCTAATCGATCCACAACAATGTTCTATGCTAAATCCATATTTCCTTGTAAATAATTACCTTCAAATACAAAAATTCGCTCTCTAGCTGCTTTATAAATAATCAACTCATTATTTATTTATTCAATAATCACAAATACAGAATTATTTACTGTTTTTCATTGATACAGGGGCGAATAATAGAAAATAATCCATTAAAATTTTTAACACAAGGAATTCTCTTCAAAATGCAAAACATTTAAAATATAATGAATGCTTAGTAATAGCAAAAGTAAAGTAAAAGTATTTATAAATTATAAAAAAAAGTTTAGGTCTAATAATTATCATCGTCATATCCATAATAATCATCGTCCTCGCCATTGTTAAGCATATCTTTCAGTGACGAGTACTCCTTTTCTGGTTCTGGTTCGGGCTCAGCCTCAATATCCTCTTCATCATCTAAATCGTCTGAAAAAAGCCAAATTAGTTTTAAAGAAAGTTAACTTAGTATTAATTAGTTAAACTTAATACCATTTTCAACGATGACCGGTTCTTCTTTGGGTTTAGTTTCCGTTGCAACAGGAAGACCCATTTCTAGTTTTGGTCTCTTGCTTAATTGCGGTCCGACAGTGTAAGCTGGCTTACTTCTCCTAAGAGCAATAGGAATAATAAAAAGAATAACAATTTTAGTTTTTTTTTTCTGTTGCAATTGAACTAAGAAAGAAGATATTATTGTAATTATAGTTTCGTTTGAAAAACATTTAGTGGGAAAAAAACAAAAACAGCTTGAGAAATTTTCTTCGTTGCCACAACTAGTGATTATAATAGACCAATTCGCATAAGTCGATGTTTTCTCATCTGCTATCTTTCTTTTTTATAATCAGCACATGCCAAAGCAGATGTGAATTGTGAATACATTTTTTTCTGCTGTTTAGGACACGAGAATTGATTGAATTGGAGGACAAAATAATATTCATTTATTTATTCTCAATAATAAATACCAATTGACTGGGGAGAGTGGTATTTGATTTTTGAATTTGTTAAAAACTTATAACATTTTTTTCACGTTGATATACACTAACTGGTTTAAATGGTTGGTCTAAATTTTGCGATTGTTAAAAGTTAATGGATATGGTTGGGACTTAGACACCAAACCTTTCATTTAATGAACGAATATACTACTGCTGCACTGGGGCCACCCACTTGACTATTTTAAGGGTTTAGTTATATTAATCAACGGCTCAGATTAGGCCACCAACAATGTCAACGGGTCATAGGTTGCATCATGTTATGTAAATGTCCTGGAGCTAGAGAACTAAGGCAACGTTGATGGACCGCCTGAGATTCATATCACAATCTGGGTGGTTCTAACAGCGGACTTTCTTTAAACTGTTACCATGGTCAAATGATTAGGCACAATAGAAATGCATTAATGTGCGCTCTGCTGTCAGCTGTCAGGTGCGATAACAGAACCGTTTAATGATTCATAACAAAATCATAGCGCAAGAACGCTATTTCTGAAAAGCTGATAGGTTCATAGCAAAATACGCGATGGTATGAGACCCGCTAGCTCTGTAGATAAGACATAAAAATAAGGTTTTCCCTTAACCTTGGATTCTATCAAAACAGAAATACAATAATCCAAAGGCATAAACAGTAAATAATTACCTCGCTGCTGGCTGTATGACTGGTGCTATTGTAGGTGCCGCTTCTACTTCAGGCGTCTCACTTTCAACTGTTTCATCTTCAGTCTTTGGGCCGGCAGTTAAAGTTCTCAGAATATCATAATTTATTTTGGTGGAAATCTTCTTTTCCTGAAGCATTTTCTTGATAGCCTCTCCTGGAGTACTTGAAGGTCCAATGTACTTCTTGCGAGGAGGACGCTTCTTCTTTTCAGGCTTACCCTCCTCTCGTTCTTTCGCTAATCTCTCCTCCTTTGCTTTCATTTCCTCCAAATACTCGGCATTCAATTTAATCCACATGTCATTCTTATACTTGGCCTCTTCGTGGGTCAAAATATATTTATTGATTTCATCATCATCCAATCCCTCCAGATCAAGTTCTCCGTTCTCATCAGGATTAGCTTCTGTATCTTTATCTTGCAATTCACTTGTTGAGGGTGTACACATTGAAACTATGTCTGGCTTAAGACCCTCTATCACAATCTTTTTATTCGCTGATGCTGCATCATCTACAACTTCTGGATCATCGGCTAAGCATTCACTGAGGACTTCCATATTTGCTTCGCTAATGAATTTTGTTGCATCCATTTCTTCATATTCATCACCACATATATTTCGCATTCGTGCTTTGTTGATCTTCTTCATATCCTTTTCGAGTTGGATATCGATTTCCCTTTGCAATTGCGTTAGCTCGTGCTCACCAATCTGAAAGAAAGCTATCAGTTAAAATTCTTTATCAATGAGATATTCTACTTGCATCTTTGATTCGCTCACGATCCTTTTTTCGGGCTGCTTTAAATGCTGGTGGATCTTGTTCTGCTTCTAGATCTACTGACATGAATTCATCTAGTGTTAAAGCGGAACTCGGAGTGTCCGCAAACTCGACCAGTCTTTTACGCAGTGTTGACTCGTGGATCTTCACAATCCGAACGATGTCGTTTATAGTCCGACTGAATTCATGCATTCGCGCACCTATTAGAAGGGCTACAAGTAGGTAAATATTAAATATGGTTTTGTTGTTAGATTTTTACTTTTATCTTACCAGCACCACAGAGTCCTGTGGGTCTTCTGCCTGAATGTATTGAGTCTTTCTTCATTCTTTGTACTATTCGGAGTGCAGTATTTGAGACTTCGTGAGTTTTATTGCCAAATTGCAATCTATTGGCGAACCTCATAATGTATATGCAAGGATCTGTAAAAAGTAAACACAGAAGTTATTAGTAGCTCAGTAGATAATTGGAAAATTAATATTTTATTTTTATACTTATAGGTTAGAAGTAACATATATGCATTCAACATACATTGATCGAAACACTGGTTTCAAAAAGGATTGAATCGCAGCATGCCTTGATTCATGAAACAGAGAAGAGGACCACACAAACTGCGCGTACACAAATAAAGACTAAAATGTTTTTAAATTAGACAATTTTAGACATAATATTGGAAAAATCTGAAACTGTCTTTCGTCTTCGACAGTTTCTCTGTCAAATGCTTTTTTCCCAGCTTAGGTTTTGAGTCAAGTAAGTCTGGAGGTATATGACGACTGGCATTTCTATAGCGAAAGATTCTGCCTAGCCCGTTTTGAAAAATCAAAACTTTAAATTGATCGCGGTCATTGAATTAGAAGTCTGATGATCACTTCCCGACAATACCTAATCAATTTTCACGCTAATAAAATCAAATATTTCGCTCAGAAAGTGCAGTGTATTACAAGGTATGCGCGAAAGAAATGATATGAATTACGACCGAATGCAAAAATTACACACAACTCTCTCCCCAGTCAAATTGGACGCCAACCATGGAGAATAAATATTGCAACCTAATATTACCTGAGTTATCCATATATCCTATCCCTTCTTCTCTCTTCCAAATTAACTAAAGCCCGTACCGTGTTCATCAGTCAAAGGGTAAGTATTAATCCCCTTTGGCATGTGCAGATTATATAAAAAAAAGCCTTAATGAGCATTCCTGCAAACTTAATGCCTGCATGCAAGAAATTAATAATATATTCAATATAAAGGGTTTTTCAATAGGTACTTGACAACTTTGAATTTAATTTGTGAACGAACTCTTTCACTAATCATCCAACTGTCACTGTCAATTTATTCAGTAAACCCAACATTTTCGTCATGGTAAAGTACACAAACGAGCAACGTCTACAAATTATAAAAATTTTCTACCGAAGTTCGGAGTCGGTGAACGTAACTTTAAGAGCGTTAACTCCAATTTTCAGTCGTAATTATCCCCGTAGTAGACAGGCAATAACAAGTTTGGTGCAAAAATTTGAGTCTATATATTCGTTGTGTGACGTTGCCGTGTCGGTGAGACAACTGGTTGGTCGAAGTGTCGAAAATATCGCTGCCGTTCAGGCGTCCGTAGAAAACGATCCAAATCAGTCCATTCCACGGCGTTCTCAAGAAATAGACATGGCTCAGACCACATTATGGCGTATTTTGCGTAAGGATCTTGGTTTACACCCATACAAGATCAAACAGACTAAAGAATTGAAGTCAATGGACCATTTGAAGCGACGTACGTTCTCCGATTGGGTTTTGAAGAAGATGCACCAAGATGTTGAATTTCATCGCAAAATCATTTTCAGTGGCGAAGCTCATTTTTGGCTCAATGGGTTCGTCAATAAGCTAAATATACATTATTGGTCGGGTGAAAATCCACATGTGCTTCATGAATCAGCACATCATCCACTAAAAATGACTGTTTCGTGCGGTTTGCATGCCGGCGGCGTTATTGGGCCATATTTTTTCGTCGACGATAACGATCGTCACGTTACTGTGAATGGTCAGCGTTATCCCGCCATGATTACCGATTATTTTTGGCCCGAATTGGAAGATATGGACTTGAACGACATATGGTTTCAACAGGATGGTGCCACAAACCACATAGCACACGTTACAATCGATTTATTGAAGAGTAAGTAGGGTGAGCGTGTTATCTCAAGAAATGGGCCAGTCGATCGGCCGCCTCGTTCGTGCGATTTAACGCCGCTTGACTATTTTCTGTGGGGCTACGTTAAGTCATTGGTTTATGCCAACAAGCCGACAAAAGTATTCTAGCAGCTAAATCAGCCAAGTGATGGGAACACGACCATTCGCTCCCCCAAACTAAAATCTGCTATATTTGGTTTAAGATGCATTCGAAGCCGGTAAAATGTTTAGATTTTTTTTTTAATTCTTAATTGGTTTTTTAGCTTTTAGAGTCTGAAAAACATATTTTGTTCCAAAGGAATAAAGGATTTAACTCCTCAAATTTATAGTTAGGTCTTGGTCACATGCTTCTCCACATTTTTTCACAAAGAAGGCCATATTTTCAGTAATAAGGGGCAGGGGAAGTTCAAGTTGAATGTCTAGTATAGTTCGTCTATGCTTAAAATCGAAGAGAACTCAACTTGCACATTGTGTTACGGCTTCCCACACATTTAATATTTTAACAGATATCGACTCAGACTCAGACGCAGTTGCGCATTCTGTTTGGCTCTTTATTAACTCATCATTCGATATCATGTTATCGTGATAGTAAATGCTTAAGCGAGCTTATTTAAAATTTTAATTGGGTAATAACATCCACAAAGTATATCGCTAAATGATTATTAAATAGATTCACACTTCTACACCAAAGAAATGCCATCCCTGTGACAGAATTGCGACCTACCATAATCAAGAAAAGTTTATCATATGTATTCAAAGGAACTCACTCCGGAAATCAGAACTCAAAGTCCACTACTTAACAAAAACAATTTTACCCTTGAAGATGACATTGAACTCGATCACTGCATCTCGTAGGGCATACAACTTAAGTTCCAGTGTAACTCGTTTCTCTTCTTTGCGGGCCACCTAATTTGCGGTACAATTCCAACATCATGCAGAACTCGATGCAAGCTCAACATTCAACCACAAATAAAACATTTAGTACTAAGCCAGCTGAATAATTATTATGGTACCGGCGTTATTGAACTAGGCGCAACAGCAACTTGGTTAATGGACCAAAGTCAATTCCATAGACACGTTAGTATAAACAAATAGCCACCTGTTGGTTATGAGAGATTGGAATTAACTCAGAAAAAGCCTCACTAACAAACACACAAGACGAATAACCTTGGACGTCTTTCTCAGCGGTCTGTAGGTATACCTACATGACTGGAGACAGCTATGATAATGCTAACCGGCTTGAATTTTTTATTTTTTAAGTCTATGACATTGAGATGATGCTGCGGCGCAAAATCTATTGGCTTCTCATAGTGAGCGTGACATAATAATTACCGAGAGAATCCGAATTGAATAGGTGTACATGTAGCACTTGACATAGATTTTTCTGGTCACAGAAAGATCAATTGGTGGGTATAAGAGGCGCACATACAGAACCTAAGAAGGACTGATCGCGGCTATGTGAGTAGTAAGTTAAGAGGTTGAGAATTGTTTGAAACTGGTTGTTAGTAAAAAAAAAAAAAAACGTGTTTTTCTAAATGTCTGCACATTAATTATGCACAATTTTGTTAGTCCGAATAAAAATAACCGTGGATATATTTAAGAGTCACAATGGGCTAATTGAAGTAACACTTTGCACAGAAGTTTTGTTAAGTAAAAGTATATCTGAAGCTGATTTAACTAACGATCTTATTCACAGAGCTACTGTTGTTTAATTTTAATCACTCTTTAAGCTTAAATTAATGCGCGGTCTATGACAGTTTTTATTATTAATATGTATGTACAAACATATATCAGAGCTAGATTTAGTTCTAAACGATTTAGTGTTTTTGTGAAACTGTTTATAACTTGCCAATTAGTCTTTTTCTCATATTTTACTTGCGACCAGTAGTACTAACTAGGGTGCCTTGAAATGAGTCTAATGCAAAAAGGTTTAAGATACAATTTTAGATAGGTAAAATAAAGACAAAATTGAAATGGTAATAAAATCCACATAAAGGGTTTTCCAATACTGATTTCCGAACTTTGACAAGTCATTGCGGCCATGTTGTTGAAGTTTCATATGTCAAATTTGCTGTTACGTATTTAATCTGTCTTGCCAAATCCTCAGAGAGAGTGGTTCTTCTGTTCGAGTGACATTTCGTATGTTTCGCCCATTTTACGGCCGCCATAATCGTCCTTCCGAGAGGATGAATGGGTTCCTTAACAAAGAAAAGTGTCGAATTTGGGACGAGGACAATCCACACGAGAAGCAGCAAATTGAAATGCATTCAGAGAAAGTCACTGTGTGGCTCCAATTGAATGACATGGACACCGACGACATGTGGTTTCAACACGACAGTGCTTCAAAAATAAAAAACGCTTAATGCAAAACACTTTATATGGAACATTGTAAGAATTTGTCCCAAACTTAAAAAGAACCAACTTTATAGCAATTATACTTATAAAAAATATTTGAAAATGTTCCCTTTTAGTTTTGTTGAATGAAAGGATAACGAAGTTCACTTTTTGAAACGAAATGAAAACGAATCAATATGGTGTTGGTATTCATGGATCTTTGAGTGTGTTATATATTTCCATTCAGAGCATTCATTGATTCAAAGTAAAAGTAAAGACTGGTTTCCGCGCCTTTTTTGGGTCTAAAAAGTAGGTGGAAAACCCAGAACACTGAGAGTACAAACCACAAATGCGACTTTTTTTATGAGAGGATGATGAGTTTAAATATTTAGGGCTCATCATTGTCTCTAAGATGTGTTTCTCTAACCATACCGATGCATTGAAACAATATTTCCGTTTTTCTTGCAGGAATTTCTATTATTTGTGAAATGTTTGGTCTACTAATCTATTAAAAACTATCTACTATGGTATCTTCGATTCGAAACTACAGTATGGAATCAGCTGCTGGGGAGGAGCTTATTTTAACAAAATAGAGCCCTTACTGATTTTACAAAAACATATCCTAAGAAAAATATGCAAAAAACATCGGTTACACCCTAGTCTTCCATTGCTTCAAGATTTGAAAATTCTATCAGTTCGTCATTTATATTGCTTTAAAGTGCTAAAGATATTTTACCTAAGATCAGGAAATCAAAATTTGAGAACACTAGATAATCATAATTTGCGTGGGAATTTGTTGACCCGTTCCGGTGCCCAGCTTTTGCACCACCGCATTTCGAAATTCTTATACAGTGGCATCTTGTTTAATAAGCTTCCACAATCAATCAGGATACTTAGACTATCCGCTACGTTTACAAGAAAACTAAAGACTTGGCTTTTAAGCATGAATATGTTATATTTTAAATATGCTTGTTTTGTGACAAATTTTGTTTTTTTGTTTTAACCTAAACTACATACTATATTTTAAGTACCACTGTTATGAATGTTATACATAATGTTATGTCTATTGAAATGGCATCTAACACTATTTTTCAATATTTAAAATACAAAATGTCATTAATATTTCTCATTCTTCTATATATATATATTTTACATGAATTAATTTTTTTCTGAACTTAATAGATAGATAGATAGTTTAATTTATCTTTAATTATAATACACCTATGTACATATATGAAATTATTGAGAAATTAAACTATCTATCTATCTATTAAGTTCAGAAAAAAATTAATTCATGTAAAATATTTTCAAGTTTTCTATTTGTTTATTTAAATAAAAATAAAACGTTTTTTTGTTTTGTAATACTTGTAACATGTACTTTAGCGTAATACTATGATACCATTCTTTTTAACACAGCTATATAGTATATAGTTTATATTATTTATCGAAATTTTGTGCACGTTAATGACCGACATTATTCAACAAATAATATTTTAATGGGTAACATCAATAAAATGTAATGCTTAGTGTAACAACTCAAAGTTAAGTAATAATTTCATGGTCATTTGTTAATCACAACTAATCTAAAATATTGCGAAATATTTGTAAATGCAATTGAGGCACAAGTGCATTAAGAATCTCACAATTAGTTAAACAAAAAGTAAAGTAGGTAATGGTTTCACAGTCGTTACTGCATATTGTTTAGAAAAATGTGCATAATTATTTCGAAACTGAAAGTCAAATAGGGAGACAAAAGGAGTAAGAAACGCAAAAGAACTTATCAGCAATTCTTAGGATTAGGTTGATCTAGATAGTCAGCCATATGTAATATTAAATAACAGCCATTAGATTAAATACATTTGGATAAAATAGTGAAACAAATTGGACAAATGGCAATCATTGCGCTAAGATCAATTAAAATGCAACAGAGAAAAGCCGAATGGAAAAAAAAGAGAAAAACCTCTTTAATGACTTATTCCATTTATTAATTTGTTTTTATATAGATTAGACTGTAAGCTCATGCTGATGAGTGGAGCATTGAATGTAAATTAAGTGATTTAGCTGTAAATTTATATTTTGAGTATTACGTCTGCGATAACAAGATTAAATTACCCAAGACATCGACAACAGCAAAGTTAAGAAACACAGCCAATGGTTATTCCATTTTTATCCGAGATGAAATATGCTTAAAGTACACGATGGATTTTGGTGGCGAAATGAGTTCAACCTGCCGTCCACCTTTCATCTTTTTAGTAGCACTTGATTCGATCAAACCAGCTATGGCTTGTGGCCACAACGATCATAGCCGAACGAATGAACACAGTAAATCTTTACATGACACATTGGAAGCATATAATATAGTTTCCCCACACAGCATTCCAAATTAAAAGTTATATCACTAAATTGGTCAAGAAGTCGTTTGCATCACAATGTCAGAGTTGAAGTGACAGAAAACTCATTACGTTTACCAAAAAGATGGCAATTCCATGGTTCGGAATTATTTGAAATCATCTAATTGAGGTTGCGTGTAGGTTGTATATATGTACATAAGTTCAGTAGGTGCTGCCGTGCACGCTAGGTTAGATAGGATTTTATCATATATGTATACCAACTTGAAATAAAATCAAGAAAGATACATCAAGAAATAGAAAGTGTCAGTCAGATTAACCCATGGGCTAAGAAAAGCATTATCCATCACATTACGAACCTAATTATAGCCTAATGCTGAGAATCATTAAAACCAAATTAAGACTTTCTGGTTTTGAGTTATCAAAAACAATTTCCAGTTACTAAATTTATTAGTGAAGTCTTGGTCACGTTTGGGTAATTGAAGTCTCTCTCTCTCGAAGATACTCTTCGTAAAGACAATTTATATAAAATTACTTAATAATTAGGTAATCCGATACAATATCTGTTAAGATTTACACATTAATTACATTTAATACGATCCATCTGTTGAAGGTATAGATATGTATGTTAATTATTATATCAGCATTCGATAAAGTTACACAGCTAATCGAAGAAGCTTATAACTTAATTATTGCGTTTACTTGTTCAATTACACAATAGTGTTGGAAGAAATTCAAATAAGGCAAATAATTTCTTATTCACAGTTTAAACTACACTTGCCAACTTGTTCTCATTCTAATGGAAGCGGTCATGTAGTGCAGTCACATGATATCTACTTTACTGACAGGTTTCAGGTGTTCGAATAATGTATGTAGATGTTGTAGATGTTATGTCATAGAGACAATAAGGATCAATTACTTGGGCCGAAAATACACATTTTGTCTAGTTTTTAATTGAGAAGGACAATTGAGTAAAAGCGTTAAGTGCATAATAAGAATTGGAAGAGTCCTTTAACTTTTCCATAGGTATGCAAGATGATATTCTATACCTACCACGTGCTATTATATCAAAAGTACGACTTACAATTGTATATCTGTTCCCACCAATATAAAAATTGAGCCATATTCTTTCGCAGCGAGAGGTTATAGGACTAGTTCAGGCATCGCAATCCATCGGTTAGTGAATGATTTATATGTACTTGCGTTCTCTATCCGTAAAAGTCAAACAATACTAAGGAATATTAGGCATCTAGGGCTCTGTATGCAATTCTTGTCTGCTTTTCGTTTGAACTGATTCGTTTTCTCTTGCTTACTGGATTCATTACATTTCATGGAAGTATTAATTGTTTCTATTATATTATAGCCAAGGCCCCACTTCGCTAGAATTCGCTAAAATCCAGTTAATTTTTTATCCTAGAGGCCGCTACATTCGTTAGCGAAAAATCTGTCCTTCCGGTACAAAAATATTCTAGCAGCTAGATTAGAGAAGTGTTGGAAACGCGCTCAATAAACTTAGATGACCTGACCCCAACATACGGGATTATATTGTACAATTAAGGGAGTATACTCGTTAGCTTCAGTTGGCTTACCGAAAATTAAAAATTAATTGGAACATTCAGTACCGAAATTTTACAAGTATTATGTACAAAAAAAAATAAAGTGCAGGACTGGATTGTACGTACTTGAACCTTTGTGCTGTTAGTTGGAAATGAATGAAATTTAAAAAATAAAATTATATAAAAAAATATTTTTTTTTTAATTCATGCCATATTTTTGTATTCATTAAATTTTGCATACGTTTTGATTTCGACCAAAATTCATTGAATATTAACCGAGAAATGGCCATATTTCTAAAACCAGTTAAGTAAAGTACCGTTATACGCTTTTTGAGTCAAAATCGTTAGAGCCGTTTTCGAGAAAATTGGGTAAAACCGCTTGAACCTAGGAAAAGTACCCTTATTGTCACTTTTAGCCAAAAATTTGTAACGCCATCTTTTAGCATTAGCCGAGTTCTATTCTATACACACTAAAAATTTGAATGAAATCGGTTAACCCGTTTTTTAACAAACCGGCTTTTAACCAAATTGGCCTTAAGTGCCGTTAGGATAAATGTTGGCCAAAATGTTGTAAATCAATATAGCCGTTTCCCAGCAAATCAGTTTTTAAGCAAACCGTTATTAACGCTTTTGGCCAAAAATGTGGTACGCCATCTTATACAACTTTGCCAAAATACCCGAAATATGAAATTTAAAAAAAATCGTAGGAACCATTTTCCAGCAAATCTGCTTTTTGTTAAATTGGCCTTAAGTAAAGTACCGTTAATATTAGGGCTAGAACGAAAATTTCAATTTCGCCTCTAGGGATTACCCCAAAGACACTAGATATAAAGTTTGATCAAAATCCGTTTACCCGTTTAGGCTGTAGCCTCGCTGACAGACAGACAGACCGAATTTTCAGACTCACTTTTTTCGACTTCTCTATAAAGAAAATATCAGAATTTATCAAAATCCCGAGATCGAAAATTTTCACGAATCCAAAACTTGCCCTATACTACGTATCGGTGCAAGTAACAAGTTGTCAATTGAAGTAGAATATAATTCTAAATACGAATTTTACAAGCAAATAATTCCAATATTGCACCAATTGAATGGTGGAATAATTCTATTTTAAAGCTTATTTCCCATTGTCCTTTTCTCTTTTATACAGGTTCTAAAATACTTCTAATACCATTAAGGTAGTTAGAGCAGTTAGAAGAAAATGAATGAGCTTTGACCACGATATGTCGCATCCGCTTTTAGTGCACTTTAAAATGAAATCCCAAGTTTCTACTTGTGTATGGGAATTTGTTTCCCACATTTTGTTCTGCGTCATCCTTAATTTCAGCTTGTTAGTGGATCACCTTGTCAAAAGCGATCAAAAGTTCAACTCATTCCAAATTTTGTTTCGAGTTGAAGACACGTTACGTAGCATTATGTTGTTCTTTATAAATGTCAAATGTCGTTGTACAAAGTGACGCTATGGCAATATGCATTGAGAATTTTTCATTTGGAAATTACGGTCTTTCAGTTTTGCCAATTATTGAGTTACCTATTCGCATTTAATTTTGTGTTTTATCTAATATAGTTCAGCCCGAAATTTCCTGCTTAGTATTGTACATTTTCGGAACTGCTTAGCACATGTTTATACCTAAATATTCATGTGAACACTGAATCGTGTAAAATACATATGTATACATATATAGTTCACTGAACTAAGATCAGTACCTGACTTTTTTTTATCACAGAAACGATTTTTCGCCTTCATTCGTTTAATATTCTCCGAAAAGCATCTTAAGCTGCACAAATTACCCACATAATCTTAGAATTTCTACCAGCTTCTGATCAAACAGCCTCTGTGGTCAATTCGGACTTTAATTTAACGACGAACTTAACTAACCCATTTATTTATTTGCATTTCTTCTGTTTCCCCTCTTTTTAGCACGAACATAAAAGTATCTCAATGTCAACTCACCGCGCTGTCATTGATCTAAGAGTTTCTCGTCAGAATTTTGTTGACCAAAGCACAAAATATTTAAACATGTACACGTTTTGTTTTTTCTTACCAAACAAAAAAAAACTTCACAGGGTATTAGTATACCCACAGCAAATATCAAAACAATCGGAAAAAAATTGCTTACTATCGGCATTTCGTTTCGATACGATTGGTAGGATGTCACCGAACGCGACTCAACAGGTATACCTATTATTCGCCAAGATACACCTGCCACCGCAACCGCCAAAACCTCATGTAAGACCACCGCCACACACGACACCACACTGGTTTCCAGTGTATGGAGGAATTGAGAAAAATCGCTACGATACGAGCGCGCTGAGACCCATTACCAAATTGTCGTCTGGCGTGTAAACACCTTCGGTCTATCTCTCGCGATTTGAGGTGTATCGTTCGTTCGATTCAGTTGCGTGTCATCAATTGAATATTTGAACTCGAAACTCCCCAACGGACAATAAATTTACACACCGCCATTGTAACAGCAAAAAAAATATAGTGTATTGAATATTCCGTTTCCGAATCCGATCGATATTTGAAGTTCAAAGTTACCAATCTGCGCTCCTTTAGAGTTGAAAGTGAAAGCAACCGGTATGCGTGTGCAATAGATTTAGGCTTATATAATCGACTAGTATAAGATTTAAAAACATAATTCTAATTCCAAACTTGGATTTGTTTTGTTCTTCTCTGTAGGCAAACACAACAAAACCGGTTATTAAAAATTGTTTACATGTGACTAATGTAAGAATGTATCTGAAGCAAGTTGTTATTCATAAATTTAACATGAGTTTCGTTTTTGAGTTTTTGTTTGTTATTTCTCTTCCCCACGAATTATCAATAAATGTATCTAATAATAATTAATCTAATTGATGATAATTGTTAACAAATTTTCAGTTTTAAAGCGTTTATTTCGCTAATAATTCGAAAGTCAAAAATATATTACGTTTCGAAAAATTGTGCAACGGAAAGTGAATTCAAATAGAGGTCTTCGAAATCGACTCGTGTATTAGAGACCGGCAGCTCATAAATACTGAATACTACAATCAAAGTGACAGTGGACGTTGTACGAATATAAATCGAAGTTTATCTATGTAAACAAACGATTTAATGTCATTCGATATTTTTATGTATTAATAAAAGGCCGCTTCTCAAAAACACATTTTGCGTAGTCTACTGACTTAATTTTCAAATTGCGTTGTGAGCGTTTGCTGTATATTGTTATTTTTGGAAAACTTAAAGTGAATGTTTTAAATTGGATTTAACAAAATATGCTGAATACTTTTTACTTCAAACGGACAAGTATAAACGTTCTTTATTCGGAAAAGCTTCTGCTTCGCGAGGTTTCAGTGAACAAAAAATTGGAATTGTCAACAGTAAAGCAAAGCAGGTTTAAGAAAGGGCTTTATAAAGACACAAAAAAATGATGACCCATCGTTAAATCAATTCAGGGATGAATAACTGAAACAAAGGCTCGTTGCATTTACATAAGCACTAAGTGTTATTCTATTGCATGAGGAGCTGGAACTTGGAAGGCTTATAAGAAATATTCTCACAGTTCGAAGCGAAATAAGAATTTTTTGTTCTAACCCTTGTTATTACTGGTATTTTACTTAAGTAAAAAGTTGAACATCATATAACGGTACTTTTTTGATTAACTGGTTTTAGAAACATAGCTATTTCTCAGTTAATGAATACTCAATGGATTTAGCTCAAAATCGAAGTATTGGCTAAATGTGCTGAAATATTTTAAAACTCATTTACTTTCAACTAACAGCATACAAGTGCAGGCAAGAACGTACGACTTAGTAGTGGACTTTATTTTATAAGGTTTAACCATGGTGTTAGTTTAACAGAAACATTTTCTTCGATGTGCACGGTTTTAGTTTTGCTTTTGAAAGATAATCATAAAAATAATTGATTACTGCTCCTCATATGATATTTTCTTTATTTTTCATTAAAATAAAAAACTTTTTAAGTTCACAAAAGGCTACAGAAAACTTCAATTAGTAAGCAAGCATAAGAAACAATTCGCACTAGTATTCGAGTATTCAAAACATACATATTCTGAATATTGAAACAAAAGTTAATTTATTTAGATCAGAGAAATGTTCTAAAGTCAAAGGTTTAACAACCGTTATACAAAATAAAGTGCACGACTGGGTCGTACAAACTTGCACCTATATCTATACGTTTTATGTGCAGTTGAGATCCATAAAACCAACTATCTGTTATTAAGTAATATAAAATTTTTGAGTAAAATTTTGTTAAGTTGGCTATACATAAAGTTCCGTTATTAGCTCTTATGGCCGAAAATGTGGAATGCAAGCTTGTAGGACGTTATGAATCTAGTCTACCCGTGCAATTTAAAGAAAATCATTTGAGTTAAGTTGGCTATAAGCAAAGTACCATTACTAACAATTTTGGCCAAAAACGAGGTGTATCATCTTATAGGACTTTACCAAACTAGTTTAAATATGAAATTTAAAGAAAATCATTGTAGCCGTTTTCGCACAAATTGGCTAAAACCCCCTAAATCTTCGAAAAACACAGTTACTCGCACTTTAGGCCAAAGCGAATTAAGCCATTTTATAGGATTTGCAAACAACTCTTGGTCAAAGTGTGGTACGTCATCTTATTGGGCGAGTTCCCAACACCTCGCTTATCAAGCTGCTAGAAAACTTGCGCAAAAGTAATCTAGCAGCTAGATTAGCGAGGTGTTGGGAACTCGGCCATTGCATGTGTCTGTACTAGTCTCACTGTGAAATTGTAAAAAAAAAAATTAAGTAAAGTTCTGTTCTTAACAATTTCGATAAGAAATTTTATGTCTTCTGATTGGAATTTTCTAATCTAAATTAAATATGATATTTAGTCAAAATCATTAGAACTGTTTTATAGAAAATCTAATTTTTTTGTAAAATACCGCCTTAAGTAAAATACCGTTTATGTAAGGGCCAAAGTAAAAATTTCAATTTCGCCTCAAGGTATTTTCCCACCGTCCACCGGTTTAGGCTCTAGCATCGGGCACACACAGACAGACACAATTTGCAGACCTACGTTTTCGAGCTTCTCTATCATCGTAATGTCAGAATTGATTAATATCTCGACTTCGAATTTAAAGCTTAATATTAGTTTAAAAAAGATTTTAGCAATTTCTTGTTTATTGCAGAAATTACATCGATTTTTTCCCATTTTACTTATTATTTTGATCAGCATATCTTTTTTACCTAAAAATATTTATGGTTGATTGAAAGTTCACGCTAAGGACTTATATGGAGCAATTAAAGCTGAAGTTTTATGGGAGAAAATATAATGAAATTTAAGAAACAGACACAAGTGTTAACCATGAAAATTCGGAGCTTGTCTCAGTCTTCGGTCTAGGTTCCAAAGCAGATGACTAAAAGAGTATCGGAAAAGCAGAGGGTGAACTTATTTCTCCGTTCAATCAAAATAACGGAATGCACCTTGAATGATACTACTCCTTACTTTGAGTTCAATAAAATAAATATATAAGGCCAAAAGCCTCTAACAGGATAAGGATAAGCTAGCTTCTCACCAAAAACCATTGAAGCATGGTGCAATGAATTGGTTTTTTCCGCCGTTTTGGTAAACCCCATTCGTAGATACTAATTAGTCCATGGAATCATCAAAATTAAATAAAGCAACCTAGGTACTAATTGACAAACAATGGACAAAGAAAACAAAATTTGGAACAACGAAACTTTATTACAGTGCATTTGTTAATTTTACACTATTTTTCCCAGAAACAACAACAAAAACAAAAAATAATAATAAATTACGCAACGCAACGGAAAGTCATTATACTACCGAAGCTAATTTTTGTCCAATTCATTATAATGGACAGTAGTAATCAAATATTTAACAAGAAGCTCCCAAAGACAAAAAAAACAACTCAAACCGCAACCAAGAGCGGAAAAGTGAGAAAACGTTGAAAAAAAAAAACAAAAGTGACTGTGGGAGCACATCGGCTCCAAATCCAATTCAACTCCAAGCCTCCAAGTGCGCGGTTCAAGTTTTGCTTGCATAACTCTTACAGAAGGCGCTCTTAGAGCTCTCTTACACGAGGGGGACTGGAGTTAGTGGTGTGCTTATAGCATTTGATGGTTTTCTTTTCCTTATCTTTTGTTTCCTTATTTATTTTTATTTTTTTATTTTTAATCAAAAAAATTAAAGTGAAAGTCGCCGGTTGTAGAGTTGTAATCTCAAATTATAATTTTTGTTTCGTTTATTTATTAAACAACAGTGCGCACAAAGAAACCCTATTTAGACAATATTAATGTTAGATCAATTGATCGCGATCAAGAGGACAATACTCAGTGCATTAACGATGTCAAGATGATGGTGGACCCAACAAAATGATCGAAGCATTCGCAAATCACTTGGGCAGTCATTTGGGACGTCATCTATTCTATTGGGCCACCGGTCAATCGGATATCTCACAGTTTGGCCGTCAGTGTGTCGATTTGATTAACAAATTCCATGGACCTCTTGAACGAGGAGTACAAGTACTTGATCACTTCTTAACACTGGACGAGGAGGACTTTAATGTGCACTGGGGCAGTGCCTATGCCCACAATTATGTATCAAACGATGATGGAAATAATGAAAATCTACAAATGATACGTGCGAATAATACAAATAATACCAGTTGCCAAAGGAATAGCAACAGTGTTGGTGGAAGTAATAGAAACAGCAATAACGACGCCAGAAGCATACAAAACAGTTACAATAATAGTGAGTACAAATTGTCAATTCATTTAACTTAATACATTATATATAAGCTTATTTAATAAGGTCTACGAAATGCAGTAATGGATTTAACCTTGAAATATACACTCGCCAGTTTGTAGTAGGGAAGTCAACCATAGTGATGAAATATTTGAAAAAAAAAGTTATTACACTATTACGTCGGCTGTCACTTACATAAGCATAAGGCGCGAACTTGAATGACATATTTGAGGAGTAATTATTGAACTAGGGTAGTATGCTAGTTAGTAGCATACAAAACATAGAAAGTAAGAAATTTTAGAAATCTGTCAAATTATTCTAATAGTTGTCTTGTTCTTCAACGCAATCGTTTCCTTTGCCCCATCTGTTTCAAATTTGATGAAGTATGACTCGCAGACAACTGATAAAACAGATTTTAAGGTCCTTTCTGTTCTGTGTTCATATAATCGGCTACTTCCAAAACACATTGTGAACAGATCGACTACGCAAACAAAAGCAAACAGAGCATCGACAAATAACATGCTCATGATGCAAAACTCATTTGCAAAGGCATCACTAACTTATATTATAACGGAGTTTGCAGTATGATACACAATCATTTGACGTTTTGAAATTCAGCCATTCTCTCAAATTTAAGGACATTTTTAAAGCAAGTTTAAAGTTTTATCATCGGATTCGGGTAATGTTTAAAAGTAACAAGTACTTCCGTAATAATTGTTATCGGAAATAAGGGTCGGGAAGAAAAGTTAATTGGCTTTACATTGCCAAACGAATATAACCTACGAAGATAAGTGGTCCTTGATTATGCAGCTTTGTCTTTGACAAGCATTGCTAACGACTTTTTTGTTTCACTCAGTATCGTAATCATAGACTAGAGTCAACCGAACTTCCCCTGTCAGTCACTCGTTACCGAAAACAGGCGCAGTCTAAATTCCGCTATGAAGTAGAGTGTGACCAGGACCTAACTACTGTTGAGTTATCTCTTTTATTCCTTTTGAAAAAAATATTTATCACAGGTTGTTATTCCATTAACAACAACAAATTGCATGTACAAAATGGCTGGGCCAACAGCTGTCAAACCAGCCAGCTGAAATCTTTACATGGACGTGTGAACTTTGTGATTTTATTTTTGATTTTACTTACGATTCAGCTTGGGAACCGAATCTGTCTAATTTTGTTCGTCTATGATCGTGATCCTTTAAAATAAAAATTTTGACGACTGAATCTTAGGTACATATGTAGATACTTGCACCTACAGTAATTCTTTAAAACTGCGTTATATTTTTCATTTGACTCCAGATAAAGCATATTTTTTGCAATGTGAAATACATACAATTTAACTTTAGAATAAAAAATTGATTTAAAAATATACGAAGGTTGGCCGAAAAAGTGACAGCACTGATTGTTTTGGCATTTCCAAATATTTTATTGATCAATTTGTTTTCTACTTTTTCTAAAAACTTATCAGAAAACCTTCGTATAAGCTTTTTTTATTGACACAATTAGGAGATTTATTGGCCTAAAAGAAACTACCATAATTACTATTCAAGGTACAATACAATATTATAAGTTCCAAAGTCGTTTCGTATCTGATTGGCTACGTGTGAAGCTAAAATAAGTTGAACTTCACTGCATAGATTCACCTACTTTACATTTTTCTGATTTTACCTTGGGTATGATCCCACAGATTCCACACAGCTAATCCATCTGAGCGTCTAGGCTACGACCGAGGTACAGACATAAAGAAAAGTATAACTAGGTATATTTTTCAATCTTTTGATCTGCATCTACAATATTTAGGCATAACATAGGGCATGCTTTGGATTCGTGAACCTCGAGATATTAATCAATATCGGCGTGTGGTGGAAATTCTTCAAAAGGATCCTAGTCTCTCACTACATAAGCCGATTATCGCCTGACGATATCGTTTTAACAAAAAGTTTTACTTCATATTAACATGTCATGTGTTGTGGGTGGCATACATTTCCCCACGTACAGGAGGGACCTACAGCTTTATGCCGGATCCGAAGTACAGAAGGTTTTTTTGACAAGCTTTCTCATAGCAGTAAATAAAATGATGTTTGGCGCTCACGCCCACAAGAATTAGGGCCGTGAAGAAACATTGAAGGTATTTCCTTTGTTTCGAACCTGGAGCCCCATGCACAATAGTCCAATGTACAAACCACTAGGCCACAGCACCCTCTACAATGTATCCATTAATTTATATATGTAATTTTAATAGTGTAGATGTGGCTAATTTTTTCGGACAGGGTGTATCCATCACATTTCGCGTGAAAATTAGTTTGTCTAATTAATTAATTCGCATCTACCAGCGCATTATTATTATGTTAACAACTTTTACTCCACCAGTCGATTAGCTGATCTTATAAAAACAAAACAAAAAGTCCATTTTCTCTATTTCGTAACAAAGCTATCACTTACGGAGATTTTACTCTTTAAGTGGTTTCGTGAGTCAGACAATAGTAATCTTCCACTGCACGTGAATTGCAAACGAAATAATTCTCCGAGAAATTTGTGTCGCCCGGAATACTAATAATGACTTTTGATTGACCGACCGACGCCTAGGTTCTTGGTAATCTCAATCTCACTATTAAAAGGTTTTATAAAAAAAAAATATATATACATAATGTATATATATAGCAAAAAAAAAAATGGAAACGCACAATTGTGCAAACATTTTATTTGCATTGTTAAAACTACTACACGCTTGAAATTTATTTTCGAAAAGTCGAAATGATGATTGATCGATAATTAGCAACCGGCGACATATTTACAATTAGATTTACTTTGGCTTTGATTAAGTGATGTCTGACGATGAATAGATAATAAATATTTCAGTGTGCTGGAGGCGTCCGGAAGACACTCGGTGATTTGGAAATACCCACCTTGAGAATAAGATTATTGTTTTTGTTTCTACTTCCTACTTTTGGCCCAATGAAATCTCAAAAAGTAATTGTTGCATATTTTGTTTGTGAATTTATTTGCAATTCATTCGATTTTTTTTTTTAAGATTTTGCTATTTCCTCATGAAATCTACTCAAGCTGGGGTTAACAAACCAGTTGGGTGTGCATATACAGGTATTTTGTTTAAATTAAACTTGAACCTATAGAAATTAATTTAATCTGCGAAAGAGAAAGAAACAAGACACCGTTGTCAGCGCATTTCAGTCTGTTGTGTAGACAATTTTAAAAGGTTACGCCATTCTTGAAGTTGCGGTAGTGTAGTGCTGGAATAGAAATCATAAAATAAGGTATGACGTTGTCATTTGATGACATGTTATTTTTGTTTTTCTTTTTCTGCATAAGCAAAACCCAGAAACACCAATTTTAAGTACACCTTCCCCTTTTTTTATGCAATTACGTCTGCTGTTATAGAAACAACATTTATCCCTAGAGTATAACTTATAGGGGCCAGTTATAGCTATCATTCAAAGGCATCGTTGGAACGAATCAGTGGAACAGTGGTTTAAGTTTTTTGACAAGTCAGTTATCATTGAAAAATTGATATCAGTGGAAGGCTCTGTCAGTGAAATGGCAAAAACAAAGTATAGATTTTGAGGTTAGAATAATTGATAATTGAAAGCAAAACTGACAGATGAGAACAGAAAGAGAATAGAACGTATCATTAAAACGATTTTGTTGCAAATTATAGAAACGAAGATCAGCTGTTAATTTGACAGATTTCGATCAGTGAAATTATAAAATTGATTTTAAAGAAAAGTTTGAATCAGAATTAAGTATTTTTGTTTGTAAAAAAATCATACAAGTGGTTAGCTTTACTTTGAATACCAATTTAAGCCAATATTGTTCGCTTAAAATCAGAAATTAAAATTGCTTTTCAATTATAGCTATAAATGGCCCCTTAGTATTATGATGTAATCAAAAAGTCCTAACTAATGCATTGTGATCACATTTAGATAGAATGCTCGAATGCCAGAAAATATCAACAAGAATTTTCACGGCCCAACCTTGCAACCTTGCATCTGACATCCAAAAGTGTTCTTCTCATGAGAAAACTTCTTACAGGATTATGGATGTATGTCGTTCGGCTAAAAATTAACTTCAATTTTTTCATCAGGAGCAACCTATGCATACGTTCGATGAGTCCGATACAAATTGAAGGCCACTAGATACATGTCCTTAATTGTGTGCTATCTCTGATTTGGTCGGATAAGAAAAGCTTAAATCCAATATCTATAGGATAAACATTTTGTTATATCTAGATACGTTAAGGTTATAATCGGTTCGCTTTTTATCCCTGCTTTTTGTGATAATAGTTTAATAGGGTTTTTTTTTAATACATCATTTTAAAATAGACTTTAAATTGAACTTCGTCTTTGTGTATATTATCGAGTCCGCAACTTTTTCTTCGTTCTTTTTAAATGTATTTCAAATTTATTATTTTTCGATCAAAAATGAAACATTGTGAAGTTGCATACTTGGGGCTTGATAATTGATACGTACCTAAACTTTTTCCTATTATTTACTATTTTTTATAAAAATTTGTGATGTCTTTTAGTTGTTAGTCACTTCGATTAAATTATAGAGAAAAACAGTATATTTAATATTTTGTGAGTGCTTATTGTGATTAAAGTTGAAACACTTTTTATTTTTGAACTATTTGTTTAGAGGGCACACAAATTAAATATTTTAGTGCGGCGTAAACCTCATTGAACCTCATTTTGTGCATTTTTTGCACAATATTTTTATAGCAATATATAAAATACAAGAAAAAAAAACAGATAATTAAAAAACAATTGCACAGAGTATTATTTATTAAAAAGGTGACAAGAGATAAAAAGGTGATAAACCTAAGAAGAACTACGACCCAGGTGTTATAGATCTTTTTTAACTTTAACTTGTGAGAGATTGTTAAAGTACTTAAGTCTCAGCTGACTATGGGTGGACAATCGCACAGTATGTGATGGACTGTTTCACTGTCTTCAAGACATAAGTCACACGTGTCTGATAGCACATGGCTCATTTCCTTTTTTTCTTTTTTTCCATCCGCTTTAAGTGAGGCACACTCTCAGGCACCGGGTGTCTCCTTAACCCAATCTTCTGTAGACTGATCTTTACAGTTGAGGATCAGCCATCCCAGTCGGAAGGTTTTGCCTCGGAATTTGGGGTTGACCCTATTTTTATGGGACCTTGTTTAGAAGCGTATCTAGAAAATTAGTAGAAAGAGATCCCACCCAAGAGTTGGCCTTGGAAGAGCATTTTAAGACGATATGGAACTTCCGCAGTGGGGCTAGGAGAGATGGATCGGGGCGATCCCTACTCCTGCCGCACGGAGTTTTCGCTGTTTTTCTCGCCTCTTCGGGAGAAACTTCTTTAAAAAGAAGCCATTTAAAACGCTTGCGAGTCGTTCAGGGATAGCTCTTGAAGTGGACGGCTGAGAAGTAGCCATCGAGGTGGATGACTGGGTGCAAGCCAAAGAAATAGTTGGCTGTAAATCGACCAAAAATATTGGGGCGGCATTGTGAAAAAGTGCCACTTCCTCCTTTGGACCGATATTAAACCGTCCTCATCAGAAGAGGTCTTCTGATCGAACAATATGGATATGGATGCGTTTGGAGCAGTATTTCACTCTTGCGTTACATTTTTTAACGGATTTACTTCGTTCCGAGAGGCTAAGCTAAAAAGTACACCATTGACAGAAGTGCCCAAGATATACGGAGTTCACCGTTAGAAGACACATTCACGTAGTGTTATTCATCCCTTAGGCATGGTATCTATACACCTAGGAAACGAGTTTCTTTGAAGTTTCCAATTATTCTTAGATCTTTTTATATTTTTATCACTAATGATGAAGGCTTTTATGCACGCATGTGCAAATAATCAGATATAAAACCGTTTAGCAATCGAAAAAATATCTTTTATAATAATAACCCTACTTCGTATTTCAATTTATTTGAATAACCAGTGTTTTGTTCTTATACGCTCCCATATAAAATTATTAATTTGTTAGTTTATTTTGTCAGTACTGAAAGGATGATGTCAGTTTCCCCCCAAAATGGATTTTCCAAACTACCGCTCCAAACTTGGTATGCCTATGACGTTACTCATTAAATAAGTCATAATGCGCCCGTTCAAAAGTGTGACCACCTAATATAGTTAAACGCGGAATCAATTCTCTAGATTTTATTACTTTACTAGGTATTGCTATGAGAGAATGACGTTGCAGCCAATCACCCGCTTATTATGCATTCTAAGTGTAGAGTCAATTCTTTAATGATATAAAATACGTACGTGCAAAGAATAATCTCAATCACTTTCAGGTGAATAAAACTCCAAAATGCCTTTCCATTACTATTAAACTGTCAGCTAAAGAGAGTACAAATTAAATCAGAATTAACTATAATAACATTATTTCACAAACCAAAATATTTTCAGACACAGTTTTCGTGTTACTGATATTGTTTATCTTTTTTTCGGCAAAAACGATTACCAGGGTCTGTAAAGTGGAAAAAAAGGTCAAGTTCATCATAGTTATGAAGCACTAATTGACCACCATACTTATAGATACAATTATCGATTCGGACTGTAAACACACCGCATGGGGCTTTGTTATATAGGCTTTTATAGCTCAATCACCATTCGTTTGGCAACTCTCTTGCCATTGAAGGTGGAATATAAAAATTGTGTTAACGAAAGTTTATAGCGACAAATAAAGTATTTAATGGAAGAGGTTAATTAATTTGTAAATATATCCGCATTATGCGAAGAAGGTAAAGCTTGCAGTAGTTTAAAGCAGCTGTTGTATGTAGGATCGATTGCATACCTTTATATAAAAAGTAAATATTTATTACTCTTGAGAAAAGATTATAAAGAGTTTAACAAATAATAAGTTTTGAAAACAGGTTAAAAATAATTATATGTAATAAAGCTGTTTTAAAATCGCTGCCAATCTTCATTAAAGTCATTCAAATGCTAACATACGAGTATACGCATAAGCTGTCTGTCAGTGAGGTCTTCACCAATCCGCACTAGAATAGGAGCTGAATTTATTTTCCTACCCATTAAATTCTTAATGGTCAATTTAATACATTGAACTCTGCGTTTTAAACCGCATTCATGCAATACCTAGCTATGCAAACTAAGTAATCTGCATAAAGTCAATAGTCTAGCTCTAACAAGCGTATTTTCAATGCACTACGTAATTTAAAGTAAATATTGTATTTTTGGCATGTTTTATTTCAATTTAAAGTTCACCGCAGAACATCTGAAAATGAACAGTTCCTTCGAGGAAAATTAAACAAGAGGTATTAAGTAATAGCTCATATCTTGTTTGGTTTCATTTGGTAGATTGAAATGATTCCAAAAGAATCACTGAAATTTTAAATTTGTTTTATAACTGCACGTAAAACCTTCAAATCCCACATACATAGCTTAACTACTATCCATACCTGTACAACAAATCTACTACAATAACAATATTTGTTTACATTACCCGCAAACAACGCCCCACATTTGTTTTCATTTCTCATGACAGTTGTGGTGTTCAGTCAACAATGCACCCAGCGTCTCCAAAGTGGGGGTGTTGATATTTTAATTGTCAAAATATTTTCATTTTCTGTGCGACTTTTCTGTAAAATGGCTTCTTTCGTAGTCTTTCAGATTTGAATTAGAGAACGAATTTGTTTTATTTTTTCACTTCACAGTGAAAATTATGAAATTATTATGTGAAAAGTATCAATTCGCAAACATTTGACGGCAAATTAGAATGGCAACACCAAATTCAAGTGCAAGACTTCCATTAAAATCCATAAAACGAAATCAAGAAAGTATGTCGCATTCACAGATCCAGGCCTGGATGAATGGTAAGTAAAAGAATCGCAAATAAAATGTCCTAAACCGAAATCCTTGGGTCTAGAATTTGTCTAAAAATGCTTCACATTCTGCAGTTTCTTAAATGCATTATATACCTAGGGTAAAGTGCAAGCTATCGATTTTCCCCTCCGCACCATCGACGTAATCAAATATTTTCAAGTTAAGTCCACACGATAGGCGGCGAGTGACTGTCGTCTACGTCGTAGCTCCATTCAGTGTGGTAGATAATAAACAAACAAATGATAACCTTGAGCCGTGGTGAGGAACTTCACCACCTCTCATTTAAGTCTTATCAGTGTGCATAAATAATAGATACACAGTCGTGCGTTAACAATAGGATTATTTCCATCTAATTGTTTAATTTGTAGGCAAACCATGTTTGATTGGGAAACAGTTTTGTTTAAAAGTATAGCCATTATGCGATTACAATCCATGGCGATAGCTATTGGGAAGGTCTTTGCTTAAGAACGACCTCAAAGTAGGAAAAAAAACCAAACAGTAATTATTTTCATATTTATATCACTAGCTTTTGTTCGCTTGGTATTTTTTTAAAAGAAAGAAGATAAGAGTTGCAATTCGTTGTACTGGTTACTCATGCTCTTCATCTGGAAATTGATAGTCTGTCTTGCAACTGAACTTACAGTCGGAGTATGTACTACGAAAACCTTGAAAGAAAATATAATGTATGTAGGAGTAGGTACTCAGTGGATGAACACAGTGCAGTCGAAATCAAGTTCAACTAAACAATGCATTAAAATCTCCTTGGGAGAAGGAGAGATAACTGACGGTGACACCGATTTATGAAATATTTGAATGCAGGAAGTACCGACAGCCACTGAGGCCAATGAAATGCTATTGTTTTTTTTTCAATTGTGTGATCCAGTTTTGTAGGAACGTTGATAGACATAGCTTTTTGACGGGGTTCAAAGGATGTTTCCGCTGAACATAATATCAACTGAGTCGTGCTTCTAATGTTTTAAAAACCCTTACAATTAATTTTTTATATTCCTTCTCCTCCGAGTTGGAAAACTGAAAACAAACATCTTGCATTCAGTCAACACAATAAAAAAGTCATATAAATTATATTCACGTATAAAATAAACATACAGACCAGTGGAAATGAACGAATTTAATTCCTGGTAAGACCGAATGATTTGTCAACACATTTCAATTATGTAATGCAAACATTTAAACGATAAAAACTTTTAGTTTTGATGTAGTTCACTTAAATACGATGTCTGGACTTATACGCGGGTTCCCCTTGTTACAAAATCTAGGCACTGACGTGTTGGAGCGGTTTCAAAAGAATCGGCGTACTGATTGTTTTAAAAAAAGTTATATGCTCTGACGAAGCTTGAGAGTGTTACTATGAAGGAGACCGTTGAACAATATCATTAAGCAGAACATTCACCGTGAATCCCTGATCAATTTTTACAGATTCCTAAAAGGGAAAAATGTGTTTCAAGTTCCGTGAGAAAAAAAAAAGTAACAATTGGGAAGAAATTGAATTTAGAGAGTGCAGTGAGTATTTAAGTGAGTGTTCTAGTCGCATAGGTATATTACTAGGTCTTAAGTTGTTTTTAGAATTAAAATCTAAACTACAAACACATAAGTTATTTAAAGCAGAGAAAACAGATCAGTTGAACAAAAGTTTCATCTATTAACTGTATGCTGATAGCAGTCGTAATTTCTTTGAAGACAGAAAATGCTGGAGCATTTTTCTTGTGGAAAGCGATAAAACAAGGAAATACATGAGACAGTTCTTCGATGTTCTAGTAAGACTATGGAGCTCACAATGTCTCTAGCAGATGTTGGGGTTGTATTTCAGCTTTGGGAGCCTTATAAATTGAGGCCAGATTAGTCGAGGTAATATCTTTCTTGCAGTTTAAGTGCCTCCCAGTTGAACATAGTTTATGTGATTATAACCATTTAATTGTAATAGTTGAATCATCTTCAAGAGGTTGAATCATCCTTTTAAAGTGTTTTTTGAACTTGTGGCAACACAATTAACCACGTTTGAATCATGCCGATCACAAAGGCTGCCAATTTACCAAGATAGTCTGCTTTTAGAACACATAGTGCAAGGAACAAATTCAAACTGCAGAAAATAAGATCAGAACTAACGTCATCTTATCTCTGAATATCTTCTCTAATGTTAAAAATATATACTTCAAACAGCAACTGTACGTACTCAATTTCTCCCTTTTCAGTGGAAACAATCAACAATGGAGGGATACTTTTGTCGCCTCCGCACAATTCTGCAACACACCAACAACAGCAGCAACAACAACAGCAACAACAACCGCAACAGCATCATCAACGGGATAATATTCAAATTACCCAACCAATTAGCGCCCCTTCGTCGCCATTGGCATCGCCTGGTGCCATAAGCAGTTCACCATCATTCTGCCTTCCGTCTAGTGGCGGATCGTCCAATGCAGTCGACACAGCCGATCCAAATTGGCAGGCTACCAAAGCTACCGTATTGGAGCGTAACGCTGCTATGTTCAATAATGAGTTAATGTCCGATGTAAAATTTGTTGTGGGATCCGATGGTGAGTTTTATTTAATTTTTTTAATTTCAATTACGATTTCAACTGAAGTAAATTATTTCGCGCTTTTTTCTCAGATAACATTCAGACAATCCCAGCGCATAAATATATTCTCGCAACTGGAAGTTCTGTTTTCTATGCAATGTTTTATGGAGGACTAGCAGAAAATAAACAGGAAATTAAAGTGCCCGATGTTGAACCATCAGCATTTCTTACATTGTTAAGGTAAGTAAACAATTGAAGGGGAAACTATTGCTTTTCGTTTTCCACAAGTAAACAAAAATGTAATGTGTGTGTGGACTACATTGACAATATGACACAGAAACCATTCAAACCATTGCAATCATAATCCAGTGTGACGTGAATGTATTTATCCATAGACTAAACTAAATCACTATAATAGAGAGTTTTTTTTTATCATAAAAGCATCACATAAGTTGGTATACTCTTCCAAGTTATTCTTTGAAGCATTGTTCCACAGAAGAGATCATATGATCGCATTTAGTCCAATAATCTTCTAATTTCAGAACAAAGAAAAAAGTTTCCTTGCTGCATGAATAGGAAGCTTGTTCTGAAGTTAAAGATTTTGAAAAGAATATTTATTTTCCCGGTCTTTAAGATTTTTATCAATTTTTATGCAGATATTTGTATTGTGATGAAATTCAATTGGAACCTGATAATATTTTGGCAACGTTATACGCGGCCAAGAAATATATTGTGCCGCATTTAGCACGAGCATGCGTTAATTATTTGGAAGTCAGTTTGACGGCAAAAAACGCCTGTCTACTTCTCAGTCAATCCCGTCTATTCGAGGAGCCAGAACTGATGCAGAGATGCTGGGAAGTTATAGACGCACAGGTAATAAAAAAATCTTAGATTTTCATCTTCAAATCAACAGTGAGTTTTTTTTTAGGCGGAAATGGCTATTAAATCGGAAGGCTTCGTTGATATCGATTTGAAAACATTCGAATCGATTCTTTCGCGAGAAACACTGAACTGCAAAGAGATTCATCTATTTGAGGCAGCCCTCAATTGGGCATTGAACGCCTGTCAAAAGATGGAAATCGATACGACTGCCCAGAATAAAAGAAGCGTTCTAGGACCAGCTTTACATTTAATTCGCATTCCCACAATGACATTGGAAGAATTTGCAAATGGTGTTGCTCAGACTGGTATCCTCACATCACAAGAAACGATCGATATATTCTTACACTTTACCGCAAAGGCTAAACCCACTCTAAACTATCCGACAAAAAGTCGTGCTGGACTGAAGACACAAGTTTGCCATCGTTTTCAATCGTGTGCTTATCGATCTAATCAATGGCGCTACCGTGGACGCTGTGATTCGATTCAGTTTTCCGTGGATCGAAGGATTTTCATTGTTGGCTTTGGATTGTACGGGTCATCAACTGGTGCAGCAAATTATAGTGTCAAGATTGAGCTTAAACGCTTGGGTAGAACCCTCGCCGAAAATGATACTAAATTCTTTTCCGATGGATCAAGTAACACTTTCCACGTATTCTTCGAGAATCCCATCCAAATCGAACCGGAATGCTATTATACAGCCTCTGTGATTCTCGATGGCAACGAGTTGAGTTTCTTTGGACAAGAGGGCATGTCCGAAGTGTGCATGGGTAATGTTACATTTCAATTTCAATGCTCATCGGAAAGTACAAATGGCACTGGGGTGCAAGGTGGACAAATACCTGAATTGATATTCTATGGACCAACAACCAATTCACCTTTGAATAGCCCTACTAATTCTCATTGCACAACCCCATCGGGAAACTGCGATGAAGGTGCATTAACTGCCAACTGAATTCAAGCAAGAGCAGTTTTATTTTTTACAAAAAAAGACGATGAAAGTTTGGTAATTTACACTATAATTGAACAAAAAGACTCGAATAATTTTGACTTTCCTTTTACTATATAATGTTTTATAATTCTGTGCATTTTTCTGCCTAAAAGGTAAACAGGCGCAGGGCCTGTGCAAGGATAGCATAGGTAGCTCGCTTTTTTTTTATTATTTAAAATATGTATGTTCTTTTCTATTATCGATATTTTTAAGGAATCAAATTCTAAGGAAATATTTTAATTTATAGAGTTTAATTGAACAAATATGTTTGCAAAATTTACCTGCTGCAGTTCATAAAATTTTTATTTATTTAAAAGCAAAACAAACAATACAAAAAGGCAATCAAAAGCAAATTCTAAAACAAAACAAAACAAAAAAAAACAGTAAGCAGGATAATTAGAGGACAAAAGGTACGCGTTTATCTATCTACAATTTCATACTATACGGTTAACAATACAAGAAGAACAATTTTTAAAAAATATTTCAATTACATTATTTCAAACGTAGCTTGTAAGTTAAATATTATAAAAACAAAGGAAGATATTTACTCAAAACCAAAAAGTTAAGCAAAAAAAACATAATGGGATATTTTAAATGAAAAAAATTGTTAAAGTCTTATACGAAAAAAAAGCAAGTTACATATATTATTAATCCCTCTTTTAGAAAGTTTGTAGAATTTTCAGTCTTACGTACTGTTCGGGCATTTTGAATTGGCTAAATAGCTCAATATTGAGCAGGAAAATACATTGACAAATTGCCCAGACAAAATATGCCATATATATAATAACTTATTCAATTTTGCACAACTTTTGTAGGTTCTTAATCACAATATTACATTTTTATGATACGAACAAAATTGATCATGAGTTTTGCATTTTTATATCGACTCTTTGTTACCGAAAAAGAAAAGTGAGCATTTTTTTTATTTAAATAATTTCAATAAGGCAAGGACCGGATAGAAACAGTCAACAAATTTGAGGGCAAAAGGGTTTGCATTATATTTAGTTCAGTTTAAGCATTTTACTTTTATAATATTCATTAAACATTAAAACATTTATCTAGTTAAAAAAATTGTTTTATTTCCAAAAGAAGTCGATTAGGAAACACGTAAGTATGAGTTCAGGAATGTTGAGAGCCGAAACTTTATATCTGTCCATAATTCTGTATGCAGTGAAAATACAATACATACAACTTATACTACATGGGCCCGTTCATAAATGCAAAGCACAAAAACCTGCGCAAATTTAAGTTTAAGTCTACTACAAAGCATGTCTTTTCAGCTAACCATGCTAAGCAATAGAATCCGTTAACGCAGGATGGCAGAAAACCCGGCGGTCCGAGGAGAACATGGCGCAGAACGGTCGAGATGGAGGCACGGCAGTTGCACATAAACCGTCGCGAGGCGTAATAGAGGCCCTAGATCCCACAAGGAAATACAGGAAATAAACAAACCAACATGTCAGATGCTTATGAACGACCAACTGCATAAAAATGGTATTTACGTCGATCGCTGTTATTTTAATAAATAATAAATATGATAGATTGATTGTAGTATTGGTTGTAGATCTTCCATATATTTCCAGCAAAATAAAATCAAACATATTTACTCTTACTATCGTTGTCGTCCACGACTCTTGGCGTTAGCGATAAGAATTTAACGACCTTTGTCGAGGCGGTGAACGACAAAACTCGCCTGAAATGTATGGGAAATGTAAGAGTAGCGTTGTTTTAGTTACTCAGTGTGAAATTTCAAACGCCTTGACAGATCTCGCCAGTCATTTTCGACAACCGATAATAAGGATGATTGGCCGAGTTCCCAAGACTTCTCTAGAATACTTTTGGATGAATCTAGCGGCATTTAGGACACGGCCAATAACATTCCAACAGCTGTACGATTGCGCAATGAACAAAGCTCTACTACGTTTATGAATTATCTGCTTAGCTGTGATGTAAGTGCATGCAGTTGTGAACTCTCTGCTTTGCACATCTTGCGCAATGTTATATTTATGAGTGGGCACACATGTAATGCTGTTTGGAAAGAAACCCGTATTTCTAAATTCGCGGTAGTCCGGCTTCTGATAATTAGTTTACTATGCCTATGTGCATAGAGCCCTTTTAGACGCGGGGGCAAAGAGGCTTGACAAGTCGCTATTCTCTTTTTTTTATTCTATGTTACTTTTGCTCGTAGTGACGGCTGAGTTCGTAAAAGTCATAAAAATGCACATCGCGTACGCAAAGGTGATGCAAAGCAATAATTCTTTATGCCTAATTCAAAATGTTGTCATTACGCGGTCACGCTTTCAGATATTGGGTAGAAAGAAATGTTCCAGCTTAATCGGAAACCTCATTTTCATTTTTCGCCACTTCCTGAAAACATTCGCAAAATGATGCATGCATATCGCTAGTAGTGTTCATTTCTAAGACCTGCAGCAGAAAGAGTCAAAATTCAATCTTTCGACTTTATTAAGTGACATTCATGAACTGGAATGCATCGGAGTGTATTTTCTATCGAGAGTATCTTCGGCCGCCAGATACCTGCTATCTGGACAAAGAATATACCGAATTGGGTTGCTTTTACTGAGGTCACAGTTACATACGCAGCTACTGGAGAATCTTAATTATTGAAAATATTCCTATAAACATCAATTGTAGGTGGTTAGTGATTAGGATGACACTAGAGGACTAAGTACAACTTAGAATAATACGGAACGACAAAATTTATAAATATAGAATGGCTGTATAGGCCAATGAACGGAGTGTCCGGCATTTAAAATTAGATAAAGTTAAAAAAAAATGGAAGTGTGTTCTTTTGAGAAAACACTCCTCATCCTCATATTATAAGTGTGAACATGATTATTGACTAGATCTATAGTATTGGTCCCAATTTGTGTAGAATTATAAATAAATGCATATTCCCGCAAACATACTTAAAATCCTATGAAACTTACGGATTTTGGAGAAAGTCATTTCAGGAATGCCAATCTGGTTTCCGAGGCGGTCACAGATGTCAACCATAACTTAATATTATTGTTGCGGATTGGAAGAACTAGAACCCATAGAAACTGTTTTTCTTCATCTTAGACGAGCTTTTTACAGAAGAATTGAACTGGACCAAACTTAATATTCCTAAATAAAGGTTTCATTTGCATAAGGACCGCCACCGACTGCATCATTCGTCTTCGAGAAGTACTGACTTGTTTAACGTGTCCGAGATAGAAAAAATAACAAGTAGGATGCCATTTACTATAGGACGGAGCAATATATTGACCCAGTTAGAAGGCATGCGACGTGCATATGAATTCTACCTCTTAAAATACTTGGATAGAAAATCACTTATGCCATACCTTCAATACTCATCAATAACTGGTTTATTTTGATGTTTTATAGAAACGTAATAGCTCCCTCAGTGGTGGTTTGCGGCCGAGACAACGCTCTGCTTTATATTCATAACCCCAAATTGACTCCCAGTCTCCTGAGTGCACAAGTAACCTCTTCTATTTTGACATTGTTAAAAACTTCCTTGATATTTAAAAACGTCAGTTGAAGTTCTATTCCCTCTCTCTTTGGTTTTATTACTGACTCATTTCCTATCTATCGCTAATGACTAGTTTCTCTAGATTCAATATTTCTCTCGCGAATTAGATCTGATCTGACAAAAACAAACAAACAATTTGCATAGACAGCTGGAGTAATAAGAGTATTACTTCGAGATATTACAAACATTACGTGAATAGAAACCCATTGTAAAAGATAACAGTTTACGTAAAAAAGAAAAAGAAAAATAAAAAAAAAATTGAACATAGGGAGTGAGTGGGATTTGAACACAGCTCTTTAGTGTCATTGGCACAATGCTCTACACTTGCACCATTATAGTGGCGTAGCCACTCGGTTAAAACTGAATGATTAATAAATCGAAAGGAAAAAAAGAAAATAAAGACACTTTCTCCCCATAAAATAAATTCATTCACTGCAATGTAATTTGAAGACACTTACCAACTGAAGGAATGTTTATGCAAAGTGCATTCGACAGTTTTAAGTAGGTCCTTCCCAATTCGTAGGAGCAAATCTGCTGCACATCACTGATATCCACAAGTAGATCTATACAGAATTTGGTTTGATTTTATAAAAAATATAAAAAACTAACATGTTTAAACTTACGGGAAGTCCCTTCGGTACGACAAGTTATGTAGACACAGGCAGCGTAGATGTGCGTACTCTTGCGACCACGAGTTAGGTGCCGCATCAGAGCCATTCGAAAAAAGTTTAACGACGTATCGATATAATGTTGATTTAACTGCAGTTGGTGACACAAATGGGTTATCTCCTTTTTGGCTTTTTTTATTGTAACCTCACGCGATTCGTTTCCCGACCCGACTTGGAATTTACCGTAACCGTAGTTTGTTGCGCCGCCTGTTGAATCCGCGGAAACAAACTGACCGACCATGGCAGCGGATCCATGACCAGCTTCCTCGAACTGCACCTCGGATACAATCAAGTTATCCTCGAGCACGGAACCACAATTCGTACAGACGGCATCACCACGAGCGTTGTCGACCTCGATGTCTGTCGAGCCGCAGTTCTTGCACTTGACTCCGGACATATTTGGTTATCAATCGCTTTCAAGCCCCAAATAATAAACGAAATTCAATAAAGTCTCAAATAAATTAACATTTATTGAAAAATTTCAAAACAGAATTCCACATGTAGCCAAAAGAGATCCCATCGAACCGAACTCGAAATTCACTAGAAATGTCACTGTCATTTAAATGTCAAAGAACAGATCAATGCCCAATTGTTGGTTATTGTTCGCAATGGTGTTTGTCTGCGATAGGTTTGTTTGCCTGAGAATATTCAAGAGAGAAGAACCATACAAACCATATTTTTAAAATTTAAAAGCAGGGGAAAGTGTAATGAAAGTGTTTTATTATTTAAAAAATTAAAAAAATATTTTATCAAATTTGTTTACCGCATTTCCACTAAAATAATTTCATTTTCAATTGGGCCATAGAAGTCTTCCTGTTATTTTCCGAAGAGAAAAAACATGTTTAATTGGTTCTTCAAAAGCGTCCTTCTGGGAGAGCCTTTCGCTTCCTGATTTAATTTAGAAAAACATTCAGAATACATTAAGGCACATAGGCTCTTCCATTGGACTACTTGTCAATGACAATGACAGAGATTTTCAATTGTAAAAACAAAAACAAGAAATATGGCAGCTCACCAACTCATGAACACTTGAGCGGTAGGCCAATGCAAAACAAGAGAATTTTTTAGTGAAACCAATAGAAAACGACATAAGGCACTTGCTGAATGCTACCGGAGCCATTCGTCATTTACATAAAATAGTCGTTTTCCAACGTAGTAAAGAAATTAAAAAAAAAAAAATGTGTGCTAAATATGCCACCAAGAGCACTATTTACTGACCCCCTGTTGCAAATATAACTGTTTAGCAATGTGAATTTATATAAAATAGTCAGACTTTATTGCGATGTTGGTTATAAGAATGAAAGCTCATTTATGTGCAGGCATTTTTATTCTTCCAGGTAACTATCGTCTTCTAATCTAACATTGTAGTAGTCCTTGACAGAGACATCTTTTGCACCTCCATACCAGTCTAAGGCGTATATATGTTCAATATCCAGAACGCAGAGGTAGAAGTTATGTCCTAGAATTAAATACAATTATATGCATAATTAAACACCCACGAATAAGATTAATACTGCAACTCACTTTTAACCCAACTGCTTGTTGCTGGATGACGACTTATAAAAGCTTTCCATCCAAAATTATACTCTCTGTTTTCTTTTGGAATCTGTAATAAAATATAGGTATACATATATTAAACATCTTTATGTAACTATGACTACATTATAATTTATCATACCTGAGTAACTTTTCCACTTATAATAGCCCTTGCGCATGTAGGTTCCATAGGATCTACATCAATGTCTGAACAATTGCCACGCTGTTCACTAGTGAATAAGAGAGTCACCTTGTTGTTTTTTCTCCAGTCTTTTCCAGTGAAATCTAAATCAGTCATCAGAAAGTATATTCTTCCAGTAGAGGGACCATTCTCTTCGCTGTCGGATATCGATACAACATTAACCATTGGGAAACCTTTAAGCTTTTTGTCGGTCGATATACTGCCAATAGATGCCCAATTTGTTACATGTACCAGTTGTCGAACTACTTTCGCATGATTGTGTGGTCGCGTAACACGCTGTCGAAAAGCCGTAATAATCCGAGCGTCTTCGCTAGCTGAATAACCAGCTTCGCCGAAGTGTACTGCAACAAATCCTATCAGCAATATGATAAGGAAACATTCATTTTGACTCAACGCCATCTGTAATAAATGGTGTAATTATTACACAAAAATCACAACTGGATTGCATTATAATTTCTTATTATATTTTATGAAGAGTCTTACGTAACGTATACCATGAGCTAGTAATAACATTCGAGATATTGAAATGAATCATAATTAAAAAACAAAATATCTTTGAGATTAAATAGACTAAATGGTAGAATAGTAGAGAACGATTTGATTGGAATCATATGCATTTCTAAGTACATACATATTCTACACACCGATATTCGTCTTGAATATGCATTTGAATGGAATATTATCGCATACACTTTGTTTAATGATATTCGAAAAAGCTTGCTTAATATTATACTACATGCATATTCAAAAATGATATGATCACGTGTAATTTTAAATTCATAAAAACAAAGATGTTTTTATAAATTGGAAGTTGATTGGATAATCTTCAAGCCACAGTTCAGGAGATTTTATTAAATTTACTACTGTTTCTCAATTCGAATGCTACCTAGCTATTTACAGTTATTTCAATCTTTTACATTTACTTACTTCCTTACAATATACACCAACAGAAAACAATTTAAATTTAGAATAGAAGTCCATTTGAATTAGGTATTATCTCTTTGAAATAACGTGAATATTTTTCAGAAAATCAGGTTATTTACCCTATTCTTGAACTTGAATGCGACAGTCGAATCTGACTACACTCGCATCTTATCCGACTATATTTGTATTTTACGAACACATAATATGTACCACTTTGTAATAACTAAAAGCGACTGGTCGGATTCGACTGTCGTATTCAAGTTCAAAAATTAAGTGAGAAACATAATCAACATTTGGCTGCATATGCATGCAGATGTACGAGTAAACCAACGAATACATACGATCTTATGACCAAAAGAAAGAAATGGACACCACCATTGTTTTTATAGTTACGTCCTGTTCGCACATTCGTTCACATGTATTCACAGATAGGAAATTTAAACTCGGCGTATTTTACAAATTTTAAATAAAACGAAGGGATTCGCGCTTTCGGAAGTGAGCAAGTTACCGAAAACTTGACGAATCGAAGCCAAAAGCTATTTTGGTCGCACAATATACATAGATCTTTTGTACATATTTTGTTTCTTCTATTATAGTTCAGTCTTAAGTTAGGGCAATGAGCATAAAACATTTGACTTGTAGACGAAAGTAATTAAAAAGCAAATCTCGTTAGTCTAACTTTTGGAGGGCACTGTATGTACATATATTGCCGAACCTCAATCAGGAATCGTAGAATGCTGACATAAAGGTACCGAGAGCGGAATTAAAGCCACCCTTGTCGCATTTTTGCTAAATAGGTGTAAATAAGGTACATATGTATGTACTATTTACACACCTAATTGAGGTAGGTAGGTAAAACCCCTTATTTAAGTTTATGCGTCTAACTTATTCGACAATTAAAAATAAGAAAACAAGTAAATATACCTACATAGTATATATGTACATATAAACCAGTTATATGGTCGAGTTGGTATAAATTACCTACCTATGAACTTTATATCATATTATCATCCCCGTTTGAATCACCTTACTTAAAATAACAATTGTCCGTTCACCCCTAACCAGCAGATAGGTATGTTTACAATATTAACAATGCGAAAGGTTTATTTATACACTGCATCTCTTTGTTCGATACGTAACTGAACAAAGAATCGCCGGCATGTATACCTACTTTTGACCCGTGATATGCGTCGCAAATAATAATCTTTATCTGATTCACACATGAATAGTGTGTATTTTTTAACTTAGTTTGTATAAATTAGTAGACTCAACAAATAAAAATATAAGTCTGTTTAACACACACGTACTTTGATAACAAAATTTAATGTCTCTAAGCTAGACACTAATTACACTTGATAATGAATAAATATTCGAAAAAATGCTATGTGTAAATGTATTAAACAAAAGCAAACAAATAAGAACCAAAGGCACTCACCTTCTTTAAAATTCAAACAAAATGTATCTGTGGTAAGAAATATAGAAAGAAATTCTTATGATAGGATAAATAATTGCACCACACTCTCCACTGAAATCCAATTGCAAAATGATCTCTTATTCTAGACTAGAAAATAAACAAAGTCCAACCTGCTAAACGACAATCTGGTTCTACAGCTGATCGGCTGTTTATATACCATTTTATTTATGTACGTATATATTTTATCACGTACACAAATAGCGCGCGTACTCTTGTTTATAATCACTGGAAGCCTTAAAATGTATTCAAACATTTGCGTCTGAAAATCTGCAATCATTCTGTTGCAAACCAATGTTGCCAACATTCTTCTTGTATTTGGGGAATTTTTAAGCTGGTGCTCATACCTTATACTTTTTATTTTCCTCTTGTGCTTGGGAAGTCTTTGCTTTGATATGATGGGGTCATACATCAGACAGACAGAATTGAATTGACAGACCTATTATTTTTGAGCTTTTATTTATTATAGTAATATTAAAACTGATTGTAATCTTAAGTTTGTCATTTTTTACAGATACCATAATAATCATATTATTGTAATAATTTTGCTGTTGCTAGAAGATAAGTTAAAAGTCTAAAATATAGCGCATACCATACTAATGATTTGTCAAAAAGTTAGCACCCCACGATGATACCTTCCTTCAACTATTTGAAGAGATTAATTGTATTATATGTATGTACATAGAACAAATTGAGTTATCACTTTGTTGTTAGACACAAAAGCTGCTTCACCTTAATTGTGTTAAGTTAAATTTTTACTAAGCCTATAAAGTTTAATAAACCTTAAAATATTTTTTAACATTCTCATAGACCTTTGATTTGAAGAAAAACTTGCATGTTTTGTATCTTTTTCCTTGCTCTATTTAGGCAAAACACTAAAGGCGGAACTGTAATAGGAGAATGGTTTCATACGACCACTTCCGAAACAGTACTAATACAGAGGATTTGTATTGGGCTGTGCAACCACTTCTTCGATTCCTTAAGTTTTCGGTCACTTTCGCTCACTTCCGAAAATGCTAATCCACTCAACCTTTCGTATAAAAATTTGACAGTCAGCTGGAGAAAATGATTAAATGATTTTATAACGTTCAAAATGCAATAAATTGAAATTAAAAATGAATATAATAAGTGTAAACTAAAAACCGTTGATTTTGTTATTTGAAAGACACAAAATTAACCAGCAAAACTACTTGACAGATGCTTTCGAATAGAAATGAGTAAAATAAATAAATATTAGGCCATAAGCCGCCCATTAAGGGCCAAGACCTAGCTTCTCACAACTGTACACGTTGTGCGTGGTATATATTTCTGCACGTACAGAAGGGACTTACAGTTTCATGCCGAATCCCAAGTGCAGAGGGTTTTTTTGAGAAGAAACATTGATGTTATTTACGATTACGAGTGGCGTTTGTTCGTCGTTAAACGCAATTTGTCGTTGAACGTCCTGCGAAACCCATTACTGTACGACAAATGTCATGTGAGAAATCTCACTGTCATTCCCTAAGGCGTTGAACGCCACAAAACGACAGCAAAAAAACCGATCTCTGTCGTTATCAAATTTATGAACGCCTAGTAACGCTAAAAATGTATTTTTTTTTTTTAATTTTTCATTGATTCATATGACTGAATTATATTAATGGGACTCTGAACCGTTTAATAAATTAAATATATGAAGGGTTCCTTAGACATTCTAAAAAACATTTTGTCTAAAAATAACTCATTACACTTAATTTTTTCATATACATATATGGATATATGGAAGTAAAAGTGAACGAAAACTCGTCGAACCTGAGCGAAGGTTAGGTTAGGTATGTGGGTTGGCAGAGGAAACAAATAAAACCTCCGCTGCACTCAGGTCAGCACCCATTGTGTTACCCATAGGGGGCTTATAAAAAGTACCCCCTAACTGAGCGAAAAGTCATTATGGGTGCAGTATTCAAATTACGGGTATTCGAATGACAACATTCGCCAGCGACCACAAATTCAAATATGGTTGGTCCTTAAACACCATAATTTAAATAAGCATGTGTATGTTAATGTCATAATTGAACGAAAATTCTGCTTACGCGCTATTTCATCAGTTTTGGGCGTCAGAAAAAATAGATAGGGTTTCTAAGGTTAGGTTAGGTTAACGTGGCAGCTAGCGCCCAGATACAGATGGACACCAGTTCACTTAGGCCTAAAAGGCCCATTGTGATACCACCGGATCTACAGTAATCACAACCAATTACTAATTACCCGACACTACAATGAGAGACAGAGGACCAATACAAATAGATTACCAGACACAATAACACTTAGAAGAGGTTCTGCCACTGGGTCAGGAGAACCAACCGGAGCTTTTAATAAAGCGTAGAAGGTGCTTAATGGGTAGACCAGTCAGGCCGCCGAGGTCGTCAAAGAAAAATAAACTCAAGTGAAGGTTTCTTATTGACCCTAAAATATCGCAGTTGCGAAGAAGATGAGGAATCGTTTCTTCTTCCTCCTCGTCCCTGCAACTCCGACAAAAATCGTTAGATGGGAGGCCCAGACATCTAGTGTGTAGGCCGATTAGGTGTCCTGTGAGGACACCGATGATGGTGCTCAGGTCAGGACGCTTCAGAAGCATTAGTTCTTTTGAACGTCTCTGGTTAGACCAGAGCCCTCTCGAAATCCTGAAGGGGCAATGAGCCCAGCGAGCATTGGCTTTCCTTATAGCATCAAGGTGATTACAGGTAGCAATTGGTATACCAATTCCCGTCCTTACGGATTCAATTGGGAGGTTAGTGCCAAGTTTGGCAATTTCATCAGCCTTACAGTTCTCTGGAATATCCCTATGGCCTGGCACTCAACATAGGTGAATGTTATATTGTTCCGAGATCTGCATTAGAGATTAACGGTAATTGAGGGGATTGATGTACGGAAGTTCCGACCAAAGCTGAGTTTAGCGGGGGTGTAGCCAGTGGTTACATCAATGAATTTAAATTCATTAAGAACGGAGGAGTGGCCGTAGTTGAGAGACAGCCACTGGTAAGAGGCAGGCAAACGGGTTACAGTTGAGGCCGCTATTTGTTCGCTGACGATGTCTAGGGGCAGTAGGTGAAGAATGGTACCTAGTTCTTAAGGCTCCACATATACAAAAACATGCAACTCTTTGTACTTTTCCCAGGAGTGTGAAGTTCACAGTCTTTATAAGAGCTGTGCACCAGACGGACACCCCATACAGAAGTATAGGTCTGACAACAATATGAAAAGAAAATAATAAACACTTGGTTACATATAGACATTTATAATTTATTATCTTTCTCTTTCATCCATTCATAACATAGTTCAATTTCCATTTCTTTTCATAATGCTACAAACATGAATATAATAAGTGTAGACACTCATACACATCAACAATATTAGTTTATTTGTTTTATATTCATATTTATTTTTTTGTATACTATATATATTTTTATTGAATACTTTTACATTTAGTATTTTATTTGATTTATATTTATTTCATTATGATTTTTTTGCATTTTATCTTATGCACATTTAGGTACCATATTACATGTTTTTTTTTCAATTAGATATACATTATATAGGTATCTTTCGCATATTATAATTTTCACACAAAAATATGAACAATTATTTTCATTTTGAATTTTCGTTGACTTTTATTTCTATTATTTGTTTAAATTTTTCGGATTTATGTAAATCTTTACTTTAGTTACTTGCACAAATATAAAAATATAACAAGAGCATTTTTATACCTTTTTTTTCTTTTAGAACTTGAGGTTTTCTTTTAAATTGTTTTTATTTATTCAAGTTTTATTTTATTATCATTTATCAGTGTTGAATAGAGAAATTTGCAGTAGAAAAAATATACGTAGTACAGTTAAGACATATTTTCATTTGTTTTTAATTTAGATTTACTTCAGGGTAGTTTCCAAAAATATTTGCGTCTTTAAATTTTATAGAAAAATATTCCAAATAAAATTACAAAAGAAAATAAACAAAAATTGTATATATTTCTTATTTGTCTAACGGATATAATATAGGGATTATAAGATATTTAGTTGCTAAGGAAACATTTTTGTTTATAACAATGTGCGTTAAGTTTTTATTCTGATTTTAAGTTTATAGGTAATACGTTTTTTTCCATTTATAACATGTGTATTTCAAAACAAACAAAAAAAGTGGTATGAAATATACTGGTTTCCAAATTAAAAGTCACTCACATGTGTGTGTTCTTCTTAAAAATAAATATCACAAATAAATAATTTTAATGTTTTTCGATTTCCATACTTTGTTTTTTTTTTGTCATATGTGCGCTGGCAGAAATGTATTTGCTTGAAATAAGTACATTTAAGAAACTTAGCCATTTTAATGAATTAAATGAAATGATTTGCTTGTTTCAATACTAGAATCGCCGTACTGTATGCAGGGCCTTGAAATTTTTTGAGACCTTTACTTTGTTTGTTTAATTTCATTTTCATTTGTTATTACTTGTGTGAATGAAAATTATAGACTTATTATTAATACAAATCCGCCAAAGCATTGCCATTATCAATTAAAACCTTTTCCTAATGCAGAACTATAATAAAATATATCCTAAAACGCAACAATTATGCCCGAAGACATTTTATGTAAACAATGGCAAACACAACTTTCAAGATATAATTTGCTAGACAAAGTATTATTGAAATAGGTACTAATAATGTTTGTTTAACTTTTTTTCTTCTTAATTGACGAAAAAACTTTAGTTATTAGTTCTGCATAACATAATAAACGAGACAAGGTTTCATACAAACAAATTATTTTCCATACGAAAGTTTTCATTTTTTCTTTGCTTTACAATGAATCATTCATTTATTTTACACAAATTTTATAATATATTTCAATGTTTTATTTTATTTTTTTATTTTTATTTTTTAATAATGAAAACCATTTCAATATGAGGCTATCACAATATAGAAAATTCCGAATTATAATTTCACTTTTGTTGTTTGCTAGGCGCGATAGTAGATTTCCTTTCCAGAAAATTTTCCCATGTGATAAATTAATACTTAATTCGATTTTTTGTTTTTGTTTGTTTAATTAATTGTGTGTGTGTGCGAGTTTTGTTTTCTTTTTTCTAAGATGTCAATGTATGTTATGTTATGTTATGTATGCATGGAGTGTATGCTGTTTAATGTGAATGCATCGCGTTTAAAAGTTAAGTGAAGTAAAAATCTGAAGAGTCAGTACCTTAAGCTTAGATTAAGCAATGCTTAATTGTTTGCAGAAGTGCAATACGTTAGATTAAAATTCAAAAAAATGTCTTTAATATAAGTTATTTGTTTTTTATTCTTACAAATATCTGTTTTTTTTTTTTTTTTTTTAACAACTAAATTCGATGAATAATTTATTTTGCTGGCTTTTCATTGCGGATAACAGTGAGCCCAAAAAGTAATACAATTGAAAATCCAGCAAAATTATTTCGATAGACAAAGTTTTAAGTTTTATGCTTACTTTTTCTTTCCAATAATACAAATATAATATATAGTTTTATATCATCAAATATTTTTATGGTTACTTTTAATATATGTATGTATATAGATTTAACATTAAACATTAAATGCATATCATTTTTTTATTATTATATGTATATATTTTCTTTTTTTTTTAACTATAAACAATTCCGTTTGCACTTATTTTTTTGTATTTTAATTTTTCTTTTCATAAGTAAAAAATAATATAATAAACTGCGTGTTGTAACGAAAAAGTGTGCTCAAAATACAACAGTTTTATGAAAATAATACAAAAATAGTTTTATTTTTACAAAAAAAAATAAAATAAAAATAAAAATATATATAGAACCGGTGCACTGTTAAAAGTTGTATAAAAAAATAATCTCTTCTTAAATGACTAGATGATGACGAATAGCAAACGATACTCGCATTGCGGTATAGATTATTAGTTTTTTTTTTTTTGAATCTGCAAAGATAAGAAGTCTCTGAAGTTTAAAGTAATAATTAATTAAATGAAAAATATAATGATTTAAAAATATGTAAAAGAAAGAGATAAAAATTCTTAAAACAAGAACACCGGAAAGACTAAAAACTTCGAATTGTCAGTTATTAGTAACCCGGTTGGAAATTGGATAACAAAATGCCTGGCTTTTACGAGCTGGATCTAGAAAGCAATGTTTGACGACCAAGCAGTAACGGTTATTAATATGATTTTCTACTAATTGTATACGAAAGGAACTTTCTTAACATGAAATAAATAAATACATATTAGCCCATAAGCAGCCCATGGAGGGCCAAGTCCCAGTATACTCACTGCGTGGTATACATTTCTGGGCATACAGACGGGGCCTACATATCTGAAGGCAGAGGGTTTTTGAGAAGCTTTCTTTTGACAATACATATAAACTCTTGCACGTTTCTTAGACGCTGGGAAGCGGTAGTGCCGTGAAAAAATTTTGATGGTATTTCCCTGGATCCGAACTTGGAACCTCATGCACAGTAGTCCAACCCACTAAACGCTGAGCTTATATTATTAACATACTGTATATTAAGAATGTCGCATGTTTGGCATGAAATTAATTTTTAACTAAACACAATAGGAGTAAAACATTTTAAGTGCACTACTTATTACATATTTTATTCATCAAACACATTATAAAAGCATTGCGTAAGGAGAGTTTAGGCGAAAGGTGTATTCGGATGACATTGTCTTTTTTGTCGCCGCAGTTGATGGTAGGGATGTAAAAAATGCAATCATATAGCAATCATGATTTGGTTGAATTCAATGACTTCACCAATGTCTTTGGCTTACGGCTAAATCCAGTAAAGCGGAATGTGCGCCTTCGTCAATTTGAGGTTGTTGCCTTTGGTATCATTTTATATGTTACTCTTTTATGCAGTCCAAATTTGGTATTCAAAGTTATTGATATCACTAAGGAAACTCTTGAGACTATACCAAAAGAAAACTATGTTTACGAGTGGAAAAGACTGGCGCCTTGTGCCCTTCTACCTAGTTATAACACAGTTCTAGACCCCTGCCACCTACTATGGGCATTAAGCAAATAGTGTGTTAATATTCCACCCTTAAGATCCTGCAGCGGGTCCGGCCGAAATAGGCATTCAGCAACACGTGAGGGTTCAAACCAGATGTGGTATACTGATTATACACTTGATATTTACTGACTTTTTTGACAAGGCAACCATCTACCAAACCTAAACTAATATATTGCTATTTCAACAGCCCGTTCATTTCCGTCAATGTTACTGTGTCGGTTCCGAAAAACCGGGTACAAAAATAATTTTTTATTACTAAAGTAGAATTGAGGAACGATACCATATTAAAGCAGTGGAGTGTCCTTCTCACTGAATCCCAAAATTCATAGGCATTAGTGCTAACTGGCTCGAGAAGCATACCTACTACAGCAAGAGCAAAAGGGACAGGGAAACCAGCGTGAAGGCTCAGGTCTCCGCAGAGTAACTTTCGAAATCGTCACCAAACAGATCTTGAGCTGTCGCACAGACTTCGAATCGTTAGAAAAAGGCTGTTGATGCTCAAACGGTGAGGCGATGATTAGCGGGGAGTACCCTGAGAGCAAGAAGATCCGCTCGTGTACCGATGCTCACGGTACAACATAAGCCACGTAGTATGGAATCAACTCGCCTTCACCAGGATTAGATAGGGGTAGACTTATTTTTACTGATGAGTCCAGATTTTGTCTACGCTTACCAGATGGACGTTGTAGAGTGTGGATATGAACCGGTGTGAGATATCCTTCGGCAATATTTGTCCAGTAGGAAAAGGAAGCATCCACCATGGTGTGTGGGAGGAAGAAACAGAGCTCTGCCTCATGGACGGATCTGTTCAACTCAAAATATTATTTCGTGACATCTTGAAGGAATATGTGATTCCATTTGCAACATTTATTGGTTAAAATTGCTTGCTGAAGCTGAATAATGCTAGACTACATGTCGCTAGGTGCGTTACTGAGTATTTGCAAGAAATGAGAATCCACTTTATGGCTTAACCTGCTATGAGCCCGGCCATAAATTCTTTTGAACATGTTTGAGACTTGATCGGAAAGATTTGAATGCGCCTTGCCCTTCTAGAGACACTTACTGACCTGAAATATGCTCTAATCGCGGAATGGGACATTTTGAACTACAACGTAATAGTAACAAATCTTTTCCAAAGCAAATTATAAATGCTTTGTTAGATGCTTGAGGAGACAATGCCTAATATTAAAGGAAAGAGTTAGAGTATATTTGTTGTCAATTTTCCTTAATTTATGTGTTATTTCGCACTTTTTTTTACATGAATTCCTTACTTTTAACAAACAAGACTGCATAGAAAACTATAAGCAAAAAGAAAGAAATGAAAAACTGTTTTGGATCATGACGATCCAATAAACCAATAAATTCGGTTCCTACGCAAGCTAATAATAGTTCGACAAGGAAGGGGGAAAGAGTAGCAGTTTCTTAAATGTGCTTGGAAAGTATCAAACATTGCATATTGACTTGAAACAGACTACCACTGTTAAGAGAATGGCAGATAAAGCCGCAATTTTTAAATTAATGAACTGCATACATATATGGTAATATTTTGCTTAGAATAAACAGCTAATCAATAAAAGCCATCAACTGCAAGCTCAACCAGTTTTGGTACTACAAGATTATTAACCCAAAATAGTCATAAAATAAGTTAGTTACTTACCATTGTAATAAATTCACAGTCCATATGTCGATGCCATCAAACGTATAGTATTTCTATCGCTATTTTCGTCTAAAATAAACTATAAATGTTGAATAATAACCTTCTCTTCATCCACTTTGATTATTGTGATGTTCATTAAAATGGCATTCGTTTTGTTATAAGATCGAGTTTTGAAAGCGGTCAAACATAAATGAACGAATCATTCAAATATATATAAACACAAAAACTCTGCTTTGCTTCTACTCTCCTTTTCCTTCTTGTCTTTGATTTCGAGTAACAGTTCTTTTATACATAATTATTTTATGTACTTTTTGTAGTGTAGCTCAGTTGTTTTTCATTTTGTTTTTTTTTTTTTTTTTTAATTATACTCTTTAAGCACATTAAAGCTATATTGTTTAATCACACACACTTAATTTATGTTTTTTTTTTTTCTTGCAAAGAAAAAATACAAATATTTGTTTAATAATTTTTGTTTGTTTTCGTTTTGTTTAGAGCCACAATAAAGCAAAACTCTGTTGTGCTTCTGGAGCAATTAAAGAACTCGATTTAATTGCGTTCTTTTTTCCTTTAGTACGAATAGTAAAATCACATTGACCTGTATGGCGAATGCATTTTAAGCCATTGCAAGACCAAAGAGGGTCCTCCAGCTTGAATTTCTTGTGGTATTGTACTCAATGGGCATTTATCAATGTTCAAATACTTAAGATTTTGGCACAAAGCCAGCTCATACGGCAACTTATCCAAGCACGGATTTTGATTGACATAGAGATTTTCCAAATTCTCAAGTGATCCGATCTCTTCTGGTACAAACTGTAGGTTATTTTCACTAATCGAGAGGTGACAGAGTTTTGTTAAATGGCCAATTGTTCTCGGTACAACAGTTATTTGGTTTGTTTGTAGTACAAGCTTTTGTAATTCATGAAGCAGTCCAATTTCGTTTGGTAGAACCTCAATGCGATTTTCCTCCAAGTCGAGAATTCGTAGTTTACGTAAGTTACCAATTGTATTGGGAATTTTCTTGAGCATATTATTGGATAGGATAAGAATCTCCAAGTTTTGTAGATTCATAATGTCGTCCGGCAACTTTGATAAAGAATTTGTGGCCAAGTTTAATTCGACCATGTTAACCCAAGTTCCGACATCTAAGGGTAAGGACGTAAGGACGTTCTCTTTCATGTTGAGTTTAGATAGTTTTTTGGCGCGCGAGAATATGCCGTATGGTATTTTGTCGATTTGATTGTGTTCCATATTGATGCATAGCACATCGGTGAACTGTGCTGGTCCACCAGATGGATAGCTGTGAAATGAATTTCGTGATAAAGTTATTGTTTCCAAGAGCGGTAAACTGGCTAGTAATCCATCTGGTAAATTTGAAATACTGTTGCCTTCCACATTAAACTCGTCCATAAATTTGCAGTTCTTCAATGAGGATGGAATATTGGACAAACGATTGTATCTGCAAAAAAATAACGCAATCATTTCTTAGCTTTATTTTTAATTAAAAAGGTAGAGCAAATTGTAGAGTATAAAATCATAAACGAAAGTTATGAGCGATGAGTTGCTTCAGTTGCAACTAAGCCAAGGGCTTCAAAGTATTATTATGAATTTTTTAGAACCTCATCTTGAGAACCTCTTATTGTTTGATATGATAAGAAAAATGATAGGAAACTGATTTTGCTATGCTATAACAAAACAAAACAAGACTTAACATTTTATTTACCTCAAACCCAACCGAGTTAAATTCGTCAAGTTTCCAATGCTCTCCGGTATGTCCAAAAGTTCATTATGCTGTAAGTCCAGTGCACATAGATTTGTACAGTTTCCAATCTCGTCTGGTAAATGTTCCAAATGGTTATGTGAAACATCAAGCGTTGTCAAATTCACCAAATACTTAACGGATGAGCTTAATTCACGTATCTTATTCTCTCTCAGACTTAACATAGTTAGATTGGTTAAATTCTTGATCTCCGGTCCAACGGATGGGATTCGATTGAAGCGCAAATATAATGTTGTCAAAGATCTTAGTTTATAAATAACATCAGGAATCTCTGATAGTTTATTATGTCGCAAATCGAGAACTTTAAGCTCTGATAGATTTCGAAAAGAATCCGGCAGATTGGTAAGTGAGTTCTCATTCAATGCAAGTACTCTTAAATTGACTAGAGTACCAAGCTCTGAAGGTAGCGTTGCAATGCGATTACTGTATAAATAAAACTCCTCCAATTGAGTGCATTCTTTGACGGAAGACGGAATCACAGCAATTGATGATTTACTTAGGTCCAACCGTACGATGCCCTCATCACGACACCTTTGTAACGCTTTGATAACATCCTGATCGGCGGGCATAGGCTTACCTCTTTTTGTTGTTGGCTTGGGCTTATTTGATTCTGGATGTTTGACGGTAACAACCTTTGGCCTTGTTTCTGGCGGCATATCGTTGCAGTTATTAGTACTTCCGTGACCTCCACTACAGATTCCTAGTACACCTGATGCTCCGCCACCACCACCGCTTGTGCTTGTTCCGAGCGATGAACACAAGTTCATACTTTTTCTTCCAAATGTAACAAGGGAATTTGCGCAGCTTGTCGTCGTCGTATAAGCAAAAAAACAATCAAGTTTTTGAAATATTTCTGCTATGTTAAAAGTTGACAGTTTAGATATGATCTAAGCAGTATGACAATGGTTATATTTCGTTAGAAAGTTATACAGTCTCATCAGTAGTTTAGTGTTTCAACTGCAACGAAAAAAGGTTATTTAATACTCACAGACTGAAACTCTACGGAATGATAAGAAATAAAATTAATTAACTATTCAACTCCTGACTAAAACTTGGCTTGGAAAATGCGGAATGCCGCGGATTTCTCACCAACGCAACGCCTACGATCAGGAGATATGCCACGCGCAATGTGTTCTTAAGAAACGCGATCAACAATAAAAGCAGGAAGACCTAAGCCAGGTTTAGGACCTCAGAAATTCTCCTATGAGCCTTGTCTAGCTTCTCTCTCTTATCGGATATCTCATTTCCCATGATAAAAGTGTGACCTGGCACCCAGATAAGAGCCAATGAATTGAATTTTGTGGCACAGTTCAAGGATCTCTTGCATTTTTATATAAACACATTTTACTTAACTTTTTCCGATTATTAAGGTAAGTTTGGGATTCGAAAAATTTTCGATTTTGATAAATTTTGGAATAACCTTTATACAGACGTCGAAAAAAGGGTTCTATCTGTCTCTGAGTGAAGCTACAGCCGAAGCGAGTGTACGGATTTTGATCCAACTTCGCATTTGGGGTCTGTGCGGTAATCCTTATTTTTTGTTTCAGCCCTTATATTAACGGTAAGTTTGATAAAAGTTAGATTTTCTCGGCAACGGCTCTAACGATTTTAACTAAATCTTATTTTTGATTTAGATAAAGAAATACCAATCACACAGTGATTTTGCAAAAAGCGGATTTCCGCGAAAACGGCTCAAGCGATTTTGTTTAAATTCCACACTGGAACTATTACAGATACGGTCCAATAAGATGACTAACTACATTTTGGCCAAAAGTCGTTGTAACGGTACTTATGGCCAATTTGACTAAATGTCATTTTTCTCGAAAAAGAAAAGTTGCATACGTAGACAAGATTCGTTAAGATTGCATTCCACATTTTCGGCCAAAAGTGCTAATAGCGTAACCTTACTTGTAGGCAACCTAACAAAAAGCCCTGTTTTATAAACGGCTCAGACAATGGTTGGTTATTTGAACCTATTTTGGGAGGTACTTTAAGTTGGCATAGCACGTTATACAGACAGCTATGGGTGTCAGTTTGTACGACCCAGTGGTGCTTTATTTTTCAATTCTCTGTATATAATTTACTCTAGAATGCCATAACAGTGTGCTTTTATAACTCACGTTCAGCTTTTTTTGCGAAAAAACGAAACGAAAACGTTTGAGAAAACGTAAAACTACGAGCAGCAAAGACCGCCTTATCGAAAGAGATGCTTTAAGAAATTGTAAGCAGATAGCTTCTAACTTAGCTGCTGAGAACTTATCATGGAGGCATGGAGTCGGTATTTTCTCTCTCTGAAGCTGTTGTTGACATAAGACTTTGGTTTCAGAGGCAATACGACAGGAACAGACCGGGAGGTTTTATAGTCCAACTAATAGAATATCGATGTAAGTTCAGTGCACAATAATAATTAATAATAAATCACAATCTTAGATGGAAGCATAAGAACATATGAAATATTATTCTCAACCTTAACGCAGAGTTTTGTCTGTTTCTTTTTAGCTTTTCGACTTTTCTGATGTAGTCCACGTACTTCGCAGAGTTAGGGAAGCTTACAATTCCTAATGTCTGGTTCCTACCCTAAATCACAATGGACAGATGAACTCAGACTTGCATTTTTTTTAAGTTTTTAATTGTAGCTGAAAATTCGATATTAACTAGGAATCTATATGAAGTTTTTTTTAGGATGAAAGATAGAACTAACTGTCAGCCATTGCCTCTTTTGTCATTATCCTTCTAACTTCTAATGACATGCTCTTTTTCACTTCTTGCATATCCTGCCACTGCTGTAACATTACCTTACTTTGCACCTATTGACAATCTCTAAAGGCCAAAATTACCACATATGCGAGTGCCCACACAGATGTTTACGTGCGTATTAAAGTCAACAGTGCAAGCCTCTCCTGTTCATATTTTCTTTTTCAACAGTCATTGTGAAAATTATGTAGAAACGAAGTGAAGATTATAAAGCCAGCCTTTTCCGGTATTTCAAAAAAAAAAGAAATTCTTCCGGTCAAGCGTTTTCTTTGCTTTGCTTCAATCTGACTTGTACATTATTCAGCTTTTAATAAATTTCTGAGAATTAAGCCATCGCGTATACAACAGCGATAAGATAATCAGTTATTCTTTTAATTTAGATATTTGATCTTACTTCAATGCCTTCTTATTCAAAGGTTTTACAGCCAAGGTTCTCCCACGTAACCCTTATTCCAGTTGCGCACTGTGTTCTACGCGGTGCACAATAGAAACGGAAATAAGTCTCTGTTTACTGTTGAACCCTTGGGATGGCTTGAGCTTATGGAGGTTAACGAAAATGAATCGATTATAACGACGTGCTTATTAGTATTTTACAAGAATGTGGTATAATTCGAGTGACTACAGGGTATTTGGTATTTTAAAACTCATAACCATCTACCACAGTTTGTGTCTGAATTTAATTCCCACACTTAGACCATTTATGTAAATACATATTTAAAACCTTCGGGTTGACAAAAATATGTAAATACATAATAATTCCTTTCACAATTCCTAGACAGAGCCCTAAAAAATTTAATAAACACGAATCCTTTTGTGAGAACCAAATGAAATGGACCCCATTTCTAAGAACTAAAAGCTATTGCCATTACATCCCACTGAAAGAGTGTTCTCGTCTTGTGTAGGCGACAGATAATTGCCCGATTTTCCTTTTTCAGTACCTATTCGGTGTCAGCAGGTACACAGGGATATAATGGGGATCCTATTTGTGAGAGGAGTACAGAACAATCAAAATGGAGCACACACAAAAAGCTTTTACAGGCTTTTCAACAGGAACTTCAACCCATGGTGGATGAAGCCACAGAAATGTTTTATTTTAAAGATTTATTTATCACCCAACTTGGAAACTTTTAAAGATTCAATTTCAAAATTTACCACTGATATTTATAAAACCATATTTACTGACTCACTACTGATAAAATTGTAGATACTCCTTCGAGCTTGGATTCCGACAGCGACTTCTGAAGGGGTGGGTGGGGTTCAAATTAAAAATATGAAGAATTCTAATCAACCAAATATTGGACAGGATTACAACTACAGCAACAACCAACAATTAAGAAAGAAGTTAGGTTTTATTTTCAACAAATTTAACCCCAGACGACTGAAGGAATAAGTGGAAAAACACCCCCTACATATTTTTTTTTTTTTAGCACATACACATAATTTTTTTTACCAACAAAAGATGGTTGTAATTGAAATACTCACAAGTGACTTGAGTTATTTAAAATTCACTGAATAATATTTTCGTATTGAAAAATATGTTTGGTTTGTAAGTTTCATGTTTTTTAGTTTAAGAAATTAAAAGAATTATCTTCACTTTTGGAGAATTTTCAGACACAAAAACAAACGATACAAACAGTACAATGAACAATTGGGAAATGTTGCACCCCATCTCGGTCTCTGGGGCCAGAAACGAAGCAATAGAACAGCATAGATGGAGATGTGTTTTGTTCTTTTGGTAGAGATTTTTTCTATTCGTTCTTTCGCATCATGTTGGGGGTGGAAAAAGGATGACCTGTTCTCATTGTTTTTGTAGTTAGAGGGAGATAGTGGGAGAATGTTCTTTTCTTGCGTCTCTATTCAGATGAAAAAGGCAATTTTTCGAAAGAAGAAGCGCAGAAGCAGTGTGCACATTGTAAGTACTTCTGCCTCTTTCTTAAGTTGCTTTGAGTGTGTTTTGATGTGGAGGTTTGTTTGATTTTTCAAACAAGTGTGTAAAAGAGAGTTTGTTATCAGTTTGTTATCAGAACTGGTATTTGTAAATAGAAAAATTTTCTGCATGTTACAAGTCAACTAATAGCAGTGAGATCATAGTATTCATAGTGGAATCGATAAATACGTTGACGAATAATTTTCACTCAAGGAGAATTATTTTTGGAGAATATATATATTTTGCGAGCTCAAAACGGAATAAATTTTTTGAGGCACGTCCGTCCATGTTCTTGGGCCTTAAATTTTGAGCTAGATCAATAAAAATACTAATAAGTCCCATTTTTTTTATTTTTTTCAGTAATTTTAGATAAAACTTGAAAAATTTTACTTGACCAAATACATATACATATGTATATGTAGGTTTTTTTCAGTAACTGACGCGCCCACTTTTTGAGAAAAAAAAACTCACATTTTGAGTAGACGGAATGTAGAATTTTTAAATGTGTATATTTACATTTTGGTTTTATTTCGAAACGAATAATTGCGTCTAATGCATTTAAGATCATAGAGATATTGTAAAAAAATATGTTTCTTACCTTATTACATAAGATTCTATATCATGATAGTGCTTTCTACTGTCCACTTGTACGGAGATCGTAATGCAAAAATTTGTAAGACAAACATTTTTGTCAGTTAAGTCGATAAACACAGTTTTCAAATCATGATAAAAACAAATAAGTACACAGCACTAGATTTTCTAGGCTAAGAATCTCCAGAGCTACCTGGGTTTTCGTAATAACCACCACCGAAGAGGAGCTTTTCGACAAACGGAAAATGCACACAAGAAGGTGCAGCACAAGTCAAAGTCAGAGAGGAATAGGAAAACCAATCCAAAAGAAAGGAATTTAAGGAAAAAAATGGACCATGCATCTTGACAATTTTTTAAATTAAAAATATTGCAGACAATATAGTTACCACAGCACATCCGGTTTTATTAAGTTCATAATATCGATCTTCTACTGTCACTATTGGAGAGCGCCAGAACATACAGTAAATAGATGTATTAATGTGTCACATACTCTCAAGTGACAGGAAAATTCTACTAAGCAGTATGCAATACAAATTGACTGCCATAATTAATAGAATTTTGTAGCATATTTACAGGCAGACAATTACAATTTATTGCTGGTTAAGGTGGTTGTTATTTTTCAAATATCTCAAAACAAAACAGACCAGAATTGTGAATAAGGCTAAGACTAAAGACTTTAAGGAATATTTATTAACTTAGCTAGCACTGTCTTTTTATCTTTCCCCTTATTATTCAAATAGTTTCGGAGACAAACTTAGTTATCGCAACTAAGCCTTTGGATGGGTCGACACGCTTAAAAAAATTTACCACCAGTTTTCTCTTAAAAATTGTTATTATATAACATACTGCAAGTATTAGATTCGAGGTGTATGGCGGTAACTGGAGTAGAAAACTTAGCATTGATTAGCTTTATTGTGGACAGATATTGATACTTGCACTTTTTGAAAAACAATTAAGGTAAGGGTATGAGAAAATTTGGCTTGGGTGCTTTATATTTCTTTCAACTAGATAATAACCCTGTGCACACTATTCATATTGTTAAGAAAGATGGTTAGCCAACGTTCAATACTAACTTAAAACACCACCTTATTGACCTGATATTAAAGTAATTAAGCATTACTGAGAAAATCTCGAGCAACAGATAAGAAAATATGGTGCTAAGATCAAAAATGGCCTAAAGCGTGACTCACAAGAAGATTGGTACCAAATCAGGCCAAATGTAATGCTAAACTATGTTAACTTAATGCATTTAAAAATCAAAATTGTTTTCAAAGTAAAAGAAAACCTTACAAAGCCCAAAAACCTTTTGAACTTTCATAAATATGCGTTTTTTTCATAAGTGCTTATTTACTTTTGTGACATGAATTTTGCAGTATTTTTAGTTAACTCTGAATATTAAATTCCAAAAAAAATTGTGTTTTTGTTTCACACTAGCTATTACTTTTTGTATCTCTTGAGAATACTCTGGACCCAGTTAAAAAAAATCACTTCAGTAATTTTTTACTGGATTTAGTATTGATCAAGGTGCTTACTTACTTTTGTGATTGACTCTAAGCCATCAACCTTTTGACAGCCAGTCTTGAACCAGCACTCAAACGGGGTTGATTAATGTTGCGAATCATAATTATAGTGACTCCAACTTTCAATTGGAGACGGCAATGTTATCAATCCAACTTCATCTCACCATTTCCATTTTTGAGGTATTGCTTAAAGAACTTATCAGCAGATAGATCATGCTGCAACTATAAATATCAAGACTTCAAGCAAGCGTTAATTTCATCGGCAGCTGTCGATGATCGATCTAGGAATGACGGGTAATGTTTGTCTGAAATTGCCTGACAATAAAATGCACAAATAACGTTGAATTATCTCGAACATCTTTCATTGTTTTTTTCAAAGCTTCAACTGATTTCTTATTCGCTAAAATGCATACATCCCACATGATAATACCGCAACGTTTAAATAATTTTGCCTTTCCAGATGTTTCTGAAATGTTACATGTTGGAGTTTCATTAACTTGGCAATTCAATGGCAATTTTAAAGCAGAATGTGGCTTACGACCAGCATCTAATAAAGTGGTTGCAATGCCAGAAGAAGAAATGCCAGTCCCTCCTGTTGCATCACTATGGACAGCTTGCATAATATCATTGTATTTTATTTATTAGGGGATATGAATACCCTTTTACTGATTAACAGGGCACGGGTGTTTTTAATTTGGAAGAGAGAAAAAGGGATAGTAAAAAGTTGGGGTTGTTGAATTTGAAACTCAGGTGATATTAGGTTTTAATATTTATTCTCCATTGGTATCCAATTTGGGTGAAGATAAAGTTGTGTGTGATTTTTGCATTCGTTTGCAATTCACAGTATTTTTTTGCGTTCATGGCTTAGCCTAATTTAATCTAACCTAACCTAATTCTAGAGAATTAGAAGTATTCCTTAACTACCTTTGTTACCTAAAATTTTCCAAAAACGGCTCGACTGCCGAAAGCCAATTCAATACAACTCATTTTTGTGATTTTATTAAAATTAAAATTTTCTGACTTACACAACAGAAAAGTAAACAAAGTTAATTTTCAGCTGTCGACAAGCATCAAAAAAATGTCTCATAGTCAATTTATTCACAAAAGTCACAAATTTTACTAAAAGAGTTGCGCAATACCGAACAATTTTTTGATTGAAAAATTGATACATCGTCGATTGATTGATAATTGACATTCGCAATTAGGGTGTAAATCTTATATTTGATTTAGGTAGATTGGAAAATTCCAATCAGATGACATATAAAATTTCTTACCAACATTTTTAACAACAGTAGTGTGTCTCCTTATAAACAATTTGACAAAAACCTGATTTTCGCGTAAACGCTTTTAACGATTTCGTTAAAATTTCACACTGAGACTAGCAGATATATATATATACATATTTATATATAGATATGACTTACATGGCCAAAATTTGTTTAAATTTTATTTAAAGCTAATTTGGCTATAAGGCTATTGCAAGACTCTTGCAGCGTAACTTCGATAAGATCCAGCGATATTGTGATGACTGGAAGTTTAAGATCAACTATCAGAAGTCTGAAATTATTCTGTTTCAAATACCGTTGTCTGAAGCCTGTAGGAATATCGAAGAGGCAACGTCCGGATTTTTTAACAGAAAACCAAGCAGCTGGCTTCAAATGCGGAATGCAAATAGCAAAGGCAACTTAATCAAGGGCATGAAAAGAACCCACCTCCAGTTAATGAAGGACCAACCCCCCGTTCAGTATTGAAGAAGTTTATGTAGCTATAAAAAAACTGAAAAATAACAAAACCACTAGCTCTGATAGACCTCCAGCTGAACTCTTTAAACACGAAGTTTATGTAGGTTGCATGCACCAAGTCATCAACCAGATAGCTTTATAAGCTCCATCTTCAAGAAAGGCAATCTTATGTCTTGTAAATATGTCTGTTAAATGACACATATAAGATCCTATCCAACGTATTGAACGTCTAAAACCTTTCTGCAACACAGTGTGGGTTACGCCGGATCAACAATAGACCAAATTTTCACACCTAGACAAATTCTGGAAAAGACCAACAAATTTCAAGGCGAAACTCACCACCTTTTCATTGACTTTAAAGCCGCACACTTTATGACAGCACTTATCGTCTTGAGCTCTTCCAGGCGATGGCCCAATTCTGAATACCGTCAAAATTATCCAAATGTGTCGCGGAATGCTGGAAAACACGCAATGCTATGGGCAACTTTAAAACCACTCTTCTGAACTCTTCTAAGCCTGCACCGGCTTCAGGCAAGGAGATGCGCTGTCATGTGATTTTTTAATATCGTGTTGGCACTATTTTTTTACAATTCTGTCGAATAACTACGATTTCGAGCAATTAAGGAGTTCAACTACTTCGGAACAAATAAAATTTACAATCCACTAGCAATCCGTTGCTACTTTGGTTTGGCAAAACAACTGGGTTCAAAACTCTTAGCTCGACGGACTAAACTAATGCTCTATAAAACGCTCATGTTACCAGTATCTACTTAATGGCACCGAATTCTGAAGTGCTGGACGATAAGTAAGAAAACTAAGCGAAAAATACTTCGTCAGGTATATGGTCCCTTATGCGAGGATGGTAAATGGACGAGAAGATGTAAATGTTGTACGAAAAGCCAAGATACGCCGACAACATTGGCTGGGTCACATGGCACGAATGGATAACAACTGGAAGCACCAAAATTGGCTTTTACTGGGTTCGCAGAAGATCGAAGGCAACCGTGTGTCAGGCAACCCATCTGGATTCATTTGCTTCGTATGAGCCTATGAGTATATTGCTTCTAAAATTTGTTATCAGTTCCAGGTGACTCCGCTGGCTAGTTACTTTTTCTCACGTCCCATACTCAGAAATGAAAAAAAGGTGACAAAATTTTAACTTTTGTTTTTACAAGTTATTACGCTTAATAAAGGACCCATGGGAATACAGAATTAATGAACAGCAACAGGAACTACTTTTAAAGTTCAACAGATTTTTGTTTTTTATCTTACCCTAAGACAATGGAAGAACCGAACAAATGTTTTGTTGTGCATGGTTTTTCCAGTTGTCACCTGTAGTCCTGCTTTTGTTCTCGACTATTGAAAACATTTCTGGGAACGTATGTATATAACTATTTCACAATTGCACAGACATTCTTAATAAATAACTAAAATGTTTTTAATAATATTTAATTAAGTACTAGTCTGTTTAGATTTGTTTCATATTTATGTGGTATTCCTGTACATATAACATACATTTATGCTTACATATGTACCTACATATACCTAATAATGTCTACCACATGTTGTCATGGCCACTGATACTGTGCGTGGGTGCAATTGTACTCGGGCATCGCATATCGCATAAAGGTTGAGATGTAACTCACACATATTAAGATATTTTCAAACAATTTAGTGTCATTTATAGTTTGCAAGAGGACTATAGTGTAAATTATTAAAATTACTTACTTACTGTGAACTTAATGGATATTTTTTTATTGAAAAATTCGAAAATGCGTGATTAACACTTTTTACTTTGGTTGTATTTATTACATGTCGAAAGAATATGAGATTTAACTACTGCGACTGCTCCGATTTTGACACTTGTCTGATTGAAAAAGGACCCCATTCACAGAGTAGAGAGAAAAATCAAACAGGACTCCATTTCGCGCAGGCAATCTATTTAAAGTGCATACATATGTACATACACATATAGTTCATAAAAAAGTAAATTAATAATACATACGTACTTATGTATGTTGCAGGCTACTGTCAATCAGTTGATTATGATAGAAGAAATAAAAAAAAAATGCAAAATAAGTTCATGTCGCCCGAGCAGGGACTTGAACCCTGGACCGTTGGATTAAAAGTCCAACGCTCTACCGACTGAGCTACCCGGGCATGGATTAAGCTGGCGTCCAATACTGCATTCAAATACTAATAATCTTTTAAATATACAAATAACTGTTTTAGTTTTCAAAAAACGCATTTGTAGGTATACTTTTCTGCTAAAACGTATGAAATATTGAGATTATGATTTCCATCTCGATTTCGTTTGGTAGTTTTTATGGATATTAAAATAAAACAATGTGGGGGGATTCTGAAAATGTTTAATACTTGCTCTAAAGACATTGTACACGAAATTTCAACGATTTAACTCAGAATTTAAAGAAAGAATTTGGTATTAGCTCCCACACTAGTCGAATGTAAAACAGAAGATGTCCTCAGACTTAGCGAAAGCTGCATAATTTAGCAACTTCTGGGATCCTTCCTTAAATTCTTTAACCCCTCGGGGGCATACCGTGCCAAAATCGCCTACACGTCATCTTGTTCGGAGTTCTGCAACGCGTTTGATCTCTTCAATTTCTCTCTGACTGTTGTGCACCACCACCACATTAAGGATCTCCTTGCATCTTTTAAACCAAGGTAGTGTTTCAGGCAGGGAAGAGGAAACCTTGTCGTGGATAAGATGTAATGTGCTACCCGCGGGGATATTAATATTTTCACTTTAAGCCACGATGTTATTAGTTCACTGTAATACGCCACGTTTTATTCCCAGAACAGGCTAACTTTCTGCTTTCTCTTAAAGTTGATGGACCGATTACTGGACCGATTAGCTGCAGATACATGTGTAAACATTTTAGTTTTAAAGGTTAACAGAAGGCGACGACTTTCAGCTTGTGTGTGTTAATGATATTTATTTTCCAGGTATTACACCATAGAGCGAAACAGTTGCAGCTTGGTTCTTAGGATGATACTCGTAGCTTTACCATTTCTGATTTTGCTGCACATGTCCAGTTTGGCCATCAAGACAATGCTAGACCACATGTTTTTTTCCAGACTTGGCAAAAGTTGGTGCCGTATTTACCTGAACTTGCACCTTGAGATTACCAATTATTCCGGTCCCTGCAGAGCTTACTTAATGGAAAAACAAATCATCTCGCTGGAAGCTTGTAAAATCTACTTAGAGCAATTCTTATTGTTTGTTTAAGGTAAGATTTGATTGTTCAGTGTTACACAGAGTACATCACTAACATAAGTTATGCTGGACAATAAAGTGCAGTTCAAAAAACTCTCTAAAATAATCGTATCCTCACAGTAGTCACATCAGTCATATTAATGTTGCCCATTAAGCATTAAGAACGAAGGTAACCAAAAGGAAACTATCCTCCACACACTCTGCGCTCTATGGACAATCAGGGGCTTTCGAACCATATCCTACAAAGCAGCCTTTGTATGTAGCAACCTTTGTATGTCCCCACCAACATTCTTGCAGATGAAATGTTGAGGATATTTATACAACAACAGAACCTTAAGGTAACACGATGCTAACGAATTATCATTGTCTATGTCTAATCTAATGCATGACGAATGACGAATTTTTCGAATAATGAAGTGCCAACGCTGGACAACATTTTGGTTGAGGTTAAGCTCAACGAATGTGTAACTTCAGTTCATACGATTTTGTTAAGTTCGCCAAACGTCAGCGAATACTGTTCTTTTGGAAAGAAATGACATGATTGTGTGTAGAAGAGGGTTTTTACGTCTGATCAAATTTCCCATTTCCCAAAAAGGAAGCTTTACAGGACTCGTGGACGAAGGAATCCTATGCTTCGTTTCTGAAAAAGTGGAGATTATCATAAAGATATGAATGCTGAAGTTTATGAAAAGTGGTTTGCAGATACGCCTGGAACCAAACTCCTTAATAATGTTCTTGATAACGCTTCGTTTCAATCTCGGAAACTAATCAACGCTCCCTCGACATCCACCAAAAACGATATCAAACAGTGGCGGACTTCTAATGGTATACATTTTTAAAATCCGCTCACACGTCCGCTTTCTTTCCAGTATTGTTACATGAAATTCGAAAAAACTTTCTTACACAAATATTAAGATATTCACTTGCTCTATGGAAGATTTCCATACCTTATGTATGGCAAGGCCCACTTACGTTCCAGACGGATTGTAGCAATTAAAAATGCAGGCGAATTTTCGTATTGTTTCCAAAGCTGAGCAGGTTAATTAGGATAAAAGGCTAACTAATGTTTTTGGCGATAAAGATTTCCTTAATCTGATGGTCGATAGGGTTAGAGTTCTCTATAGATTTAGAGGAAATAAAATATTCACATAATAATATTCACTAATATATAATTATAAATAAAGGAAAGGGAAAACAAAATTACAATATAAAATTGAATGTTTAATCTGCGTTTTGCGGTCATGTTATACGTCAGTATTAAACCATCTTTCCGGTCGTATCTAACCGCCGATAAAGTTGACAAACATGGATGACCCTAAAAGCATCACATTACCGATCAATAAAGAGATCACCACTCAAATACAATCATAATTATCTGGTAAACGACAATATTGACAAGGTGATAAAGCCAGGTAATCTCTGATGTAACAAGGTAAAGTTTGCAATTCAAGCTGGCGCCCAATAAATTACTTGTATTGATTTAACATAATATGATCGATTAATCTCTCAATTTGTGGCTCGAATAGTATAAATAATTGCACTTGGGTACACTAAGAGTGTAGTGGGTGCGAGTAAATCCAATCGAGAGATACATTACTGACTGGTTTTTCACAATGAAAGGATTTGTGTGTTTATTTCTGAGTTTCTGCGTCCTCTATACGGAAGGTTTAAAGACTGAAAGTGAACTTGATCAAGAGTGTCCTCAAGTATGTCCAAGAATAATGGATCCTTTGTGCGCATTCGATGGCAATTCCCAATTTAAGTACTTTCACAATGAATGCTTAATGCGGTACAACAAGTGTCGCAGCGGAAGTCGTAAGTTGAAATTGATTTCTTGAAACCTTTTAAAATACTTACACTTTTTGATTCTGCTGCGATAGAATGGACTCCAACTCACATGACCTTGTGCTTGCACCAGGTTGATCCAATCATTCTTGAGGAGTGTTTGAGGCCCTGTCCATTTATCTATCAACCAGTGTGTGCTTCTAATGGCAAACAGACTGAGGTTTTCGGCAACGAATGCATTTACGATATGGAGAACTGCTTCTCAAACTATAGTATGTATCATAATAGATGTAATAAATAAACAAAGAGAGTTATTAACGCTGAAATTATCATTTTAGATTGGACTCCATTAAAGGAAGACGACTGCGGCTTGGAAGACTAATTATTCAAAAAAAAAATAATAATAATAATAAACTTGTACTATACATCAATTCAAATCAATTCATTTAAAATGCTTGTATTATTTTTAAATTTTTATATTTCATTAAATAAAGGAATATCCTCAAGTTTTATGGGAATACCCGGCAGCTTTTCAAATAGGATCACACGTTCTGGATGTACTTGATTTTGACAGCGCGTGAGGAGAGTTTTCGTTTAAATACCGCCTTATACTTAATGTAATTAATTATGGGACTTAAGAAGCAACCAGTGGAACTAACATTATGTCAACACCGAACGAAGAGTCCACTAAAATTTTTCCAACCGCTCTAGTTGACCTTCATTATTAACTTAATAATCTCTTTTGACCAGCTTTTATAATACATTTGTTCATTACCTGTATAGTAATATAGTGGGTGCCGTGGCTCAGCGGTTAGTGCGTTAGACTACTGTGCAAGGGGTTCTGACTTCGAATCCAGAAAAATACCATCAAAAGTTTTTTCACATTCAAGAGTATAGCTGTCAAGAGAAAGTTTTTCAAAACCCCTCTGCCCTTCGGATACGGCATAAAACTGTAGGTTCTTTTTGTACGTGCAGAAAATGTATACCACACACAACATGTACAGTTGTCAGAATCTAGGCCTTGGCCCTCTATGGGGCTGCTCACGGCCTAATATTTTATTTTTTATTTTTTCCCTTTTCTGTATTGTCAAAGAAAAAGTTTTTAATAGAGTCTTCAATGACTTCGCCTGGATCCTGAATAGCTGAATTTATGTATTTTTAGTACACATAATCAAATTAACACAGATGGGCTTGTGCAGCTTCACAACCTACAGATGATAACTTTATTTTGCTTTGACAAATCTTATTAGATTTCTTTAAATCTTTAATTTTAGTTGGCAGTTGATACACTTACTCATATAATAAATAATAGACCATATGGTACCTACTAATCGGCAAAGTGAAAATTCAAATATGTACACAAGTTAGGGACGTCATACAGAGGATAAGCATCACCTGTTCAAATGATTATGATTTTCAAGGTTTTATGAAATACGTACATACATTCATTAAACATTTTGGGTGCAGTTTCGAAAAGTATACTTACCTCCGAATTGCTTCAAATTATGTGTACATATAGTAAAATATGTGAGAAATAAAAATCCAAAACGCAAACTACTGGAAAGGACTAAAAAGGACATCCAAAATATAAGAATCCTGAAGCTGTAGCACCGAGGAACTCCAAGGATGATAAGTATCGGTACTTTACTTCAGTTTGATACTGAACTGTTAAGTTAATTTATCATGTTTACACAAAACAAGAATATTGAATTGACAAAATGTAATAATTTCCAAGTACCAGTTTCATACTGACGCTTTAATAAATTCGTGACATGCCATTTTCTATAGTCGCTTTTTTATAGGTCTATTCAGTATTATGTATCGTTCGTCACAAGGAATGACCGCCTAAGTATATTTTTCCAGTTTTGAGAAAAACACGTTTGAAGTTTTAATTTTCTGTGTTTTAATTTTTTGTCCATACATTGGTTAGTTTTGTAAGTTTTGGAATGAAAAATTGACAGTGCATGCTTTAAATATTGGGTAACATTGTTATATACTACTTAAATAATTTTCTTCTTAAGTCGACTTACGCTACAGATATTACAAAATATAATTCTGTATTCTATTAAATTTTACAGAAAACATAGCAGAGAGAGTTTCGGGAATGGAAACTTGAATTCAGCCCTGTAAAGTACTTAAGTATAACAGAACTTCAGTCCTCTCAAGTTTAAGTACTAGTTACTGGTATGTACTTATATTTCAGTACCCTGGTACTTGTACTTGAAATTTTATAGCTCTGCACTTGATATAACATGTTTTAAAAAATTAAATTTTTTTTAATGCTATTTATTCTTTATTAGACACACTTATTCTTTAACGGGATTGTTAATATAATTTATTTTTAATACTGTGGTCATTTATGAAAAATGTCAAATAGACGTGCTAATATCAGAACCAGTAATCTCCGTGTACATCGAACACGCGCGGAAGCACCTTGGTGGATAATGCTGTTTGTAGTTTGGCACAACTCTGAATGACCCTGAGTATTTCAGTTCCGGATCTATTGATTTATGAAGTCCCTAATTCGTATGAGGAAGCTCCAATTTATTATGATTTTTATAGAAATTTAGTACAGTCTGCGAAAGAAGCAGCGTATGCTGATATCAGTGATAGCGATGAAAATTATAACGGATAAAATTGATCTCACCAATTCATCTTTATCTACATAATTTTTATAGCTACTCTTAACATTATCTTTTGCAAAAAGACCTTATGATTTTGTGTTTATGATGAATAACTTCCACTTTTGTTAATTTCTTATTTTTTTGGGAATTTGATACAAACAAGACACACAAATTCAAAAAATTAAAATAACAATTTATTGATGTCTATTAAAATAAATAGGTACTTGAATTTAAATAAATTATTCATTTCCATAGGTAAACAATCTTTTTTATTACGTCTTAAATAACTTTAAAATGCTTGTACTGTAAAGTATTCCTTTTGGAGTAATGAATTTTTTCACAAACACCACATATTGTTGCTTTGAAGCGCAAAGAAGAAAAAAAAAGTATTTTGTCGACACCCAATTTTTATTACTCAATTTAATAACACAACTCGTAAGTGATTTCACTCACGGTGCAGTAGATCCCCTACCAGTCTACGAATGAATATGAAACAATGTTTAACACAGCATTGATTTAAGTTCAAATTTTGACGTAGTTTTTGTTTACATTATCTCTCCGCGGAAAACACCAATTTTAAAGATAGCAGGTAAAGCATTGCGTGACATTCATAGTTTTGTAAAACAACAATTTTGATTAATGTATATTTCTACATTGATGGTCATCAGTTTGGATTACCTTTTTAATACGTACTGAAAGTAAGCGGCTCAAAATGAAATTATTCAAAACGAGATATTGCGTCAGTGTGCTTACAATGTAAACAACATTTTCTTTTTGGGAAAAAAAGCTCCTAAAAAGTTTACGTGGCCATTCACAATGAATGGATAATTATTGGAAGAAGTAGATATCTAAAATTTGAATAGGTAAATGACTTCGAGTTTGATGTAAAATTAATTAAAAAAACATACAGTGCCAGCTCGTTATAACAAACGGTCTTTATAACGAATGATTCAATAGCCCCTTTCCATCCACTTGAAGGTGTTTTTGAATTCTCTATAACTAAATTTCTCTATAGCGAACTAATTTTTCGTTTTAGAGAGCTTAAACTGTATTACGAAAAGTGGATGTAGTAAGCCGATTTTAAAAACATTTATTATACTTTTTCTGTCCCGATTTTCTTCAAAGACCTCGTATACAAAATAACTTCAATTAAACTCCAAACTTAGGGTCCAAAAACTGGTAACAGAAAGACGGGCGGATATGGTTAAATCAATTCGGATACTGAAGCATATCTAAGTTTTATTTTTCCGTCTGATTTTGTTAATGTGCAATCATTTAGAGAGACCATAATAGTACGTTTACACCGCACCCAAATGCAACATTGTGGCTAGTTTCTGCATTTCAGCCCAAAAACTTAGCATTTCGCAATACATTTTTCTGCATTCTAGAATGCTGGATTCTAGTGAAATACTGAATTTCGTGGCAGCATTTGTAAGTTCGTCAAATCGAACAATCCTCTTTACAAATTCAACACGTCAAAAAATGACGCTGAATAAACAAAAAAACTGCTGTCAACTAAACAATAAGTCATTTCAAGTAATCATTTGCAATCAGAAAAAAATATCAGTACTCAATTCTGACACTTGCTGTCATTTGATATGCTGAAGTTTTTTTCCTGAAATGTTGGATTTGGGTGCGGTGTAAACGTACTATAAGATGCATTTCAAATATTCACACAATTTTCTAAACAAGTAATATGTATTTATAAAAAAAAAATAATTTGAAACTGACTTCAAACTTGTGCTCGGGAGTGTATCTCTAGGTATAGTACGTGAGGCAACATTAAAACCAAAAAAATACTGATTTGTATACTGAAAGAACTTGTTGTCGTAGTTTCATCAAGAAACACAAAAAACAAATCACACTGACTCATCTTAATTACGTTTTGAGATGTGGTTTTCGGAAGCTTCTCTATAAAGAGAGAACAAAAATGAAAAAACCAGTAGTAGTTAAAAGTTAGCGTTTGGATTCCAATCAAAATGAAATTTCAAGTTACATTCATTGGGTTGTTGCTTTGTGTTCTGTGTAATGCTTCAAAAGATGATAAAGTCAAAGAGCGTCCCTGTCAGCTAGCATTTAAGTGCTCCTTACAAGATGATCCAGCATGGTGTACTGACGGTAAGAAATGCTACGTTTATCGAAACCCATGTCATTTAGCAAATGAAAATTGTCAACGTCAAAATCGTTATGAACCTGGTAAGAAATTTTAATATTGGTCACCTTGCTTGTTGTCATCTTACATATTTGTGAATAATTTATTTAGTGTTGGAAGTTATATCCAAGGAAAAGTGTCAGAGTTTGTGCGATTCAACTTGCACGGAGAATCTCCAACCCATTTGTGGATACTATAATGATGAAAAACGTGAATTTTCAAATCCGTGCGTTATGGATTATCATATTTGCAGCACTGGTGAAAGTCAGTAACTTAGTAATTTATAGATTAATTAATGGAATTTAATTATTTTGTTTATTTTTTCTACAGCCTACTCTATATATAATCAAGGGCCATGTGAAGAACCATTATCTTTAAAAACAAATTGAGATTATTAAAAACTGTTTTTTTTTTACATGTATAAGATTGTAGTAATATTGATAAAACAATAAAATCAAGAGAATTCACGCCCACTTTGGGAACAAATTCATGTTTTTAGTTAGTTCCATGAGTTCAAAAATGCATCTGAGTTTTAACGTTTTAGCACATTAAATGGGACCTCACCCATACAAGTGCAGTTTTGGGCATATCAGTTGACAGCACAAGGGTGCGGGCATTTTGTCGATGCTCTGTGTATAATTTGTTGTAGTTAAAGAAATCATAACCTTTTGACCATAACAATTCTGGTGAAAAGGAAAGAAGGAAGCAGCATGACACATTTATAGTTAGGTTAGGCTAGGCTCTGCCATTTTAAGGAAATGTGCGGGCAGGAGTAATGCGAGTTGACAGTTTAATTTAGGTCGTCTATGCACTAGACTTATTGAAGCATTAAACTTTTAAAACTTCTAAAAATGTAATTTTTGTTCTTCAAAAAGTGGGCGTGTCAGTGGGCGGGTTTTAAAACTTTTACATATGTAATGTACCTTTTTTCAAAGACCTCGTATAAAAATCTCATTGACATACATATGTATTTAGCCCTCTAACCGTTTTTTTTTTTTCAATAATGCTTTAAAATTCACCATAATTTCAGTTTTTGATAATAAAATTTGAGTGTTCAATAATCCGAACTTAGTTTGAATTTACCTGTGAAAATTCGTGCGCCAGGTGCAAAAATACGCCCACCGTCTGTAGACGGTCAAAACGGTTTAAGGTTAAAAAAGTTCGATATTAAATTTATATATCAAACATAAGGGATGTTTCATTTCTTCTTTTATTAAGCAAAAATATATATATAGGATAACAATAAACGATAAAATACAAAAGCAAAATTTATTCAATCAGCTCGAAAAGGCTCTTACTATTTACTTTGAGGCTTGTGAAAATCCAAGAAGCAGTTTTTACTTGGCGTTAAACACAAGTTGATCTGGCATTTTATGCAATATAATTGTGTATCTAAATTTTTGCAATGCTTGCATCTCTTTTTTCCTGATTTATCAAACATGCCCGGAATATGTCCAGTATTATCAAATTTGACAAGTCGAACAGTTGCTGTGCCAACAAACTCAACGGCATATCCTCTGTTAGCTTTTTTATACTCTTCGTCTTTTTTTATTTGGCAGCTTCGAATTAGTAATTCAATTAGAACGAATGGTACCCAGACTGAAAATTCCTTTTGCACGTAGATAAATTAGTAAAGGTAGTGAGGTATAAAAGTTGTCAAAGTAAACAACATGGTTTTGAAATTCATAAACTGATTGGGTGAGACGAACAACCACATTTGCGGTGGGGCCAAGATCTGGTGCTCCTGACAAGAGCGTGTTGGGCGCCAACAAATCCGATAAATATTTCAAATCTATATGAATACCCGAAAGTATCATACAAAACAAACAATTTTATACCCCACTTGTGAGACTAAATCGGCATATACTGCCGTAGATGGTGCCTCATCCTCCTAAACACACAGGCGTGATGTTTTCGGCACTTCTTCAAAAAGTGGGCATGTCAGTGGGCGGGTTTTAAAACTTGTACCTTTTCAAAGACCTCGAATAAAAAATCTCATTGACATACATATTTAAAATCAAAGGCGCAAAACAGGGGACAGACAGAGATGGCTTAATCCACTTAGCTAATCATGCTTATCATTCATGTAAGTACAAATTGGCAGGAAAGTCATCAGATGCTATATAGGTATAATAATAATTTAACATTTGTGAAGTATACTGGCACAAAATACACGTAAGCAAGACTGTATTTCTAAAGAACGCATCAGCTGTTAACTGTTGACCGAAAAGCGTTTGTAGCCAACGCTAAAGCCAATCTGAGCCACGAGACCCAAATCTATCTCTGTGAATAAGAAATATTGCTTTTGGGCACCAAAAATCCACATAGTATAACCACCGAAAATCCACTATACCCGCTTAAAATTACTGCATGGTTTGCTGTTTATGCTGGAGGCATCATCTTTATCATCCGTGGACCAAATAACTACAGTGGCTGGCGAGCGCTATAGAGTAATGATCAACGACTTTTTCCTTCCTCAATCAGATGAATTGGGACTGGAGAACATGCAGTTTCAACAGGATGGAGCAAAGCCGCATACTGCACGAGCCACAACTGGGGCTGCATTTTTGGGTTTCTGACGAGTTGCACTGGCCGGTAAGATCCCCTATTTTACTGCTCCAGACTTCTTTTTGTTCTCAACTTAATGGAAACAAATTTAAGGCACCAAATAAACGTAATCCAAAGGCCGAACCAACGTTTTCATTCATAAAAAAATTACAGCCAAAGAACATCAGGTGACAACTTTTGCGTCACCTTGTACTTATTTTAAGAAAGACATTCAGTAGAAAGTTATAAGGATAAGGAAATCAAAGTGTATCACTTGCGAACTACGATTTAAGTCCGGATATATGTATATATGTTTATTTGATTTGAATTGACAGCGCTTTACCAACGTTATATTGCCCCTAAAATTGGTGATGTATTTTATTTCAAAACACAAATGTTTGGCTTTATATTTCGTAAGAAAAATATTCCTATTTGAATCTGCACTTGATTCAACATCAAGTAACAAAAAGTAATATTTATATTTAGTAGTCTTGATATTTTGATAAGCGCCAATCTGAATAAATATAAACAAAAGAGCACATTATAAGTAATTATCAGCACACTTTTTTTCAAAGAATATTCTTATAAAAGCGGACAAGAGACTCAAGGTAACCGTCAGTTGTCAGTTGGTTTATTTCAAACTAAGAATACTTAAAATGAAGCTTTCAATACTCGTAGTAGTACTATTTTCTTATCTGACTGCTGTCAGAACAGATGAGAAAAGACCACTCCCAATGCCGTGTAGTGAAATATATAGATGCACATTGGAACCAAACCCTATATGGGCTACTGATGGCAAAAGATGTTATGTTTTCATAAATCCTTGCCAATTAGATCTTGAGAATTGCAATCGCGGGCAAGTGGGTCTATACCGTAAGTAATTAATACCTAAGTTTAGTGATTATTATTTGGTAATAATTTCACACTTTTATTCTATTAGCTCTGGAGCCAATTGACAAGGAAAAATGCGAATGCAGGTTGGATTGCCCAGAGTGCGATAAGCCAGTATGTGGGTCTCTCGGCTGTCAATTACTTAATTTTCCCAGTCTATGTTGGATGGACTATTATAATTGCAAGAGCGGTCAAGGTAAGCAAATTGATTACTCCATTGATCCTTCTATTTATTAATTTAAATTTTCTTTCAACAGTATATACTCTGCATAATTGGGGGCAATGCGAAGAAAAGTGGAGATAATTTTTATTTCCTCCAAGGGAAAATATCAATTATGTGTACGATGTAAATAAAATGAATGATTAGATCGCACTTTTAGTTTTTACACAGCCCCTTGCGTTTTTCTGAGAAACATTTAAGAGTATTGTTGGATTGAAAAAGGTTCTAAAGAACCTTACTTTGGACTAACTGCAAAGTAGACGAACTGGCTAAAAATGTTATAAAACAAAGGCTCTGGACTGAAGATGAAGAGGCCTCATCTGACAAAAGAAAAGGAGATATATATATTTTTTACACTAGTTCTGCTACAGGCTAATGGGAGATAGAGTAATCTTTATACGTCCAACCACGTCAGAAAAACTTGGTTTACTTTCACTCTAAAAATGTTCACAATATCAACAGAAAGCATATGTATAGGTAACCTGGTGCGGATACTTACTGGCCACTGTTCGGTAAGGTAAGGCTCGGTCTTCTAGGACAATTACTTCTCTCGCAACTATATGGAGGAGGAGAAGGAGCGACTGCTCAAAATTATCCCCGTCCAAAAATCACATTGGCTTTAAGAATAATGGAGCCCTCGAAATAACGCAATGAACCGTACTTGGTGTGTTTGAGTACTGCTGAATACGGGGGGATAGCAACTAAACGAAATCCCAACCTACAGATTTTTTCTAATTAATTTCTAATAGTACATACAAAAGTAACTTCAGAATTTACAAAGCACTAACACACCAACAGATAAGACTTCGTACTTTGAAAAATTAATTGAAAAATGTTCAGGAATAGTTCAATAAATTGTTTATATAGAACAAACTTGTAATATTTGAATGGTTTGGGTCCATCATTGCTTAACTAAACTGATTTTTTAATACTTTTTTTTAAATGATATTTTGAACACTTTTTTGAACCATTTTTTTGAAAATGTTCGTAATTGTCCAAATCAGATTCTTACGGGAAAAAATCGGAAACGTTTTCATGGGATTTTTGTATGAACGACCTTTCTTTTCCACGCACGTATTTGGTTCGGACAATACATTCCGCAATGTCACTATGTTCGCACATGATAATCTCCCAATGAAATTTTGTCAATATTTGTGTTTGGTTACAGCTCGAAACTTTGGACCCTATTAGCGATCTTCGGTATAACCCAGAAAATGTTTTTGTGAAATTAGGATTCGATAGGTGGCGCTTTGATCTGATAGGTGGCAATCGATTTTAATATAATCACTTTTTGAATCTTACACCATGTTTCCATCGAACCAAAATCGCGAGGTTTGAATGAACTTTTGCCAAACACTCAGTAAGCCGTTCCCACCAAGTCGAAATCATTTTGAATGTCATTATCTGGGGGAAACAAACAGCTGTTTGTTAACTGTTTGGGAAACCAAAAATTGGTCTATTTTTGAAACATGCCATAAATGCAACAAAAAAAAAATAAATAGGCTTATTCGATTTGACAACCTCTTACGGACGGATGAACTCAAGGAGATTTTAAGTAAGTTTCGCCGAAACCTCGAGATTTCGTAAGCTAGTATGTATGTGTGGCGAAATCTTGGAGGTTTGGAATAATTTGACGAAACCTCGCGATTTTGTTTGTTAGAAATATACCATTAAATTGTGGATAGATGGATTCTAGGTTTTTTGATTCGGTAAAGATAGACGATGTTGTAATGTGCCTTGCATTTCTGCACTTCAAGTATAATATATGTATGTATGTACATATGGAATCACATATATGTATGTGTTATATTATGTTTAGTTTTACATTTCAGATTTCCCCACCCAAAAAATTGCCTTCAATTCAATGTCGTTTTGTGCTTTGTCGTCCGTTGTCTGTTTTTAATTAATATAAATTTTGCAGTTTTAGTTTAGTTCTTAGTTCTTTAACAATATGTCCTTTCCTGATCTGTACTGTAGTTCAAAAAGTTTCTCCTTGGTTTGACCTATTGATTCTCACCGCATGTAAGGAAAGGTCAGAATATGGTCTACCGTAGTAGTATGTAGGTAGGTATAGTATGTACATATACATATACACTATTGGACAGAAGTATTCGAACTAAAAAAATATATTAATTCTATAAGGTTTTAATGAAGTTTTAAAGCTAAAATATGGCACATTATGCATTTAGCTAATTTATAAGTTTTATTTATAAGAACGGAGTTGATTTATAAAATCTTTAAAGTTTCTACTAAATCAGGATAATTTTTAAAATATTAGGTGTGCATACATCTTTAGGCATATGTGTATATTTTCATAAAACTTTTGAAAAAATGATAAAGCTTCTACTCAACTAATTTATAGAGATCTGTACAACTGTAACGCTAGGGCTTATATCGCCCACATACACACGGCTTTATAACAAAAATCCTTTATATAAAGGATTTTATCAAAGACAAAATCGATATAATTATATTCTTTAATAACTGTAATAAACAAAAACAACAAAACAATTCAAAATTGAGTATGGACAAAAGTATTCTTACATAATTTTCAAACCTTTAGTTTAATTCAAAATAAAAACAAAATAATATTAGGCGATAAGCAGTCCATAGAGGCAATACCAATAATACACTTGGATGTTTGTCAGACACTTGGAAGATGTAGAGTCATGGGTGCCGTGGCTCAGTGGTTAGTACGTTGGACTACTACGCAAGGGGTTCCGAGTTCGAATCCTAAAAAATACCATCAAAAGTTTTTCACGGCCCCACCATCTCAAAACCCCTCTGCCCTTGGGATACGGCATAAAACTGTAGGTCCCTTCTGTACGTACAGAAATGTATATCACGCAAACCATGTGCAGTTGTGAGAAGCTAGGCCTGACCCTGCTTATGGCTTAATATTTATGTATTTTTTAGAGCTTCCTACTTGTCAATTATCCTAAGTAGTGATTAAATCTTGCTTGATATGTCAACGAGTAGTATCTACCCTTGGTTTGTGTAAATTTGCAAATTTTAAGTTTTATATTTACTTTGCATTCTAATGAAAAGTTTTCAAAAATTTCGAGTTTTTTTTTCAAGTAACACTTGTTTTACGAATACTTTTGTCCATCAGTGTGCACATCGCACCTGCTTCAACAATAAGACCGATAAAATAAAAATAATATTATTGATTTTTTGACAAGCACCAAACTGAACAAATATGTATAAAAATAATAAGATATTATAAAAAAATGATTAGCACATTCGTTTTTCAAATAATTTTATTATAAAAGCGGATAAGAGGCCTAATGTTGCGATCAGTTCACAGTTGCTTTTATGTCTCTAAGATTAAAATGAAGTTATCTATTTTCCTATTATTAGTAATTCCTTACCTGACTGCTGCCAGCGGGGATATTGGAAGCTTGCAGACATGTAGTCAACTAATTAGGTGCTCATTAGTACCAGACCCTGTATGGGCCACTGATGGGCATGGATGTTATGCTTTCCTAAATCCTTGCCAACTGGAACTGGAGAATTGCAGTCGCGAGCAAACAAGTTTACCGCGTAAGCATCTTCAGATTATTATTGGGTAATTATAGTTATTTTACACTTCTACTCCTTTAGCTCTAGAGCCTTTGGAAAAGGAAAGATGCGTAACCCAATGCAATTTTGATTGTCCAGAGTGCGATAAGCCCGTATGTGGATCTATCGGGTGTCAATTGATTGATTTTCCTAGCCTTTGTTGGCTGGACTATTTTAATTGCGAAACCGGACAGCGTAAGTTAATCGACTATTGCATTTATCCTTCTATTTTCTAATGATAATTTTCTTTCAACAGTATATACCCTGAACAACGAAGGACCATGTGTCGAAAAGTGAGGATATTTATTTCTTTCAAGAAATTTTGTATATGTATCGTGTATTTTAATTTAAATAAAGTGAATGATTAGGTCATATCTCAATTTTTTAACTTGGTCAAATCGCAAATTCAGGTTAAGTCATTTTCTTGAATATGTCATACCTAATATTACTATGTACTATAGGTAAGTGGGTGGCTAGGCTACGGAGGAGTGGTAGTGTATTCGGCCATTTAACAAAAGGTTTGGTGCTTAATTCCCGACCATTCAATTTCTATAACCAACAGAATCAGCAGAGCTACTGTTCCCACTTGTCGGGAGAACATGGGAAGCCTCGAATTTTCCAGATGAGTGGAAGAGGGGAATGATCATCAAGTTCCCTAAAAAAAGGTAATCTAATGCAGTGCGAAAACTGGAGAGATATCGAGCGAATCAAAGACCAGCTTGAAGACACACTCGACGCCGAACAAGCAGGTTTCCGATCTAGATCCTCCTGTGTCGACCACATCAACACCTTGCGGATTATCATCGAGCAGTGATAACCTGCTGTTCATCGATTTTGAACAGGCATTTGATAGTGTCAATCGAGAATTTATTTAGCGTGCCTTTCGCAGGGGAGGCATTACGGATAAATTAATAGCAATTATTAAGGCTACAAATGATGGGTCCACATCTCACGTCTTGCGCAGAGGAAGACGGTCAAAGGAATTCGAAGTCCAAGGTGATTAGCGATGTGCTGAGTGCAACCTTGTCAACAGGAAATGGACTAATTCATCTGAACTCAAGCACCTCGACTGCGCCGATGATGTATGTCTTCTGTCTCACAGAATAATGGACCTTCACCAAATGACAGCTAATGTGGAGAGCGAAGCAGGCGTCGTTGGGCTGAAAGTCAACTCGGCAAAAAAAAGATTATCATGCTGGACAGTTCCGTTCCAACGTTGAATCCGTGCTGCTATATGGATGTGGTACCTGGAGAGTGACCGTCACTATCACGAGGAAGCAGCAAAAGTTTGTCAATAGGTGCCTGCGCTACATCTTAGGGATATTCTGGCCAAACCGTATCTCTAACGAACAGCTTTATCAGAGAACGGGTCATGAACCTATAGGCACAACCATACGACGACGAAAGTGGCAGTGGATTGGTTACACTCTCCGAAGGGGTGACAGATCCATAGCTAACCAAGCGATGCTTGGAAGCACGGCAACTGGGAAAGAGTTGGGGGGAGCTGAGGCATATTTCCAGAAATTGCACACGATGGCGTGTAGACAACGCCTACGCGTTGTTGAGGCCCTAGGACCCACAAGGGGATACAGGATTAAAGTAAGTAAGTATCCGACATCAATAAATGGTCTCGAGCTGGGATAGATGTTCAGTAGTTATAACCAAAACTTAGTGCGGATGAGGTGTAAAGAATACATTCATTTATGAGACTTAATTTATAAAAATGGAGAAGCGGCCGTGATTAAAGTGTTTCTACTATGAGAAGGCAGTCAAACGGATAATAATCCAAGCTGCGATTTGTTTGCCGTCGATATCTGAAGGCAGGTGAAGAATGTTACCTAATGCTGTGGATGAAGACCGCCATTGGTGTAAATATAAACAGCTCTCTGCACCTTCCTAGTTAGATTAAGCGTTAGATTGTAGAATATGTTGGAAGATTGTAAAACCAGATAGATCGCAGAGAAAACTTTATACATATATCATTTTGTTTCGAAATAATAATCAGGATCAGGATTAAGAATTGAGTCACCTGTAGTATCTTAAGGATATTTGGATGGTAAACCACTAACAAAAGCCTCGTAGAACGAGAAAGCGTCACTGCGGTCTTAGTGAGCGCTAAATCTGCTGTTTATCGACGTCGAGATGGCTTTCGACAGCTTCAATATAGATGCTATCTGGTTGACCTTGCGCAGGAGAGGTATCCCAGAAAAACTCATAGCTATTATTAAGGCTACGTATGAGGGAAGTAAGTGTCACGTTTTGCACAATGCACTATGGAATTCGCCTAACCATGACCACCTTAAACATCTAGACTACGCTGACGATGTTTATCTACTTTCACATCGGATAATAGACCTCCATACATATATAGAAGCTGAGACAAGCAAATTTGGGCTCAAAATTAACACAGCCAAACCACAAGCACAGAGCAACCAGCACCCAACTTAACATTACCATACAGGACAACTTTCTATACCTTGAAAATGTGGTCTCGGCAAACCCTGGTGGCACCGTACTGGACTGGATATGTGCAGCAGAATCGGGAAGGACAAAGCTGCGTTCGGAATGGTATCTACGATCAGGAAAAATGATCGTATCAGTCTAAGAACGAAGCAATGACTATTCCGTTCAAACGTAGAATCGGTGCTGCTTTATGGGTGCAGCTCCTGGAAGGTGGACACCATTAACACACGTAAGCTCCAAGACTTCGTAAATAAATGTTTAAGAACCTTTTTGAGGATTTGTTGGCCGAAGCGTATCTCCAGCGAACTGCTTTATATGAGAATAGGTCACGAATCTATAATCATTACCTTACGAAGGAAAAAGTGGCAGTGAAAACAACTCCATTGCGAAATATGCAATCCAGTGGAATCCGCAAACCCAAGCAGAACAGTTGAGGAGGAATCGAACTTTTTAGGAATGAGCTGGAGAGAGTTCAAACGCATTGCAGAAAAATGAACAAGATGGCGGGTAGGCGCTTTTGACGCCCTATGCACCCCGAGGGGTTAAAAAACCTAAGTAAGAAAGGAAGGAATCAAGCTGACACCTATGTCAAGTTACATGGCCTTCCGAGAGTCACTTGGATCAGAACAATTGAAAAGATATACATGGAAAACTGAAGCCCATTCTTCTTTTGGGATGTATTTTGTTATTCTGAATAATTGACAGCTGCTGAATACAGTAGGTTAAAATTATATTAATCATTTTGTTTTATTTTTAGCGCATATGAATGTTTGCGCTTGCAAGTGCAGTTGAATAAAGAGTTAAATAAGCACTGAGTAAATAAAATTCAAGTAGGTATATACTCGTATATGTTTACAAATGATTACAGACAAAAAAGAGAACGCGAAATGTGAAATTTTTGGAAGCTCCTTATAAAAGCAGAACTAAGTTGTTCAACCTATCAGTTGAAAATAACTGTTCTTAACCATAAGAAGAAAATGAAGTTCTCGTCTTTCATAATAGGAGTGATATTCTGTTTCAGTGCTGCTTACTCAGATGATACTATCCCTAGTACTCAGGGTACTGGTGTTGATCGGCCGCCATGTAATAAAATTAGGTGCTCCACAATAGTGGATCCTATGTACGCAACAGATGGCGTTACATGTTATGCTTTCCTCAATCCGTGCCTATTATTGATAGCGAACTGTTTTCAAACTGTTGCGGATCTACCAAGTGAGCAATTAAATATGATTATTATTACCTCACCTACTTATTGTTGTCACATTTTAGGGCTGCAAACCATAAACAAAGAAAAATGCCGGAGTTTATGCCAGCCGGGTTGCTCAAGATGTGATGAAGGTGTTTGTGGCTACCTTGATGGTACACTACTTAATTTTCCTGGACTTTGAGGGATGGAGTATTATAATTGCAAGACTGGGCAAGGTGAGTCTGAATATTGTTCAACTTCGTGTTTTCTTATTTCCATTTTTCCATCAACAGCTTACATTCTGAACAAGGAAGGGCGATGCGAAAAATAAATAAGAATGTGTGATAGTATTAATTTTTTTTTTTAAATAAACAATTTTTATTATAAAAAAAAACAAAAAAAGGACTAATTACATTGTTTATAGCATAGAAAAACACAATTTTAAGGTTTTTATGATTGAAATACATAATATCGGCAATAATAATAATTAACCACTTGAACTTGTTATGCTTCAAGAAGTTTTCACCTCATCAAAAAATTAAAACAAAATAAAACAAAACATCAGCACTACCTACCTACATACATATACAAAAAGTTTGCCTACTTTTTTTTTTAAGTCGGGAGTTGGTCTGGTTGAGTTATATAGGGACCCTGAGCCTTAAAGATCCCAGTTCGAATCCCAACAGTGGCTCTTCTTTTTTATATTGTTGCTGATTGGAGCCGAAGGAGCTTTCAAAAGCTAGAGGTCAGGAAGGACATATGGATACCGTTTGGATAGTGGGATCAAGTAAATGTGTGGTCAAGTAGGGAGGCAGTAGACTCAGGAACGAAAAAAAATAGCAGACAACCCCCCAAGTTCTGCAAGTGCTCTCATTGTGAAAAAAATAAGACTGTTTGCCTGACACTGTATGAATGAGATCGAAATTTAAATTATACGATTATTCATTGCAACCGAGAAGCGCCAAAATGGCTACAAAAAGCGACGACACGACACAAAGCTAAGCAAAATGAAAGTGTGTAAGTACAATGTGGCAAAGTTGAAAGCTTAACTGCCTGCGCACAATGCACACTGGGGTCTCCCATACGACAAAAAGAAAAAAGTAACAGTACTTTTTTTTGTATTTTTCAACTTTTTCTAGTTGAGAAATATTCCAAATTTACAGTAACAATCACTAAAACATTAATGTCATTTGTTTTCATTCTTGTTTTCCTATCTGAAGTAAGCGTATCACGTGTCATTGTATAAACCAAAATATATTAATAACTAGAGCTCAATTTAAAGTGCAATTTATTAAGTGAAAACGTAAGTCCACGCAAATTATTTATAATGAAATTTCAAGAGCAAGGTATGTAGACTATTTTGCAATCTTGTTAGTGGATTTTCGTTTTTTATTTTTACTGTTATATCGGTACAACCCAGAAGAGTTTTAAGTTCCAGCTTTTTATTTTCCTGTACCTTAACATAAAGTTTTAATATATCCCTGAATTTTGCCTAATGATTAAATTATATCTTAAATATCGACAATAGTTCCAGTTTTTTAAAAAAAGGTGACTTATGACCCACAATCGCCCACTAGCTGTACAATTAAGTTTTAATGTTGCGTAGGCGTATACGTAACGAATGATTCTTTAAAACCTATTTTTTTCAATTTTATATAAAATACATAAAATGAAATTGGATGGTAAAAAATTTATTATGGCCTGAAAGAGCAGTGTACGACATTTACTTTTTAATTATTTCTTTGTCTAAATGTTGCATTCATTCTCAAGGTATAATTCTGGATCACTCCTTCCAGCGTTGCGACCGGTATTGGCCGAATTAGGCAACTAATGTTGGCTTTTAAATCCTGGCACGTAGCAGGCATATCGGTGAAGACTTCTAACTTCACATTAACCCAAAGATACGATCTACTTGGCCATAACATCATAAGGCAATGACGCACTCGGTAGGTCGATCATGCACACCATATGTTGCTCGAAGCGCACGAAAAAAATTTTTCACAGAGCGCTGATAATAATACACAATACAGTTGAATTTGGAGACGTTTCATGTAACTTAACTCGATTCAATAAAAAGTTTAAATAAAATCGGTACAGCCGTTTTACAGCAAATCAGCTTTTTATCAATTTGACTATAAGTAAAATACCGTTGCTAATGCTTTTGACTAAAAATCTGGTACATCATGTTATAGCAATTTGCCAAACTAGCCGAAAAAACGAAACGTAGGAACCGTTTTCCAAATCTGGTTTTCATCAAATTGACCTTAAGTAGAGTACCGGTAATATAAGGGCTAAAATAAAAATTTCAATTTCGCCGCTAGAGATTACCCCACAGACCCTAGATAAGCAGTTTTATCAAAATCCGCTTACCCGTTTAGGCCGTAGACTCGCTGATAGACAGACAGACAGCGATATAATTTTCAGACCCTCTTTTTTTAACTTCTCTATAAACGTAATATCAGAATTTATCAAAATCCCGAGATCGAAGATTTTCACGAATCCAAAACTTGCCCTATACATACTACGTATGTATCTGCAAGTAAAAACATACACGAAATTCAAGAATAGCGACCACCGAAAACTTGTTGAATCGTTTGCATTTGAGTTCCGACTGCTTTATAACAGGCCTTTTTTTAACTGTGCTTATGAAATTAACTTATTTCATTATTATTCTAGTAAAATGTAATTTCTTGTTTACAAAACAGTAAATTTTATTTATCAAAACCGATTATTTCAAAAGTTATAGATTTTTGACGCATCTCCCATATAACGAAAACCACTGTGCAATGGTGTAGCTGCAGCAGTAATACGTCTGTATTGGTATCGATGTCGATGAATGTAAAAGTGGCATTAACTGTTTGTTGCTCACTAAAATTTTCCCACTTTAATACATGCCACTTGCCACTACGTATGTACATACGTATAGTTTTCATCCCATTTACAGTTAATGAATGGTTGTGTTTAGTCCGTAGAGAACTTATTTTAATCTTTTTACAATTGTTTTGTTTGGAAAATGTAAGAATATTCCTTTTAAATTTATGATTTTACTTTGGTCAAAAAAATAAAATTCAGCTGTAATGCCAAAAGCGAAGACATCTGTTACTTAAAATTTGAGAAGATATGTTTCAGAATACCCAACGATTTTTAAAACAGATAGAAGTGTTTTGTTCTGCAAATTTTGCAACAAAGGCGTTTGCTTTGAAAAAAAATTTCAAGTGGATCAGCATTCGAAAAGTGTTAAACACTTAGAACTTGATGGAAGATCTGAAGTTTGCCAGAAGTCCCAACAACTGCTGTCCTTTACCAATGCATCCAACAATTTTTTAATGGATTTATGTGAGGCGTTTATTGCAGCCGATATATCATGAAGTAAGCTTAGTAACCCTGAATTAAGAAATTTAAAAAAATATATATATAAAAGGAATTATACCGGATGATTCTACAATAATTTGCAAAAATGTCAAATTACATTGACAAAATTTATATTTCGCTATTTGAACAAATGAAAATTGATCTGAAAGATAAGTATTTGTGGGTTTCTATTGATGAAACAAAAGATATCCAAGGACGTTTTGTTGCTAACGTAATTGTGGATGTGTTGGACCTAAACGAAGAAGAAAGTAAAAAGAAATTTTTAATAAATGTAGTCGCTCGCGCATTTGATGAATTCACTTGAAATTGATAAAAGCAAAATACTCAGTTTTTTTGACCGATGCTGCACCATATTTGGTAAAGGCAGCTCGTGGATTAACACTGTTTTATCCAAAATTGTTACACGTCACTTGCTTAGCACATTCAATGCACCGAGTTGCAGAAGAAATAAGGAGTAATTTTCGGAACGTCGATGGATTAATTTCAAACGGCAAAAAAATACTTTTAAAGGCACCATCACGCGTTGAAAAATAATCCTTTGACTTCTCTTCCGCCTCAGCCTATAGTTACAAAATGGGGAACTTGGCTGAAGGCTGTTGAGTATTAAGCGTTTGAAAGCATTGTCAATGTCGATGCAGTTGCAATAAAAAATGCGAAAGAAGTCATGAACCAGCCATTGTTAAAAAGCCAAATAACATTTATAAATTCCAAGTTCAGTTTCCTATGTGACAGCATCACAAAGCTAGAAGGCAGGACCACCTTAAAAAATCAAATTGATTTAATTGAAGATGTTGTTGCAAAGATAAATGCGGTTGAAGGACTAACGGGGGCAGTCATTAAAAAAAACTTCACTGCGTTCTGGCAAAAAATTAAGAATGATGAAAAATGCCCAAAAAACTCCACCGATGGGATTTGTTCTTTGAAAAATGCTCCACTAACTTCAGTTGACGTCGAGCGATCTTTCGGCAACGTTTTGATTTCGAAAACTATAAGCAAAAAAAAAAATGTATGGTCTTTGCAAAAAAAAATTTCCAGAATCAGAACAATTAAAGGATTAAGGATTTTATGTAATTTTGAATTAAACAAATGAAGATGTTCATGTTTACATTAACTGTTTTTTTTTTTTTTTTATTAAATGTTAATTTAATAATATTTTTAAATTCAACCAAAATTAAGTTAAATTAATTTTTAGTGCATATTTTGTATTTTTAAGCGCATATTTTGAGATTTTTAGTGCATAAAAATCCGAACCCTAATTTTTACTATATCACTATTTTTTTTCCTTTTCGTAATTATCATTTCCACTTAACTATCATTTCATTCATTGGTATTTAAGTTATCAATATTAGTTATAGTTATAGTTAATAGCAGCTGAATTTATAACATAAAGCTAAGTAAGCCTTATCCCCAGTTAGCTATTGGTCGTGTGAGTCTAAGTGTAAACAACGTTGCGGCACTTTTGGGTTGTAGTTTCGACTCCGATTCCAGGTATCTATGAACATTACTTTACGAAAGAAAAAGTGGCAGTGAAAACAACTTCATTGCGAAATGTGCAATCCAGTGGAATCCGCAAACCTAAGCAGAACAGTCGAGGAGGAATCGAACTTTTTAGGAATGAGCTGCAGAGAGTTCAAACGTAGTATCTTAAGGATATTCCGAACAAACCTTACCTAATGCGAACTGTTTTATCGGAGAACGGGCCATGAATCAAATAATACGTCATAGGTGTATGATTGACAACTTTTCCAACAGATGACAGGTCTATAGCTAACCAATCAATCTGCCCTCATAACTTAGGACTTCAAGTTACATCACTTGGATCAGAACAATTGAGAAGGAATACATGGAAAACTGAAGAACATTCTTCTTTTGGGATGTATTTTTTTATTCTGAATAATTGACAGCTGCTGAATACAGTATGTTAAAATTATATTAATCATTTTGTTTTATTATTCTGCGCATATGAATGTTTGCACAGTTGATTAAACAGTTAAATAATAAAACAAAAAATGGTTTATAATTTCATACGTAGCACACTGAGTACATAAAATTCAAGTAGGTATATATTTACAAATGATTACAAACAAAAAAGAGAACGCCATGTGAAGTTTTTGGAAGCTACTTATAAAAGCAGAACCAAGTTGTTCAACCCATCAGTTGACAATAACTGTTCTTTACAATAAGAATAAAATGAAGTTCTCGTCTTTCATAATAGGAGTGATATTCTGTTTGAGTGCTGCTAACGCAGATGATGATGGTATTGCCCGGCCGGCATGTAATACATTTAGGTGCTCCTTTGTACCGGATCCTGTGTACGCAACAGATGGCGTTAAATGTTATGTTTTCGTAAATGCATGCCTATTAGCGCTAGAGAACTGTCAACGAACTGCAGCGGGTCTACCAAGTGAGCAATTAAATATGATTATTATTACCTCACCTCCTTATTCTTGTCACATTTTAGAGCTAGAAATCATAGACAAAGAAAAATGCCAGAGTTTATGCAAGCCGGATTGCCCAAGATGTGATAAACCTGTTTGTGGCTACCTTGATGGCACATTACTTAATTTTCCTGGACTTTGTTGGATGGAGTATTATAATTGCAAGACTGGGCAAGGTGAGTCTGAATATTGTTCAACTTCGTGTTTTCTTATTTCCATTTTTCCATCAACAGCTTACATTCTAAACAACGAAGGGCGATGCGAAAAATAAGTAAAAATGTGTGATAGTATTATTTTTTTTTAAATAAACAATTTTTGTTATAAAAAAGCAATAGGATGCTTATTATTTTATCAGAAAAAAGGAACTAATTGAAACATTGTTTGTAGCATAGAAAAACACAATTTTAAGGTTTTAATGATTGAAATACAGGATATCGGCTAGAATAATAAATAACCACTTGAACTATAAAGGATTTACTATTAATTTATTATGCTTAGTTTAAATAATTCGTTGCATCTCGTTATGTTTCGTTCTTTTATTTTTTTTGGGAATGATCGTGACAATATTGGTATAAAGTTTAGCAGTTCTCTTGAAAAATGACTTCCTAATATGTTTTAAAGAGAATAATTTGAAGAAACTGCGGGATATACTGCAGAAGCTAAGTACAAAGTACAGGTTGGGCCAAATACAAGTTTCTTTTTAAAAATGCAATAAAATGAAGAAAACAAATTTCCATGCATTATGGCTTTATTAGTAAGAGCAAACATTCCCATCAGTTACACAAGTCAACATGAATTTTGTCTTTGAAGAAAGGGTATGAAATTTATAAATACATATAAAAAAATTATATATTTGATAAAAAAAAGTTTGCTTTATATTTTGCTTTTTGGGGATTGAATGCACCAATTTCAAAGGCAATCATGTTAACGGTTATTGTTACAAACCGTTGCAAAAGCAAACTTTTAAACGAACATTGACATTATTTATTCATTTTGGTGCATAAGGAATAGAAAAATCGTAAAATGAATGTTAGGACCATGTTCGGTCAATTCGACCGTTGGCTCCCACAAGGGCAAAAGTACCATCGATTTTGAATGTATTCTGACGTTTCCGGGAAAATCGAATCGGAGTTCACGCACACATTCTCAATCGGCGGTATTTTTATTGGCAAGTGCGTGGAGGGCAACTGTGCAATAGTGTTCCGGACGTTTTATACTGTTATTAAATAGAAGGCAATGTTAATCATATACTGCATAGGCCCACCTAATACTTTGCCTAGATTCCAGTACATTTCTACTTCCACTTGTGATGTAATACATGTATTGAATTCGTGAAAAAATTTGAACTCGAGATATTAAACAATTCTGACATTACGATGATAGAGGAGCTCGTTACAGTTTTTCTGCCGATTCTGTTTGTCTCTCTGTGTGACTAAACGAGTGAACCAATTTACTTCAAACTTCATGTCAAGGCGCTATTGTTTTTTAAACTTATTTAGTTTTCAATAGCAGCATAGAGCTTACATATACGATCCATTCGTACAAATGACTTAGTTTTTGAAAAATCGAAATTGAATTAGAAGAGAAGAGATTATAGGGAAGTCCATGCGCTCACATTTTTAAATGTTTGCCAAGCATTTTTGGTCAACAAATTTTGTTAGAAAAAATATTTCTTACATATATGAAGCCCTTGCAAAATTCTCTTTAATTTGATATGCCACATGATGGGGAACAAAATAATTTTTTTTTGCCCTTCATACAAGGTGCCCAAAAAAGGGCTCCAAAAATGAAATTCATTACCGCCATCTTGTGCGGGCTTCCACATAATGTATACATAACTAAAGTCTCAGCTCTCTATGTATAAGTTACAGGGCTATAACAGATTGACGGACAGACAGACACCGTATCAAACCCATGTGTTCCGTCTTTCTTTTTAAGGTCCGGGACACTAAAAAAGACCATATGGTACCTATCGATAAAGCAAAATGCAAATATCTACACAATTTGGGGATGGCTTTGTCCCAGCATACACTGCGGATAAGCGTCACCTGTCCAAATGTTTAACATATTCAAGGTTTCATTGAATGTACATATGTACATATATTAAATAGTTAACACTTATTTAATATTGCGCACAGCGAGTAAATATTTATAATTACACAATTCAAAGTTACAATTGATTAAATATCCATTTATGTATATTTAATAATTTTGCCTAAAGGAGGTTTACTGCGTATCTGAATACGAATCATTCTCTACCTATTTTTATGCCGCACCTGATAAGGTAGATTCAATTTCAGACATAGCTTCTAGCATAAAGAAATATTTTAAATATTATGTAAAAAAAATAAATTAAATAATTAGGCCCTAAGCAGCCCATAGAGGTCCAAGGTACATCTTGTGCGTGGTATACATTTTAGCACGTACAGAAACGACCTACAGTGTTATGCCGTATCCGAAGGGCAGAGGGGTTTTGAGAAGCTTTCTCTTGACAGCTATACTCTTGAATGTTTGTCAGACGCTCGCAAGAACAAACTTTTGATGGTATTTTTCTGGATTCGATTCCAACGCATTAACCAATGAGCCACGGCATCCACGGCAATCTGACGTGTATTGTTTATTGCTTTTGATATCCGATACCAGTTTAGACGTAGCATGAATTGTATCATGCCCCGCCTTAAAATCGGTTTGAATATCCAAAACTATTTCATTGTCCTCAACCTACTTAACCATTATTCTATCATTTGAATATCATACTGTTGTTGGGACTTATCGATCGGAGATTTGTTGGAATGGAACTGTCCTTTTCCCTTTTAGAGATTGGCTTAGTCACCGTTTTTTTTAAATGATCTTGGGATAATAGGCACTATTTAGCACATTGTTAGATGGCTTAAATGTCTACCGCTTACAGAAGAAGATGTCATAATGGCTATGAAATTATTTGCAGCACTGTCGTCGTTGAACCTATTCTCTCCTGCATATAATATTAATGGTAGAGGTTGTACACCATCTCCATCTCGTAGCTTGGGTGAATACTAGCATTTACTTTCTACACGTCCTCGAAAATAGTTCCTCTAGCCTTTTGTTTGTTTGGTGGATACTATTTGTTTGAAGTAACTGCCAACTTCGTCATCTCTTATGGAGATGCCAGGCCACAAAAGATTTTTAGGAAACTGCATAACCGACGAAAATTCAAAATTAGGGGCTAATGCTTTCGGATGAAAACAATCTGGGAGTGCCTTCGCTACTAGTAAACTTTTGCATAACTGGAAGCTATTTAAAAATCAATTTGTGCGAAGTATGATACATTCCAAAGCACCCTTGCCTCAATCTACACCAGAGAAGCTCCAAGGCGTTGATGCTATTGAAACGTACTATCTTTATCATCCTTGTATATGTCTCCACTGTAAACAGTCCGATTGGACACTTAGGTATGCTGTCAAAAGACTTCTCCTTCAACCTGTGCTGATGATGGCCAGTCTACTAAAAGAAGACTCAATTTGGAATTAACGGTCTTTTTGGCAATTTTACGCTCAAATCAAAAACTCAAGTTAGAAAACTTAACCCTTCAGTGTCAGTGTCCTACTAATGTAATTATATTTAGTGTTCATCAGTGGTACTTGTAAAGCACCTAGTTTAGTGCGTATTGTCAAAATACGCACGCAAAAGAAACTCACGGTCTCTGTGTACAAATTGCCACTTTTACACAGAGTATATCCAGAATTATATTATAATGGATATACTCTGTTTTTACATAACCTAGCTGTCATCATATTAGACGGTGGTATGAGCGAATTCGAGGAGAGTGCGAGACCATCGAGCCCATCGTTGTTGAAGGAGTTAATTCGGACAGATTCATTCAATTTCACAATTTCGTTCGGAATAGTTATTTCGGTACTAAGGAGGCCATAGAGGACTTCAGTAGAATTGACCTTATTTCAAAACCGAAAAAAAAGGTCACTAAAATTCTTGCAACCCTTCCAGTTACCCATATAGAACAATAAAAAGGAAAATATGTTAAATAAACTAAAAATTGTTTTACCTTACTATGGACGTGATAAATAGTCATATATTTGCTTGCATCATTGGATCTAAAATAATTACAAACCGCCACATTATTCTGTTACCGTAGTTTTTCACTTCTAAGAGCTGTCAAATTTCCGTCATTTGAATGTCACATTTCATTAGCACCTTTCTTAAGGCTAAACTATAATAGGAGAATGGTTTTGTACGACCACTTCCAAAACAGTGCGAATACAAAGGTTTTGTAATGTGCGACCATCATAGTTATTGGCCATGTTTTCATTCACTTTTTCTCACTTCCGAAAGTGAGAATCCTCCATCCATTCGCTATATAATTTTGACATTAGCTTCTGACTATTATATCTAGTTCGTCCTTTAAGAAGTTAACGAAACTCGACGAAACTGAGTATATTTCCATTATGACTATGGTACTCCTATTTCTGTGTAATGGGACATTCCATTACGCTGGCGTAGGTACATTATGGTTGAGCTTTAATTCCGCGGTTGTTAACTGTCATATTCAAACCTGCGCATTTGTATTTTGCAGGGAGACTTCTATTCGTATCTCTTCGAAACTAGGCGGAAATAAAATTGTATTTTAATTAAAAATTAAATAAACACAATTGTTTCGCTTTATTTTTCGTAAAAAAAATATCTACGTTTTGACTCTGCACTTGATTCAACACAAAGTAACAAGAGGTAAAAGCCTAATAGTTTTGATATTTTGACAAGCACCAATCTGAATAAATATAAACAAAAGGACAAATTACAAATAATTATCAGCACACATTTTTTTTTCAAACAATCTTCTTATAAAAGCGGAGAAGAGCCACAAGGTAGCCATCAGTTGTCAGTTGATTTTTTTCCCATTAAGACTAAAATGAAGTTTTCGATACTTGTAATAGTAGTATTTTCTTATCTGACTGCTGTCAGAACTGATGATGCTAAAATTAGACCGCCATACCCGACATTACCAACCTTACCAACATTACCAACTTTACCAACATTCCCAACAACTGGAAATCCGTTGCCATGTAGTGCACTATATAGATGCTCATTGGTACCAGATCCTGTATGGGCTACTGATGGCAAAAGATGTTATATTTTCACAAATCCTTGCCAATTAGGTCTTGAGAATTGCAATCGGGAGCAAGCGGGTCTACACCGTAAGTAATTAATACCGAGGTTTAGTGATTATTATTTGGTAATAATTCCACACTTCTACTCCATTAGCTCTGGAGCCAATTGAAAAGGAAAAATGCGAATGCAGGTTGGATTGTCCAGAGTGCGATAAGCCCGTGTGTGGGTCTCTCAATTGTACATTACTAGATTTTCCTAGCCTATGTTGGATGGACTATTATAATTGCAAGAGCGGACAAGGTAAGCAAATTGATTATTGCATTGATCCTTCTATCTACTAATTTAAATTTTCCTTCAACAGTATATACTCTGCATAATTGGGGGCAATGCGAAGAAAAGTGAATATAATATACATACGTATTAATTTGAAGAAATATTGTTTAATATATAGTAATAAATAAAGTAGATGATCAGGTCACAGTTCCATTTTTCCCTGATTAATTTGTTTAAAATGTTTATGTCATGCCTCTTGCAATCGTCTGGCAAACATACAGTGTCTTCAAGACATAGACGGCACGGCACGTATCTGATTACACACTGCCTATTTTCTTGAGATGATAATCGAAAGAATAGTGTCCACTTAACTTGGCCTTGTATTTGCCCATCGAAAGACGTCTTCTGATCTTTTAGTTTTTTTAAGAAACTAATTTATTTGTTGGCATGTTTTAAGCCAGTAAGTGAATTCCAGTAACCATTTCTTGTCATTCCCATCAGGCGGAGGTCCTAGTAGTGACAAGAACAGCTCGTGAGTCTAGGAGCAATACCTTCAGAGGATATTATATTCCCTATTGACAGTCAGGCTGCTATAAAAGCAATTATTGCTATAGAAATAAAATCGAAACTTGTGATGTGCTGTTACGAAGAACCGCAGGCTCTTGGCACAACGATAAACTATGCTGGGTTCCCGAATATAAATGGAGACTCGGGAAATGAAAAGGCTGACAAGCTGGCAAGAAGTGGCTCAGCCCAGAACCAACAGAGAAATCATTGAATATCCCGCCTTGCGCTCTTAAGCTTGATGTAAGGAAAAAGTCCACGAGGAAGCTAGAAAATAGTGGTACTCTATAGAAATCTGTGTCGTCTCATCCCAGAGTACAATACTTTTTTTAGGCTGTGGTGATGAGTAATCTATTGAGGAGATGACGCTCTTCCTATGACACTGGCCCGGACTTCAACACGCAAGGTATAAGTTCCTGGAAAGAAACTTCTTAAGCAATCTAGAGGAGCTCTCCAGCACATCATTGGAAACTATATGGAAATTCTTCAAATCCATTGGCTGTATATAAAGAAGATAAGTTTTGTATATGTATGTACATATGCCTAATTCTATAAAAATGCAGTGTATGGAGATAGAAGCAGATGTAGGAAGCTTTGGTTGGTTGAAAACGGCCCTCGGTGAGGATGCACTTACACCAAGAAAAGGTCCATCTTGCTGCCGATATGTAAGGTGGGTGGGTCACCATCTTACCCTGGGAACCAGTTACTCAATAGTATGATGAAGCTAATCTTAGATGTACAGGGATTGTTAAGATCGCTTAAATCGTTGAACAGGTATTAAGCTAATGTGGCCTTTTTGATGTTGGCGAGTGCGGGCACGTGCATTGGAGGTGACAGATAGTCTCCTCTTCTTCTTCTTCTTCTTCTTCATCTCTACAGCCTCAGCAGAAGTCATTGTAGAAGATGTCCAGTCTTTGGGGATGCCTTCCTATAGCACAGTGTCCAGTGAGGGTGTCTACGATTTTGGAGAGGGTTCCTCTCTTGTGTTTCAGAAGTCCGTTGGAGAGGTTCTCAGTGCACCAGTAATACTGAGACAAGCAACTTGTTGAGATTTTTTCCATTAGCATTAGGCTGGAGGTCTTCTCCAGAACAGGCCACCAGACCAGTGCTCCGTACAAGAGTTGGAGTTGGCCCTCACGTGGGGCCTGCTGCCTTTTTGCTAATGTATAGAGCAGCTAGGGAATTCCTGCCACGTTCGACTATGTTATCTCTCCAAAGGAGCTTGCGGTCAAGCTTCAGGGCCAAATATTTTGAGCTATTTGAGAGGATGAGAAGGGCGTATGAAGTTTTACGACTGACAATGTGACACAAGACAATTGATAACATCGTCATTTTAAGGCCTACAAATATATATTTTATTTATCAATTACTTGTGTCGATTGCGTAGATTTATTTTTTGTAGAAAAGTATATATTTTTTAAACTCGCACCTGCTTCAACATAAAGTATCAAAAAATTAAGCTAGTATTGATCTTTTGACAAGCCCAAACTGAATCAATATATAAAAATAATAGCAATCCATAAATAATTATCAGCACACTTAACTTTCAAAGAATTTTCTCATAAAAGCTGACAAGAAACTCACATATCCATCAGTTGACAGTCGCTTTTTTCTGCTAAGGTTAAAATGAAGTTTTCGATTCTCCTTTTATTTAGTTCAGTATTTCCTTACCTGACTTTTGCCAAATCAGATGATCTTAGAGTTAGAGCACCATTAATAATATTTCCAACATTACCAACAACTGGAACTCGGTTGCTGTGTAGTGAAATATATAGGTGCTCATTGGTACCAGATCCTGTATGGGCTACTGATGGCAAAAGATGTTATGTTTTCACAAATCCTTGCCAATTAGGTCTTGAGAATTGCAATCGGGAGCAAGCGGGTCTACACCGTAAGTAATTAATACCGAGGTTTAGTGATTATTATTTGGTAATAATTCCACACTTCTACTCCATTAGCTCTGGAACCGATTGACAAAGAAAAATGCGAATGCAGGTTGGATTGTCCAGAGTGCGATAAGCCCGTATGTGGGTCTCTCAACTGTACATTACTTGATTTCCCTAGCTTATGTTGGATGGACTATTATAATTGCAAGAGCGGACAAGGTAAGCAAATTGATCATTGCATTGATCCTTCTATTTACTAATTTAAATTTTCTGTCAACAGTATATACTCTGCATAATTGGGGGCCATGCGAAGGAAGGTGAATGCATATGTATATGTATAATATTAAATAAAATAGATGATCAGGTCGCACTCTTAGTTTTTTACCTATTCAGACTCTCAATTACCTTAAAATCATTATATCATGCCTGGTATTTCCGTAGCCGTAGCTCAGTGGTTAGCTCGTTAAACTACTGTCCATGTGGTTTCGTAAACAACAAGTTTGTTTACAGAATTTGAACGTGGTCGTCGTCTGAAGCATATTTCGTTTTGCTCCTTTTACAAAATTAGAGGTATGTAGTTTAATTCAACAAAATCTAAATGCACCGCAAATTCATTATCTCGGACCAACCAGGATAACTCGAAAACTATTAGCTAAATAGAAGACTCACTATTGGAGTTCCACATCTTAGGTTCATAGTTGCTTGCTTCATTACAATACTAACGCTCGTTGCAGAACCACCATCTTCAGAAGTCACCCTCTAGATTCTGGGGAAATTCCTTTATTGCAGTGTTTTTACTTCGTTATCTTGATCGTCACCACTAAGTTTGGTTCCATACAAAATAAGTGTTACTCTATGTAATTCAAAAGCATTGAAGGAGAAACTAAGGAATTCCGCATAAAACTTTATAAATAGATCTTCTCATTTGCAAAACGAACGCGACATGGAAGCCTACTTCGTTCAGCTAGTCGAGGGAGCTATAGAATAGTAAATAAATTCTATTAACAAAATACTTGTTCTTTAAAGCCCAAAAATATTTTTTCTTAATAATCATGTAGGAAAAACGGAAAGCCACAAAATCAGTTCGGTGTTGTATTTGTAGTCATTGGTCTAAGAAACAAAGAGTCAAAAACCTTCTCCAAAACATAAGTCAAGAAAAACTGGTTTTGACTACTGTAATAAAACTGCAAAACCTGGGGTAAAAAAGAATGTGGCTGCAATGCAAAGGTAAAGAAACTCCTTTCTTCCCCTTAAAGGGGTACCGCCTTAAAAAGAAGCCGGAAGCTAGCAGAATTATTTGAAGATCAAGTGCTTGCCTTAATAGTTGATGCTAATCTTTCAACGCGTATAAAACCGTGCGCCTATAAGCCAAAACCCAAAAGTTTAAAAGGGCCCATAAACCCTTTAAAGATTAAAGCAATAGTTCAAAACTACATCAAGTCAAATGCAAGTCGGTCCACTGTGGAACAGTTTAACGTATCTGATTTCGAAAGTAATAAATAGAAAGACAATAAATAGATGAAAAAAAACAAACGAATTTAATAATTTTAAATTTGCGAAGAAAATGTGAATCTAAATCGACCTTTACACGGTCAATCGATTGATATCAATCATCGTGTAGGTACATGTGGATTGACGCTAACCCTTACATAGTTCAATCGGTTTAAGTCAAATTTATTTAATTTTGACGTACATATGTTAAAGAACTATTCAAACTGCATTTCTTTTTAGATTGCCTAGCTGTCCCTCAAATAATAATTTATTTATAAATATTTCAGCATATAATTAATATTTTCTCCTTCTTCTATAAAGAATCATACGCAAATATATTGATTTTTTGGATAGCAATTAAAACTTACTTTAACTTTATATTAAATGTTATTCAATATTTTTAGGTCTCTGAAACACAAGATCACTGGAAACAAAAATAGCGGAAGGATATAATGTTCGTTGAAATTATCCAAAGTGTTAGCCCCTGTTGTCCATTCACACTATACGGCTTATGTACGGTTTTTTTCCATCGCAAGCTCAGTTTCTGATTAAGTGCTGTGTAACTACACTGGCTTGAAGACAACTGATCGTACGATTTAAAGCCGGCAAATTTGAAAGCGCGTATTTGGTTATGTACAACACTGCGTTATCGGTAGTTAGTTGCAGTGGCAATGGACGGCTGCTACACGGCATGGTGACGGCATTTTGCCGTTACCGTGTAATGTGAAAGGGGCCATGCTTTTCTTCAGGCCACTAAAATAATTTCGCCGTACGGCTAAAAGCGGATAGCTATAAAAAGTTCTTTATGTAGAATTAATGACCGTTGTGGACTCAAATTGCGAATTCATCTTTGCGGATGTGGGTATTAATGGCTGAATATCTAATGTCCAGCGTATGGTTGAAAATGCCAATTATCACCCGAAAAACCCCAAAAAGATGTTTTGGCTTGCTGTTGTCTTAATAACTTTCTTAGGCGAAAAAGGGCCCCAAAATATCTACTAAGCGGTTCATTCGACGCAGAAGATTTGGGAACGGGAATGGTGGTAACAGAAGCCTCTTGGAGAAAGAGTAATACGTAAAAGACATCTTTACAGAACTCGAACTACCTAAATTCATCAAACATTGCGAAACATGTACGACATGTATAGGTTTTGTGATGCTTTGTCCACATAATGTCTTTTTCCGTTTTCGTTATTTCTGGCATAAGGCACGTTTCTCCTTCCGCAGCACAGGAAGAACAAAATGAAGTAAGCCGGTCAATCAAACCCTTACACTCATCAATCAGCATGACACATTGACACTCATCATTCAAAATCAAAATTCCTTTGATTTTCGTCAATCAAGCTCAGTCAAATGTGTGTGACGCATCAGACACAGTTTCATAAATATATGTAAATGATTGACTTTAATCGATTGGCCGTGTAAGGACCGCCTTAGGGTGTTTAGTCACTCGACTGCTTAGATGAAAAAGACCATGTAAATTCTACAATTTAAAGTTGTAATCAATGTAAAATGCAAAAACTTCATGCAAACATTTCAATTCATTTCATGTTGTCATTTTATCGTTTTACTTTCTTAAAGGATATTTTGCCTACGCAATTTTTATTTATCAATTACTTGCGTTGACACAATCGCTTCATTTTTTGTTAAAAAGTATATGTAAATACACATCTTTTAAATTTGCACCTGCTTCAACATTAAGTACCAAGAAATAAACCTAAGTATTGATCATTTGACAATCATCAAACTGAATAAATATAAAAATAATAACGAATTATAAATAATTATGAACACATTTATTTCTTAAAGAATTTTCATATAAAAGCTGGCAAGAGATTCAATGTATCCATCAGTTGACAGTTGATTTTATTAAAATGAAGGTTACAATTTTCTTATTATTAGTATTTTATTACCTGATTGATGATATCACAATGGTGGCGGGTGGGGGGGATATTGGAGGCATACCGTCATGTAGTGACCTTAATCGGTGCTCAATAGAACCAAATACTATATGGGCTACTGATGCGATTAGTTGTTATGTTTTCCTGAATCCTTGTCAATTAGATCTTGAGAATTGCAATCGGGATCGAATCGGTTTAAAACGTAAGCAAAACATATCTAGGCGTATTTGTATAATTATTTAGTAAACATCTTCCCATTTAGCTCTAGAGAAGGTTGAACAGGAGAATTGCAAATGCAAACTGGATTGCCCAGAGTGCGATAAGCCTGTATGTGGATCTCTCGGGTGCCAGTTACTTGATTTCCCTAGTCTATGTTGGTTGGACTATTATAATTGCAAGACTGGACAAGGTAAGCAAATCCATTACACCATTGATCGTTAACCGATCGTTTCTAATTTCAATTTTCCTTTTAATAGTATATACCCTGCACAATGAAGGACCGTGTGACAGAAAGTGAAGATATGTATTTCTTTTAAGGGGATATTTTAACTGAAATAGTCGATATATGAGTAATTTAAATAAAGATGAATTAGATGGTCAAATACTTTTAGGCACTTGCCAACACTTTTCGTTTGTATTTTTTTCTAAATGTGCTCCAATTCATGTGTTTCTATGACGTATTTCGTATGCATATCATTTCAAATCATCCAATTGAAAATTACTGGCAACACATGGGTATAAATCCTTCCGATGAACCACGTGGCTATACATAAAAACCAACCCTTTTCTTTCCTGTGAAAGTGGTGGGATCATTAAGCGTCTTGTAAACTACGAAATGAAAAGTAAGCAGAAAAAAAGATTATAACACAAACTATACTCCTGTACTCCCATCAGACTTAAAATACTCCTCTGTGACTGTGAATTGCTAGTGGTTTTTGGTGCCTTCTTCTCAGCTCACTTAAAATCTACCTGTCTCGCCCGACATGACTTTAATTCTAAAGGACGTGTGGCCACTTAAATATGCACTGTCTTAAGCAAATTGAATTGAATTGGAATTGTATCACCCTCTTTCGCGTTTGACTTTTATAGAAGTGACTCATTAAACGGTTGAGTAAGAGATCAATATATTTTTTTCTTTGGTTATTTTTTTGTCTTGCTGCGTTTTTTAGTTTTTTATTGCCACATTAATTCAAGTTATCCATTTGCAGTGGGTTTTTGAAAAAATAATACTCGCTGAGTTATAAATTAATTTTGTGGCGAAAATAGAAACAAGCTAGAACAATGGTTCCCAAAGTGGTCCCTATCGCCCCCCCCCCCGCCAATGGGGGCGCTAAAGGTACCTACAGGAGCAGTGGGGTCATCAGAAAGAAAGGGGGGCGGTGATGCTGTCCAGGGGGGCACAATTTTTAGAAATTAGAGACAACGAACTGCGAAACAACTTAATTAAGTCAAAATAATGATATTTGTTACATGAAGACATATTTAAATTTTTTTACGATATCAATGTCTAACTGCAAGGTGATCGCTTGAAGACGTAATCTAGGCAGAAGTAAATATTGGTACGAAAAACTTCCAAAACTTAGCAGCAGTATGTGCACGATGAATTTCAAAAGTACTGCGAAAACATAAATGCAAATGGTCAATAATGTAGAACGCAGATCCAGGTAGTATAAATGGGAACTACATATATATATGGCAATTAGCTTCGCAATATGCTTTTCATCCGAAATATTTAGTCCACTGTGGGATATATGCATATAGTTCAGTAAGGAAATTCGTTAGAAGAAAAACTTCTTAAAAGGTTGTGTTAAACAGGTATAAACATCAAAGCTTACATTATAGTTTAGAAGAAGTTTCGCCTTCAGTGAAGTTATGGAATTAGACCTTCAGGGAAAAGAAACGTGGACCACAAACTGTGGAGTTCATGTAAGGCCTGAGGAAGTAGAATTGGTGTTCTTCCGCAGAGATAATTTCCTTCAAACTGATGGAAATAACGATGGGATTCTTTTTTGTATATTGCATCAGGAAAAAAACTTTAAACTAAATATACTGGATAGAGTCCGCAAAAAAATGGATGGAGGCGGAAAATAACAGTAAGTGTCTCTTCGGCTTCGGGTATATTCAGGATGTTTTAAAAAAAACTTTCTAGCTATGTCTATAATTATAGTACTTAGGATGCAATCAATATCAAACACTGATATCACAATAGCCGTGTTTTTTTGCTTTATCCGCATGCAGTCAGGAAATTAATAGAAAAATTTAGAACTCAGAAACGTAAGGCCTTCTTTCTAGGAATCATGACTGGAGGTTAGGACTCTGGATGTATGCAGGTATTGTAATGTTGTACATATCGCGGAGAACATAACACACTTATTATGTGAATCTCAAAGTAATTCCCAAAGCAGGATTAAATGCGGGAAATTTCTTCCTGACCTTTGGACAATCTCTCTCTTCCATCCTCTGCGGTCCCCTGCAGGCTCCTGCTTCAAGTTGGGAATAAATACCAAGTTTTCTGGTAACCGCGACAACTTTGTACGGTTCTTTGTATGGTACTCCCCGTCGTTTTGAACCTGAGGGCTATGATTCGAAGATCCCTATAAGGCTCACAGAATTTGCAACTTCTTCTCCAATCGCCCGAACTCGTTTCGCCTGCTCTTCAAATACTTTATGGCTGCTTGTGGATGGATAATGGAGATATTCAATGAAATCTTACATCCGAACTCAAAAACCTGTCACTATGCAGAAAACATATTCCGACTGTTTTAGAGGATAATGGATAGCCACCAACTAAATAGAGAGCGAAGTTAACGTTGCTGGGCTGAAAATTGACTTTAAAAACCATAAATGATCAACCTGGAATCGAACTCATCCGCTCATAATATGGTATACTGAGCAAAGGGTTGTGAGAGTTAAAAAAAAAACTATGGTTTTTATGTTTCAAACGCCAGCGAGTTTGAACTAGTTATAAACTAATGAAAATTGGATCTCATATTTTATTTTGCCATTTAAAAATTCTTAAACATTACTTATTACAATCAAATGAATCTATATTCAACATAATCAAGTAATAGATGTTTAAATCTTAGCAAATTTTGTTCTGTTTTTAAATTATTAGGTAAACTATTATAGATATCTAATCCTCTATGTAGAACCATATTCATTGTCCGTAAGTTTCTATATCTTGGCAATCTAAAATTACCAGCATTACGTAGCGCAAAAGGCTGCACTCATCCAACACAATTTTAACAAATGTCTCTTATTAGAGGAAGTCCATTGCACTTTAAAACAATTCTCATTGCCCTGTTTTGTAGTTTTTGTAATCTATTCATCATCTGATTATTACACATAAACAATGGTTTTATCATTGTATTATATACATTTATACATGTGTATTTTGAATTTTTTTTCCTAATTCTACCTAAGAAATGAAGTTTTTTGAAAATCTTCTTACATACATAATTAACATGAGCATCAAGATTTAATTTATCATCAATTAAAACACCTAAATATTTAAATTCACTTACTGTCTCTATGTTCTGATTTTAATGCTGATTGCTCTATTAGCACCACCATTTATTATCATGGCTTTTGTTTTATTCACATTCAATTTAAGATTGTTTTTATCGAACCGTTCTTGTAAATTATTCAAATCATAATTTATTATTATTTATACATTCATTGACATCACTACCTGAAATAAATAATAAGGCATCATCAGCAAATAAAACAATTTTTGAATAACGGACAGCATTCTCCATATCGTTGATATATGTGCACAAAAAACAGCAACACACCAAGTAGCCGTCCTTGAGGGACACCATGCAGTTCAGTTCAGACATCATATCTAGAGTCTCTGTGATATTCCCAAGAAGTGAAATTTAAGTTTTTGTTTTAGCCCTATTATTAACTTTACTTTACAAAAATTAGATTTTCTCGAAAACGGCTCTAACGATTTTGACTAAATCTCATATTTAATTAGGATTGAAAAATTACAATCACATGAGATATAAAATTTTTTACCAAAATTGTTAAGAACAGTACTTTACTTAAACATTTTTTTGGAAAAGGCCGATTTGTGCGAAAAGAGCTCAAACGATTTCATTCAAATTCTGCCCTGAGACTAGTACAGACACGTGCAATAAGATGACTTACCACATTTTGAAAACTTATGAATATAGGTGCAGGTTCGTACGACCCAGTCGTGCACTTTTTTGTGATATATTTTCTCATTTTATTCAATTTGAAGAATTGACAGCTGTGAATAAAATTAGTTATGTAAAATTATGTTCATCATTTCATTTTATTATTCTGAATAAATGTTTGCTACTAAAAGCACAGTTGCACAAACAGTTGAAACTGTTTACACACTGAGTAAATAAAAATCAAGTATATACATATGTATGTATATATTATGATTAAAATCAGAAAGGATAACACCAGGTGAACAGGCGGCCCCATATATTGTTGAACTAAACAAAACTTTTCTTTCTTATTTTCATTTTTTTGCCAAAAATTTAAATTTTAAACATCAACTTATGGCCTCACAAAATATTTGAATGTTAACAGTTCTTATGGCAATTGAACGCAAATTTCTATGACGAATATCCATGATGACTATTCTAAAAAAAATTGCAGCAAAATTGATGGCAAAAATATTGAGACTGCTTGAATGTTTTTATATGGCCACTACACCTGAGCAAGCACAGATGCCGTAAGTTTTGTGGCAGATGTCTATGAATAAAGATATGATCATAATTATATGTATTTTGTTTTCCAATAGGCGTTTTTTATACCCTATCCAAAGAGTACATCAAGTTTGAAACATAGTATAGTATGTAACATAGAGACAGAGGACCATAACGCGTTTAAGTCGAGATATTGCGTTACAAAGGTTTAATCTGAAACATCAAATCACAATATGTATATTGATTAAAACAATTTTTTTGACTAAAGCGCGAATTTAGACTTCAAAACAAAAAATCAAATAGTTTGATCTATAAGATGGGATAGCCAGAAACTGAAAATTTATGGGTCAGGTATCACAAGGAGAGATGATGTGAAAAATGTCTTATTTGTTTCGAATTTAGCCACATATTTACTTTGTTTATTGAAAATGTAACAGTGTTGTTTCTGATGAGAACAGTTGCGTGGTCAACTGCTTGCGAAAAGAGAAAGTACATCAGGCATGTACAAATTTAAACACCATACGGTCTCCTGTCTCCTGATTAATAAATTAGTATTCAATTAAACCGTCGCCTATCAGTTACAAATAGAGTGATCTATTTTTGATCGGTAAATAACTAAAAAACGCTCGATAACTATCACTTAATAATGTCTTACAGATTGGATTTATTAATTTCGCTTATCCTTCTGCGGTTAATTAATACAACAGGTAACTATGACGTTACATTAAAGCTTGAATATACTGTATGTATGTAGACCGTTGTTTCAGATTTGAAACCGATTAAAAGAAATTGATACAATTTTGTTTGCACCCTTACCACATTAATGAGATATTTTATAAAATTACTAATACTGTGATAAAAAGCGATGAGTAAATTGTAGGAAATGGCAAGATTTATTTCCAATTTAATAAACAACAGTTTGTTGTTCATGTTATATTCAAGTAATTGTTGAAAATTTGTGTTGTTACTTCTTATGTGTAAAAAATGTTTTCAATAGGCGTCGAAACTAAATCCATACAGAACTTAAGGCCTCCAAGAATCTCTCCAGTCACGTAAGTCTTTACATTCTGCATTCCTGGCGGGCAATAGAAGAACCTTGATATAGCTACAGATTTTGTAAACTAATAAAATTTGTATATATTTATTTTTATCTACGTAGTTTAGGACAGCAAACCGATGTCATGTTTGCTGCCTTTATATCCAGACAAAACAACGGTGTGGTGTGGCTTCAAGAACGAGGCCGATCAGAACGTAACTGTCAATGATACGTTTATCGCACTGTAAATTGTCATTGAAGCCCGTGATATCCAGGACATTTGGTACCAGCAAGATGGCCGGCGTACAGCTTAGCCGAAACAGCCCGTAAAACTGTGGCTTTATTGCGATAACTATTCCCCGAGCACAAAATATCGCGCTTAGGACCTGTGAATTGTTCTTCCACCTCCAGAGTTGTTTCTACGTAAAGTCAAAAGTCAAAAAGCAACATTGCATTAATTGCTAAATAGTACTCGAAATGGTCGGAAACGTCATCAGAATGGACCATGGTAACTACAGTTGTGGCCAACAAGAAAATATTCTTAATTTAATTTATGCAGGTTATAAGGGACATCTCTTGTACTCTTTGAATATTGTAATTGCGAATTCTTCTATTGCATTCCAGAAAGTGTTCGATTCGGCAAAATTGTTCTATGTACTACCAGAAATCACCCAATTACGCTCCCCTTTTACTGTATAAATTTTCTCGTCTTCTTAATGAATTCGAGTAGGCACTTCACTGAGGAGGAGCCTACATTAACAGCACTTACCACATCCGCAGAAAAGACAGAATAATCACATAGCAAGTGTTCCGCAGTGACGTCACCCTCTCCACAAGCGTTGCACAAAACAGATGTTTTGCTTAAGCCGATTCTCTTATTATTAAGATGCTTTGCAAAAGCAAAGTGCTCCTTAAGAACGCCAATAAGTTGTCTGCAGTCTTTTGAGATGAGAGTCAATAAATTGAATCTTGCGACAAGAATCTTGCGTTCAAGACTCTCTTGCATTCACCGACTAATTTGGATAGGGTTAAAGGGTTTAACAAGGCCTAAAGTGCAGCAACACAGATACTACGACCATTCCACCTATTGCTAATGATGTGACATGTAGCCATTATGTTTGCAAAAATCAGACAGAGGCATGCTTACTTAATCGGTTTTGCAGACCCTGATCCTTGATCGGTTTTAGAACCATCAGACGCTGGCGGAACCAGTCCTGAATGATCGATCTCATACTCATCATTTGGGTTAAATAAAATGACTCTTTTACCCTTAACGTGCCTTATTCGTATGATACTATACATATCTTTCTTGAAAATAAAATGCTTGCAAACGAAAATTGTTACTTCTTTTGATAGCTTCTGTTATGAACAATACTCTTTGAACATTTGTTTTGTATTGTACTATGCAAATTTGTATTTTATTGATTCTAATTCAAAGCCGATAATGGTTTATTTCAATCAAAATTTGAAAATTGTAATACAAACGGTCTATGTATCTGCCAAAGATTCTAAACTTTGTCTAGGCCTGACAACGTGCTCTTTGCTGAACCAATAAACAAGTATCTAGTCACATTTGTTTGTAAGTACTTTTAGCACTTGCTAAAATAAACATTTAACAGTGTATAGATGCTTGGAGAAATATACATATTTTGACGGGCCCAGCTTTGTCATTTTAATGTGTACATTGCCCCCGCCATAAGATATAAATAAGTTAACGTCATAAAATGGTGTTTGTTTCTTGGTCAGGGGGCGAGTCTACATTTACTTAATCAATTATTACAACAGTAATTTGAATAATAGAAAATCTGATATCTTATTTCTCGTGATGATTTATCAAATTTGTAATTCAATGATAACTTTATTACATGTGTTTTTATTGATTTTCGGACTTATTTTATAAAGTGAAAACCAGATACGTTTAGTCCTCACCCGATCATAAGGAGCCTTGAAGAGTGCTTTTCATTCGAACAAAAGCCGCTGTTTGCTGTAGTCGCCGAGCTATCTAAAACATGCAGCTACCTTAATTAGGAATTTAAAAAAAAGGCATTTGAATTAGAGAAACAAAAAAGCGACCGGAATAGAATCGACTGTAACATAACGTCTCCACTGGCAATATTAATCATCAAAGGGACTCCCAGTTAAGAATTTCGAACACACAGTTTAAGGTCCATTGTTACACCACAAAGTTTGGATCATAGACTCACCATCACACGTTAGAATCCTTTTTGAGCTAGTTATGAGTCGTAAGAGTCTATATCTACATTTTTTAGATCATCTAAGTTGTTATAATAGAAAGCTCTTAGGTGTAGCTTTCTTCTACGAAAGAGACTTGGATAGACACATAGAAGGTGAGGAATAGTCTCCTTCTCAAAGGCACTGGACTAGTGTCCAGTGATGACATACCTATATGCAACCTGTTGAGAGAAATCTAATTCTTATATCGCAGCTTAAGCCAAAATTGTTTAGTCGCGTAGTCTTTCCTTGACTACTGTGAAGGCTGCACCTGCTGCCATTTGCTTGATGAATATTTCACCATGTTATGCGTAGTCCACCGCTTGTGCACATACAAGCTAAGCGCTGGATCCTGCTCAGAAGGCCGGAATGAATAGCTTGCTCCAGTGCTGTTCACAAGACAACTACCCCATAATTGAGTATCAGTTTGATGAGGTACATATAGAGTGATTTATTCGAGAGCGCAAGGAAGTGGTTTTTTTTTTTTTTTTTCATTAGTGCGCTCATTGTCGTGGTGTATTAAGTAGCGGCGCATCTCCTCTTTTTGTCGGTGTTCTAGTAAATTTTGAAAAAAAAAAACTTTTTTGGCAAGTTTCACTATACCAATTAACAGTGACTGCCTGACTAGTTTTAGGCGTGATGACGGTGACCATTTTCGCGCTGGTGAAGCCGCTCTCACGAAATTCGTCGTCCACAGAAAAATGATCAGTTTGTAATCTTCAAAATCACTTTGCAATAATAACAATAGATGGTGCATTTATTTCGTGTGCATTTTGGCATTTGTGCAGAATTGTAACTGGAGTGAGTTAACGTCGAAATCCGAAGAGGATCTCAGTTAGGCGATGGAACTTTAACCGAGCTTCCGTCACTAATTTTTCTCTTTCTCCTCTCAATTTTCACCTATTGATATAATAAACATCTTTTTTTCCCATAAAAAAACTATTACATTGACACCAACTAAGGGAACTTTTGTTAATCTCTCAGAATGTGCCAAACCATTGTCAATATTCACCAATTGATCAGTGCTACACTTCCAATCAAAAGAATCAATTAAAGACAGCTGTTTTAAAAATAGTAAACAAACTTTATTTGCTTTCAGTTATCACCTATTTATATACAAATGGATTAAAAAAATTCAAAATGTAATCAAGTTCAATGCGTGTACCCAGACGGCTGGCATCTTTGCCTGCTGCAATTCCATTAATAGTTACAGCAGGTATGTACATTCGTCGTCTTGTTGTGAGTGTACCCTTATATAACATTGTAAATATAAAATACAATTATAACGTACACATATAGAACTACGTTATTTTATAAGATAGATTCTTAACACATTTCACTTATGGTTCTTGTGTTTGATTAAAGATAATATTTAATTGGATTTCGATCACATGCTAAAGTGTGTACCTGAGCGGGACATTCTAACAATACCTGCTTGTTTAACATGAGAACAAAGAGAGTAGTCTATAATCAATGAACTTATAAAACAAGTTAAAAGTGTAGTTGGGGTGGTGTCTTTTAACTGTAACTACAGTTTACCATACAAAATTAAATTTCTAATTGAAATTAAACTTCAAGTTACATAGATAAAGCCGATGTTTCTAACTGAAAACAATGTTGTTCTAGATCTGTTTACCGTTGCTTTTATATTATTATTATTATTTTTTTGTTTTTTCTTTTAAAATTATTATTTTAACCTAATTTTAACTGCAAAAGGAGAATTTATATCTGAGGGGAAGAGGAGGAACTATCTATTTTTTCTTGGTCTTAGGGCATTTGCCGTCGGAATTGTTTTCAATCTTTTGCTTCTTCTTTGCAGGGCGTGCCTCATCCTCTTCCTCTTCACCGTCATCTTCTTCGTCGGTATCCTCATCCATATCTACAACTTCGACATCATCTTTGATATTTTGTCCAAGAATGTAGACTGGACCATTGCCCCTGATTAGCTTGAATGTAACTGAAGTATCGTAGAATTCCACATCAGGATTAACGGCACGAGTTTCACCGACTTTCAATACGGCAATTGGGATCTTCAGAGAGTCTTTAACTGTGCAGACCTGAAATAAAGCAAAAATCATTTGGTTAGTTAAGAATTAAAAATGAATTTCAAGAATTAGGGTGCAAGATAATATGTAATGCAAGAACACCTCTGGTGCTCTCTTTTACGGCCAAGTACTTAGGCTTCATTTCAGGTGGCAGCAAAAGGAGCCTCTCGCACAAAAGCATCTCTCCTGCGGTCTCTATTATACTGTATCCAAGCATATACCGACAACATTTTTCCCTAATTGCTATTCAACAAAAATTTGGAGACCCTCTAGAACAATCGGGTAGCAGACTTCTGTTCACCTGTCATGCTTCCTCAATTCGAAAGAAAGTGCAGTTAGGTGGACATTTCTTCAGCAACTTAGACGAACTTGTTAACATAGACATCAAGACATCAATCGCTTATTAGTAAGCTCCTGTTAGTTATAACGGGTGGACTGAGGATATTCTTGATCGTATGACCCACCTCTTCACTCTTTCTTTTCTTTTCAACAACATCAATAATATATTTGCGCCTTGTCAAGTGCACATGACCCCGGTCCCAAAAATTTTTTAAATATATCTAAGCAACCAAGAGCGCCATCTATTTGTTTGAACATACGCTTTTGAATCTTTCAAATTTCATGACATTTGGTTGACATTTAACAATTTTAACAGTTAGGTTTCCAGAACATCTTTTCATTTGATTTTGAAATTTTATAAATTACACGCAAAACTTAATCAGAAAAATTCCGATTGATGCAACAAGTGCACCGTGACAATAGTTTGAGTAGAAGAGTTGTTTTCGAACGTTTTTTGGGAAGCAGAGAGACACTGTCTTCCCCAACAGAACCTGTCCAACATACATACAAAAGAAGGAACTATCTTTATACAAACACAATCATCTCTCAATTCATCCAACACAATAAACATAGAAAACACATCATGCAATACAGCAGTAACTGAAAAAGCTAGAACTACATCATCTGATAAAACAGCTAAACAAAGTTCAAACCTTACATCAAAAAACATCTCAAAACCCGCCTTTTCTTCGACAGTAAAATCAATAGGAACATTTCCCTGCTAAACAAACAAAAATAATTCAAGCAAACACACCAGTACATTTTAAAACAAATGTAAGCACCACACACAACTCATGTTAATCGTTACCCAGCAGCTCATCAAGAGCAACCAACACCTCATACAACTCACAAATGAGAAAGGTGATGATTTCATCTAGCTAAAATTACGACCCCGTCATTCAGGGACAAACAGATCCCACGACCAGTCCTATTACTAAACACCAACGGCCCAAACTCATTCACTATAAGAATTCTACAATGGATATTCAAAGGATACACAAACAAATCCAAAGAACTTGAATTCACTACAGACTGCACTACAGGAAATCCACATCTGCTCTCAAACAACTTCTCACATAATCTACAAAATGTACTATGCAATGGTGGCGTGTCAGTGAACGTATTTGAAAATTTTTACGCTTGTTTTGTCCCGATTTCCAAAGACTTCGTACACCAAGGTCCAAAAACTGGTAACAAACAGAAGGACATGGCCCAATCGAATCGGCTACTGAAACTGACCATTTATATACGTATGTACGAGTATATAGGTATATATACTTTATTGGTTGTGCGAATGTGGAATGAGAATAACAAATGAGTGACAGTTCGCAAAAAGCATTAGCTTATTCGTTGAAAAATCTGCGAATTGTTGAATTCTTCGCAGAAACTAATTACTTTTTTTTATGTTAATCGATAGATAAATTGAGCTCCCTTCTTTGGAAATAGCAAAATTGTTAATTGCTTGTCTTTAAATTTTAATGTGTTGAAAATGGCTTATTGGCGGTTCTCTCATTCGCTGGTCACTGAGTTGTAAATGTACCCTAAATGCCCAATTCAGGCAGACGAAAGTTCTAAAGGTGAGGTGAAAACAGAATGTTTAAAGAATAAGGCATACGCACTCTGAATTCTGAAGACCATAGACGAACTAAATTAGATCGATTTCGGGTCGTTTGACAGATTTGCTCCCAAGCTAAAATCCGACCAAAAATGCATTTGTGTTTTGACATTTCAGCAAAATTAAATGGAACCTCACCCATACAAGTGCAGTTTTGGGCATATCGGTTGACAGCACCATTTGCGGCCATTTTGTAGGTGGTGTGTTGCAATTTGTTGCTGTTGAAGAAATCCTAACCTGCAAAAAATATTTCGGTCAAAAGGACTTCGGACACTTTTTATCTATATAATTTAAGTAGCCGATGCTGATGACTACAGATTTTTACACAGTCACATATTTAGCTCATTTATCCGCCATTAAGTTACGCACGAGCTTTATTCAAAAATTTGAACGTCTTCCTTTTTTGAGTACCTACTTGTGCGGTGCAATCAGATATGTATAAAGAGCGTCGATTATGAAGCTAGCACCTGCTCGGACGGTATAAGCGACGTCCACTGTATATTCAATTGCCACGAAAGAGACATTAATAAATAGATAAATAAATCATGTTTTATGAAACAGATTTATTTACACAAATAAGACAATTTATACTCGATGACGAGAGAACTGTGTGTTTACTTTAAAATAAGAACTGCTTCAACTGCTAGGTATTAATTAATTCATTGAATGAAATAAATCCCCGACAGTTCGCAGAACAGACGTGTGAAACCTCATTATTAGTACCTAATTGTTGAGAACTCTGGGATTTTTATTACGCTGGTATTCCCCCAAGTCTACAAATAAGTTTATACACTAAAGATTCAAGATGTGTTAAAAATTGTTTGTTAATATGTAATTATAATCATGCGCATGGCTGCTGTACCTTTCGTCGAGCACTATACAAGTGCCGAAGATATGCATGTATATACTTGCAATTAGATAATTTTATCAATCAGAAACCAATGGACTTACAAGTCACCGATACATTATCAGTCACAGAAAGTAGTATATCAACACAAAATGCAATTATTGGACGTTAGAACGTTAAAGGCGACAAAAATTGATGTGTGTATAAATGCTTTGTTTGTTGCAAGCGGTAGGTGCGAGTACATACTAGCTGCGATTGCAATAAAAGAGTCACATGTGTTTTAAGTGGAATTGTCACAAGTAGTACGCATCGCCAAGTGCAAAATAAAATTAAATTAAATGGCGCCTCGGTTTTGCTGGCAGTGCTTCAAGCGGTGGGTCTAATTTATGCCGGGTTATGCCGGCAATGATGACTCGAATGGCTTGTTAGAGTAGACCAAGAACTTGACATAGCTCTAGAGAAAATAATCGAGTGGCATCAAGTTGCATGATCATGCCGACGAATTGATGAACCCTCACCGTGTGATGACCCAGTCATCCAATTTTTTCTTCACAACTTCGAGCATTGCGTCGCTTGTATGGCATGCAGCGCGCCCCGTCTTGTTAGCACTATAGGCGGATATATCGATGTTGTTCTATCTGAGATAGAAAGTCGGGCAACATCGCTCTATACTTAAAACTATTGATGGTAACAGTGTTCCTCATTTCAAATGAAACAAGGAGATAATGCCACCGCCTAAGTCGATTTTTCTAGTTTTGAGAAAACGCGTTTGAAGTTTTGATTTTCTGCGAAAACGTATGGAATATTGAGATTTCCGTTTTGCCTTTTTGTTCATGGTGTATGTATAGTGTGCGAGTGTGAGAGCACTAGAAACAAATCAATACACCAAGGTCGGTGGAAGGATCTGAAGGATCTATTCAATTACTGTAGGGCAAGCCAGTGAATAGGCGACCTGGTTTAGGTTTCTTTCTGCCATTTAAACTTACCCTAATAATCATTATCAGGGTGATTCATAGCAGATGTCTTTGAAAAAAAATTAAAAAGAATTTAAGCTTCATTTTGCATATTATAATTATTTAATGCCAAACATAACGCATTCAATAATCAAGCAGACAAAGGGGAGTCACAGCATCAAGACCAATTCCGTGAAACCTAATCAGTCTAATACGTATCATATTTTATTCATTTTTCAAAATCTGTGCTATAAATCAATGAAATTATGATCCTCAATGTGATAAACGGTTTTGTTAAAATTTTGTAAAAATCACTCGTAATCAGTGATATTCAATTTGTCTTTTGTGGTCAACTGCTACCTGATGAAAGATAATGCTTATCGGCGTTAAAAAGATAATCTTTTTCTATGAGTGTTTCCAATGTGTGTCAATTATGTTTGATGAAGGTTATTATTTATTGCGTCAATTGTCATTTTCTACTTATTAAATGGCGGAACATCAAAACAAGGAAATAAACCTATTAAAAATAGTTAATTTGAATTTGTAAAATTGCAGAGATAAGATCGCATAAGGATTACAAATACCGAGAAACTGGTTATCGGGATGTTTGAATTTTTTTTATAATCATCTATTTACATGTTTTGAATACGAATTTTAAGCCACAAAAATTTAAGAGAAATGCAATTTGGAGAAGTATTAGTTACTACTATCTTTTTAAGCACATTTAATGGTACTTGTATGCAAACTTTGATTAAGAAATGTTGTTGTAATCACCTAAAATATTCGAAGAAGTCAGCTCGATGGGTTCCAAAAATTTTGAATGGAGAGCAAAAAGGGGCTCGTGTTCGTTTTGCTTAGTATTTCCTTGATAAGACGTGTGACTTTGGGCACATGTCGAATGTTCTCGTAATAAGAGGTCTCAGTTGCAGGAAGCATTTTCTCTGATGCTGCCAAACTTCGACGGGCGACGGGATCCACAAGGAGAATTCTGCCATCCAGTGTAGTAAGTTCCATCCCCTTGTGCCATCAGTTTTGGCGGCGACCAAGGTAAACAAGGAGGTAACTCTCGTAACTCTAGGATTTTGATCGAGAACAATATGCGGTTTCGGAACAATTTTCGACAAAACAGCATGCGTTATAGCCAGTCTGGTCTCAATTGACATTCTCGCCAATAAGTAAAAGTATGTAAATTAGGCCTATCGAGGACAGATACCAGATTTACAAGGAGACTTAAGGATGAAGAAAGAGACAAATCTACAGCATTCTGGCAAGTCAGAATACAACATGACAAGTTGATTTCCAACGTTAAGACTTGGACACAGAAAGCCCAAAAAGGAGAAAGACGCGAAGTGTAGACGTGTAGCAGAATAGTGAATTCACCATGTTCGGAATTTCTAATAAACTATCTTCATGATGAGGTCTCGGGACCGTCAAGATCTGTTCCGACGAGCGCAAATACTAAAAAAGGTCGGAGCGGCAAATAGAGATAACCGATCATAAATTGCTAAAGTATATAAAGGACACTCAAGGTGTATTATAAACATCAAGCCCAGACATTAAAGAAAGGTCGGAAAATTACTACGTGAAACTTTTTAACGACAAAAATCAAAGCTCTTATAGATCTCAAAAAGGCTTTTCACAAGGTCCCACGAAATCTTACATGGCAGTACCTAAGATCGCAGCGTATTCCAGAACATTATATAAATAAGATCAAGGATATGTACATATAACGGCGTCTTAACTAGAGTAGAAGGACCAGTAGGCAGTAGCATAGGGTTTGATATTGGTATGGGAGTTTACCAAGGCTCAGCGCTCAGCACATTGCTGTTCAATATCATTATGAATTATCTTACTGCTTACATGCAATGGCATATTCCCCTGTAACATTCTATACGCAGGTGATGTTGTCTTCATAAGTGACAATGCAGATTACGTTCAAAATATGCTGGACGAATGACAGAATGCTTTAGAATTACAGGGCGCATCAGTAGGCAGATGACTGAAAATGTGCGGTGTGACTTCTCAGACCATCTAACGCCAGCGGACACAGGCTATCTCGACGGATATTCACTAAAGGGTTCGAAAAATAAAAAATCCAGGATCAATACTCTCTAAAGACTGAAACATTGACGAGAACCAACACCGGATGGACGAAGAGGAAGACTTTAACAGGTATCTTGTGCGACAGAAAGAGAAGGGCATGATGTAAGTATGGTTCCAAATGATGGTCAATAAACAAACGCTAAGAAGAAAAAAATATATTGGCGAGTATATATACCACGCTCCAGACGGTTTGTAGCATTTATAAACTTCCATCGTGCAATTAGTTTCCTTTATCTCCATAGCATGTTTGAAAATAAAAAATCCTTTTTTCTTAATCTTATCGCTTGCGTTAGAAAACACTGCAAAAAATTCTAATCTCTGCTCTGCCCACCATAAACAATCAGCACACGTTTTGGACAACAAACATTTGTGAGAATTAATTTATTGCTCGTTAACTTTTCGCATATTATTATAACCCGTTGATTATTTTATGAACTTAAACCTTTCTCGATTTTCGTTCTATTCCAAGAATAATTATTTATATAAAAGCAGATAGGAAATCTTTACCGGCACTATCTTTGTAGGACGAAAAAGGACTTACCCTACATTAGCACTAATTCCTTTTGAACGTGAAGTGGTTTCAAAATTAAGTATTTCACCACCAAAAAGAATATGACAGCATAAAGTTTTGTTAATAAAAGCATCATAATATAATTTCTATATGAGTACGGTAAATCTGAGTCATCTAATGGGATTTGTCCTACTAATTAATTAGCATACAAATAATTATACTCATTTGAGTAACCTTTAAATAATTTACCGAGTTTACGCTCGTTGAATTCTATTAATACCAACATGCGATGTTACTCAAAATCCTAATTGAATTATTTCAATTATTTTTATATCCGTAAAGTTGTTGGAGGCCCGTTCGTAGGGTGATATTGATAGAGTGTGTCAGTGGTTTTGGGGATATTTGCAAAACTAATACCATGGACAGATGGAACTAAAAAGAATGTTGTGTTCGTATACACAATTCATTCCGGGGAAAATAAGCAGAAAAGTGCGAAATTGTTCATCAAAAGCAAATAATGACGAATTTGTCGCAGCCGCAATACGAGGGAATAGAAGCTTTTAGGCGCATGCAATCATATTTACTGTGACCGAATCAGGAATTCATATTTCATTATTATTCATGTTTTTGTTTTTTCCACTCCATTTAGTATGCAAAGGTTTTCCATTAGGTGAATTTTGACAGGTGATTGCGGCCATATTGTTGAAGCTATATCTGTCAAATTGGCTGTCATTTATTAAGTCTTCCCAAATCAACATGAAGAGCTATAGCGCTTAACAATATATGCAAATGATTAAATTTGTTTTTAGAAAGCCCATTATCGTCCTTCCTAGAGAACTATTCGCAACGTGGTGCAGAAATTAGAGTCGACTGGTTCATGAAACAATCCGCCAATATAAGCGAAACGCAGGCTCTGGCAAAAATATCGCCACGACTAGGCGAATTCTACGTCATGACTTAGACTAGACCACCCGTGCAAGATTCAATTGAACCAGGACCATAGACAACGTCGTTTTTTCGCTGACTAGGCTCCCGAGCAATTGGAAGTTGACCTCAATTTCAATCGAAAAATCATATTCAGCGGATGAATTGGTTCGTCCATAAGTAAAATTGTCGAATATGGGGCGATAACAATCCACACGAGTTCCACCAAATTGCAATGCATTCAGAGAAACTCATTATTTGGTATGGATTTTTGACTGGACATAGTTTTTGAGAATAGCGTTCATCAGGCTATCAAGGACTGCAATAAATAGCAAAGGACTGAGAACGCTTCCCTAGTGTACACCGACGTGGATTGGAAACTTTTTAATTGCTCATTTGGGACATCTTAATGTTGTCCTTACTCACTCATATATCATGTGCATGAAGGTTTCTGTGACCCCACCCATATCAGATCTCTTGGTTGTCTATCAAAAGTTTTTCTCTAAATGTATACACATATACATATATTATACTTTAAATTGCATATTTTGTTGATTTACCCGAGACAAATAGTAGTCATTAGATAGCTGTAGTATTATCCGTAATCGACCCATCTAACGTGTGATGTGTGACATATTGTTGTTGTTCAATTTAGCTCCACCGTGTAATATTGTCATTTGAGAAGAAAAAATCAACTTCTATCGAATATTCAATAATGAACTTGTGTCATGAACACTAGAATTCACACGGTTCGCCATCTTTTAAATCGGTGTGTAAACAGTGAATAACTTTGACATTTATCAACCAACTGACTTGAGTAGAAATGTTTTTGAAACGTCAGTTGAATGCAATTTTAAACAATGAATCGCTTTACACCGTAACAACGCACCGAAATTGTAGCGCTGTACATTAAAAATATGTAGTCGTTCAGTTGTGTTAACTCAAGGTGCATATCATGGTTAAAAAACACCGTCTAACAACACTATTCGTTCATTTGGTGCCAAATTTAGTTGAGAACAGGACAGTACCATGCCGTTCATTAACTCCCAAGAAATTCCAACGAACTGGTGAAGAGTGTTCCCGAAAATCCTCATGTGACGTATTCGTATGATTACCGCGCTCAGCATTTTAGTGTCATTGGAACAACCTTGCAGCGCATTTTGAAAGATACTTTGTTGCCGTATAAAGTGCAATTGACTCAAAGAATATTACAGACAGATCGTCCATGTCGCTTGGAATATGGTCAAAGAGCCGCACGAATGGTTGACACTGAACTTGAATTTTGGAAGCAAATTTTGATGACTGACGAGACCCATTTCACACTCTCTGCTGCCATCAACAAGCTAAATTGCCGCATTTGCGGGAACGGAGAATCTACACAAGATCCATGAAACACTGTTTGGGCCGGTGTTTGCGCCAAAACCATCATATTGTAATTTTTCTTCAGAGACGGCGAAACAGTCGTTAGGAAACGAAATGGGTGTATGTTGGCTCGTTATGTCTGCCCACAAATATATGAAAAAGGTCAATATCCACATACTGACAAAAAAGATGGCGCACTCTGTATATACATATTTCGTATAGACGATGTACCGAAAAGAAAATAGTCCTTTTAATGAAACCAAGTAAGTTTAGAGTTTTTAGTGTTTTATTAATTTTCCGTTCAAATAGACCTCTCAATACACCTATACATTTCTCATGGCAACTCGTTAAAACCATACTTCTATCTAAATTGCATTACAATTAAACTTTTGTACAAAACACCTTATCTGGGACGCCGGCCGCTCGATTGTTGCACGCTGACATATTGATTGTGACGATTATTAAGTGCTTTCCGGAAGGGAAAAACAGATAAGCTTTTCATGACTATCTAAATATGTAAACAACAATGTCAACAGCACACTGTATTTGTTACAACTCTAGATAATGTTTACATTAAAGTACTCCGTCCCCATGCATTGCACGTGTTACTCAAATTTCAATTGTTGTTTACTTGCTTCCATCTGTCTAAATTGAATTTTGGCTACCGTGCAAACATTCACTGCGTGCAACTCAATTTTCGGTATGTGAATTCTTAATGAAATTCGCGCGACACTACACACCAAAGCAGCTCTGCTAATCAGGCAATAAATTTAAACTAATCAGTGGGCAGGTCAACGAGATTGAATGACTATACTGCCTAAAAAATAAATTTAACTTGAATACATGTATTTATATAGGGCAAATATTGTGTTTGTGCAAAAAAAAAAAATTCGAGATACTAATCAATTTGAACATGACGATGATAGGGACTTGAAAAGTAAATCTGTCAATTCGGTCGATGGGTGTATGCGTGCATGTAATGCGATCAAAACTGGGCTCTGTACTGTACACCGCCATAATTAGATCGTGTAGACATGATTTTCGTTTTATCGAATTGGTTTTAGAATCCTTTATGAAGTATAAGCACTGTTTTGATCATATAACCCTAATCGTGCAGACCTGAAATAAAAAGAAGTCCAGTTTCTATGTAACTAGTAACCACTGTTACATTACTCGCACTGGTTCAGAAAGCAAAGAGGGCGAACCTATCATCTAAGCTCAAACCAGTAATCGATGCCCAAACCTAGCATACCCTACTGGATCCGTCCGTCCTCTTACACTGAATCATCTGGCAGAGTGCCAATGAAAGTGTCGTCTCCGTTTATTTCTCTTTACCCTCAAAAGAAGTATCCATTTGGAATCTCTGTTTCTTGACAATCATAAGTATCTGCATTTAAACAGATCAAAGACTGTCGAAAACTCAGGTTGCTTTACCCTTTTAACAAAAATATTTTCTGCAAATTCTAATTCCATTAACAACAACAAATTATACACAAAACATCTATAAAATGGGCGCACCCTTGAGCTGTCAACCGAGTCACCCAAAACTGCACTTGATGCGGTGTGAGGTTCCATTCAATTTCGATGATACAAATATATTTGTTTTAGGGTTGTTTTTAACTTGTGAGAGCGAAACTATCAAACTACGCGAAATTGTCTGTCTAATTTAGTTCGCTATAGACGTCAAGGTTTAGGTTCTCAAATCTATACGTGCCGTGCGCTGTATAAGTATTAACACTTATTGAAGGGATCTTCAACACGAATGCGAAAAAAATACCGTGAATTAGAAACAAATCCAAAAAAAAACGCATACAACTATACCAGCTATACAACTATACAATTCGGACACCATTCATGGAGAATAAAGGTTGAAACCTAATATCCATCACGCTGACTCTTTCCTATCCCTTCTTCACTCTTCCAATTTTCCCTTTTTATCATTATCAGCATTAATATCCTCTTTGACACGTGAAAAGAAGAAAATAGGGCATTTCAGAAGCTTTCTCACGACAGTATTATTACAGCCAAATATCCTGAAAGATTCCTTTCTTGCGAGAGAGTTCAAGATAGCTAGCTTTCCGCGAACAAAGGCCATGCAGGTGCATAAACGATAGTTCTGTTGAGGTTACAGTGGAGCTCCAATGCACGATACTGTTCAAACAATTTTTGAAAGGAGTTTTGAATTTATTATTTCGCTAATTTCTTTTTAAATCTAAATTAAAGAACGGACCATGGAAAATGAAGATACATACTCGTAGTTTATCAGGTGAACCGAAAAATAAAAAATAAATATTAGTTAGTTTTTGGGATATCACGTCGTCCTACTGTGCGACACCCAATAAATCTTTATCGGGAAATTCCAGCCTTAAACTAATTTCAACAAATTTTATTATACCAGCTAAACAATTGGATTGAAAGTTCTGATTCAACACAGAAGTGGAACAAAACCGCGACCAAATTACTCTGTGAATTCGATAAGCACGCGTTAACATCGTATAATCGCATAATCGACAATTTATTATCGTTATACATACGTAATAGTACTAGCCAAGAGCTCACAAGCAAAGCACATTATCAGTGTGAACGGAACAGCAGGCAGCTGCCGATACAGCATAGTGACGAGAGCGCCGGTAGGGTTTATTCAATAAAAACAAGCGTGACTAGAATCATTTCAAATCGAGCGGCCGGCATGAACGTTACACTTTAAGTGTTTAAAAAAAAAAACAAAACCGGGAATATAAAATTTGTTGTCATCTAAATTTTCAGTGTACACGATATATTTCTCGGTATTACAATGACAGCAACAACAGATCCAACAGGTGTGTGTTTTAAGAACAAGTGCATTTATTCCTTTTTTTTTGTTAAATTCTATGAGAAGGAAATTGATCGTTCATGTGTGGCATCAATTTGTAAAGAATGCTGATAACAATATAATTATAAATAACTTGTTATTCAAATTTAACAAAAGAAAATTATATGCTATTTATTTATTGTGAATATATATTTAGTTATGATGGCCACTTGAGTGTAACGATGTCAAAAGGAAAACGAATAGAGTTAGTTCTTTCGTCAATCTAAATTCAGTGTAAAAATCTCATCCACTCATGTCGAAGTTTTGTCAAAATAAATAGTATTACATATATATGTATATTTGTTTGTGCACTTTAAAGTGAATAAAGCAAAATAAGCGGAACTGATTGCTTTGAAAATAACAAAAACCGGTTAAGTTTAATTATAAATCCTTAAGAATGCATCAGCCGCAAGATAAAAATAGGTCTCCGATCGTAATTAAATATAACACACTTTTGCCGGGCAAGTACAAATCAATAAAATAAGAATCTTATCACGCTGTGCTGTGCATTATCGAAAAGCAAGGTTTATTACATCGCTAAATAAAGGATTCTGCCGGACTTTGATTGTTTACGTGGCGAGGTTTGCTTTGATAAAACGAAACTAGCTTGTTTGGCATACATGTAGGGGTAAAATTGAACCACTTAGAAATTAAATTTTCAAAATAATTTCAATGCAATAGATGGCAATACATATTTGCAAGTGCATATGTGTATCAATATACGATGTTACGCGGACGGATCCCTTCCAAAAAAAGAGAAATTTTCACATAATTTCGCGAATTTCTGTGAAAAGTTGTTCGCGTATCGAGAATTTTCGTAGTTTTCACACAAGAGAGTAAGAAATCTTCCCATGCTATGAATTTTAGTGCAAAAAAATGTCTTTGGGCTGGTTTGTGAAAATCGTCAAATCTGTCCAATCAATGTACAATATTTCCAACTTCTATCTGTTCTTGTTCGTTTATTTTCTTCATAATTTTAGTTCTGTCTGAGAATTTTACCCCAACGCTTTGAAATTTGATAATCTACGACTTCGACGGACCTAATATAAATTCAAATTGTGTCAGGTTGGCATTGCCATTTATATGTGAAAACCAGAGGCCCTAATACCTTCCCTGATCGTATGATTTATGTGACGAGCCAAATTCGTCGTTTGCGAGTTGATATTATATTTCAAGGAATTTATTTGTCTTTACACCATTATATATTTAAAATGTTTGTTCTTTTCTTACTTAAAAAAAAAAATAAGTAAACCAAAAAGATTTGTAATAATCGTCCATTATAATTTATTCAGAATACATTCATACATATGTCAATTATGATAATAAATATGATCAATCAAAAAAAAACATTTACTATTGCCGCAAAGTTTAAATAACAAGTGTTTATTTAGTTGGAAGCTCTCACTTTGTTAAATAAACGTATATAAGTAAACATACAATGCAAATTAGGAATTAAAAAAGTGTTAAGACGATTTCCTGTCATTCAACATACTTTCTTTTTCTTTTCTCTCACATCACACCAATCGAACGTGTTTTTTCTGCGCCCAACTTATTTTTTTTGCGATTTTGTATTTGAATGACGAAAAAGTACAGTACAACTGGAAGATATGACATACTTTTTTTAAATCAAATTTATTCAATGTATATTCCATAAGCTAAGAGATTTTCAAAGCCCACATTTTGATGCTGAACGTTTTAACATAATTCAATTCAATACATGTAGCAATGAGAAATATATCGTGAGGTGTATTATTCTTTTAAACAAGCGAAATAAATTTATTTTGTCACTAGCAAGTGATCAATTGCTCAGTATTCTACGAGAGGTGAAAGCAATGAACTGGGACATTTGATGGGGAAGTAGATGATTGCAGGGACTTTAGGCCATAACCATAGAGAACCAAGGACTAGCTTGTCATAAGTATGTGTTGAGCGCGATAAAAAATCATATCTGAAGGGCAGTTTTTTTTTTGAAAGCTTTTTCTTGACAGTGAATGCTCTTGGATGTTTGTCAAACGCCCGGAAGTAGGGAACAGGAACCGATTCAAACATAAGTCCAACGCAATAATCACTGAAATAAAACGTCGACAATCAAAAAACTTATTGGAGTACTTACAGTTATTTATTTTAAATAAAATAGATACAAGTGTATGCACATATATACTTTATTATTGCCTTGATTTCTCATATTTCCTGGTTTGTAGTAACTGCAATCACAATTAATAAAATAAAGCAAATAAATCGAGTTCCCTATTTTTCAAGCGAAGCAGAATCTCACAAACAATTTACTGTCTCTACTCTCGACATAAATTTATCGACAATTTCATTGTTCTTGGAGCGCAGCAGTGCTCATGAGTACTTCAACATGTAAAAATTTGCCGCCAGAATATGGTATTCTTAAGGCTGAACTATAATAGTCTGAAGCAACCGAAAGCTAATGTCGAAATTCTACGTTCCGTTTCCTTCAATGCAATCATTTTCATAAGTTGCCCATAATAGGATTATGTATTCGGAAGCATCTGTCAAGTAGTTTCGTCAGTTAATTTTGTGTCTTTCCAAAAAATAAAAACAATTGTTTTGAGAAAATTAATTACAAACTGTTTGAAAATTTAAATTTGATCTATTTTGTGGATTACAAAATAATTTTAGAAATTTCCTCAGCTGACTGGCAAATTTCCATACGAATAGTTTCGCAATTAAGAAAGTGAACAAAAGTTACCGAAAACTCAACGAATCAAAGACAAAAGCTATTATGTATGGTCGCACAATGCAAATGGTTGTACGATGGTTTCGCTGTTATAGTTCAGCCTAAGAGTTGGCTGCCAGCATATGGTATTCTTTCTTTATGCACGTTATATTGACGTACGAGTAGTACCCATTCGCATGAATAGCATGTATTTATATTCCCTCACTTGTCATTTATTCAAGTTCAAGTTTTTCTTGTTGGTTGGGCGCCGTTTGATTGGATCTTGCACAGATCTTTACAGTATATATCATAATTGAGTGCTAATTGAAAGGTTTGATCGTTTGTTGATAAAAAAAGGTACATACATATTCATAATGGAAAGACCAAAGTTTAGACCCTTTTTTTAACACATGCCATAGCACAATACAAATAACAAACTCATATGAAGTTATTACAAGAATAACTAACTGATAATCGGCTTTTAATTAACAAAATGATCACAATTTATCATAAGTACACAGTAGTAAAGTATACGTGCTGATTTCGTTAGATAAATCAATGTCCGTATTTGCAGACGCACATAATTTTGTCTAGAGGTTCCTTATCATGATATATAGCAGTCAAATAATAATTCCCTGATTAGAAGAACTCGCTTTATGTGTGTACATATTTTAAATGTTTAACTCCCACCGATAAATAATTAAATACGACTGCACACATTTAAAGAACCACTTATTGATTGATATTAGAAATGCAATCCAGCTAATCCAAGACCTTATTTTCTTTCAATCACATTTTGAGGGCTCTCTACCTAATTGCTTTCTCAAAAAGTCAAAGAAGCCTGTCATGATTGACATTGTTACGCTTTTTACACAAACAATTAATCAATTGCACTTTTGACATACATATATTAAATGAAGAACATATGTACATATATTAGTCTGTGCTCATATTACCCCTGACGCTGTGTCATGTGTCAATCCTCTTTTCATGATGAAATGTCAAACAATAGTCAACGAAAATACAATGACAGGTTAACACGATTCAAGCGTCATCTGTCAAAGAATATATAGACAAGAAAGTACCTCTAAATAAATGAAGAGCACGAGTGTAGTCAATATCGGTAGGGTAGTAATAACTTGGTTTGAATCCAAACCTAGTTAGGTTTAACAAAATAAAGTCAACCGTCTTAAAATCGACTTTAAACTTTAATTTAACCGATTGATCATTGATAACTGAAATAATCTTTGTTGCTGAAGTCAATGTTAACGATCCGTTTATAGGATAGATTATCATGCATTCCGAAGCATATTTCAAAATATACTACAATTCTGATAAGTTTAATTTTATTTGAACGAATATTTGTTAAATCAAATTCTTGCGGTTCCATTTCCCAGCTAACCTCTACAAAGAGAACCTACCAGATGTGTGCGCAATAGTTAAGAATAAATCAAAGAAATTCGGTCGAAAGGAGACGCTATACAACACATTACCCATCCTTAGATGGCTGCCAAAGTATCAGCCAAAATACCTCATACAAGACTTTGTAGCTGGCCTTACAGTCGGTCTGACAGCAATCCCTCAAGCTATCGCTTATGGCGTCGTTGCAGGTTTAGCTCCACAATATGGACTCTATTCAGCGTTTATGGGATGTTTTGTGTACATTCTATTTGGCACATGTAAGGACATCACAGTTGGTAAGAAGCCTATTCAAACATAATCTTGAACATTTTTAAAATATAAATTGCAGGACCCACAGCTATAATGGCTCTTATGGTGCAACAACACGTCAAGGCGAGCCCAGACTTTGCAGTATTAGCAGCATTTATGTCAGGAGTTGTTATTCTTGTCCTTGGACTTCTGAATATGGGCTTTCTGGTGCAATTTATATCGATGCCAGTTACAATAGGCTTTACCACAGCTGCAGCCATCACCATTGGCAGTGGTCAAATCAACAATTTATTTGGAATATCAAGTATATTTGATGCTAGGCTTTAATTTCTATTATCGTTGATTTATTTGTTTCCCAATTAAGGTTCGTCAAATGCGTTCTATGATTCGTGGGAGAATTTTTTCACTCACATTAAGGAGACACTGTTGAACGACAGTTTACTTGGAGTGGGCACTCTAATATTACTCATTTGTATGAGGGTAGGTCATATACTGCACCGAACTATGCTAAGTAATACAAAAACCCTTTAATTTACAGTATATGAAGGATATAAAATGTCTTAACAAGACATTCGCAAAGTATATTGCACTCTCTCGAAATGCCCTTGCTGTTATAATTGGAGCAATATTGGCTTACTCATTAACGCATGATGGTTATACACCGTTTAGGTTGTCGGGGCAAATAACTGCAGGCCTCCCACCATTTACGTGGCCTCCATTCAGCACGACAGTCAATGGAGTGGCTTACAATTTCTCAGATATGATTGCCGAATTGGGATCGTCTATTGGATCAATACCATTGATATCGATTTTGGAGAGTGTTGCCATCGCAAAAGCCTTTAGTAAGTCGTTAAACTTAAATATTTAAATATACATATAACTTGTTTCTTAGGTAAGGGAAAAACAGTTGATGCATCACAGGAGATGATCGCTCTAGGACTTTGCAATGTTATGGGTTCATTCGTATCGTCAATGCCAACCACCGGTTCTTTTACGAGAACAGCAATTAATAATGCATCGGGGGTGAAAACACCCCTTGGAGGCGCTGTTACCGGTGCGCTAGTACTCATGGCACTTGCATTCCTCACCACAACATTTTATTACATTCCAAAGGCCACGCTTGCTGCTATCATTATTGCTGCTATGATATTCATGGTCGAGTTTGAAAAGATCTACGAATTATGGAAAGCCAAAAGTAATTTCATTATGATGTTTTGTAACACGACGTTGAATGAATTTTAATTGATTTCCTCTTTCCTCTCGCACACACACGAACGTAGAAGCCGACTTTTTACCATTTATTGTGACTTTGCTTTGTTGTTTGTTCTGGAGTCTAGAATATGGAATTCTTTGTGGAGTTGCTGTGAATCTTTTATTCATTCTGTATGCCAGTGCAAGACCGAAAATAACAATTTCCGTTGAAAAAGTAAGATTCAAACATACATATCTCTAGATTAAAATTCTCCATCTATCTATCTGTGTTCTCATCTTAGGTTAGCGGCATAGAAGTGGGCGTCGTAAATGTTTATACAAATCTCAAGTATGCCTCGGCCGAGTACTTACGATCGAAAGTGATAAAATTTGTTAATGAACAGAATGGTCGTGTGCCGATTGTTATAATTTGTGGACAGGAGATTACCTCGATTGATTCCACTGTCGCTGTGGTAAGAGTTTTCAACATGGACAAACCTTTAAACACACACTTATGTTATTCCATTGTAGAATATTCTTTCCATGAAAGAAGACTTGTCGGTGGACAATTGTGAGCTAATTTGCTGGAGGTGGACATATAGCGCTGCTGGCGTTGTATGCCGTTTAAATTCTAAGGCACAGAGTATCTTCAAATTTACGGAAACAAAAGAGGATGCTCTTGTTGATTTTATTCGGGCTCAAAATAGTAATGGCGCTGTTGAATACATACAAGTTCCTTAAATATTAACACTATACATATACACTGTACACCAGAAATTGTTACTTGGTTTTGTTATTCTATTTATTTTACAATGTTTAGATTAAGTGATAACAATAATTACGAGAAAAAGTGAAAACAATGCACGGCTTTGATTTTTTATGAGACTGCAAATATAATGTATGTAAATCTTCAGAACTAAAATAAAGACATTATTATCTTTTTAAATTGATTTTGGATCGTCATTTTCTTCCTCGCCGATGAATTTGAACGTATCCAGCTTCAAAATTGACTTCGACGACTGTTGCAAATCATGAGGTTGTTCGTGATTACAAATAAAGGGGAATTTATTTAGATTGATTTTTTGATTTTTTTGTTTGACAGATGACGCGTGGGTTATATGAACCTGTCATTGTATTGTTTGACATTTCATCATGGAGAAATTTTGTCCGATACAGCATTAGTAGCAGCAACGTTGTGCGAGTAATGTTTCTCGTAGAGTAACTTACATAATCGGCCTATCGAACGTACTTTACCATAAAAAAGTTTGAATACGCCACCGAATAGACCACATTTAGGACGTAGTAACGGTTATATTGGAGCGTTAGTTGAAGGTGTGTGCAATGATAGAGGACTAGGCTGGTCAGAACGCGTCTGTCAACTGGTGTTCTCGCACCACGACAACTGTCCTCAAAAAGTCTTTAGGATATTTTATAACAAGATGGCGCTACTTTACATAGCCCGTAAAACGAGTATTTATTGCGAGAACAATTTGATGATGATTTATTTTCACGCTTCGGACCGGACCTTACACCTCTAGACTTTTTTCCTATATAGACTATATTAAGCCCAAAGTCTACTTGGATAAGCCGTGTACGATTGAGAAAGAGGAAGCCTACATTACGCGTGTTATTCGTCAAATACCACTCGAAAGCTAGGATGCGTTTTCGAAAATTGGAATAAATGTATCTCTTCTGGGGCAGAGATTGATTCCCAATATATACCTATAGATATGTACGAACATCGAACAACAAAAGTGTCAGTGGATTGGTCACACGATCCGAAAAGGTGACAGTTCCACTGCTAACCATGCTATGCAATGGAACCTGAATGGCAGAAAACCCGGAGGTCCGAGGAGAACATGGCGCAGAACGATCAAGATGCAGGCAGTTGATGAAAACTGAGGTATATTGCCCTAAAGCCCACAAGGGAATACAGAACATAAGTAAGTAAATAAGTATTTAAAGTATAATAAGGAAGAGCTGAACTTCTGCCTGACGGATATGCTTACTGTACTGGTCATGGATGCTTGAAAGCATACTTATACACATTTGGGCATGAAGACAACTCTTACTGACCAAAGTGCACAAAAACAATGCAAAACGTTAAGCACATAATACTTCACTGTCAACGCTATCATGAAGGCTGTGATCTGTTGGCGAGCAGACTGTATGTGGAATTCATCCCAGAGAACATCAGACTGATACTGAGCACAGAAGAAGCTTGGAAAGCAGTAATTGAAACCATGGCTACCATCATGAAGGAGCCACAAAGATGGGAACGACAACAAAATGCAACGCAGGTACATACATACATATGTTTTTATAAGTAAAGTCTTACATTAACAATTTCGGTAAGCAATTTTATGGGTATTTTACCTGCTAAAAAAACCTCCCTTCAATTTATTTGTTACTACTGCAACTAAATATGGACTTATCAAACAGTTTTTATTTAACGAGATTAAAACGTTTCGCAAGAAATTTTCCATCGAAAGGTCCTATATATACCGAGAAATAAACGCGCTTGTAGTTTATCGAGCTAGGTCGAAAGGCTTTGTTATTTGTAATAGATGTCGCTCATCTAAGAGTTGTAGAACCGTATTATTCACTTGAGCTTCTAATCGATTCTTGTCGAGCAAAGGTTTTGATTTCGTCTGCTGTTCGCGATAGTGTGGCTGAAGAGCCGTCCACCTCAACTCGTCTTCGTGCCCAACAATTGCACTTCTTACGCTCGCCGTTGATGAACATTATGCATAAAGACTTGCATTTACGCGCTTACAAGATGCAATTGACTCAAGAACTAAAGCCACTTGACCATTTCAAGCGTCGTCAGTGGTCGTGAGATGATAACGAACTTTTAATGGCCCGAACTGGAAGATATGGATGTGGACGATATGTGGTTTCAACAGGACGGTGCCACTTGCCGCACAGCTACCGAAACAATGGCTCTGACTGTGTTATCTCACGTGGTGGCGATGTCAATTGGCCGCCAAGATCATGTGATTTGACACCGTTGGACTTCTTTCTTTGGGGTTATTTGAAAGAAAAGGTGTACGTCGATAAGCCAGCAACAATTCAAGAGCTAAAGGATGAGATCATTCCGCACATTAACGGCATAGAACCTCAATTATCCCTCAGCGTCATCGAAAATTTGGACCATCGGATGGAGGTGTGCCGCCGAGGTCGCGGCGGCCATTTGGCCGATATTTTGTTCCATACATAATTGAACCATACCAATATTATCATAATAAAAAGAAATGACAATAATTTCCAAATTATTTGTGTTTTATTCAAAATTAACATCGGCCCGTAAAACTTAACCACCCTTTATAACTGGATGTTACCGGTTGAGTAATATTATTTCAAAGACTTTTCACATAAACGGAAGATGCGAGATATGATTTCGCTCATTCGGTGGTTTTCCGAGTTTTGGAACCATTTCATAACTTTCGCTACTTCCGCTTTAATGATTTAACATTTGCATAACTGCGATGATATGCGTTAGTTTTTCTGAGGAGTCGCATGTATTGTATAGGAATCGAAGAATATGCATTTAATTTTGATGCGACTCTAAATATGGAAGAAAATACGAGTGGGCATTCGACTTGAAGAATTGGGGTGAATGTCCAAATGCAATAAAATCCAGAGAAAAAAAATCTGCTTGAATCCAATGCTTGACCGATGTTTATTATACCGCTATTGTTACGAGTATTGTTATGGATCTTATACGAGTGCAATTTCATAAGTACTGGGTACAAAGTTCATCGGTTAGTAACGACTATATAGGTACAATGTAATTCGTAGCTCCTGTTAAAAACAGGACAACATTGCTATTTACCAATCCGTTAATGCGATTAATTTAATAAAGATTTTTAAATGTACCATTTAATAACGACACTGTAAAAGGTACTAATTTGATTGTGTATTTTGGCGAAGCCAATTAAGGTTGAACACACACATGGCTATAAACAAGCCCACAGACAGATTGAATTTTCAGAAAAAGTGCGTCAATAGTCTTTTGTTTTATGATCCAATTCAAATAAAAGATGTCTGCAACGACAAATTATAATACTCTGAGGGTAGTGACTTTTTAGAACCAATAAGACTGTAAAAAGTAAACAATTCTTTGATGGCAAAGACGTCAAAAAAGCCAATATTTTAATGCAGTGATTGTGAAATTCCAAGAAATTGGGTGTAAAATTAAAAATTTATTTGCTAATGTGTGTAGTCTTATATAATACTTTATGTCATTACTTTATTGTGTATTAGTATAATTAACTATGATAAAACCGCAACACATTTAGCTTGTCTTTGAATATTTATCATATCCAAGCAATAAATCAAAAGCGCCAATTTTAGTACATATAATGTTATCTTATTTGCGCATTGCATGCAGCTTATTTTAAGCCATAAACGCTGATGTATTGACTTAATAAAGACAATGAACTAACAGACTTTAGAACTATGTCAGCGTTTACGATTACCGCAGATTACGATTCATATTGTTTGAAAATGAGACAGGAAATAAGATCTGTATACAACTGCGTTGCAATGTAGATATTGCTTATGATGAGTATTTTTTATTGTTCAAACAAGATACATGCTTTTAGAATCGCATTTTGATGAAAGAAATTAAATGGCTTTGCACGTGAGGCAAGCGCACCTGCTGACTGTGTGCAATTGAATATGAAAAGCGTTGTTCTTAGCGTAGGTATATCTCAGCAAATATATATTGTCATAATCGTAGGCACGAGTCTTTAACCTTTGTCAATTAGCACTAGGTTCATTCCACTCAAGAACTCACTATTTCTGGATTCCAATTGAACATGCAACTTATCTTTTACTCAACTGTTTACGCATTGAGAGAATTGGATTTTTGTTTTTATAACCCCAAATAAATTATTGACATTGAATAGCTTCTGAGTTTATCAGCCCTATTTCGACATTCGAATCAATTCAAAAGTGAGTCGTATTCGAATAGACTGTATTTTGTCTTTCGAGAGAATAGAAAGTTCATCAAACTGTTCGAAAATTAGTTTGTTAAGCGTATTTTGAAAGAAACGGCATTTTTCATTCGAATACATTTTCCTGGCACACATAAAGAGAAGAGTTTTCACGTAAAGAAAACAAGGTATGGTATAAAAAAATAGGAATGTATGTACATCAGCAGATTTTGAGAGTTAAATTTGTTTAAGCTCATTTTGTGACATCATTCGAGTCTCAAAATACACAAATATTTTTCGTATCAATAGAGACATTCAAAAGAATTGACTATTCATCCGAATCTCAAAATAAGCATGTATAAAATGTAAAACGAAAAACTCTTCCAGATGATGTTTAGAAAGTGTTGAGAAAGCTGCTATGGTAACGTTTCACGACATTAGGAAAGCAGAACATGTTTTTGTGTGAAATCAATTCGTTTTGAAACATATGCATCGGTGTTTTTAGAACAGGGGTTATCTATGATAATATCAACACAAACCAAATCAAAATAAAGTGCACGACTGGATCGTACAAACTTGCACCTATACCTAAAGGTTTTATGTGCAGTTGAGGTAGATAAAACCAACGATCTATATATGTATGTACATATAATGTAAATTTTGTGAGCAAGATTTTGTTATGGCTACAAGCAAAGTTTCATTATTAACAATTTTTGCCAAAAACGTGGTATGGCATCTTATACGACTTTATCAAATTAGTATAAATATGAAATTTAAAGAAAATCGTTGCATTCGTTTTCGGGCAAATTGGCTAAAACCACTTAATCCTTAAAAAAGTACGGTTATATGCACTTTTGGCCAAAAATGTTGTAAGCTATTTTATAGCATTTGTAATTTGTAATCTAATGAAACTAACTAACTTAAATGAAATCGTTTAATCTGTTTTCAAGAAAATCGTTTTGTAGCCAAATTGGCCATTAGTACCGTTCTAACCAATTTTGGCCAAAATGTGGTACCTCATTTTCTTGAACGTGTGAGGAATTTAAATTGTTAACATTTTTTGTAAGAAATTTTATGCCATCTGATTGGAATTTATCAATCTAAATCAAATATGAAATTTAATCAAAATCGTTAAAGCCGTTTTCGAGAAAATGCAATTTTTGTAAAAGTACCGTTAATATAAGGGCCAGAACAAAAATTTAAGTTTCCCCTCTAGGGATTATCCCACGGACCCTAGATATGAAGTTTGATCAAAATCCCTGCACCCGTTTAGGCTGTAGCTTCATGGACAGACAGACAGACAGGCGGCATTGGCAGACACACTTTTTTGGACTTCTCTATAATGGTAATGTCCAAATTCATCTAAATCTCGAGATCGAAAATCTGCACGAATCCAATACTTGCTCTATATTATAGGTGTAAGTAAAAACTGAAGCTGTTACGTACGTATTGTCAAAAAAATCCAAGTGTTTACTACAAACAGCTAATAAATCTGGAGGAAACAATGAAACTTATGAAAGTCTCTTTACTGTTCAGGATGGTGAAGATGGGAGAAAAAAATATAATGAAGGCTTATGAAATTAAGCAAATTTATGAAATTTTAAAAATTTATGTATTAAGTAATAGCAAAGACTATATAATACTATAAGACTTCGCACGCAGAACAAATTTGTGTTCCATGTTTTTATTAGCTCGATTTTTTAGCAATATGTAGCTAAACGACTAAAATGTTTCTTGTTTACCGAAACATCCATGTTGTTGTTATTGTTTCTTGCGGCGGATACATTCAAATGTTTCGTCAACATTTTTCAATTTTCTATCTCCAATTTATCCATTTTTGTTTTGTTCGAGAACCGAATCAATTGTTCGCTTCCCAGTGGAGGCAGATTGTTTATTTTTATCCCAACATATATTTCCTCTCACATGACATCTTATAGAGCTTTAGAGTGCAGCTTTATACGGACATAAAAGTTAAGACCCAGGTGCACCATCAAGCAAGCAACTTGCTACCTAAATTGCAACATAAAGGTAAATATATGTATGTATACCTTCAAACTTATTTTGTTATTGACTTAACAAAAACGTAAGGCCCAAAAACTGGTGACATTTTTGACGGACTCGGCTAATGGTGCTGATCTATCTTTACTATTTCTCTGTGTTTCGAAAAAAAATGGATGAAATCACCGAGATCTGAAATAAAACAGATAATATAGCAAGTCGGATCAAGTAAAAGAATATTCGGACATAGCCCTCGCTGCAGATGCATTGTATGGTACAGCTGCAACACTGTTGAACACTATTTGATGACAAAACAGCACAATCGGCATTCAAACTACCTTTCAATTTTCAATTTTTTACACTGTTGGAAAATTAGATTAATACATGGACCACAAAAGTGGTCAATTTTAATAGTGCTACAGGTACCAAGTCAAATATGTACATGTTTCGTTTAGTCAATGATATTTCACGTCAAATCTTCTAGACATAAACTTATCGTTCATGTTAAAGCCAAAGCACAGCTTAATTCCATCTTTAGCTTACAGGTATTGTTATACCAGAAATTCAAAGTACATAGGCTATTCTGCGGAATATTTTTAATATGACCGAATTGTAAATTTAATCACAAATTACCAAAAGGTTTTTAAGAAAATTAGATTTTTAACTGCTTAAACACACTCAAGAGCAGTTTACTTTACTGAAATTTCTCTGAAAAAAACGTTAATACTGTATCCTAACGGCTTTTTACAAGTAGTAGACATTCGAATTGAATTTTAGAAATTGAAATCTTAAATTTTCTTACCTTGAAGAAAAATTAAAATAGCGCACACATCTTAAGATTCACCTAATATAAGAAAGGACATATACGTATATTTTTAATTTTTGATTTTTATTTTATTGTTTACTTCTTGTTACCTAGCAACATGAATGTAAACAAAAACTGAAGGTTAAAGTACACCCTCCCATAACCAGTCGGCTTGCCGTTTCGCGGCAAACTAAAATATATTTGAAACATTTGAATGTATCTAGGTTTCTGAAAAAATAACAACAATTTATATTAATTTGTTGATATTATATGTTTTTAAACATTTGAAATGTTGCTGCACCCATTGGTGGGTGCTAGAACAAAAAAAATCGAGCAAAAATTTTGTTCTACGTGCGACGTCTTATAATATTATATAGTCTTTGGTAATAGTGAGGAAGGCAACGGGAAACCACCTCACAATATATACATACATATGCATATATAATATTCAGGAGCAGAAGACAAACCATCATAGATACGGCTTAGGGATTATCATTAATGATGTACTGAAGAGTCCCGTTACTAGGCCTGTTAGTAGCCAGAGATTATCTGACAGGGACATCTCAATAAAAAATCAACCATAACAGAAAGGCAATGATAATATAAAATCAATTAAAAGATACCCTGGAGCGGATCTTACCTAAGATATTAAGCTCGTAGTGGCAATCGTAAGTTTACGCTTAAACAAATAAGAAACACTGTAAGGAGGATCGAATTAGAAGAACAGAAATCAGAAGTAACGTAACTAGATATAAAGTTAAACAAGTAGAAGAATTTTATAAAATTTTAAGTTTCATGGAAGGAAGGAGAACGATTAAGAATAATAGACTGCCAGATAAATGTAACTACGAGATGGGGAGAAGAGAAAAACACCCGAGTTTGGGACTCCTTTCCATAAAAGAATAATGCAAGTAAGTTTGAAGACTTTATAACCATAAGCATAAAGAGACACATTTAAAAAAAATATCACACAACTAGAAGTAGTTGTATATATACTGTACCAGGATGTGGATGTAGTTCAAAAAGCCAACATACGCAGGCTAAATTGGCTCGGCCACATCGAGCGAGTGGACAACAATGCTCCAACCAAGAGGATCTTCGAATCCCAGTCCCCAGGTTCGAGACGGAGAAGGAGACCGAACCTCCGCTACAAAGACCAAGCTGTCGCTGATAACAGAAAAGATTATGAAAAAGCTTTCAAGTCCGACACGCAAAGTTCTTCTCTTCTTATCTTTACTATAATCGGAGAGTATATAGAATCATAACAAATCGAAATTCTTAGGAATTAGGAGTATGCCAAGGGTACAATTTACCGTAAATTTTTAAATAAACTTTTGAGGACGAAGAAGGAGGAGATGCCATTAGAGAATGGAAATACAAAACATAAGGTGAAATTAAAAATGAATTGAGTGTCATCATGAATGTGCACTCCGAATAAGTATTACAAAAATAAAGTTCATGGTTGCAAATGGTAATGGTATGTAGAGCTAAGAATCGAAGACACCAAAGTTACCTGCGTATTATTTGCAAACACTTGTTCAACTGTGAGCAAGGGTAAGCGGCGTTCTGGCGTTCTGGCGTATGAAAAAGGTACTATTTGGCAGCGACCTTCAAATGTCTTTGAAGAAATGGCTATTTAAGTGCTACCGTATGGTCTGAGCTTATCGAGCAGAGGCTTGGAAAAGGCAATAATAAAAAATTCTGAAAGCATTTAAAATGTCGATGTTCCAATAGTGCTAGATAACATGGAAAGAAGGATTTTCCAATATAGAAGTTCTAAGGAACACTATATAAAAACGAACATTGGAATACCTCCGACATAGTCGAGCCAATCTAGTTCACCTGTTTTGGCTATTTGTTTGGTGTTGCCATTCGGATTCTACTACATCTTGTTTTTTTTTGTACAGAACATGTGAGAAACCTCAGAGTATTACTCGATGAAAAGAACCACTTGCTCTGCGAATATGATAAATGGCTGTAGGTCTTTTGTGAGGTGTTATGGCTTATTCTCTTATCTTTACACACATGTTAGATACCTTGGGCTTTTATTCTAAACGTTTTAAGCTGGGCATCATTGGTACAAAATATATAGGAAATGCGCGGGAAATATTTAAATAATTAGGTACTTCAGCACGTGCGCATTGTGCCAGTCACAAATACTGAATTTACATGACAAATATTATAAGCATCTTTAATTTCGTCCAATGCAGTCATATTTGTTGTCCTTGCAGAAAGCAATTATATGTAATTAAGAGCCAATACCTGTGATGGGCCTGAGTTAAGGCGAATTTTATATCAATATCGGCGCTGTTTCTACCTTGGAGAACTACACTAGAAATTGTATAACATTTGAAGAGCAGCCAAAGCTACTATATGTATGTTATATCAAAGGATTACGTTGGGATTTGTCATTTGTTATGATTGATAGACGGAAAGTACAGTCATCGATTGTGCAGATGCTCACAATTGATTGAGGCTTAAAAGTAATGCAAATCAAATTTTACTTCCTAACTTACCTCGACAACATTGTATTCATCCTCCTTCGCTTCAGCGCCAAGTAAAACTTGTTTGATAATTAGCTTTTGGCCTCGGGGAAAGTCCTCGTCATTGGAAATCACATCCCATTCCACTGTACTGTCAAGGCCAGAGAGTGTTACACCTAAAAAATTGTAAATATCATTTAGCAAGGGTTTTTCGTGATGAACCTCCAAGATATTGTGCAAACTAAGGCGAAAACCGTGACGCCATTTTACGAGGAAAATACGTATTTTCACGTAGCCAAACACAATAAATATTCACAAACAACAGGACACTGGGTATTGATGATGTGTAATTACCATAAAATGATTCTTCAGCCATTGTGATTGTGTTAAATTTTACGGATTCAAATATATATTCACGAAATATTAGTTCAAATATGAATCCCCTCTTCAGTTACAAAAGCCGCCAAGCCGGTAAAAGTGCACAAAAAAATTGTTCCTATGAGTTGCTTGCACTGCCGAATCTGTCAGAATAAAAATATTTGCCACGGCGAGTTCGCCTACTTAATTTACACCCTCGTTACATTAATACCGAGATCTGATTTGAGTAAATTTTTCTGTTTGCGAAAACACATCACAGGAAAAGTAGGTTATTTCGATATTATGTCATGAACACAGAAGAAACAGGCAGACATGAAATATGTGCCAACCCTTATTCTTAAATTTATATAATTTTTTTATTGCTGTTTTCCCTTTATTTAACTCCCAAAGTCAATCTCGTATCCTAAGTAGAGAGCTCTAAACACTTCAAAGACGAAGGAAAAATTGAAAGAGAGTTCAAATAAGAGCCATGGAATGAAAGTTAAAATTAGAATAGAGGAAAGAGTCACCGTGAAGAACCAGTTTTACTGAAAATTACAAAGTGCTCTTGCAAGAAAGGATACCTATTATTTAAATACGCAAAGTAAATGTAAATGTAGTAAATACTTGATTGAGATATAAAAAGGTATTGTATTATGAATTATGTAATAATTGGGCTGCTATATTATAATGAATTTTGTTTTTCTAAGATTTCACAAGAGCTCCATGTATGTAGGAACATTTGTTATCTGGCAAAATTTGTTGAACAAGATAACCTGACAAACGTTTGAAGTTTTAAAGTTTTTTGCCATATATTTTTTTGGAAAACTTAATTCATTTCAATTTTTAGATCTTTGAGGCATGTCAAATATTGCTCGTGTTTAGATTTCCATCGAAATCAATGAAATGATGTGTAGTATTCCACGAAGCCCTCCTCGCAATTTCCAATTTTTTTCTATTGCTGCAATGCAATGATGCCCTAGTCAATTTACGGCGAAAAATAAATTCTGAATCGGATAGCCCTTAGCCGAATTCTCATTCCCATATATTAATCTCTTTCCCACTTTTGAACTACTTCTCTTTCCTACAACTGAAGTGTCATTTTTGCGGCAAAAGTTCCATCATTTTTGCTTCGCCTGCATTATTTCGGGGAAAAAGGCCGCCGCACGTGTAATTTTGTATTGTCGTATTTTTTCTCCCAAAAAACTCATTCCCTAAAACATGTCCGGCCAACCTAATATGGAAGCTGAAAACTTCTATGGTGAGTCCTTAACTGCAAGCGACCATGGAAGATTGCTCACAATTTAATCAATGAAAAATTCCACTTTTTTTTAGGAGTTACACTCAGCGAGAAGGAACCACTTCAACAATTCGTTGTTGCTGAAACCGATAAATTTGAAACAGACACAAAGTTGATCATTAAACAAATTTTATTAGGCCCCGATGCCAAAGACGGTGAATTCAATGTCGTCCAGGTAGGTCCACTGAACCAAAGATTTATTTGTAACCTTGTTGCGTATAAACCCGTTGTAAAAGTACAGTCGCCCCAAGTACTACAAAAATACAAATCTTGTCCTTGTCTATTTCAGGTTGAAACGAAAATGGAAAAGAAAGACTTGAAAATTCCAATCGCTGTGCTAAAAGCCGGTGAAACGAGAGTTCTCAGACCGAATCTTGAGTTTGCAAGTGCATCGGTGACGTTCAAGCTAATTCAAGGTACAGGTCCAGTGCATATCCACGGCCAGCATATCGTTCACGAGACAGACGCTGAGGAAGTGTATTACGAGGAAGAGGAAACTGGTGACATTGACGACGAAGAGGCACCACCACCGGCACCACAAACGAATGGAAAGAGCAATAAAAGGAAATGGTGATAGCACCTAAAAAATAGATTTTCCTTTTAAGAAACACTAATGTACATGGACAGACAGATTGAAGTTATTTCAAACTGTTTTCCACGCACGCCTTTTTTTGTAACATAATAAAAAGTTGGCAAGTACTCGAAGAGAGTACTTAAAAATGTATGTACTGCTTAATAATTAACTAAATGGTCACCTTTGTATATTCGTAATCGAATTCATTTTTGCGTCTATATATTGGTGCTCTTGTAGGGATCCTTTTAGATAGGAAGACTCCGTATCGAGACTCTCAAAAGTAAGGGAGAGGAAGATGATTATGAGATGTTATTACCCCCGTGATAGGGGTGTATGAAATTTCTCCCTACTCGAAGATTTGTACAAAATTCTTACGCCCACAATGTTATCATAACAGTTGTGTTTCTGTTGTGGTTTCTGTAGCATGATGGGTGATTTCGCGTGCGCATAAATCCAAGTGCAAAGGCACGAGTTGTGCAACAAAATATTGTACAATTCTTTCTCACGTGATTGACCGCATGAGCAAAGGTGGTACATTCCACCGCACTCTAGCAAGTTTCAGTTTCTCCCTGTACTTCGCGCGTGATTGCCCATTAGACATGGACTGTGCGTTTCAAGAACGCCTACTTTAGCGTGTGGAAGATTTTGATACCACGTTACCACTTTTTATAGCTTAGCTTACCTTCAAGTTAGAGTATTTCTATTTTAGTTGTAAACAATTTGACAACTTGGTCTTAGAAGAGAAAATTTTATTTTACATTTCTTTTAAAAATGCATTCTAAGTTTTGAACATAAGATTGGTGATTTGAGCTTACATCCGAGCTACTGATATTTTCTGCCTGGGCACTCTGAAAATTAAAAAAAAAAAAGATTTATATAAGGAATAAGGAAGAAATAAAAAATAATTTAGCATTCAAACCTAATGTGAATGACACGTCGCCGATCGCTAGGGTGTATGAGATCCAGCTTTTGACTCCAGTCGAGTTCCTTAAGTTCGTGACGCCGTTTTTTTCTATCAAAGTAAGAAATGACGCAGCTGGCAGGTATCCAAAAGATCGAAGTTAACACGACTACTGCCACTGAAAGGGTAAATTATAATTAGTAAGCTTTTTTTTTTTTTTTTAATATTTCCACCACTTGTAGAGCACTAAGTGCCAATAAGTAGTGTAGTGTGTTCCATAGAATGGAAAGCTTCTGATTAAGGACTACAAAACAATACATATGTATATGAATACTAATTCGGCTAGGATTCCGAATCATAAATGATCAATGCAAACAATTACAAACACTTTCGATACTTACTGACTATGTTGTCCTTTAAAAATCTCAACACCCGATTGATGTTTATTTCTTCGATGATGTCCCAGAAACGTTCAACGACATCCTGTATGGTCTTCTCGCACATGCCCTAGGAAAAACTCATTATTAGAGAAACGCCGTTTATAACCACTTCTACCATATTCACCTTGTTACAGAATCCCTGAATACAAGGTGTACCGTCGGATAAGACATCTGGCGGTTCGACGGGGAAGCACGTTTCATTTATACTCATGCGGCAGCACCTTTAAACAAAGAAAGTTATTATCTCAACGACCTTTTAGATACTATTATTTCGGGACACACCTTTTGCATGCATCTTGAATAATATCACACATGCAGCTCTGCAGTCCCTGTGTCTCACAATATGGTATGCACTTTCCATTCCGACATTGTCCGCGCTCTTGACAAATTGTGCCGTCATCCATTGGTGGAGACTTTGGACACTCGGCATGATTACCCGTACACCGTGCTTCCTGTTCGCACGTAGCATATTGTGCATCACGACATTTTGAGCCCGATGTCATAAACTGGCAGTTTTGGCAACATGGGGAGTTCTTATCACTAAAAAAGAGTGGTCAATTATAACTTAAATCCACACATAAAATAACAAATCTAGACTTACCTACAAACTGCACCTTGATTGCGTCTCAATTTGCAATTTTTATCACAACATGAATCGTTGTCTTCGGTTCCCAGAAGACCCGCGTCACATTGCTCGTCTCCTTCGACTCGGAGATTGCCACAAAATGATTCTTCTGGTTCCGAAAAACATCGACCAGATTTTGCCTGAAGAACTTTTCTAATCGAACGCAGCGAACACGGAGAAAATTTCTGCAGCAGATCAAAACATCAACTGAATTACATGTGATTTGAGATAGAAAAACGTTAATTACCTTATTGTTAACATCGTATCCACTCACTGAATACGTATACATTAAAAAGCTTCCGCCTTGTGAAGCGCTCGGTGAACACTCGGGTATATCGGGATCATGCTCTGATCCCCAATTATGACCAAATTCATGCGCCGTAACCAAATCTGCTTCTCGAGTTATCACGCGCTGGCCATAATGATTGCGTGAGCTACTCAAGCCAGAATTCAGGTACAGAGTGTAACCATTCTTGAAGTATTCTATAAATTGGAGACAGTCAAATTCATGGGTTAATCAATGAGAGTATGGAACAAAAGGTTAAATCTAGGCCATGCAAACGGAAAAAGAAAATAGAAGCAATAGGAATTAACGAAAAAAATGATATGAAACGAACTGATAAGACGAATATATGTATAAGGAGAACCTTATACCCGACTCTGTATAAACTTTCATTCGGATTTACTGGAGGCATTTACCATTTGAAGGTATGAAATTGTGCCTACAATAGAAATATTTATTGGCATGGCAAAAACCTCAGGCGATCTACAGAATATGTTATGAATTTTCATACAAAAGTTCGAACAGTCATAACTCATAAATAATCAAATTAAATTTAAGGTGTACACGAACGAACACTGTGGACTAGTGCAGTTTAGATCATAGATCGCTTTGATCTGATCTGATGTACGCTTTATAAAGGGTGTAGCCGAACTTATCTTAGACTTGCAAGCCAACATTTGACGTGTTATAGCCGAAATACAGTCTGATTTACTGCGAAGAGTGTGTAAAAAAATCCATGTACGGTTCCGCAATATTTCACTGTGTATACTAAGTAAAATCTGCTACAATGTTTGGCTAAGACAATTTTACTAGAACACGTTCTTCCATTCTTGCATTTTATGATTTTCCCTTTATTGTAAACTAACACAGCCTAAAGCCTATCCTTCAGGATATTAACTAAAACATAAACTGTAACGGAAACTGAAAGTAAAAAACAAAAATATAAACTCTAAACGGTTGCATTCAAGTTGGAAAAACGTAAACGGTGCAAATGCGAAACAATCATAAAAAGAAAACATAACATAATATTTTAAATGACCCGCTTAGACTGGGAAGAGAAAATAACATTTAATTCATATTATTTTATAGACCTGGCGTGCATATTCCTCCAACGGAATTCCTTCTCGGCGAACCGACATAAGCCAGACCGAGAATTCCTCCTTCGAATTTCAAATCTGTAAACAGATGAGCTAAACAAAAATCTTTATGGCTATACTCCCGTGAGAAGACCTTTGGTTGCAGTAGTGAGCATAGACAGAAAATAGTTTAAGAGTTTTTAATGAGCAAGTATCGTAGATGAGCAATTTTTGTTTTTTACTTAGAATTTATTTTCTTACCTCTAGTAGATTTCGAACATCCCATTTTTCGCGTATCATGTTGTAGTGAGCCTCACCACCACGCAATCTTGTCGGCTCTGAGTGAACTACGATTTTCTTTATTACAAATCCCATACCTTTGAAGCCGTCTTGGTCCTACAATATAAGTGAGTGCTAGCAAAGTAAAGGATATTTAGTAATCGGAACTTACCGGTCGATCCTGCCAGACAGTGTCATTATAGATCTTGTGAACGCGATCTATTAAGCTTATCTGGAAGGAAATAGTTACTATTTAAAACTCAACTTTCGCACGAAGCCTTACCAAATAGTTTATTGTTGTTTTTGTATTGCCACCACCCATCTCTTGAAAAAACCTATAATCAGCTACCAATAGAAGTGGGCACCGAGTTTTTGTTGGTGTGTATTCATATTGGTCCGCCTGTCGTTTTCGACGTTTATGATCGTTTTTTGAAGCTTCACGATCGTCCGTTTCATGAAAAAAATTATCACCCATGTATTTGACGTCATCGTCGTCTCCTTCATCTGCTTGCTCCAATTCTAAAAAAAAAAAAAAAAGTTGTCATCAGATAAGGCCTATATATCAATTTATAGATTAAATCGACCTAAATGGGGAAACCTTCAGTTTAATTCCGCAGTTATCTTCAGCAAAAACTGTGTAAAAACAAAAAGTTATGCAGATATCTGAACTGAATGTATCTACTATCTAGTTTTTCCCTCATTTCTGTACGATTACCCCATTTCCCGTCTACATGACCGAATCGGGAAGGAATTGGTTTTCATTTCTCATTTTTACTATAACTATAACAACTTAAGCTCTGCTGGGAATTTCAAAGAAACTGGTGAGCATAATAGAAGAGGTTTTTGCAGTTGAAGACTACTCCAGTGTGTCCTTGATACGTGAGCAAAATATCCTATTTTGGCAATTAAGTTCACGAAAATGTAACTTATATTTTAAGAAGTGGCAACCTCCCGTGCCGTGGCTTAGTGGTTAGTGCGTTGTACAACTGTGCATGAGGTTCCAAGTTGAAATACCATTAAAGTTTTTTCAAGGCCCCACCTCTTGCGAACGTTTGGCAAACACTGTCATAAGAAAGCTTCTCAAAACTGTCCACTGCCCTGTAGTTACAGCATAAAACTGTAGATCCCTTCTGTACCACGCACAACATGTACAGTTGTGAGTAGCTAGGCCTTGGCGGTCTTACCTAATCCTTCTTTTACATATCCGCATGTCATTGGCGCGCCCATCCCACCATTGCTTTTATTCCAATTAAGTTTCACATCTGAAGCCTTGTAGACTACCATAGTCATGTTGTCACTATTCGCGAGGTGTCTCCACGAAGGCTGTGTATAAGAATTCGAATTAGACTACTTTCTTTTTAATTGAAAACACCTCTCACCTCTACATGATATGTATCTTCAGGCAGTTGAATGATCATTGTCATGAGACCATCAGTGATGTGTGCACGAACAGTTGAGTCCATTTCTCCAAAAACTCTCCCCGAATAGAACCGATCATGGTCTGTGGGCGGTTAAAAGAATAAATCCAAATCTCAGATTGATGGAATTTACTTACCCATATGAACGATAGCCTCGTTCCCATCGCCATCAACTGTGAATGCTTTGAATTTGCTATGCAGTACCTCCTTGTGCGGATGCAGAATGAGGCGGAAATTCTTTCCTAAAGACTTGAATTCAACCTCTTTGATGACATTATATGGGTTTGAGCTATGCTTTGCGCCTCTTTTAACAATTTTATGAATAACATCGTCTGCATGAAGAGTGTCGTACCTCTTAAGTGTTCGATGGAGGGTTACTGGACCAAAATCTTTGTTTAAAACTATCAATGGAATAATAAAGAAGGTACTTACATGCGTTTTGAAATAAAAATATCGATAAAACTAGGAAAATAATGCAATTTTGTATCGAGTGCGAGAAGTTTGTTATCATTTTTTGTGAGTTTTGGACAAAATTTATTGATTTCTCGACAAAAGGGCAATTGTTTACATTTTTTGACAGAATTTTTTCGTATTATGGTGTATGCGCAATGATTCGTTCAGGCAATCAAATTTCTATGCATTTTGTACTATACCTGCTTCACCACTATAATTAAACCTGGCGGGTAAAGCCATCTTCCAAAATTTTATTATGTAATCCGTTGGATAGGAATCCTACAGTTGTCGACAATGTGAATGATTTTCACTGTTTCATAAAAAACGGACAGATTCGTGTGTTGTATACATATGTCTTACCTTAATATTGTTTGCGATATTTCACTTTTTTACTATAAAATACAGCAACACATACTACGTTTATATGCAAGATTAAGTTGAGATTTCGATTAAGGTTTTTCTGAACTGGCACATGAGTACACAGTCACTCTTTCCTTTTTTTTTTTTCCTATTTTGTTGTTTTGCTAACCAAAACAAAATATTTCCCAATGCCAAACAAGAAAAAAATTATTCAACGAAAACAAACTCCCACCCAGAGAAAAAAAAGAAGAAACAACACACACACAAATGTCATTTCGACTTTTCAACTCCTCAGCCCAGGTTTTTCGTGCATTTTTCTAACTCGAACCAGATCCGCTAGCTGAGTAAAGTTGAGTCAAACTCATTTCAATCCGATGCGTTTAAATGTGTGGAAAGCCGTAAGCCGCAACACATAAGCGATTTTTACTGTACATATTTACATTCAATTCCTTGGAATAGAATCCCCAAAATTCTGTATTAAATTTGGGTTAGGAAGAAACTCTTCTAATTCCTCATCTTCCAAAATACGCGATGCGGATAACATGGATCAGAAATCACATCCACGACTGCACAGAACCACAAAGAAAAGAAACAGAGGGATTTCTATAGCCCAAATATTAGAAACATGAATATCAATGAAATATGCGAAACGAAAACGAAACTACGTGAATGTAGGCATCTGTTCAAATGACGAGTAAATGTATATTATTTGGTGTTTATTTATCAACACAAATCGGTTAATTGAGAAATTAATGTGTCAATTATGTACTAATTCGCAAAAGGGTCCAAAAAGGGCCGTATTATTCTAAAAGGGTCAAATTGATGATGATTTTCAAAAAGGGGGGTCCAAGGGTCCGTGGCATAAAAAATTTGTCCCTAAAGGGTCCGAAAGGTAACGCTGATTGATAGCGACAGTCAACAAACAGCTGTTGGTTTTTTTGTTTCCCGCCACTTAAAAGTGGACAGACAATGACATTCGAAATTATCTCAATTTGGTGGGAACGGTTTAAGAGATTTCGGGAAAAGTTCATCGAAATCTTGCGATTTCGCTTCAGTGAGAACGGAGTATTATATATAATTTTTTTTATCTTTCTACTTGCGGTGCATGTTTTTAAGTAAAGGAAGTAGTTTTAACCATTACGGTACATATTGTAACGCTTTGTACGATAAACTTACCTCGACTGCTTTTAAAGGAAAACAAAATGCTATCTCATTCATAAGGTTGATTGTATCATCAAATATCCATGCTTATCCCATTACTGCTTATTTATTTATTTTTATGTATTTCGGTATCAATAGTCAGAGGTTTAATAAATAATTGGACTATGGAATTTTTCTTTTTTTTGGTTTTATTCATTTTATTTAATTTATTTTTAATTCAACAAAGTTTTATATATATACACTTATGTTATTGAAACAAGTATACAATGAAATTCTTAACTAACATAATGTGTGACAAAATCAGTGTTTTATCAGGTTTACAAAACTAATTAACAACAAATACTAAAGATACTATTCTACAAAAGAATTTAATATATTTACTTTAATTTTAAATTAATTTAGTTAGATCCGCTTAACCTATTCTTATTCACTTGATGTTAATTCATCCTTCGGTCCTTTAATCAATTTACATACGTTGTATATATGGTTCTCATTTTTAATTATATTGCTTAAGATAAAGCTTCATTCATATGTATTACTTGCTCTTTACTCCTCTGATTATAGAATAATTTTAACTCTATCGAAATTGTTTTTGAAAAATGTTTAAATTTCTTATTAAAAGAAATAATTCGATTACATATTAAGAATATTGAAATGTCAAATGTGGTACTTATATATTTTGTTTGAAATGTCAGACTTATGAGACTAACCGTTACGGCTAGGATAATGAAAGAGGCTATTAAATTTATATATTTAGTCAATAAAATCTTTACGTGAATTTGAGTGCTAAGCAGAATCTTGTATCTGTGTTTTAATCTTAAACCGAAACCAATGTCAATTTTTTGGATTTCCGATTTAACTATAGACAGATGCATATTCTGGTTGGTACCCATTTCAAAAATACTGTTTAAGAGAATTTGGTGGAAAAAGAACTATAACTCTGAAAATATTTTTTATTGGTCATTTTGACAGATAAGTAAATGCCTTTGTTAGAAATCGTGTTTTATTTGGTAATATTGTAAGTCAAAGTCGAACTAGGATGGCAACTCGTTCAATATCGCCCAAACGGCTTTGCTAAATATGTAAGTTCCAAGTTGCCGTCTTAGACTTCTTCAAGTTAATAATAATAGTTTTATTATAATTAAGATTTGTCTTTCACGTACATGTTTTTTTTTTTTTTTTTTGAGTATTAATATAATTCATGTCTAATTTTTATATTGCTACATAAGAAATATTAATATACCCCTTAAGTACAATTCACAAAATTTATTTTTAATTTAGTATATATGTAGTTTCAAATACGCATTTTTTAATTTTTATGTTTATATGTTTTTTAATATATGTCTGTAATAAATTTTCTAATGGGTTATTTATCCAATTCTTTGAGCATTTTTCTTTACTTATCTTATTCGATGACAAAGTGCTACAAGTTTAAGGTGCTCAGCTCAGATAGTAAGTTTAATTAGAATGTTTTCTTTAAATATGATTATGTCCTTTTGCTGTGATTTAGAATTGACATTTTAAAATAATAATAATGTATTTTCTTATTTATAAAGAAATTCTATAAAACGTAATCTTTTACTAAACTAAATGCTAGAATTTCTATTTCTTATGTTCAAATATTGCTATTACCCTGCTTAAAAAGTTTCGAGGTATTATTTGTAAACAGAAATTATAGAACGTTGGATTTATTTCAAAAATAGTCCCTTTAATGATCAAGGGCTTTCAACAAAATATCTTAGGAAAAGATTAAACCATACCAGTTGATTATTAACGACTTCCAGAGTACATTTTAATCCAAATAGAATAAAAGATTTAATGAACAAAAATTTGCAATACTTTATTTCTAAATGAAACCGGTTATGATGGATGTGCTACTTACATCCATATGTTAACCATATAATGTCAATGAATCCCATAAGCTGGCTCCTTGGTGTAATTCTGTGTTGGCTTAAATATTTACTAGATGCGGGGTAGTTCCTTGGGCACTTTACTATACATATACCAAGGTACAAATGCGTTTTTGCCTGTCCTTACTTTCCAAATCTATCCTTAATAAACTGATAGATGTAGGTATTAGTTATTTGTATATTACGCTTCAGTTTGTAATATGAGCGAATAGCTCGATTACTGTGGATTGAACCTGATCCATATTTTGTGTGAGTTACTACCAATTATCAAGTCGGGATTGCAACTCAATGCTCAAGGCATTATGCACGCAGAATCGCGTAAGATTATACTGGGTACCTGGACAGGGCACTGTTCCGATAGACTGGCCAAAAAAGCTGCGGAACTCCCACCGGGAAACGTCACCAACAGCATCAGGGCACCGCTGTGTGTTGCCAAGAGAAATAGCACCAACTTTATACACAACTTCGGCAATTGCAGATGGATTAATCTAGATAGGTATAGGGTATAGGGAGCTTAGGATCTCTGTGGCAAAAGTCTAGTTTCCATATTTTTGTGGTAAGAACATTTTATAAATACAGGAGTGTTGAAACCGTCCACACTTCGGTCATGGCAGGATCGTCGTATGAGAGTACGAAAGAATTGGATCAGTGCATTTAATTTTGGACGCAGATTTCAATTTACACAATTTGTCTACTAATTTCTTAAGCGTCTTGATCCCCGTGGATGTGGCGTGATCCTTTAAATTTAACCCTGAAACAAAGATATCCTTACAATGAAAACATCCATCATCTCTAGGCCAACTAAAAACACTTGGTTACATCTAGAGTGTACACCTCAATTCATAACCAGTACAAAAGAATACTAAGAACTGTTCCTTCATAGTCTTCGTAATAATGTCAGATGCAACTAAGCGGACACATGGCTATACCCATGCTGTCTCAAGCTGTCTCCATCACGACTGTCGATTCTTCGGACCTACTTCAAGCTTTCTTGGAAAAACAGAGCATACCCCTAGAAAAATCCCAAGGGATTATGCGAAACAGGGCATTGGGTACAATTTATCTACCATTTCAATTGTAAGTATGAAGTATGAGTTTTTAAATCTGAGAAGTATACCAAATTAAAGCACATCTGTTAGGAACAACCAACTAAAGGTATTGCTAGAAGGGTAGCTGGGTTAATTTTACAAACTCTGATTTTCAAAATCTTACAGAAAAAAAGGTATTAAGTTAGACACGACTACTAAATATTGACTAATAAACAAAGCTTCTAATAGAAATAACTAATCCGTAATTGTAACAATTTTTTCTTAAATATCCGGTCTAGAAACAAAAAAAAACATTTAGTTCATGGAAAAAAAAATAACCTAAATACAATTTGCATATTCAATCTGTGGCTGCATAGTAGATTGTGGACTTTCGCCGAAAGCCCAAGTTGAAAAACGACGTCTCGGACTTCTTGCGTTCACGTTCATTATCATTGCCAAAATATGAGAACAACCTTCCGCTACCACTACCCACGGGTGGGGTTCGGCCGCTGGAGCTATAAGCATTAACATTATGATGTCCCGAAGTAAGTGAATAATTAGAATGATGCGGTTGCTGTTGGTAGAGTTGCTGTTGGTGCTGGTGATGGTGTTGTTGTTGATTGCTGCTAACAAAACCGGTTGGTGACAAATCGGTCATCTCACACGGCCAGAGGGTGATCGCAGATGGGACCGTATGTATCCCGTCCGATAATCTATGATGGTTGGATGCTGGCCGGTTAGTGAACCGTTGCGAGGACCTCGACCCCATCTATATTATGCATTGTTTTATATGTATACATACAAAAGTTGTAATTTATAGAATAAAAAAAAAAATAAAAAAATAAAAAAAAAAAATTAATTAGTTTGTTTTGTGTTTTATCAAGTCAAACAATTTTTTTTAAAATATTTGTTATCTATTGTAAGCTATTTTAATAAAAAAACAAAAATATATATATTTTTTTTAGTTTTAATTACAAAAAAAAATTGATATGTATATCTTCTATGAAAAAATCAGTATATGTTCAAATGTATTATAATATAATCTCTTCAAAAGTAGATGTTATTTAATATGAAAATTAAACTTTTACACGAGTTATGTGTCAAGTCCTACATGTTAGCTAGCATTTTTTTGTTTTGAATTTTCTGTTAAATTTGTTTACTAAATTTTATTCTTTTTTGAAACTGATTTATATGCGTGTTTCGAACTTATTTAAAGCGCCTTGACTAAATGACAGAAAAAAAAATATATCTCTATTACGAAGCGTCTTATTTTTTCTATAGATCTTAGTTTGCTGAAAATATAGGCATAGAGTGAATGAAAGCTAGTTGTTCATTGAAAGCATAGAAAGAAATACATGCATTACACGGTGGTACACAACATTAAGTTTACAGTTAAGGTGGATCAACATATTTACAACATTTAGTTGCGTCGTTTGTTTGCTAAAAAAAAAAACGAAAACAAAACAAATACAGATACTTTACTCAAGATCTGATGCTAAGAGTAGATGCACACACATTTACAATAGGTACAAATTTACACGTGGAAAGCATTTAACTATGTCCTTAGGAGCTTACAGCTTAGAAAACGAATATGCTCACCAACTAACATTTATTTTTTTAGGATGTTGCAATTAGTGCTAATAGTAAACCCAGTCCGGTGAGAGAATCAATTTTTTATTGTATTTATTTGAGGGGTTTGAGTGTGTAGAAAGTGTTAATATCTATTCTGTGCAGTGTATTGGTATCTGAAAATGTGCGAAAGTAAAATTGAATTTTCCAAAATACATATATAAAACAGTAATTGCCTCTTGTAAAGTTCCTCAGTCAAAGAAGTTCATTCACGTTACACTGTCTACATATTTCTATTTTAACTTTAACATAAATGTAATAAAATTAAAGAAATGTTACGTATACGACACAGACAGCTGCTATAGCTCTGGAACAAAGCAGCTGGTAGTGATCATAAAGAAAGGAGACCCTCTGAACTGCATCAACTACTGAGGTTTTTATAAGTCTCCTCAATATCGCATGTCTGCAAGATTTTGTGTACCATATTATGTGAACGACTAAAACTGATCTTCATAGGTTGTACGGTTTAATACCCAAAAAATCCTTCATTAACCAAACATTCATACGACGGCATGATAGCCTATATTGAAACGAGTAATACAGAAGCCCTTATTACTTTGAGAAAAAGTTCTTCGTGTGATCTTTCATCCTACGCAGACGGCAAGTGGAGGAGAAGATACAATGCCGAGCTATACGGTCTATAAAAAGATATCCAGCCTTATTTTGAGATTCGAATTCATTCGAAAGTGAGTCGAATTCGCATAGACTGTATTTTGACTTTCGAATGAATAGAAAGAATAGAAAGTTCATCCAAACATTCGAAAGTTCATTGGTTGTGCGTATTTTGAGATTCTATTCATTCGAAACAAATGTCATATTTCATTCGAACAAATTTTCCTGGCGCATAGATTAACAAACACGTAAATATAGTGAGATATTTTTAATATTCTCTAGAAAATTAAATGAAGTAACTTTAATTGACAATTGCTGATCCTGTCGGTATAGGTCATGTTCTAATTAGAATAACTGGTGGCCGGCAATTCGTATAAATAAAATAGTCCCACTTAAGTTCTATGTAAACAAAACTCCAAAGAAAAGACGAGTGAATGCACGAAATTATTTTGCAACTTTATTTTTTACTCTTGTTTTACATTTTCTATGATGTCCTATTCATTTGCACTGTCCACAAAAGAAAGCAGCGTTTTATTTTATCTAAAAACAACTCTAATTATTAAAAACAAATCACCGAGCAAATGTTTATTTTACAACTGACAGCACTCAAAGTAAAGGTAGAGTGACCAGATTAGTGCCGAATGTATGGTGGGAGAGAGTTATAATTAAATATACATGTATGTTATTTTATTTTGCTTTGTTTTCGTGTTCGATATTATTATAGGTATACAAAACATGTTTCATAAAATGTCTTACTTAAATTTCGTCTTTAAACTCGTAAAAGTGTAACTAATAAAAATATTTCCAAAGAAAGAGAAGAGTTCTAACGCAAAAAAAGGAAGGTATGGTCAACCTGTATTAAAAGAAATGTCAAACAGCTGACTTTGAGGGTTAAATTTATTTAAGTTCATTTTGCGTTATCATTCGAAAATGAACCTTTTTCATTCGAATCTCAAAATACACAAAAATCTTTCGAATGAATAGAGACATTCGAAAGAATTGACTATTCATTCGAATCTCAAAATAAGCATGATCGACTGAGTTAAAAAAGTTCTTATACAATGACTAAAAGGGCTGGGAATAGATGGAGTGCAATGGTCCAGTCAAGGATTTCTTTTAATTTAAGAAGTTTATTTTTATTTATTTTTAGAAATTGAAGAGCAGGCGTTTTAAAAAATGTAGGTTCAAAATTGCTTATCGAACGCTTGTCTTATTAGTCCAGCTTTAGACTCGTAGTGCCGAGTTTTAGACATTAAGTAAAAAAACAAAGAAATATTCAGACTGTCATTTATTAAAGCTTTAGACTCTGCAACTATTAGATCGATGCTGGCGAGCACCTACAAATCACAGCTCAGCGAGATATTCAAGAGGCAATGGGGTGCAGAATATGTATGTATGTATATTGATGGTAACAAGGAAGGGTCTCCTCTCTGCGTCTTTTTTTATCTGAATAAGTGGAATCAAAATTCAAAAATACATATGCATATGCAGAACCGAAAAAAGGTAGAAAACACCGAGTTCAGACTCTTTCTGGACCTTTGTCGCAAAAGCTTTGCTTTATTGTCGAAATTTAAAATGTTCAAATGCTACTGTACTGATTTTTTTAAAATATAACAACATTAAGTTAAGTATAAATTGTTGGTGTTATTATTTTGTTTTTTAAATAAGTTCAAGTTAAAAAAATGCAGTAGTCAGTGTTTGGAATGAATGAACAACATTGCTTACGGAAAGTGTTTAACCTAACTCGTCCTGCCTCTATTTGTCTTACACGGGTTTTATAGAAAATCTATTACAATTCAACTTATCACTTAGACCGCATTCACAATGGAATATTGGATTCACAAAATTTTAGATTGTAATAGCGACAAACAAGAAATTAGATTTTTAGCCGACAAAAATCCAATGGTGAAAAATACGCAGCAACTACTGGGGGTGACATATTTCTAGATGTTTGTGCTAAGCGCTACATAATCGCTGAGTCTTAGTACCTATCTATCGCCGAGATTTCGGGAAATTAAAAGGGGAACTTTTGGTATTTTAATGGGCCATGTGTACATGCATATGTACATATGTATATCCAAATATATCGATACGTGACGGCACTGTTTTTGGAAAAATATTAGTTCCCATTTAATTTCAGCTCTCTAACTTTTAAAGTTTCTTTTCAAATATGTTTTAATCTAAAGGGCATCATAGACTACTTCTGTTTGGTAAATTTATGAAAGCTGGAGATACCAAATTTGCATCGGCTACAAATTTGTTCGAAATCAAGATAAAAACTGGGCGCCTAATGTCACAGTCAAAAATAAAATAGTTTCTAATATAACCTAAGTCGAAACAATGCAACACTGTAGATAATTACAAGGCCTTCTAACTTGCTCTGTAACACCGGTCAAAAGGTCAAATATTGGATTTGTGTAGATTTTCGATCTGAAGATTTTGATAAATTTGGACATTACCATTTTAGAGAAGTGAAGGAGTTAATGGATTTTGATCAAATTGTTGTCCCTAGATTTAAATTTATGTTATAAGCTCAATATTAACGATAAGTAGGTAGGTAGTGAAGAGTCAAGCTTTGCCTGGCCAGTTCATCGGCACGCTCGTTTGCAAAAACGCTGCTATGCCTTGGAACCCATATTAGAGTTATCATGAATCCAGTGAGGATAGTTCTTCTCGGCATTCTAAAGCTAATTTGGATGATCTGGTTATCGAGTCAATGGCGTTGATAGTAGCTTGGCTATCAACAAAGATGCCAATATTTTTCACTTGTCACATTTGACAAGAGACTTCACAGATAGCGAATAATTCAGATTAAAAGATACTGGAGGAATTTGGAAGTCTATAAGATTTTGAGATGTTTAGGGATTCCGAAAATATGCCTGCACAGACACCACAGTTCATTTTTGAACCGTCGTCGGTGTACACCCTGAAGTCGAAGTATCTATTCACATGTCTGTCTTGCCATTCCATTCATATGGGGAATTGTACGTTAAACCTTTTTAGGAAGTTTAATTTGGGGATGATGACTACATCATCAGAGGGCGCAGCGAGTTCTTTCGGCAGAGAATCAAGGATGTTGCTGTGCTCGTAAAGTTTTGCTGTCCAACACATAGACTCTTTGAGTCTGTTTGCGCTATGCAGTGGAGCATTTGTCGGAGTCGACCACGGAGCTCCTGTAGTTCCTATACTTTTCATCCTTTGAACCCTGTTCAATTTGCTGTTGTTATAAGCTTTCTTTAGCGCTAGCTACCATACTATTGAATTCGGCCGTATACATCCAGAGGATCGTCTTTTGACAAAGGTTCTGTTGCAGGCGTGGAAGGCTATACATGCCTTCTTATTCGATGCTCTATGTTTAGTTTCCAGTTAAGTCTGCTAATTAGCATGAAATGGGGAGTGACTGACCGTTTAGGTGAGAAAGCGTGAATTCGGGTATTTTAGTTTTTGTGGTGAAGAGCATCACTTCAGTTTTGCTCGAGTTTATGCCAAGGCCACACTTTTTGTCATGTATTAATCTTGCACGGAGCCCCGTTTAGGGCTCTACCATAATTAATATTGAGAAACATAAGGTGATGTCACAATTAAACGAAGTCCTTCTCTATGTTGTGTAAATTCCATCCGTTGACATCTATCTGTCAAACCATAAATTCATAGTCCTACAGTTTTTTTTTTCAATAATTACATGTCATCTTTCAAATTTACACATGCAATGAGCAAGTTTTGCAAAGCAAACACAATACAAACCATGAAAACCTGCGCAAATGCAAGTTAAAGTCTACTGCTTGCGAAGCACAAGTCAGAAGTTTATGAGCGACCAAGTGTGTAAAATGTAATCTACGTCGATCGCTGTTATTTTTCATATTTTCAGCAAAACAAAATCAAACACAATAGCACCACCAACAGCATAATAAAAAATGCAATACTATTCTGACGGCAGAACGATTGTGCTCAAAATTGCGCAATAAATAAAACTCTACTACATTTGTAAATTCTCTGGTTAGCAGTGATGTCTATATTCATTTATGAATGCATATGCAAGCGAATATTAATTTCATTTTAGGTCTTGCGTACATCCCACAGAGAAGCAAAATCGACACACCTACTTTTTCGAGCTTCTTTATTAAGGTAATGTCAGAATTGCTTGTTATGTCGAGTTAGATTTTTTCACGAATCCAATACTTGCCCTATATTAATACTGCAAATAATCACCTCTTGAGTGTCTGATAAATATCGAAAAGCATTATTTTCATTAGAAAATTTCTAAGAACCTTCTGTGCTCTGAATAAGGCATGCTACTGTAGGTTCCTACTATTCGTACTATTATATACAGCTGTATAGCACTGGGTCTTTACGAACTGCCTGTGGTTAATATTTTTTTGTTTGTTATATTTCTGCTGATCAGTTTTTTTTAAAGTAATAATTAAAGTAAGTAGTGGTTGTAAGCGTACTTGTGAATGCGGACTAATGTGTCTTTGAGGTTAACATATTCTATTGTGTTATATAGTTCACTATATCTGATGAATGCCTCTATATATGTACATATATTCCTATTATAAAGTCGAATGCTTCCCTTATAATAATGTTTCATATATACAGAACAATAAAATCTTAAAAGTCATAGAAAGAAATAGATATTCAATAAAAATGCACTTAAAAAATTACTATGGATTAATTTTAAAACAAAGGAAAAAAGAAAAAGAAAGAGTTGCCAAATATTTGTACTTACCCCTCAGATAAAATTTTGTTCTCTGATATTATTATTATTATTTTGTTATTTTGAATAAACATTGCAAAAATATGTGAAATCAAAAACGTGTCCTTTTCGCCTACCTCGTCGTGGGCGATGCTACCACTATATCACGTCTACAAAATGCCGGTCGGCTGATGTTTATTTATTGTCATTTCCAATTAATTTATAGAATTGTAAGTATTTTTTTTTTTTTAGACAAAATTCATGTAACAACATGTGTAAAATGTTTTTTTGTTTATTTACAATTTTAGTTTGATTTAATTATATATTTTTTTGGGTATGCAGGATACAAGAAAGCCAATCAGAGAGTGATGATAAAATGTAGGTACATGGATTTTGTTAGAAAAAATATAGAAAGAGAAAAATAGTATTTTTTTTTTTTTGTTTAAATAGAATAAGAAAAATAGTACAGAAATGCACAGCAGTGGTTCAACGTTTTTTTGTTAACAAAGCGCAAAGAATAGTAGAACGGAAATTAACGTAGAAGAAGAAAATAAGGCAAAGTGGAGAACTAAATATAAGTGAAACTTAAGTATTTTTCACAGAGTGTCATTTGAAGTTATATGAAATTTAATTTTAATTTATGTATTAAGATTTCAATGGCGGTGAGCTCGATTTAATGCATTAAGAGTGGGACAAACATATGAGAGAAAGGCAATAAGTTTTGAGAATTAATAATGAAAAGACAAATCGAATTCACCACAGTTCATGCGGTGTTAGTATGAAATTAAGCGGGATAGTAGTTTTTCACTTACCTTTATTTTAATTTATATTCATAAATAATTTTGTAGAGCAAAAAGGTTAAAATATTAATTCAAACATAGTTTTTTATTGTGTTTAGAATTGAGTACATATTTTGTTTAATTCTTTAGTTTTTTTTTTGTGAAAATCAGACAACTTTTTGAAAGGCTTTGTGGTAATTGTTAAAAATGGTAAGAAAGAACGAATGATAAGGTTGAATCAGTAAAATATATTTAATAGACAGTTCGATGCCATATAATAGGTAGAACACGGTTCATTAGAGCAGTAATAAAAATTCATAACTGAAATTCTCAGTAGGTGTGAGAGTGCACATGAACATAAAACGTCAACAAAATCTTTACTGGAAGCTTTTTCTCTGACATTTCTGCATTGAGCTAAAACTTTGTTGCTTATTGTTTTTTGCTTTCCAGTCAAATTTGAAAATAAATGATGACAGTGTACAATGGTATGCAAAAAAAATGTTTGCCTATCATCATCAGGTTTATCAAATAGATGTTGCGACGGAGAAATCCTAAATGGACCAACGGCACAGGTCGTATCTCTGAAGTGAGATACTGATGTCGGTTTTTGAATGCATGGGTATTTAGCGCGAAAAATTCTAAACGTAGGTAAATTAATTTTCTTGGAATGCTAATTTTTTTTAATAATTTTTTTAATCCTTCTTTGATTGTCAGCTATATGTACCAGAATATATTTTGCCATTTAACATGTTTAATAGCATATCTAAGGAGTTCATATTTCAAAACTTTGTTTTGTAAACAATTGACAAGCCCATTTTTTTATTAGTAAGGTTAAAGTGTTAAGTTTAAGATCATTTAATAAAATATGTTATCGTTTGTGGCCGCCATACGAATATGGGTCCATACCATACACATTCACACAAAGTTTTGATGTAGAGAAAATTCTCTAAATATACGGTTAAAATATCGCGGATATAATTTTAATAAACTGTTGAAAACCTAAAAGCGATAGTGGAACAACCTCTCTACTCTAAACGAGTGACAATTTGTTGCGGTTTTTAGAACTTCGGTGTCATTGGGTAATTTTGTTCGGACATTACATGAAAACGTGAAGAAAAATTAGAAGAATAACCATTTGTAGTCAGATTCGTTGAGCAAATATAAATATATTCCATTACTAACCTCATAGTTTGTGCTTTCAATTATGTAAATTATAAATAACACCACTTTTTAGAAAAATGTTAGTTAAATTAAATATTAATTTAAATTGATACATCTTGTTTGGTACTTCTAGATATTTTTCAAAACAATAAAAAACTCGAGCTCATGACTTTATTCGTAAACTATCTAGATACGTATTCGGGGAAGCAAAAAAAGCCACGACAAGTGTGAGGCGTAAGTTTGTTCTTCTTACCATTTTGTTCCACAAATATTAACATAAAGCCATTCAAAGGTTTACGGTTATTTTTAAATAACTGCTCTATACGAAAAAATCACTTCAGTATTATGTATTTACATTACAAGGACATTGTAAAGGGAATTTTTATATGCGATGTTTTGAATATCCTTAACCAAAATTATGCAAATCAAAACAAAACAAATACGTTTCAAACTCAATTTAGAGTTCTAAGGCATACGGTGTTATGAAATGTAAGCATTGCGAGGAATATAAATTATTATTTATTTAAATATATATATATTTTTATTTTTATTAAAAAAAAAAATTATTATTGTACAGGAAGTGAACAACTAACTACTCTCAAGCTTAGTTTTTTTCTTTGTTTAAATAAATTTCGATTATGCTAAAAGTGTAAAGTAAAATTAAAAATTAACAAAAACAAAAGTAAAAGAGAAATTAAAACAGAAACAAAAATAAAATAAATAATTTAAAATTAATGAAAAGTATGTTGACAATTAATACCAGGGGAATAGTCGGTATATCTGCGTATCCGGACAATTGTTATATATAAAAAAAGAAAACACATAGTCAAGAATGTATAACTTCATTACATAAATAGAGATATGATATAGTAAATATTTGATTCAAATAAACGTTACAAATTCAATAGTTAATGTGTAACAACAATGACACTCTCTCCAGGGACAAAACCATTTTGAGAAACGAATTGTTTTTTTGTTATTTAATGAAAATACAACAACAAAACGTATCGACTTAAGCAAAATATATCAGAAGTTAAAAAACAAACAACAAAAAATATAGACAAAATTAAATTGCCTTAAGTGAAAAAAAAGAAGAAAATATGTATCTTGTTGTAAATCACAAAACGGAAACATAGAGAAACACAAAATAGAAAACTAAACATAACCTAGTTTGTCTGTTGTTTAATATATAATTAATATTACATTTTTCTTATATTTTTTTTTTTAAATGAAATAAATCTTAAAAATAAAAATTGTTAAATAATAAACAGATAAAAAGAGCCCTAAGTCGCAAAATAAACTCACCTCGCGTTGTGACCCAACAAGATGATATTTCTGTAAATATAATGAAATATCGATACCGTTTTTATAAGAAAGTTTACAAATAAAATAGCCAAAGTAAACCACTATGAAGAAGGTATTTGTTTTTTTTTTTTTTTTTTCTTTACAAACAAAACAAATTAAAAGAAAACGAAAACGAAAACAAAAAGAACGAAGAAAACGATTTACATACGCACAAACACATATTTGTGAGTCGAACCTAGATGATAAGTGATACATTAACGAACAAAACACTTTCATGCCAATTTTTGTTTTACCAAAATATAAATTAAAGTTAGAAACCAAATTTAAAACTAAATAAATAAATCAACAAAAGGGTTTTCTTTATATATTTTTTTTATTAAGAGTTATTTAAATTGTTTTTTTTTTTTTTATTGAGAATGATTAAAGTGTGTTTTGTCCATTTCAAACAATACGTATTTACAAGTAGCACACTCAACGACTATTTCTATTACATTAGAGACAGTTTTTGTTTCAAAAACGAAAAAATAATCATTGTCATCAATCACCAAAATTAAACAATTTCATGGCAAGGATATCGAAATATTTATTTTGTTTTCGTTGGCTCTCAGTCAACATTTATTGTCTCAGGAAAATTCCACAATTCTCTTGAGGACGTCCTACGAAATTCACTCTGCACCTTGTTATGACGGACTGAGAGTCAACCCTCAGAAAAGCAAATTAGTCCTTTTCATCAGGAAATAAAACATTTCTCTAAAAGACAAGCCTACAATAAATGGCATCAGTCTTGTGCTCAATATTTGGGATTCATTCTTGATTTCAAATTTAACTGGATCGCGTCTGAAACCTAGTACTACACTTTGGCTATGTGTGTCTGTTATTAGGCTCATTCTTATTTATGAGAAGTAGTTTAGTACTAATAATTGAAGAATGCTTTATACCTAAATCTGCTTAGAAACGTACAAAGAGCCGCTTGCAATTCTATTAGTTGCACTCTTAGAACTATACACCATCTGCAGCAGTAATATTTAAAACTTTATCTAAAACCCCTAAACATAGTTAATTTGGTAAGTAACCTACCGCCATTCGCATAGGACATCATTACAGGGGCACTCATGTATTTAAAATCTGTTCAACTTCTTAAATGAAGCCACTGACTACTCAATATCAGACGTAACTTTTGTACAACACATCATAAGGAAGCCACTGATCGGAACGATGCAGAAGGCTCAAAGACAAACGATGGCATTGTAGTGGAGTTTTCTCCAATGAGCTCAACGTAAGCATCGCCTTCAAGTCTGCCTAGTCACTGTAGCGTTTTTAAGCGAAAATTTGAGTGATTAGAAAAGCACTGCACTCGCTCAAGTGCGATGTAATATCCGTAAAGGACATAACCTGTTTCATTGATAACCAGGCAGCTATCAAATCACTGGAATTGTTTATTACTACGTCTTAGGTCGATTGTCGTACATCTCTCAAAGAGATGTCGGTCCAGTTATATAATTACCTTTGTTGGGTGTCAGGCTACGAACACATTCCAGGCAACTGTAAAGCTGATGAGCTGAGCTGAGATATTCTGCCAAATAAATTCAACCTGGGTATGTCCCTCGTTACGAGGAATCTCCTAGTTAGACTGGGTGCTATTAACAATTTTAATTTCTAATGGGCAAATGGCAATGGCACGTGCAAAATTTCAAGGCAAGTCTGGCCCGAATTGGACTAAAAACGCACTTTGGAATTGATCCTATCGAGAATACATCCTCATAGGTGTTCACTATCCGGTTGACCTTCATGTCAAACATCTAGGTATTCCCTTGATTGATTTTTGCAAAAGTTGCAGGGATAGATAGCTCTGTCATTGCTAGTAGTCGCTTCTCAAACAGTGTGTGTATTTAAGACTCAATGGTATTACAAAGGACCTCCGTGCATTAAGTATTTCCACACCTAATGGTGTCTGAATACGGATAGCCGTAGTTGCACTGTATGACAGCGCGCCTAGTGTTACCGCAAAACGATAGTTGAAATTTCAAAGACGCAGAGAAAATAGGATTAATTTTTTATCAATTTATTCATTGTTCACTACTGACTATCTTGATCTTGTTCTTGTGTATATCTTTTATTAGACGTGCTGAGCTAGAAAACAACTCCTCAGCCTCATGCATTGATTTCGGATATTTTCAGTGAAAAAGTAGCCAGTAGCTGTAGTGGTAGTGCATTTGGTCATTGTATGAAGTTAATTTCAATTTTCACAGTAACAAAATTAAATGATTCACTTGTAAAGCACTTAGTGTATTTTAACACAAACACGAAAATAATACTGTGAATTATAAACGAATTCGAAAATCACATGCAAATCTCGATCAATTTGTAACCCATGGAAACCTAATACTACCTGAGTTTCAAGTTCCTACCTTTACACAAGCACTTCCATAAACTTTCTTTTCCTTCCAATGCTTCTTGGTAAAAAAAAGTTCAAGACCCAGCATACTCGTATATACATATGTACATCTAGTGATTTCTTTTTAAACCATAGGTTATTTTGACACTGACAGCTTTTTCTCGCGCGAAATCTTGGCAGGAAGTCAGTATCATGCTTCCGCTCAACGAAATGAGTCGTTTTATGCTTGAACAATGTTGGGAAATATTGAAAACTTATTTCCAAAGAACAGTTTTTTGAAAAAAAGTTTTGGCCGAAATGACGCAAGTTTGTGCAACAAGGTCGTGAGACTCGTATGCCTGTGGATAGACGAGAAAGAGGCTGTTGTAGCTGAGTGTGAGACCTCGAAAATGGGGCTGGGAACCACATTTCGGTCAACGGTGGGCGTTACAGAGCCATGTTGCCTTTTTCTTTTATTGAAATTGAAGACATGGATTTGGATGTCCTCTGATATATGCTGGATGGCGCACTTGCCTCAATCCAGCTTTTTTGCACTAAATTAACAAATCGTGTTATCAGCCATCTTGGTGATGTCAAATGGTCGCCTCGGAGCAGCGATTTAACTTTGATAATTGAAGTGACTTGAATGCATTATGGCTTTAAAAAAAAATAGTTTTGTTCATTTAATTGCATTTTAAAAAAGAAACTTTTATTGGCCCACCCTGAATATGTATATTGGACACAATGATCTTCATGTCTTCTAAGTAATACATACATACGTACGTCCTTCTCTTATGCGTTACGCTGCTCTGTTAGATTTAATCCTTTAGGCTTATGCATTATTTCTTTAAGTCCTTCTGAGATCCTAATGGTACACTACACATTATAGTCAATATATATATATATTCTCTTCTGTTCAGTTTTAAATTTAAACTATTTAAACTGTCGCAAACTATGTGAGATATTTCTGATAGAAACTATAAACAAAATTTATTTTCAATAAAAAAAAGAGCTGTTAGGGACTATGTACGGTTTCCTGGACTATCTCTAGAAATTTATTTTCGGAATATTTTGACCTTTTTCTGAAGCGAACAAAACAAACACGTTATTTTTTCTGCTAGCCTGTACACTATGTTAACAAGACAAAATGGGGATAAAATTGTTGCTTTCTTAGAACAAAAAAGGATGATAAAGTATGAAGTTTTTTAAAAATAACGATTTCAATGGCATGTCAGAACGTAATTGATATATCTTACTAATTCAAAGACTGTAATACTCAAAATTAAACATTTTAATAAAACTAAACATCAACTGAAAAATGATATCATTTAAAACTAGCACAACGAAAAAAAAATCTGAAATCTGTCCCAAATGTTCTTCATCGAAATAAAAAAAAAATCTACCAAAGTAAAAAAATCTTCCTACAGGTCATGCCATTCATAGAGAGAGAGAGAGAGAGAGAGAGGTAGATAGAAATAAGATAAAACAATGGAGTTTTTCAAAAGCATTGTGAATTTTTATGAATTCCAGGATGTGCTGCAAATATGCCTTACATTATCCAATCAGCTAATAATGCTACACACAAGTGGAGGGAGCGTTTAATGACCCCTTTACATTGTCCATTTGCATATACCTGATTGTTGAATTCTTTATTCCCAAAGTAAACGTTCAGAAAACTGTGTATTTTCGACTTTTTTTTTGCTCTTCTTCGTAAAATTATTAACTACATTTGATTTTTTTTTAAATAAGAAAGAAAGTAAATAAATAAATAAAACAAGCAAAAATGTATTTTACAAAACGACATTTGATAAATCTTTCCGCATTCAAAATTAAAATTACACAAACAAAAAAGGTAACGAAACTCAAAACTTAGGGGTACAACAATTTTTATTCCAAATAAGTTAAAAAAAACAATTAAAATCCAATAAATAAATAAACACTTAACAAACAAATAAAGTTTAGGCTTATAAATAAAATCGAAATAATAAAATAAATTATAATAAATATATTTCAGTCAAAATGCTTAGAGGTATTGTGGTTTGATAGCATTGACTGTCGGGCATTGAACACCGAAAAAAAGTTTCCAACACAAATATATATATATATGTATATATTTACTACAGGGTGATCAATAAGCCGCTTAAAAAATTGTGTGAAAAATACTCTTTCAATTCAATATACATATTGAGAACAGAATATTTATAGAATATTTTACTTATATAAATATAACAACTTTCTTATACTAAACATCGATTAACGTTAGAGCTTTAGAGAGGAAGCCAAGGTTTATAGTAAGTCAGGCCTTTTGAGTTTGAAGTAGAGTTTTTTTTTTTTTGTTTTGTTTTAATAGATAAAATACCTACACAGCGTTGTTTGCATTGCACTAAAATAAATTAAAATTAAGAAATAAAATTTGAAAATTAATAGCCCTGCGCTATTAAAATAAACAATAAATCTTCTGTTTCTTGTTTTCTTTCTCTGTATCTAACACTATTCTTGAATCTTTCGCTGATTGGTATATAGGTTTTAATTGTTTTTATTTTGTTCTTTATATTGATTCCTACCGAATGAGCGTAATGAATTTCAGCTATTTCACAACAACATTGGTAACGTAGGATAGCTCGACCACTTTTTCTGAAAATTTTTATATAAAAAACAGATATATGTGAATATAAATAAAATTTATTTTATTATTTAACATTGATTAAGGATTTTTACTCTCGTTTAAGTAGTTTTTAATTTTTTTTTTTTTCAAATATACACCAAACAATTTACATAAAATAGAATAACACAAAGGGGAAGAAAAAAATAATAATTAAAACAAAACTAAATTTAAATAAATTGATTAGTTAAATTTCGTTTAGAAAACTAAACCTAGCAGTTAAATTATTTTTTGTTAAAGAAGAAACAAAACATATCTAAATTATTCAAGATAAGTATAAACTAAATAATTTATAACTAAACTACATAAAAGTTGTTAGTAGAATCTTTTAGTAAGACTATGGAGAAAAAAACTGTTAGTTACTTTCTTAAAGGAAACATACTAAATAAAAGGAAACAATATGAAAAATTTTGAAAAACAGTACTCACGGTTATTTGGAACGGAAAAAAATATTTCTATGCAGAAACCTTACCTTAAGAGTCGTGTTATGTAGTCGGGCCAGTTTTCGGGGAACATTACTAAAAAGAATCCAACTGCAATTAAAATCACTCCGGCTAATTTCATTCCAGCAAATGTTGCGCCGTAAAGCACTACATCAAGAGCTGAAAAGTACAAACAAAAATATATCAAAATTATTTTTAAAATAACTCCTACGATAAAATAAAATTGATCAAGTGCTTGCTTATGTCTCTATGAAAATCTGTAAAAATCATTTTTTTTCAGAGACCGAACCCAATTGACCCATTTTTTTAAAAAGGCGGAGAAAACAGATATTTGTTGCTCAATTTGATTAGAGGTGCAAAGTGTTTGTTTTTCTCTACAATCTTTAATTTTTGGCCAAAGTAAATGGGTTCATTCCACCCAATTTTTTTTTTGGGCCAACGAAACCTGATACATAAAATATAATCTACGTTTTTGCGCAATCAATGGGTTATTTTAACCCAATATTTTTTTGGGCCTAAAATATTGGGTCCAATCAACACAATATTTTTTTGGGTAAATACAAATTAGCAGAAACAACCCTTTACTTTCACAGCTCCGAGTTGTAATATTCGTTCATCAAATACGTGCCTACATATATTTGTAAATATGTATATCATCGTTTTTACTTTTTATCTTTACAATTTTAAATGCAGTTTGTCATAGCCTAAAATATTATGTAGATATAAAAAGAGACCTAATATTTCACCCAAAAAAATTAAAAGCCTGTTTTACCCATTTTCGATGGCCTAAAAAAATATTGGGTCCATTTAATCGATTTATTTTGACCAGAAATAATATTGGGCTAAATGAACTTTTTTGTTTTCGCTAGAAAAATAAATGTTCAACTCAACCAATTTCCATCTGCTCAGTAACTACAAAAGATTAAAATAATTGTTTCATTTGGCCACTTATGTTATGTGGCTAAAAATAATAGTTTTATTTGGCCTCTTTTCTAAATGGGTTAAGTTTTTAAAGGCATACCAGGAATCGACAGGCAGCTTCATCAGCATCAACCAGATACACTTCTTTTAAATTTACAACCTTAATTACTGCTGGCTTTTTATACAAAAAAAATCGAAATACCCGGTATTTTCGATCCCTGTTTTTTTTTTTTTTAATCTAAATAAAAAGTGGGCGTGGCGAAACAGAAAATATGGAAAGTATTGAATTTATATATTTGCCTAAGCAAGTTCTTTCGAGTTTCCGGAAAAATTATTGGACGAAGTGCATTTGCCGAAAAGTGTTGAAATCTATTTAAAGGCTTACCGTTAGGATAAGGTATAAAAGTTGCAATTTAATAAAGACCTAGAGCCATTCTTGCAACCCATAATTGAATCACTAGAATTCCTTTCATATTAATGCCAAGGAAGTTACTGTTTTTCAGTGTAATCATATCTTAATATCTTTAGCAGATTTGGAAATGAAAGTTTGATTTGATTGCTAGTAATATTTGCGAAAACCAGACTAGGCGATATGTATTGGTGCATTTGCGGAGCATACTCTTCCCAACGGGATTTTTCGGACCGCATTCAACATCAAAGCGCCCAGACTGTCCTACATTCTACACAGCATTACCAGTACATAAAGGAATTAGATCAGCTTACGCCAGCGTAATCCATTGTCCCATTATACAGAGCGAGTAGTGTATAGCCATAATGGGAATACGTTCAGTTTAGTTGAGTTTCGTTAAATGGAATGGGACATTCAGTACGGAAATTTGACAGCTCGCACAAACAGAGGGGGAAAAAAAATATGACTGAAAAATAAGGTTGTGAGTACAATTTTATAAATATATATTTCCAATGGTGCAAGTAAATAAATGGCTATTTAACTCATCCATGACACGATAGAACAATTGTAGTTTATTTAGTTTATTTTCATTTTTATTCTTCCCTCTTTAGATAGGATATGAAATTAGCTTAAGTTCATTATGGACGTCTAAAGCGATTGGAAGCAATAGAGTGGGTTTTTTGTTCGGTTTTGACATAAGGTTAATCCCACTAAAGTCAATTATGGTTGAGCCTAAAGAACCTCTAACACAGCGGTTCAACCAAACGAGAAACACTCACAGACTGAGTATTCCTGACAACGACTCCAGCAGAAGCTTCTGCACGCCAGAAAACAAAGAAGAGTATAACTAATGAATTCATTATGCTGGTAGTCTTCTATAGATGTGAAACGACAAATATCTTTCGAGTTTTCATCAGTGAGGTTCTTCGGTGGTAAACAAGACAAAGATTGCGTGAAAATTGACATGGAAATGGGCAATTCAAAGAATTTTCAGTCCCCCAACTGGAGGGAAAAAATCCAATGGAAATATTGCGTCAGAATAGATATACTCGGCGGAGTGATAGTTGAAGAGAGTGTGAATTAGAGGTGAATGGCAATTCCTCGCTAACGAGTTCATGAGCTTTCGAGTTTCATATAACCTTTAAATAGATAATAATAAAACTGCTTATATTTCTTGTTTTACTTAATTGTTTGACCTTTTGTTGACTCATAGCTCAACGGTTTATTATTATTTATTTGTTAGCAAACAATAAACTTACCTCCAGATACCGGAACCGCTGTTATCAGACCCAATGTGACAAACATATTATAAGTTACTGCTGCGCTAAATTGCGTTAATATGTGAAAAACTGCAAAGCATAAAAGATGTAAATGTTGTTCTCCACAAAGAAATACTTAAATTTCACCTAATAAAAGAATACTAGCAATAAGTAGTATAACCCACGGCATTCGATCGGAGGGCATACTTTCGGTTCCCGTCAAATAAAGTGCAACACAAACGGGCCAAAGCAACGCCGCATTTAAAAATCCCAGCGTGGTGAAAGCAAATGCTATCTGTCCTACAGGCGGATCACCCATAACCTTTCTAAACATAACCTAAAATACATAGATCCAATTTCATTCTAATTACCATATTCATTTGAATTAAGTTAATAAGATTCTCAACTTACCCGGAACACTGCATATCCAGCTGCTGCCAATGTAGCCAAGACAACGCCACTCAAAGTTGGGCTCTCTGTAATGCCATCCATGTAGGCGAGCAACGCAATCCCCGTGTCACATAAAATAACAGCAACAATCTAATCAAAGATTCAAATCTTCTCAAATCGATTCTGAAGCAAGGCAACATACACCTTTGCCTGTCTACCCTACCCACTTACCCTGACTCCAACGAATTGCTCGTGCAGAATCACCCACGATAAAAGGTACACACATGCAACATTAGTGGCAAACAATGCCATGGCATCCGTTGCAAACAGCACCCGTAACGACAACGTGTACAGGTACGTCGTCACTATCCATAGTATGCAAAAGGATAGGCATCGGTTAAGAAAACGTCCTGCGGCAGAGAGAGAGAGAGAGAGAGAAAAAAAAGAAAACAAAAACAATTCATATCTTCAAAGATACAGCTCGCATAAACACATAAAAATAGATACAAGTATAGTCTCACCAACTGTGAAACCTCGGTCCCGAAACCCCCTCAGCACATCGCCTAGGATCTCCCCAGGCTTATCACACTTCCGGACCGCAACCCTGCCAAGAACGTATATGGGAAAAAATAAAAAAGCGAAGTTCGTAAAAAACCACGAGGCGAAAAATGGTGCATTAAATATTGTCGATGTCATTGTGGAACGCGGCACGTGGAATATCTTAGTGGCATCTTCGACTTCGGTGACACCAGATCCGAATCCCAAGCCCTCATCATCGTGGTTGTCCACATCCCCGTCGGACATGACATCCGTGTCTATGTCGTCGGGGTTAATCGTTCCGTATGTGCTGCGGCTGAGATATAAAAACTTGATGCAATGTGTTGCCCCTACCCAGGAAGCCGTAACCAAAATGGTCACACAAACTCCAAAGTACATCTAGAAGGACACGTAAACGTTGTTTGAAAAGCGCCCAACTCGAGTACCCCACTTGAAACGTACCTTTTGTGCCAATTCGGAACAGCATGATTCTTTACATGCTCTCAACCGCTTGAAATGAACAGCCGATGTCTCGGGCAGGTCGGTTGTGGGTGTTTCTGCATCGATGCCTCCACTGCTGCCGTATCCTCGGCAGTGTTCTCGTATCTCATGAGTGATTTGTTGATGTTGTATTGTAATCGTTTCACTGGGGTCCTGTTGACTCGATGACACTGAATCTTGGTGGGCAATTTGAGGATTGCTAGTGTTGAGAATGTTGGTGAAGCCACCGTAGGGGCCGTTCGGTGAGTCACCTGTTACAACTACGGATGGAGCTCTAACCCGCTTGGGGTTAAAAATCGCGGGAATTTCCCCGTCACGTGTCATCGCTATCGTTCGATATGCCACATTGTTTCTTAAAGAATCCTTGTTGGTGTTGTCCTTTTGTGATGCCAGCAGCAACTAAAAGTAGTGCAAAAACAAAAGGAATTTCTGATGAATGGTTTCCTGTATAGCGTCGAGGTGTACTTTTTGTCTTACTTCCTCAAACGAGGAAATAATAATTGCTGTTGTTGTGTACAAAGTGTCGCTATATAATTCTCTTTGATCAGGTATTCCGTTGGAAAATGTTTTATAAGACCTCTTCGGGGAAGTATTCGAAAGACACTTGTAGCTTTAGCATGTAGTAAGAGGCTTCTAAACTTTTTTCTAAAAACAGTGAATACTTGACAAGTTTCTTTTAATATCCATGAATCTGAGGAGTAACACAAAATGTAACTATCGTCTGGCCTCTTTTCTACGATACAAAATAAACGACATATTTGTCTTCAAAAATAGATACGAAAAGAGAGGAAGTGAATCGGATACGGGAAATGGAATGTGATGGGCCAATCAAGTCTAGACAAATCGGCATTGTCTCTTCGCTTAATCAACAACTAGTTGGATAGCTTTGCGGAAGGAGTACGCAGAAGACGAATATCTCATGATTAATAGAGATAAAGTGAGCGCACAACATATTTTTAGTATTGCACAAACGGTGAAGAGAAATGATACCAGATGTAAGAAATCCCTATTCTACATGATGCAAGAGTACATAACTACAAACAAAAGAATTATAATCATGTAAGTCTGTAAGGCTGAGGCAAAAAAACAAGAGCAAAATATTAATAAATAAATCGCCTTAGGATAAACTAACATCGTCTGCCGAAGCACCATAATTAAAAAGGACGTGCAGTCAAAATCAATGGCAGTCAGCATTGCCGCTGGATGAGGAACAACTGAAGATTTGGAAGGAGCATTTTTCTTCGATTCTGAAACAATATACACCGAAGTCAGACTAAAGTGTCCGTAGAAAGAAATTTCTGAATTCCCCGCCGGTAAGAATGATATTATTACCGCGATCAAAGCACTCAAAACCAATGTCGGTAGTACTTGACCGCATACCCGCGGAGCTTTTTTGAGCTGCACCGGCGGAGCTACTATTCCCACTTGTCTGGAGAATATGAGAAGCCGATAGTTTTCCGGATGAGTGGAAGAAATAATGATCCTCAAGCTCCCTAAAAAGGGCATTCTGTAGTGGTATCTACGTACTGCCAAGTAAATATCTAAATTGATCCTAGAGCGAACAAAGGACAGGCGAAGGCTGTCTGAGGAATTAGAAGTCCAAAGGTAGTAAAGGAGTTCCCCTACCTCGAAACAACTATAAATCCTACAAACGACACCTTCGTAGGGATCCGGCGACAAATAACCTTAGCAAAGCGCTGCTACTTCGGTTTGGTAAAACATCTGGATTAAAAACTCCTAACTCGACGGACCAATGCTCTATAGAACGCTCATCTTATCAGTCTTGCTGTATGGAGCCGAGTGCTGGACGATAAGTAAGAAAGCTGAGCAAATATTGGGCAGTAAGTAAGTAAGCTACCCTCAACAGACAAAAATCATCAGACAAAATGAATTTCATTAACCTATAACCTCTTTTACCCGAATTAAATCTACGAAAATAACCATAAATTGTAGATCCGTCTTCTGACTGGTCCCTATCCATATTACTCGTAATATCATTTGTTATTCTACGTAACAAACTAATCAAAAATGAAAGAATACACACAGACCCTTAGAGATTTCGTAAGACCTTTAGACATTTCGAAAATAACAAAATTGATGGGTACGCAGTACCACTGGGAGAGATTTATTGCAATAGAATCATCACTTAATCTTGGATGTAATGAAGGATATTTTCCTAAAAAAAAAATGTCACAGAAAGTCCTAAGGCAAATAATAACACAAAGATATAGAATGATAGCCCAGGATAAGTTCCAATTAACGCAAGCAAATTACTCCTCACAGTAATGACACAAAACAAGAAAAACAAATTCTCTTCGCACACTTTTTAAGGATAATACTTCCACTGCCTGTATGCTACCCTAATAATACATATTCTACCCCGAGTATTGTATAACTATAATCCTGCAAAACAAAGTACATACACAGACACTCTTTGCACATTGTCGCGTTTGAATTTAATTTGAGCTCTTCAAGCGCAAACGAGTAACACTTTCGAACAATGCTAACAAGCATTCTAACAACGTCAAAACGTATGAATAGTAAACAAATCCTTAGTCAACGTTACGTGTAATTGAAAAACTCAGAGATTTTTATGCAAGGTTGATTCATTAAAGAAGTTGGCCTACCAAACTCCCAAACGATTGTTTTAAAGTGTTTTCTAGGAGCAAATTGCAAATTTCATTGTTGTAAAAGGCCAAAGGGTAGAACGAGTGACAAGAGTCATATAATTACTAACAGAATGCGAATTTTATATAAATCTGTTGTTATTTACGGCTTGAAATGGAAGCTGTGCAGAGAGATGAGCGGCCTATTTCACAAACTACAATTTACAACGACAAGTAATTAATTAACGAGCTTGTGATTAGTCAAAAAATTGTTGGAAAACCACTTGTTACAAGTGCTACAAATTACTGTTTCTGAAATGCGGTTGACTTGTGACCTACTGCTTTTTTCACAAGTTTGTGGTGGCAAAGAAATGAATTCGAATCTGTGATGCCCGTTTTCACAGGGTGAGCTTAAGTATTAAATTTTGTTTTCATAGTTAGGTTTTAACAATAGACTCCACTTAAGTAGTATTTAACCTAAACCACCGACTGTCGTGGCTTAAATGGTGATCTAGATAGTACGAGTTACCATTGATATTAATACTATAATAATACTGGCCCAAAAATACTTTAGAGAAAATCTACTAGGCATTTTGTCTGTCAACGCTGTTGCAAGAAGCTATAATATAGGGCAAGTATTGGCTTCGTGATACAATTCGAACTTGAGATAACAATCAATTCTGACATTACGATGATTGAAAAGCTCGAAAAAGGAGGTGTGTCGATTCTGCCCGTCCGGACGTTCCGTCTGTCTGTCTGTCTACGACTACTGCCTAAACAGCTGGGCCGACTGGCTTCAAACAACGTATCTGAGCTCTGTAGGGTCGCAATTCGAGCCGAAATCGGAATTTTTGTTTCATTTTCATTCATTCATTTCTTTGCTGTAGTCAAAAGTAAAGTAGTTGCTTTTATCAACAGCATAAATTTGTGAAAAAGCTGTAAGTCACAAGTCAATTGACTTTCAGGTGAAATAGTAATTTGTAGCACTTGTAACAAGTTGTTTTTCAACAATTTTTTGAATTCGAATCCTAACGGTACTTACTTAAGGCCTATTTGACTAAGATACGATGTACTCGAAAACCGTTGTAACGATTTTGATTAAATTTCATATTTGAGTTAGTGTAAGCAAATGCTATAAGATGGCGTACCAAGTTTTTGGCTTAAAATACGTATGACTGTACGTTTCTTATTAATTAGTTTTAGAAATATGGCTATTTTTTTGGCTAAAACTCAATATATTTCCATTAATGTTTTGTGTTTTTTTTAAATGCGACATTTAAACTAGCTACGCAAAATTAAAAAAAAAATATATTTTTGTCAAAAATTTAATAATTTTTTTTCATTAAAAATTTACTCATTTTTAACTAAGTAAAAGCAAGTTCGCATGATCCAGTCGTTCACTTTATTTTTTTTATGTTCATTGCTTTTTTTAAAGAAAACAGTTGGAAAAATGAAAAAAAAAAATTTTCGTGTTCAAATAAAATAACTATTTTCCATAAATGGTTTACTACGACTCTCAATTCAAGCCTTAACTAAAATAATAAATATTGTTAGAGAAAACGAATCTTCTTAAGTGAAGAAGAACTTAACCTAAGCCAACATTTAAGCCGATTCACAATGTCGGGTTCGTGCGGTCGCAATTTGAAATACAAATACAATACAAAATAATAATATTTGAAATGTCACATCAGGGCGCTTTTGATCGTAGATATGGCGTTAAGTAGAGCTACTCTATCGACTAATAAAAATAAAAGGGAATAGATTTCTACTCTTCTCTCTCTCTTCTCTCTCGATTACTTCACACCGCCCGATTGCTCTGAAGGAACATTGCGGCAATCCATAATTTTGAAGTCGCGCTTATAACAGAATTTATCATAATGTCGAAGAAAAGGCACAAGGGCGTAAACGCAAAATTGTGTTTTGGCCATTAGGCTCGCACTATGAAAATGAGCATTAATTTCGTAATTTATACGTGGCCAGTGTTCGGACTTTACTGCAATTGCAATTGCGATTTTGAAAAATATTTAAAATCTGCTGCGCCACTGCGCTTGACTTGAAATCTACTGCGATTTTTGAATGTGAAAACGGTTGAAAATTTGATGTTTTCTAGATAAAAAACGTAACACAATCTAGAAAAAACGTAAATTTATCGATGGAAAATTTCTTTTAAGAACTGAATTTAACTGAAAATTAATCAGTTATTAAAAATTTTATAAAAAAATAATTTCGTGCAAAGATTTGTGATTAAATTTACTTTAAACTGTGCAATTTAAGTTTGTTTTAACCTTATTTTATAGTAAAAAATATATGTGTATAAATCTAAACCCCAGTATTGTTGTATTTTTTGCAACAAAAACAAATCTGCTGCGGAAAATACGGATCTACTGCACTTTTTGTAAGAAACTACTGCTAAATTTTATTATTGAAGTCCGAACCCTGCGTGGCTGTTAGACTTTTTTCGAGCAACCAAATTTAACTTTTCGTTTCACGGCTTATGAGAAGCTTTCTCACGACAGTTATACTCTTTGATGTTTGTCAGACGCTCGAAAGAGATGAGGCCGTAAAAAAACGTTTGATGGTATATTTCTGGATTCGAAACTGGAACCCCTTGCGCAGTAGTCCAACAAACTAACCACTGAGCCACGGCACCCATAATTAATTTAATTAATTCGCGTAATGCAAGTGATTAATTTGTAGACGTTGTGCCAAAAAATACTGAATAATTATATATCGTCACGTCGTCTGTCAAAAAATTCATTTAAAAAATACCTCTAAATGAATCACAAGTCTAGTTGCTTCTAAGTTCTCTAGTGTGGCTCAAGGATTTACGAAATAATTTCAATATATTAATGTAGCTATTATTGACAATACACTGGGTAACTTTAGAGACTAGCTAGAAAGGGTGGTCGAAAATGAGGGACGGGTGTAGGATGCTGTCGTACCCTTAATCAAACAAAATTGACTTGACTCTAGGAAATAGGTTATCGACTAGTTTAGAGCTTGGTCAGCTAATCCAAAATAAAATGTATCTATGACACAAACAACGGAAGGATTCTAAACACAATGCGACACTACATTTAAGTTGGAAAAAAAGAAAACGAAACCAATTGGATGGAAGGATTTCTTACTTAGACATTGAGCTCCAACGCGATTCTAAACAGCTTGTACAGAGCTCATTAATACAGGCCTGTGCAATTTGCAATTGGATTGCCAGATCCTTCCTTATTCGACGTTGTGGTTATCGTAGTTTAGGAGAAATTCCCCTCAATCCTTAGTGTAAGACTGAGCTTTTCACTACAGCTAGAGGATAACTAGATCATCAGCATCGGACTGGGAGTGAACACTTCAAAGACGAAGGTGGTTCTTTGCACGAATCCCCACCTTCAAACGTAGGCGTCGTTGATATAAATATCTCAAGTTCAGATAAATACCTGAGTGTAATTTTAGATTCTAACTTCAATTGGAAGGAATTTATTGCCGAATGCATAAGAAAACAAACGAAGCTTTCTATTCCTGCAAAAAGGCATTCAGCAGCACGTGGGGCTTCCAACCAGCTGTGGTACACTGCATATTTACGGACGGTGGTCTTAAGACCCATCTTCACATATTGTTCACTTGTATGGTGGATAGGACTTGAGAAGCAAAACAAGCTCTCACATCTTACCAAAATCCAGCGTACTTATTTTGCAGCGTTTTTAGGGTTGGTCTACGTGAGCAGTAACTTTTTCGTTACAAGGCTCCCAGCTACCTTAACTAACCTAAGTTAATGGTCCGAAAAATGGCACCACTCCCCTAAGCTTTTTATTTGCGAAATTAAAATACTCAAAGTCAGAAATAAGCACGCCAACAGATTCAGATTCATATCAAAATTGTAGATAGCAAAAAAATAACCATATAAGTATGTGTATGTACATACCTACCTAAATATGTTTGTACCTTTTAAATCAAAAACTTTTCACAGCAAGTTTCTACCCCTGAGGGTTTGTCTATATACATACATACGCATAGTGTTCACAGTTAATGTTTCGTCAGATGTCCCATACGCACTCATACCATATGCAGGGGTATGGATATAGAGACATGAACTAGAGATTTTAGTACAAAGCAAAAACCAATTTGTCATTGTTATACAAACATGTAAGCAAAAGTAAAAAGTAAATTTAGTTAATCTAGTTAGTTTTTACCCAAACTGTACGAGGTATCAGTTTTGGGAGTCATGTCATCGGCCGGACGAAACTATATCCGCTATACTGCAACGATCTTTAAGTAGTGTTATGCCCCATCTCGTAAATATCTTCCCAAACTTCATACACTCCTAGTAAATGGAAAGAAGTGAGAGTGGTTTTCATTCCCAAAGCTGGGAAACCTAACCACTGTACAGCAAAAGATTACAGACCAATTGCCCTTTTATCGTTTCTATTTAAAATCCCTGTAGAGGCTTATTGATCTGTATATTAAGGCAAGTTCAACCCCCGAAACCTGTGTGGAGCCAAACACGCATACCTTAAGGGTAAATTCGTGGCAAGTGCTCTACACTGCGTGGTTAAGGAGATCGAACATTCGATGTCCTTGAAAGAATACATTATGGCAGCCTTCCTTGACGTAAAAGGGTGCTTTCAATAATGTAAAAACAAAAAATAAAATAGGCCTTGACAGATCTAGACGTGAACTGGCATATTACAAACTAAATTGCTGCTTAACAACATAATCATTAACTCAGTCGTAGGATCTAGTTCCGAGAGCAAATTGACAACTAGAGGCACGCCACAAGCCGGGGTTCTCTCTCCGATGCTATGGCTTCTCACCGTCAATAAAATTCTCAAGATCTTCGGGAAAAAAGAATTAAAATTGTAGCACATGCGGACGACCTAATAATACTAATTAAAGGCAAATTCTTGCCAACAATCAAAGAACTCATGGAATCTGCATCAAAAGAGTTTTCTAGATAGACAGACCAAAAAGGTTTAGGAATTAATCCGCGTAAAACCGAGCTGTTCCTGTTCATCAAGAAGGCACCACAATAAATCTCTCAACTGAGACGAAATATCTCAGGGTTATTCTAGACACACGTGTAGAAAAAATATAGAAGAAAAGTTAAGAAAGGTTTGAATACTCTCTACGCCTGCAAAAGATCTTTGGGGAAAATATGGGGATTGCAACTGTACATCATTCAATGGATGTACACCGAAAGCACCGAAAGTCTTTAGGTTGGTGGACAGTAACAGAAATAAAGAGCTATCTAAATGAAAGCTACAAAGTGCAAAGACTGGCTACAAAGACAAGCACACCAACAGCCTGGTTGGATATGATTCTTTATCTCCTCCGCTGGAACTTCTTCATCACAGGTAGTGCCGCAAAAGAAGCCCTCAGATTGAGGGAATCTAACATGTTTAAACAAAACAAATATAGACATACTGAATGTGGAAAAGCCAATGGGTGGAAAATATAATTCCAAAAGCCTCACAGCCACATCGAAGTATATGATCCCCTGTAATGATTTTAGTATACAGGACATACCTGTCCTATACCCAAGCCGTGATCACTGAAAGTCAAAAAGAGTAACAGAAAATTACATGCTTAAAATCATACATATTCTTGAAGCCTTATAGAGACTATATATGTAGATATTGACAGCAGGATTGCAGAATAGAGTAAAAAAAATCGTTCACTGTCATGAAGACGCGACTAAGAAGAAAATTAGGATCCGTCTAAAATTTAACTTCATCATTATTGCTGTAGGCAATTTTAATGCTAAATTAGAAAATATAAATATCGAGCTCATTATCTTGTTTGTGTGCTTTTGCAATACCAGCGGTCTATCCGTTGGATTAAAGGATTACCAATAAGTGAGGAATTGCCTTGCAACAATTTCCTGAATTCCGACTGGACCTCCCAGCGAAACAGATGTAATCGAGTCTCTCAAGAACAAGAAAGCAGTGGGTACCAAACAAATAGCATCTCTTTTGAGCTACATATGCACACATGTATATTTAGCGGTACCAAATACATGGTTACTGTTTATCGACCGAGAAAAAGTTTTAAACATCGAAATGGTATATGGCTTACAGCTATTTTCAAGGTTGCATACGAGGATAGTTACTTCCGCGTTTTAGACAATGGTGTCAGAGGATAATGAAGTGCAAAGTACACCAGGGTGGCTGGCATACCGACATACCGTTATTACTTTTAATCAACCAACAGCGATGTACTGTGAAACGGAATAACATCAACCCTTAAAAACCTTAAATTCTGGTGTCGAATCATAATTTTAAATCTAAGGCAAATCAATTGGTTGAACTAAAAATCGAGCAAGCTACCAACTTTCTCTATCCAATCTCTTTCCCTGCTCCCGATAGCCATCTAAATTTTTAAGAGCGTATAAATGCATTTACACAGTAACCGATACGGTAAAGGATTGTTGATGACTATACAAGTGCAGAACGATAAATCCTGACACTACATACCTCATTCTCATACACTTGTTGCCACATCTTTGTTCTATTGCAACACCCACCAGCCACTATAGATAGTTCCGGAACTTATTTCTTCCTCTTGATTACGAATCATACAAATGCACTTAATTAGAAAGAATCGTTAATTACCACAACACAGTGTTTGTGTAAATAAATTGACATACCCTAGCACTAACGATATCTACTATTATGTATGTAGATTTCCGTAATAAAAATGCAACCTGTCACATTTCTCTTTGGCGAACAATAAAAGCACAATTAAATGTCATTCCTTCATGACCACTTAAATGAATAGACAAATCAACCCATTCTTATTCGTATACAAGGGTTGTCTTGTTCCTTTTTTTTCTTGTTATTATATTCTGTTACCTCTTTTTAGGCGTGGGAGGCCATAGAAATATCGTTTCCTTTCGCAAGTTCAACTAAATATTGATGTTCAGAAAAGCGGTGGTGGAAACGTCGACGACGGCGGGTTTTAGGGAATAGACATAGACAACCAGACCAGAATGACAACTTGGGTTATTACATTGCACATGACATTGACAAATTGAGTGTAATTTATCGCCACAGTTTAGAGTGTCATGTTTTGTGATAGGTAGATACTTTTTTTTAATACTAGAACCGAAATTGATAAGATGATGTTTGGGTGTTACGAAAGATTGAATGACATATACATATATGTTCATACCTATAAAGATCACTTTAAACATCAGTGTTGTTCAAAAAACCATTTGTTTGCCGGCCTACGGCTATCACTCAATAAAATAACCGACATTTTTCATAATTTGAACTACACCTGCAGAATTGGTCCATAGTTCTAGCATTTTTCGCTTGAGCGCTGTGATAGATAAGGTAACGCATTTTAAGATTTTTAAAGTTCACGAAATTCAGGATGGGTTAGAAAATAAATTTGTTTATACTTTGCCGCCCAATAATGAAAATGAACACCGGTGATGACAATAATGTGACTGTTAATATTTTACCAATACAACACTTCGAAGCCCTGGCGCTATTTGTACAAATGAGAGATGATGACAGTGAGAGTGAATGGGAATGGGAATCTACAGTTGAAATTCCCCTAGCTACTCTCAAGACATTCATGCCAAGAATCCAGAAGCCCAAAAGTAAGCTTAAAAATGAAATATGTACACCTCTTGCGGAAATGAAGAGATTTGTTGGGATTCTTTTGCGGTTACAATGGACTTTCCAGTCGATCAATGTATTTGGTTTGGATGCTTTGTTCCGTGATCAATTAAACTTCAATATGTCACCATTACATGTTTTCGATAACAAGAAAGCAGTGATAAGTTTGCCAAAGTAAGACCTTTATTTGAAGTACTGAATGACAAGTTTCTAAGTTTGCCCTACTAAAAACTGCGCATATAGTGTCGAAGAAGCCATGGTACTCTGGTCGCCATAGCACAGCAAAGTTTATGCAGAAGAAACCTAGAAGATGGAGATACAAATTTTGGGTAGGTGCAACTGTGGGCTATATACGAGTAGTTTGATTTGATCCTGACCAAGGAAAGCAGTCCACTATGAATAATTTTTACAATGGTTACCTACTTGGCTCGAAGAAAGTTCTGAGTTTTTTCGAAAACTTTTTTATGTCTATCGAACTTAAGAAAGAATAGGTTTACAAATTATACTTTAAAAAAATTAATATAAAAATCGAAAGTGCTGCTATGATTATGCTACAATCGAAAATGGAACAGTTGTACTCATTTAATGGAAAGATAATAGAGAAGTCCACATTACCTCCAACAGTGTGCCGGCTCTGCCCACACAATAGTCGAATAGTCGAAAGCTATAAGTACAATAAGAAAATGGAAGGTAGATCAAAACATAAGCTTTTACAAATGTGATATTTGAGGAAAGAAGTGGTATTTCCCATTAATAACCCATTAAATATAAATAATAGCTAGTATTGCATAGCAAGTTTAATGGGGGAAAACTTGACCAGCTAGGTTTCCGTCGTCAGATTGTTCTAACTTTATTTTCTTTTACAAAAAAATTGTAACACTTTCAAAAAGATGTCGTCTGCTGGTAGATACTACCATATTAATTTTATCAGACCAAAGTATGTTAAACGGACAAGATGCTGGGCATTGCATAGTTTGCTTTTATACACTGTGCGACCTCAATAAAAACAACTAATAAAAATTCGGGCAGTTGCATGAATTGAGGTTGTTGCAATAACCGAGTCAAAAAATAGTATGGGTTAAAAGTGGACCAAAAAGTGAAATGCATACATCCTGGCTCCGAATAGTAGCGGCAAAAGAACTGCCCACATAAAGAAAAAGTTAACAAGAAGGAAAAGATACAAATACTGAAAAAAAAACAATATTCGTGATACAAAAGTTACGTTTATCAAGTCAATTTTTTTTAAAGTGAAGTAAGAAAACTTTACAAAAAATGTGCACGACTGGGTACATACTTGCACCTATGTGCTGTTAGTTAAAACTGAACAAGTTTTTTTATAAAAAAAAAAAATATTAGATTTAAAAAAAATATTTTTAAAAATTTTGTATAAATTTATTAAATATTACATTTTGCCCAAATTTTGATTTTCATGGAAATCCATTGAGTTTTAGCCGAGAAATAGCCATATTTCTAAAATCAGTTAATAAGAAAAGTACCGTTATACGTATTTTGAGCCAAAAACGTGGTACGCCATCTTATAGTATTTATCTAGACAAACTCGAATATGAAATTTAATCAAAATCGTTAGAGCCGTTTTCGAGAAAATCGTCTTTTTGTGAAATTGGCCCTAAGTAAAGTACAGTTAATAACGGGGCTAGAACAAAAATTCCGATTTCGCCTCGAATTGCGACCATACAGAGCTCAGATATGAAGTTTGAAGCAAATCGGTTCAGCCGTTTGGGCTGCAGTCCAGCGTACATACACACAGACAGACAGAGACAGACAGACAGAATTGGCAGACCCACTTTTTCGAGCTTCTCTATCATCGTAATGTCAGAATTCATTGTTATCTCGAGGTCGAATTTTTTCACGAATCCAATACTTGCCCTATATTATAGGTGCAAGTAAAAATCTAAGAGGGTCAAATCCCACGATCGCGGTGGAATATTCACATCGCCTTCTCTTAATATAACCATGTTCCGAAATCGCTCGTGCAAAATGTCAATTGTGGCACGTAGTGCCGTCCTTTTGAAACCACATGTATATATATATTGGTTTTATATTATATATAAAATAAATTGGTTATCGATGACTGATAGCGCTCTCAGTTCAGGGCGATAGCCTGGCCAACGTCGTTCCAAATACCAAATAGTGAGTTTCTCTGGATAGAATGCAATTTGGTGGATCTTGTGTGAAACCGCAGAAGTAATCACCCAGCAATAGCAACCATCTCATTAGGCGTAACCACCCAACAACAAATGAGTGAGAATCGTTTAGCAACAACAATCATCTTGGCAGCAGACAGCATTAATCAGACTTATTTTGCTCTCACTGATGATGAGCTTGGGTTTAATAATATTTAGTTAAGTAGCTTTAGTTTGTAAAAGAGATTGATCGTGGTTTTCTTTCAAGTACTGAAAGCCAAGTATTGTCTGAAACAGATTTAAATATTTAAGAAGCTACTTCTATATTTGATTTCTTTTATTTTCTTTACGAACGGACAAAGCTGTTAAGGTAAATAGTCCGTGGTTATGATAATCTGGTGATCATATTCTCTAATCACTTCTAATTCCATTATCCTTTCGTCTAGTCTTGCTATGGTTCACTTAAAAATTCAAACACAGTTTCCAATTGAACTATTGGCTTAGATCCTCATGACTCAATGATTTGAATCTTACTCAACACAACGATACTTTCGCGACAGGACGATGAATACACTGAACAAAAAATAAATAAATCAAAGCTGGAGTTCATCAGGGTATCATTCTTGGGCATATGGTCTATCGTCTTTACATCAGTGACTTAAGGCTGAACTATAACAGTCGAATGGTTTCGTACGATCACTTCCAAAACAACGCGTATAAACAGAATTAGTACTGAGCGATCATTATAGCTTTCGGCTTCGGTTCGTTCAGTTTAGACAGTTCAGACAGATACTTCCGAGCGTATACTATCAATACGGGTTACTTATGGAAATGACTGCACTGAAGGAAACTGAACGTAGAATTTCGACATTAACTTCCGATTGCCTCTGACTATTACAGTTCAGCCTTTACGGTCTCCTGTGGGTGCTGTGGCGCAGTGGTTAGTGCGTCGGACTACTGCGCAAGCGGTTCCGAGTTCGAATCTAGGAAAATACCACCAAAGGTTTTTTCACGGCCCCACCTCTTGCGAGCGTCTGACAAACATCCAAGAGTATTTACTGTCATGAGAAAGCTTCTCAAAAAACCCCCCCTGTCGTTCGGATACGGCATAAAAACTGTAGGTCCGTTCTGTACGTACAGAAATGTATACCACGCACAATACGTACAGCTGTGAGAAACTAGGCCTTGGCCCTCTATGGGCTGCTTACGGGCTAACACTTTAATAAAACTGACGTGGGCTTAGAACATAAAACTTCGAGGTCTACAAAGCACTATTAATGTTATCCGACGATTTTAAAACAATATTTCCAAAAATATAGTAAACGCTTTCTGACTTGTGAGCAAGGGGGACAATGTAGAAGTGCTAGCTCCCTCCAAGCCAAGTTGGTTCAGGCCCACCTCCACGAGTTTACACCACCTACCGCAAGGTCGTCCTCTAATGCGCCGTCCAAATGACCCAGATATCTTAGTCGCTGTATGCCCACTCTTCTGCCCATGTCGATGTGATGGGAACAAAGATAACTCGGAAACTTTTCTCTCAAATAAACTACAGGCATCCTCAACCGATTCTGTTAAAGTTCATGCCTCTACGCCGTATAGCAGGACTGTGATGATAAGTGTCTTACAAAGAGGTACCTTAGTATAGCGCTTAGAAAAATCGATTGGCAAGACTGATTCTTCGTTTGATCTTCCCACTGACTGGTGTCATTCGCAAAGCCTAAGTAGGCAAAGTCATTTACTAGGTTTTTCGATATTATATCTGTTGTCTATCGTGACATTATTTCCAAGACGTCGCGTCGGTATAGAACGCCAACTCAGTTTTCTTCTTGGTTCTCCAGTTCTGCCAGTAATTTCTGTCAGAAATTCTTATATAGAATCTCCTTTCGAATCATTTAGTTTCTGTAGAGCAACTGGTAGCCTCCTTTAAGGACAGAATGGAGCGATAGCTGTAATGGTTCGATGACCACAATCAGTTGTTCATAAACTAGACATTGCTTCCATTGGCGCTATCAATACCGATACCGATACACGCCGGAAGGTTTGAAAGCTGGTATTGCTTCTCAAGTGATCTTGCTACAGAGCCGTGTGTATCTAGTACATATACCGCAGTTGGCTTGAAGCCCCGCTTACATATTGCCTACTAAATGCCTTTTTGCGAAAATAGAGAGCTAGGCTTGGTTTTTTGATGCGTTCGACAATATTTTTCTTCATATCCAGTTCTGTTTGGAATCTAATTTTTTCTAAAATTACAGATATCGAGCTGAACTTGAGATATTTAAATCAACGCCGTCGACATTTGGGGATCTGAAGGTATCAATTTATATTCGTGAAATAACAACGAATAAATGAAATTAATCAAATGAAAGAAAAAAAAGATTTCAAATGAATTTATTGTAAGGCTTTCTGATAAATAATATTTTTACTTTTTCTTCATGTGTGAATACAAACAAATCAACTGGTTTCCCTATACGTGAACAGGCTACATAAAATTGTCCATGTGAGAAAGAAATCAAGCCACACGCTTCCAAAGATTGTCCCTGCGCTTTATCGATGGTCATTGCAAAAGCTAGTCGAACTGGAAACTGTAAATGTTTGAATTCGAATGGCATGTCTGTTGGTATCATCGGTATACGTGGAACAACTTTGCCAGATTGGGGATTCCCCCCCCCCCCCCAGATTTAGGGGTTTTTTGATCGACGGGGAGAAATTTAAGAGAAGAGGTTTTCACTTTACCGAAAAACCTCATATATCATACAAAATCTGGGGGTTTTTTCCGAAAAATATACCGAATTTGGGCGGCTTTTACGATTTATCTGGGGGGAATCATTTTGAGCATCTGGCAACGCTGAACGCAAACTAAAACGTTTTTACCTCTGAATTTCCCTGAACTGTGAGTTATTATTCCGTAATTTTTTGATATTTTATTTAAATATTCTTATAGTTGACTTGGCGCCGGTTTGTATGGATAGATTTTTTGACTTGAGAATAAAAATTTTATTTTAAACATTATCTTTTGTCTTCATTTTTTTTTAATATTAACAAAATAAAAATAATGGCAGTTTTACTCATAATTCCTATTATGATACCTTTTGATACTTTTCTTCTGTCTGCGGAGATACTTTTTTCCAAACTCTTGCGGCAACACTGATATGGAATTTAAATAACAAAAGTAACTTCCGTAGTTACCCGAATAATTCGAGTTATGATGGAAATACCTATCTCTCCGAGTTGTTCGAGTTATAGAAATTGAGTTAGGGACCAAAAACTTATACAAAATGTAACGAAAAATCTGTGTTCACGATAGCAGTTCGACTTGGAGAAAAGATCGAGTAACCGAAGTTCGAGTTAGAGAAGTTCTACTGTATTATCCAATTTTTTGGGCAACTTTTCCAACAATTTTTTTAATTAAATGCATTTGATTAACTTTTGTCGCGCCCTTTACTACAAAGGTCCTTGAATAAACACCGAAGTTGAATAAATATTTAATGTGCAATAAAAACTTGTCACATAAAAACGTGTGCATCCAAACTCGCACCAATAAAACTACCTAAGTACATGAACATGAGTTTTGAAAAACTCTTTATGTCCTGTTAAACATGATTAACCCAAGGATCATTAATAATGATTCGCCAGCGAAAGCTAGCAAAACATAAAGCAAATTTATTGTGATTAAAAGCCAAGTTGGAATGGAATAGAAAAAAGAATTGTGTCATGTGTAAATGTTTACAAGCTTTCATACCATTTACACATGTTATACTCCCAGTATAACTGATTGGGATCTATAAATAAAATCACGATAAATGTCTACCTACTTTCTTGGCAAGTGTCTTGTTTACGGATATAAAAGGCCGCCTTCTATTCAATGTGTTTTGGAATAACAAGAAATACCTCATTTTTTTCTATTTCGTGCAAAACGCCTAGCAGTAGACAGCACAAAACAACAGGTGGAACATTGTGCAGTTGATGATATCCAGGTGCAGGACGTTAAACTTTAATTGAATCGCGAATAAGTATACGAAACACACATATACTATCTTGCGTCTAGCGAAATTTGAAATCGTTCCGCAAATAAAGTCAAATTTAAGTACAATTACAGTTAAATGGACGATGATGAGGTTTTTAAAAAATTCATAATTCAACCCTGTGCACAATACACCAGTGTGAAAGTTCAAAATTGAGGAGCACTTAAAGTTACAACAAGCTTAGATGCCACCAGGATACCAGATACTCGTACTTTTAGGTAGATTCTCTTGTTTATTGTACGCATGATAGTATGTAGCTGCCGATGATGTTGGTATTTGAAGTAACGATTTGCCTGCCTATGCTATTTATTATTGGGGTAAAATGGACGACGATGTCGGTAAAACTTAAGCACGTACATAAGTGGTCACGGCTATTGGTGTGTATGATTGGCTGACCTAAAACAAGGTTGCCTGGCCCCACGCACGAAAACACAACACAAAGAATGCCGTGCTTTAGTATTTCCTCAAGTGGAGATCCTTGCCTGCCCGCCGCCGCCTCCTTGCTTGCTTACCTGGATTAAAATTCTAAATGAAATAATTTCCATTCAAGGGTGTAGGTAGGTGGTTTTTGAGTTGAGGGTTTATGGTGTGCATGATGATGGACAATATAACGAACCTTGGAACAGCGATAGAAATTTTTTTCCTCTTATGTTTTTTATATAGCATCCAGCATTTTTATGTAACTGCGTTAGTGTATAGCAGAATAATGCATATACATATAGGTATACATATATGTATGGTGTAGAGAGGGGGATATACTTTTCACTTTTCAACAATGGGAGGGGGATTTTCCCATCATTTTGCTTTTTTTTTCCTTTAAACGCACACACACTCTGTATTCGCACTCTAAAAGAAAAGAAATGAACCTTGCTAACGATGTAATTTAATAGTAATCCATAAATTATTTCACAAGGATATCACATAATCTATTTCAGTTAAGTTGATTCTCACTAAGGGGATAAGAAATTTTATTTAATTATTGGTTAGTAAACAAAACGCGAATAGGCACCAAAATTACCGACCGTTTACTTGGAGCTCCAGAAGAAAACTGGCTGGCGCATGATTTCTTTGCATTCGACTTTCCCAAGGAGCAAACCGTTGAGGAAATTTTATGGAGCTTTCTATTTGGTAGTAGTATGTGTGAAACTTATATATTTGCTACTGGTACTGCGGGGGGTAAAAATGGTGAATTAAGTAGGTAGTTTTGGTGAAAAGTTTTCATTCATATTTTTCCCTTATGTGATAATGAACAATATATCGTCCTATCAGGAAGTAATGAATAGAATACACTGTTCAAAGGAAAAACAAGTCAGTTGACTTTAGTTTGGATGGACCATCCAAAAAATATATCAGTATACTTACGAAATTCAGTTTAATTGAGCTTTAGTCCTTTTGGAGGGAAGTACGGATGAACTTTATACCTTAGCAGGCAAAGTAAGTCATACTACGGCACAGCATTTCAAACAAATGAGGATTTGCATGCCAGGTAATACATACATATGTATACCTATTCAAATGTTATCTCGCCAACTATCTTTATATGATGTGATAAGGAGAAAAGAATCCAGCCTCCATGAGCATTCGCACTTCCTGCCTTCCGAGACGGCTCCGTGAAATAAGACCGTGATGAAAAATTAAAGTAGACCGCATAAAATTTCGAAAAATGAAATTAGGCCGCGCGGTGTAGTTTCATACCTCAATCGCGGGCATACATACATACATAAATATATCATTTTGAAAATGAAGTTTGAACGCATATACAAAATGATTCGCTGCCTAATTTCACGCGGTCTATATTCCACCCCCTCCCGAGACATTGAAGGCGCGGGCTTTGCATAATGCCAAATATTTCAGCTTCACTTAGTCCTACAAGTAATCGACGATGTTCTCAACGAACAATGCCTTATGGGCATTGGGGTCACGGCACATGCAATTGAAGTAGTTGTCTGAATTCAGGGTGAATTTTAGAATACTCTAAATCAGTGGTCTGAAACTCAAACTCCTGTAGTGCTACTTTTTTGTTTGATGTACAGCAGCAGGCCGCATTAAAAAAAAACATATGACAGGTGAATGCGATCATATTAATGAGGTTACATCTGTCAATTTGCCTGTTCTTCATCTAATTTGTCTTCCCAAATCAACATTGAGTTAAGGCACTCATCAACAAGTGCAAATGATTGAATTGTTTTATAAAAGTGGGTCTTCTGTTGGGGCAAGATTTCCCACGCTTCGCTCATGTTCCGATCGCCAGAATCGCCGTTCCGAAAGGGATTACTCGCAACATAGTGGATAAATTCAAGTCAACCGCATCAGTGAATAATATGCCAATACCAGATTGTCAAGGAAAGAAAATATCTGCCGAAAATACCTTTTTCAGACCAAAACTTGGTGAATTTTACGTTATTGGGCCTACACCCGTACAATATTCAACTGACACTGGAGCTCAAAATGAATGACAGCGGTGTTTGTTCGCTGACTCGGCTCTCAAACAGTTGGAAGTTGACTCCAATTTCGGTCGAAAAATCATATTCAGCGACGAAACTCATTCCTGGAAGAATGGCCTAAATTGTCGAATTTGGGACGATAACAAGCAACAAAAGATCGACTAAATTGCAATGCATCCAGAGAAAGTTACTGTTTAGTATGAATTTAGACTGGCGGCATCATAGGGCCTTATCTTTCACCTGCTCTAAGTGGTATGATGCACCAATCATATCTAAAAATTAGTTTAAGGGAGCTTTCCAGTGTGACAGCCCGAAAAATCGCTGTTTTTGGCGATTTTTTTTTTTAAAGAAAAAATAATCTAATCGGTCTGGTTTTTTTTTTGTATATTAATTGGGTATTGAAGAATACAAAACAATTTTTTAAAGATCGATTTATTTATTAATTAATATCTATAAAAATGATGTAACAATTGTTGCAGAAAATGCACTTGGATGTGGTGTCCACGTTGGGGGTCACAATTTTGATCGGAAACAAAAAACACAAAAAGATTATTGATCGGTATATAATTGGCTTTCGGGCTATGGAGGCTTTTTTTTTTTTTTTTTTTTTTGCAAAAATGGCGCCGGTTTGAACAAAAAGTATCGATTTTGGCATTTTTTTTTGGCAGTTTTTTGTACCAAAAAATAGGAAGATGTCAAAAAAAAAAAAAAAAGCTTCCATAGCCCGATAAACAATGACGTTAAGAATATTGTGTAAAAAATTCAACTCGATAGCTTTAAAACTCTGCCCTCCAGGTTGGACACCGTTTTGAAAAATGCTGTTTCGAGAAAAACGCGTTCAAAGTTTCAAGTGAGGAAATTTTAGGTGTAGCGCTCCGTTTCCTTCTTCCAAGAAATGCTGTACAGTAACCGAAATAATTTGAATTTCGGCATGAAAATTTCAGGGAATATTCGGAAGAGTGTATACTATTCGATAAAGCAAAAAAAAAAAAATCGATTTTTTGAAAATTTCACACTGGAAAGCTCCCTTAAGAACTGTCTTAACCTCCAAAAAAAGGAACAAGCAAACACAATGAACCACCCTTTAGACTTATTAAACGTGAAGGAGTGAAGCCTTCATGTTCGGATCAAGCTAAATATCTTAACATTGTATTAAACCGTACTTTATATTGAAAACCGAATAGAGGAGAGGTTTCGTAAGGCAAATAATGTTCTCTTCATTTGTAGGAGAACAGAAGAGAAAAAATGGGGTCTGAAGACAGTCATTGTACATTGGCTATATACCACGATAGTCAGATCCATACTCGGATATGGGGCTCTTAAATGGTGGAAGACTACGACAAAACAATACATAAGGAATAGGTTGACTGCACTACAAATAACAACCATTATTTCCATCATTGGTGCCCAGCGCCAATTCGTGTCCTTAATTACATCAAATACCCAGGCATGCATATCACAGGTTTAACTTCAGAGACCATACGATGTACGCTGGTGAGAAAGCTTCCCGTTGCTTTCCGTGGCATCATCTTAATTAGATAAAACTAGAAAACTCCTAGCAACGGTGAATAAATAGATTACATACATATGTATACAAATACTCTGAGAAATTATTCTGCAAGTACTAAGAGTCACAGATTACTGGTGTTCAACGATATTCACACCCCTTTACTGACGTACAGTGCAATGGTGGTGCTTCAATTTGAAGAGGGCTCATTCATTTTAGGTGTTATACAAGTACTTAAATGGCTTCAAAATAGCGTGTATGAGTAGGTACTCGTACAAATAAGCACTAGCTTCATTTTTTATAACGTAACTTATGTATGTGTGCTGGCTATTGAAGCTTAACTAAGTTATACACGGTTAAATATTTTCTTTGAGACTTCCCCAAGTGAATTTAAAAGTAGTCTGCCTATATGCTGTGCCCGTTCGCGTACTTTCTGCACTAAAATTCATATATTATCAAATTTCAAAGATTGGGGGTAAAATTCTCTCAGAGAATACTAAAACTACGAAAAAGTTAACGAACGGGTTGAACAAGAAAATGCTGAAAATACACTGATTTGACAGTTTTCATAAACTAGCCAAAAGAAATTTCTTGCAATAAATTTCGTAGTATGGGGAATTTTTTTACTCTCTCGTAACCCCTATCCCCTGCGAAAAACTTCGAAAATTCTCCGTACACGAACAGCTTTTCGTAGAAATTTGTAAATTTTCGTAAAAATTCGCTATTTTGGGAGGGTACACGAACGAATTGTTTTGTGGTTATGACCGCTGTGTTAATCACTCATTTCAATCAAGTTGGAGTCCCACTCGGTGTGCGGAAATGCTCTGATCGAAATCACAATTCCCATTTCAATTCAATCGTTCGATTCTGCATATAAAACGCAGATGTAAACCCACGAATACACACGATCTTATGAGCCAACACATAATAAGCCCCTCGTCGATTAGTTTAGTTTTCGGTCACTTTCGGAAACATTACCGAATATTAGGGAGAGCGCCCTCAGCCGCTCATTGCATATGCGAATTTGACAGCTGATAGAACTTACCCACCCCTATGTGGTACATTAATGGTTTCTCTCATTTTTGCTTATATTTTATATTTGGAAATGCTCGAATGATTACTGCTTTCATTCTCGTTTTATTAAATTTTTGCTACTATTCATTTTTATGCGAAAAATAAAATGTAATGTAGTTATGACATTAGGTTATGCTTCCCAAGGTTGATTATGGTATGATTTTAATTTTATTAGAATGAATATACGATTAGCCATTTGACTGGAGAATTGGAGTGAATGCCTTAAATATAAACTTGACTATCAAAGTAGCAATTTTTTTATATGACTTTATAATGTAGTTGGATTTATTAACATGGTATATTTATGGCGTTCATTAATTACTCTGTGTGATACTTCAATAAAGATACATAATAGAGATACGATATACATAAATGTAATACAAATCTGTGAAAAAAATTAATTTTGTACAGTTTGAGAGCCACTAAAGAATATTATCGTTTCTATTCGTCAATAGATGGCAGTAATCCTGCCCTAAACTAGTTGACTTTGTTTGAACAGCACGAATATGCAAAAAATAAAAGCAAACGTAACCAAATTAATTTTTTGACATTTAACGGTTCAAACTCCCTGACGTTTACATAATCTGTGTCAAAAAACTAGTCCGAAATTGGGAACGTAGAATTTTCTTATCAGTTCGCCCACACAATTTGATTCAGTTGCACGAATATTTATTTTGTTTTATATAAAATTAATCATCAGCGGAACGGACAACTCTTAGAACAAATTCAAACGTAAAAAGAATAATAAAATCGTTGATTTGATTTTTTTTTTAAATTTTATTCCGTCACAGTTCGCACAAACAGCCGATTGTGTGTGATATAATAATTTTTATTGACGAGACGCACGAAGAAAAAATTAACATATCATGGCACAAGCTGGTGGCAGTATGGCCAACAAGTTTTTCAACAATCTCAAGAGCAAAGAGTTTCGTTCTTATCTTATGAGGTTGGTTATATGAATGATTCGCACTTTTTCCCCGATTTAAGTGTCCCTTTTAGCACACACTTTTGGGGCCCCGTTGCCAATTGGGGAATACCAATAGCTGCTATTGCTGATTTTAAAAAGGATCCCAAGTACATTAGTCCCACGATGACTTTTGGTGGGTTTAGTTTCAGTTCGTATATCCTTTTGTTTTTTATTATTTGTTTGTCCTGTTTGCAGCCTTAACATTGTATTCTGGAATCTTTATGCGTTTCGCTTGGAAGGTTACTCCACGGAATTTACTCCTATTCGCTTGCCACTTTACGAATTCCTCTGCCCAGAGTGTCCAAGGTGTGCGTTGCATTAAATACGCTCTTTCGAAGAAGGAAGAACAAAAAGCTACCGCTAAATAGATGAAAAGGTTAACAACGGATCATCAGTTCTTATCATTAATTTAATTTTGTTTTCCAAATTGGTGCTAGAATAAGGATGAATTCGTTTCTTTAACAAATGAATTGGATTAGAAATTGTAAGTGATTTCGAGCTATTGCCACTCTAGTTAGCTCTATTAAGAAAATTAACAAGATTCTATATATTTCTGTAAATATTTGTCGATAACGAGTGATCGTATAGTGCCTATACACCTTTGATTTGTTGATCATAAGTTAATCTCAATAAAAAGAAAATCATAGACAAAAAACAATCAAACAATTATCGGCTGTCGTTTTTTTTCTATCTAATTAAGTCGAGACGATGAAACCCGTATGGATTATATAACATCTGGAAGATTAGATTAAGCGTGGAGTGATTTTATTTAATCTCTAAAATTAGATTCTGTAGCTATTGTGTTGTCTATTTATTTTGATGAATGGAATTTTGCTGCCCTTTTCAGCAAGCAATCAATGGGATTCCAGTGTGCGCGTGTAGCAATTGATTGTACGTAATTGCTCTGACATCACAATATTGTTATGGGCAAGAGTGTGTTACAAATCATGTAGATGAATATAATTGCACATTGTTTTGAGTTGGAGACCAGCTATTAGTCGTAGTAAAGATGTCTATCGGGTTTAGTTTTATGAAGTTATTACTTTAAGAGAGGGTGACTAATTAACCGCATTCGAGATTATTATTAAAGGCTAGGCTGCAACGCGTGATATCTAGTGTGTAGACTAGTGGGACGCTTGGTTAGACATCGATTAACCGGTTTCTGTTTTAATGGAAAAACGTATTGTAATAGCCAAGTAGTGTTCTTAGTTAAAACAAAATTTCCATAATAGTAAGTACTATTATTTGAACTTAATGCTAAGTTGATGGATGTTATTTCATAATACATATGTGTTAAAAACAAATAAATAAATGAAGGCTCTCACAACTGTACGTGGTCTAAATTGTTTTGTTTAATTATCACAGAGTACACAGAACACTACGTTGCTTTAGTGTTTCCTTTCAGTATCGCTTTACACAGCAGATGTATGCTGCTCGACTAAGGATCATCTACCGACTTTGCACCTCATGGACTACTTTAAATAATAAAAATAAATCAGTATTCAAAAATCAATGAATAAACGCTTAAGTTCTGATGGAGAGAGTACACAGAACACTACGTTGCCTCAGTGTTTTCTCTCAGTATCGCTTTACACAGCAGATGTACACTGCTCGGACTAAGGATCAATCTACCTCATGGGCTACTTTAAATAAAAAATTAAATGAGTATTCAAGAATCAATGAGTAGACGCTTAAGTTGTGATGGAGATAAGCTCAAATAAATTGTGTTGCAAACTTTATTAATTGGTTCTGTGCTTTCTATCGTGAAGTATATTTCTCACCCGAAAAGATATTTGGGGAGCATACAGTGACATCTTAAAAGTTATTTGAAGTTAATTGAAGTTCAACTTAAGTTAAAAAACGACTGACCGGATTAGGTTTTTATAACTCTTGTCTGTTATTGGGTAGGTAGTATGTACAATCTCCTATTTGTTTAATAATAGTTTATTATGAAATTCCTTGTTGTGGATATTTTAATTTTTTTTAAGAAAAAATGCTTGTACCAATTAGGTCTTACCTGTTAAGACCAGATGGTCAGTGGACCTCTTCTTGCAAAAAGAACATTGATCTTCTGTTGAAGCTGAAGGCCAGCTGCCACGCCTACCTACCCTACCTACCTACCTACCCTAGGTCGCCAAACATTGTTGAACTGCGCAAATGACTAAGTACATTGTGAGACGCCAGAAGTTACCCGAGATGTGAATAAAAATTTCCTGTTACAAGCGGCTGGTTGGAAATAATTTTCAGAGAATATTAGACGGCAAATCAACTTTTTTTTTTAGATTCACAGCTGGAACCCCATCGGGGCTGGGACAATATAAAGTGCGAATCTAAGCTTAGAAGCATTTCTTAGGTTTTTTATTTTGATTGATTCTTATTTTGTTTCTGGCCTTAAAGGAAACTTTCTTGCGAAAGTGAGGCGCTTTTTCTTCGCAACAAAGCTTTTTGAACCGCTTTCCTGTGGTCGCCTTTGTACTATATTTAATTACAGAGTGTCTTGAATATGTCTGGCCGAGGATAAAGGGGTTTCTTAGCAAAAATATTAATTCTCTGATAATCTGTTACTGTGGTCTTCCCTTCCTTCCGTGAGAACTCTTAAAGCTGGCAACTATTCCTCGTTTTTCAAAGTTTAGACAGATCTTCTTGCTCCAGAAATTGAAACTCCATATTTTTCTGCTAGTTTTCGGAATGTCAATCCACTTTGATGATCCAAAGCTAGCAGTTCTTTCACTTTGGCTGTAAGCGATTTCATACCAAATCTTACCGAATAAAATAAAACTTACCATTAAAAATGAGATTCCAAATCCAGCGCTCTGCCCATAAAACACAAAATGCACTTTATTTTGTCGCGTGCAAAAAACAACTGTTACATAATTTCTACAACTGATAAAAAATTAACAAAAGCAACTAACCAATAGTTTCACAAAACTGTGGACACATATGTATGTAGGTGACGTCAGAAAATAACAATTATGCAAAAACGATCTTTTTCTTTTCTTTTCTTTTTATTAACAGAATTTTGAAAATGAATCAACTGCTGTTGCACTTTATTTTGTCCGACAGTGTATATCCAAGACATCGGCAATGTTAGCGTATTGGTTCATTGTTGACCGGACTTGAGACCCATAATAAACTAACTAAAAAAACTAGGCCATAAGGCCCAAGTTCATTTGAAATCAGTTGATCTCATATTTTTAGATCTCATTACTTAAGGAGAACCTGCATTAATCCTGTTTGAATTAACATAATTCCAATAATTAATATATTTCATTCCTATTAATCTTTATTGAAAACTAATTTCCCATTATATTACGATGACATCTAAAATATAACCGTCAACAAAGCCATCCATAAAAGACTATAAATAAATAAATAAGTACAATACAAAGATGGCCATAAGAGGGGATCGGTCTGAACCATGGAAAGTTCAACATCTTGTCTTGCTACCTAAAGAGAACAAGCCAGCCGAAGAATTATTATCGTATTGCCCGATATGCTTGGACTGTGAAACATTCTAGAACATATCATTATGGGGAAGACTTTGTCAGACGACCCGTATGGCATGGGTCGGTCGATCCCTTCTGTGTCTAATGCTACAACGAGGCGTTAAGGGCTGAGTTCATTATGCAAAAAAACCTACGTAAACGTTTGCACTACTTGCGTTTATACGTCAGTCGACATCCTCAATTATACTAATTCAAAATAGATGAAATATTAAAAAAAAAAGGATACAATAGCATTTTATATAAATGTAGAAGAGTAACGCGATAGTAGGGGTATAAAAATACAAGCGAAGGATGTATTACAGTTGTTTATTTGTAATTAACTAATAATTTAATTTAAGCATACAATGTCTTTCTCAGAAACTGCCAAACAATTTGGTGAAACGTTATACTTCGTGAAAAGGGAACTTAGTAGTGTTCACGAAAAACAGCTTAAGGCTTATCTGGCATCTCACTTGTTAAATGCAAGCTATAACTCGAAGATTGAGATATGCCACAGTAACAAAGCTGCCGAAATATTTGTCTGTTTTTGTTGGAAATTCTTCTCTGTGACCCAAAGACACCCGGTCAGCAGCTTACCCTTATAGCCCGATTTTTTTAATTTTTCATTTTCCATCTTTGTATGTACGTTAAAACTTAATTTTTATTGGTTTGCTTCATTTTGAATGGATTAATTGGAAAAATGACCAACTATTGACCGAAATCCGCATCTATTTTGATGCGAATTGAAAACGCCAGAATTTGTATGGAGTGCGGATCGGTTGCGGTTTTAATAATGGTCATGTCGATAATACTGCTGATATGCACAATCTTATAATCTTAATAATATCCTCACCTGGTCCAAAGAATTTTTTTTTTACAGATAAATCCCAATAAATCGTAATGCCTTGTAGTTAGCAGAAATGACTATGATCCCTCTTTTTAACCCTATCCATCTTGGAAATGTTCGGATTGTTTACAAAGCAAAAAATCTAGGTGTTTGGTTCAGTAATATGTACGAGTACACTGTGATGCGATAATCATATCTTGGCAAAATATACGGATGTCTCAGATACCTACATTTATCGCCTGCAAATAAAGGCCAATATTTCTACAATTACAGCACAAGCGTAATTGTAAAAAAAAATCACAAGAGTTAAAGTAATTTCTGATCCCATTTCTAGATTTTGTCCCACCTTTAGCTTTACATATGTCCAATTTGAGTAGATAGACATGACCATGGTGTGCGTTGTTATTTTTCATTCGGTACTTACTACGTTAGTAAATTTTAAAGTCAAGATAAAATAAGAGATACTTTACTTCTTCATTCTGTCGCGCCATCACAACAACGTAACTTACTCAACTACTAAAAGCCATACATTCGGAAATTATTTTAACATTTTTCAATTCATTGTTGCAATATTCATTTCAAAAGTCTACTACGAGGTATTTACTTCTTTTACCAAAATATTTTAAAATTTATCCACGCATTAAACACGCAAGTATTATTTCTCCAGAAACCAAAACTTTACGCGAAGGTTTCGCGAGTCGAGAGAGAGAGAGAGTATTTAAAATAAAGAATTGAAGTACATATGTAAAAAAATTTTCTGAAGTAAAAAATTTACAATTTTTTCATTTGGGAGGAATTATTAAAGATGCAAACAAAAAGAAGCCCCTCATTTAGAATTTGATAAGACAAATATTCATCACTTTCTTCTTGCTTCACACATATTGAACAAATATTTGTCGTTTTTACAAAGAACATTGAACTTTGACGCACTCTGGCGAGGTGCTGCACCCCGAATTTTGTTCTAAATTGAAACATAATGTGCTTGATGATATAACATTTAAACGTGGAATTTTTTGTGGATTTGCATTTTTTGCCAAGAAAAAAATTAACATTTCTTATACGCGGGAAAATTATTGCGATTTGATTTATTTTGGCGTCTATTATTCGGATTCTATAATTGGGATGATTATTTTTCTGATTCAAATCGGTTTATTTTCAACTTGTTTTTATTCGATCCATTCGATTGCATTTTCTGCAATTTTAGCCCTCTCTCTCTCTTTTAAATTTAGCAGCCTAAGAATTTTAGAGACAGGAACGGTCCTATTATCACTTGTTGCTCTCCGATGTCATGTTGACAGCTTTAACGTTACACACCTAATAGTCTATTCGGAAATTCAAACTTTGCAAAACAAGAGCAAAAAAGCAGTCGAAACGTCAAAAGTATACGACTGCAATGCATAACTTTCGACGTTTCCGAACATTGAATGTTTTTTTTTTTAACGAATTAAAATAAAAAAGTTTTATCTCCTAGCTAGTTTGTTCTGCTAGGTAACACGATTTTGATATTTGTGTTATCTGTCTACATTTGCGCTACCTAGTGCATTTTAGAACAATTTGCTTTATCATATATGCATTTCCGAATGCTGTTTTGCATAATTTGCGCAAAGTTTGCATTTCCGAATGGGGCCTAAGTTCCAAAATAATCACCTCTATTACAGAATCCGACGTAAAAAAATCTGCGAAAATTCTTCTACGCTACGAATCGATAATATTATTGCTGTACACCACACCCAAAAAAAAGTTGCTGGAAAAATATAGTAAAACGCTGTAGATTCTACTGCATTCATTGTCAGAATCGACCCGACAATTTTTGTTGTAAATTTTACAGAGGTGTGGTTGTAAATTTAACAATCTAGTTGTGAAAATGACAGCTAAAATTGTAGATGTCACAACAATTTGCATGAAAAAAAAATCGCTTTCTAGCACTTAACCTTAAAGTTCTAATTTATTGGTATGGTGCGAGAAATGGGTGGAAATAGCTTTTACAATCCAATTAGATGGTTCTTGTCCAAGAAATACTTAGAGTGTGTTTAAACCGAATTATATTATTTAATTTACTTACAAAATGTGAAAATTGTTTGGATCTGGCTGGGGTTGAAAGTGGAACCTCTTACTTGGAACTGTATACACTACCACAACGCCATTTTTACGTTCCCGTAATAGCTGCCGAATCTACAACTTGTTGTAATTTCTACAGCCTCTGCTGTAGTTACCACAGTAAATAGCTGTAGATTCTACAACATTTTGATGTAGATTTTACAAATTCATATCTGTAGATTTGACAGCCGAAATTAACAACGCGCTCTTGATTTTACAGTTAGGGATTGTAGTTGTTTCAACAACAAAGTAAAAATGAATGCATTCGCTGTAAAATCTACAAAAAAATTGTTAATCTAACCCGATTCGCTGTTAAATACACAAATCTACAATGAATTGTTAAAAATACAGCCTTCAATTGTAAAATTTATAGCACTTATTTTTTTTGGTGCATGTTTCTACAGAACCGAAATCTCGAGGTTTCGATGATCTTTTGGCGAAACTTTAGTAAGCCGTCCACACCAAGTCGAAATCATTTCGAATAGCATTGTCTGTCCATTTTGAATTGGCGGGAAACAAAAAACAAACGGCCGTTTGTTGACTGTCGCAATCAGTGTTGGGACTTGAGTGTGCAAATTGGGTAATCAAGAAGCGGTCGATTTTTGAAGCATACCATAAATGCAACAAACAAATTAAACAATGTTTAATCCACCATTGGGTGGAAACATGGTATTACTGAATTTCGAAATTCGTAGCAAAATGTCTTCTTAGACGGATCCTGTGATATATATATATTTACTTTCGTTATTCGTAGAAAATTTCCTATTACGACGGATTCTGTGATAGGTGTGATTATTCTCAATGATTCTACCAGTGCAATAGATAGGTTTATGTTTTAACGATATTTTATCCACAGCTTACCTGATCTAAGAGCCAAAAGATGTAATCAACAAAACATTTTTCAGATTTTCCCTCGTACCGATTGTTATGAGCCATCATACCTACCATTCTCCAAAATTTCCATTAAACTTTTACATTTTCCAGAGCGAAATTGTATTATAAAAAAACAATTCTGGTTGTTAAGTGTTTTTGATATCTTTTTCTTTTCCTTTGTAATATAATGTGTAAACAACGCATCATGTTGGCTTATATTAAAAGAAAAAAATAATTATCCTTATATTTAATTTCTCTTGTTCTTACTGCTCATTTATGTGGCCAGAAGAAACATTTCTCCAAAAACGAAAAACTATGTTTTAACCAAAACTTGGTCATTTCAACAAAAAAAAAAAAACCAAAAAAATTGTCAATTAGAAAAAGATTTACTTTTTAACTTTCTTCTTAATTTTCGTTTATTTTTCCTTCTACATTTTCTTTTTATTATTTCTTTCATTCTCTCTTTCTATATCAATAAAAAATAAAAATTATATTTTCTTTCCAAAAAAATATGATTATTTAGATATTTAACATAAGGCAATCAATGATTTTTCATAAAAAATAAAAAAAATAATAAATTGTTTCATAACAAATAAAATTACAAGAAAAAAAGTTTAATAAAAAAGGAAAAACTCGACATCGAACCAATTGTTTGTATGTGTTTTTGTTTTTTCAAATGAGATAAATTTTCTTTATTGTTCTGGATTGTTTTTTACGTCTGCATTTGACTAATAGTTTGTAGTAAGTGGGAAATATCAGCAGAAAAAAATCAAACACAAAAAAGGTAAATTAATATTAACAGAACTTACTATTTATTAATTAAAAAAATGATAAAAACATTGTAGTGAAACAAAAACAAAGTATGAAGTATAGGAAATATTATAAAAAGAATGACGATGAAAAAAACTACAAGAAATAAATTGTTTGCCTATTTTGTTTTATTTTTTTTTCATGTTCGTGTGTTTGGATGTTCTTTTTTTTTTTTTTTTGTCCTGTCTTGTTATAGTTATCACTGGGCTTTGTTAACAAAAAATAATTGTTAGTTGTTTAACAATAATAATTTCTACAGCTGAGTGTGATATTTTTTTCAGTATTCATCATCAATTCAGTTTTTTTCATTTATGTAATTAAGAGGTCATCGGAGATAAAAAGCCGCGGTTTACTTTTTTTGTTTTACATTCTGTTCTGTTTTTTGCTACATTTATTGGTTTTAATTTCTATTACTTATTTTTATGTGTTATTATTCAAATTTTTTGCTTATAAAAGAAAAATTAGTTAAAAATTAAATTCTGTCACGGGCTATAGGTATAACGTATTTTTTTGTTTTTTCTTTTTTTTCTGATACAGCTTGTTTCTTATTGTAACAAAAATTATGAATGCTCATACAAGAGCATAATTTTTAAAATAATGAAGAAAAACTATATTTTTTTGAGGAAGTATACAAAGTGCAATCACATATAAAAACATACACATATCACTTTGCGTTATATAATTTTTGTTTGCTCGAATTGAAGAAAAAATCTTATTGCAGTTTTATACATGATTACAGTTTATATAACTTGTTTTTATTTCTTTTACAATATTTTTAATTCAATACAAGAAACATAACAAAATAATATAACTTTTATTTCCTTAATTTTTAAGATCCTATTGTAGACTGTATGTTATGCGTGAGTGTGTGTATTTATGTATATGTGGTATTGTTTTTTCGTACAAATAGTCTAAATGAGAAAATAAAAAAAAAACATATATATTTAAATTATATGTAAAAATGTTTGTTTTTTTTTAACCAAAGTTGAATGCATTCTTAATCTTTTTGTTTGTGTTTTAAATTGACAAAATCAATATCATAAAAAAGTAAATGTAATATTCTAAAAGGTATTCATATTATATATATAGATATATATAATTTATTTTAATTGCTTTTGATTTTTAATTGATGTTTTGTATAAGACAAATAAATTATAAATTTTGCTCACGATTTTTTCTATTGGATACAATTTTTTTTTTGTTTATTTTAAGCGACGTTACTCTCAACCAGTATATGCAAATATAAACTAAATTTGAATTGTGTTCTATTAAAAAGACTTATATACATATATATATAAATATATGTTAAATTTTTAAAATTTTGTATCGTAATTGGATTTTTTTCTTAATTTCTTTAGAAATTTTTACTGTGATTGTTTTTTTTTTCTCTAGTTTTGCTGTGATTTTTTTGTGTTTTTGCATATTTTCCTTTTTTCTTTTCTTCCTTTTATAGTACTACAAATATAATTGATATTTTTCTCTTTAATTATGTACTTAAAATTATGTCTAGATTTATTTTTTGTAATTCTTTAATATGGATTAAAAATGTTTTAACTTTTTTTTCGTTTAAAGTCCTTAATGTGTGTGTTTATATTATGTTTGTTAAAAAAAAATCATTATTTTTTATATATTTCTATTGTATACTTAAGGAATAATTAAAAATGAAAAAAGAATAATGGAAAAAATTAATATAAAAAAAAAATTAAAATATTGTCCTTTTTCTCTACGAGTGTTTTTTTTTCCTTTATGTTTCTTGCTTTTGTATAAATATTATATGAATTAGAATTATAAATACATGTATACATATATTTATCAAACCCGCGTGTTTCTGCTTTTTTCGGTTTTAATTAAATGTCAAATTCTGTGTTTATTTTTTTATAACTAATTTTCACAACATTTTTTATTTTGTTAGAGTTTATTTTTTACTACAAAATTTCGTACAAAATGTTTTAAATTTTCTTTTTTAAAAAGAAATCATCACAATTTCGAGTCCGAACTTTTCTTATTTATTTTTTTTTCTTTAAATTTCATTTATTTTTATAATTTTATTTTCCTTTAATAATTTTTTCACGTTTTTTTTGTTATTTATTTTCAACGAAACACTATCACCATTTTCAATGCAAAACAATATGAATTACACGAACTAAGAAAGATTTTTTTTTTTTCAATACACGTATGTATATATAATATAAACAAGTAAAATAATTTGTCTAAAACAAAAAAACTTACAACAATTAGATTTTTGTTTTTCCTTTATTTTTGCCAAATTAAAATTAAGATAAAAAATAAAACAAAGATAGATAAAAAATAAAAATAATTTTTATACAAAGTGACTGAGAATCATTATTTTTGTTTAGTTTGTGTTAGGAAAACACAAACCACGTAAAACTTTACACAAAATTACATTTAAACGTAGGGCAGAACACTAAAAGATACGTTCTCTTTTTTTTTGTTTTTTAATTCTTACAAGTTTTCATAATTTTTATATAAGTTTTAGTTTTTAATGTCACCAATCAACAAAAATATAATAATTGTAATTAAATATATAATTTTATGTCAGTCGATTTTATAAGTTTGTTTTTCTTTTAATGATTTTTTTGTTTTTGTAAAATCCAATCGTTTGTATTGACATTCGCATTTTATTCTATTTTATTTTTTGGGAATTACAAAGAGATAGAGAGAAAAAGAACAAAATTGTTTAAGTGTTACTATTATTAATTAAATATGAATTATTTTTTTTAAATTTCCTTTTTTTCTTTAAAAAAATCTGTTTATATAGTTAAGAGTTATTTTTTATTTCCTTTCTTTTTAAGAAAAAAAAAAAGCAAAAAACATAAATGGTGGTGGTGATGGTGTATGCAATGTTTCCCCCTTTTTTTTTTTTTTTTTGTTAAATGGTTGATTTAAGAGTACAGAAATTGGCTACAAACTATGGCTAGGACTGATTTTTAAAAGTTGACTTTTCTTCTATGTTTTTATTTACTTTAACATGGATATATAATACGCCTATGATCACTATCTAAAAAAAGTCTAAAGATTATTTAGATTCAAAAAATCTGTGATGTCTCTAATTCGTTGCTGCTAAGTCGGTTGTTTATTTAAAAATATATATAAGTATGTGTATATACTTCTCACTTTTATTGTTTTATATTTTATGAAAAATTCAAGAAAAAATGTTTTGTATTAATTTATTATTTTAACCAATTTTAACGAATAAACAAAACATAAACGATTTGTTATTATTATTTTTTTGTTTTTTTCATTTTGAAAAGAGAAATTAAAAACTTAAAATTTGGTTTATACAAATATAACGTTTTAATTTTATAATGTTACTCTGTCTTGTCAGATGTGGCAACATTATATAATAATGCACCAGCTTTCTGATAAACTTCCCCGATATATCTATATATATTTATATATATAAATTTCCTTAATGATTTCAAAATTGTTTATCCTAACATTACAAAACGATTTTCTTTAAAAAAATTGTCAGTCATTTTTATTTCATCTTAGCTTTATCATTTTTTTTGTTTTCTTTAAATATATATACAAGATCTCTTAAGCAATTATCTAGTTATGTATAAAAAAGTGCGTTTTTATTTATTTTTTTTTTATAATTTTAATTTTTTTTTTTTGTAAACAAACTAAATAAACACGCGAAATCTTACCAAATAGATTTTCAGTTTTGTTTTTTTTTTTTTTGTTTTTGAATATAATGAAACTAAAATAAACGAAACAAGATTTTAAAGATCAACAATTATTTAAAATTTAAATTAGAATTTTCAATTAATTTATTTTGTTCTTAAGTTTTTTTTTTTTAACATCTACTAGGTTGCGATTAAAATTTCGTTTTTATAAATTATCGGGAAATTTATATCTTATAAGCTTTATGATTTTGTTCTTAAACTTTTTTTAGTAAAATTTTTTGAGGACGTTTTTTAAATATATATATTTTTTGTTTTAATATTTCTGTGTCGCTGTTTTATTATTAACGTGTGAGTGTAGCGTGTACTATTTTTGTTGTTGATTTTTAACTCCATGTTGGAAAAGTATCAGTATACCATTGTTCGCCGTTTGTGCCCAGAGGTTGTTGGGGCAGCGGTAAGCTACTCCAACTTCCACCACCATTTCCTATTAAACCGCTTGCGTAACGTCGCTTTGAATCTCCTGGATTTTGGTGACCTCCATCAAATTTACGTTTACCGACTACTACTATAGGTGTGCAAGAAAAAAATATGCCATAAGAAAGAGTAATGAAAAGACAAACGTATGTGGTTAGTTATATATTTTTAGGTTTAAATACTTTTATGTTTGTTTAATTATTATAAACTTTGTCTAATTTTATTGATATAGGAACACTTTTATTTTTAAATATTGAGATTGCCATAATATAGGATTGTTCTCAAAGAGTAGAAAAATTATGGAACGGAAAATAAGTACTTGTAAATTAATATTTGCCTATAAGGTTTCTTAATTTTGTATATTAAATATTGGTATATGAATTCATATTCATGATATTTAATACTGTAATCTACCTAACGGAGTTAGTTTACTGAAATCTCAAGTTAACCTAAAAAAACTGTCCATGATAGGGAATTGTAGTTGCATATTACATACTTAAATTCAATGGGCCCAATATGTATGTATGTATGTATATGCATACCTGATAAGTATAAAGAAAAACAAGTGCGAACCATAACCCAGCCTCTTGCACCTACATATAGTTCTATTTACATTTTTTTTCGTGAACAAAGTCCTATGCGGCCTAGGAGATATATGAGAAGATTTTTCATTATAGCAACCTTTCGCGAAGTCGGGCCGGAAAATCGTGTTTTAATTAGGTTCTCATGCTATGTATTGTCTTACATTTACCGCAGGTTTTAGAATAATACTTACGAGTATATTGCTCCACTCTTACGCTAGTGTAGCCAACAAGTAAAAAGTTAAAAAGCTCTTTGTATTCCATTTTCAATATCAAACTGTTATATAGACTGTAATAAATTTTGTTATGGGATTAAGGAATAATATAATGTGTAGATATTCTTTTACCAAAGTTAATTCGACTGTTCAAATTTTTTCAATTAACAAAAAATTACTTTAATAATTTTGGTAATAATCTTTTCACAATTATATCGATTATTGCATTCGACATATTCATCCGATCCGCAGTGATTCACTTTATAAGCCTGGCTATAGAAACCAATGGATGAACTGTATCACCCACCCGCAGTCTATATTATCGAAATCAGTCAAATATCACTGCCGAATTTTTGTTTTTTTAATTAAGCATAGGAAAAATACTTATTATTTTGTGAAATAGATAGTGTCGGATTTTGTATTGTTCCATTTGAGAAAAAGACTGATTCCGAAAACCAAGGAGAGTAATACCTGTAGCAAGAGATATTTTAGATTAGTTAAACAATTCACGCTAAATAATGATCTAATATAATTTTTAGAATTTTGTCCGTGGGTGGTTACCAAACGGGTACTGACGACGTTTAGTCGTTTGTTTTCTAGAAATATAAATCTAAAGCTTTTTTGAGTTTTTAACACACTTTTTACTAATCAATATAGCTAAGATCTGTCACAATAGCGGACCAGTAACTTTAAAGTTTATATGACGTGCGGATGGGCCGGGTTCTCCGAAATGGTAATATTTTACCAAAGTTTTTTATAATGTATATGCATATGCACTATACAATTTATTATTAGCATAATATAATACTATACTCGTGTTATGTATTAGCGTGGTATAGTACTTTAACTTTTTTTTGCATTACGTACTCATCACTTGCAACATCCTAAAATCCTGAACTCGATACAACATTTTTGACTTTTTCTTTTATTTATTTATTTATTAGCAATCGGTAGCTAATATCAAAATTCTAGGATAAGTTTAACTTATGGAAATGTCCATAATAGGAGCATGTGTTCAGAAGCATCTGTCAAGTAGTTTTGCTGATTTCATTTGAGTTTTTTTTTTCCAAAAATAATTCAATTGTTTTGAGTACATTAATAGTATAACATTTAGACTTTTGAGGTTAAACTTTTTTCGAATTTCTCTTTGTTTGTTTCTTTTGTGAGTCTTGCGCTTTTACACTTGAGACTATTTCTTTGACTTAAATTCGACATGCCTCTTTTATTATAAACATAAACCTTGCAACCGAACAAAAATAAAATAAAATAGTTTTCGAATTTTCCCCAGCTGACTGTCAAATTTTTTATACGAAAAAGCGTATTGAGGATTCGCACTTTCAGAAGTAAGCGAAAGTGACTGAAAGCTTTACGAATCGAAGCCAACAGCTATTAAGAGTCCGTTTCAAATCACTAGGCAATTGGAAAACTGCGCAGAGAGAGCATGAAAATGTGTGCTGTTATGTGCTCACTGGAAAATGATACTTACGAAATGGCTGAACTTTCCGTCGTTCCGAACTTATTTCATGATACCGTTTTGCACACCCCTTTTTTCCTTCGGGTTTTTCCATTTACTTCTTCGCATTCTTCCTTTTTTTGCACACAAAAACTGTGCATTATATACTCTGCGAAAGTTGTCATTACTCTCCATAGAGCTTTCATTACTCTTCATAAAGCTGTCATTGCCCGGTTCAATGAAAAGAAATAAAAAAAGCTTTCTGCAGTCATATCCATGCATTTTTTCTCCACTCTGTTTTCGCATTTGGCAACAAAAATTTTCTTATCCAAACAGACGTTGGGAATGGGTTGAACAAAAAAGCTGCCCACTTTTTAGAAGTCACTTTTTGTTTATTGGTTTATTTCAAATTATCCTACCAGCCAAAAACACAACTATTTGCAGAACTCATATTTTTGACCAAAGAAATTCGCAGCACTTCTTACTCTCTCGTGAACTCTCTAACTACGAATCTTTGACGTACAGGAACAGGAATTCGATATTTTTAGTAAAATTTCGTAGTTTTAGTCAACACGGGAACAGACCTATTATATGCAGTTCAGCCTTTAGTCTAATGGAGCTTTAATAACTCAATATAAACAATGAAAAATATAAACCTGCTTAATTTTTCACAAAGAGATCTAGAGCATAACCTTTTCACTGTAATTATCAATGTATTTTTCTCTCTCCCACAATACCTTCGCCCAGAAGTGTGAATGATAGGACTGATAAATATTGTATTAAACCAACACAAAATACAAAACGTTTGTCTCGGTTATTGAATTATCTTATGATTGATTTTCTTTTTTAAATATGGATAAAGCATACAACCTTATCCTAATCCTAATTATAAAATGTGCTTATGAGGCCTGCAGCCAAAATGTCGAACTCGCAGTCGAACGTAGGTGTTTAGTATAGCGTTCGAACCATGTTCGAAAAAAGAAAAGAAAATTTAAGGAGAGCGAACATATATCTATAAATTAAAAATAAAACTAATTAAATAAACATTTTCCATGAAAAAGCCAATTTTTTTTTTTTAAGAAAAACGTTGACACGTTGAAAATTACGTGAGTTATACGTAAACACACACTTCGTTTTATATAGTATACAGATTAAACCTATATTTTAATTGGATGTATACATGTAAGTGCTTTCTAATTTGTATAAAAAATACAAGCTCGCTGATTGGACAACCTCTAAACTTGAACGGAAGAGGAATTACCTATCTATCTATTGAAATTGTAAATAGGGAACTTACAATTCTGATATTCAACCAACCTTTTAATTCAGAGTAGATGTGATTTTGGCTGACTAAAAGACACACATGTGCATGTAATTAGTCTTTAACAGAAGCTCAGACAGTAAAGGTTTAACACCCAAGTCGTGTTTTCTTTTGTGGTACTATACGTTTTATATATAGGTTTTGGGTTCTCAATGTTGATATAAGAAACAAAAGACATAATCAATATTTGTGTCAACCAGTGGAAGGAAAACATTGATCGCTACAGGTTCTCCTATTTCCTACAATGCCTTATCAGAACGCTGATATTTTTCAACATCCAAATCTTTTCCGCTTCATAATTTTCCCCTCAATAGAACGAGAACATGTAGTAAAAAGGATCTAAGGAAATCTACCCAAAATTTAAATAAAACAAAGATATATATGTAATTCCAATTGAAATAAACAAATAAATAAAATAAACGAATATTTAAAGAAACAGAAACAAAAACAAACAAAAATACTAAAACATTAATTTTTTAAAATTTTTGTTTTATTCTCAAAAAAACAAAAAGAAAATAACATAGTAGCTTGAATTTATCTATAAAGAACAATAAACGTCGGTTTTCTTGAAATTTGAATTTGCGGTTAACAAAATGCTTTTTTGAGGTCTTTCTAACATTTCATTGAGTGTTCGAGTCTTTTTTCAGAATTTATGCGATGGATGCTAAAATATAATTAATCGAAAAATAAATTTTAGGTTTCAATTTAAAACCGAAAGAATTTGATTTTTGTCTAATAGTTTTTTTTTTTTTTTATCTAAACCGCTTTTTTTCTTTTCAGTAATTGTTCTGTACTGTTTACACATTTAGAACCTTCATAAGTGAATAAAACAAAATAACTCCGCAATGCAAATTAAATTAAAAAAAATATATATTAAAATGATTTATGGAGAACAGTACAAACACATACATGAAAAGAAAGAAATAAAAAAAATCAAGAAAACATAATTAAAAAGAAAAAAAAAACTTAAAAAACGTATAAAACGATATAAAAGAAAAAATATAATATATTTAAGTAACGAATCGATTAGTATTTGATAAATTAAACAATAATAAATATATATGTAAGGATTTAAATACAAATATGAATAAATATTTATATATTAAAAATGTATTATATTAAAAGGACATAAATGTTAGCAAAGCGGGGAATGATTTAGAACACATTGAAAAATTAAAAAATGAACCAAATTTTGTTTTCTTTTTTATTATATAACAAAACTATAAGTATATAATTAAACTTTAAAATGTAATTTAAAAAATAGTAGCATGTGCAATCGCAATTTTTTTTTTCTGGTCATTATAATAAATTTGTGTGATAACAGTAACGATATTTTTATTTTAAATTCAATATTAGATGCAAAATAATAATCTTATATCTTTGAGTAGAAGAAAAAGTAAAAAAAAAAAATTAACGTGAATGTTTTTTTTCTCCAACAGAAAGCCAATAAAAATAGGCCAAATCATTTTGTTGTGGGTGTATTTTATTTTTTTGAATATTTTTTTTTTTTTTTGTTGTTATTATTATTATTATTGCATATTATTAATCGGATATGATTAGATGAAAACTGTAAAAATATTTTTGGAAAAAAAAAATTATATATACACTCGTCAGTATATTTTTGTTTCTTTTTTTTATTGATTTCTTTTAATTGCTGTTGCTCGTTGTTTTGTTTTGTTTTGTGCTAAACCAAATTGATGTCTTTTCTGACGAGAAGATATTATGATATCTAGAAAAACTTAGCTTGTTTCTTTTTTTTTTTTTGTTTTACTGAGATAAGAAGTGGGTCAACATTTCAAATTGCATTTACATACATAACGTTAATTAAAAATAAAGAAAAACTATAGCATAAATGACATGATTTAAAAAAGAAAAAAAAAAAAAAAAAAACAACACTGTACACAAAGGCAATGACGTTTAGTATCTCTCTTATACCCACAACTCCTTCAACACACTTAATAATACTAATCGATTCATTTCATTGAGATATTTTTTTTTTATTTTAGTTTTAAATAGAGGGAGAGACAGAAATAAATTACTGATACTGAGATCCCATACTGCTTTCAAGTACCAATCAACACAAAATTTAAAAAATATATGTATAACATCGAGAAGCAATTTTCTTATAAAAAATAGGACACTCATTCTTATGTTTTGTTTCTTTAAAAAAAAAAAAAAACAGTCACAAAGGCAACAATTAAATAGATATATAATAGAGTATTGAACAATCTAGACAACAGTTAATTATTCTTAATGAAGAACAATAAAAAAATTAAAATAATTTCGCACATAGAAGCATGCAAAGAAGTTTTAAGTATAAAAGTCTTTTAAAAGCTGTTACATCATATGTATATATATATTTTTTTTTTAAATCGTCTGAGTATGATATAAAAAATTATATAATAAAAAAAAAATAATAAGTGAAGTGAGAGAGAGGATAACATTTGGTTTGAAAATTTGTAAACAAAAAGCAGTAAGAGAACCCACATTCAATCAAAAAGCACACGTTTTTTAAGTTTTTTTTTTCTTTCTTTTTGTTTTTATGTAAATTTTAAATGTATGTATATAGACTTGGTTATAAAGAAAAGAACATCTTTTCGTATATAGCGTACAAATAACAGAGAAAAAATTGTGTGGAACAATATCTGGTCTATGTAATGAACGGGTTACGTTTTCTTTTTTTTTTTAGTGTGTTTTTAGAAAAAGTACAAAGAAAGATAAATAAATATATTATTTAAGGAAAAAAATTGACAATAAGAGAGAATAGAGAAAAAAAAACCTTTTTTTTTATGTAAAGTAGTAGAACCTTTCTCACCTGGTAAATTTTGTAGTGGTTTGGCGCGCTGGGTGCCACGAGCGTTGGGACGAATTTGTCCCGCCCCATGGACCCCCCCGGTTGTTGCCTGAGCCCCCACGGTGGCCGCCACCCGTTGAACTGCCGCCACCCCCACCACCGCCGCCGCCGCTTGAGGGCCCCCCGGACGATTGATGTTGCCACGGAGCCCAACGGCTCGGCCACGCGTGCCCGTGATTCCACGCCCACGACCAACCCCCTCCTATTCAGTTTTTTTGTTTTTTTTTTTTTTATTTATTTTTTAATTTTTGCAGTTTGTATAACGTATATTTATATATATCGATCGCCAAGACGATAGCATTTTTGTGTTTGAGAATTTTCGAAAAAAAGGTTTTGAAGTTGGGATATATTTTAACATAATTGGGTTTTTTTTTGTAAGTTTGAGGTTTTTTTTTGTATTTTTATAAAGTTTGACGAACATATATATAATTTTTTTTAAGATGATTACCGAAAAATAAAAAAAAGAGGAAAAAAGAAAAAAATCGAAATAAACGCGTTAGATTTTTTTGTTTAAAATATTATATGGAACGTAAAGAAAGCAAAATGTAATAATAATAATAATGTGAATAACAAAATCAATAAACTAATTGTTGTTGTTTGAATAAAAAGAAACTTAACAGCTAAATACAATTGATTTTTTTTTTCGTTTAAAGTATCACAAAATCAGGTAAGGTTTGGTTTTTACAAAGACACATATCCTTTTGACTAATAAAAGCAATTTAAAAAAAAAAAAAAAAAAATGAATTACATTACTAAGTTAATTGAGTTTAAGGAAATAGAAAGATGCATTGCATGTAATATTCTTGCTCTGCATTATCAAAGAACATTAATATGATATTCGCGCATTGTTTGACTTAGTGGTAAGCAAAATTAACACGATAAACGGTAAAACGTACACGACCGTCCATGATCATCCTATTGTATCAAAATTCACTTATCCAAATTAGACATATTTTTTAAGTGGAACACGAAGTTGATTTTATATGTATTGTAAAATCTAAGCCAAACTAGTCCTCTCTGTTAAGGATATGTGCCCAATTGATATAGAAATTTTATAATTTCTTTTAGAAATCAATGACTATGTCTCCATTTTTATGATTTGCACCATACTCATTGTAATAAACAGAAAATATATTTTCTTTTCTAAATCTTTTGGAAAAAATTCTTAAAGGATAAAAAAAAATAATAATTTGCGATTGACATATTTTGTTATGCAATTTAGGTTACAAATGTTAATTTAAAAAAAAAATTAATCCAAATAATGTGAAATGTGTTGCGTTAAATTATTAGTATTTTTTAACGGGGATAAATGAAATAAAATTAATGTTTTTTTTTTTTTTTTTTTACAATAGAGTAGGTTAATTTGTTCGTATTTAGTGTTAGTACAGTAAAGCACGTTGTTAGTGAAATTAAAATGTACAAAATTTGTTAATACTACTATAAAATATCAACTGAATTTGTCGTCTTTTTTTATTCGATAGTCAAACTGTATGCTGTTTGGATTAAAGCCATAAACAAAAAAAAACTTAAATAGTATTTTCCTTTTTTTTAAGAAATAATAAAACATAATTTGAAGCAAAGCAATCGAACAAAAGCATAAAATAAAAATATATATTTGCGTTTAAATATAGGAAAATAAACAAAAGCATGAGTAAAAAAGCAAAGCAAAAAAACCAAAGCATTTAATAATGTAAAGTATGTGTTATTTATAGGTTAAAACCAATATCAAATATAAGATTAAACAAAAATTAAAAAATTGTGTTTAAAAAAAGATTTTACTTTTTTTTTTTTTTAATGTTTAAACAATACGTTCCCTAACGTAAATACTGATCGATAACATTTTTTTTTTTTCAATCTTTTAAACCGCCTGTCATAATATTGAAATCGTCTTATAAGAACGATCTTTTATTTAATTTATTGGCCACCGGGGGGCTAACATACTAATGCTACGTGTTTTAAGTGAGAAATTTTGTTATTGATGTTGTTCTTGTTGTTGCAATCCTGCTGTGTGCGTATTTTTTGTACGAATATAAGACAGTAAAAAAACAACACATGTAGAGTACGCAGTAACGAAAAAAAGTAAAAAAAAAATAAACAAATTATAAATATATAAGTATTTATAAAAAAAAAGAAACAATTTTTAACAGAACAAAACATAACAAAACTGATTTTTGTTTGTTTGTTGGAAAAAAATAGAAATAATTTAAAATCAACTTAATAAAGGGTTCACTACTACAAAATGATGGTTATTTTGTTGAAAGAATGAAGAAGTTTTTTTTTTTTTTTTTTTTTTTATACAAGAGTAGAAGAGGGAACCCACCACATTGTTTCTGGCCGTTCTATGCGGTTCACCAGCGGGCGGTCCTCCACTTGGAATTGGTGAGACCCCGCTTGGTGGATAGTCAAAGAAGTATTCTCCATCGTAAGTTCGGTAATATTCGTCGTAATATGATTCATTGTATCCGCCACGATAATCCGAATAACCATAAAAGTCGTAATCATAATCTATAAATTTTTAAATTAAATAAATTTTTTTTTTTTTTTTTTTGTTTGTTTCTTTCATTTTAGAATATCTTTTCTAAAGAAATACTGTTTTTGTTCAAACTATATCAAATTTTTTCGCTTGTTTGGAGTGACTTCATAATTTAGAAACATAACATATGTACTTTATATATGTATTCTTATAAAGAAAAACACAAAAAATAAAAAATAAAAAAAATAGAACGTCTACCGTAATAGAGAGGGAAACGGGAAACCGTATATTTTCTTTAAGACGTTTTTACTCAAATACAGATTAACAGAATAGATACAAGTTACAAGTTTTTATTTTTCAGTCTTAAATTAGTTGCGAGATAGAACATAAAGAAAATAAACGAAAATATTTTTAACGGTGTATATATGTGTAGATATGTTACTCTTGTAAATATGTTTATTTTGTGTTTTATCGCCAATTAGGGGCTTATCTTTTTTTCTTCAATACATATCTTATTGAAATTTGTTTTTCTCCTTTTGGTACTGGATAGATGTAAGTAATTTTTTAATTTTTTTTGTAACAAATTGGTAGTGAAATGGCCTATTTTTACTAATTGTTTTCATAGCTAAGGACTTGCAACGAAAAAATAAAATTGATTATATTATTGAACAGCTTTTCATTAGTGAAAACGTATGGAAATTAAATGGCGTATGATATAAACAGTATTTGAAATTCATCTGATTATAAGAAACTATATATATATGTTCATTATCTGGAATATGTAATTGTATATGCTTTTATTATACACAATTCAACTTGTTTTTAAACTGGGTTGTCAACACTACATCAACTGAAGTGAAAGACTGCTTATACAGCCAACAAAATATTTAAAAGCTACAATCATTCTGAACCCTATCCCTTTCCTACACAGCTCATTTTATGTATATACTTTATTGGGTCTATCTTCAATAGTTTTCTATGTTACAAACTATGTATCAAATTTAATATACCCCCAGGATAGGGTATAAGTACAACCAGCGGATATACATTGTTAAAACAATGAGTAGGCTACTGAAAATTCTTAAATTTGACAGTTATTCGACCGACACACGATTCAATTGAGTTGAGTGACTTGCTAGTCAACTTCGAAAAATCCAAATCTTTTGATTTTCATCAACCGTCAAATCGATCAAATGACAAAGCCACACACGGTTTGATTTGGGCAACAACCGATTGAGTTGACAACTGAGTTGAATAGTGTATGGAGTGCTTTATAGTTGTATTTCAAATAGCATCTTGATAAATTAAATAGATAAATATTTTGAGAAAGTGACACTCTTAAATAGGGTATCACTAATAAGAACAGTTCTTAAAAGTGATTAACAAATAATGATTCAATCATTCAGCAAAGTATAGGTCCTTACAGCTAAATGTGCGCGGTATACAGTTCTGCACGTATATAATAAGAGCAAGGAAACTTGACAGCAAAATGGCAAAATTAATGGAAAAATCTAATTTCCAAATAACAAAACACTAATTTTCCTAGAACACGGTATCCATTAAAAGCTAAAATATACTGTGAGGTTTGCCTTTTTGACATTTGTTTTCAAAAATGAATATATGCATATATAGCATTTTAAAGGTGCACTCAGGATCTATCCTTTGAAGATGTATACACCTGTTGAACTAGCTGATCTATTTTCCCTGAGATGTTTAAACTATTTAATTAGAGACCACAATAAACTGCTCATATTAGTGAACACACATTTGTGAAAAGCATGTACAATTACAATTTAGTGCGAAACGACTTATGACATTAAAACATAAAACATTACAAATATTCCTATGAATATTAACAATTCTTAGAAAACAATTATTTCAAAAACTGTTTTTATCTTTTTTTTTAATGAAAAAAATACTTATGTATGTAAGATCAACATCCTGAGATATGAAAACGTAGCAAGTTTCATTCATATTAAACAAAAAATGTGCCGTGAATTATAAATGTTCGTTTTTGTTTTTCTGTGAAATTCATCAATAACGAGTATGCATTGTAACAATTTAACCTAAAACTATTTCCATCGTATACTTACCATCGAAAGTATTATATATATTTTTTAAAAAAATCTTATAAATTTTTTGTATTAAAATAATCTTCACGTGTTTTATACCACTATACTTAGCGTACGAAAAAATAAATATCAATAACAATTCTAACATCAAAAATTAACTACAATTATTATCAAAAAAAAGATTTCATTCATGCAATAAATAGAGATAGAGAAAAATGCTAGTTTGTGTAATTAACACAAAAAAAAAATTAATAATAAGAACAAATCAACAATTTACCGAGAGGGTTTAAATTTACCACAAACCTTCCAATGAAAAACAAAATGAAAAGATAACTCATACAGTAGAAATGATTCTTTTCTTTTAATAATACTGACTCTTAAGGTGTAAGCATATTACTATAGGTTAGGAAATAAAGATCAAGAAATTAACTAACAAACACACAAACGAATACAATTGATGACTAAAATGGTTTATGATCGAGGGCGCTGGTATAGGATAGGGTCAAACGAAAACTATACAAATGTTATTTTAAATTATAAAAATATATATATATATTAAATAATACTGGACTTATGCGTGCGATAGGATTGGCAAAAGGATAGTCTCTAAATTAATATGTATATATTTTTTTTTCATTGGTAGTTCAAAAATGGAAACGCATTGTTTTTTTTTTTACACGTACATTAAAAAACAAAATATATAATCAGAAATCATAAAAACATAAATAAATTAGATAGAATAAAATTAAAATGATAAAACCTAGCTTTGTACTGCAATAGGATAGATACAGAGGAGGATGGTTAATACATTTCATTGATTTGCATTTCTCTAAATTGTATGTATATAATTAAGGCAGCATTTTGACGGGCAGGGAGACGGGGCGAAAAATCAACTAAAAAGTATATATTGAACCTAATTCTTATATTAAATTAATATTGTGTAATTTCCTTTTTTTTAGTTATTTACATAGCTTTTCAAGTTCAATTTCAATATGCTGTAAAGTTTTTTTTTTTTTTTTCATCTGCCAAATGCAAATCGAAAATATTTTGTATGTACTTAGTTTTATTAGAATTTATATCGGAGAAGACTAAAATAACATAATTAAAACTTCAAAAAAAGAAAATTATGATTAAGGGCAATTCTAAATCCATTTTTTTACTGATTTTTTTGTAGATTAAAAAAAAAAAAAAGAAAATACGTCCTCCCGAAAAACTGTGAATATAATAGCTTGCTTTCTGCATACCTAATTTAATAGAAAACTTATTGACAAGCGCTTACCATAATCACGAGCCATTGGTGCTCGAATAGGAATCCTTTGACCGCCTGGTAGTCTCATGGGTGCCATTGGCATCATGTTGGGGTGTGTTGGTGACAGGTTGCTGTAATCAGAGGGGGCATAAGGCATTCTAAAATAATTTCATAGTATTGCTGAACTCTAGAGAGAAAAAAAGTGTTGTACTACCCAAACATGCGTTTTTTTCTGTAGTTGATTTAGAAAAAAATGTTTGTGAAAATTGTGCGTTGTTATTGAAAGTAGATGTAATTATGAGATAAGCTAGCAGAATGATCTAATAGATTGATCTTGCTTGAGTTAAGTCAAACTGGTTTGAATTGAAAAGGCAGACTAGACGAAAGTATTGCTAACATATTGTTTGTTTCCAAGCGAGTAGAAACAGGGAAATTGAAATCTTGCCTTGTCCCTAGAAAGTTCTAGTGCAAACACAACAAGGTGAGAACAAACATTAACAACGCTCTTAATAGACAAAACTTGACGATTTTTGTCAGGTCGTTTTATTTGAAAAGCAGGTTCATAACCTCTCTTATACTTATAAAAACAAATAATTTTACTTGACAACAGTAGTGTAAGCTAAATTAATTTAGGGAGAGTCTATTAATTCGTTCAATTAAATGGAAACGTAGAATTTATATCTTGTTTCTTTCCTATGTAGTATACAAGTCCGAACCTTACAAATAACTCAACGCATAAGAATTTGCCGAAATATAAATTTCACCAATGTGTGTAGTGTACCAAATTGTCTTAGTTTGGGTAGTATTTGAAAATATATAAACAAAATAATTTACCCGACTACTCCAGGACGACCTTGCATCATTTGCATCATTCTGCGTTCTCTTGCTCGAAGAATTTCTTCTTTCTTTTTTTTGTCTGAAGGTGGTTTGGCGAGTGATACCTAAAACAATTAGATCGAAATTAGAATATGTAAAAGTAAACACTTTTCTATGAAATATACTTCAATATTTGACATCCCGACTTCTTTGCCATTTAGACCTCGCATTGCAACGACAGCATTATCACGATCTTCAAAATGCACAAAAGCGTAGTCTTTTATTTTCTTTACCCGTTCCACTTTTCCATATTGCTCAAATTGTTCCTTAAAAAAAAAATAAAAATGGAATATATAATCATATAATATTAGAAGAATAGGCTAGGACTTTCAAAAAGGACTCAAGAGCTTCAATCATGATGCCACCATCCATTTCTCCTCTTTAACTTATCAAATATAAGTCCACATTGAAACCATAGATACGATGGAACTGAATGAAGTAACGAAACAGCTTTGTCATCTCAATAGATTCATAATTGTTTCGACTTGCAGAAATAATTACTTAAAAATAATTCTCAGATAAATTATATTTAGAGGAAATTGTTCGTGAGGAAAGCTAACAACACAAAAAGGCTACCGCCAAATTGCCAGCTATCAACCAAATGTTGGGCCAAAACTTATTTTAGCGATCTTTCTTTTTTTTTTTAAAGTTTAACTGACTTCAGTTAGTTTCTACTTACTTTTAGTTTTTCTTCGCTAACGTCTTGTGTCAGGTTTCTCACATAGAGCACCTTAACCTTTGACATTGTTTGTTCGTCGGGCTCTTCCTGCGGGTCGGCCCAATCAACAATTATATCACATCCCCAAACCTGTAATTCATGTTGTTAAAAAAAAATTAAAGCATATTTATACAGATCATTTTATATAATAAGTATAATGACATACCTTAATTCTACCAGTTCCTAGCCTTCGTTTAGCTAATGAAGCTGCTTTATGTGATTCATATTCGAGAAAACAGAATCCTCGATTCTTTTTCTTATCATCTGGCGAACTATAGATTATAACTTCAACAAGGCCGGCTAGATATGATTGTTTTTTTTTTTTTTTATTTAGAAAAATTATTTACAATAAGAATAAATTATTTAAAATTTATCATTTGAAACGAATAAATTTATTTATTTTATTAAATATATATTTTTGATAACCAACAAAAAAATCAAGAATAAAATACTCAAAAGAAACACGTTTCCAAATCTTCTGAAAAACATTTGTTTTTCTTTTCTTTTTTTGTTTATAAGAAAAATTTGGAAAAGATTTTCTTATTTCATCTTTCTTTTAACAATTTTAACCCCCAAAATTCCAATGCCAAAACGCTTCAAATACTCTAAAACCAAAGAAACAATTATATAAGAAATAAAATGTAATATTTCCTAAAAAAAAAAACAACATGTATATAAAGGAGAGATTTCCAGGAAACTGACTTTCTCTAAATTTTCTTTTTTGGTTTTATTTTTTATTTTTTTTTACATTTAACACCAAATTATGTGAACGCAGTGTTATGTTAAGGTAAAAGGAAAATAGATAGAAAAAACGTTTGTATATATAAATATTTATATAACAAATATGATTTTTTTTTACTTTTTAATTGCACATAGAAAATTTGAAATAAAAAAAATATGTATATAGAGGTAGAGAGAGGTGGTAAAACAAGATAGTTTATACATATAGAGTACCATTAGATTTTCTTTCATTATTTTTGTTTGCTGTATTTTATTTTTTTTTTTAAATAAAGATATGGATTTTTTTTCAGTTAAGGGTAAATTCTCCAGTCATTACCATTTTTTTGTTTTCCTCATTTCAATTTTGATATAAAAAATGTTCAAAAAACAACATTTTTTTCTATCGTCTATTCGGTTGGGTTCTTTAAACAAATTTCTTTATGTCATGTGTCCAAATTGTGATGACGGGTTTTTATTTGTTTAATTTTTTTTTTGCTTTGTTTTGTTTTGGATTAATAGCGTAAACTGTAGCTATACAATTGTATTTGAAAAAAAGTTTTGTTTTTTTTTCTAGTAGCTATCAAAATATGATTTTGGAACATTTTTACTAATTTACCCAATATTAAATTTTGAATTTGTTTTTCAAAGACGACAGGACACCTCTATTTTTCACAAAATACCTAAATAGTATATGAAATAAAATAAAATTTGTTGCTCCTATTTTGGACAGGCTTTTCCTAAGCAAAACTGTAATTTTACATTTTAGATGGTCAACCAGAATGATACACATATAAGAACAACTAACAATACTGCTAACAGTAGCTATCAAAAAAGTGTAATATGTTATTCAGATATAGGCTTTAGACAGCCCGAAACTGACAGAAAGTTATTTGTTATTGTTACATTTTAGTTTTTTGTTTTTACAACAAAAGAATATGACTGCTACTCTAAGTACTACATGTATGTAAATGGTTGCCATGGCAGCCGGTAGTATATGACATTTGGATTTTGTTAAAAAAATTACTGAATGCTTCATGCGAGCATGGTAACCACATGTATGGTTGTAGAATATGACACGCTTATATACGTCATGAAAGCATAACCCGCATATGTGACATGCAAAAAAGGAAAAGTCGCAGTTTTCAAGCTCTTAAGATTTTATTCGTTTCTTTCGTGTGGTTTAAACTTTTCCATATATAATGCGTGATGAAGAACCTATAGCTTTGTTTATCTCAATATTGTCCCCATGAAAGCCCATCAACTCGTTTGATTCCTCCACTTTTCCTCCTCAGATCGAACGTCATATTAAGCTGCACTACTTAACCACTGGCAACAAATTAAGCGACCTTCGATACATTTAAGACTTCTCAAACAAGTATCACATATGATTTTGGAAGTACTGGCAACGATTTTCAAAGTTATTGCCAAAAAGAATCTAAGATTGCGTTTAAGAAATTTCTTCTTCTTTGCAGAATTGGGAAATTACTTACTCTCTCGTGAGCGCTCTCTTCCTCAACTCTCTTCTATGAAAAACTACGAAAAATCTCCGTACGCGAACAGCTTTTCGTAAAAATTTTTTATTTTAGGAGGGTACGCGAACGGACCTTTTGTGTTTGCTATTTTTAGTGAATCATTCTGTTTTTATGAACAACAATGTTCAGCGATTCAGCGAATTTTCAACTACCGACTGAGTCAATCTCGTCGCATTATTATAATCATGAGCGTCGAATTGATAACCCACAATCATAACCATAATATATTATTACTTAGTCTTCATTTCGAGACGAATCGACATTTATACAATTCTGTACAAATTCCAGGTTTCGACATTGATTGAGATTCATTTTTGTTCACTTCTCAATTTCACTCGAGTTGAATTAAATGTCGTTCTTCTTTTGATAAGAATTTGTTGTCGAGCTAATAGAGCTAAATAGAGCTAAATGCCATCCAGAAGATTTACTGAATTAATTTTTTATCACTTGCTACTCGCCATGTTTTTTTATTTAATTTTTAATGAAGAAAATATATTTTGACAACTTGAACGTTGAACAGCTGATTTTGAAAATCAAATTCATTAAATCTGTTCATTCGATAATGAACATGAGCGAATGCTCAACACTCAGAATAGAAAAGGTTAATTTTAGCGAGATTTGTTACTTGAGTGAAATTCAGAATAAGGGCGAATATTGAGTGGAATAGTTTGCTCTTGCTCATGGACGAGTTAAACTGCTCGTCAAAGGTAGTTCATTTAAAGCTAGTCTTGTGTTTGAAGAATAAAATCATCACCCAGAAAAAATGACGTAAAAAACAGGCGTAACACAAGTTTTAGTGCCCAGTTTGAAGTATAGTTTTTCTGACGAGGCGTTTAATACCGCAATACAATTTGAAATCAATTTCAAATAACTATTTTCTGCAACAATTTGAAGGTGCATTAATTTTTCATGATGCTCAATATGTAGAGTACAAACTTTAAAAAAAAAAAAAGAAAAAAGATCAGATAATATTCAACACAATAAAATCTTGCAACGAGCGTTTTAGAACTCAAAAGCATAGAGAGCGATACACTAATGGAAAAGCAGAAAGTTGGAAATTTTATCTTCAGGAAATTTTATCTTCAGGAAATTTTAACCTACAAGATATCATAACTTGAAAGCCACAGTTAAAAATATTTTTTTTTTAATGCCGATTAAGGTGTTGCATCAGGGCATCTTTGTCTGTTAGCTTTGGGAATAAATGGATAGCTGCCATAAGGCTAAGGGATATACTCGGTTCAACTTTATTTTTGATTATAATTTTCGCAATGAGTAATTCAATTACTTTCCTTATGCAAAGACTGCAAACCACTTTTACATTTTTATTTCTTTACCCATCCTGTCTCTTAAAATAAAATAGTAGTTAGTTTTGAAATCACGTACGATAGTGTCACGTATTTTTTAACCACTAACCTTCTATCATAAAATGAAAGCCCAAACAGTTTCAATTTATATCTCAAGTATTCTGTTTAATTTGATAGCTACTTTCATTTTTTCTATACTGTTAAATCCCAATGTTAAAATAAAAAAGAAAATCAAAAGGAGTCCAAATGTTTCATGTTTTTTTTTATTGCGATTCGTTGAACTGAAACATAAGACAACTTATTTAAATGTGTCTTAATTTTTTTTTCTTTTTTTTTTAAATACACATTTAAATAAATAAATCATTCTTGCAATAAAATTTTGTTATAAATGCGAATTTGGCAATGTTTTGGAAGAAAATTGTTAAGCTACAGAGCTAAATTTTCACAAATAATAAATTATATATTTAAATTATTTTAACGAAATCAAAAATATTAATTTTTTTGTGGTTTCAATTTAAGAAAAAAAAAAAAAATAGAATTGAAAGATGTTTAAATAAATTAGTAATACTAGATAAATCAAATTTTAAAATTTTGCTGCATTGGATTAGTACATGATACTTCCAATTATTACATAAAAATAAGGAAATGCTAGAATTTTTTTAAGCACTTTGCTTTTGGGTGGATGAAAAAAAGAAAAGTATTCACAGGAGACATTCTTAAATGCATAATTGATTAATTCAAAAATGCAAGTAGATTCATTTGAACAAAGAATACATTTTCTTTTTTTTTTTAATTAATTTATGAATTTTGTAGTGAACATTGCAAAACAAAAATCCAATTCGTTTTTAACCAATTATGTAAAATGTTTATTATTTTTATACCTTTTTTTTATAGACCAATTGTGTTGTAGGGAAAATTTTGACCATGCAAATATATCGCATCAGGTATTTATTTTTTTTTTTTTTTTTGTACATATACAATTCTGAAAATGTTCAGGATGTGTGTGTGTGTGTTTTTTTTTTTTTTTTTGGTGTGTGGTAAGGTACACTTCTTTAGTTGGTGATTTATTTTTTGTTTGAAAACAAAAAAATTTACATTTTTTTGTTTTGTTTTGTGTCGTTTATTATTTTGATACCACTTACGTGCATGCTTAGCAAATTCCTCAAATAATTCGTCGCGATCTCTATTCTTAGGTATATTGCCGACAAATAGCCGGTGATTGTTAAAAGATATCGTTACACCAATCTTTTTGCCTTTCCGAATTTCAAAATCATTTAGCTGCAATTAATATAAGTTTTCACACAAAAAATTTTGTTTCTCTCAAATAAAAGATAACAAATTAAAAACGAAATAATTAAATTTGTTCTGTTGGTGCCTTTCATTCCTTTGTATCATACGTAACTTAAGGGATAAAGAAATGTGTTTATTTTTTTCGCTGCTTCTGTTTTCATTTATTACATTTACACGTAAAAAAACTAAAAGTATTTTTTTTATAATATTTGAAGTATATATAATATCTAGAATTAAAAATTTTGAAAGAATCCAAAACACTACATCTACTTTTTTTTTTAAAGGAAGATCGATTTGAGTAGGAAAATGTAAAAACAAAATATGGATATAAATTCTAAATTCTATTTCTACAATTCTTTGCTGATCTTTTTAGGGATTTATTGTTATGATGATAAAGTTTTGGAAAATTAAGATACTTCCTCTGGAACTAGGTGGGTAGTTTTTGTTCGGCCAAGAATCATTCAAATGCTTGAAACTGTTACACTAAATATACATATAAAGTTTTCTTTGATAGGATATTTGGCATGTATAATACGTCACAGAATAATTGTATAATATTGTAAAAGTAAATATATATTAGGCCATAAGCAGCCCTTACTCAGAAGTGAGTCTAATTCTCTCAGAGTGCTATAATTACAAAAAAAAAAAAAGTAATCGGACGGGTTGAACAAGAAAAAGTCTTCAAAATATGTCTACTAACTTGAGAGATTTCACTAACCAGCGCAGCGCGTACGGAAATTTCGTGCGTGGAAATTTCTTGAGACTGAACTGTAATAGTTTTTTACGGCCACTTATGTAACAGTGCGAATACAAAAGACATGAATTGTGCGACTCTAATGACTTTTGGCTTCGGTTCGTTAAGTTCTCGTGCACTTTTACTAACTTTCGAAAGTGCGAATCCATAACGGTATTTCGTACGAAAATTCTAAAATAACGTACAAAGTGGACCAAATTTAAATTTTCAAATTGTTAGGAATGATTTATAGCATTTATTTTCTCTCGTGAGTTGTCGTAAAATATCGTAAAAATTGCTTATTTCTTAGATTGGCATTTAAATTAAAAGGACGTCAGTAAAATTTATTTGTGTTAGTACTTATTGACGCCAATAGCTTAAAACATGTTTCAGCTCAAATGACAAAATCCACTTTTTTAATAGATAGTGAATAAATCGGACCTTAAAACTATTATTTTTAATAGAAATGGAAATCCACAATTGTACAACCGTTACCTTCATATCGTGCCGATCTAAATTCGATGACATTACGTCATGTACACATATTCTATGATATCCGCAACACTCAGTTACTTTTCAATAAGGAAACAAAAATATCCTAATGCTAAAACGTTAGTTTTCAACTACACTGTAAAAATAAACCCCAACACATTTTACATTTATCCATACTCAAATCGATTAATTCTATTAATTCAAAATTAAATACTTTAAAAATTAAAAATGTATTTTATAAATATAAATAAAGTTAGAAACTCAAATGTTTAATTAAATTTGTAACGATTTTAATTCTTTTTTTATCTTTTCTATTCCTATATATAAAATAATTGATATTTCATTTTGAATTTTATGATTTTTTTTTGTTTTCATACGCAATGACTGGAGATTTTTTTCGAGCATGATGTTGATTAAAAAAAAAAAAAAATAGAATGTGTTAAGAAATGCAAGCGCTCATTTCGGCCAAACAATAAATAAATTGTAATTTATATGATTTTCTTTTTAAAACAAAAGTGAAACTTTACAACAATTAGGCTTTTGATTATAGATTGGGAATGTGACACTGATTATATTAAAAAAAAAAAAAAAAAGGAATAAGTAGGTGGTGGAGGTGATGATGCGGAAAAGTGCCATAAACCTTAAATTTAATTAGTAGTCATTTTAACCAAACATTTAAATTATCAATCATATTTGCGAAGCAGGTTATTTTCATCACATTTGAAAAGAGTCTCATAGGGGTAATAAAAATATATTATATATTTATAAAAAAAAAAAAAAACGTAACGAACATAAACCAAAAATTGTATGAACACAAATGAGATATATGTAAGGATGTAACTAGGTATGTATGTACAATCTTTCTGGGACCACGGACACAAAAGAATAGTTTCACATAGGATGCATTTATTTATTAAAGGGAAATAATTACAAACTTGATGAGTGATATCCAAAGAGCTAGATCATTTGTATGATCAAATTAGAGAATTATTTGTCGAAATAAACATTATAATAGGTGGCCAATCAAACTGCCAGGGTAGAAAAGCATGACATGTAGATTCGAACTTAGTCGATTTTGCTTATTTTGGATGAAGTACGCTTTATAGGACAGGATGAAAAAATCGAATGATCTTCAAAGCTTCCTAAATAGGCCAATTGAAAAGGTATCTCTGAGCTACATGCTGTTACGACCGATTTTGAAAAAGTATGTTTCCGATCTGCATTCTACTGTGTCCAGCACATATCGATACCTCTGAATATCACTTGCCGCTTCATCTCTTCCCGTAGCAGGCGTGGTAATTGGCAAATGGATTTTCATCAATTTGAATTTTAGGAACGAGTTACAGTATGTAAAAAAAAAACTCGCCCACTTAAAAATAAAAAAACTTATGATTAAGCGAAGGTTTTTCTTTTGTTCTAAGCATAGTCCAAGACTAGGAGTATAGTTACAAAAAATTATCGGTATTGGTGGAAAGAGCAAACATGTATCTTTTAGGAAAAGCTGAATACTTTATAGATAACAAATAAATAACTAGAGATCAATTTTGGTTTTTCTGCATGCACATATGTATATATACATACATGATTTAATAATTGAAAGTTTAGTTTAGCTAAAGTTTCAACCATGTTTATATAATTTTCACAGTAATAAAGCAAAAAAAATCGCTTCGAAAGGCTATTGAGTATTTACACAAAAAGGTGAAAAATACAGTGAATTACGAAAGAATGTAAAAAACTGCTCACAGAAATTTGGACACCACCCATGGAGAATAAATACTTAAACGTGATAGCAACTCCTCCAACTCTTGCCTATCTCATTTCTTCCTCTTCCAATTACCCAACGCCCGTGCTCTGTAAATCATTATAAGAGTAATCATATCTTCTGTTTACACCAGATGAACTAACCCTCTGGCAGAGTGCAGTTATCATTTTTTGATAACTAACCAGAATTCATACTAGCGGTCAAACGATTATTGAAAACTATAATCGAAGCAGCAATTTTGACTGGCAAACTCAAATGTGAATGGTTGCTATTCCCCCTAATACCGATAATATTAACTGACATACTATTCCAATTGAAACGGATACGATTTGTTGTGGGATTGGCATTTGCAATGACCATCAATTCCAAAATAGTGTGCAAAAATGATTTACTATATACTATAGTACATACATTCAGCTTTGCTGCCGCGGCTGCGGCTTTTTCACAGTCAGACTAAAACCAATGGTAAGACAGCTCATAGTATCTGTGAGTACATCTAGTGAATAGAGGTTTAAGTTCTTGGATTCGATTAGTAATTATACGATCAAAACAATAATATATGAAACTATTCTTTAACAATAATAATAATGAACAAAAAATAAATTTGATGTCATGAATTATGAACTATTTCAGCATTAAAATTAAACAAAATCGTAGATATGGTAACTTTTTCATGTAAAGGATATTTTTTTCGGTATATTTCAAACTTAGTTGAAATGAAATAAAATCTCTAAGAATATGAGTATTTATTATGACAATGCGAGTCCGAGTCTTTGTTAACAAATAAATAATACTGAGCACAGTTTTCCCTTTTATATTCACAGACAATTTCCCACGGGTTGATGCCTATATGCAAGGATAACAAACATAATAAATGCGCGAGTGAATTCAACCAGGTGTGATGGAATATACTTTTTTTTCGTTTTGTTTGTTATATTTATATTTAACAGAAAAAAAAAAAAAAAACATTTATAAAAAGAAATCGCATATTTAAGCAGATTAATGGATTCGATTCAAAAAGACGATAAAGTGCATACGAAGATGAAGGTGAAAAAAAGAAGAGCACATGAATCGCAAGACAAAGAAAAAAAAATTATTATATTTTTCTTGTGCTTTTATTACGGCAAAGAGGGTTGATGGACGATGGATGAAGGAAGACGACCAAAGGCAAACAAAAAATATAAAGTATAAAAGAAGGATGAATGTGTGTGCAAAATATAAACTCTTCTTTATTTTCTGTTCTTTGCTTTCTATATGCTTGTGTGCGATCAATTCAATTGAGAAGAAAATCTCAAAAAAGTAAGATATAAAGTGAAATATCCTTTGACCAAGTTTTAGAGGGACATACTACACAAAAAAAAAAAAAAAAAAAAAAGCGGAACAACACATATGCAACCACGACGATGTATGTTTTTGTTAAATTTATTTTTAGCTGTTGTCGTCTTTCGCAATGGATAGAGGGAGAATGTTTTGATATATGAGGATATTGCAGTGTGCATTGTGCAATTACACAAAAGCAGCTGCCGCCCATATTTGGATGCAGCGCGTTATATGCTTCCTTTCTGGACATTGAATGCATTTTAGCTGGTTTTTGCATGAAGGGATGGTGTAAGCTGATTTAATTTTTTGTAGTTACATTCATGGTAAAACATGTTTTCCAAGATTGCTTTATTGTTGACTTGAGGTCACAGCCGTTCCCGTACATAAAATAATAAAGCACTACATTTGTTGGTTTATAGTCTATTATAATAAAATATAGAATTGTTACCTTTAAATATATTTGATCGTTTAGTTCAACCTAAACTGCGAAGATAAGATAAGATGGAAGCACTGCAATGTGCCGTCAACTAAATAAGTTAAGCTAAAAAGCTGATGAATGACACACTTTTCATTTAAGTAAAACTGCTAGCTGAACAAAAAAGGCTGTAAGATAATTTTCTCTCACTTGAAATATTCAAAAAGAATACAAGCTTTAGAATGTGGCAACACATTTTACTTATTTATTTTAATCGATTTGACAAAATTTGCCAGTATAATATTGTTATATTCACACGGGTAAACAGTTTTCCCAAAGGAATTAAGCATAAGGAGCGAATTTTCTGAAGAAAAACCTCTGACAAAGGAGAGTTTTGTGTTTTCAGTTTCTTAAGGAGTTTAGTTCAGTTCATATTCGACGATGTGCGTGAGGTTTTCGACAAGCATACGCTGAATTTCACAAACCCAATAACTTTATATTTTATCTCTGTAAATAACTTATATTCTTAATAACTTAGAATAAACCCTCAATATTTAGTTGTATTACCTCCATTCCCTAAGTCGAAGCGATCAGTCTAACATATCACGTGTTCCATAAGTCGTAGGAAACAAAATTTAACAACATATTTGAATGTACTTTTTTGCTTTTAATATTATTAGCATTTTAAATAAAATTTAGTGAACGTTTTTCAAAATGGTAACTTTCTTCTAAGCTTCTTCCTAACATTTGCTACCTAAACTTATGTAATTTACTCGATTTAGTGACACATTAGAGTCATCGACTTAAAGAATAGGGATGTAGGTACCTAAGTACCCCACCTATCACCACAATTACCCAAAATGCAAAAAGATCAGGTGTGACGAGAGCCCATATAAATTATATTTGCCGATTATATATTCTTCCAATAGTTTATTATTATGATGCCAATTGGTTAACATTTAATGCCAATTATTTGCAATTATTACGCGAGCTTCTAAAACAACAAGTTTTCCCTTTGGTCTGTTTTTTTTTTTTTTTTTTATTTATCTGTGGTTCTTTCAATTTATGGTTTATCGAATTGGTTTTGTTTTCTGTTTGTGTACTTTTTGTAAATTCTTTACCCGAAAGGTTCCAAAAGAACCAAAGCTTTCTTTTAATTCTTAAATTTATTTTACTGCTTTCTTCAAATTAACAAACAATTTTATTATTTATTTACCTGTTAATTTACCAAATTCCTCTAATATCTCCTCTTTGCCTTTCGATTTAGGTATGTTGCCTACAAAAAGGCGCAGGTTCGGTACGCTAATGTTAATTTTCAGACACTTGCCAGGTTTTATTTCATGGTTATCGAGCTGTGAGGGTGGAATTTGTGGTTGAACAAAAAATATTTTTTTTTTTTAACAAATCAAACAAAAATGAATAGTTTTAATAATGAACAAAATAAGAAAATAACAAAACAAAAATAAAAATAATGAATATTAAAAAAATAAAAATTTTGATAAAAAAAAAATAAGAAATAAAAATGGGGAATAGATACAAAATAAAAAGATGAAAGAAAAAGGGAATGAATTTGAATTTGCTTATTATTTTTGTATAAATAAGTTAAAACGAAATGTAAGTCGAAAGAAAAAAAATTATATAATCCAATTGTATAGGGAAATTTCGCATATGAAATGAGATGCAGAGTAGAGGAAGAGGACATGCTCGCTGTTTACAAATAAAACCAGACAAACTACTGCTCGTTATTGTTATTCTTTTCTCATCTATTTGAAGCAGAATATTGCTGTAGAAAGCAATTATATTCTACATGTATAAATTTTGAATTGTTTTTGATAGGAACCAACATTTTCTAGAGCGAAAGAGTAATTTGATCCAATTAGAAATTCCCAAAGTAGAATAGAAGTTGATAGAAATTGTGAAAAAGAAACAAACAATTTTTTCTTTGTTTAAGATAGTCGATATTATGAAATGCCATTTTATACTAACATTTAATTCTTTTACTTTACTTCAAAAGGTACTTAATAAGGTCGACGAAATATCGTTTTTGGTAACATATTATGTAGGAAATTGTGCGAGCATTGTATTGCAATCCTCATGCACATGTCTTTGTCGACAGCCAAGGTTAAGAAGGTTTAACCTATTTCCAGTTCAAAAGCGGGGAGACTAAGAAACACATTTGGAATACTCTTGTCTATTTCATTGAATTTAATATATAAAATTATTTGATTTTCAAAACATGTGGTGCAATTTACAGCCACCAAATGGTGTAAATCGATTGAGAGTTAAGTAGCTTTAGAAACTTAGCGTTTAATATTTATTTTTATAAAAAATTATCGTCGATTCAAATAGAAACATGCATTAAAACAAGAAAAATCGCTTAGAGCTTAGACAAATTAACAGTTCTTAAAATGCAAACATATTTTTTAATGTACACCAGGCTATGTGTGAAGCTCTTAGAGATTTGCTTCGATACCCGAAGGCTGCAAATCTCAGCTTTTGAATTGAATTCGCATATAAAATTACAGTATAAAAGCAAACAACTAACGTTTTGTGTACCATACAAAGAGAACTGTGTTTTAGTTTTCTTCCACTTTGGAAAGATTAAATGAACTGGACGAAAACAAATCTCAATTATTTGATAAATTCGACTTACTAAGTATTTAGATTAACCCTTTTGTAAAGTAAAAGATATTAATAGAGTTGTACTTAGCATTTGACAAAGTAACTATGATAAAGCAGCTTCAAACCTAACTACCTTACTATAGAAATTATAAGCTCAATTGCAAATACAATACTAAAATAGAAAAAAAACACTCTTAAAGAAAATATATTGTAAAAGGAGCAAAGAGGAGACCAGATGCAGCTTTTTTGTTGTTGTTTTGTTTTTGTATTTCGGAACGATGTTGTTTTTTTTATTTTATACCAACGGCATTTAATTTGGTTCGAAAGAAATTTAGAATATAATATAAATTTTGAGGAATTTTGTTTTAACCTAAAAAAAAAAAAAAATCGAAATTTTGTCAAACAAGAAGGGGGCTCTCTCCGAAAATCCTTTATAGTTACAACAAGTTTATATTTCATGGCCAACAAATTACAAAATTAAATTAAATTAAAATAAAGTAAACAAAATTATCTACGTTACACTATAAGGGTAGGGAGGGAAAAGACAGTGTTACAAAACATAGGGTGTGACGGGAGGGAGGTAATTCTAGATAATAACAGTTTAAGCAGGTGGGTATATTACAGTCAGAGACTTCTTTTCAAATCCTTGAGTATACATTTTTTGATTCATAAACTAAATTTTGAGATCGCATTCAATTTTGTTTTTCTTTTCTTGTGTTCGGGATTTCCATTGAAAGAACTACTAAAGAGGGAATAAAGGAAAAGAAAGGGGTTCCAATAAAAGTGGCATGCAAAGTTTTTTTTTTTTTTTTTTTTTTTGTAAAAAATCGTTTATCCTACTGCAGACTTATTTAGAAAACAAATTAAGAAATATGTTTAAAACCACAGAAAAAAAAAGTTCAAGTTTCTCTAAGTTTTAGCTAAAAGTTGAAGAAAAATATAAAAATAGTAACAAAAAAATATTTTTTATCTCATATTTGCAGCTTCGTTTGGAAATCTTTATCTAGCTAAATATAAACTTTAATTTTTGTTTAAGCAGATATTCCTAAAACCGTTTTTTTTTTTTTTTTTTGTTTTTGTTTTTTGTTCAAAATTCTACCTCGAACGAGAGAATTGAAATTGAAAGGAATACCTGTCTAACTGCATTGAGTGCAGCTTCGCGGGATGTAAATGTTACAAATGCATAACCACGATTTGTACCAGTCATTGGGTCCATCATTAACCTAAGATCCCATATTGTACCACAATTTTCAAACAATGGTATTAGCTCATCTTCAAACATATCCTTTGGAATTTTCCCACAGAAAACTTCGCAACCATTGCCTGGCGTTGGACCGTCCCAATTTGGTGGTGGCCCACCATATTTTCGTTGACCTAAATACAAAAATATGTCATATATATGCCAAATATTTATCAGATAATGAAAATTACCTGTTGTTACGTCTAATGTGTAGCCTGATCGTTCTAAGATTTTTTTTATTTTCTCCTCGTCGGGACCTTTGACTTGCACTGTTGTGGCGGGTGTCGGTACACCCTGTTGGCTAGCACGGCTCTTTTGTCTATATGTTTTCATAACACCACATAAATATGCAGACTTATTCGATACATGTTCCAAATTTGATTCAAGGAACTGACTTAATACATTCAAGGCACCATCTACCGGAAATTCTTTGAGCGCGTCTAACGCGCGCTCATCTAATTCAACATGAGCTAGTTTACCTGTTTTATAAATATCATCTAGTTTTCCGGCAACCTGTTCAAATAAAAGGAGAATATTTTGTGAAATTAATAAATAAATTTACATAGGTTCAACGTATTTAAAAGTAAAAACAAAAATACAGAAATAAGTACATGTAATAGTTTTTTTTGGAGAGTTCAAATATAATAAAATAAATAAATATTAGGCCATAAGCAGCGCATAGAGGGCCAAAGCCCAACTTCTCACAACTGTACGTGTCGAGCGAGAAGGGACCTACAATTTTATAGCGTTTCCAAAAGGCAGAGGGTTTTTAGAAGCTTCCATATGGCAGTTAATACTCTTGATTAAGATGTTTGTTAGACGCTTGCAAGAGGTGGGAAAAACTTGATGGTATGTATTTTCTTGGATTCGTACTTCGAACCCCTTGCGCAGTAGTCCAACGCCCTGACCACTTTGCTACGGTGCCCAGATATGGCCATCTTAGCCACCAATTAGCCACGGTACCCCTTCTCTCGCCAACATATTTGCTTACAAACCCAGCTAATTATTATTAGGACTTATTTTTAGTTTTATTGTTCGATAGAATTGCTAAAAATTTCACCTTTCACTGACTTTTTGTCCTAAATAAATAATAGCTCCTTTTTTTAAGAAATTCTGTTTTCTAATTGCACATTTACTCTGATCCATTGCTCTGGAAATTAATTTGGAATAAGGTATTCCGTTAATCGGAAAGATAACTTACATATCTAGATATTTTACAAATCACATAACTGAATCGGCGTCTTAGGTCTCTTAGGTGTTAAGGAATATACGAAAGTAGAAAATGAAAAGCAGAAATAAGCAAACAAATGCCATTTTTGTGAATTTCCGAAATAACTGTGAGTCTAATATTTTCAAGCTTCTTTCCTTAAAAGAATAATCATAAATCTTGGGGTATATTTGAGGTAGCTGAAGATTAAAAGAGGTAAACAACCTCAGGAACATAAAAAGAGTTATATATATAGCTAATGTCATAACACCGAAGCCAAATGTACCAACTTGGGGATAAAGAATTGCCCAAATAAACTGCTGGCCCTGGGGGATTCAAAAAACACGGCTAATAATATAGTCTAGAAAACTTGCCCAATCTTTTAATTTCTTAAAACTTTCACTTCAAAACGTTCTCAAAGCGAATAGAACACAACCAGATGAGGTCGAGCTCGAAGAGGTGTTGGGCTTAATGTTCTTGGATATTTATCAAAGTGAGCCGCAAAAGAATTTTTCGGTATTTTCTAATGCGAACCTTGTATCAATGGATGTATATATGTACATATGTAGGTACATATGAATATGTATGTATATACATATATAACTTGAAAAATGTAAATTTGTTCTGTGGGTTTAAGAAGGTCCAAAAGAAGTTGTTCACAATAAAACCCATACAAAAATTGACAATATAAAATTGTATGCTGCATTTTTACGATAAGTATCGTGCCAGAAGCTTGAATGTGAAATTTATTTTTTATTATTGACTTTTTGCAAGCGGTAGATACATTACGTACGTATAGAATATTCTGAATTCAAAATTCTTCTCAAAGAAAAAAAATGTTCATACCATATCTAGTTTCTACTATCCATATCTATATATACCTATGAAACTTACTTTTTTATCTAAGCCATATTCCAATAGTTTTGGATAATCTTCTGTTCTTTCGCCATCACCTCGGTCTTCGGATTTTGGGGTAACCATATCATCCACCAATTCGCCATTACCTTCCGCCATTTCTGCAAATAAATAAACAATCATTAAATATTACACAATTTCAAATAAGCATAAGTCACACTAAATATTAGTATGCTAAACAAAGTCCCCTTTTTTTTTTTTTTATTCTGCTAAACCTTACATTCCCATAGATATTTGCCTCAATCATTCGCACAAAAAAGAAAAAAAACCTCGGACTAACCATGTCTAACATATTCATTAGCCTAGGTTATGGTTATTTCAACATTTCTTCTGTTTCTCTATCCATTCGGTGAAAGGCCTCCAAACTTTTTACAGTAGCTACCACCACTAAAAGAGAACACAAAAAAAAAACGCGTACACGACCATCTGTGCTCTCTAACCACGTGCCTACGCATAAAAAACAAAAAACAAAACAAAAAATAAATACAAATCTACAAAATCCAACACACCACGCACACAAAAAAAAAAGCTCACGCACAATACATTTCACCTATGTGTATTGTTTGCAAAATGCGTGCGCGTATCTAGGAACATATAAATTACAATCTCAACTGCGGAAACATTCGAAATTACCTTGAAAAGTTCATTGATCGCAAATAAACCAACAACAATAATCGAGAGCAGTATCATAGATACGAAAACCCCCCCAAACACTTGTATGTGTATCTGGCGGTAGGTGAAATTGCGAATTTTGTATGTTGTACTGTTACTACCACCCTCTTACATGAGAAAAAGAAACAAAAAAAAACATGCGTTCACATTCCGTGCGCAAAATGTGCGTACCGCTCACTTTAGATACTCGTATCTGCACACAGATTCAAGAGAGTACCTCTCCTAACAGATGTGTACACAAAATAGAAAAAAAGGAAAGCTTGCCGGTCAAAAAAGCATGAGTCTATGCCGGTTCGCTTATGATCATAGTTTTTCATATAGTGAAGCATGCTACGCACACACACACAAAACTACCCAAAAAATGGGTCAACTTTTTTCAGTTTTTTTTTTTTTGTTTTTTCTAAAAAAAAAAGAAACAAAGCGAATACTGAAGCGAAGTAGTGTTAGCAGAAAATGAAATGTTAAACATCTACATACATTCGCGAATCTCAAAATAACTTTGTATCTAAAAAAATAAACTATATAAAGTAAAAGTATGGCAACACAGAGACAGAGAGACCAATAAAGACAACAAATAAAAATTCGCAATAACCATACTATAGCCAACAACAAATCGCAAAACTAAATAGAGTATCTATCTATCTATCGTGCTCGGTCAGCTGTATTTGTTTGAGAGCAGCACCAGCGTGTATATCAAGAGCGTGCAAATATATTTTGTATATATTTAGCTGACTACGCGAATTTTTTTTTTTTTTTACTAAATTTGCTGGTGTTTCGTGCTCTTGAAAATGAAAAAAAAAAACGAATAAATGAAGATTGCGTAATACTTTTATCACAAAAATTAAACACATACATATGTATGTACAAGAATACGGAACAGAGGGAATGGGTTGGCCAACGATCGACATTCTTTTCCATAGGTAGTAACTAGAATTAATGTTTGAATTAGAATTCCCCAAATATGTGGGAGGTTGGTGGTGAATATTTGAGTATACATTGTTAATTCAAAAGTATCTTTAGGTTCGCATGCAAGTCTGCTTTTAGTTTTGTAGCATATTCGCATAGTGACTGAAGAGATATCCTTTTCTTTTATTTGAATGGGAAATTATTGCATAGAGTTAGGCGAGCAATCAGTGGGGTCTTTTTGCCTTAACGGGTTAGGCAATAAGAACCGATAACGCTTTATCATTTTATATAGGTAAATACATACTGATAATGATAACCCTTCAAACTGATTTCATTGTCATGGACGTGCAAATGTTTTTTCTTCGATGATAGGCACTATACCCGATTGGCGCAATTAAATTTCCTCAAAATATCTGACATTGAAAAATTGTTTCAAATGTGTTTGATAAATCGTATGGAGTGTGCACTGGAAAAGCGGTCCAAGTCCACTTAAACACTTAGATGTCTGTCAGACGTTCGCGCGCAGTGAAAGAAAAATAAATGTTGATAGTACTTTCTGCGTTGATAACTTGGAACCCCACATAGAGGAATGCAACTGACTATTATGTTGAAGCATTTAAAAAAAAAAACATAAAATAGGCAAAATTATGAGACCAGAAATTCAGACTCAAACCTCAGATCCACCATGGGTGCTCCCGACCCTAAGTAAGCGTTATATACCTATCATATACCAGATTCACTACCATTTGGTAGCTTGTTTTACGAAGCTTCTGTTTAAAAAGTGGTCTTGGGACAAGCGATAGCCTGTTAACGCCTTCAGGTCAAATTAATTTACACAACATGGATAAAGAAAACAACATAAAGACATTGCCTTTGTAAAAACATTGACGAAGTTGAGTACAAAACACTGCCAAAGCTGCCAAGAACCATGGTGGTTGAAGTATTGATACGTGGAAAAGTGACATTCGAAGCTTGTTCTTCAAAGGGCCCCTCTAAAAATAGAGGTGATAAAGCTTTTCTCAAATTTGAAAACAGACGTTGCAAAAGTCTCGCAAAGAAGTGCGTCCAAATTAAAGCACCGAATATGAAGGACCTGTATCGGCAGTTGGATGAAATATGATCTTCGCCTACCGCTATGAGTTGCGACAAAATAACAAGGCTACAACCCGTCTATCACATAGCCTCACAGAAAAGGATAAATTCTCAGAAGATTCGTTCCTGAAAGTCAACTCCTTGTGGGCAACGAAAAAATTCTGCGCAGGTGGCAACAGTATTGTGAGGGAACAGTTTCCCACGGATGTAATGCAATTAAGAAGGATCATAATGGATACACATCGTGATTAACTAATCGATTTGAATATAATATTGGTTGCCATACAATCAAGAGATCTGATATGGTTAGCTTTAAGATATTCAGGAGTATGTAAAAATGAGGGAGAAAAGACAAGAGTAAGATGCCGATGGTAGGTTAAAACGAAAACTTAGTCGGAAAAATGCATTCATTATTTTTAACTGATGATGAATAGTAGCTGAGAATTAGAAATTAAAAAAACAGAGAAAGCCTTCACATCAAAGCACCGATCTAAAAAAACTTTTAACACATCTCAGGTGATAATTCTCATGTCTAAAGCAAGGATGATCCTACGAATCTTGTCAATCAATGAGCACGGAAGAGCGACAGACCAAATAGCTAGTTTTAGAGGTGGAATAATCGAATCCCAAAGCAGACCAGTAGGCACGCAGTAATCCTGATCATCAGGGATAGGATTTTGTTGATCTAAAAAGTCTCTTAGACTTTAAGAAGCTATGTAAATGACCTTTGTACTTAAGCTGAAACGAGTGGAGCCCATTTAAGGATTTCAACAACTTTGATTTACAACCATCAGCTGAGCTTTTACTTTTACTGCTTCAACTAATTCCTTTGAAAACATAACAAAGCTTGCATCGTCCTAAAAACGCTGACGGTTTTATTGATCCGACCAAAATAGTCCTCTAGTGCGTCTAGGAATTTTTGGAGCGGCCTTTACGAACAAAAACATCAAGCCTTAAGTTTAAACAAGACTAAATTTAGAACACATGAACATGTGGCTGATCTGAACTGGAGTGAAAATATATATCTCAACCGTTTAAGTACACAGACCAAAAATATGTCTATTATTTCCAACAGTAATCAAAGTAATCAAAGTTCCACTTACAACTGGTAACACTGGATCAGCTCGTTGCATTTTCAATCTAGTTTTACCACACAACATGTGAGTAATAAAACTCATTGAAATTCTTGCTCGAGATGTTCTCGCAAATCAATATAGAAACAATGTATAACTTATTTTTTAAGAATACCTTAAAAGTCCCCTCTATAAAGTAAAATACATTTTAAAATTATTTTTTACATGAGAACGAATTAAATTAGTCACTAATTGTTAACCTTGAAGTATTTTATGAATTACCTATTTAAACTCTGTAAAAATTACAAGTCAAATCGCATGGCATATTTCACAGACTTAACCATAGGTGTAGCTAAACGAGCTTTGAAACCATGGCCAAATCATTTGATACCTACTTATCAAAAACTAGTATCGTATATTATTATTAAAGTTGTGATTGTAACAAGAGTAATTTACTTGGATGTACACGTAAATAATGAAAACTTGTTGTAGTCACGAATGATTATTGCACAAATCAGGAGGCTAATATGCATACCTATATACATACATATGTATGTATCTTTTCTATACTTAGAAGTTCAACTGATAAATACAATAAATATATCGCCACATGTCCTGTTTTCTTCTTCGCAAATTCAGCGTGCAATGGCCAAGTTGATTTGATGTTTTTCACTGATCCTCTTTTATGAGAAGGCTTCCCAAAAACTTTCTGAATAAAACACGTTTTTTCTATACATACAGAAATGTACTTATACTGTTGTACAGGTATAAGGAAGCTAAGCCTTCATTAAGTTAGATTGTTAGGTCACTTGTTGGACCGGACCCCATTTAGGAGTATAAATTCCACTCCACAACAGCAATGTTAAGTTTCATTAAGTTAGCTGAATACTGGGTTAACCAAATTGACAAAAAAAGAAGCGGAAAACTTTGAACAAGAATATAATTAATAATCTGTTTGTGTCTCGATGAAGAGATTGAAGCACGAGTTCTATAAAATATAAAAGTTTTTTCCAAGTGCATTATTGTCATGAGAAAGCCTCTCAAAAACCCATTGACACTTGATTGCTCTCAAGTATATTCGTGAGAGACTTGTCCTTGGACCTACTAATGGCCACCAGTACTCTTGTACCCTAAAAATGAGAAGGACTTATATTGCTTCCATAGCTAGGAGCGATTTCTTCAACCAACTGAAGGGATAAAGCAACTCAGGCATCCATTAAATGAATTGAAGTACTTGTTCGTTAGCCAATGTGCGCATGTTTCGAGCCCCTGCAGGAAAAAAGCAACTTGGGCACCCATTCACTGCCGCGAACCTAAAAAGAGATAATATTAAAGGTTTCTACTTGGACTGGTTCAGTGATTGCTCTGTGATTTGGGACTAAAAAAAACTCTATCTGACACTGCTCTAATCTTAGTAACGTTTGTTAAGATTTAAATTTATTTATTCTCTAAATTTAGAAAACAAAACAAGATATACACCCACCTAGTGAAAAGTTAAATGTCATCAGATTAATTTCGCCACAAGAATAAAAAAATATACAAAAAAAAAAAAAAAAATACTTTCTTTAAAAGATCAATGTAAGTTCCATAAACAAGCCAACATCTGCTTCAATTAATCTGTTACTCTGTTGTTATAAATTTGAATAGTTCAAAGGTTGTTATCTGCGATTTTATTCGCCGAGTTTGAATATTTCATTATCATTCTAGAGAATTTGTTTGAGCAGCAGCATTTTGAAACATGGCTAGGTATATTAAACACGTTTTAAACAGATTCCATTGCACACGTTCACATATCTATAGGTAGATACACATGTTTGTCAATTAATCCGAAATACATTGAGGTAGGAAATGCAGTCTGGTTGTTGTGTATATTATTCCATGACAACAACAAACAGGAATACGAATACACAGAAGAATTTGGTCCTTCCACCCACAGCACATAAAATTTAACGGTGCAAAAGGAACCAGTCAAAACAAACCGCATTGGATGATTGTAGTAGCATCAGGCAGCTTTTCACGTGGGAGAACGGCAGTAGCATATTATAGTACAGTAGACAATACAGTGGGGTAGGAAAATAAATGGGTGGGTGGACTGAACTCATTCTATTGACATAAGGAGTAAATTTAAGGGTTGTTTTCTGGTGTCTGTTCTACTGGTATGAAGGAAATCAGACGCCAAATATTGATTTTTTTCCATGCTGTTATTACATTGGATTAAGTATGAGTATGTATCTATTGCGTTATTGTGTCTGGCAAAAGTTTAGCGCTTATTTACCTAAAAGGCCAGACGATCAGTTCAGATTTTTCGTGTGTACAAGTATTTCATAGTTTTGACTTTAGCTAGTTTCGTAGATCTATTGTAGACTTTGTAATGCAGATTTATTTTTAAAATGCAAATATAATAAAAATGGCTTAAAACTTCTGCTTGGACGAGAGCCATACACTTTCTTTTACATCCTATGGTTCGTTTCAGCTTGATATCTTTATAACATGGAGTCTGGTGTAATAGTGATGTCTACATTTGTGTGGAGAGTACGGCAAACAAATTCGGATTTCGGCCTATCGGAAGGCGTAACCAAATCTTCAGAAACATTGTCTGTGATAATACGAAAAGATCTTCATATATGTAAGTCTATCGGCATCTTCTAATTTCTCAACCGGAAAACAAAAGTTCAAGTGGCTTTTGTATGTTATGTCATCAAAGGAAGCGACAAAAAATGTTCCAAGGGTTCAGTTTTACATGGTGTGTAAGATTAACTAAAGGAAATTGGAAAGTCTAAAAAAAGCATTGATCACAGCAGTATCAATGATGTCCATATTAGCCGTGCGTGCGGCTATAACCCGAAATCGTATGTACATACATATATTTTGGATAAATTATTTAGATTATCTATTAAGACAATCACTGTTAATCCGGAAGTTATGAGGACATTTAAATTTAAGCTCCACCCCTTTTTTGGGAAATGCAAATTGACCATGATCGCTCGTCTATGACCCTTGTTATTGAATAGTACCGTTAGCTTCTCTAAATAAACATTTTGCAGATTTCAGACGGAATTTAGTCATTAGGCCAAAGCTGCCAAGTGATGACATATTTTATGATGTTTTTCACATCTAGGAGGTCAACTTAATTGCGAGTGAATGCTTCAATTGACAACTCTTTGCAACACCCTAACCAATGCATTGATTTCACAATCTGTCGTAGCCATTTTGTCGTTTTTCAAATAAAGTTGTCGTGATTTCGCATGACGGTACATCGGTTTTTTAGCTGTTCTTATTTGATGTCACTTTCAGGTTTACCCTGTTGTAATCATTATCAACTTTATTTATGCACTATCTGAGAATTTTTATTCGTATGTAGGATATATGTACTTTATTTTTAAGGACACAAATTTTATTTCAGTGCAGTATGACTTATGCATCACACGAACATACATACATACATACATATATATGTAGGTTGTGACATGATTTTTAAAGGAATGTAAACACACCGTCAAATTGCTTTTGATCAGGCTTCTGCGAACACTGCATTTGCTACAGTTACACTGCAAATGGCTCTTCCGTCCCTGAGTTGGATTAATCAGATGTTTAATTTCTGGGGAAGTTAAATATTTCTGCGCATAATCTGTCATTTTGCGACTCGTTGTCATACTTGACTGATTTGCGATGTCCGTTATTTCTCATAATTATGTGGGAGTCCATCTATTTATTATGTCACTTTTTTTTACCACCGCTGTAGATAAATATAGCGTAGGTACAAGAAATTTTTTGAATTCACTTTTCATATTATTTTTATATAAACTTAATAAAAAATCAAGACAGAATGAATTAGAATTTTTGACGTCAAAACGTCGATTTTCGCCCATTCCTCGTTAATCGCTTTGCGGAGTTCCAGTAAGGTATCAAATTTATGACCATTGGAATAAGCTTTCTACACCAAGAAGCCCTTAAAGATTTCCCACTAGGTTAAGATCGGGACTTATGGCCGGCCACTAAATTAAGACTATATTTCTGGACTTAAGGAACTCTTTGGTAATAGCGGCGTTGTGTATGGCTGCATTGTCCTGCTGAAAAGTCCAGTATCTTTCTATCTATCAATATCTTCTCCAAAAGTACTTAAAACATCGTCCAAAAGTTCTACATACTTTTCTGAATTCATTTTGTGGATAAAGCACATTGAGGACTTTTCCAGCCCATACCATAAGTGAGCCACCCTGAAAATTTCTCAAATAACGTGTTTCACGCTCGGTTCTCAAATCGCTGGAATATTTTTGGCAGCCATCATCATCATCATCACTAAAAATTATTAATTTCCATCGTTATTCCCTTGTGATGTTCTGCAAATTCCAACTTTTCCGCTTTATGCCGTGGCAAAGCTTAGGCTCTTGTAACCTTTTTTTGGTATTTTAGGTTGGTATCATTTTTAAAAATCTTTCGAATTCTCCTTGTTGTTATGGGAAGAGACAATTGTAGCCTTATTTGAGATGGACTTATGCTTTTATTGACTGCCAAACGTTTTATTGCCCCGATATCTCTGTTGTCAATAACGGGCCGACCAGATCTATGATTTTTTCCGTAATTATCGGTCTTTCAGGAAATTTCATATTTCTTATTTGTCTAATTTTGCAGCAATTTCCCAAATTTTTACTCCGCCATATAACGGTACACGAATGAAGTGTCAAGGACAGGCATGAATATTTTACCATCATTCATGCATTTATAAAGCTTATCCACAACAACAAAAATATTGAACTACTAAGAAAAGGGCTTTTGATATGTTTCACTCTATAAGTACTTATTTCGTGCCTACTCCCTAAAAATTTATCTCACTGTCGATAAAAATTTAAGTATGTAGTTCAGTATTGCCAATGCACTTTTATTTGTATTCACAATCACATTTAAATTTATATTTTAATTACATATGTAGAATTTTCAGCGATACTAACCAATCTTTGTTTATTTTTAAACAATCCTTTTCCTAAAGTTAAGTTGCCACGTTAAAAAAACACAGAAAACCACCCTACGAAAACGGAACGTTTGTTTGTATGTACATATGTACGTGAAGCAGCACAAAACGTACAGAACAGCTACAAAAAGGAACAGCAAAAAAAAATGATAACCACACTCTACACTGCAGCAAGGGAATTTATCAACTGTGCATCCATGTAAGAATTTCGCGAAAAAGTTTTCTATCTCATGGATGAATGCATGCATGCTCGGCGGAAGTTCATTGTTACACGAGTTTTTTTTTTTCTTTTTGCTGCCTTTTTTATACAGAAAATCTTTTTATAATTCTATTCCACGCACAATATGTAGTAGGTATGGCACAAAGTTTTAAGTAACTAATAGAAAATTAGAAAATAATACTGTCACTGCATTTTGAAGTGTGTGTTTTATGAGAAGACTCTGCGAATTGGCAGCCCAGCAACACACGTTGAAGGAAGGTGCACATGTGTGCAGCAGATAATTTAGTGCAAAAAGCCCAAATGTATTTTTCGCTCTCTTTCTCAATTAGGTTATTCGGCGGGGTGCATTCCGGCAAATGCACACACCACTATAAAAAAGCACACACTACTTTGCTCAAAAATCACCACAAAAGAAAGTACACACTAGATAGAGATACTATGGGAGAATTTGCTATGCGATAACGACAACGAGGGACGAATGCGACAGACGGCGCAAAACTGCATTCTTCGGTTCCTTCTGCGTCTCCTCTTTCGGGTAAGTTTTTTTTTTTCTTCTTCTTTTAAGATGTCTTTCGTAGGGTTGTGTTGTTTGGCTGGCTTTTTAGATTTTCGTTTTTTGTTCTACGTTCACCTTTTTTTTTTGTACAGAGAATGCAACAACAGCGCACCAACCGGTCAGGCTTTTAATCAGTGGAAAAAAACAAAATGGTGGATACAAAATCGTGTATATCGCCCCCTCCCCATTATGCATACAACGAATGCACATTGAAAAAAAAAAAAGTACGTAAAAAAAGTTTGTAATATCCTCACCACACCACCACTAGAGGTAGTACAGCACCAAATGTATCTAATCCCTTTTTTTTATGACGTTCCTTGTGAAGATTAGTTTTTGATTAGTTGCTTGCTGTGTTTTAAAATAAGAAGTGAAACTTTATTTTCTCTTAAAACGAACCGGCTTGCAACATGCCACTAACAGAAGGCACCACACACGGATAAGCTATAAGCGCACACCTTTTTTTGTTGTATTCTCACAAGTTTTCACTGTAGTGGCAACACTATGCGAAAATTTTTTTTGGATTTCGTTTTTTTTTTTACTTCATTTTAGATTTATTTTTATTTCTTGGGACTATGAAACCGTAATTTTGAAAGAAAAAAAAAACGACACACCCACCAAGTACGAAAATTACAGACGATCTGGGGACACTATTTCACTGGAAATTCAAAAAAACTTTAGAAACACTATAAGGATGATCGTTTCAAAAAAAAATTCCTCAGGGGGATATTTGTTTGCTCACACAACACTAGATACTTATATCTTTTATTTTGTTAGATATAGATACTCTTCGTCGCAGGCTATGATAATAATAGATCTGTTTTCTTAAAGAAAAATAAACTTTTTCAACAAATATGTGTACTTTTACCTTAAATTTTTGAAAACTTAAAAGATTTTGATTTCACGAATATTTAGGGAAAAAACAGAAAAACTAAAAAATAAAACCAAAAAAAAAAGATTGTGCCGCGGTGTAATATGGCGGACGCTACGTCACCGGTTCTCGTCTTCTCGGTTTGAACACAACACCAGCAGAGAAGCAACACACTGCGGCGGTGAACACATAAAAATTTCCACTAAAAGAAAAAGGCGAAAAACTTTTTCAAAAAACCTACAAAACGCGATACAAACAACCAATACTCCCAGCCAAACAATCTCTCCTCAACATACCAGCAAACCTTTTGGTGAAACAAAAAAAAACAACACCAAAAGGACAGAATTCGCATTCAAAATTCGCAAACTTCACAGATACACAAACGCGCACACACTATCGCCAAACGATTTCAACGAAAAGCATACCAAAGCAGACGAGAGGAGAATACAGCAAACACAAGAAACAAAAAAAAAAGCGCAAAGCAACCGAGACTGCCGCAAATCAAGACGACGACGACAACTCGCGAAACCCGCTCGATTAAGTATACTTTTCGCAAAATTTCGGTACTTAGGATCGCCAAACTGCATGTATCTGTGAGTATACACCACGTGTGTGTATTCATTAAAGAAAATGATACAAAAAAGAATTCGCCAACAAGAAAGAGAGAAAGAAACAAGAAATAAAAGTATCTTTTGCATTTGTAGAGGTTATTTGCTATGTGTAAAAAAAAAAACTTTTTTGCACAGATACTCGTCACATCTCTCGTTCGCTTTTGCGATTGTAGCCGCACACAGCCAAACGATATATACGTAGATGCAACGAGCAATCAAAAGCCTCAACAATGATGGAAACCAACCACTAATGTATGCATTAAAGCCAAATTCCTTTTTGTGTATCTTTCCTTTGAAATGCAAAAACTGTCGACGTTCCACAATCCACACATCTCAAATATACATACCACAAATACATATTCGTTGTTGTTTTTTCAATATTATTATTAAAAAAGCTCTCTCACCCTTGAAATTGATTTTACTGCAAAAAGCTACTTTGCTTTTGCAAAAACGGAGCACAGTTTGATATGGGAGAGTGCAATGCGATGAATGGCGAGAAAAGCTTTCTATCCGATCTTATGTATTGCAATTTTGTAGTATCTGTGTGCGGAAAGAATGAAAATGTATACCAACTCTTTACTGCACTCGCGCCCTTAGCAGTAGATACAAATATATTGTTTTTTTTTTTGTTTCCTTTTATTGTTGTATCTCATGATTGAGGTGGTAGTGCGGTTGGTGTCACTGGCTACATTTCAATTGAGAATACAGGAAAAAAGAAAAAGAAAAAATGAAACTGTCTTTACGTCCCCTTGGAAAGCACACAATTTTGTATTTATTCTCGGTTACTAAAATATGAGATTTACTGATGGGCCTACAAAGATTGAAATGTTAACTCAAATTAAGCTCTTACCAATTGAATGATAGTTTCAATATAAATATTTAATTGATAACACTGGATTTTTAAAACGATACCGAGATAGAAAATGCATTCGAATCTATCTGTCGTGACAAGTCTTGAAGTCTTTAAGCCTACAAATGCAAACCTTTCATCCATAAAAAACTGCTAATAACACGAGCTTAACTGATAGGACAAAATAGTTTTTTGTTATTTACCTTCGTTTCTTAGAAGGGAAGTATTTTATACCTACATACATATGTATGTATGAACATATAAAGATAGTCAAACACATATGTTAGATGCATATCCGGGTAGTGTGGGATTTGGGGTTTTCTACTTAAAATCCTACTTAAATACATATACCTACCTACTCTTCCGCCTTCCTGATATGTCATAGCAATTAAGGGGGCATTGTCCTAGCTAATAAGTGTTGTAATACATATCCTTAAATGACACATATTAATAAATTCATGGATGAATGGAACTGAACAAAACTAGTTTTAGCTTCGGTAGTAGCCTATGATCAGCCAGTGCAGCTTCTTTCTACATTGTGTGGTGCAGGGCTGATCCGAGCTAAATGAGTCTTCTGCGTTTAGCGCCCCATTCTTCAGTTTTGGCAGCATAAGTTGCTTATAGGCCTATTCCTCGGAAACATGATGTAGTGATATTAGTAAATAATTGCGTTAAGACATAGGTATCTGTTAGGCTTCACAATGCGCCGCCCAAAGCGCTTGACGCTCTGTGTTTTCGCACATCCTTCACATTTAGTGGGTCCGCCGACCCTGATGCGGTGCAACGGTTGCTGGATTTTCCAAGTGATATATTCGTCGTTCATGTAGGTCCCGATACCTACCAAAAGTTTATATTCCGTTTGTGGTTTATGTACACATATCTGAACTACAATAGAAGAATAGTTTCGTACTACCACTTTCGAAACAGTGCGAATGTAAAAGATTTGTATTGCGCAACCATAATAGCCTTAGGCTACTTTCGAAAGTGCAATTCCATTCGCTTTTTCGTATTAAAATTTCACAGTCAGTTGGGGAAAGTTCTAAAATTAAAACGTAGAGTTTTAATATTAGCATCCGATTGCTTCCAACTATTATAGTTCAGTTCAAGAAAGATGCGATGCGACCCCTGATTTCTATGGCATGCCTAGCAGTCGTTAATGTGTGCCGAAGTGATAACTTCGAAACAGATGAAGTTAAGAAAAGGCCAGTGATATAAGATATCAAGCAGGGCTGTAAAAGAATGCAATCATTTTGGAATGCATTAATTTAAGGCATCCTTTGAATTCATATGCATTTATTTCAATTCAATGATATCAATAATGACTTCAGCTTCGAAATTATAGATCACCACTCATTTTGAAGTCATGATTGAGTCATGATTGCTCTACATTCACTTAAGTCACCTTGAAGTCATTAGCAGTCACTGCGTTCACTTGAAGTCTTTGCAGTCTCTGAAGTCTTTGAAGTCATTTGAAGTCTTTAAAGTCATTTGAAGTATTTAAAGTTTTTGAAGCCATTGAAATTGTTGAAGTCTTTGAAGTCAACTGAAGTCATTGATATTTTTATATTCGTTAAGACTTCAATGACTTCAATGACTTCAATAATCTTCAAAGACATCAATAAATGCTAGTGACTTCAATGAATTCAGAGCAATCAAAATGATTGCATTCATTTTGACTTCAGAATGAATGGTGTTTTATAATTTTTAAGTTGAAGTCATTGAATTGAGACAAATCCATGTGAAGTCAAATGAATTACATGAATTCAGTGTACGGAGAATATTCCTATTAAGTCTTCAATACCCAATCTTGATAGGAGTTGGCACACCCAAAAAAATTGTATAAATAATAATATTGTAACAATTTCTGCTATAAATTTTACAGAGATATTTTAATTTAAAAATATAGTTGCAAAAAATTACAACTTTATTTTTAGTTTTCACAATTAACAAAATTGTAGAGACAGTATTTGAATCTACAACACAATTTGAAAAATAAACCCTTCGCAATTGTAGAAGGTACTTTGCTATCAACTCGAGTTATGTACATAAACAACAATAGTTTGAACGCATTTGCAAAACACAATTCGGTCTAAATATATTGTGAAATAAGCTTTTAAGTTTGTTGAAAGAAATAAAAATGATTGTAAAACAGTATTATAAAATGGTATTGTAAGGAACAGGAAGCCATTGATAGTTCTGGTTACAAAATTTGTAAAAGAATTAAATTACTAGTACATACAAATATAACAAAATACATACTTCAAATTTAAATTTTATTTCTTTCATCGTTTTAGTGTCGGTAAATTGTAAAATTTACAAGATCAATCATTTTTTTTTTTTAATCTGCAAAACAATAAGCAATAGACGAAACCTCTATCCAGTATCAAAAGGCTTTAATAATTGGGTTAGAAACCAGCCGTTGTTGGAGTCATTATTAAATAGAAAACTTAATTCAATTGATTTTCCCTCCAATGACATAAATTATCAACCATCGCCGTCATACAAACAGCGCAACTGATGTATGTACAGCAACACATATTGTTGCAATGAAAGCTTCTACACACGTGCCGAATCCGAATCAATTACCTGCATATAAACTTAATGCACTTGCTTTTTGTATAAAATATTCTCAGAAAGAATGAGTAGGAATTTATTAATTTTCTACCTTGTTTATACAATGCGTGATTGAAACAGAAATAACTCTAAAAAATATTTTATTTTAGTTTTAATGTTGCTTGGTATAGTATCTAGAAATTAACCTGGAGATCAGTTTATCAAAAAATTATAAAAAAGCTTGATTTTTAGCCTAACGCCGGTACATTGTATTCCACAAAGGAACTAAGTATCTTTCGGTCATATGAAAAAAAAAAATTATTATAAATATATAGCTATAGTTCAGTTAGCATGTACATACATATGTATGTAAATTACACACATACTACTCAAAGGAAGATTGGGATTCATCTTTTTCTCTTTCAAATAAACGAAAAGGCAACCATGCAATATCATCACTGCAAGAGAAAATGTATTTTTAAATACAAATTTTAAAGGTCCGCAAAAATGAGTAATTCGACTTTTAAATAAATACAAAAATATGAGGCGAACGCGCGTCGTGATATACAGTAATCGCAATCGAAGCAAATGACCGCGTTGATGCACATGATCATCGAAAATAGCATGCAAATGAGAAAGCTTTTGCGGTCTTTTTGTCGAATGGAAATATTTTCCACTGGTTAGTTCATTTTTCATGCTTGGATGTACAATAAAATTACATATTCAAGGATTTGTATGCTATTTTTAGGATTTAGTTTAGAGCATTACACTTTTGACGGATGTACTTTTGGGAATGAATGATTTCAATTGACCACCTTTAGAATTATGGCAGATAAAATTAAACTTAATGCACCACAAGTCTTTGAACCACATAAGTAAATGATTAGATTAGAAAATGATTTGAAGTAGTTACAATCTTCACAAGTTTAACGAAGCTCAAGCAATTGTTAACAAGATATCGGATGAATTAATTACATAAATAAGATTTCACGTAAAGAAAACCCTAAGATTTCTTTCCCCACCCACAGAAGGCATGTATGTAAGCCTCAGAATAGCTAGATACGCTCGTTGAAGGTGTTGTCTAGCGGTAACTAAACCAAAAAAGAGATTACAAGGATAATACTTCCTTGAAGTCCTAAGCGCTTCTCAAAATCTTAATGGTTCAGCTGACACAATAGTTTAAACATTTTCCCCTCTTAATAGCGGGCAAGTAGTAACTGATGCTGTTATCTTGTAACTCACGTCAATCAGTCTCCAACGTCCCGATTAACTACGGTGATGTGTACCTCAAAATCGGGGGCTGAAGCTGCTATCCAATATTTGCAGAATCTTAATAATTCAGCTTGGACTTTGCCACTCTAACCCACGAGTCAATAATGCTCCATGGGTGAAGTATTTGAAAGGTCGATACAATCAATACAACCAAGCTACATGCTTTCATAAACAAAGGTTTTGTTTTGAGGATTTTTCGTATCTCTAAATAGCATCTTCAACAGAGAATGGGCCATGAATCTATAAACATTAGTAAACGGAGGTGAAAAGCGTCAGGGATTGAATATACCGATAAGCACGACCAGAGCTCCATTACGAAATGGACCATGCAGTGGAATCCACTCACTCAAGCAGGCAGAATAGCGGGACTGCTTAGGTTAATTTCGTAGCTCAAACGTTTCTTAAGGGTGGAAGTAATAGTTTCATAAAGTAGTATCAAGCAAATGCGAAATTACCGCGAGAAAAAACAAACTAATGCGAAAAAATGAGATTTTTTACAAATCACCACCGTGTAGTTTCCTGTGATAGTCCAAATGGCAGATAATCGTCCTAGCCTAGATATTTCTGTTGCGTCTAAATTTTACAGTCTAGATAATGCCTACGATTTTGGCTTCAAATACAGTGCACCTATCATTTAATCGAAAGGAATAGTTACGTTGAATTTTGCAACAAACTCTACGTTTTTATTGATCCCTTGATTTTTAGTGAGGTTTGAAAGCTGAGCCGTTAACGATTGAGTGAGTAGGACTCGTGTATTCACACATATCTTCGTTGTTTCCCTCAGAGACTCAACACAACATGACGTAGGTACCATCTAAAATTTCGATAGTGAATGCTCGACTACGAGTTGCCCAGACACATTCATATGTACCTACATACTAATATTGTTAAACTTTTTTTTTACAGAAAATACTGACTTCAAACTTTAAATATTCCAAGCCTTTTAGAGATACCTAATTAAGGTTTCCTTGCCTTTCAGTCGCAATACTGTAAACTTTATACAGTGGTATGTAAGTAATTCGCCAAGGCATAGAAAGGATTTGTTGGTCCAAAACTTCACATTCCTCGATTAGAGCAGATTTCAAAGAATATAAGACTCTAGAAGGGCAGGCCGCATAATAATCTTCCCAAGCATGTCCAATCTGATTCATGCCCGGGCTCATATCAGGCCAAGCCACCACGTGGATTTCCACTTCTTTGAAATGCCCAGTAACGGCAAGTGATATGTAATCTAGCATTATCCTCCATCAGCAAACAAATTAAACAAAACCGATAAATAGAGCGAATGGAAACACTATTCAGGATGTTGACGACATACTAATTTGAGTTCACCGATCCGTCCACGCGGCACAGTTCTGTTTTTCCGCGAGTGGAAATTCCTCCCCAAACAATGACGGAGCCTCCACAAGCCCAAAAGGCTCTGTTTTTATTAGTTCCCTATAGCGTCTATTGTATTTCAATATTCGTAAGTCCTTAATTGCATTTCGCATAAAATAAGTCAAATACTCCAAAGAAAATGCATCAAATAAATAATGTATTAACTGCATTGCAGTGAAAGTACCTAAAGAGTAAAAAAGTAGCGAGCTAAATATGTATATCAAGAGATAAGACAAACACAAAAGAAACTGTACAAAGAGGATACACTACACCTGTTTCTGTTCCCAAAGAAAAGTTGTTTTAAGTCATCAATTATGCAAAAGGATACCATTTTTGTGCTTGCTTTATGAAATATTCGCTTGAATTTAACCAACAAGCACTTAACTATATTTAGCCAGATGATTTTATAATCTGTTAAAATAGGGTCATTCAGCACGGTCAACATTCAAAATTCAACTATCTCTGTGATGAGTTTAGTGAAGTAAAAACTAGTTGTTAAATATGGATTTATACAGAAAATTCACTACAAAAACAGAAAATACCGCTCGAGCATTTCCAACAGTTCTAAAAGTGACAGATAAGTGTTGATGACTTTAACTATTCGTACTCAGGCAAGTGCCTCCACAGCTGAGAGTGTGTCTGAAATTCTAGACGTGTCCATTTCAAGAGAATCATATGACTTGGGCCTATCCGCAATCACTTTACATAAAGATTTTGGCCTACCAGTTCTTCATATGTTCCAATTGACACACAAACGCCGTATTTCGCTAACTTGGTGCTGGAAATTAATAAACAAGATCACGATTTTGTACCCAAAATTATTCTGAGCGATAAGGCTGAGTTTGGATACATAAACAAACACAACTGTCGCGTATAGAGTTCCGAGTATCGAGTAGCTCCTGTGCTGGCGTGTTCATTTGTTCATCTTTTCGAAAATGATTTTGACTCTGCAAAAATTTAACAAATTTCTAACATGACTAATTGTGTTGAGACGACATTTGGCAGATATTGTATTCCGTTACCAACCTGAGTTTGCAAATTTGATCAAAAGGAAAATAACCAAATTTATTACGAGTGTCTTTTTTTGGAATCGTGGCGGTTTACTGGTGTTTGAGTATCGGTATTATCGGAGTAAAACTTATAGAATCTTACAGAAAAAAATGATAAAAAAATGCTAGTTTAAACTAGTGTTAACACCAGTTTTAATGGTCAGTAGTAACAAGAGGGATTGTCACTTTCAAAAAAAAAAAAAAATAAATAAATAAATAAAAATTATTGAAAAATATGTAAATGATATGTAAAAATTTCTTCAACACGTGTCAACTACGTTACAAAAACCTTAAGTATTGAAAATAGATAGTTGTAATTTTCTCAATGTTATTTGTTAAATACAAATAAATGAATAGAGGCGTATTTTCCCACAACTGTACGTGTTGTGCGTGGTATACATTTATGCACGTAAAAAGGACCCACCGTTTTATGCCGTATCCGATTGGCAGAGAGTTTTTTGAAAAGTTTCTCATGAATGTAAAACTCTTGGATGTTTGGCAGACGATCGTAAAAGGTAAGGCCGTGAGAAAAGTTTGATTGTACTTTTTTGAATTCGAGCATTGTAGTCAAACATATGATCCACGGCACCCAATATTTGCTACATACGATGACTGATAGACTACAAAGTTATTACAATTACTAGAAAGGCCAGCTAATTTACATTTCTGAATATTTGCAAATCTACTAGTTACTTGTGAAACTATACAATGGGATGAGAACCATATGAAGATTATTTATATAATAGCAATTGGGAGACTACAGTCTGGAACCCTCTCAATTTATGAACACTTGGAGAATTGTTTTTTTAATATTTGCTTCCACGGAATTTTCTAACTAGTAAATGTTGGGCGCCATTTAAGAGAGAGGGTTTTTGTAATTGTAGATTTGAAAATCTCCATTATTTTGCTATAACCAAGCACAGGTTAACAGCTATGCCTTGTTCCGGAGCCCTATGCGGTCCAACAGAGGCCAGAGGAAACTTGCTTCACAAGTACAAAGACACGAAGCTAACACCCATATTGTTGAAAATTCAGCGATAGATTATATCCTTAAGAGCAAATCTGCTTCCAACAGAACAAGAAAATTGCTATAGTTCAACTCCTCATGATTTATTAAGTTGCTATGAAAACTTGGAGTAAGTATAATGGAATATTTTTGACGAGTTGTCAACAGTGCTCCTTTGTGACCAAAACTTTGCTCTTATTGAGAAAGGAAAGAAAGTGACAGGCAGTAACGGATGACGTTTTGCGAATGTATTTGTTGCACAACGACATACTGACACTTGGAAATTGAATTTGCCGGCAATAAGAATGCATTCAGATTTTATTGTTCAAAACGTAACAATATTGTTCATCGTAACCAAATATGCAGTTCGAAGACGATAGTCTCTTTTTTAGGACCTCTTTTACTATTAATGTCAAACTTCACCCCCAATTTCATACCAAAACAAATCAAGGGTGCTTCATAGTCCTAAAAAGTAGGTGTAAGCAATGATTTCAGAAACGACATTTCAAGACGGCTCATGTGATGGTCGTCTTTAAAATTTTAAAAGGACTGGAAAAGCTTTTTGGAGCGAATAAACTGCATATTTTTTATAATGAGCAGATGTCAAAATGGGTCATCAATATCCTGTTACTGGCGTGCAGGACATAAACGTTTGTTAAATGGGAAGACAGGAGAAGGAATAGGAAGCAAAAAGTATCATTCTATTAACTTTAAATATGCATTCTCAATGGGTTTTGTCCAAGTTGACTGCTGAGAATTGTATGAAATTTTTTCATTCGTTCATAATTCACAGTATTTTTTGCATTCATTAAATGATTTAATGACAAAATACACCAAAAAGTATGTATAAGCGAATGTAAAAACGTTGGTGCATACATACATATGAGTATAGATAATTCTGCAGTAAATTGCAGATCAAGTTGAATAAACTTACTACTTAAGATTGGTGTCGCCAATTGGTGTTATGTGATCCCAGACAGTAGGCGGTGACGCGGTTAGGCACACTCGGAACGCCGATAATTACGTTGCAACAACAACAAAAATAAAACGAACTTAACTACCGTTGTTGTTGTTGTTGTTGGTGGGCTCTTCAAAAAAGAGTCGAGAATTCCCACGAATTAAACAAAACAAAATTGAACGTTGGAGAAACTTTTTTCAGCTTTTCTTTTTTTTTTTTTAATTTCTTAGGGTGCACTACAAGACGGCGTTTTTTTAGGTTCCGTGCAACTTTTTTTTTTATTTCACTAAACAGAACTGAAAGATAATTTGCACATGCACTGAGAACAGGACTTAAAAAAAAATAAAATAAACGATTTTTTTCCTTTAGTAACCGGGAGTATACACGTATAGCACGTATATGTGTATAATTTTTATTTATTTTCTTTTTGAAGGGATATTAAGATGGTGAATGTAGAAAAAGAAAAAACTTTTTATATCAGTATTCGAAGCAAGTGTATTTTTGTTGCACACTCGTTACGGAATTCTGCAGTTTGTTTTAGCGGCGGAGAGAAAAAGTTTGTGTAAGTATGTGTTGGAGGAGAGGCTCCAAAGGGATTGAGAATATATCTATATATGATATATATAAAAAAAATATTCCTTTTTTTTGTACAAAATCAAGAGTAGAAAAGTTTAAATCCACAGCACTTTACTTTTAGAGAGAGATATATATAAATGCTTCGATATATTTATTTATTTTTTTTCTATACGAATATAATGCTATATATACAAAGATATTCTATGTATATGTTTAGGCACGAGCTTTTCTTCTTCTTTTTTTTATTTATAATATTTCCTTTTCTAGATTTTTTTTTTTTAAATTAGCTTTTTCCTTTCTAATTATGATTTAAATAAATTTTTATTTATTATTGAAAAATTAAGGAAAAAATTTTGATTTTTTTTTTATTAATTTACACAACGAATCTGCTGAGGTTTTATTGAATTTTTTTTTGTCAAAGACTGCGTTTTCTCTTATGATCGACGACGGCGAATGTTTTAATCCAAAAAAAAATTAGGGGTTTTACGCTTACGGGGTTGAATTTTCAGGCAACGCAGTCAGATATTAATCACTTGTTTTTTTTTTTTAAAACAACTATTGTATAATTTTGTATAAAGGTATTTTTAATATTGCTTATCATTTACACTTTTTCTTTGTCTTGTAGTATTTGTGCATCTTTAACTGCATAGATGGCGCGATTTATATTTTTGTCTCCCAGAGATATCCACTAAAGGTATTTATTTTTTTTTGTTGATGAAAAAATAACTATCTTATCTTGAGTGTATTGTATAAAGATACAATGTAAAAATCAAGTTGTATTAATTTCACTTATTTCGCAAATATCTTTAAAAAAATTCACTAATTTTGAATGATGATGCATTTTTTGTTTGGAGCCCGGTTTTATACACGCTCTCTTCTCTCCACTCTGTGGTCGTCGTCGTCGTCGTTGTGTATTTCTTTAGAGATGACCAACGATGATGAGGTATTCCATGGAAGATACACACTTTAAATTTAAATGCACTTTTTTTTTTCTTTGAAAAGATAGTAAATTAAATTGAAAAAAAAAAAAGATAGTGATAGACTTTCCAGAACTGAGATATATCTAGTGACACTTTTCTTTTTTTTGCTTATATAAATTGCATGAGATTTTTTCTTTTTCTTTTTTGCTTTTTAACTAAATGTTACGTAAAATCCAAACTAAATTATAAAAAATTAAATAAAATATCGTTAAATAATTCACTAAAAAATAATAATCACTTTTTTTAATGTGATTCTTTTGTGTTGGTATTTCACGATAGAATTTTTTTATCTTACAGATAGATTTTTATAATATATTTTTTGTTGTTTGAATTTGAAATTTTGTGGATTTGTATTTATATTTTAAGAGTCCAATTGGAGAAGTATCGCGGACTTAATTTTTGTATATTAGCGGCGGCGGCGGCGGCGGCGGCGTTTAATGCAGTTGTGTCTAATTAATCTAACAATTAGAATTAAACAAATTTAAAACGAAGATTATAGAAGAGGTGATAATTTTTTTCCGTTTTTCTTATGTATTTTTCAACCGTCCGCGATATTGGAGAAAAATGTCTGGCGTAAAGGGTAAGTAGTACGTCTATAGTGCAACAATCCGAGTGTGAAATGAATTGAAGAAAAGCGGACGATATGAAAGCTTGCAGCACACCATGTAACATCAGAAGCAGCAAATCCACAGCTCCTCTCGAGCCAAATACCAGTGAATAAAGTTTACCAACACACCCATGGAAATTTCTTTGATGGTGGGTATGCGTATGACTATGAGGTAGGTAGGGTTGTCTGGTATTTTATGCTGCCAACTTGTTAGGTTGCTTTTTTGCTGCTGCTACACTGCTGGTGGATGATGGACCCTTTTTTTTCCTTTTTGTCGACTCACAGCTACTACATACATTGAAAGGCTTTACTGACTCTGTGCACCCTATAAATGCAAAAATTCTCCTCTCAAACATTGAGTAGAAATCATGATAATGTGGGTATGTGTTGTATTTATGGTGGTAGTGTTCATCGCATTCAACCACACTGTACAGTGTCGGAGAGAAACATGGTATTTTATTGCAGAAATTTAAATGTTTTTAACGGATTAAATGGGAACAAGTTCCTTTAAGAAAATTTCACGTATCCTATATGGACACAAGAGCATACAGTGGTAGACATTAGGTTGGTTTAGTATAGCATTCGAGGGAATATTTTCGAATGCACACACGACCACTAACAAAAGGGAGTACGCGATTTTTTTTTTTCAAGTGCTAGAGGTATGCATGCGCCACACCCCACACACTGTGCCGGCCTAGAGACGGATTTGTGTTGCGGATACCGGCGAAAGCCAGAACACAACATAACACCAGCATTAGAGGTATCTTTTGGTGGTGAGTGTGTAAGGTACAAATTTATAGAATGAGAACACACAAGGCAGCCGTCTTAAAGTCGTTGGTGTTCGGTGTCGTATAGCGGACATATTGCAAAAGAGCTGAAATGTTGTATTTGAATGTATGAAACTAAAAAAAAAAAAAAAAAAACCGAGGAGAGGACATACATTTTAGACGACACTACCCTGCACAATACGAGGAATGTACAACACTCTTGGCTTCAGTCTCTCTGGTCAGGGGTAGAGTAGAATTTGATTTCGATTTTTTTTCCAGATTTTATTCGTGTCGTTTGGTTTACTTCGTAATTTTTACTCCTCAAGATTCTGTCGACTGGAACTTGTAGCACGTTGCCATTGTATTGCAAAATAGTAGCAATAATTTGAATGTACATATGTATATACATATAACTACATACTAAATATCTCCATTACAGCAGTTGTTAAAACATTTATAAAACTTTTGTACCTCAATAGCTCAATCGTTTTTTTTTTTTTTTTTTTCAATTTCAAGTCCTCAGAACGCTTTCCTTTTCAATATGGGTAACACTTTTGTATAGGATACCTATAGGCTTTCAAAGTTCCATGTATGCTATCTATCTATCTATCTATCTATAAATGTAGGAACTAGCATTTAAAGTTTGGATTCTGGCGCTGATATGGGTTTTTATGAGGCGAATCCATAACTTGGAGAGTCCAAGTTTTATGCTATTGGGACTTGCGACAGCATTAACCTGCATCAAAGGTACGTAGGTACTTGTAGTATAAAATTGAATAGGCCCGAAACAATATAAAAAAATACCTTCTAAGCGCTGTGAGTAGCAAACCATGGATTTTCCTTGCAACGGTCCTGCCCTATCTGTTCGCAGAAATCTCTATCTAGAATCATATTTACATATGTAATGCGTAGACACCAATATTCTTTTCAGACACTTATTTCGCTTTGTTTAAAGTTAGTGTTGATTTCCCTAATGCTGCCATAGTTTTAGATTTGATAAATCCCATTTGTAGCTGCAGAAATTAATAAGGATTATGATTCTGCGGATTTACAACAGACCTTAAAGGTCGAAGTATTATTGCATTCAACTGTACATATGTATGTATATTTGGGTGCAAGTACAAGTACCCTTATTTGGGAAAAGAACTAAATTGGCTTTAATATCAGGCCGTAAGCAGCCCATAGAGGGCCAAGGCCAATCTTCTCAAAACATGTTGTGCGTGGTATACCTTTCTGCACATACAGTAGGGACCTACAGTTTTATGCCGTATCCGAAGGGCAGAGTGACTTTATCATGACAGTAATACTCGTGAATGTTTGTCAGACAATCAGAAGAGGTGGGGCAGTGAAAAAACTTTCTGGATTCGAACTTAGAACCCCTTGCGCAGTAGTCCAAAGCACTAACCACTGTTCCACGGCACCCACTTTTTATTTGACTTTTAGAAAACATACATACCTGAACAATTGAATATTTTGCTGACTGTGTTAACCATGGGACCTCTATTTGACTTTCGAACGAAAATGGTTGCTGCCATTGATCAACTGTCAAACGGGAGTGATTCTTTACTACGAATGTACACGCCAAGAACTTGCGTGGTCGCGACAACGACTAAGCAAAAATCGAACAAAAAAGTGCGAGCGAAATCTAGCAAATAAAACGGCGAGAATTTTCCCTAAGAGTTTTAAAAACATCATATCAAAAGCTTTATTCTTTATTCTATACGTAAGGTTTTTACACAAAAGAGGGCTGACACATCTTTATAACATTTCGTTAATTTCCAAGTTTAATATATGTGGCGAATTGGAAAATTCAAAAAAAATGTGGCGAATGGTATAATCTAGGTCCCTGTTTTGAATATACCTACCTACGCATTTATGTACGTAGCGTTAACTATTTCAAAGTACCAAGATGATGACAAATTTAAAGACAAATGTAATTGCAATAATTCATGGACTGTTTTCTTCAGAGTAAATTAAGCGTATTTCAAAGCGTATAGTTTTCTATTTATATAGTCAAATGACCTCTCATTAGTTGCAGGCAAAATCGGTAATGCATACAAAAAGCACTCATACACGTGTATAATATCAGAACTAGCGTTAATTGTAATTTCACGTTACATTCAGAGACTAGTAAATGACATGTACTAGATAATCAGAAAGTTATTCATGACTCAATGGGAAAATTTGTTGATTAAATAACAAATGAAGCATGTAAATATTGGAATGCGAAATTCTCGTCTAATGATTCACGCTCCAGTAAATGGTGAAAGATAATGCAGATTTATTGCACTAAATATTAGTTTAAAGCTTTGAAAATGTTAGGATTACATAGTCAATTAGGAGTGTACATATTTTTATAATTTTTTAGATTGCAGGAAGTGTGAGTGCTTACTTTATGTGATTAAAATAAAATCTTTCGGCAGTTTTCCCCTGATTGTACTACTGGGAAAGTAAACGTTAATATGTACGAAAGAATGTACGCAATGAAGACAGGGCACTGGCAAAGAAAATGGTCCATAGTAGTGTCATCCTCTAAAACCGGCTTTTAGAAAAGTATCCTATTGAAAATTTAATTTTCTGAGATTACAGCATAACCTGTAATATCCCGCTCAACGCAGAAAGTTCTTAGAGCAATACACCAAAAGTGGCTAAAATGTTGTGCAATACCTGACTATCGGCATAGACTTACATTATTGTAGATGTTCCTGACAATTTATTTGTCCGAATCATTGGGCAGAACGTCGCTGTTGATAACTATAATTTTGAGATAGTCACCTACCTCGGAACATGTACATATATGTAAAACCTACAAACGACATCTTTTTAGAGATCGGACGAAGAATAACACTAGCAAACCGCTGCTACTTCGGTATGACAAAACAACTGGGTACAAAAGTCCTAACTCGACGGACCAAATTAATGCTCTATAGAGCGCTCATCTAACCAGGATTGCTGCTTGGAGCCGAGTGCTGGAGGATAAGTATGTAAGTTGCGGACCTTCAAGAGAAAAATACTTCTTTGGATATTAGGCCCTTTATGCAAGGAGGGCGAATGGAGTAGAACAACGTGAGGGACCACAGAGGATGAAAGGCAGCCGTATCTCAGCCAGAGGCTCTACAAGGGTCGGGAGCCATTTAAGGAAAGGAATAAAGATTCTTAAGCTTTCTGGTTAAGAAATTATCACGACTACCAAACCGATTCACAGAGATGTCGGCCATTCCGACGAAGTTTGTTGCTAGAAATGTTGTTTGTTTTTGCCTTGAAGCAAATTTGTGTGTAAATTCAAAAAATTAAGATAGGGCTTTATAAAATGTGTAATTGCCCTATAAAATTTTTCTTTTTTTATATTAACTTCATGCGTAACTTTAAAACTCACCGTCAATCAAACGCCGTTGCTTAGATAGAACTTCAAGAAATACCTATGCGCGAAATCCCAATGGCAACACTATTTGCAATCCAGTGCAATTCCCAAGGAAATAGGGTAACAGAAAACAAGGCACGTGAAGTGAACTATTGCAATAACCTCTCACCAGAAATAGATAAGTTTAAGCGCACATATATGAATGTTTTCTAAAACAACCCATAAAGACGTTGGTACTCCTAACTAAATATCTTTGAGACACCAGAGAGACGTTCCAAAGGGTTCGGCGGACACTATGGGCGCACACTACCATGAGCGGACAAATGTATGTATTTAATATTTGCAAAGATATACATATATATATATATATATATTCTTTTAATTTTTCTTTTTTAATTATATACATACCTACAAGGAATCAATAATACTCGTAGTGTTAGTGGTAGTGCCTTCTAGTTATGAACTGCTGTGTGTGCAGTGGTGCTGCCGAAGACACCAAAAACTGGGACGAGAGTACCGAGAACGACTCTCTAATGCGATAAGCTGCAATAATATTAAACGTAGCCACGAAGATACATACATTCTATTTGACGCGCACACAAAGAAAAGAAAGATAGTGAGCTTTTTTTTGCTGTTTGATTCGCCATCATTATAAAATCATGATTTTTTTGTGCTCCCTTAGGAGAGGAGACCACTACAATAGAAGCACAACACTATACCATTGATAGGGAACTCAACTAATGTGCCGCGTGCGAGTGCTACTGGGAATGAGTCGGAAACGCGAGAGAAAAGTCGCACGTCTTATTTGCAGTTCATACGTGTGCGAGTAGTTTTTTTTTCGTTCTTTAGCTAGATAGAGCTTCTGAAGTGAGTGCGCCTCTGTGAATGCATAGTGCATGGCTGGGTGAAATATTTGCATTAGAAATCACGCATGGTAACAAGTATTTTTTTTTTTCAAACGAGGTAGATAGATAGATGCAAAGGTCGGTTGAGGTATACATACATATGTATGTATATGCAAGAAGCATGTGGCATATGAATGTGTCAAAAGGGTGGTGCCGATGTAATCGCATGTCTAGACGGACAGTGGGTGAAAGATGGGATTTAGTATAACACAATGCCCAATAGTTTAATTAACTGGTATACCTATGCTGATATGCAGGAGTCCATTCCGTGTCTGAAAAGATTCCTTAAATTTCTCAATGCATGTATTATATCATACGTACAAAGTCTGGTAAATAATTGCAGATACCAAGCTTAAGAAGGCATGACGGGACATGACAGACGATATTGCAAGACGACATGGCATCACGTACATACATATGTTAGACGATAGTTTTGTTTCATGTAAAAGTACATATGTATGTATGTCTGTACCATCCACTAAACGATATCATTTTGACGATTCATATATTGCTTCACGTAACCTGAAAACTATCAATTACTATCGCCCCATCGATCGTAGTTACACAATGATTGAGGGAGTAGCACTCATATACCTACAAAATATGTAGAGTGGACGTCAGTATAACGAATACCGATATAACGAATTTTCGATATAACAAACGAATATAAAAATTGCATTGATCACTCTAATTATCGAACGCGTTCATACAAATTTAGTATGTGTTATAACGAATATATATGAAATTGCAAATTTTGCTCACGAAAGTTCTTGTTTCAAGTAATATTGTTACTTCTATTATTACGCTCGATATAACGAACAGTTTCGTTTTAGCGAATGACTTCAAACATTATATCAATCGTTATATTGGAACTCCATTGCTTTGTTTCTTTGCTCGACTACTCGAGAGCACAACTTAGTTTTCGAATTGAAATGACGAAATATAATTGTACTGTCATCTCATATATCTATAGCGATTGTTCGAATACGAGAGCGGTTACGCCAAATCCTCACACTTCTATGAAAAGCAACTCGTTATCGATAGATGTAATTGGGCCTCAGATATTTGGCTATGAATGTGTATTTTTATCGCTGCTATTTGTTATTATACTAATGTTTAATTTCTTTTTAATTTTAATTGCAAAAGATAGAGATTGAAGAGGAAATTTCTCATTCCAACTTATTTTTCCACCACCGATCAACTGAAATATGGCGGATAACGGCAATGAGTTTGGCACACCTAGTTTCATGCACAAAGACAGATTTCTCAGTTGCTTTCAAACTTTCAAAAAATGTGAACGATAAACGACATGACCCAGTTACATGAAGCGAACTTCCGACGATATCGTTCAGTTGGATTGACAAGACGACGATCATCTAAAATGTAATGTGAGGATAGCCCAGTGTCATCTAATAGTACGGGACTTAAACAAAAAATAGCCTAGAACATCTTAAAGGTTGTTAATGTTCTACGAAAACTTAAAGTGTGTAGCAATGAAATCATTTGTATAAAATAAATGTAGTTTTAGTGTTAAATGTGGCAGAATTTTCGTCTTCTGCAATGGTCAGATCAATCATACGCAAAATTTTCCATAAGAAGCCTCTGTTTTTGCAGCTACAGAAAAAGTATGGTGGAACATATCAATAATTTAATTGGCTCCATGTCTCGCCGATATTTACATATGTACATACAGAAGGGCCTACAGTTTTATGCCGTATCAAAAGGACAGATGGATTTTTTGAGAAGCTTTCTTATGATATTCTTTGCCTATCGGAAGCATGACTAAAAACATTGAAACAAAATTTTAATTTACCCTCCATACAATCGAAACAACAACTGTCAGAAATGAACAAGCGGAAAAAACTGATAAAGCTGCAGTCTAATGAGTAGGGACAGGGGACCAGACAGACAGAATTAATCTTAATTGAACGTCAAAATCTCGAGATTTTACAAACAAAGCGTGAGAGTAAATTAAAAAGAGTTGTAATCTCATGGTTTCATCCGTTTTATCAAGAGACAAAAAGGTAAAAAGCTGCAAATTTACTGGAGTTCGCATGTGGAGATAAGTACAGACATTGGGCGTTACGAACTATCAGGGGCTTTCGAACCATATCAGACGAAGTCGCCTTTGTTATAGCTGGAATGTGTCACCATCGATATTCTCCTAGATAAAATATTGAGGATATACAATAGAAGAGCCTTGGTCCAATATGAATATAATGGAATCAAAATTATCAAAATGGAGGAAAAGGCAGCTATGTGGCAAGCTCGTTAGGATTCAACGACAGGCAGATGGACACATAAGCTTATTCCAACAATTAAGGACTGGATAAGTCGCAACCATTGGGTCTGCAACTACAACTTTACGCAGTTCCTGTTTGGTCACGGTGGTTACCGTAAGTATCTTCACCGATTTGGAAATGACAGCTCACCATCTTGTCCCGAATATCGAAACAAAGATGAAGATACGAAGCCTGCAGTATTTTACTGCATGGGAAACGACTTTGTGCAGTTCACCGGCAATTCTCTATCACATGTTCCAATCGGAGGAGAATTGGGCGGAATGAGCTACGGAGAATAGAAAGGCTATGAGAAGCAACAGTAGAAGCATTAGAAAATGCAGGAACCTCAGAAGGAGGTGTCACAAGATTTCTCTCTCCCAGAGAATGATTGAAGTGTGTAGGGTGTGTGTTTAGTACGTAGACGTATTCCTGGCATCGATTACTCAGGTTTGTGCATGATAATAGAACTCGGGATGCTATTATTATATTAATTTTTCATAAGTCTAGCGCATTCGGAAATCGCTCGTGCGAAATGTCCATTGTGGTACGGGGTGTGTGGCAAGCAGCGCCGTCGATTTCAACAGAATCATATGTCGTTGGAATTCATATCATCCAATTGAAGCCAAACAAAATTGGTCTATGGTCATTAACTTTTAGCTCCTGGTTCAGATGAATTTTGTATAGGTGACGGAAAGTTAGCCAAGTTAAAGTCTGCGAAAGGCCGAGTTCTTGTGCGCGTTACTGCCTCAGATACTCCTGCATACTCTCACGGACAGTGGCGATATTTTCGGCAGATCTTTCTTTTCGCTGATGTGTGACGGCCGACTCGAATTTATCCACAATGTTGCGAATACTCCTCTCAGAAGGATGATTATGGCGACAGTAAAATCGGCGAAGCTCGCGAATCGTTGCTAGAACAGAAAACCCATTTTCATAAGACCATTCAATCATTTGTACATATTGTTGAATGCTATTAATCTCTATGTTCATTTGGCAAGATAGACCAATCTGACAGATGTAGCCTCAACAACATGACAGCAATAACCTGATTCAAGAATCCCTATTGGAAAACCCTTTAGTAGAAGCGCAGAAACTTGCATAGATAAGACTTCTCATAGGAAACCTCAAACTGTCATTAAACCGCGTACATACTTAGTACATCCCATTTACATATAATGTACGTTCACGTCATTAGTCATTAATATTCCTAAATTATATTAATCTTCGAGTATGTTTCGATTGATGTTGTTCTGTTTGACGTCAACGTTATGCAATTACAAATGCAAATTCATTATACTGCACCGCAAATGATGTATGAAGTAAATGCCCAACCATTTTGTTTGATAAATATTATGCCGTAATAAATATCTTTAAGGCTGTTGCTACTAAGCAAAGCTATGACCGCGATTCAAATTAGTTTTGGTTCGTCTGCATTCCTAAATACATATTTATGATTGCAGTTGCACTTAGTTTCAGGTGGTGGTTTGTTTCTTTATGTCTCTTGTGTGTCCTTAATTGCGATTTCCTTTGCGATTGTTGGACTCTTAATGGGTTATTTGTTACTAGTGAACCCTTCTTCTGCAATGACATTGTAGCATAAATGGCTGAAATTATGAAGGATTCTATTACATTTTTTTTTACCATTTCTGATTTAAATAGTTTTTATGATACTTGTGTAAGCTTCCGAACCTTAGAAAACTCTGTCCAAGACTATGATCTTTGTGGCATTCAACATTTTGTCAGAATTCCGATCGCCTTTACCTCGCATATTGAACCTAATATCTGACGAAGGCGCTTTCTTCTTAAGGCTAGGTTAAGTTATGAGGGTGTATGATGTCGGTGACACTTTAAATTTTGTATCTTTTGCATCAATATCATTGCAATTATTAGTTGTTCCTATCTTATTGGAGTGGAATGGGAGAAAAATGAAGTGCTGGGAGGTGGACACTTATCTAAGTAAGCTTATAAGCCGTGACTCTGCAACCTCTGCAAGAATCTTGTAAGAGTAGAGTACGTAGTCGTTCCTCTTGTAAGACGGGACAATGACGCAGCATGTTTTCAATTGATTGTACCTCCTCCTCATCTCCGCAACTACTGCATAAATCGTTCGTTTGCGAAGCAAATTATTTCTTACTTATGTGCTGTATCGCCTTGTCGGTCCTAGGACCTTTACAATGCGTACGCGCCATCGTGTGCCTCAGCTCTCCCCACCTCTTTCATAATTGCCATGCTTCTTTCTCCACTGTTCTGCGCCACGTACTCCTAGGACCGCCGCGAATCCCGCCATTCTTGGTAAGCGGGTTCCATAGCATCGCATGGTTAGCTATGGGCCTCTCACCCTTACGGAGAGTGTAACCACTGTCACCTTCGTCGTCGTATGGTTGTGCCTGTAGGTTCATGACCCGTTCTCTGATAAAATTTTTCGTTAGAGATACAGTTTGGCTAGAAAATCTTTAAGATGTAGCGCTGGTACCTATTGACAAACGTTTGAAGCCTCCTCGTGATAGTGACGGTATTGGAAACTTTCTCCCTCTCAACCGTTTGCCCAGCAATGCATATATGAGTTGATGAGTTCGGTCTTGATCATTTTGTTTTTGCCGAGTTAATTTTCAGCCCAACGATGTCTGCTTCCCTCTCCACATTTGGAGAGCCTCCATTATTCTGTGAGGCAGTAGGTATTCATCGTCGGCCTCGGCGTATTCAGGGTGTTTGAGAGAAATAGTATTAGTATAAGTATGCAGACTTGCTAAACCCCACTTTGGACTTCGAATTCCTCAGACAACCAACCTCTGTCAGACATGTGGACCCTACATATGTAGCGTTGATAATTGCTATTTATTAGGAATGCCTCTCGTGCGCAAGGCAAGCCAAATAAACTACAGATTGAAACTATCAAACGCCTTTTCAAAATTGATAAACAGCAGGTGAAGTGGCGATCGATATGCAACACATTGCTCGATGATGATCCGCAGGGTGTTGATTTGGTCGCAATAGGAGGATCTAGAGCGGGAGCCTGCTTGTTCGGCGTCGAGTGTGTCTTCAAGGTTTTCTTTGATTCGCTCCAGGAGGATTCTAGCTATTATCTTGGCCACAGCAGGCAGCACGCAGATAGCTCTCTAGTTAGTTCGCTTTAGTTGAGGATTTATTATGATTGTGTGGGTATCTTCTGCACCTTACTTCTAACCCTTTGTGGTCTGCCCATCTGGATAGCTCATAAATGCTGATTCTATAAGTTTACTAGTTGTTGATAAATTAACTGATTCATAAGCATGTGCTAAGATTTTTGTATTGTTTTTTGTCCAGGATTTTAACGATTTTGTGGACGGTAGAAAGTTGTGCCTCTCGTGTTTAATTTCCTTACAGAGCTACAATCGACTGCTGAGTTAATGATTCCCCTGATGCTAAGCAACAGTTAGTAATGTACCAATTCACCTCAAGATCTATTAGAGCCTCTTTTATTACATCGATTTTTACAAGGGCGGATCCAGGGGAGAGCGCAGGAGCTATCTGGCCCTTGGGTTTTTCGGTTGTTGGAGGCACTTTCTATGTCGAAAAATACTGCCATAGTTTTAGTGCTCCTTTAGGGACATTGAATATTCGACTTTATGAACAACATAGTGTAGTTGCGCTATTCACAGGCTTTGGGGCTTGAACATTTATTCAATATGTAGCTCAATCATCCTCTTTAGAGTTTTTGATCTGCTGTACAGTGGTTAAGGTTCCCTATTTTTGGAATAAAATCAATCTTATATATGTACATATTATAGATATACTACGACTTGTCTTCATTAACTTTAAGAACAACTCGAACTCGCTTTTCAATTGGGGTAACCCCCTCTATGACAGAATATGGATGTGATTGACACAGTTATCACCAGCGTATCCCAGCAGTTGGATGATGGTCTTGTGAAATATAGTTCCTTTTGTGTGTACATATGCCCTAAGCACTATTTGGTCCTGCACAATATGCAGCCATGGGCAGCACATCTCCTATGAATAGCGGAATAGGTGATATTTGTTTCAACTTTCGTTGGTCTTTTCCAGGATCTTCGAATCCCATCCTCCAGGATCGACACGGAGAAGAAGACCGAACCTCCTGTACAAAGACTAAGCTGTTGGGAAAGCCAAAAAACTTGGTCTTCACAACTGGTAGCAGCGTGCCCAGGGCCGCAGAGAATGGAAGACAACGATGTCTCAGGCAGGGACTTTACAAAGATCGGGAGCCCGTTAAGTAAGTATTTATCCGGGTATGCTTCAGTCGTTCTTACAAAACATATGATCGCATTTTTGAGTATTATAAAAATAAAGGAAGACACGGTGTTAGTATACGGTTATTGAATGAAAGGTTTGGCACTGAAGTCCCGACCATATTCATATTAGTGCATTTCAATATGAACGCGAAAAAAACTGTGAATTATGAATGAATGCAAAAATCATGGAGAATAAATATTTACGTCTACTATCACCTGAGATTTAAATACGACTACAGCAATAGTACAATTTTAAATACTACTCTCCTTTCTTGTATCTTCCAAATTAATTTACGCCTTTGCCCTGTTAATCAGTACAAGTGTATTAATATCCCCTTTGGCAAGTGCAGAGGATAAAAAAGGAAGAATAGTCCAGGCCAAGGAACAGCCCACGACATACCTATAGACATATCACTTTGAGGTGGATCCTTTCAAGTTTCAAGAATCTAAATATACGGCAATTTTGTTACTCCTGGTGGATTGATCTGGGTAAATTTGGACTATGACAGGTTCAATAAATATCTCAAGCTTTAGTGCTGCGCCAATCATTATTTTTTTCATTGTAAAGAAATATATCTATATACTTTCTTTGATGTGCTTTTAAATTTTGAACTGTTAATAGGAAAATAATTTTCTGGGGGAGAAGAAGATTGAAAGTTTCAAGAGACAAAAACAAAGTAAATATTCCCTTAAAACAGAATTTGTTCGCATCCTTTGTAAATTATGCAAGTGTCCGTCGGGCGAAATCTCTGCATAATGTATCACTCTAAGGATATACAAAAGCCAGAGTGTCATTTTGTTCATTTTTATTCTGCAGTGAATGTCACTTTCACGCAGACTATGTCTTTGTCATTTTCAGTAGTCAGGAAAGATCCAACACATTTTGTTGGCTATTCTCCAATCCTTACGATTTGTTTCCTTTAACATTTCAGCCATCAAACGCAAAACAGTTGGTATTCTTTGACTTGCACTGGAGGCATGATACCGAGCAAAAAAAAAAGGAATCCTTCTACACAATCTGGACCATGAACTCTGGTATTGGTCATCCAATTCAAATCTTTTTTTGTGCTCTTCTATTTATCATCTTTTGAAATTTATTAGAAAGAAAAAAAAGAAACTGAATTCTTGCCATCATTTGTTGTGGCCATCAAAAAATGTCTAGCACTGCAGTGGACGGACGGATGGATATAGTACACTCCTCGGGTGAACGAATGATGTTCATGATGACCGTGGTTACGACAAAGATTGTGCCCATGTCCAAGGAGTCGTCGTTTACACACTCATTTCCATAGACCGTAAGTACGAGTGGTTGTATGATAAATGAATGATTAAGGAGTAAAAGCAGACAAAAAAAAAAAACACAAACACAAATACACAGAAAAATAGCAGCAACGTTTTCTGTAAGAACTCTCAGAGGATGCACGCAGCAAACAAAAATCCTGTTTTCATTCCCACAGATTTTTGAATAATAAGATGACATCCAACACTTTCGTGTTGAGCAAAAAAAAAATATAAAAATCTACAACGATGAGGACGAGCGAAAAGGAAAAGGGTCATCCTGGTAGTCTGTGTGTATTATTCAAATGGTCTCCAGTGCTCGCGATCTGTTTGAAGAAGAATGTGTTAAGGATTCCTTTCCTTTTGGAACGATGATTTCATTAGCAAAGTGCGCGCGAGGAAAAGAGAAAGATCAACACACAGAGGAGTGCAGTATCCTTGATCGAATAACTTTTTATTTGATACTGGTATTTCAATTTAACTACAATGATTAATCGATTTGCTCGAAACAAAAAAAAAATAAAAAATGAAAAGATGGACAACCCCTGCTGATGGTGGATAGTCAACAAGGGCGCGAAGGACGACAGCGAGCACAGACGTAAGGACATTGCACTGATCGCAATTTCTGTTGTTGTCGTTTCGTGGTTCTCGAATGCGATTTTTTTTTTTGAGTTGAGACTATGGGCGGCACAATTGACACACAATGACCAAATAGGCTGAGATAAAGGGGTGGCTGGCTCGCTTTTTGTCATCTTGGGTGTAATATATTTTTTTTTCCTTGGCTTGTTTTTTGGCGCTTCTTTGAGTTTTCGAAAGATTTAATAATGGAAGTGAATATATTTGAAATAGGATGCGCACAGGGAATTTTATTGCGCTAGTGCCACATCGATACCGTGCTATTGTCACCCATCCCCTACGTTGGCAGTGGCTATTTGAGTTTAGGGGTGTTGTTCATTCCGGTGGCCAAAAGTCGTCGGTGGGAAAAAAATCTCAGTGTCGGAGATGCTTCGATTCGAAGTCTTGGGTTTATTTTCTTTCATTTTTTCTTGGTTTCTTATCTTTTTGTTTTTATATGAAACGTAAAGGAAGTGTAGATGAGTTTATAACGTATGAGAGGACAAGGTTTGCACCTTTGCCGAGTTGCTTGACCATTAAAGGGGATATGAATATCTTTAGGCAAGAAAAAGATCAAGGCGGCTCAGAGGAGATACCGATGAACGTTGGCTTTAACTGTTTGAAGGTTGTGATGATGAGGAAATAGAGCTTGGAAGATCATTCCACATAAATATCATTAGACTTGTAAACGAATCTCTGTACTCTACACACAACGTCCGAAGTTAGGCATAGGGCTGAACTGATGTACATTCAAAGTGTGACGGCGCACACTGGGCAAAATACTCTTATATTTAGTTCGCATTAAATCAACCAATAAAACTAAGAATCTGAAATTTCGCCTGGTTACTGTGAAGAAGTAGCATTTTCAAAATCTGCCCACTGACACGCCCACTTTTCAAAAAATTATGTTTTTTACTAATTTTACAAAAACTACGAAAAAAACTCTAGCAAATATGTAGAATTTCACTTACCCTACAAATCTTCCATACATTGTGTATGGCCAGGCCCACTTTTTAATGGCGATTTTGTTAAAAAGAAAAACAGTTTTTTGACGATTTTCTTAGAGTAATATAAATTATTAGGAACATCGTACATTATATATTGAAAATTCTGCAAAATCCATACTGGTACGGCATTGATAAATGTAACCACGTCATGGAGTTGTGTCCTGAGCTACCGTCAAATCCCTTTCTTTTTTTGCCAGAAAGCACACTTTTTTAAAGAAAATTACAAGCAAATTCGCAAATATTCGCAACATTGTTTTCAGTTTTTAAAAATTAGTAAAACGAGCTGTCAAGAAAAAATAGTTTTAAGCTTTCGACGGCTTTGAAACATAACTTTACTGACCAACATTATGCAAGTAAAAGCAAAAAAAAAGGCAGTTAGATGTTCATGATTCTAACCGTCTTATAAAATTAGTATCACTGTCTCAAAAAAAAAAAACTCTTAAATAGCTTTACACATACCAGATCTTGAGAGCTCCATACCGACATTTCAATTTTTTTATATAGGGATTACTCTTTAATTCAATCAAAAAAACACTTCTACACTGCTTTGTAATAAACTCTATTAATCAGTTAACAAAGCTGGCTTGCGCCAATGCATTTTTTGCTGAATCTGTTTATGATAACGGCTTAAGAATGTTAGATTATTGAAAGTGCGGTATTTGACCAGTAAAATAAAATAAGAATGGACCCATACGAGCATCTTTATTTTTAATTTATTACCAACAATTTGGTCATTCTGCCCCAGTGTGCGGCGCGGCGGGTGAAATTTTGAAGGCAGAAGAGTATGCAATTGATTATTATTTAAAAAAAATACATCTTTAAGGGGGACTATGGATTGATGTGAACTTCTTTCACCGTTGATGGAGCTTAAGAAATTTTGCAGCATTTCTGGGAAACTGGAATATGTAAATGTTCCTCTGAAGATGACAACACAAACCGAGGGTTTTAGCGTTGCAAGTACCATTTATGGGTAATGGGTGAGGCTTGATAGATTTGATAAGATTGATAGAATAGGCTAGATAGAAGACACCATCACGTTTTGGAAGATTTCGATTCCACTCTGTTGGAGTTCAATGAGTCCAAATTCAATAAGTTTAGTATACGTTGATGTTCCTCTCCAACGGAGCAAGGACGAGAGTAAGCAACAAATATTAAGAACTGAGAATACTTTCATCAGCGAGGGAGTGGATGAATAAAAAATTTAAGATAAGAAACCATTTATAAAATTAAGAAAGAGTCAAAAGCGAAGCCTACCAATCGGGTACACTAGAATTTATGTTGTGAATATCAGACTTGAAGCCTACCAATATAAATTATACCGAAAGTTAATATCTAATACATTGAAGTAGACATTTAATCGATGCAATGTGCACGCATTTTCGACAAAAGAGTCTGAAGCTTAGGTCTGTTGAATGCCCATACGAGTAGGACAGATAGGACGTAAGCTTTACGTTTTGTCAGCGGGGAAGAATACCTCTTCAGAGGTCTATCGAGAAGAGACCTTCTGCAACTGTAAGAGTTCCAGTCAAGTGGATCTTAAGAAACCTTTAGATTTGAGAAAAAACAGTGCAAGTAGTTGCTGAGAGATACGATCCTACACATGTAGGTGAATATTGTAAGTGCGGGGTTGTTTAGAGTCATAATTCTAGACTAAGTAACCCAGTAGTATTTTGCGTTACCGAAATAGAAGGTACTACTGCTACTGCAACGGAAAGGGTAAGGAATGGCAACACGGTGACGACTTTTGCCTATTGACCAGACAAATATTCGTTTCTCGAATGTGAAGACTAACCTTGACTCGCAGATTGAAGGACCTAAGAACGCCGGATACAGGCGGGACATATGAGATAAGATGGCAAAATGACAGCGAGTACCAATCGTTAACGCTCTAATATTCTTGTCCAAAAGACCAAGCGAGGTAGTACTTATCAATAGGAGACGGTTTATGGAGACTGTAAGAATGACCGCTGGCGATCACGTTGTAGTTTCTAAACCGGAATTGAAGTACCTTGGTGTAGCTATAGATACAAGGCTAACTTTTGACTAACACCTGCAGCGGAGGAGACAGCGAGAACAACAGCTGCTTTGGCAAGGATCATGCCAAACATTGGAGGACCTAAAGAAAAGAAATGACTACGCTTGGCAACAGTAGCAACTTAGAGGATCCAAATATGAGCAATGAACACCAAATCATACAGTAGAAAGACAGAAGCAGTATACAGAATCAATGTATTGAGAGTATGCAGTTTTTTTTTGAGTAACCTCATACGACACCAATAAACCTCTTCGATAAAGAAGCCACATGGAACAACGACGCCAACAGCAACGAGTCGAAGTGATGATGAATCACCACGACGAACAAACCTTTCGTCTTTGCAAGATTTCCACCTCCAAACGCAAAAAACAAAAAAAAACAGTGAAAAATGCTACAATCCGCCTGGAGCGAATCGTATGATACCCTATCCCTATCTTATTTAGTCGTGTCAGTGGGCAGTGGAAAATGTATTCACAAAATTTTCTATTTTGTCCTATAAATTAATATTTTTACTCGAAAATTAATTTTTTAAGTAAACGCCCCTAAAAAGTGGGTGTGGTCATATACAATGTATAGACGATTTGTAGGTTAAGTGGATATCTACATATTTGCTCAAGTAAGTTTTTTCGAGTTTCATATGAAAATAGTGAAAAAGTTAATTTTTGTGAAAAGTGGGCGTGTCAGTGGGCGGATTTTAAAATTGTTTACACTTGTATTGCTTACTTTTCCAAAGACCTTTCATCAACCTAGCTCAAAATTTAAGGCCCAAAAACTGGTGACATACGGACGGACGGACGGACGGACGGACATGGCTTAATCGACTCGGCTAGTGATGCTGATCATTTATATATATACTTTGTTGGGTCTATCTTTAATATTTCTCTATGTTACAAACTATGTGTCAAACTTAATATACCCTTAGGATAGGGTATAAAAACGCCCACAGTGGTGTCCTATTTTACTAGCACCCACAGTTAATATGTTTCTGATGGCCAAAAACCCTGGCTAGAGTACGCCTCTTAATCATTACAGTTTTATCCCCCTATGCATGAAGATGAGTGAAGTATAACGTGCGGCGAGACAAGGCCAATAGCACCAATACACTAGCTACAAAAGCAGAAGCGCGACAAAGAGATAACCCTTTATAGAAACTCCAAAGAGCTAATAGGAGGCCGCCGCTCCACCCGAAACCCAGTGAAAAGCTTAAACGGTTCGTTGAATTTTCCTTTAATTCAAAACCGAGTATTTATCAGCAATATGCACCCAAGTCAGACTGAATTGTCTGTTGAAAGAAGTGTCTCAATTCAAAGCATTGAAAGTTAACTCCAGCTAAGCTGTTCTTCGATTCCGATAAAGCGTTTGATAGTCTTAGCCGGGAGTTTATTTGTCCTGCCTTCTACAGTGCGTCACGACATCTAGATCAGTTTTTACATAAATCTGTCTGAGCAAGTCACAGAAAGCAGCTTAAACCTTCCCGATTCACACAACCGAACACATTCAGTTTGGTCCTAACACGGTTAGCCGACACCATGCTTCCTAAATATAAAAAGTTATCAACTTTTTCGACTACATGCCCGGCAATGTTAAGTTCAGTGCCGGTGTTAGATGTGCTGCTGAGGGGTTTTGTTTCTTGTTTTGCTTCTAGATTTTAATAATTAAAAAGTGGACTATACAATATTTCACGGATTTTCTGTCCAAAGAGTGTCTCTAACGAACAGCTTGTCAGAGAACAGGCCATAAACTTATAGGCACATCCATACAAAAGTGGCAGTGGTCAGATTATCCAAAGAGGTGACAGGTCCATAGCTAAACACGCGATCCTATGGATCCCACTTACTAGGACGGCAAAATACGCGCTGCTTCTTGGAGTACACAACGCAGAACAGTGGAGAGGAAGCACGGTAACTGGGAAAGAGTTGAGGAACATTTCCAGAAACCGCACACGATGGTTTGTAGGCGTTATAGAGGCCCACGGCCCGCAAAGGGATACAGGACATACTTACATAAGTTCAAATTGAAAATAGAATTTAGCATAGGTGTAGCGGTATTTTTAGAAATCTTTTACTACGTCTTATTAGCTAACGAGTAATGAGGTTAAACTACATCTAACTACAGTGACTATAAAAGTAATCTGTATAAGATGCACTTGTGAAAGTCGAGCACAATCACATATGTATGTATGTATTGTGCACGCACACTGTATATATACCATACAAATGCAGTTATAATGAAAATGGCACACATTTGTTTGCCTCAGCCCAGACTTTATTCAAATTATTATTCCATGCATGCGGCGGGGTGTTCTCTCAAGGTTTCTTTGATAAAAAATAAAAAATAAAAAGTATAAGTGCACGCTAATTTTAAAAAGTCCGTTTTAACCTTTCACCGCAAGCTTCAATCACAAAACAAGATTGCTAAAGTTGCAGATACACTCTTCATATTCGCATACATCCATGCAACAGCAATTGCATCATCATTATCAACTGCATTTCCCGCCAAAACGCGTGAATCGTGCCTCATTCTTGGCGGCTTCGTTTTTGTTTTGTTTTTCTTTTTGCCTTCAATTTATCTTCTTCTTTTTACATGCTTTACGAATCACTTATTCTCGTGTTCCGCCCAATGAAAGGCATAGCATCTTGCATATGTACATACTTATAAAGTTTAGCGTTTAAAAGCGCTAACAATGTGGAGCCCATGGATACAGCGTCGAACGCATGCGACGCACGTTGCATTGCAACAAGAAGCCAGTGCAATTCATGTGCTGCTGTCTGGAATTTATATATCTTTTTGATTTCATTTTTACATTCACAGATTCAATGCAAAATAACTGGAGTTTAAGGCATGCAAAATAACAAGTACCTACATATACAGTGAGATATTAAAGCATGGTATTTATATTGCTAGTGAAATACTATAAAGTTTTTGTTCATTTCTTACCTAATATGTGCATATGCCACGTGTTGCATCTAGGTGTTGACTGTACAATGAATTTCTGAGCAGATATGGTGTCCCAAAGGAGTGTGTAGAGAAACCTGTATTGTAACTTTTACATTTACACAGGTGCAGAGTAATTTTGATAAAATACATACATACATACGATTTTGAAAAGGGAACGAATGATGGCGAAAACAGGGCTGAATATTCAGACTAGAATTTCTGTTAGGACCAGAATTAAGACATGTTGGGTAGCTACGTACAAAATTTAAAAGCAATAGTATGGCGTTGCATTCATAGCAGTGTTGCCATTGATTTTTAGTTGAATTACTTTATTTACTTTTTGGAAAAAACTAAATATTTTTTAACCTATCCTAAAGGATAGCTTATAACACTGAGAAATAGTAAAAATATGCCATATAAGGTATACATACATATATGTATATATTTTGCAGATAAAGTGGTACATAACTAATTTGAAGATTAATTTTACTAGTTTAATCAGTTAAAAATCTCATATCTAAGGCCAATTAAATTTTTCAAGTTTTTTCAGTCAATTTTTCCGCGGAATGTTCCCCTTCTTTAAAACTAGTGGAAAAAAAGTTAAGAGAAATACAACTAGCTAACCACTAAACAAAATTTCAGTACAAGTTATAAATACTCCTTACTAAAAAGAACAGAGTGGAGCTCTTTGTACGTGAAAGTGAGCTTTTCAGGCGAAAATTATTATTGCTCGCCAAGCTACTAACTGACTGGCGGTTAATGCAATATCGACAATCGGACATTACATCTGTAGTCGCATACAGCACCCATGCATACGCATATACACACATATGACGTGTCACTACATATAACATATGTACATACATATGTACGTCCTCACTCAAATTGTTCTATATAGTAGGTATCCTCTACTATGACTTCTGTGGAAGCTGTAATTACTAGAGCCAGAACTACCGCTATCTGCCGCTCTCTTTGAACTTTTCTTTCAACGATTTGAGACCTTCAACTTCCTTATACAGAGAAGTACCTTCAACTACCAGTAGTATGAGCCAGCGCAATGGACCTACGTATGGTCTAAGCCATCCTCATCAAGGAACGACGTTTATAACCAACTAAGAAACAAAATAGCAAAAAAATATTCTTTCAGAAAAGTGGACGTATGCAGGAACACAAAAAGGTTTAAGTTAACTGATAAGGTAAATACAGTGCATGAACTTATGATTTCAAAAATAATAATAATAATAAAACCCATGTTCTTGCATGGATTTGCTTAAATATGAAACTTTGACGTTAAATCGACCGGGAGAACATCCGAAGACCGACACCATTACTTGTCTTTAATCCACCTGTTTTGAAGTAGATACATAGATTCAGCGTCTAGTCGTTCAGGGTTCTCACAGTGATCTCGGGAAAGAGTAGCTGTACATAATTTTCGTCCTTTTGTGGGGAATAGTCGTTGGTTCCGTTTATACAGTTGAAAAGGTTTACGATAGAGAAATGGCGAATTTAAAGCTGTCTACTAAACAGCAATATCGTAAAAAAATGAGTCTCATTCAGAGTTGCAAGTTCTTCCGCTATTATGTGAGTGTACCCGGTTTTCTGATAATCACCCGGTCTCCAGAAAATTTTATGGAATCTCCGATTTTCCGAATACATATTTATATACGAAGATGAAGACTTTAAAAGACGGACAGCACAAGGGTACAGTTTTTGAAATCGGCAACTGACATGACTTTTCAAAAAAAAAAAAAAAAAAAACTTACTATGGGATATGAATATATGGATATAGATGTAGACTTACGTCACAAATCCTCCATACATTATGTATTACCCGCCCACTTTTAAGAAGCAATTTATTTTGAGTATTTAATTGTGGTTTTGTATAAAAATTTTAATTAAAATTATTTTTTTTTTAAGTGTTTCTTATTCTCTCGGAATTTTTTCTAAAACCTCCCGATTTATTGAGAAATTTATGGCAACCCTAGTTTTATTACAGACAACAGTCAGAGTGTGAACTTTGGATCCAACCGTGTACCTATACCTCTTTTACAAGAGTAGGTATAATTCCACGCTTGCTTTCTCGGTGTGTTCATGTTCAAGGAGTTTCCTATCAAGAATTAGGCCCAAATATTTTACTTTGGGAGCGTAGAAAGTTATAAGGGTTGCTTTAGTTCCCATTATTGTTTCACCAGGCAAAAATGATTTGTAGTAAACGCTTTTCTGAGTAGTCAGTTAAGTTAACTTATTTCTACAGTAGTTAGGGTTTTAAATTAGTAGCCAGTTAGCCTTGTTTGTATTTTCTCAGTGCACTGCTTCTTTTTAAAGACTTCATATACGAAAATTGCTCGAAATGTAAGGGCCTAAAAACTAGTGGCATTCAGAGGGATGGACGTTCCATTAAGCGTTTTTTATCTTTAAATTTCAATAAAACAAATTCTACGTGAGATAAAATTAATGCATTTATTTATTTATAAGACTCATGTATGCGATTATATATGGTTTATAAAATCATTTAAAATATCCGCTACGACTACGCTGGGTGGCGCGCGTCCAAAACGCCCAATTTTCCACATTGGCGCATAAGTCAGGATAAATTTGACCAATGGCATGTCAAATGTTGGCTTTCAGGGCAGTGGTGGTGGTCAGATCTGTGTCTTAAGAAAACCAGGATCAAATCGCACGATCTGATTGTCCAATTCACATCACCCCCGCTTAAGATAACCATGTTCGGAAATTGCTCGTGCAAAATGTCCATTGTGGCATGGGCTGTGTGGCACGTAGCACCGTTCTGTTAAAACGACATGTCGTCAGTGTCTTTTTCATCCAATTGGGCCCAAAAGAAGTTGTTTATCATCAATTGGCAAACGTCGTTCTCATACAAGCATGGACTTTCAAAGTTCGAAAATGTCTATTCCCTCTCTGTTAGGATAGAATATGAAGTATGCATACATTTTGTACCTAATTGTGGTTATAAGCAGCCCCAGCAAAAGACTCTACAGATTTTGCTTACTATTGCCAACAATTTGAATTTGCAGTCTTACAAACCTAACCTAACTTAACCTGGCAGATGTTAGTTGAACGATAACTTCTTTTGAAATTTATCTATAGTATGAGGTCGTTGCCAGTTAGTATTACACCCGCACCTTGTATCCCCTTTGTATCAATGACGCAAGTCCTGTTTGTTTGTTTGCTTTTTATTCACAATGAATCCCCAGTAGACCTAGCACAACATATGCCATTTAAGAAATCGTAAATACATATCTTTACCTTACAACACATACTCTACTCGTAAAGGACCTCTGCGACCTCTTGTTACCTACATTTTATTCCTTGGAAAAAAGGAAACAAATACCCAACACAACATACTGGTAACATAAAACAAAATTGAAACAATAAACCTTCTACAGACTGGACCTACATCAACATACCATTAACGTGCATCGGAGCCCCTCTTATGGCCCCTGTTTGGATTGCGTTGCTTGTACTCTTGATGGGAAAGAAACCAAATGGTTCGTTGGCTGTTTGGCTTAAACACAAACAAAAAAAAAGCAACCATCGTCCAACAGCAGTGCACGTACACACATATGTACACATATTGCATTAAAAAATAAAAAAGAAACGACAGCCACATGCATGCATTTACATAGTATAATCTGTCCACGGTGGCTTCAGCTTCAGCTTCGGCTTGGGTCTTTAGCTGCTGCTGTTACCACACCACATACTACTGAACTAATTGCCGATCGGAGCGAGGAAAGTCCTTGAAGTGCAATAAGTGCAGCGTGACGCATTTCAAGCTTGCACCGTAGTAGGTAGGTAATTTGAATTTTATGTGTTGTTCTTCTGGCAATACACATGTATAGACATATGCATACATACGTCCTTTTCAAGCGAATATTAAGTTTAAATTTATAAAACCAACAATGCAGCGTCTTTTCCCCTTTTTTGTCATATTTTTGTTTTTTATGTAGTATCTGATGATATTGGCGCATTGCATCCGAACGCATTATACCCTCTTGAACCGCATGCATATCCATCTATAGCATGCACTCAGATCCTCTCAACAACGGTGTGGCAGTGGTGGGTTTTTAGGTCGATTGTATGCTGTTGTTTCCACCCGCCTCACTGGAAATCCAGTGCGAATTTATTGTTTAAAGTTAAAAAGAAAAAACGGAGGTTTTTATCCGTTGGATTATTGTGCTGTCTCTTGGATGTCGCCTCCTCACACCTATAATGTGTGCGGAAAATCGATATCTAAACAGAAGGCTGTTTTCGGGGTATCGAATGAAAGCACCGGGTTATGTTACCAAGTGCACTTTGAATGCATCGTCGAAGTTGGCAGAGAGATGGCTGTTTGGTTGGTTGGTTGGTCGGTCGGTCGGTGGTAATGGTGGTGGTTTCCTGTTTCACTAGCGCATATGCCAAGGTGGGATGGTCATGTCTCATGTGCAATTGGCTATGCGAAGCGTTAATCGCCGCAGCAGTACCACTACCAACAACAAGGTGTGTTGACGATTACAATGCACTTTTTTCATTGAACAGATATCGAATAAAGGTTTTTTATTTTTTTCTCAAATTTATTGAATTTCATTCGTGAAAAAAATGTATTTTGATGTGAACAGTTAGGCTCAAACCACAAATGCATGGCTCTTCTATTGCGAGTTTCAACCGCAACCTTTACAATACTAATTTACATACTTATTTTCATCAACACCACATTAACATAAGTGTTACCCTATATTAACACATGGGGAACATCACAGGTATGATTCAACATTTGACAACACCTCATACCTAGCGAAGTTAGCCCTGAAACCAACGCCGCAGCTGAAAGTACACCTAGGCCAACACTTTTTCGAACTCGATGTCATGCACATAAACGAGCAGTTTATTAGAAAGCACTTGGTGAATTTGAACATGAACGCAAAAAAGAAGCTGTGAACTAAGAATGAATGCAAAAACTCTCCCCCCTAGTCAAATTGGATACCAACTATTGAGAATAAATATTGAAACTTAATATAATCTGAGTTTAAAACTCACTACACCAACTCTTTCCTATCCCTTCTTCCCTCTTCCAAATTATTCAATATGAAAGGGTATTCATATCCTTTTTGGTACCGGCAGTACGACTCGGAAACTCTGTTCAATAGAGTAGACGTCTTGACTCTATATAGATTAAACCATATGCAATTTGGTTATTAATCTGAGAAATCAACAGTCACAGCCCTATATCATGTAGAATCTTTATCAAAAAAGGAAAGCGCCCTATGCTCTTTTCCTTTTAATTCCATATTCAAGCTGTAGATGTTAAAAGCATTGACTGGCAGACCATCAGATGTATAAGTTTCATGCTTAGTAGTAGAATTATCACTGCTAAACTTCTATCCTCCTTGCTATAGTCCATAGTGGTGGACAAAATCCTAAACGACCTCAACAATTGTGGATTTCCAACACAAGACTATGCTGATGATGTATTCATAATGATAAAGGGCAATGAAGAAATCCTTCCACTGCTATGCAACAACTCCTCTCCTCACATAGTTGGACACATTAATATCCTTGAACGAATTCCTCTGCTATCCAATCCAGCAGTGTGCCTCTCAGACGTCATGCTTAAGAGAATTCATCCACATCACTTCTTTGAGGTCGCTATTCCAATCCGGAGCTCCTGGAATAATCATCAAATCCCCCAAACAATCTCCACGTTAGATTGGTATGTCGAGGGTTCGGAGACGGAATCGCCGATCCAAACTACAAACTATCTATCCCTCTAAGACAAGTAACCACAATCTTTTAGGCAGAAGTCCTCGCAATCGAGCTCTGTACCAGAGAATGCATTCGAAGAAACCTCCGTATATCACATATTATAACATATACTCAGATAGCCAGGTAGCTTTCTAAGCTCTCAGATCTTTTAACTTTGAGTCAAAGCTAGTCTGAAACTGTCTCTTGTCTCTTGCAGAGTGTTGTACTCAATAAAGTCACATTAATTTGGTTCCCTGGATACAGGGGCCTCCCCCAGCGAAGACGCTGATGAGATTGCCGGACAAGGTGCTCAGGTTCCATTCTTTGGTCATTAGAACTCAATAGATGGGGACCATCAAGAAATGCTCTCTCACTGGAACTCTGAAACTGGTTTAAAACATGCCAAACAATACATCAACTTTAACGTCCTTTCTATGAGGAAATACAAAGTCAAGCAAATAATTAACTTCCTAACTAGACATTGCTCTCTCAATTATCATCAAGAAAATGGGCCTTGTCCAATCGGACACGGGTTGTTTATGTCTTAAAGACAGCGAAACAAACCATCATACCTATAGTGTGCGAATGTCCACTCATAAGTGGGCTTACTAACCTTAAACAAAATTCTGATGCACTGCATATTAGCACTCTCGTTTATATTATTTTAAATTATTTTAAAAGTTCTAGTGGAATCGGTGAAAGAATTGCAATGTCTGCAGTCGCGGTGTTACGGTTAGTTGTGTTAGTGACATACATATGTTCGGATGGGACTATGGCCATTCAATGGATTCATTTTCTATGATTTTGATAAAAAAGCGTAAAAGCGGGACGGTAAAAAGTGATATGGCGACTTCAGTATTCTGTAAAACTCTTATCATTAAAATGACAAGTTGATTATGTTATGACATCATGTAATGACAAACCTATTTAAAGAGTTGAGGAAGTCCTCGTATGTGGGACTACAATAATAAGCATTGCTATAGAATATAAAGAAAATGTTAAAACACGTGACGGGGAGAAAATTTTGCATACACAAATTGTTAACGAGCACTCCACTTGTTATTTATTTAATGGTCAACCTATAAATCTCTAAGCAATCCAAGAAAATTTAAAAAATTATCAAAATGACTGCGGTTGGCTTGTTCATATTTATCGTATTCCTTTGTGAAGTTGCGGTATTTAATTATCTATGATCCCACCTATTGGATTTTCATTTGATGACATTGTCTGACATCATCAAAATGACAATTTGCGGTCTGGTATAATATAATTATTGCAATATAATATTCCAAACAAAACTGAGACAACCTCCAGTAAATTGTTTACATTAACATTGTTCTACGACTTATTTTATTATAAGATTTATACATTATATTGCCATCGCCGCGAATGATTCATTCCTCATCTGATTCATGAAAGGCAGAGAGTTAGCGCAGGTTAAGTCTATCAAGCAAAAATTCAGAAAATTAATGTGGTGAACAAAATAAAACTCGTAGCAGTGTCACTTTATAGAATTTAGCCTTCGTTTTTGACTTGTACTGTACCTACAATCATTAATAAAAAGTCGGTCACGTAATGTCATTTATTATATTATAGCAATCACTTTTGGTTTGATAGGTCAATTACCCGTAGAGCATCTGGAACTTTTTAATAGAAAAATAATAACTTATTAATTTACAGTATAAAAATTGTGATGTTTTGTCTCAAATATGGATGGGTTTTTTGTTTAAAGTTTGTTTTTGTACCAATTATGGATTTTATGATATCTATTTCTCTGCAATTTCTGTCATTTGACCAAAGAGACTCAATCATTGAAAATATTCTTTTCTCAAATGCATTTAACAAGGGAATAAAAAATGTGCACGACTGGGTCGTACGTACTTGCACCTATGTGCTGTTAGTTAAAACTGAACAAGTTTTTTTATAAAAAAAAAATATTAGATTTAAAAAAAATTTTTTTAAAAATTTTGTATAAATTTAAATGCCACTTTTTATTAAATATTACATTTTGCCCAAATTTCGATTTTCATGGAAATCCATTCAGTTTTAGCCGAGAAATAGCCATATTTCTAAAATCAGTTAATAAGAAAAGTACCGTTATACGTATTTTTAGCCAAAAACGTGGTACGCCATCTTATAGCATTTGTCTAGACAAACTCGAATATGAAATTTAATCAAAATCGTTAGAGCCGTTTTCGAGAAAATCGTCTTTTTGTGAAATTGGCCCTAAGTAAAGTACCGTTAATAACGGGGCTAGAACGAAAATTCCGATTTCGCCTGGAATTGCGACCCTACAGAGCTCAGATATGAAGTTTGAAGCAAATCGGTCCAGCCGTTTAGGCTGCAGTCCAGCGTACATACACACAGACAGACAGACAGACAGACAGACCGACAGACAGACAGAATTGGCAGACCCACTTTTTCGAGCTTCTCTATCATCGTAATGTCAGAATTCATTGTTATCTCGAGGTCGAATTTTTTCACGAATCCAAAACTTGCCCTATACTACGTATCGGTGCAAGTAAAAATTATTTGAGTAATATTTTCAGTGATCGAAAAATATTACACCATATCTTTTGTATCAGTGATTCATCAAAATTCTTGTTTTACTCTGAAAACACATTCTCTATATGCAGTCTATTATTTCGAATTATATGTATTTACTTCATCATATAACGCAGGGGTGTCAAACTCAAACTCCTTTAGTGCCATTTTTTTGTTAGAAACATGGCAGCGGTCCACATCAAAAAACATAAAGGGTTTTCCAATAAGGATTTCCAAACTTCGGCAGATGATTGCGACCATAGTGTTGAGGCTACACCTGTCAAATTGGCTGTTCTATATTTTGCTGTTTTGTTAAATCAATATGAAGAACTATAGCGTTCAATAACATATGTAAATGATTAAATTGTTTTATGAAAGTATATCTGTTCGAGGAACAATTCGCGAGCTTCGTCGAAAAATCAACGACGAGGCCCATTTCTGGATGAATGGGTTCGTAAAGAAGCAAAATTGTCGAATTTGGGACTATAATAATTGAAATAAGATCTACCGAACTGCAATACATCCAGATAGTCTGTTTGGTGTGGATTTTGGATTGGCGACATTATGGGTCTATACTTCTTTGAGAAGCGCGATTGATCGATGAGATCAAATTGGCTCCAATTGCATGATATCGACAACAACAACACGAGCCACACAGACTGTGCCACAATGGACATTTTACACGAGCGATTTCCGAATATGTTTATCTCACGCGGCGGCGATTTGAATTGGCCACCGAGATCGTGAGATTTGACCCCGTAAGACTTCTACTTGTGGAGTTTTCTTAAGTCACAGATCTGTGCCAATATACCACAAGCCAACACTGCTCTCAAAGCCAGCATAAGCCGCGGGATATACAGGGTGTCCCAGTTGAGCAGTATAATCCTGAAGTTCCGCCGAACAAAAAATTGTATGTAAAGGACTATACTGCTTAACTGGGACAACCTGTATTTGAATGATGTTATATTCCATACATAAAATATTATATAATACTTACACTTTGTTTTATTTAAATTTAAAGATATGATGAAAATCTTAAAGGAAATTAACCACTTCTTCATCTGAATGCTTCGATTGAAATATGCACATGAAATTAGAGCATATTTGAATTGATGTCACGGGCCACAAGTTATTCTCTTGTGGGCCAATCCTGGCTCGCGGGCCGTATCTTTGACATGCCTGATGTGAAGCATCAAGATCACAAGATATGGAAGAAGGTGCACAGCATATTTTTACATTTTCAAATAAAAATCATTTTGAATATTCTTTAACTCGAAAATACACTGATTTAAAATAATTTCTTATTTTGAAGTTTTTGATTTACATACCTCGATCAGTCTCAATGGAATATTTTATTTTATTTTTTTAATTTTTTTTTTTTTTTTTGTCTTTGGTTGCTCCAATAAAATTGTCTTTGGTTATACATTCTATGCTAGTCTTTAAGTCTGATAAAGCTTTACTTAATTACTTTCTAAGATACATAATGTAATTACAATAATATTTACATAACTCCCTTCCAGTAAAATCAGTATCTAATATCAATATATTTAATATTAGAAGGGAATGTCAATATCCAAGTATTAGGTCAGTTCAAAAACAAGAGTAATGCCACATTGATTAACTTGTTTTTTGTTTTTTAATTTATTCTAAAATCACTCCAAGAATTTGAGGTTTTTGAAATTTTTAACAAATACGTACATGGATATTATTCTAATGCTCCGACAAAAATGCATCCGCCGTAATACGGAAATGCGTTAACAATATAAGATATATGTACCTTTGAGACTAAGATGCTTTGAATTTCTTTGGGATTCACATATTTTTTTAGTATTCTAATTTGACGAAAATCATTGAACGTCATTGTAAATAATAATTTGTCGTAGCATCAAGAAAGCTTGGAATTGTAGTGAAAAATTACAATTGAAGAGTTTAGATGGTCAACTACTAATATCGGATGAGGAACAGCTCGATAGATGGAGAGAACATTTCTCTATAGTGCTAAACAGGCAATAGGTAGAGGTTGGATCTTGAATTCAAGTGAGTATTCCGTAGCAACCAATTCCCCTCAAGAAATACAAGGCGTTGGGTATTGATGGCATCCCTGCCGTAGCCAAAATAGTGGCTAAGATAATTCCGAAACGAATCAAAGAACTTGAAAATCCAACTCTCGATGTCTAACAGGCGGACTTTGGCGCTGGATCCTCCTGCATCGACCACTGAAACACCTTACAGATTATAATAGAACAATGCGTCGATTATAGGTCTCCGCTACATCTATTGTTTATCGACTTCGAGAAGGCTTTCGACAGCTTTATCGAGTTGCTATCAGTTTAGCCTTGCGCAGGAGTGGCATCCCAGAAAAACTCATAGCTATTATGAAGTCTACATAAGATGGTGGTAGGTTTTACGTCTTATAAAATGGTTCAGAGAAATTTGAAGTTCAAAGTGGAGAGGGGTGCATACCCCTGGTTATCAGCGATGTACTCCGTGCATCATAGACCGTGGAATACTTTGGCCTATGACATCTTACCTTAAACCGCTGGATTATGCTGACGAAGTTTACCTTCTTTCACATCGGATAATGTACCTTCATCTGATTGGCCACAATCTAGAAGATGAGGCAAACAAAGTGGGGCTCAAAATAAACACGGCCAAAACAAAATCCCTGAGCACTTCTAACACCCGCGCTCAACTTAACATTGCCGGAGAAGAAGTCGAGAAAGTTTACAACTTTCTATATTTAGGGAGTGTGGTCTCGGCCAATCGTGGTGGCACCGAACTGGACGTGTGCAGTGGAGAAAAGCTGTGACTAAAGCTGCGTTCGGAATGCTTAAGAACTAAGCTGCAACTGTTCCACTCCAATCAAAACTGTTCCGTAGAATCGGTACTGCTTTATGGGTGCAGTACTTGGCAAGTGGACACCATTAACACACGCCGGCTACAAATCTTCGTAAACAAATGTTTAAGAGTCATCTTGAGGATATTTTGGCCGAACCATATCTCCAATGAAAAGCTTTATATGAGAAAGAGCGAGGAACCGATAAACATTGCTATATGTAGGAGAAAGTAGCAGTAGATTAGACACACCCTACGGCGCGAAGATAATTCCATTGCGAAGTACTATGGATGCAATGCAATCCGCTCACCCAAGCAGACAGAATAGTGGGTCGCCCAAGGCATCTATGGCGCAGAACAGTTGAGGAGGAATCGGGCTCGTTAGGAATGAGTTGGAGGCAGCTCAAACGCGTTGCAGAAGTCCGAACAAGATGGCGCGCAGGCATTGTTGACACCCTATGCCTCCCGAGGAGTTAAAAGATTTACGTATGTATAATATACTAAAGAACTATATTATTTCGACAAGAACTCTGTCAATTGAAACTGAGCAACATTGTCAGATAGCTAAGCTGCCCTTAAAGCATTCAACTCCTATTGCTAATCTTGTATGGGAATGCCAGGAAAAACTTACGACCCTCTGATTCACTAGCAGGAAAGAGTCAATCAGAAATCTATATACATATATCTTAAACTATTTCATAGAATAGAATAAGGAGGTAATTCTGGCACAAAAAAGCAGGGCCACTTAGTAGAAGAAAGGCTAAGAAACTCCAAGCGAAAAAGACTCGAAATTAATTTATTTATTTTAACTACCCTTCCTTATAAGATAGCTAGTTCGTGGATGTTCTGACACGTGATGTTAGCACCTTTAAAAGATGCCTGAGGCGTGCACAATTTTAATGATCGTAGGTGACGTTATTCTCACGAAAATCAACATATTGCTACTAAATAGCTCAATTGCTAATAAATTGATTTAAGAACATATGACTGTATTAAAACTTGTCATTCAGATACAGACTTAACACTGCCTCGCCGGGTGGTAGGAAAAAGTTGGTAGACAATATCTTTCTCACTTAGATGGCGCTACAGTTTGGGGGCGAACCTGGCCTCAACCAACAAGCATCTCCATTTAGCGGGGTCATTCTTTTTCATTCCTTTTTCCTTTTTCCACTCCAAGTGCGACAAGATCACTTTGAGCCACCTGTGGCAACACTGCGTTATCCCTCCGGGTTAGATTCGAAAATTTTGCGACTCAGAGCGTTGGTTTCCTAGCTATCTCATGATTTTAGTAAACGGGACGGATTATGTTATGAAGAATTTTTCTCTCTCAATAAAGATCAAGTTTCAGCGTCGTAAAGCAGAACTGGGATGATCTTATATAGAGTCTCCTTAGGTCTTCGAGGGGGTTTATTTTTACGCTAATTTCTACTCTAGTATCATTGTTAGAGTTAATAGCAGAGACAAGGTAGACAAAGTCCCTTAAAAAATTATATTAGGCCGTAAGCAGCCCATATAGGTCTAGCTACTCACAACTGTACATGTTGTACGGGATATACATTTCTGCATGTACATAAGGGACATACAGTTTTATGCCGTATCCGAAGGGCAAAGGGGTGTTGCGAAGCTTTCTCATGACAATTATACTCTTGAATGTTTGTCAGACACTCGGAAAGAGGTGGGGTCGTGATGAACTTTTGATGGTATTTTTATGGATTTGAACTTGGAACCCCTTGCGCAGTAGTCCAACGCACTAACACTGAACCACGGCACCCACAAAGTCGCTTACTACCTCCAAGTTGTAGCTGCCCGCCGTTAATACCAGCCACCCCATATGTATCTCTAACGTATGTTTTCATGATGGAATAAGTTTTATCGTGTTGTAGTATGCCAAATCTCAAAATGTGAATAGAGTAGACATACATATAGGTTTGTTTGTCGTCAGTCTGTCACAACTTTGTCGGCATGGCTGTGACAGATGGTTATTAGTTATTTAAGGAAGTAAGTTGGAGCTCTTATGAAATATGTCTGAGATATGTGTTGGCAAATAGCAAATTCTAATACGTCACTGATTCTAATACATATTTCTGAGGTTACTTTTGTCCTAAACTTTCACTCCTGACAATTGACACAGACTTTTGTTTAAAATAGTCAAATCAAACGAATTTTTGTTCATATTGATATGTTATACTTGTGATAAAAGCTTTTTTTATTATGCTAGTACCCAGTTCTTTTATTTCAGACCTGGCAATCTTGTACCTAGCCAGATTCGGTCAGTAGTTATTGAAATTCTGTCGTATTGTAGTTGTCAAATGGACTACAATATCTTTTCAGAATTCAATTCCGTTACTTGCTTGCCCTTTTCTTGTCAATTCATATACCTTACTATCCTTCGGGACTATGTACACAGTAAACTCAATTTGATTTTACACCCCCTTACTAGTTGCAATTTCGACATGAGGGTTTCAATGGTGACAGACGGTAAGACAGCCATCGCTTTCCATTTTCCATTTAAAAGTCCAGAGCATTCAAATTCAGAAAATTGGGACAACCTTCACCTAAATGTCCTAGAAGAAGCGCATTTACCTTTCAGATTGCATTTAGGCCACGTTCTGATGATTACCGAGAAGAAAATAAAGTACAAAATACCTCCAATACCCGCCGGCGATGCAGTTTGAAAACTTCACATTCAGTGACATGTGAAGGAAAAAGCAAAAAAAAAAACACAAAACAATTTCTTTTCTTCTCATTTTAATATTAAAAATAAAAATAAAAATGAATCCATTCATTGGATTATAAGAAATGTAAGAAAATCTGCATTCAATTGCATTATATCGTTATGTTTTCCGAATCACAATAAAAGTCCTAATAAAAGAATAATGCGCCCCATTTTAAACAAGTCTCCTTTTGCAAGGGTGCAACCACTCAAATCAGTGTGCATATCATTCTCAATCCTTCAGATACAATGCAAAAATTCCCATTCAACAATGCCCAAGGATGCACAATGAAAGACCCATAATATCTCGAGAAACAATTCGTCTTCGACAAGATTTTCAAAGAACAAGACAAGATAAAGCAAAAAAAGACCAGTCGCTCTTCGCTCCTAGTGCTCCTTAATAAAATACATACCTTAGATTTGAATTTCTTAAAGATTAAGATGAAAAAGAGGCGAACCAAATCTGCGCAACAGAAATTTGCGTACCGAGTATGCTGCAATGCATCTGCGCGCATTTTTTCTATCGCCAAGAACTCCTGTGTTTTTCTTCACTTTTTTCTGTTTATGTTGTGCACTTCTTTTTTTTTCTTTCTTAATATGTATGTTTTTGAGATCAGAAAAAATCCTTTGAATGGATTTGAAGTTGGTGCATGAATTGCTTTTAATCCACCGTGCTAAATGGACGCGATGTCGAATAGCAGCAGTGTAGTTGGTTGTGTGCGTTTGAAAGGACTGCGGGGTTGCTAACTACCCCTGGCTGTCCTTTGAGACAGCATTGTGCATTTTTCAAAAACAAGCGTTGTCGTCGTTGTGTATAACTCTGGGAAGATAAAAGCGTTATGCGAAACGAGGGATATTAAACCTTAAGTATGCAAAAGCAATGCCACGAATATCGGTGGACGACGACGACGACGCTCGCATAACAACGAAGCGCGTACCTAGTTATTGAACGAACTTGACAAAAAGGATTCATTCAGAATGGGGCGGTCAATTCACATGCATTGTACAGCGGAAATGGAAATGCGTATGCAGTGTTCTTCAAAAAAACAAAAAAACAAAAAGGAAAACACGACGGATATTTTACTTGCACATGCACATTTGCATTCGAGAGGATAATTGCATCAGAAAAAAAAAAAAAAAACAGTGGGACCAGCTCAATACCAGCAATTGTGATGCAAAACGCATTTTACGCATACGATGCTGTCACTCATCACAGGACAATGACCCGGCTATAAAGGAAATTAATAAAAAAAAACAATGCCTATATGCATGTATCTAAAACACAATATCGGTGTGGAATTTTGCAATAAACGCGGTTGCTGCTGCTGCACTACTTCGCCAGAAAAAGCAAAACAGGGGTCGTTATGCAGCTTACCACTGCTGGCCTATTGAAAATGCATGCAATTCTCATTATTTTTCTTTTTTGTTTAGAATTTGAATTCTGGGAATTTTAAATAATAACGCCTGCTGCTGTATGGACGCTGAAAATATAAGTTAGATATTGCTTAAAGTAAAATTGAATGCGTCATGTATTTGAAGGGTGAGGTCAATGTCCTTAAACATCGCGTGGTGTTTATTCATCTGTGGAAGAAGGTTTTGGAAGGGAGCGTTACTTCCTTTGCATAAATGCATTTCTCATTAAAATATCTGATTCCTGCTGCACTGATGCAATGATATCATTTTCATAAAATTATTAGTAGATATAATGCTTTTGTTTTATAGGATCCGTCAATGGTCTAAGATTCTAAGAGTTTGGAAATGACTCCAAAGAGAACACAAGACAAAGGTATGATATACTGTCAAGGAACGCGGCACGAGACTAGCCTCGTGTGTGAGACCCCCATCACCAAAGCAAACTAGACTCAGCGCCGTAGGTCTGCGAAACAAACCATTCGTATGTGATTCCAAGGAAAAACAAAGAGAAACCTTGAAAGAATATTAAAATTAACCGTAGGACACCTACATAGGAACCCACCACGAAAGATAAAATCAAACAGAACTTTTATTGCGAGGGTAGACTATTTACGTCGAGTGACCATGACACCAATGTGTGCTAATAATGATTGACTAGCTTAGCTTGACTACTTCAGGAAGCCGAAACTTTAGCATTTGTGTTTTTCAAAAACTGAGTGTTTAGCGCAGCTTTGCCAGATTGAGGTTTTTGCCCCTCAGGTTTAGGGATTTTTTTTTTTTGATCGAAGGGAAGAAATCTAAGGCAAGAGTTTTATATCGCGTTCACACCAACCAAAGCGAAATCTCGAGATTTCGATGCACTTTTGCCGAAATCTCGTAAACCGTTCGCACCAAGTTGAGATAATTTCGAATGTCATTGCCCGTCCATTTTGAATTGGGGGAAATTAACAAACCAACAGCTGTTTGTTGACTGTTGCAGTCAGTGTTGGGACTTGAGAGTACGCAAATTGGGAAACGAAAAAGAGATCGAATTTTGAAACATACCATAAATGCAACAATCAAATTAAACAATGCATACGATTTAGAATGCATAATGCAAAATGAAAAAATATAAAAAATATGAAAAATGTAAAATATAATTGGTAAAATATAATTGGTCCCAACACTACCAACACTAGCCACAATTGTTTTCACAATTAAAATATTGACGTGAATGAACACCAAAATAAACTAAAGTTCCCATTTAGGTTTGTTCAGTTTGACAGCCTCTCATAGAAGCCACACCATACGCGACCTGGGGAATTCCAAAAAAATATGACAAATCTGGGGTTTTTACGATTTGCCTTAGTGGATCACAATTAACCTAGGTATATTAGATACTCTCCCTACCCTACAAGGTTTTGACATTGGTGAGCGAGAATGTGTTAGTGAAAATAACGAACAGGAAAAATCACTAACACATTCCCTGTGTCAAACGCTTGTATGTTAGGGAGAAGATTCTCGAAGTGGACTATTAGGGCCCTGTACCACAAACCTACAAGTACAAGTAAAATTTGACAACTTTAGAAACAACACAGCACCATTGCATGGTTTAGCAACACACGGTTTCAATAGTTGTCAAATTTCACTTCGAATCCAAAATGCATGAACGGCCTCTCATCAAAGGCTACCTTAGCTCGGGGACCTAACCCATTAACGGGTTCACCGGTTGAGCCTTCCTTCTCTTTCATAAATTACACCGTGACTTGATTCTTTGGACTACTTCCTGTATGCTGTCGATCCAAGCTCGTTCTTTTATGTCCGAAATGATGGAAGCGGACCCTACATCCAAATTTCGACCATAATGCTATTGAATAAAAATATCTATCTTTTTTTTTTGGCAGGATTTCTGGAAGCATACGAAGTAAACGCCTTCTGCGCTCTGGAGCTCATCCGTATGGTACCCTCCTCATCCATAAAAGCTGACAGAATAGATTGAACTCGAACATCTTAGCTCGTAGGCACGCAACAGGATTCCTGCTGAATATTTCTAAATAAACACAGCTCACCGCGAATGAATTAACTGGAATAACAAACTTTTCTTTCTCCACCTTTTCCCTTTGGCAAATGTCCTTGAAGTGAAGAATAAAAACAATTACCCTGACAGATGAAGGCCAACTCCCTCTAAACTTAGGCCGCAACTATTCGTAAATGAAGAAACTTGGTCCCTTTGTACATCCATGAAGGAGAACTCTCGCTTCCTGATCCTCATTAGTCTCCAGAGTTTCATCTGCTTTCACAGGCATGATTGGCCACTCCGCAAAGGAACTACGTAGATAATCAGGTCCTCTGAATTTATTGACCATTGACCAGTCAGCCCACCTGGTGCCATTGTCAATGGTTGAGTTTAGAATAAAATACACTTCATAAACCTATCACACCAGAAATAAAGTCCAATGGAGATACGACCTAAAGGTTACCAAATCTGCCTATTCATTTGCAGCTTAAATCTTAAAATTGCTTGGGCAATGCTAGATGAACTTCAGCGTTCGTGTAGAGCAGGATGAGGCAGTTCACTTTCATTTTGGAATAGAAGTGGTGGCGGTTTTTCGAAATGGGCCTTCTAAGGTAGCTTAGAACTTGTCCATCAGGTTAAGGGTTTTCGACTCAGTTTAACTGCCTAACTGCGTTCAAAATCACTACCTATTCAGAGACATGAGCCTCAGATCTTCTTTATCTTCCACGTGCTGACGAAGAACTTGAATCTGTCTTTATGCAGTACAAGGGAATTAACTTGGTTAAAAAGCTTTATAGAACGCAATGAAAGTGTTGGATACTTTTAAGTAAAAAATACTTCTCGGATATTATGAACCAAATGCGACGACGGTAAATAATGATATCGTAAGCTCTGAGCTGTTTCAAGATGTGAATGTAGTCCGAAAACGTAAGAGTATCTTTGAATCACAGCCACTACAATAATATGATGAAAAAGGCCGAACCTCCGGTACAAGGATCAATCTGCCGAGGATTGATTTTTTTTCTTTACAACTGAAAGTATAGTTCCCAGGATCCCAGAAGAGATAGACACTCTCCAAGGATTGAAAGTTCTTTAAGCCAGTAAAAATTCATCAGCCATGGCTTGGTTTCGTTGGGTGTGCATCCAAAATGTCACTTTTCTACTCTGGCGCATAAATCAGGATGAATTTGCCTAATAGATTCGATTATGTTGACTTTCAAGGCAGTGGTGGTTTGTGGTTTATTGGCATAGATCTGTGACTTAAGAACGCTTAAGGAACGAGCTTCGCATGTTGATTTGGCAAGACAGACTAATTAAATGACAGTCAATTTGACAGATGTAGTTCCAACAATATGGCCGCCATCACTTGCCAAAGTTTAAAAATCCCTATTGGAAAATTACTTGGATCTGAATACGCTTCTCCAATAGCACACATAAAAAAATTTAATAATATTTGTGTTTAATTCTTGATAAATATTTTTCAATTTGGGTATCTGTTTAATTTTTTATTTTAATGCATAGTAGCAATTACACTCACGTAGGTATGTATGATAATAACAAGGTGTAGGTAGATACTCCAGTTCCCCAAACAAAATATTTTCACATGTGTTAGTAGGTAGAAATAAATTCAAAGCACGAATGCACGAAGTTCAATGAAACCTGATATCCATCCAAAACATTCTCTTCAAACGCACTCACACTGGCACGTACACACGCTCTCAGATAACGAAACAAACCAAAAAAAAAAAATCGCATCAATTCAAGATAATAACCTAACAAAATGTTATATTACTTATCACCTCTAAGCCACCCCAAAGATGAACGCAGCACACAATCAAATCTGCAGAAAGTGTATCTATGTTGCCTTTCCTTTATCTGTTAACAAAACAAAAATGCAAACAAACCGAAAAAAAAACTGCCAAAATATACGAAATACTCGTACAAAAGCTTTTATCACGTTTATCCTTGACCTCGCATGCGGCATGGTCTATACGCAAGCTTCTCCGAGGTTATTAACAAGAGAGCCAGTGTTATCACTTGTGTGTATGTGTGTGTTATGCCTTTTTGTCCATGTATCGAAGAAAACGCGCTTATTGTTAGATAGGTACTTCTCTTCTTGCCTTTCTCTCATCGGCCCTCTTCTTAGTTAACCAGATTCGATGCTAGACAAGAGCTTTTTTTGGGCAGCAGCAGACAACAAACGCATCCAGAACCACTGCAATATACATATGTATGTACTTGGGGTGTAGATGTGTGTGCACCACCGGCAAAGGTTGCGGCTGAGGGGGAGGATTCATTTGAACAACAAAAATACTCAACGCCAAGCGTTGCTTGGGTTATTGACCCTTATTCCGTGATTCGCAATTCGCATCAAAGCTCCGAGACGGGCGGATGTTTTTTCATCCAACCATTCGTCTAAGTGTGTGTGTGTGGATGTATGAGTTGAATAAAATTTTTTGTTCCTGATTTTCTTGCGGGGTGTAGTGCATCCGATTCCAAAGCAGCATCGTCGCCGTCGCTTCACAATCACAACCCAAGTGGTAGGGGTTTATTTATTTTTCTGTTTTTTTTTTTTTTTTTATTTATTTTATTCATTTTTTGTCTGTCTGGAATATTGCTGCTTTGAAATTTTGGCCAACGAACGCACAATAACAACATAATGGTTTGTTTATATCTAGATTTTCGCGCACGTTCAGTTTGTGTTTTTGTCATATCCGTCTTTTTGGGACCGTTTAGCGTTTCGGTTGCTTTGTCTCAAGAATTAGACCCAAAGGTAGATTCATATGTTCGTATTAGATATAGATACACCTTCCATACTAAGGTAGATATGTACTTTTCATCATTTCTCTCGAATGCAATTTGGACAAAAATTAACACTTGGTTTGTCATCTTTTGAATATTGGCCCCATTGGTTCCATGACTCTTCTGCGAAATGTGTTTTGTTTTATATAATTGGCTGCGCTGCCGCCAATACGACCGTAAAACTGGGAAGAGCATGATAAGGGAATTTTTGTTGCTGCATTTTTTAATATTTTATTTTTTATTTTTTTTCGCGAATGAATCAGTGAGTTGAGGCATTGAACTGTGTAATAAAAGTGAAGGTCGAAGCTCGAACGATTTTGTTGTTTTTTTGTTTTTTTATGGGGGTTTTCAAATGCGTTGAATATGCGAGTTGCGCGCCATTGAGTGTGCAGGATAATTAAAAAATTGTTTTGTAAATAAATGGTATGTTTTTGTTCGAGGTAGGTAGTAGGTACCTATTTGTTAACTTTCTTGGGTCGTTGGCTTTCAAATGTGTACTTGAGTAAAAAGTCAGTGCACTGACATTTGATTATGTACTTTTTAATGGACGCCATATCAGTGTTCAGATACAGTTGGGGTTTAATGTAGCGAAATTAAATAAAAAAAATCGTAAGGCCCTTTAATTTTTCAGATTTGAAAACAACGAAAGTTTCAAAATGATGAGTGGGCGGGCCCCATGCAATAGTGTTTATGTTTTTTGTTTCTCGAATATGATGATGGTCACATGTGTTTCTTGGGTTCAATAAGAACACTTGGGAAATAATGGTAATTAGAATTTGCATAGGTTTTCGAACTGCATCGACCACATAAACAGCTTACGGATCCAAATCGAGCGACGTGTTGAATACAGGTCTCCGTTACATCTTCTATTTATCGACTTCAAGGGGCTTTCGGCAGTTTAAATAGAGTTGCTACCTAGTTGGCCTTGCGCAGGAGAAGCATCCCAGAAAACTCACGGCTACGTATTACAGTGCGATCTTAATAAAAGCAACAAATAGAAATTCGGGCAGTTCCGATAATTGAGGATGTTGCAATATTCGAGTCAAAAAATATTAGGGACTAAATATTCATCAAAAAGTTAAATACAACTTAACTATCCAGATAAAGCAGAAGTAAACAATAGTGAAAATATGCAAGCAAAGAACTAAATAACAATAAAAGTCATACAAAAGTTGCGTTTATCAAGTAACTTTTTTAAAAGTTGCAATTACCGAGTCAATAATAGATTTAAGATTGATTTCAGTTGTTGCTTTTATCAAGGAGTTGCGCGTATCGAGGGTTGCTTTTATTGAGGTCACACTGTATCAAGGCTACATATGAGGGCATTAAGTGTCACGTCCTGCACAATGGTACGGTGCAAGAAGAACTTGAAGTCCAAAGTTGAGTACGTCATGAATGCATTCCGTCGTGCAGATGACTGTTGTTCTAGGTGGTTATCAGTGATGTATCTACTTCTTGCAGCATTGATGGAAGAAAACTATGGAATTTGTTGAACTGTACCTATCTTATCTTAACACCATATTCTTTGCCTTCACCTTATGGCCCATAATCGAGAAGCTGAGCCAAAACAAAAGCCCTGAACCTTTTAAATAGGTAAAAGCGCCCAATTTAATACTGCCGGAAAGGAAGTTTTGACAGTTGACAACTTTCTATATCTGGGAAGTGTGGTCTTGGCTAACCGTGGTGCCAGCTAATTAGATGTGTGTATCAGAATCAGGAAGTTTCATGCTATCTACAATCTTGAAAAGTAATGTCATCAGCTGAAGAACTAAGCTGCTACTGCTTCGCTCAAACGTAGAATCGATATTGCTTTATTTGTACAACACCATTAACACACCATTAACACACGTAAGCTGCAAACCTTCGTAAATAAGTGTTTAAGAATCATCTTGAGCATTTTTTGGCTGTAATTGGACTTTCGTCTAATTACAGGCTATACTTTGAACAATTTGTGGTTGCCGACCAATTTCGGACGAAGCAGCTTGTGTTATAGGTGTAATTGTTCCTATTGATACTCTCACCAATAAAATGCAAAGTGTGTACATTAAGCTTAGCAAAAGGCTAAAAGACTAAGAAAGGACAACATCTAAAGCACTATAGCAAGCCAGGTGAAGAAACGCCATCAAAGATGGGCCCACAAGCTGATTCCCAACATTAAAGCTGGAGTAGAAAGAACAAAGAGGGACTGTAAATATCATCTCACGCAGTTCCTCTCTGGGCATGGTGGCTATCGAAAATACTTCCACAGATTTCTGCACGATTGCTCGCCCTTTGGTCAGGATGCGCAGATAGGAACCGAATTGGATACCTATAGCTTGTCGAATAGGCAAAGCAAAATCTGCTTTTGTCACAGTTTGTGAAGTAATGCAATTAGCATAAACACAAAGCTACGGTTGTTTCGTTCCAACTTTGAATTTGTTCTACTATATGGATGTGGTACCTGGAGATTGACCGCCACTATCGCAAATAAGCTACAAACGTTCGTTAAGGTGCCTATGGAATATCTTTAGAATTATTTGACCAAACTATATTTCCAGAAATCGCACACGATGGTAGACGCGTGGGCGTTTTAGAGACTAGAAGGCCAACCCAAATCAACATTGGAAAGCATAAGCTAATGTCATTACTGACCGAAATGTTTCCTTATGTTCTGTCAACTCCAACCACTAACCATAATACAGTATCGGACAAAACATTTGCAACTAGAAGTGAAACCAAGCAATTTCTTCAAATTCATAAAAGTTTTATTCAAAAACATAACATTCTTCATAAATTATGAAAGCTCTGTATTTCAGTTATACAAAAATAAATAGTTTTCAAAATAAAAAAAAACATTTAGTAATCTACGTTGAATTGTATCGAGTAACTTCAAATAACTGCTTGACAAAACAATTGCAACTTTTAATTCAAATACAAAAAAACTAAAAAATAATCAATATTTTGTGGCAAACCCATTATTTTGGATGACTGCCTTGAACCGACGTGATATTGATTCAATTAAAATTTGTATAATATTTAATGGAATTGCATACAAGGCCATCTCTATTCTTTTAAAAAATTCGTCTGTACTTCTTAAATTTTCCCGATTGATTTTCCTCTTGACGACCTCCCAAAAGATTTCCTATTGGGTTCAAATTGGGTGACTGGGGTGGCCAATCCATAACCGTAACATTGTGATCACTGAGCCACGTTTTGACTAGCCTAGACGTGTGCTTTGGGTCGTTGTCCTGCTGAAAGATCCAACGAAATGGCATTTCCCATTCCGCATACGGCAACATAATATCTTCTAAGATGCTTTTCGCCCACGTAAAACAAACTCTCGAACGGACGCTATGTTGGTAAGAAATGTTAAAACAAATCCCTTTATAACTGCGCCGAAATTGGTTCAAGAGTTCCAACTAACAATAACTACTAGAACTGTAGCTCGTCGGCTGGCCGTTGCTGATTTGTGCACTTATCGCCCTGCTAAAAAGCCCTTAATTTCGATCTGAAATCAGAAAAAACGACTACAGTTTGCAAAGGAACATCTTTCTTGGGACATACAGAAATGGAGTGGAGTCCTTTTTAGTGATGAATCGAAGTTTAACATCATCGGTAGTGATGGAATATCTTACGTCAGAAAACCACTTGGCAGCGACTTCAATCACGTTATTGTGTAAAAACTGTCAAGCATGGCGGAGGAAATGTGATGGTGTGGGGTAGTTTTTTTTGCTGCTGGTTTGGGGCCATTGCATCGCATTAATGGAATAATGGACCAATACGCATACAAAAGCATCTTAAAAGATATAATGTTGCCGTATACGGAATGGGAAATGCCATTGCGTTGGATCTTTCAGCTGGACAACGACCCAAAGCACACGTCTAGGCTAGTCAAAACGTGGCTCAGTGATCACAATGTTACGGTTATGGATTGGCCACCGATTTGAACCCAATAGAAAGTCTTTGGGAGATCGTCCAGAGGAAAATCAATCGGGAAAATTTTAGAAGTGCAGACGAATTTTTTAAAAGAATAGAGATGGCCTGGAATGCAATTCCATTAAATATTATACAAAATTTAATTGAATCAATGCCACGTCGGTTCAAGGCAGTCATTCAAAATAATGGGTTTGCCACTAAATATTGATTATTTTTTAGTTTTTTTGTATTTGAATTAAAAGTTGCAATTGTTTTGTCGCGCAGTTATTTGAAGTTACTCGATACAATTCAACGTAGATTACTAAATGCTTTTTTTTTATTTTGAAAACTATTTATTTTTGTATAACTGAAATACAGAGCTTTCATAATTTATGAAGAATGTTATGTTTTTGAATAAAACTTTTATGAATTTGAAGAAATTGCTTGGTTTCACTTCTAGTTGCAAATGTTTTGTCCGATACTGTACTTTTGCCCGCATAGCCAGCCACCCGTCAACACAATCTATAATTTTTCGCACATTTCCAAATATAAAATATGAGCAAATATGAGAGAAAACATTAATGTAACCACATAGGGGTGGATAATTTCTACCAACTGTCAAATTCGCATATGCAATGAGCGGCTGAGAGCGCTCCCTCTCTAATCTTCGGTAATGTTTCCGAAAGTGCCTGAAAACTGAACCAATCGACGCTGGGCTTATTATGTGTTGCCTCATAAGATTGTGTGTATTCGTGGGTTTACATATGCGTGCGTATGCAGACAAATGTTGATTATGTTTCTCACTTAAGACTTACAAGGGGATAAGTTATTCTCATGCGCGTCGAGTACAATACATAAAGGGTGGGCCAAATGGTGGTTTCTTTTTAAATCATAGGTTATTTTGACATTGACAGCTGTTTCCTGCTTTAAATCTCGACAGAAAGTCAGTATCATACCTACGCGGGACGTAATAGGTCGCTTTACGCTTGTTTCAATGTCTACAGATGCATACATTTCTCTGGTACACAGAGCAAACATATTGCATACTAAACTCCTAGTTGTCTGTTTATTTACTAAACTCCACTAAGTTTCTGGCAAAAAACTGCCACTCCTACCACCACCGCCCTCACCCCTGTCATCTACCCACAACTAAGCTAAGTTTATCTAAGCTATGTATCTTAAACTATTTCGTTTATTGTCTAAACAGCTTCTCACATGAATGTTTCGGTTGTTTGAGACCATCTCAGGTACGTTTTGGTGCGCAAAGAAAACAAAAAAGAAGCATTTAATTTTCAGTACTCATTAGTAAAGAAAATGCACGACACCTATATCGCATTTTGTTGTTATACTAAACCGTTGCCTTATTGCAAAACTCAAAATATGAAACTGTTTTCACCTGTTTATTTTCTATTCTAATTGCAACGCAGATCATGCAAAAATAATGAGGCTTTTCTATTTCTGCTCCCTCAACCGATATCCTTTTCAACTTTAGAAAACATACTATAACAACTCTGTTTTCCTTGAACTTTGCAGCACTAGCACCACCAGCAGCAGCAGCACCCTCTTGAGAATATGCGCACTAGATCCTAAAAGGGACAAACCCTCGAAAGAAAACTTTTCCTTCAAAGCGGAAATAACATTTATCTTGGGGTCGGGCGAGGAGGAGAAAAACAAACTGGAACCTCTCCAAGACTCATGAATTATTCTTGACAAGTGTCCTGGTTGCGGAAGAAAGAAAAAAATACGAGCGGAAACTCCATGCATTTGATAACCATCAATCGCGGCTTGGCAGTGATTGGTTACCCTAAGACTTAACCGTTTCTGTTGCCAACACTACATAACACCACAACCACAAATTAGCAACCAGAAATATGTATATTTTCGACCTGTAAACCTGCAACGTTTTACACCTGCTCCTTCATTTTTACTTCTTTTGTCTTATCCTGCGATATTCCTTTGATGTGCCTTCTCCACGCCTCATCCTCACAGGGACCAACAAACGTCGAACTGGTTACAACTGCTACCGCACTACAAAAATTACAACAGTTTTTGAATTCCTCATGCACTAGGTAGGTACCAGGCTATGTATGTTTCACTTGACAAACACAAAGGTACATACGCAGGTATCCTCCTATTGTCATGCAAGTAAGTGGTTTTCTAAAAGGCAAATTGTATAAACCGGAGTCCGGTGTCATCCTACCCCTGTGTGTTATCCTTTAACTTAAATGATGGTCACCTATCCTGGGGCACCAGCAGAGCGTGTTTTTGTGCCCATCCAACCGTAACCATTGTCGTAGGTCCTCTCTTCCTGCACTGCGGCTGTATGTACTACAACTTTGTGTGCACACACGTAACAGGATGATACTTTTGGGTCATTATTTTTTGTAGGCACACGAATCGAATGAACCTCTGTGAAAATGCATGAGGGTAATGGTAACTTTCAACTCCTGACCCAAGATGCCAATGACTGGTGTGTGGTACTTCGATTGTGGCTACAGTTCAAAAATTTGTACTTTTTTTTTTTTCATTTAAGGCAACGAGAAAAAAGGGTGGAATGAAAGGACGAATTGAAGGAAAAAAAAAAAAAAGAAATCTGCTGAATTGGCGACAAGGAAGTTTGCGTCGTCCATTTGTGTGGCAGGAGAGACTGGTGTTTTTTATTTTTATTTTTGTTTTCTTGGAGAACGGAAACAGGATGCATTTTTTTGTGCTAAAATATTCTGAAGCAGATGATTTTGTTATGGAAAACAGCACAACGAAGTCCCTTAAGTACCTACTAGTATAAATGTCTGTTTTTTTTTTCAATGACATCTAGCTAATGGGACATAAAAAAAGGAATCTGTTCGAAATGGACTTTGTCTATTGCAATGTTTAAAATGCATTTCGTTTCGTATAAAACAAAGCAAATGCCTTTAGACGATGCCAAGTCTAGGACAAAATTATCCATAAAAATCAATTAGGTTAGTTACGTGCTGTGCTGCTTTTCAGAAAAGTGTTCACTTAGAGATACTTTTTTGTTTATGGATTTTTTGACAGATAACGCCTGAGTCGTGGAAACCAATCATAATATTTTAGTGTGTATTAATTATTGAGCTGTATTACGAAAAAAAGCCTTCAACGAGGAATGTGTTTTGAGGGCTTAGAGCAACTTATGGTTCAGAAATGAGGCACATTTTTGGCTTAACGGGTACGGCAATAAGTAAAATTGGCGAATTTGGGCTGAAGAGCAGCCCGAAGAGATTGAAGAGCTGCCTTTATGTACATATATCCAGACAAAAAAGGCGGTTTGATATGGTTTATGGGTTGGTTGAATCATCGGTCTGTATTTTTTCAAGAACAAGGCCAGCCGGAACGTAGCTGTTAATGGCACAGCACATTAATAACGGACTATTTCCTGGCTAAAATTGGAGCCCGTGTCTCCAATAATTTGGTACCAACATGACGGGGCTATTGAGGGATTGGAAGTCAACATTACTCGAGTTATTCGCCAAATACCATTCGAAAGGCGAATTTGATGTAGGAATTGATTGTTAAACAACATTTGAAAAAAATAAATGCCAAGAATGGTTCTATTGGTTGATTATAAAAATAATGATAGAATTGATTTTTTTAAGTATTTTTTTTACTTTTGAAAAAAGTACCTAACCACACATTATTTGTAGAAACGGTGTCTGTTTAGTTCTGAGTTTTCATCGATTTCGAAAAGCTCTTTGATACAATTTGCCATGAAAAAGGAGGACAAATTTTAAAGGGATAAGGTTAGGTTAGGTATGCGGGATGGCCGAAATAAAAAACTTCCGTTGCGCTGAAGTCAGTGTTGACACATTGGATTAGCCAAAGAGGAAATTCTAACTTCGTATAGGTAGTGTCTTACATATTTTCTGAGAATACAAAACAATTTCAGCATCAGGTCTGGAGATAGGTCAAAGAGTTATTCAAGGTTATGAAAGGAGTAACCGAGGAATTTGTTTTGAATCCAAGGCATTTGTAAGGGAAGTGGTAGGATCTGGGAAGATACCAGTTAAGTGTTATACATATGGCATTTGGTATACGACCACTTTTTCATTCTTTTCTGCTAGGGTAGACGGAAGTAAAAGGCGTCTTGTAGTCCATTTTGGGTACATAGCCAACATATTTATGAAGAATCGTCGAATATTCTTGCATTGGCCAGACTAAAGTAACAAACTAGCACTCAAAGCAAATATGAGAGTGCATACATATGTATATATTTAAAAGAGGACAACAAGCTTGATGATTTCAATGCAGTGTTTGGGATTCCATCGACACCAGTGGCCTATTTCACCAAATTACAATTAAAATTACAAAATTATATTTGTTGATTGCGTTTACAAATTTGTTTACAGATTTTCTGTTTCACAAACTATACAAACTTAGTTTCAACAAATCTGTTAAGAGAAAAAAATTAAGAGAAATTGTTTTTGCTATTTTCAAATACAAAAAAAAAACGTTTTGACAAAATTTTAGATGAAAAACTGTGGTAAGTCAAAAACATTTTTATTCAGAGTGAATTTCTTAAGAGGCCTCCACCCAGAATTTGAGCAAAAAGCAAAAATTGTGCATTTTCAAAACAACGCCATTCGGCCAATAGTTGACCGATTGCAAGGTTTATTTTGGCATTTTAAAGAATGGGATTTAATGTGAGTTTTGTTCGAGTCCGAATTTTAAAAAATGTATTGATTGACAACTTTCGTGTTTTTCCGAAAAATAGTAATTTTCAAAACAAAACTTCAGCCAGTAAACAGTACAAATTTGATATTTTTTTTCTTGGAAAGGTAATGAACGAATCTTAGTTCTGTTCGAGATAAAATTTTAAATTTTGTGCTCGTTTTGAATATATTAGCGTTTAAAAAACTGTAAAATTCTCCAAACAGAAAGCTGAAAAATGTTAAGCGAGGGTGGATAATAAATTTCAAAAATCAACAAACGCACGTACGGTGAAGTTTTATAGCTTTTTTGATACATATGTAATATTCAATTCTTAAATTTCTTTATTAATTCAAGTTCTCTAGATTTTGAGTTTTGAATCTTCGACTTTGATTTGTTTTTTTCACAAATTGATATATCGATCGATAAAAATCGATAAAAATGGTTTCTTCGCGGTTCGCTTATTCGCTGGTCGCTGAGATGTGAATGTACCTTAAAAGTGTAAAATTTCTATTCAACAATGTTTTATATTTGAATGACCAAAACTGGTATCAATTTACATATAATTAAATAATATAGAATCTGTTTTATTGTTTGTGCTATTACCTTAAATAACCAAAGTTTGAGCGTCACTGTTTTCGTTTAACCGAAGACACACACCTACGGAAAAGATACTTTCCACACCCACCCCAAACACTTGTTGCTCACAAGCAACTGTCCGAATTCAAAACAAAACACAAACATACCGACTATCCCACTCGCACCTGCCATGTTCAGCTATTCCAATCCGAACAAAACATTCATTTGACATTTGGCCACACAAAATCCAAAAACAGAGAAACGAGAAACCACCCGCAACGCTGAATACGAATGACAAATTCCCTTTCAATCACGAAGAGGGCGTAGTTCGGGCTGTGTCTTGTCTCTGTAATTTTGTTCGTTTTTATTTCTCGATTTTTTAAGTTATTAAATCCTGGACTGATAAATCATCACCAGGTGGAAACACAAAATGTTCACCTCGACGATTCTCGGTCGCAGCTATGTGTTTTTCTTGCTAGCGACCGCTGTGGGTGTGTTGGCTCAATTCGAATGGCAGGCGAGAGACGCCTTCGATGAAATTAAAATCAAATTTGACAAAGTGTCTGGCGATAATTGTCCCATTCAGCATGTCAGCGATATGTATCTGCCCGAGGACACTGTCTCTCATAAGCCAGACATCAAGGAAATCAACATCAATCCAGTGTTCCCGAATCGAACGGCGCTCCTGCATCTGCACAATATGGCCATGAGTAGAAGCTTCTTCTGGTCGTATATCCTCCAGAGTCGATTCATTCGTCCGGCAATAAACGACACTTACGACCCCGGAATGATGTACTACTTCTTGTCAACGGTCGCCGATGTCTCAGCGAATCCATACATTAACGCTTCAGCGATTTACTTTTCGCCTAACAGCTCATACACGTCCTCCTATAGAGGATTCTTCAACAAAACATTCCCCCGCTTTGCACCAAGGACCTTCCGTTTGGATGACTTCAACGACCCTATACATCTGCAGAAGATCTCCACTATGAATACATTTGATGTACGTGATTTGGGTGCGGCTCCTCCGGAATCAATTTCCAAAGACTACACATCGGAGCTGTACAAAATCAACGAATGGTACAAGACCTGGCTGCCCGACGATGTCGAAGGGCGACACGACACTAAGACAACGTACCAAGTAGAGATTCGATACGCGAACAACACCAACGAAACGTTCACCTTCCATGGACCCCCTGGAGCCGATGAGGATCCGGGTCCAGTGAAATGGACGCGCCCCTACTTCGATTGTGGACGCTCCAATAAGTGGCTGGTATCAGCCGTTGTCCCCATCGCTGATATCTACCCTCGCCATACCCAATTCAGACATATCGAGTATCCCAAGTGAGTTATAACGCTCGGCTGAGCCATTGTCACCCTCTAATCCTTTTCTCTTTTTTGTTTTTGTTTTTTTCCTAAGATACACAGCCATTGCAGTGCTTGAAATGGACTTTGAAAGGATCGACATAAATCAATGCCCCAAGGGTGAGGGCAATAACAAACCAAATCACTTTGCAGACACGGCTCGATGTAAAAAAGAAACCACAGAGTGTGAACCGTTGCATGGTTGGGGCTTCCGACGCGGTGGCTACCAGTGTCGTTGTACGCCAGGGAATCGATTACCAAATAACGTGCGACGACCGTATCTTGGTGAAGTAATTGAACGAGCATCAGCAGAGCAGTATTACAATGGATATGATTGTTTGAAAATTGGATGTAAGTAAATGAGAGGCGGCGGCACATTCTTATTATTTGTATTTTAATCTTCATCATCTTTTTTTTAGGGATTCAAAAGGTTCCGATTCAATGGGAGAAGGCTCCGTTCCACATAAGAGAGAAGTATTTGGATTTGCATCCGGAATATAGAAACTTTACGACGGGATCGAGAGCGTTGCACTCGGAGAATATCAACATAGATCAGGTGCTCAAGTTCATTCATGGGGTTAACTACAGAACTTGCAAGAAGTAAGTTTTTTCTTTTTTTTTTTTTCATATTTCTACTCAGCAGTTGTCTGTGATGAAGTGGAATCTGGTCGTCTTCTATATGAAAGATAAATTGATTTGTTTAACCTTTCGGCTAGATGGTTAATTGGGTTTATCTAACGTTTCGCTCAGCTGTTTGTTTCATTAATTGTAGGTTTCCTATAAGGCAAATTAGGCGATAGAAAATAGAGATCTACATTGAGCGTCGTGAAACAAGTCCCAAGACATTCATTTTCTTTCAATCTCACTTCATAATTGCACTTACATCTTCAATACTTGTTTTGTATGTGAATTTTGCACCCATATCTAAACAATCATTGTTAACCTATAAAGAATGGGGACTTATGAATGAGTACTCATGAATTCTAAATCCTCTCAAGGATGAATGTAAGTTGACTTTGATTTTGATTTGGTTGGTTGAAAGTGGCTGCCAACTAAGAAACACCAACCGTCTTAGACTAGTTATAGTTCCATTGTGAATCCACAAAGATTGGTTCATAGATGCACCTTCATTGGTAAGAACCATTGTGAGCTGCTTATGAAACATCGTCATAGTAAAAAGTTCGTAAGTGACAGCTGGGAAGACACAAAGGTCAGAAGTAGTCTCCTCTTTTTCCTTATAAATACAACTTCTGTAGAATTCTTTTGCAAATGGCCTAGCCTTATTGTGTGCTTGCCTATTAGACAGTGCCCAGTGATGTTACCTATTGTGATGTCCATTACCTTTTAAGAGAAATCAAATTCTAAGAAAATATAAATGTTATATCTTAGAACACAGAATACGAATTTGTAATAGCTAAATAAATGCGACTATAGTTGGATTCGATGGTCGTATTCGAGTTTAAGAATAGAGGTGATTGCTTCTGAGCTCTTTTAATGTTGTTGACTTCTTGGCATAAAACAACAACTCAACGTAGTCCTATAAAAATAAATTCAACGGCCATTCGGCCAGACAATTTCTTGATTTTTTAACATTCTCTTCAAAAAATCAATTGCTTGACCAACTGTGTGCCACGTGGAAGCATTTTGTTGGAACCATATTCAAGTGATAAAGAAGCTTCAGTTCTTGGTTCGATTCACTTGATCTTGGAATAGTATAGGCAAAGATTTTTATACGAAATTCGTCACTATGGAGAGTGAGAGATTACTCAATTACTTTCGTTGAATCGATTGGTTTGGTCCATTTTGAACTGAAGCGCAGAGCGTTGTCTTACTGGCACAGAAATAAATATTACGCACAGCTTGTTCAATTGGATGTAAGAACTATTAAAGCGGAATTTCAGTTTTAAATTTAGCAGGTTATGTTGTGCTAATGTGTTTATTTGGTTAGACATTGGCCAGTAACGATTACTGTGGCTATTTGAATCTGGCTCTTAGTTTCATTTTTTGCGGGAGATCTTACTTACTAATAGAACAGGCTCACCTATCTTACAAAATATAAATGTTGATTATATTTTCTCTACTGCGTTGTGCTCTAGAAAATATTTTGGCTTAAAATACGGAGTTGTTGTCAAGTATTTCGTTGCCTACAAGATCGTTGCGGATACAGTGCCATAGAGTTAGTAAAACTTAACTCTCAATTGTTGGATTGAGCGCCAATCTTCTTAAGAATGTGGGCCTTTATCAAATCAAACGAAATTAAAAGTTTATGCTAAGTATAGATATTCTAACTCATAAATTATTCCAATGAACTCAATGAACAATGAACTGAATTGCTTGTACATATTGCATGCGCAGCAATATGGTTGGCAGAACAAAAAACCCATGTAAAGCTGTAGGTTGAATTGAAAATTAGCCACATAAGTAGGTACGTCATATACATATGCACATACTTAATTGCTTACTCATACAATACGAATGAGTCTAAAATTTCTAATTAGAAGGCATGATTCACATCTCGTTGCGTTGTACCTTTTACTAGGTAAGGTAATGTCTGAGTAGCTGCTTGCCTTCATTTGTGGGTGCCGTGGCTCAGTGGTTAATGCGTTGGACTATTGCGCAAGCGGTTATTTCACGGCTGCGAGTGCCTGACAAACATTCAAGAGTATAACTGTCAAGAGAAAGCTTCTTTAAACCCATCTGCCATTCGGATACGGCATAAAACTGTAGGTGCCCTCTGTATGTGCAGAAATGTACAGTTGTGAGAAGCTAGGCCTTAACCCTCTATGGGCTGCTTATGGTCCAATATATATTTATTTTGAGCTGCTTGCATTAATATACAGTTGAACGCAGATTTTAAAATCCATTGCCTTTACCTTTACTAAGACCACAAAAACACAGGGGAGACGACAAATAAAGTTAGAACACTAAATAGACCGAAATTACACTAAATTGACAGAGAACGACAGGCACAAAAAGAGGTCTGAACTGATAACCCATGAGGTTATTAGAAGAACCATTCGGAGCTTTTAACAAAGCGAAGCAAATGTCTCATGGGCACAGATCGTCTTTCCTCCTCGTCCCTGTAAATCGTTTAAAGAGAGGTTTAGCGTGTAGAGTAGACAAATCAGGCAGTGTCATATAAAGACACCGATAATAATGCTCAAATCTGGACGGCTTTAGACCAACAGTTCCTTAGAGCTTTCCTGCTTCAGATAGACAGATGTTACTGTCTCACAGAGATCATTGGCTCTCTCTAATTGCAACCAGTTTAAGCAGTAAGTCACATGTAGCTAGTGGCATACCGCACCCCACTTGATCAGGCTTTTCCAAGCTTGGCAATTCCATTCGCATTGCACATCTCTGGAATGTCTTTGTGGCTTGGCACCCAGCAGTGGTAAACGCTGTTTTGATCAGAGATTTGTATAAAAGATGAACGGCAATCTAGTACCACCTTTGATGTGGTTGTCAATGATTTCAAGAGTCTGATGGCTGTTTGACTGATGTATTCATACCTTGACCATAACAAGGCTTCAGTGATTTTCAGTATTTCCCCCCATAAATACGCTACAGACCACAGAAGAAGCGAAGGCGGAAGGATATGCTAAGGTTAAGCTCAGAGGAATAAACGCCACCACCCACTCCACCAGAGGTCATTAATCCATTAGTGTTAATGTGGTTATACCCAAGGTCTGCAGTGGCGACTGTTGTACGAATGTTTAACATGGATGAGTAGCCACATCATGACACCCAACTTGCGTACCCAATGCAAATCCACAGTCAATTTTCAGATGAATAATATTAATTAAAAATTCTTTTTGCTTTTTTCTTTAGCTTCCACCCTCAAGATCTTTTACTACGTGGCGATGTCAGCTTCGGAGCGAAAGAGCAATTCGAAAACGAAGCCAAAATGGCCGTACGTTTGGCGAATTTCATCAGTGCTTTCCTTCAGGTAAGAAACTCCACTAAACTTGTTCAAAAATGACGCATTGTTAAAATGTAAATTAAACACCTTTCAGATATCTGACCCCAATGAAGTCTATTCTGGCAAACGTGTTGCCGATAAACCTCTAACAGAAGATCAAATGATCGGTGAAACTCTTGCCATTGTTCTGGGTGACACAAAAGTGTGGTCAGCCGGCACATACTGGGAACGAAATAAGTTCACAAATCGTACATACTTTGCCCCGTTTGCCTACAAGACCGAACTGAATACACGTAAATTCAAGGTCGAAGATGTTGCCCGCCTCAACAAGACCCACGAGCTGTACACTGAGAAGAAATTCTTTAAATTCCTCAAGCAACGCTGGTCAACAAATTTCGATGACCTAGAAACATTCTACATGAAGATGAAAATTCGCCACAATGAAACCGGTGAATATCTACAAAAATACGAACACTATCCGAACTCGTATCGCGCTGCAAATATTAATCACGGATACTGGACTCAGCCACAATTCGATTGCGATGGCTATGTAAAGAAGTGGCTGATTACCTATGCAGTACCGTTTTTCGGATGGGATAGCTTAAAAGTTAAACTGGAATTCAAGTGAGTATATCCTTTTGTGTGTTGTGTCAAAGGGGATGAGATAGGAAAAACGTATAGGGTTACAGGATAGGGTAAATGTAGCAAGGGGTGAATTTAGTTGTTTCAATTTCATTTTTTTTTTTTCGGTAAGGGTGAGCGCGGTGACCCAATTCGGACATTACCTGTCCCATTAATAGAGACATCTAAGAGAATTGTTGTTTACTGAGGGGACAACATTGGGATTAGGGTGTTTTGTTTACAGGAAAATCTGTGGACGTGGGCACAAGTTGTTGGGCTACTTTACCGGGGCTGATGTCAGGTGTGTAATTATTATGGAAATTTACTACCGTCGGCCTATTATGCGTACGAATTGTGTTGTTATTCAATGGATTATGATTGTGAAAACGGGTTTTGAACTCAGGCAATGTGTTGACCCCTTTGGTAGTTTTTTTGTGCCCTATATAACACTGATTTTTGTGTTACTTACACTGAGAGGGCAATATGAAAATTAATTGGATAATAATAATTAGTATGTTGATGCTAGAAGGGTAATTTTAAATTCAATTAAAGTCTCCCAAATATTTAAATTGGCCACAATAGTGTTACAATAAACTTAAAACGAAAAGTAAACGCTTGAAAGCTGATTACCGGCGCCACAGGGAATTACAAATTCATTCCAGTGGAAGCTTATAAGCTGATGTTAAAGAAGGAAATCGGTTCACTGTGGACAAGCGTGAACTAGCGCTTGTAAAGTGAGAAGTCTGGTTGTGATCACTATGGACGTACCCTACCTCATTTATTCATATATACACATATTTATTGACTGTCCTGACTGTCCAACTAATACTGTCTAATACCATTAAAAGGAAATTGCAACCTTCAGACCATCTCATTTGAGAGACAGCTTAGGTTGTGCCTTGTGATCAAAGGGGGGCGCTGCTCACTTAGACTGAAAGTTTTGGACATTAATTTAACCCACGGAACGTTGAAGTACCGCTGTGTGTAAACAACAACAAGGTATAAGTCCACCAGCTGAATAATACCCAAATCTACTAGATCTACGAAGAAGAAGCTGATTCTTCTGGCGTGTAGAGCAGGGCAATCATACAGTATGTGTCGGACTGATTCGCTTTCTTCCCCGTCCCTGCAACTTCTGCAATACGTCGACGCACAGTGACCAGTAATTATGCGGAAGAGGACCTATAATGACTAATTTTCACCAGGTGCCCTGGCCGTTGCACATTTGTCTAGATGAGTCCAGCATCGATTGGCTCGACCGCTGGCTTAATCCTCAATTTTTTTTCTCTTTGCTAAAAGTTCAACACCAAATTTGGGAATAGTTTCGCTTAAAAAGTGTTCAGACTGACGTGGCCCAAACTCAAAAAGAAACTGATTTAATAAAATCTTCAGGAATGATCTCATAGCACAGGAACGACGAAATTCGGGTTACCCTTTATGTATAGTCCTCTCAAATAGGAAACTTCACTTAAATTGATTTGAATGAGGGACCGAACCCAATTAAAATGGATCCATGCTTGTCGAGTTAGACGTCGAGAATAAAATAAATCATAATGCTTATAGATGAATAGCTTTTTGCATGTTTTATGAAGTAATGTCGTCCGTAGGGTTCCAACATCTCTAGCTCATATAGGCCCATATTTTATACTTATTATTTGATTGATATTTTTCAGGGGTGTGGTAGCTGTTTCTATGGATATGCTTCAGCTAGACATAAACCAATGCCCGGACTGGTACTACGAACCAAACGCGTATAAAAACACTCACAAATGCGATGAGAAATCTTCCTATGTAAGTCATTTTGCCTGAGAACTTTTCCCGCAGTAATTTGTTTTGTTTCCTTTTAGTGCGTTCCCATTCTTGGTCGCGGCTACGAAACTGGAGGCTACAAATGTGAATGTCTCCAAGGTTATGAATACCCCTTCGAGGATCTAATCACCTACTACGATGGTCAGCTGGTTGAAGCTGAGTACCAGAATATTGTAGCTGACAAGGAGACCCGATATGATATGTTCCGGTGCCGCCTGGCCGGAGCATCTGCAATTGAAGCAGCTACTACCTTAATAATCTCACTGCTGGGATTCATTCTCATTCTAGTGTATAAATTTAGATAAACCAAACTGACAATTCATAGGATAAATTGAATCTCTGCGTCCTTCAAGGACCAACAGAACTACTTTCTAATCTCTTAAGTAAACTTTATCCGTCCAAAAGATATACAAAAAAAAAAAAAAAAAAAAAACACAAAAGTGCAAATCCAACGTAACGTTTAAGAATATAACATACAAAATCCATATCATGTCATATTACTCATGATTACAAGAACTTTTCAAGGAACCAGAACAGAAAGAGATAGCTGCAGTCGATGCAAAAAGAGGAATATAATTCAAGGCGATTAAGTTGTAGACATAATCTATTACAGTGATTCTAGTTATTTGTCATTCTCCAAATGATATTCCCAAAACCGCCTCTGATCTCGAATTACTACGAAGATGAACAACGACGACAAGATGACGACACCGCCGACATCGAAGATAGGGGAGGAAGATCTTATAAAAAAAAAAGAAATATAATAATGTGCATGAAGAGCACAACAGCTGGACCAACACAACAACAGTCACTGGTACTGGTTCACAGCGAGCCACCACACAAGAATAAACAAAAAAAAATCCTTCATCTAGCGCAGAGTTTTTTAAAACCTGTTAACATTAAAATGCAAACCAAATTCAATTGGAACAAAAGGAAAGAAGAGAAAAGCGCACCCTTAGAGTTTTTTTTTTTTTTTTTCTTGTTCCTTCATCTCCTTTCGGTGCTGCTGCTACCATTTAATCTGCTGCTTCTTCTTCTCCTGCCCGAGTGTTTATTCATACACAGAAGGTGCTTCCCAGATTTTTTAATCGAGAAGAAGAAAACCCCCCTTCATCGACTCGATACGTATTTTTTCCATGTCAGGACTGAGTGATGATCACTGCTTGTTGTTGGTAGTTTTTCCTCAGTAATAACTGTATGATAGTTTTTTATTCTTTTTTTTTTTTCATTTTTTGTCTTCTACTTGAAATTTTTATTATCTACCCTGAGAACTTTTTCGCTCGATAAAGATGATGATGGTGGAGAAAAAAGTCCAACAGCAAAAGTAATTGTGATCAAAAACCAGTCGCGCGAAATACTTGATTCTAAAATGTGTGTATGTTCATCATAGGCGGTCGCCTATTTGTATCAGTATAAAGGAAGTAGGGTGGCGCAATCCTTATTCTCTCGGTCCCATAATTTTCACACATTTTTCATTGATATCCCAAAAAAATCCTTAGAAGTAGACTGTACTGCTGGCACCGTGTCTTTGATATTTTTTTTTGTTCCTTGTGGGTTCTTTTATCATGAGTCGATTTTTGTTGTTGTTTGAAACATACCGTCCTTAGATTTAAGTCAGTGTCCCGAATATATACAAATATTTTTTTCTCGTTAAGTATTTACGTATTTTTTTTCTTGTTTGTTTGTGTACCATAACGTGCCTTTAGTATATTGTTTTTTTTTTATACACAAACTTAGAAATAAATTTTGTAGGGGCGAGATAGATTTTGATACAAACTTTTATATTTGTACTGTAGATAAATATGACAATTGTAATTGTTCACAAAGAAAAATTTTAAATAAAAGTTTTAATAAAAATAATACATGTACCATAGGTTTTATGTTTTTTATTGAAATCGAAATGTACGAAAATTGAGTGTAAAGATACGAAAAAGGCACATCCTCTTTAAAGTACTCTTAGATTAATAACAAAAAGGAATGATGAATTAATTAAAAGTGCCTGCTCTGATGGTAGTTACTTTATTTTAAAGCGTTCCTTGAATATGAACTATAATTTATAAGATTGGCATACTGTCACATGTAGTGTATGCAGCACTTGCGGAAGGCAACCATTTAAATTAAATAGAGTAGGCTATAACATGTTGCTTTAAGCCATATTCGATATGTATGTACATACCTTGATCTAATGCCCCACAATTTTGACAAGTTATCAGCCTAAGAACCAAGCTGCGATTGTTCATCCCCAACACATAATTGGTACTGCTTTATGGATGCATAACTTGGGAGCTCTATGCAGACAAGCTGTTAACCTTCATACATGTACATTGGTACTTAAAGCTGAATGTCTAAGAACCATTCACAGAATTTTCAGGCGAATTATATAACCAACGAACAATTTTATCAGAGAATGTGGTAAAGGTCTTTAAAAAGATGGACGACACGTTCAAATTTTATCGAAAATGTGGAGTGGGGATATTCTTAGTGTAGAATTCAAGCTGCAACTGTACGGCTACAAAAGATGGCACGCAGATTCTAAGACTTTTTTTTAAATATGTGCGACGAAACATACTTTTTTGGATCAAAAAAAGATTAGACTAAAAAATAAAAATATGTATTTATGTACATATATTCAGGGCTATCGGCAATTCCGACGGCTCTGTCCATATCATATTGAAAGGACTCTGTCATAAGGCAATATTAATGAACTTTCCTTCAGAATCGTGCAAAGATGCAGAAGAAAAAACAACTAGATTACACAAATGCATAAACACCAGCTTTGGAATGGTTTCACTGACGAAATGATCCAAAACCCGGAGGTTTATTGGTCCTTTCAGAATTCACGGGAATACAACAGGCGTACCAGGTCACATCCTTGCCTAAAAAAGATTGGCTTGGTTGCCATGGTGTATGTAGGAAACAAAAACAAGACATTTTACGAAATTTTACAAACTTATGAAAACATGTTAGGGTAACGTGAATTTTCGTAGTTTTATATAGACGGGAGTACATATTTATGAGAGAGTGAGAAGTTCCCCCATCCTGCGAATTTTATTCAAAGAAATTTCTTGAGCTCTGTCAAATGGTGGGCAAAATAATTGGACCATTTGCGTACTCTATGTACTAAAATTCGTAGATTATCGAATTTCAAAGAGTGGGGTTAAAATTTCCTCATAGAGCGATACAATTTCAAAAAAGTAAATGAAAGAAAAGTTGAAAATACACTGGCTTGACCAGCCCACAGAAATTTGTTGCACTAAAATTCGTAGCATGGGGACGTTTTTTACTCTCTCATGAGCGCTCTCCTGTGAAAAAAAAACTACGAAGATTCTTCGTACGCGAACAGCTTTTTGTAAAAATTCGGGAGAGTACGCGAAAGCACCGTATGTTTACCCGAAATATACTGCTAGTAGTGTAGTCAGTGTACCGTTGATGCATATTCAATCAGCTTTTTTACTGCCCTTATTTGGAGAAGGCCTAATAGCGTACACGTAAATACATACGTATGTAGATTAAGAGCGTGATGTAATTATTGGTACACCCAGATTTCGAGTGAAATTTTCGTATATTTATGGGCCTTTAAGACCCACACACATTATTTCTTTAAGAGTGCGATAGCTTATGTCAATTCACGATGAAAAACCTTAAATGCATTCATCTTCCAAACCAAGGTTTTAATTGCAAAAAGGAGCAAAATCCTCTGAATATTTGAACTTATTGTCAATATTTGGGAGGACCCATAATAAGCATTAAGGAAACTCATATTGTTTTTTGTCTGGCTTTCACACGATTGTACGAATGAAACCGAACGAATGGATTCGCTCTTTCAGAAGTGAGCAAAAAAGAATGAAAACTGAACGAATAAAACCGAAAAGCCATTACGGTCGCACTATACGTTACATTCGCAAGTGCTCGTACGAAATCATCCTTCAATTATTCAGTTCAAACAGAGCATCGTGTGGTACTGTGCAACTACAGTTTATATATTTCAAGTAGGCTTAGCAAATTTTGAAATTTCTCTGTATGTAGAAGATATTTGTAAAATTTTCGAAACAAAAAAATCACTATTGAGAGAACAATCAACGTGTAGATTTCAAAAGTGGAACGTCTTCTTTTTTAGGAATCAGAACACTTAGCCACTGTGTCATATCTAAAAGATCTAGTAGGTAATCCTTATTAATTGACAAACGCAAATAACGATCAGCATGATTCTTTCTGTTAAAATAACATGAACTCCCTTCAAAACACACATGCAACAAAAGATCAATATAATTTCATACTATTCTTAAAATATAAAATCAGATGGAACTAGAAATTGGTAGCGCTCTTACCTTTGAATTGCTTCGGGGTTGGGGAGAAGCTGAATCTTTTTTCCCAAAAGATAGGACAAGAAAAACAAAAAACCAAAACACTTAGAACGGATGTCCGGACCGCAGTCTTTTCAAATAGATAACAATTTATATAACGTCACAAAAATTAAGAATTTTTAACACAATTTAAGTTAAAAAAAAAAGTATTTCCAACGAAAAATAAAAAAACAATTTCAACACGAACACAATCACTAACGATCCGACAGATATTTTTCGGGTATTTTTTTTTCCAACGTCCAAATAATTTTACGTTTTTTCTTTTATTCTTTTTTCCAGAAGAAATATGAATTTGTTCCTTTTTTGAATTTGCTTTTCCTATGAATGTTTGATTAATTTTTTAGCTGCAAAAAGTTTCGCTTTTTGCTTACTTCGATCGATTTTTTTTTACTTTTAAAATTTCCAGTAGTACCTAACAGTACACTGGTAGGGTTATTCAAGAAATAGACGATGTGTTGTTGTGATTGCTCCTGCCAAATGGCGGGAATCAAAACAAAATTGAAAGCGAAATTGTCTAATGCAGAAACAGTAGATGAGGCACAACGAAGAACGTTACGAAAGTAGATGGACAAGCATTTGAAAAGGATCTGCTTTTTTTTTCTAATAAGAATATGTCTTCAAATAAAAAAAGTTTATTTGTTTTCAAATAGGTATGCAGTTTGTGTACTAAATCTAAATTATTGCTCCATCTATGGCGGGGTAGATGAACTGTAGTCGCTTTTGCGTTAAAAGAGTTGTGATGGAGTGCAGACAACTCCTATAAAATGATAGAAGCAGTCAGTTCAGAAGTCGTGCAAAGTTGTTATGCTATAATTATGGCGAAAAAGTTAGGGTAGGTGCACCAGTGCCTGGCCAGTCACTAGTGCCCGTCTAATTTCTGTTAATTGATTAATAATAAGAAAAATAAATATTATTTTCCCTCGAAAATGTTATGTAACTATAATTGCAGGCTCATTTAATGCTCTGGTAAAAAGTAAACGATCGAAAAAATCGTTTAACCTGCGAACTTCTTCACGAAGACTTTTCACTACGCAAGTATGTACTAGTAAAACAACAAGGCTAGTTATAGAGTGTTCTTTGTAAGTAAATAAAATAGCTTTAGGTTTTTTATGTCAAAAGTACTATAATTTATTATTCGAAATAAAAAAAAAATAGTAAAAGTGTGCTGGCCGGATATTAAAACACAATTTTCAATAGATGTTTTAATACCCGGCTGGTCGATACTAAATTTTGGCTTGAAACTAAATTTTGCATCTGTTTTACGCTTCAGCAAACGAAACTTCAAAACGATCTGTACTTCGGTAATTATTTTTTCGGTTTGTTGATGAAATTGAATCCTCTAAACAGAAAACAGTTGGAGTGCATTGGACGTTTTGTATTGTCAATTAATAAAAGGGAATATTATTCATATCCTGCATAGGCACACCTAATACTGGTTCCGATATGAGCAATGTAATGTATGTGAGTAAAAGCTGAAATTCTAATCAACTCCATAAAATGGTAAAACCAAAAGCACGTATGTCCTAGTACTACTATGTTGAAATTCTAGTCCATATTTACTTGCGTAACTAGTATTGAACTCGTGAAAAAAATGGAATGCGAGATATTAAAGAGCCTGTTTTGATGATGACTCTCGACTACGTAGTAAAGAGTAATGTCGTGTGCTCACTCCTGCACTACTTTGATAAAGTATAGGGGAGGGAATGAGTAAATTGAAACACTTCTGTATTTTTTGTGCCTTCTCTCGTCCAAATACTCATTTTATGTGCGAACTACCCTCCTCAACGGTCGAACTAGTAATGATAAAATGGAATAGGAACGGAACATTTCGGATGTAGAACGCGACTCTCCTCGATTTTTCTATTTTCTTCATGACTCTCCCCCCTCTCTTTACCCCTCACTCTTTTTACCCACAAACTACCGACATAGCCGAGTTTTGAGTCAACATCTAAACAGGCTCAAACAATTCTGATATTACGATAGAGATAAATATAACTCTTTATAGCGTGTCTGTCGATTCTGTTTATCTGTCTGACTAAATGAGTGAACCAATTTACTTTAAACTTCATGTCAGAGAATTGTTGCATGGCCATTAAAGGGACGTTGATATTTTTGTTCTAGCTCTACTATAGGTATTAGAGATACTTCACTTAGTGCCATTTTCACAAAAGGGGATTTTCTCGAAAATGGTTTCAATAACTTTTATAAAATTTCATACATATTTCAGTTAGTTAAGGCGTACCAAGTTTTGGGCTGAAAATGTATTCAACGGTACTTTGCTTGGTAAATGGTTCAACTAAAGTAAAACACCAGCAATACTTGACATGCTAAAGAATATGGCATTCAGAGTCTTAAAAATTAAAAAAAAAGAATATTTATATTTTTAAACTTACGAATATCTAGTTTTCAATAGCAGCATAGAACCAATATGTGCGGTCAATTTGAGCAAATTATTTATTTTTTGAAAAATCGAATTAAGTAGCAGAAAGAGGAGAGAATAAAGGGAACTCCATTTCTTTCATATATGTAGCCCTTTCTCTTGACTTTGATATGCCACATGATCGGAAACAAAATAATTTTTTTTTTGTCTTCATACAAGGTGCCACCAGAATGAAACTAATTACAACATCTTGTGCGGGCTCCCAAATAATGTATATATAGCGAAAATTTCAGATCTCTATCCTTACGATGATAGAGAAGCTAGAAGCCTTGCTTTGTGTGCATGAAACTACAGCCTGAACGGGAAGAAAAATTTAGATACGATCAAAGATCATATCTAAATTCTGTGGGGTAATCCTACAATATTTTGGTCAAAAGTCATGACAGTACGTATGTATGGCCAATTTGGCATACCACCCTATGAACGGAGCCATTAAAAATTGAGCATGATCCAGCAACTTAAGGATCGCTGCCGCCATGTTTCTCACAATTTAATAACTAATTTTATTTTCATTTTTGTCCACACCTAACGCAGCTTGCAAATTATTATTAACTTTTATTCATTTAAAGTAAGCTACTTTGGTTGGAAACGTAAACCAAAAAAAAAAGTGAGCCCAGTGTCTGAAAGTTAAACAGGGAGAGTCCGCGCGCATAGGATCGCATCGGGCAGAACAGATGGTGCCTCAAAAAAGCACTCTTGATTCTTGACGAAAGATGTATGTACATTACTACGTACATATGTAACTACGAGTACATGAAACTTCCAGGTACAGGAGAAATACCGACAACTGTCTAAAGGTGAAGCTTATTCAGTTGAGATTATCCAGACTAAAATGCTAGGATATAGCATAGCAAAGCATGAAAAAGGACATTTTTCAAAATTTTGCATAAGTTTAAATGCCATATGCATAAGTTTACTGGCCATATTTCTAAAACCAGTTAATAAAAAAAAGTACCGTTATACGTATTTATGCCATCTTTTAGCATTTGTCTAGAATAACTCGAATATGAAATTTAATCAAAATTGTAAGAGATGTTTTCGAGTAAATCGTGTTTTTTAAAATTGGCCTTAGGTAAAGTACCGAGCCGAAGCAACGACTTCTGAGCGAGATAGCGCGATTAAAGTTTCCGTTTCGCGTATCTATTTTATTTTTTATTATGGTGATATCATAAAATATCTACCCTAGTCGTGTAAGTACTCAACTACATCGAGAGACAGGCAACCACTCCCACCTACGCTTATAGGGTAATTACACCAGTACCCGGCCACCTAACATATTTTCTTACTTTGAAAATCTTCAACTTACAAACTTCATATAATATCTACTCTTATAATTTTATTTATTTTGAATAAAATGGAATATGTAAAAAGATTTGAAAAAAAAAAAATATTAACTTTATACAGCTTCAATATATTTTTTATTCAGATTGTTTTTTCAATGAAAGCGAAATTTCACCAGTACCCGACCACTTTGATCTAGAGTCCGGCCAGGTACATTTTCCCTAGAAAATCTCATATAAAACCCTTGAAATGAAATGCGTATAAATATAGATAATTTTTTTTATAAATCCCTTAAAAAAGAGGTTTATTAGTGCTTTCATAATGCTTTTTGTACTATTTTATTTAGATATCACTTTTAATGCCGCTTCTTTTCATGTTACTAATTCAAAACTAAAAAAACCGTGTCACTCCTCATCCATCCTGACTTAGTTTTGCCGTGAAACTATTCCTTGGGAACGCTCTTTAGGAGGCCAGACATTAGGAAAAATTATCAGAGGGTTGGCAAAAGCACTTCAGCAACAGGTACAGTGATCATGTCTTTTTCTTTTGCCATTTGGGCTTGCTAAATGTTTTTAAACCCCTTTTGGCGAAACTGAATTTTCTTTATCTTTATCAAAGTCCTCCCAGAACTATCATCCTTAAAAGGGTTGATTCTTCTTTCTGATTCTGATTTGTTGTATCCTCTTGTATTGCAAGGTACTGCTCCCAACTTTGTACTTAACGGCCGCTTTCCTGTAGCTTAAATTACTTTGCCGAATAATATTTAACTCAAGTTAAATTTTCTGTGATCGCTTTGCTGTTGTAGACAAAAGTCTATTCCTTCCATTAAAATGAATAAAAAAAACACTTTAATTTATTTAATTTTGTAACTTTATTTCTTTTTGTTTTTGTTTGTAAAACTAAAGTATCCCTTAATATTAATCAATACATATAACCAATTACTATTTTTTTATTTTTGTTAACTTAATCCACAACACAATTTTTCTTATGCCTTAAGGTTATAATATACACTTTGCTTGTTATATTTGAATCTTTTTTTAACACGGTGCTTACAGCTCTAATGAGCATATTCACATCCATCGCATAGCTAATCATGATTCTGGCCTTTCTCTTTAGGACTAGGCTTGGACTCATTTTTATGTCTTCACATTCACCATCCTTGTCTTGGGGCTGTTTCTGTTTTTGTTTCTTTAAATTTTGTTGTTTTTATTTTTTTTTTCTTAAAAATAAACACACTTATAAAGTAGAACCTTAAAAATATACTTTTTGGAATAAGTCTTATGCACACAAATAATTATATAAATGTAAAAAGAAATAAGAACAACCAATTTTAACATACATCAATAGTGTTAAATTTTAAATTAAAATTCATTTTTTATCTTGATTATTTCGTCCTTTTTTTTTTTGTTTCTTTTTTTGAACTCAAATATTTAACGTTTGCTTATCTTTGGTTATGCTCGTACTCGTGCCATTGGCCAAGTCGTTGATATTTAATTTCGCTTTTGAACAGCTAATTTCATTGTTGTTACAGTTGTTGTTGTTATTTAGATCGTCACCTTGGACTTGTTTAAGTTTTTCCAATTCATCGATCATTAGTTTATTGATGCGATTCTTTTCGACGATATACTTTCTTAGGCCATTACTGTCGATTGTGGCGCCTTCGTCGATGTCACCATTAGCTTTCTTGGTCATGGCTTCTGTGCCGTAAGCGTGATGGGTACCATCACCAGTACGCAAAATGCGACTACGAAGGACAGTTGGACTAACGGTTTTACGGTCAAAGACGGCTCCTTGTGTGGCTAGGAAATCAATGATTTTGGTGGTAAGATTGTAGGGCATTCCCAATTCAGCGGTACGATAGTCCCATGGGAAGGTATGATGATAATTGTGCCATCCTTCACCGCCGGCAACAATAGACACGATGGTGGATTCAGCTGATAGGATGTTCCTGTGCGGGGAGAATATATATTTATACATATATTATATATAATATATAAATAATTGTTTGGACTTACTTGTCGTACGGCTTATCACCAAACATGTGAGCGGCGCTATTTACTGACCAAGTAAAATTAAGTTGAACAATGTAACGGGCAAAGAAGGTGGCGAAGAAGGAAACAATAGGTGTTTCATTCCAAAGGAAACAGGGCAGAGCTGTTGGCAAAATGAGTGTGAAGATGACGTAGAGGATTTTGTAGTGACTGAAAAGAAATGAAATTAGAATTATAGAATTATTTCTATAAATAAACAAAAAATTCAAAAACTTCTTGAGGCTGATTTAAGTTAGCTTATAGATATTTGACGTCAGCTAGTCAAAAGACGACTAAATTAAAAATAAAGGCCCTTTTGATTCTATTTCCCGTGAATAGTCTGACATAATATCTAAAGGGATCCCCCTAAAAAGTTTCTTAATCATGAGCTCATTCAAACCCACTGCCCATGCCTCATAAGTTTGCGGCTTTTCCTAGCATAGCCTTGAAATAGCAAAAGAATAGAAATTCGATGTTCAAACTTGTTTGAAAATGTCAATCTAAAGGTCAGTGTCTTTTTTATTCAATACTTTGTTAGTTTTTTTTTTTATAACTTATACCTGGCATTCATGAATATTTAAAATGTATACTTCTTCACTCTCTAACTCACAGCTCAATACTAGCCATACGTAGATCACTATTTATTTCGCATAAACGTTGGCACGCTTTAAATGACATTTCCGGTTGATAATCATAAACCACCAGGCAACATTTCGTGAAACATGTGAAATCCATCAAGCTACATGCACATTATGGTAACTATCTTAAGCTTGAACTTAAGCTCCGCTTTAATATCTTTACGATGCCAAGGTATGAATGCAAAAATTATTATGATTATTGACCTCATCGTAAAAAGCTTTTTAATTTTTGCTGTGAAAGACCTCATATGTAAATCAATTAAAGACGTATTAACTGGTCAAAGAAAAGAGAAAAAGGAAGGCGAACCAATCCCGAGAGAGCGGATGTATCTACGATCAGTTACAATGACCCAATGACCATGACGCTCGCGCTGTTGTTGTCAAAGATTGAGATATAGGAAGTGATTTGTTTTTGTATCTCTTTCTTAAAATGTTTGTATCTCTCATGGATTGAATGGTTACATAATTTTACATATTAACCATGCGGCAAATATTTAAAAACAAAAAGATCCAAAACGTGCTTGCATAAAATCATTTCGCTCATTATCTTATTATTTGGTATTGATAAGAGTAAAAACTATATTTAATTATGTGTAGGTATTTGAACTGGTTTTCGGGTAATTGCCCGGAGGAAGAACCACCACAAATTATTATGGTTTGTACTATTGATATTGTTTTGATAATTTCGCTTTGATTTTTATTGAATAAAGAAAGAAGAATAGTTCAATACCGACATGTGACAAGGTTGTCAAGCAGGATTTTTCTATTTTATCTATTAAATACGATTAAAAACTATTCATAGATACACACAGATACATACATCTGACCGTTTCAGGTTCAGTTTTGTTTAACAAAAAACAAAAGTGTGCACTTTTATTTGAATAAAAATGAAACGATCCTTGTGTGGTTTATATGAATTAATTAATAACAAATCAATCTGGGCTTTCGAATGCTGCTAGCTACCCGTTGAAAAATTCACTGCTGATTAAGTAGGAAGTGATTAATACCGGATCTTGTGAAGTAAAGCTATAGGTGGTATGGTTCTATTTTTATACTTATGTATAAGTATTGGTTGATGGAAAAAATAAATGTTGCTTAATATTAATAACAATATAATGCGCCTTATGGTTTTGCATAAATTTCATAGATTTTAAGACGTGCGAGTAGTCACAAAATCATTTTAATTTCTTATAAAATTTATCACCTTACCAATTATTCGCATTTTTTTAACAACTTATTTGAATTCTTATATTCAAAAGCAAAAGACGTTTTTTTTTTACAAAGCCAGATTTGCAAAATTGGAATAATTATCCAAAAATAAGTAATATAAAACCAAACACTTGTAGGAGTCGATCTTTAAGATCTACAGGATTCGAGATGATGTTCTTTCTTGTTCTTCTTATGGTAAAATCCCACATCAGGCTTCTGAACTCAATAAACATTATAACTATGAAGATCATGAACATTAGACTTCAGAATATCCTTTCTACCAAAACCGTATTAAAGGCCAATCGTTGACGTGGCCTCACGAATTGAATTTTCGGTTCAAGAGATTACTATTTGAAATCCCCAACATTGCAGGCAAGTTTTCTATATTTTAGAGGCGCTATTGACAGTAATAATAATATTAATTAATTAATCAATATTAAATTTTAAAATTAAGGATAGGTGCACAATATAACCGTTATACATATAAACGTTGTTTAGATGTAGAGGTTGCAGCTTGTTGCATCATTACACCTTTTGCACATCTTCTATGGACAACCTACGGTCGGGAATGTATCATTCTTCCTTTTTTTGTTTAACTTTGCCATTCTAACTTCACTTAGACGACTGTACAAGAAAGTTTGTATGGAAATCATGTACATAAATTGTATCGGGCTTATTATACGTGTGAAGATTTGGCCATTTTTTATTAATTATATCAAGTATTCCTCCCTTAAAATGCTTAAGCCTAGAACTCAGTAGCATCTGTCATATTTTTTGCGTAAACTGGTGAAAAAACGGATAATGGAGGGGAATTAAATTAAATATGTAAGTTGATGGCTATTTGATCGTCAAATGTTGTCATCACAAGCTATTTCTGAGAAATCGAATAAATAATATGCAACAAAACATGCAACTATTTGGGGAGAGTTTTATTTTCCTGAATATAATACAAGTACGGCTGAATGGATTAAAAAATGTCAATCAGTTATACGTCAACTATCTGTCATTTTTAATTTGCATGTGTTGTGGGGTAGAATAATTGTAATAGGAAACGCGGGAAAGAACTGCCACTTGTTCCTGTTATTTGCAGCACTTTTCAAACGCAAATTATTTATATAAATAGAAATGACAGCCCATAGAATACTATTCCTACAATATTGTTCCATAAAATTCGCTAATATAGGTGCTAGAATATTTTTAGCACTGGGATGATCGAATTTCATAGAATACTACTTGTGGTCATGCGATGATAATCACTCGTGGAAACCTTATGTAAAGTTACCTCAGGAATAGGAGAAAACGAAACATCGAGCGCAAATAATTATGGCGGATCGGTGCACATACATTCGGAAAGGAACGAAACAATAGATATATCGGATGCAACTAAGGGGTCAGTTATAGCATTCATTCAATTCATTCATTAGTTATAGCAATAGTTGAAAATTTGCTCTCAGTGGAAGGGTCTGTCAGTGAAATGGCAACAACAAGGTATAGTCATTTTGAGGTTAGCGTTGATCATTGATAGCAAAACTGACAGATAGAAAATAGAATGAGAAATGAACACATCAGTGAAAGTATCTTTGTCCAAATTAAAGAAACGAAAATTAGCTGTTCATTGAAATCGATTTCGATCAGTGAAATAATAAAATTGGATTTAAAGAAAAACTTTTATTAGAGTTAAGTATTTTTGCTTGTAAAACAATTCTACAAGTGATTAATTATTTTGATACCAATTAAAACCAATGTTGTTTGCTTAATCGTCTTAAAACCAGAAAAAACAGTTTTTAGAACTATCCTGTATAATATAAACTCTCCATAACGTTCAATTCCAATCATCAGTTTCTACCATGCCTAGCCAGATCCTTGAAATAAGAACATTAACCCAATCCATGCAACCGATAAGCATAAATTAAACCGCTTTCATCCCAAGCCAACAACATCCCCACCCATTTAACTCTTAACAGTTCATAAATCAGTCAACATGGAATTCTAATTAACTTTCGTTTTCTAGCTATGGCCGCAGCTCATCCATACTCTCGCATACATACATATGTATGTATAATACATTTGCAAATCTCGTTCAACACGTGCTAATTTTTCTACTAATTTTCGCAAACGAATTGCAAATCTACACGCACACTGGCGTAAAAATTCTATCCATGAGTATCTATCCAACAGCGGAACCTCACAGAATATATTTTCAAATGTTTATCCAAAATCGTAAGCAAATGTCTAAAGAATCAATTTCCTGTTCTCCATCTCCATGCATCTTTCTCACTATTCTAGTCTTCTCTAGCAGAAAAAAGAAGATGAACAAAAAAATAAAAGAAGATAATTAAACAATCGCATCTAGCATATCAATTAATTAATCATAAACAAAATTTTACTCAAAAGGAATATCTCCTTCAGACTATGTTCGTTGGGAAAGCTTTTGGCGTCACATCATCTAATCAAAGCGAACAGTCAGCGACTATCCTCATAGGGATGTCGTAAACTTGAGTAGTTAGTATCTAAAGATCCAAAAGTAGCCTACACTCAGTACGTGCTAAGAATCATTCAATCGCCTGATGATGATCATCATCATGTTGGGTGATGTTTTTACTGCGTGAACGTGTGTGACTCAACAAGCTAAGATGTATCTATCAAAAGCAAGCGCGCGCGCGCACACTAGAATTCATTAAAAATTCCAATTAGGCTGGGAACACTGTTTATAATAATCAAAAAAAAAAAAAAACTGAATGATAAAATATTCTAACGACGGAGTGCCTTGAACTAACTAGTTTGGATCCAAATCCGAGGAACATCGCACTTAAAATTCATCGAACTTGAGAAAGAGAGCTATTGTGAGAGAGAAAAACGTAATATTTCACATACGCCACAGTCGGCGTTTTAAGTTTGCTCGCCCAAAACAGGTGTTAAGGAATTTCAGCACGTGCGAGCACCTTTGATGCAATTCTATTTTTTTTTTTTTAAATAATAATAAGGAAGCAATCAAATATTGTATACGTACTTTTTTTGGAACATAACCCAGTAATCAGCTTCCATATCACTCATGTCGATTTTCTTTCCGTATTCAATAACCTAGTTTATAAAAATGGTAATTTGAGTAAGTTTATAAATTTTGGTTTTATTTATACTGACCTTTGGATGTTTCTTGGACATTAACCAACCAACGTGAGAGAAGAAGAAACCTCTAGTGGCATTATGTGGATCGGCATCAGTGTCCGAGTATTTGTGGTGCTGCCTGTGATCTCTTACCCAAACATAGAGACAGTTCTATAGAAATGATCCATCGTGAAACTCTAAATTCAATAGTAGTTGCAAGCTAAAGAACATACCTGACCAGCCATTGTGTGCATAATAAGCAAAACTATCCTTAGCCAAGTTTTAGCTTTGTATGAACGATGAGAGAATAACCTATGGGCGCCCATTGTGATGCCCATTCCACTTAGGAAAGTTAATAGTACAACTGTAATGAATAAAAGATATTTGCTAAAATAAACGCTTCTCATTATGATTTCATTTAGTTGCGGGAAAATGTTAAACTCCACATGGTGATTTAGAGTACATCCATAGTTTGTACACAATTTCGATCAATCAATTGAATCGAATTTACTTATTAAGAACATGAACCAAAGTCAGAACTAGACCACTTGCAGTTCTATACATCTAAGTATACACATATGGATTTCTGCTAACAACCACTTCTACCTACTCGAAAAAATCCCTTAAATTGTACTTTAATACATAAGAATTGTATGACTATATTTATTCAATCAAATACAATCACTCAACTATTTAGGTTCATTCGAGAACTTTTCTGAAAAAAAAGGTAACAATGTCAAATCTATAATATTTAAAGAGAATTTTCTCAATTTAAAAAAATAGAACTCGTACACTTTTTGAACGAAAACCTGAGAAACGTCAATACGAGATAGTTGTCAAATAAACGCCAAAGCAAAACAATTGATTTCTTAATAACATTCGAAAGCAACATCAATCTGGATACATTGTCATATATGTGCATCATCCATTTGCCAAATTGCTATTTTGTTTCTGTTTTATAAATTCAAATAAATTACTTTTCTGTGAAATATGAACTTTCTCACTGGTTTGACAGTTTTCATTTTTTGTCACATCGAAATTCTGCTGGAAGAATAATGAACGAAAGTTGATTCGTTCTCTCTCTCCGTTTCGTTCATTCTCTTTATTTCACTAGAACGCTTTCAGATTTACATAATTTAATTCAAAGTAAAATCACTCTTATTTCTAATGTCATAACATAATAACATATGTACATACATATTATCAAATTTCAGAGAGTGGGGATAAAATTCACTTAGAAAAAATAAAATTACGAAAAAGTAAACGAATAGGTTCAACAAGACAAAGTTGATAATACACTGTTTTGACAGTTTTCACTCACTAGCCTAAAGAAATTTCTTTCGCTAAAATTCTCGTGAGCACTCTCTTCTGTGAAACGAAATTATTCCGTACGCGAACAGCTTTTCGTAAAATTTCGTAAAAATACGCTGTTTTGTGGAGGTACGCGAACGGACCTAATTATTATTTCAGTTAAATTTATTGTATATTTATAGGCGTAGGAAGTCATCATATAAATTTCATTTGGAAAAGAATTCATAGTTTATGATGTATTGAACTATGACAGTACGTACGTATCTATACGAATAAATTTACTATAGCTACACGCAATTTAACTTCAAGCGGGTGCTCATAATCTGCGTACAGTAAATGGCGTAAGTATGTACGTACTTATGGTGCATTTACCTCAAACTATTCTGATGACGATTTTGTCGAAATTTAAATGACTTGATAGAATTCGAAGATTTGAAGCGTTCATAAAAAAGATAACACCTGGATCACACAAGGGTAAATCACCAGCATTAAGTTGTGCTCAGTAACGTAAATATGAATGCAATCCTAAACGTAAAATGTTGGAGAAACAATTTGAGTCTGATAGAATGAGCAAGGACCAAGTTGACAGTTAGTTCCATGGACAAGATATCAAGAGTTGTTCCCCATCCTTAAAACATCATTCAAATGTTCTCAAGAAACTACGCAGTCAATAGTTTGAATATTCTATCGGTGATTGACTTATTAAGTAAATATTCGTTTCACAGTGTGGAGTAAAAGCATTCCAATAAAACCCCATTTAATATCCATGTCGTGACCCAGTGCATGGTGTTATGTGTGTTGAATCCTAGAAAATGCCATACAATTTTTCTTTACAATCCAACTTCGTGCTAGTGTCTGACAAACATACCAGAGTATAGCTTCCATTATAAAGCTTCTCAACACTAATAACTCATCACTTCTGCTCTTCAGATAACAAATACAAAAAATACTTATTCCACTCATGTACCAGTGTATTATCTGGGGATATCGACTGCATATTTAGAAAGTAATAATTTAGACCAATATATACTAGATGTAGGTATTTCTAATGATAATTTAATTCAAATGTTGATATGTAAAACAAGTCGAATCCTAGTAAGTAAATCCTAGATATTTCAAAAGTACGTACTCTACAGAGACTTGACACAGTTGACCGAGTTTCAATATTCAGTCTATTTAGCGTGTATATTTAAAAATTGAGGATGGTTTCTAATGAAAAGAATTATACTTACAATAAAGCACTGTAATAGTGTGTGCCTTGCCCATGGACATCATAACAATACCCACCAAACCGAATAAATGAAGTACCAAAAAACCAATGGCATTAAACCAAACCACTTTTCTTTTGAAATTCAAATCAGTTCCGATATCTTGGTGGGCATTAGCGTGATGTGCTTCCTCCAAAGCATCAATTTTCTCAATAAATCCATTACTTATGGCAGGCTGTTGTTGTAGAACACTCTCATCTAGCACTTTTCCATTCGATAAATTCTCGTGATTACTTTTCTTCTCCTTGGGATACTTAGTTGATGTGCAATTAGTTTCCAAATTCGCAATCGCCTTATTACGATGCACAAGAATTGTTTCGGTTTCGGGACTCATTTTGTAAGTTATTCTGAAATATTTAGAAAAAAAAAAAAATAGTGAATATAATTGCCATATCTAATGGTTAGAGTTAGATGTATTGTATGTAATTCTCGATGCAGCACAGCACCTCATTAGCCTTGTGCCCCTTTCTAGTTAGACAAATGTGTTAAGATACATTGCATATTTTTTAGTAGTTATTTTCAGAAACTCATTACGTTTGGTAATTAAATTGCATTATACCTCAAGACCACAAAGTTTGTCACTAATAACTCATCACCTGTGTAACTTTAACACAAGAGTCGTTAAAATAAAACAATAGATCATAAGTACGTTTGTGTATGACCTTAGGTTCAGATTTTCTTTGGTCACAAGTAAGAGATAATATTTATGTTTGCCAAACAACAGATTGGGTGCAGATACATTTTTGTCACTTCAATTATCGTGAAAGGCAAACATATCCAAAATGATAAACAGAAAAATAGAGCTGGTGTCACCTAGAATTGACTAGCAATTATAAATGTATCTTTCACAAAATGTGAAGTAGATTTTTTTGGTTAAATATTTGCAAATGAAAAAGTTTGGCTAAATAAACAGGAAGTCACACATAGGTCATTTAAAGTGGATCATCTAAAGGCCAGCTCAGTTTGTAGACCTAGATATTGATGCAACACTCGTACACAAAAGGCAAACGTATAAACAAATTCATTACTTTTAAAACTCAGCTCTATCCATTAGTGATGCAATTGGCAACTTCGACGTTTTTAATAACGAGTGCTATGCCCTTTCGTTTTGTTGTTTGAGCTCGATCTTTTTTATGTGCAATTTTTTGCAATTTTAGATGCTACCGAGACCTATTGACATGAACAACAAACTGTGGTTAAAAGTAAATTAAAATTTTTTAGTGCAAAATTTTTATTGTTTAGTATAACCTATGGCTTTCATGTTTATGTGTCCATAAAGTTGGATTGTTTAAGACTTTGTGGTGGTGTATGTGAACACGTGAATTGCATTTTTTGCAATATCACTGGCATGAGGAAATTAAAATTTAAGAATGGGTATGACTTTTGACGCGCAATGCATTCAACCAAATGAGTTCCACGTTTCATTTAACTAAAACAAATTTATAACTTCGTTCATTAGTGTACAAAGTTAGGTCGCTCATGCTGATCAACACAATTCTACAAAAAAATTAATGTTCTGCGAGCTCCATACTACAAGTATGCCAACTGGTTCAATTGCTGTATAAACTTGTACCTTCAAACTCATTCAACTGATGAATAGTCTAGTACATCAGGTTGACCAATTCATTCAACTATTGAACTACCCCGTGTAATACTTTCAATCCATCTTCAACGTATTGATTAGACAGATTTGAGACTCGCTAAATACACATGCTGTATGAATGGCTTTAGTGAGCCTTTCTTTAAATAAATTTTAAGCTCATTGTTCTTCTCTTTTGAGTAAATTTGCGTTAAATGTCACATACTTTCAACCCAGCGGTACTGCAATCTAATAGCAGAAAGAAGATTTATATACTCAAATTTGGAGTTAGACAACGCGTCAGGCAAGAAATAAATAAATAATAGCTTCTAGGCTCTAAAAAATCTAAAGCTTAAATTGTTTTACTTGAAGAAGTACAAATTAGAAGACAGTAGCACAGCAGTGCAGCGGACTAATATCAATATGTTTTGGCATTATATACATATAGTGCAGAATCTTAAGGATTATGTAAATCTTGTTACAAATAAATCCAACGAATGTGTATGTATATGCGTTACTACAAATTTCAAACGCACTTTTTGACAAATTTCAATGCATACAATGACATGCTTACATATTTGACCGGATAAATCGGTACCGAAAACTTCAGAAATTTAAATCACGTTAAGCCATTTCCAACCTGCATGCTCTGTGTATGTAAAATATGTTATATTATTTCAGTCATGTCTTAAGGCTACTGCAGGTTGCTGAACTTTTATCTAACATCCATCAGAATGTGAAGCTTACAATTAGAAATTCTATATCAGTCGTCGGTAAACGTCAGACCACCGAATAACTAAAGAACAATTGACGCGTGTATTTTTAGATTCAAATTAATTGTAACAGTCATCATTAAACTCAAGAATTCCTTAAAATCTCCATGGGGCAGCGGTTAGTATGTTGGTTAACTGTGTGTGAATCGGTTTCAGGCAAACACAAAATTCGGTACCTTTTGTGAATGTCTGACAGAAATTTATGTGTATGAGGGTTATAAGCAAACTTGCCAAATTAGCCCTTCGGCATAGACGAACTAAATTAGACAGTCAACTCGCGTTTCCCCTGCCCGCACATTATATCATCAGTGAGCTTGCGTGTTATCAGGGCCTTTAAATAAATGTGTCATGCTGCTTCCTTCTTTCCTTTTTGACCAACATATTTTTTGCAGGTTATGATTCCTTTAATAACAACAAATTAAACACTAAGCATCTACAAAATGGCGGCACCTTTGTGCTGTCAATCGAGTTATCCAAATCTGCACTTGAAAGTGAGAGGTCCTCTTTAATTTCGCTGATGTATCGAAATACAAATGCGTTTTTAGGTGTCACCGAAGGTGAGTGTCTAATTTAGTTCGCCTATGGCCCTTCGGATAGGACATTAAACTGTAGGCCTCTTCTATTTGTGTAGTTTCCGCTCTGTGGACACCAGTCACAGGTTCATATTATGATCGATGGGGAGTTTGTTCGTTAAATCTTTTAATTCTTTCTAAACCTTATTTAACTGAATTACCCTCAGATACAATGCCAATGCCAGATAAGATAAATCTCGTCTCATATTATAGATTGGCAGCTTTGAGTGCAGAGGATGAATTGAAAAGTTATAGTATACTTAGAAGCATATCCCGTCATAAGTTTTTAAGCAATACCCATTCTCTTACATTTTGTAAGCATAGTCATAGTTATGTGCGCCGCTGAATTTGAAAGACTAACTTCCATTCTAGCTCAAATAAATTACCATGATCGATATAGTTTAAGTAAAGTAAGCAATAGAATATGTATGTTCTTAAAAAAAGACACAGCTTCGATATTTCCGTCAGTTTGACTATTTTAATTGCCCTCGATATACATATGTGTACATATTTAGACTCTTAAAAGTGTCCATCTATCACTCGTTGGGTAAAAACATGTAGTGAAATCTTCCGCATTGAATATTCTCAAACATAATTCCCATAGTCCACAATTGGATTGACTAGACTCGTGTCTATAATGTCAAATTCTTATGATACTCATAATCATATCATAGCATGAGTATCTTTCCCTCTTTAAAGATTGGAAGATAGAAAAAAATATATATCCCAAGCTTTATTTCAGATGAATCTATAAATTGATCTTCCATGGTCATTTCGGTCATATAATAGCAACTCTCGTGGATCATGTGTATGCAAAACATACCGGTCCTATGTTTAATTTATTCCACTATGCTATCAAACGTGTTGCTTATTTTTAACTCCATGCTTTTGGCTTAAGATCTTTAAATCACCAAACTGTTAAGAAGAGACAGACATATTTTTTTTTCTCTCAAAAAATGATTGTACCTCTGATGGGCTTTTCATTAATATACATAGAATAAACGACAGTCGTGGGTCACAAAGCCTGTTAAAAAAAAAATACCTGAGCAATGAGCAGGTGATCTTGTGGTTTCAATTCTTTTAATGTGACTCTGAAACATTCAAAGAACTTTCAAACGTGTTGAAAATCACTAAATTCAACAGGGCATGCAGGCATTTTTACCATCGAATGACGTCAATTGAGCGTCAGCATTGAATATCAATTCATAATCAGTACAAAAGGTTGTTGTGGTTATCCTTATTTTATATTTATCTACTCTATATGGAATTACAATTAGTTTTTTCTCTTGACTTTTTGCACAAAAAAAAAAAAAGAAGAAAACTGCCACTCGGATAAAAGAAAGGCAAATGCCTCTCAAAGCACATAATAACTGACACATTTCAGACCTTGAGATAGCCCCCATTGATGACTCAAAATCACCAAATGGATACCTAGTTTCGTATCTTAGAAACGAAAACTAATTAACTTCGAATAAATAATCATATGCGAGCGATCTAAATACTTCCGTGTTAAGAAAGCTCTATCAAATGGAAAAAAAGAGACAAACTTCAATCTTCTATTTATCACAACAGAGACGTGTGTATCTTATGGATAAAATTTGTAATTAAAAAACCCGTCAAAGAGTTTCCAATATGACTATTCATCCAAAATGAAGCAAAATGAATGAATGAAATTGAACAATTTATGCAAAGCAAGTAGTGTCACATGGTAACGCGGTTTGCATATCGATTGGCTTTCGGCTGACAATGAAAATTTATAACGACAACTAAGCGAAGAGTCGATAATTTTATGCTTCAATTTGGAGTTATATAATATGACTAGAAGATTTAAATTTTACCAATAATTTAGTTCTAGTATTAGTTTTGAATTAAACGCAGTTTGGTAGTCGCAGAACGTCGCATTGGATATTCGATTTTATGAATGGCAACAATGGCAAAATTAAGAAAAAGATGTTTATGAAAGTCAAGAGAAATTGTGTATGAACAGAACCCTGTGGCACTCCAGCTTATACAGGAAATCGACCATAATTTGAAAAGATCTGTCAAGGAAGGAGTTTTCAGGGCCTTAAATTATATGAAATGCTTGTATGCCAAAGATAATTTCTAAATAGAAGCAGAAAATTACGAAAAAATTAACAATTATGATTAAATCTTTCGAGGCTGAATTTATTTGAGGTATTCATTTAAAAAAACAGGAATTCTCGAAATCGAAATAACTATCTTACAAATCTTAAGTTTTTCAGTTCTTTAAAAATGTTCTAATTTTAAACAGAGTCACCTTCTTTTACTTTTAGTATTCAAACAAGATACCCTTTAAGAGTTAAGGATCAGATAGTGTCTCGATCTAAACACCAATTCATAAAGTATTTTATAGTGTGTTCCCCAATAGTGCTGAGAGTGGGACTTACAATGAATATTTTAGTATTGTCATGGAAAAATCATTAGGCAATACCCATCCTAATTAGTAAGAAGACACATCAATAGAAAATCGTTAATGTTTACGTAATTGCAATTGCAGTCGATGGCAAACATTCTGACTATTGTCACGGATTATTCTTATAAGATTGCACCATTTCAAATTTAAGTAACTGCGACTTAACTATTATTGAAATCCTACAAAGTTCAATATAAATTGCATTACAAATAAATTGAGAAATTTTCCAGTCAAACTGTGAAGACTGGGTACACAGAACCTTACACTCTGCAAATGTGCATGCATGCATGCATGAAGCCATCAACTATCAATTATAATTTAATTTCAACCGAAGTCAATCGGCGTTAGGCATAATTATAACATTGGAATTATGACAAAAAACCAAAGACTTTTTGCTACGGGTTTCAGTGTACAAAAAGCAGCTAATCGCCTATGTTTCCTGTAATGCAGGGCCAAATGAGAAAACTTAAAATTTTGCAATTCTGTAGGAAATTCATTTTTGTTCAAAAGGTGAGGGAATTGAAGTAGGAATGCACCGTGCATAGATCGACGTCGTCTTTTTTAAGTACAAACCATTCATAAAGTGAATAAAAAAGACCAATCAATCGTTGGATTGGTATTGCAAATACTTTGTGCAGCCTGTGGCTTGTAGCGATGTGCAATAATAAGGAATGGTAAATAGGTGGTTTTAAGGTGTTTTTTTTTTCTATCAAATTGAGTCGATTTGCAATGTTAGTGTGATAAAGAACGTAAAAAGAAAACGTCATCTAATTACTTCCTATGCACGGAGAGAGGAAAAGTGATTTTTTTTTTTTAAATTTACCAAGGCAGCGTTCCTTCGATGAAAAACTATTGTGCAGTATTAATTATGGCTTTGACAGGTAGAAGACATTTTTGAAAATTATGCGAAACATTTCGCAACTTGCTAGACAGTTTCTGTAGGTATTGTGCCAAAAGCAAACTACATATATATCTCTCTTTTTGGGAAGATACTCTGCCTGTCTACTAAGTTAAAAGGGAAATTGTATACGTGTTATTATTGTATATCGTCCTCACGTTGACACTATGATAAATTTGCAAAAAAAAAAAACAAAACATTAGTTAGTGCCGCTGTTGAATGACGTCAAGCGGTGAAGAGTGTGGTTCCATAAAAACCAAGTACGATGCACTTTTGGGGTCATCTTTCTAAAAACTTAATACTTTGCAACTTATAATTTCGAAAGAGTCGTTAAACCAAAGAAATTACTGTTGAGTGACATTTGCCACAGCGTTTAGTCATCAGTCAAAAGTTATTTCAGGCATTACTCAAATGATGGGATTAGAAAATAATGCCAGTGACGAAATGTTGAGTACCGGAGGGAATCATCGTATCTTACAATTTGGTTAGCTTTAAAATATCTGCTACTCACTCATTATTGATTTCAATATATCGACAAGAGAATGTATTAAACAAAAAATTAAAAAGACAAATCAAAAAGAATCAGATTTTTTACTATTCCAAAGGAAGTGAGTATTGTTGACTTTAATTTCAAAGCGCTGTTTTGTTCCCAAAGTGTTTCGTAATTTTGTCTACTTTAAATGTAATCTAACTAAATTTTGGGTATCAAAAATATATATGTAGGGTAGAGTGGAATATTTCCGAACACATTTTGCAAAAGTCGTTATATTATCGTTAATTTACTGTTTCTGCTCATCGACACAACAGACTTGTGAAAAGGGAATATGCGTATACATAAGTGTGTTGTGTCGAAGTAAATTAACGATAATATAACGACTTTTGTAAAAAGTGACCCGGAATAGGAAATGTTCGCGATTAGGCGACTAATAGAGTAAATTACATATTTTGTTTTAAAATTTACTTACATATGTACGTACCTAGAGTGTTGGATTCATGTAATGCAAATGTGCACAACACAAGTTTTTGGATTGGAAGAGAGACAAACAAGATTGGAAAGAATTGTGCAGTGCAGTGGATTTCGAAATTTAGGTAGAATTAGGTTTCAGTATGTAATCGTGATAGTAGGTGTCCAACCCATTAAGGAAAATTGTTGGCATTTTTTGTATTCAATTGTAGTTTACAGTAATTTTTTGGCAACCCACTAGGTAGAAACCTAATTGTAGGTAATATTATATTCTATGAATGTAATTTGAGAACACAATCTCTTATTCCTTTAAACCGTGGCTAAGCCAAGTTCTATAAAGGATGAATGGTACAGTAGATAGTAGTGTGTTCGCTTATCGCCGAATACGTGAATCTTTCGAACTCCATTGGGGCTCCATAGAGTAAAATTGGAACATGCATGTAAGAGGTATCCTTCGTATACTCTTTCTCCATAGTCAGATTCAAATATCTCGGAAACGAAAAGTTAACAGGATTTGCAGGAACACACAAGTGCCCAAATTATTTGATATATTTCTCTATCGGTTCAGCGAGCCGCCTGGAAGTCTGTCCTCACATAATCTAAGACTTACAACACGTGGAAAACAAATTCATATTACATATGTATAATGTAGGGAAGTAACATTCAACTCTAAAACTTATTTTGTTTTTCTTGTTTTAAAATTCATTTAATACAATATATTTTTGTACATCCTCTTTGACGCTAAAGAATCACCTTTAAGAAAACCTTCAACCCGAATGCACTACTAAACATCTTAGTTTTATTCGCGAGATCAACAAGTTTACAAAAAAAAACTATCAAAAACGTGTTTTCACTAAAAAATTTAAATAAATGAATAAGAAATTAAATTTAAATTTCAAGGAAACATTCAAATGAACAAAACTTTAAGAATAGATTAATTCTAGAAAAAAAACGCCACGGGAACTAAAAACTATATTAGCTTTTAAAAAATCTTAGTTATAGCAGCAAAAACTTAGGTTAAATTTATTAGAAGTATTTTCTTTTGTTAAAGATTTCTTTTGTAAAAAATTCCATTGAAGGGTTGGAAATAATGGATACAAATAACAAACGAATAACACATTCGGATCTTGATTTTGGTAGTTGTCATTTGACTGTGTCGAAATTGTCACTTTTTTTGAATATTGTTGTAGCGATTGCGTGACTTAAGAGATTATTTCTTGAGAATTGAAAAAATATATTACAACCTTTAAGCGCAAAACACTTTATTTATTCGGATAAACTTTCTTGTTTAATTGTATTTGAATTAAAAGAGCATCGTGATACCAGTATAGTATCGCAATTTTTGGTTACAAATTTTCGTTAAGAAAAAGTTTTAGTTCAAATATTTTACTAGAAAAAAGCTTATGCTTCAAAAGGAGTAGTTAGACCTAGAACTTTATTTTTAAGGACTTCAGAGGTACGAATACTACTAAATATAAAATAAATTGCTTAACTTTTTAATTAAAAACCGTATGGCTAAGATTTCTAACATATTTAAGGGCAGCTAAACGAGACTTTCATTATAGCATTTGAAATATTACACAAACTCAAGAAAAACAAAAAAAAATACTCACTTTGCTAAAATATTTAAAAAAAATGTCACCACCCAGTTTTAACTTAATTAAGTTAAACCAAAATTGTTGTTCACTAAATAAGAAATTTAGTAAGACAAACTGGACGAAAAAATTGTGCGAGTAATCCTTTTGAGAATATCTTAAGTTTATTTTCCTTGTTTAGATCCTTTTAATCCGTTCACTAGAATGTGATTTTGTTTTCTAATTTTAAAGAGTTTTGATTTTATTTAAATTAAATTCACTTTTCCTTATAAGAAATCATTAAATAAATAAAACAAATACACTTTTCTCAAAACAAAAGGAAATCACTAAACTTAATTTAAAACAAATAAAAATATGAGAATATTTTTTCTTCGTTTTATCACACAATATCACTTTGTTCAAAGGATGAACGTTTTTTTTCAATCCACCATCTATTCGATTTGAAAGACGACCGATAACTCAACAGTTTTCTAAAGATCACTTTAGTTTTAAATCCTGATGAGTTTGAAATTCACAATCGTGCGAAAGAGACAAATATTGTCGTTAGTAGATAGCTGTGTCGCCTGCTGAGATACTTTTTATGTGGTGTGATTGCCACAGCGTACTATGGTGAAGTAGAAAAAGAATCGATACTAATAGTGACAAACAGCACCCAAACCCAACATGCGAATAGTAAAATGAAAATGTATTCATCATCATTATCATCGGTGTGTTGTGTGTGGATTGGAGTTGTTTGGCTAGGTGCTATGTATCCCCCACCCGATTCAATGCGGAAAGAAGAAAAAAATTGAATTTTTTTTTTTTTTTTTTGTCTTCAAATTTTTTGGCTTAGATGATGTTGTGTGTAGCGTGCGGTTATCAAAGATGGTTCAAGTTTAAATTTGGATCTTCGGATGGTTTACCTTGGAATTGGATGTTTTAGTCCTCAACCGCGTTTTCTTCGTCAGCTTCTTGGTTACTGGGTCTTTTAGGTACATTTATTTAAAATTAGTCTTATGTGTGGACTTGGATATACAAATTAATTCATTAAAAAAAAGCGCACGCCGGCAAATGGGTTATTAGAGTTGCCAGTGTGAATGTGTGTAATGCAGGAAACTGTTTGGATACTAGTAGTTTGTCATAGATACAATTATTATTGTGGGTTATTGCATCCGATTGTGTTCGATGATGACGAAATTTTAATGTTTTGCGTGATTTTTATTTCTGCATATACATTTTTTTGTTTTCGTTTTTACTTTACGAATTATGAATGTGGGCTTAGTAATAATTTTTGTGTACTTATGGTGGCTTTGAGATTGTTTATGATGCTTTGATTTTTGAGGATCAGATAAGGCATTTGAATAAATTAACTATTTCAATTTGGTATAGTGTTTATTCTTCCGTAATTTTAGTAGAAAAGGAGCTTTGAATATTTAATTAAGATTTTCTATATTGATTCTTACTAATTAAGGCAGAGCCAAATAGTTTTTTTTTAGGGAAGTCTATAAAAGGTGCAAGAAGGTTGACACCCTTTTCCAAGATTTTGCTGTCCTATATGTAGATTTACAATCTTTGGGATAAGCATAATATATAGTTACAGGGATGTACATATATATGTATGTGTTCTCTGTCGGTTTCTAGATTTGGAGCAGAACTTATTTTTATACTTACAGTATTGTTTGTTTTGAATACAAATTAAGTTAAGTATGTAACTAAATGTATACAAACATATGTCGACTGAACGTATTTTTTTTTGGAAAATATGTGTCCTTAAACAAGGTGTTTTGATGAATAATTCTCTTCCATTCAGAACTGGTATTTAGCGCACAGATTCAATTTGCTCATGTGAAACTTAAGGCCCAATATTTTATCAGTGCTGTGACGAAAGTCCATTCAACGCCACTGGTTTTGGAATACAGATTCTGAACCAGCTCTATCTAGTTCATGTGTAGATTTGTTACCTATAGTTTGTTCGTAAATCAGATCAAAATTTTACTATATTATGAATCAAAAGGTATTGCAAAATGAAGTTGTACAAAAGCGGGCACAATTTTGTAGATTGAAATAGGACAGGTTTTCATTGTCATCACTCGCGTTCCTATAGGTGTCAAGAGTTTAGGGTGGTGTCCAAAGAATAGATGGTGGTGTCTGAAACTTCATCTTCAGATCCTATTTTGAATCCGTCATTAACTAGACCATACTTACAAGTATGTAAGTACTTAATGGCACGAAGATTTGTAGAAAACTCAGCCCAACAAGAGCTTGCCACATGGCGGGTACGCATGACATTAAAAACACTCAAGCTTCTTTAGTTGCTATTATCTTTTCATGCATTTTTTTATAATTTACGCATGCCAAAGGGATTATGAATACCCTTAAACTGTTATTCAGGGCACGGACGGTAGGAAAAAGAAGAAGAAAGGAGGTACCGGTTCACGTTGGCCTTAAATTAATTGGACGCTGAAGTTACGAGGAAATACAGAGCCAGGTAGATTGTTCCACATTCGTGCAGCGCGGTTTATAAAAGAATCCCTATAATTGACAGTTGGACCGAAGTTGGGTTTAAGGGTAAACTGATGTGCACTCGTAGCATGACGTGTATTGCTGGTGAAATTTTTAAGGGGCGGAATGCAATTGGCTATTTCACTGGTGCATTTTTTATAAAAAAAGCGATAAAAAAGGGAAAGACAGGTGGTATTTCTGCGATGTTCGAGTAAGACTACGGAGCTCATAGTCTCTATCGCCTATTATTTTTAGCGCTCGATTCTGGACCATATTAAGAATGTACAGAACGGTCTTGGGTGCACCAAGCCAGATGTGGGCGTTGTACTCCAGCTTTGGGTGGATAAATGCCTTATAAACTAAGGCCAAATCAGACGGGGTGAAATATTTCTGCCATCGCTTAAGGAATCCTAGACATTTTGCAGCATTTTTGGCGACTTCGAATATGTGATCGTTCCATCGGAGATGGTTATTGATATACATACCAAGAATTGCAAATCTTTCGGTTTCCGCGATGCAAGTACCATTCATGGATAATGGTTGGGAGGTCTGGTTACGCTTGAGTGACAGTAAAGAACATTGTATTTTGGATGCATTAAATTCCACTCTGTTGGTTAAACCCCATTTGATTATGCTGTCAGGATCGAAATTTAATGAGTTTAACATACGTTGCCGTTCCTCTTCTACGGCCGAAGAGCAGGGACGTGAGTTAGGGAACGAATATGAAAAACTGAGGGTACTGTCATCAGCAAAGGAATGGATTGGATTAGAGGTAGCAGACATGAGGTCATTTATAAAAATAAGAAAGAGAGTCGGAGACAGAACCGAGCCCTGGGGAACACCAGCATTTATATGGTAATCAGATATCAGACTTGACGCCATCCAATACGACTTGTATTGAACGCCCCGAAAGGTAATTTCTAATCCAATGAAGAAGAGATTAAACGATGCCATTGCACGCAGAGAGATTTCCACACACTTAGACCACCGCTGCCCATGATCCTCGCGCCCCTGGTGTCAAGGATTTCATTGCGAGGGTCGTTTGTGTTGGCAGACACCAGCGCTGCATTTAGTTGCCTCTCCTGTTTTCGTTGTTCCTACATAATAGCAGCAGGTTTCACTGACTGCTTTCTCTAGTGTGAGGTATGTCATCTCCCAGTCTGTTCACCAGCATATTAAGGCCTTTCAAATCGTGGGCAGTGGAATATGTATTATGATATTATGTATGTATTATCTACGATCAGTGCATCAATCTTTGTGTCCAACTACCTTTTTACATCTATCTTGTCATTCTTCCATGTTTGTTCCTTGTGGAACTTCACTATCATTTCGACTCGTTTCTATTGGCATGATATTGCTGTTTGAATTCTTTAACGTCGAGGTCTTTTGGCACCATTCCAGCCACTACGCATGCCGCGTCGTATGTGGTTGTTCCTGCAGGATTTGCATATCCTCAATGGACTGTAAACTGCATCTGTCTTCTTTAGCCCATATTTAGGATTGATGGCTACGATAGCTATGGATATATGTAATATTGAGTTTCGCTGTCATTATATTGAACCTATGTATCGTTTAGGGGCTTCGACTTCCAGTTATTCAATATGTATAGACACTACTGGCTCACAAGGTTTTAGAGGTGGCAGATCTGATATGTATGTACGTTTCATTTGAGTTGTATATGTGGGATAAAGCTGAGACATTTTGACCTTTATGTTTTTAACAAAAAAGTCCTTCATTGTTGCACAATTATTCCGTTATTAGTAAGAGTTCCTGTAAGACACACAGTCATGGCTTGTAAACCATGGAAAACATCAGTTCGTCTGTACAACCAATGACGACGTAGCATAATTTCTGTGGATTAACAGAAGAGACTCTTTAATACATCTCCTAGTGCCTAGTGCTTCAACTTGCTATAGAGCCTCTGTGAGTATTGCAGTGCAGAGTCGTTGTGACAGATATAGCAGCTTCCTATCTGATGAGATAGTGAAGTGCACCTCCCGTGGCCTTTTGCTTTGCTTGTCGAGTGCAGAAGGATAAATAAATCTGACTGGCAGAGATATCCAGTTTTAGCCAAATTATTACCAGCGGAATGAGATCGATTTTCCCAGATTAGTTATTTAAGCTCTACCAGTAATGCAAATAGTATGATTGGTTGCTTTCGACTACTAGTTACCTCCGAGTTTTTGTACTTAAATTTTGAACCAATCTCTCAGTACTTTGAATAAAAAATGTTGTTTCATTTGAGTACCTAATTTTAATTATTGTCACCAGTTATGTATGTAGGTTGTAATTACAAACAATCTGTCTCAAGTAGAATTTCTTCTCCTCTATTTCTTTTTGTTAAAAATTCGACCTCTTAAACTCTCATTAAAATCCAATCTTTAAATCCGCAAAAATGCGAGAAATATAATCGTTAGATTGGAATTTAACGTTTTCACAATGAAATGTCATTAGAAAAAATGTCAAAAAATTAAACGATTATTAATATATTCGTCTGTGAAATCGAAAAACTTTCATTTTTGGTGGTGATATGTGTTGATTCTGATATAAAGTTAAAAGTGTTTTCCTTCAATTTCTATACTTTTTGTGTAATTATAAAGAGTGCGCTATTATAGATTTGTTACACTGATCCTGGCTGAAATAATCAGCTACTTGGCTTATATAATCAATTTCTTCCGAACTATTTTCTCCAGTACAGTAAGAGTTGCGAAAGAGTCATACTCATACTTATTCCTATCGAGAAAGTGCTATCAAAGCAACTCATCAGTTAACTCTCTGAAGGTTCTTTGTCATAGTCGTTCCAAACATGTTTTGGAGCTGGTCATGTCTTGATGCTTGATCTGTTTACTTACTTACTTAAATGGATTCCGACCACTGGAGAGTCTCTGCCTAAAACACGGCTGCCTTCCATCCTCTCCGGTGTCTGCCATGCTGCTTCTAGTTATGAAGACTGAGCTGGCGTCCGAGACAAATTGGTCTTTGTAAACAAGGTTCAGCCTTTTTCATCGTCTTGAACTTTAGCGTTGAGATTCACTGATACTCTTGACTGGAGCATTGCTGTCCATTCGGTGAATGTGACCGCGCCAATGTAAAAAACCCGTATCTTGGCTTTTTGGACTCTTGGTACTCTTGCTCCTTTCATGCAACTTTTGTCACATTTTTCTGTTGAACGCACTCATCATCATACAGCACTCATCAATCAGTCTACTGGTTGTTTGCATTTGTGAGGACTGCTTTCGGTGCTCTTTGTAAGCTCTGAATCCATTACTAATCATGGGGTTCATTTTATTTTGTTATTTTCTAAGCGAAGTATGTACCTTCCATCTGTAGTACGTAGCTTGACACATATCTGGCGAACTCCAAATTTTAGTTATTGTGATAGTGTGCTTAGAAGATGGCTTTCGCCAAAACTAGAACCGATGGGACAATATGATAATTTTTTTTTTTTTTGCTGAATCTCTTAATGAAGATACTGAATTCGGAAGACAACAGGTGACTGAATAGTGTAAAAAATATTTCCGATAACATTAAAAACAACCCATTTTTTGCAAAATTATAATTAGCATTAGATTCCTAACATACGTACATAGATTAAATCACTCAAATCTTTCAAACGAGTACTACTAGTAACTTGTTTCGCATCTCATTTTATCGCTTACACCTGAAATACCTACTTGTTTCGGTTATCGTGATTTTCATAGAATTATTTTGGGATAGTCTTTTTAATGAGTACTTCTACTAAGAATTAGACAAAGTTTAAAGAAACTGGCAAATACTTTACTACTTAATCAGACTTTAGACGCACATAATACATATGTATATGACTGGTTCTTGCCATGTCGCTTGGCAACATTTTCATTGATTCTATGTAAGCTTGGCTCTTGGATTATAGTTTTTGTGTACATAAAAGAATTCAGATCTCATCGGATCCCTTTACTTATTTGTTTACTTATGTCCAGAAGCGCCTTGTCTTTCCCAATTGTCGTGCTTCTTTATCGACTGTTTTGAGCCTGAATAAGCGGTTTCGCCATTGGTTGAAATAATACTCCCAGAGTATTGAAAACTCTCCAATCTATAAATGTGATTTATGCACTAACCTAATAATTGGTACTTATCCGAGCATTTCAATCATTTGTTGTTCAATACACTATAAGTTCCTATACAGTCCCTATAGAGTTTGGTTGGTCTCATCGCAAAATCTTCAGATACGTACTACTTTTCTAATGTCTTTAAGATTTCAGTTCCTTTTGTCATTTCACTGACTAATTTTGAATCGATTGTAGTTGATATACAGCCTTATTTTGACATTCGAATTCATTCGAAAGTGAGTCGAATTCGCATAGATTGTATTTTGACTTTCGAACGAATAGAAAGAATAGAAAGTTCATCCAAACTTTCGAAAGTTCATTGGTTGTGCCTATTTTGAGATTCTATTCATTCGAAACAAATGTCATTTTTCACTCGTACACATTTTCCTGGCGCATAGATTCACTAACACGTAAATATAGTAAGATATTTTGAGTATTCTGTAGAAAATTAAATGAAGTAATTTAAATTGAAAATTTCTGATCCTGTCGGTATAGGTCACGTTCTAATTAGAAAAGCTGGTGGCCGGCAATTCGTATAAATAAAATAGTCCCACTCAAGCTCTATGTAAACAAAAATCCAAAGGAAAGACGAGTGAATAAAATATGCATGGATGTTATTTTATTTTGCTTTTTTTTATATTAAAGTATATTAAAAGTATACAAAACATGTTTCATAAAAGGTATTACTTAAATTTCGTCCTTAAACGCGTCAAAGTACAACTAATAAGAATATTTCAATAAGAAAGAGAAGAGTTCTCACGCAAAGAAAACAACACCCAAAAAAAAGATGCTGTAAAAATAGAGTAAAATGCTGTAGATTCTACTGCATTCATTGTCAGAATCGACCCGACAATTTTCATTGTAAATTTTACAGAGGGGTGGTTGTAAATTTAACAATCTAGTTGTGAAAATAACAGCTAAAATTGTAGATTTCACAGCACTTTGCCGTCGAACAGCTGTAGAACAGCTGTAGAAACAACAACAATTTGCAAAAAAAATCGCTTTCATAGCACCACATAAGCTTAAAGTTCTAATTTATTGGTATGGTGCGAGAAATGGGGTGGAAATAGCTTTTACAATCCAATTAGATTGGTTCTTGTCCAAGAAATGCTTAGTGTGTATTTAAACCGAATTATATAATTTAATTTACTTACAAAATGTGAAAAATGTTTGGATCTGGCTGGGGTTGAACTTGGAACCTCTTACTCGGCGACTGCATACACATACCACAACGCCATGGCCTCTGAAAATGACCATGCGAATATTCTCAAATGGTATCTACTTTTTACGTTTTCGTAATAGATGCTGAATCTACAACTTGTTGTAATTTCTACAGCTCCTGCTGTAGTTACTACAGTAAATAGCTGTAGATTCTACAGCATTTTGATGTAGATTTTACAAATTCATATCTGTAGATTTAACAGCCGAAATTGACAACGCTCTGTTGATTTTACAATTGGGGGTTGTAGTTGATTTAACAATTTTGCTGTAGAAATGACTGCATTCGCTGTAAAATCTACAAAAAATTGTTAATTTAACCAGATTCGCTGTTAAATACACAAATCTACAAGGAATTGTTAAATCTACTGCCTTCAATTGTAAAATCTACAGCGCTTTTTTTTTTGGGTGAAGGTATGGTCAACCTGTATAAAAAGAAACGTCAAACAGCTGACTTTGAGGGTTAGATTTATTTATGTTCATTTTGCGTTATCATTCGAAAATGAACCTTTTTCATTCGACTCTCAAAATACACAAAAATCTTTCGAATGAATAGAGACATTCGAAAGAATTGACTATTGATTCGAATCTCAAAATAAGCATGATAGATTTCGGGTGGTCACTGAGGTAGAATATTTGCTCTTCGAATAAAATATTCGGTGTTCAAGTACTAAAGTTTTAAAGACCGATGTTGATTTTGAATAAAACACAAATTATTTAGGAAATTATTGTCATTTCTTTTTATTATGATAATATTGGTATGGTTCAATTATGTATGGAACAAAATATCGGCCAAATGGCCGCCGCCTCGGCGGCACACCTCCATCCGATGGTCTAAATTTTCGACGACGCTGATGCATAATTGAGATTCTATGCCGTTAATGTGCCGAATTATCTCATCCTTTAGCTCTTGAATTGTTGCTGGCTTATCGACGTACACCTTTTCTTTCAAACAACCCCAAAGAAAGAAGTCCAACGGTTGCAAATCACATGATCTTGGCGGCCAATTGACATCGCCACCACGTGAGATAACACGGCCATTGAATTTGTCGCGCAAAAGAGCCATTGTTTTGTTAAATGTGTGGCAAGTGGCACCGTTCTGTTGAAACCACATATCGTCCACATCCATATCTTCCAATTTGGGCCATAAAAAGTTCGTTATCATCTCACGATAGCGAACACCATTCACAGTAACTCCCTGACCGGCCTCATTTTCTAAAAAAATACGGCCCGATGATACCGCCAGCGCATAAACCGCACCAAACAGTCACTCTTTGTGGGTGCATTGGTTTTTCGACAATCACTCTTGGATTATCATTCGCCCAAATGCGGAAATTCTGCTTATTGATGAAACCACTGAGGTGAAAATGAAAATTCACGAAGTGCACGATATGCATTTTGATTTGAACACCCATTTTCATAATAAGCCTGAATAACTTTAATGCGTTGCTCGATTGTGTATCTTTCCATGGTTCAAATTGAGTTAGTCTGAAATTGAGAAATGTCAAATGCAGAAAAAAAGTTGACGTTTAGGTGTGGTTCACATTCAACATCGGCCCTTAAAATTTAACCACCCTTTATATGCATTAAATTGTCTCAGTGATCAAGTTTAAACATTCTTTTGGAAATACTTGGTTTATTCCATCAAGGACGCGAAAAAACTATGAATTACAAACAAATGCAAAAATGGAATGGAGGCCAAATATTGAAACCTAATCCAGTTGAATTTCAAATCCCATGAGTTTTAAATGACATATATTCCACACTTTCTCGAAGGAATTTAGTCCTGAGATATTAATCTATTATATATTAATCTTCTATAGTATTTTTACGAGAATAATTACAAATATTTGTTAGTGGTCCTGAAACTGTTTATCTCTTCTACATGTGGAAACATTTTTAACTCGCACAAAACGCATAGCAGTTCGGTCGACGCTGGGCTCATCAAGAAGTGTTCAAGAACTCTGGTTAAACCCAGTCCTTAGAACGCACGGGTCGTGTCATAACTACCAGCCACTGTGCCGTTGGGCTTCTCGCGGAGGGACTCGGTGTGCTGCATAATGACCATTGCAGAATCTACAGAAACGAAGAAGAAGTCGAATCTATTCGTCATGTGATAGTCCTGACCTATCCGTCAGAAGAATGAAAACTGTTGGTAGTACTTTCTTTTTGGAGCTGCAGGTCTTAGGCAACGTTGAGCTGGTTGGACCTCCTCTCAGAGATTCATATTACTATCTGTCTGTTTCTTTCAGCGGACTTTTTCTTATAGTGTTTCCAGGGTTTAATAATTAGTCAAAATGGACCCATTTTGTTGGTTTATGCACCCTAACCTAACCTATGAGACTATTCTTCACAAAAGAGCTTCAATTTCACAATTCACCTGTAAGAGAATAATTCTATTTTTAATTATGGCGATATATTCTTAACGTAATGTTTTACACTAAGTCAATGATTCCTTTGCGTGTTTACATTACACCACATTTCATATCCGTTCATTATTATAAGCAGATAGTCCAATAGCTAAATGAAATAGTTCGTAATGAGGTAAGAAAAAAAAATCACTGCCAAGAGCGTTCCGCATAAGAGTTAAATTGCAAGAGCAATGGATATCGGTGTCAGAGCTAGATTATAGTTATAGAATTATTTTATTTTTATGGCGGAATATGACTTATGAAATTTGAATCTATTAGTAACTTCTTTTCTAGAACAAGAAGTGCATTGAAATGGTAAGTTATTTGTATTTGTTGTTATAAGTTCACGCATACAAATTTACTTTTCATTACTTTCAATCTTTCGTTGAGAGTGATGAGAAATTTTTGGCTCTTTTATGAATCTAGGATAATGCAGTTTTGTTCGGAATAAGGAGTTGTTACAATGTCCACCACGGCTTTGTTAGCGGCGAAAGCGAATGTTGGCTTCTAAATGATCACAAGTTCCAGAAAGCTATAAGCCCTGTAAGAACGGTAACAAGTTGTCTGTACATTTGAGACAAAGGTCTTGGAGCATTCACTTTGTCAACTTACATCCAGAAGAGACATGCCACTCACAATTGTGTTCATAAGAAACCCAATCGTAAATGGAAGCCCTTACCGTTTATGCAGGACGACCTAACGCAGGTTCGGGCCCTGAGAAATTCTCCTCTGAGCCTTTTCTTACAATCTCATCGGGTATCTCATTTTATATAATACCAGTGTGGTTACCACGTTTCTTAAATATCGATGTTTTCAAGTTCTGATCATAGAAATTCGAGTAATATTGCTGTGTAACAGTAGCTAAGGTCTAATAACGGCCCAAGTAACCACTAATTACCGTGAGCTTTTCGTGATACAACGGTATTTCATGTAATACTTGTAGACTGTTCTAACAAACGAGTGCTCAAGATCCCAATGAGCAAATTTTCAAGGCAATCTGTGAGTGTTTGACTATAGCTCTTATAAGAAACTTATTTATAAAGTTGAGCAGATATAAACCAAGGTCGAGCGGGATAGCTATCGATATTTTTCATCAAAATATATAGTTTGACGTAGTTAAAGGTAGTTTGACGCAGTTAAAGGTAGTATAATATTAATTTTTTATTATTAATATTTAAAAATTCAATTGTGGGTTTGTCCAAGTTTTTATGATGCTCTCAACTCCACAAAAGCTAAGGTGAATCACATTAAAAGTTATGAACCAATTAAGCCTTTCATTTATAGTTTTTAAGATATAAAATATGCATTCGTTTTCCTGATTATGGGAGCTAACCTCAAAGTACATAATTTAATTTAGTATTAAAAACAAATTTGTTAATAACTTTATTATTCGAGAAAGTACAATTTTGTCACACATACTTGACGCATAAACTACTTGTACTAGGTCCGAGTTATTCTTCACTACAATATACCGATTATTAGTTTCTATCTATAGATTTTTTGACAGATGACACTTGAGTGACCTTTATTGTAGTTTCGTTAATACATATTATTTGACATTTTATGTGTTTACCACGATGTCTTGAAAAATAAAATATAAAAAACAATAATCTCGAATTGTGATGCCACAATACATTAACAGTCGAATGTGTATGGGGGTGATGCTGCCCCCTCGCAAAGTCCCAGGCTTGAAGTCACTGTTGAATTTGGAGTAGGTGCGAGGTTGGGTGTATGCAAAGTTTCTTTATGTCAATTTTTTCCGAGAAAATTTACATTTCGGGTCCGTTTGGATTATTTTAGCAAATTGCTTTGCGAGATTTTTTCTGGATATGTACTTTCGAGATTTTTGTACTTTCTGAATTTTGGTTATTCGAGATTTATAAAATGCATTTTCGAGATTTTGTTCGTTCCAGATTTTAGTCCTCTCGCACTAGACTCACCTCGCTCTCGCGCTGTATTGTGATTAGGTATTAGCATGGCGCAGCAAAAGATTCTACAAATTAATCAGCTATATTCCGAAAATTAGCATTCAACGATAAATATATAAATATGTAAATATATTTGTTAATGTTGTCAATAAGCAAAATTGCCATATTTGGGCTGAAGAGAAAACAAAATAAATTGAAGAGCTTCCATTATGGTTATCTACATATCTATCTATGTAAAGTCCAAAACGTTCACAGATAAGCTGTATACGAATTGTTAAAAAATAAATGTCAAAAATGGTTCTTTTGTTTGATAACAAAGACAACCCGATAGAAGTTAGTTTTCTCATTGATTTTTACTTTGGCGAAAAGTACCTCTAATTGTATCACCTTTTAGTTTTAGTTCTAGACTTAATAGTTATTATTAATACACTACACATGTATTCAAAGACCAAAAAAACAATTATTACTTTGGCGAAAAGTACCTCCAATTAATAGTTATTATTAATACACTACACATGTATTCAAAGGCCAAAAAAACAACAATACAATTACTAGAGAGTAATACCCAAAATAAAAATATATATTGTCATACAAAGAAAACATAAAAAAGAAATATAATTACATATAAACTTGTTTGTTTCAATTCGAAAATTTTGAAGTGCTAACTGGAGTGCCCGGGGTTGGGAGAAATAACCCAAGGGTCAAAGCAAACGTTCATTTCCGGTGAGAATGTGTAACAAAACATCTTCAAGCGTCGGATATTTCTTAAAAAAGACCTCTACGAACCTTTCACGATTGTTTTTATACTTTCACCTCTTCTGGGTACCTCACAACATTCTTTTGAGGGACGATATCCATTACGGGAAAAAGGGATTTATAGATCCGTAATGGGTATCTGGAATGAGCCGATTTGGATCAGAGAACGTGCAGCACAGATACTAATACGGAATCTATTTCATTCCCTCCAAAACAACCAACCCTAAATCAAGTGCTTGTTCCAGGGACGTTTGATCTTCACTTCTGACAACTCTGTCATCAGAAAATAATAACCAATCCTTCAAGGAAAGGACTGCAGTAGATAGCAAGGTACTGAGAAAGCTGCCCTGGTGTACACCGGCTTCGATTGAGAGCTGCGGCGCATGTTATTCTTGTCTTTAGTGCCTCATACATGGACATGATGCGATTATGTGCATGTAGGTTTATGTGACTCATCGTTGTTTTAGCGCCACCCATATCAAATCAACCAACACCTGATGCAAATCAAGGAATCCTTATTGTTGATCCTTATCCCTGTTGTTGATGTTTTCGGAAACTTCTGGTTAGGAGTACCTACCTAGCTTTTGTATATCCGGAGAAACTATTCGTTTAAAATTCTTTCATCTATGAAGTATTTTGTCTTCATCCACCAGAAACTTGCGTAGAGCATTGTTAATAAACTTTTGGAACGAATCTCCTGGGCTGGAATCGGCTAAGGAGATAGTTGATTCTGCGTAAAGCAATGTTTTTAATCAACCAGTCCCAGAACAGACACAAACGCTTCTTCTTGTTAAGCAAACGTTTTTTTTATAAATCTACCAATCAATAATACCTATGTATAAATATTTATAAATATGCGGGCTTCGAATTAAATAAACAGTGGTGACTACGCATCCGAAAATTGACAACGGCTTTGAGTGGGGAGCACATAGAAATACATACAACAAAAAGAGAAATAAGGGACGAGATGACACACCAGCTAACTGCCATCGAAAAACAAGGAGAACAAATTAAAAGTCTGGTGGACATGGTAGAAGACGGCAAAGGGCGTTCGGTACACCAACAAATCAGAGATGCAATAGGTAGTATCAAAGCACTCTACGAGTTACTGGCAACTGACACGCAGGTTGATAGGGAGAGAAAAGTTGTTAGCAAAAACTACAACGCCTTGGCTAAAACTGATACATCATGCCAAACAGGAATCGTAGCCACTGGCGGAAACAATAAGCCCCAAACGCCCGCAAAATGCGCCCCAAGAAAAACCAAAAGGGGGAAACTCCGAAAGGGTACTAAAAGAAAAGCAGTCTGAAGACCGAAAGCTGGAATGACTTGGTCAAACAAAGTCCCAAGGAGAAAGGAGGAAACAAAAAGGATAAAAAAGAGCCACTCATGGAAGAATTGAAAAAGAACAAGAAAGATAAGGATAAAAGCAAGAGCCAAAGGAAACCCGGAAGGACTAATGCTATCATTACTGCAAAAACCGGTACGACGTCCTTTGAAAGTATCTTCAAAAGAATGAGACCAAACCCTGATCTTAAAGAACTCGGAGAAAATGTCTACAAGATTAGGAAAACAGCCAAACGAGAACTGCTCATAGCGCTGAAAAGGGTAAGCGATGGACGGACTCCCAGCAGATGTGGCGACTCAGATTATCGCGGCGGGACGCCCAAAGATAGGATGGGTCAGATGGAGAGTAAGAGAGTACATCACTTCAACTAGGTGTTTTAAGTGTCTTGAATATCGACATATCTCTAGTCACTGTAAGAAGGAAATTGACCACACCGGAATATGCCTAAGATGTGGGGATAAAGGACACACAGCTAAAACCTGGTCGAGATGTAAAGATGGAAACAACCACGCCACCGGAAGCAACAGATGTGCAGTATACAAAAACGCGATACGAGTATTGGTAAAGAAGCAATAAAATGCATCGAAATAAATAAATCTCAATCACTGTGAAGCGGCACAGGATCTGCTTACACAGACAGCCAAAAAAGAAGAAGCATTCCTTGCTCTTATATGCGAACAGTACAAAAGCTCCCATACCAAGGCAAGAATGGCAGATGACACCACTAAGAAAGCAGCAATTTGGAGCTGCGGAAGCTATGCATTTGAGCGCAAGAGCGCAAACAAAACACCAAACATCACCTACGCAAAAGTAAAAGGAATTCATTTCTTTAGCGGTTATGTTCCACCTAACATAAGTATGGCAGAATACCAACAGATGCTGGATGTACTTATGACTGATGTGCGAGGGAAATCACCGGTTACTATAGCTGAAGACTTTAACGCATGGGCAGTCGAATGGGGCAGCACTAGAACCAACCACAGAGGGGACGCATTATTGGATGCATTTGCTAGCCTCGACCTTGTGCTTCTTAACCAAGGAAACAAGAACACATAATAATAAAAAAAATGACAAGTCTCCGATCTCTACACAAACAGTGATCATCGATCATCATCATAAAAAAAAAAGAGCCGAGACAGTTCTAGCCACGGGAAGCCATTAAAAAGGTACAAAGCCGAGTTTGGAATGGCAACAGCCAAGATAATGAGATGCTCGATTACTGGATGACCAACATGGAAGTTAGAAGTTGCAGTTATAGGCACTGCAGATAACAGGCCACTCAAATGACTGCCTACTTGACCCGAGGATTCGATGCATCCATGTCACAACAGTAATTTCATTAATGCTTATCGACCAAGAGGTCAGAATAGCAGCATACATGCAGAATAGCGACAACGAGGAAAGAAGCACCATCAGAGCGATTGCAAAAGTAGGATGGTAACGACGATGGAGCACGTCAAAAAATGGCCGGTGGACCTACAAACTGCTGCCAAACATCAAAGAGCGGACCACAAGAAAACACGGGGAGGTTAGCTTTTACCTCACTCAATTCTTAACAGCTACTATAGCTTTCGGGAATACCTTCCCAAACACAATATCGCAGATGACCCTTTCTGCCGGTACTGTGAAGGGAAAGTCCAAAACGCGGAACACGTCCTTGTAGAGTGGAAAAGCCTAATAGGCTTCATGCTTTCAAGAAAAGAAGCTTGGGAAATCACCAACAACATTATTGCAAGAATTATGCAGAAGCTGGTAGACAGGACTTCAAAACCTGCCCCTACGAAGGAATACCTTAATCGGCGGAACCGTAGGGGGCAACAGGACGGGTTTTGGAGGCGGTGGTTTAGCACGTAAACATGCTAGAGCATTGAGTCGGGCATAACTTCATATGTTGGCGTAAAGTGATGATTTTGATTGTCAACTATCACCTTAGCTAATTCCACTCCTGAGCATTTCTTGTTCTCTGTGCTACTATTTTGAAAACAGTTGTGCCCTTACACAAGTTTTTTGTTTCGAAGCTTCTGGATAGCCTGGTTGCTATCAGACGTCTAAGACGATATTTCCTCCCACTCCCGATAACATCTTTCCGTCTTTTACTTGAATTTGATCGTATGGCAATAGCATTGCTATAAAACGGAGATAGTCAGAAGATCTAAGATAAGTAGGTACATAAATCTAGTTTGAAATGGAGTTTACACTTTCAAATTCCAAACAATCAAATGACAGTAAGAATGCACTTCGCAAAGCAATCAGGCATGAAAACACCTCATGCGTAAAATTTGCCTACCTATCACAGCACATTAATAGAGATGGAACTAGGAAGTAATATTTGATATTTCCTTTAATTTCATATGAACATATGTATATTCGAACCTAAGAATGAAATTGATTTCTTTCTGCCACGTGTTCGACTAACAGGTTCAGACTTCAGAGTGAGTTTTATTACATTACAACAGGTACCTAAGCAATGGGTTGTTACGATCATGATAGGAATATTATGAAAATAGTGGCAAACAAAATTGAAGTATTTTTTTCGCAAAATGTTTGTGTTGGGGCTTGATTTTGAAAAAATCTGTATTGGTCCTTCATTTCACTTAGAGCCGTAAATGCAGATGGTTTCTTACCAATCATGCCATCATGCCAATTTTAGGGGACATACAATTGCAATGGGTAAAAGTACTCATACAAGTAGGGTTCCCAACTTTGATTGAAACTAAAGGAGGCCACTGATCTTCCGAAATTAAGCAATCAAAAAATTCGTTGCATTTATTGTGTAAAATAATAACGCTAATATATTTTTTGTAAATAACTTTGCATTGCATGTCAAAACACATCACTACTCATTACTATTTTATAAAAAGCAATCATTAAAAAACTTTGTCCCCAAGTAATTTTGGCTTTTAGGAAACACCAGACAAATTAACGTGATGTATGTTATATAAGATTTGTTATTTTTATGAAAATATTATAGGCTCTTTTTTTTGTTTAAATGCTTTTTATTTACAACAAAACTAAGCATTTCTACTTATTTTATTGACATATTCACATATTCATTCTTAACTTTAGAATTATTAAAAAAAAATGATAAAAATTTAGTATTTTTGAGATCGTAAAGATTTTAAGCATTTTAAAAGAATATATTAATATGTATGACAGAAAAATTGTTATTGTACCCCCTATGTCCACTGTTGTTACAATTTTTATTTACACGACATTTAAATGATACCAATATATTGTCATCACTTATGACGGTATTATTTTTCTGAATTTTTTGTTACATATTTAGCATCGTTTATACTGGCGAATATTGACGTAAGTTTTGACGAACATGACACTCGTCTAAGTCCGGCAGAATGGAAATATGTTAAAATATAATAATAATAATAATTCCAGCAGTGTATTATTATTAATTTCAAACCGATGTGTTTGACATAGACGCTTAATTTGCATACCCTATCCTAAGGCTCGTTTCACACTATCCGGTTTTAGCCGTACGGCAGAAACCGTACGGCAAAAATCCGAATGCTGTTGTCCATTCACACTATACGGTTTGTGCACGGCTTTTTTCCATCGCAAGCTTAGTTTCTGATTAAGTGCTGTGTAACTACACTGGCTTGAAGACAACTGATCGTACGATTTAAAGCCGGCAAATGTGAAAGCGCGCATTTGGTTATGTACACCACTGCGTTATCGGTAGCCGTACGGTCGCCGTCAGTTGCAGTGGCAGTGGACGGCTGCTACACGGCATCGTGACGGCATTTTGCCGTAACCGTGTAATGTGAAAGGGGCCATGCTTTTCTTCGGGCCACTAGAATAATTTCGCCGTACGGTTTTTTTCCGTACGGCTAAAACCGGATAGTGTGAAACGAGCCTTAGGGTATATTAAGTTTGATACATACTCGTAGTTTGTAACATAGAGAAATATTACAGATAGAGCCAATAAAGTATACTTATATATAGATCAGCATCACTAGCCGAGTCGATTGAGCTATGTCTGTCTGTCCGTCCGTCTGTGTGTCACCAGTTATTGGGCCTTAAATTTTGAGCTAGATCGATTAAATTTTGTATACGAGGTCCTCGCAAAAGTAAGCAATACAAGTGTAAACATTTTGAAAAATCCGCCCACTGACACGCCCACTTTTAAAAAAAATTCACTTATTTCAGTATTTTTATATCAAACTCGAAAAAACATACTTACGCAGATAGGTAGATATTTTGGTACCCGACATATCTTCCATATATCGTATACAGCCACGCCTACGTTTTAGGGGCGATTTTGTCCAAAAACTAATTTTCGACAGTTAATCAAAATAATAGCACCTTTTATGAAGAAAATACAGATATGTTGAAAAAATTTTGAAAACTGCCCACTACCACGCCCACTTATTGAGAAAATTCGTATGTTGGAGTATGAGTATGAGATATTTGAAAAAAGTTGTTTAAGCAGTAATATACGGTGGAAGAAGAAACTATGTGTATAGAAAAGGGATAGGGTATCAAACGATCCGCTCCGGACGGATTGTAGCATTTTCATATGTTTTACTTTCATATTGAATAGAATTAGCAATATGGTAAGTTTAATCCTAACAGAAAAGAAGGACATTCTTACTCAAAGGAGGACGGGAGGACAAAGCGATGAAAAGGAGAACTGTCCTCCAAAAAGGAGGACGGTTGGGAATCCTACATACAAGTCATTTTCATATCTAATGAATGTAACCACAAGCAAGAGCTATGAAGGTAATCACAATAAAACCTAGCTTCCATATCTAAGTGCCTCTACATGATGGTGTAGGAAAAATAGAAACAATTTACTTACTTCTGGCAAGGTGACTCATCTTTCCTTAACTGCTGTGCTTCCTTCTTTATCTACTGTTCTGTGCCGTGTATCCTTCCACTCTACATTGTTACCTTTTCTGAAAGTGTGTCCAATCCACTGCCAGCTTCGTCGTTGTATGTTTTTTCCTATTGAATGGTTCATGTCCCATATTCTATCTGTTTTAGATACGGTATGTCCAGAAAATCTTTAAAGATTGCACAAGAACCTACAAATGGTTGATAGAATGGTCGTTCTCTAAGTGAACAAGCAAAAACTTTTGATCTAAAACTAGCTGAAAAGTTCGATCCCAGACCGATATTTTTTATTTTTGCCGAGTTAACCATAACGGACTTGATATAATTAAAAAAATATTATCCCATAAGCAGCCTACAACCTATGTGTTACACGCGGTATAAATTTCTGCCGGCATAGAAAAGGATCTATAGTTTAATGCCTTATTCAAGGAGCTAATGCTTTTTTAGAAGCGTTTACATGACAATAATACTCTTGGATATTTTACAGACAGTCGCAGGAGTTTAAGTTTTCTTCAGTGTAGTCATTTACATAATTTTGTGTTGCAATGCATTCTAACGTTAGAAAATAATTTTAGAATTTTCCCCAATTCACTGTCGAATTTTAATGAATTTTTTCCGCACTTGCGGAAGTGACTAAAAGTGGCCAAAAACTTAACGAATCTAAGTCAAGAGCTAGTATGGTTACACAATACAAGTCCAAGTGCACAAGTATGTGCACTGTTTCGGAAGTGGCTGAGTCTGTGACCATTCTTCTTTTACAAATTTCGTTGAATAAGACCTGTCATTTGTTTTTGACTTATTTTCGACGTCTGAATGCGAAAATGATCACAGTTTTTGTCTATCACGGCACTTTCTTAAGCTAAAGGGTATCATCTTTATGTATGTTCTAAATAACATACAAGATGCACATACAATAAAAAGTTAAACAAAATGATCGAAGAAAATAATTTTATTCATAAAAGTAGTAAACATCTTTAACCAAACGGCAAACTTACATATCAAGGTAAAAAATTTCGTTTATAACTTTTCTGGAGAGTGCAATGACAGTAATCAGCCATGTTGGTGGAATCGCTCACCCTCCCGCTCACATTGACTGCATCTAGATTTTGCGGGAAGTCAGCAAGATAGATATGCAGCATACTTTTCATACTTAATAATCATTTTGAAGCTATCCAAATGTTGCTGGACAATTTCTGTGTAATTCTCTGCTCGCGCATTTGCAAGAAATGTTTTGAATGCCAACGAAGTATACTTTTGGAGTTCTATCATTGTGCCAATAAAATACTCATCTTCATTGACCTACCGAATCTGTGAACCGTCGAACACATCATCCTTTATCTTTTCAAAAGGCGAGGAATGCAGTCTCCTTCAGTTGGCAAAGTTGTTTCATGAGTCCCAGTTTTATATATTCAGTGGTAGAAATATAATACTCTTTCTGTCAACAAGCGGCTGATGTAGAATGTTTGAACCACCATGTTTGAGTTCAGATCTTAGCGCCCATTCCAATTGTTGTCAATGCTTTTCACGAGCTTTGCCCGGCACACAGGGATATTTGGTAGATCCACGTTGCTGGCCAAGGAGAAAGCATACCATTTTAAGGTCAACATATGTAGATGATCCATTAGTGCATGTGGTATTGCAACAAATCAATGACTCTCTTTATGTCTTCATGTTCTTTACGCAAACAAACTGAGTGGCCTTTTGGGACTGCACCAAATAAGTTTCCATTGTGGAGGAGGACATATAATACAACAAGCTCCGCTTTGAGTCGCCATTCAGCTGCGTTATCGGCAAATTCACCGTCACATCGGAAGTATGGCAGAAATGCAATTGCCCTTGATTTAAAGTAAGAAACCTTAGCTCCTTTTCAAACGCTACGTCTCTGTAGCGAAAAAACTTGACGTGATAGAAGAAAACTAATTAAAATTGTAAAACAACTGAAAAATTTAACTCAGCAGGATTTTTTTTTAAAATTAGTCCGCAGGGTTATAGCTAGGTCAGCCTTAACGCACCAACCACTGAGCCACAAAATCCACAATGATGAGCTTACGCTAGCTTAATAGAATATCTCATGACATGTCAATAGTACTGCATGACCATAAAGCGTTCAGTTTCGTCAAGTTTCATTAGTTTATGTGGATCTGTGCAAATTGTAAATGATATGACACGTTCTGTAACGAAATTGGACCGCTGACATGAAAAATGAAGCAGAATAATAATGGCAATTGAATTTAGTTCTAAATACGATTTTGTAAATATTTTAACTTTACTGATACAATAAAATAATAAATATATATTTAATTTATCTCTAAGATGGAATGATTAAATTTGGTTTAGTTTATTATTAAAAGGACAGGTAATTAGAAGTGAATTACACTGAATTCTAGATATTCAGTTTGTTAATGATATTTTAATGTACAAACCCAGCTTTTTAAAGATTTTATTATGTGTATAGATTTAGAAAGAGCATTTGAATTGCGGGACGTCAAAGGCTGGCGGGTGTTTCTTTAAAAAAAAAACCTTAAAGAAATATTTAAAAAAAATTGAATCAACTTATATTCAATCGTGATCAACATTCTAAACTCAAATCTCGAAACTAGGATTCAATTTTCAGTTTTCTAATAATACGTTAACGACTCAATTGTTATCTCTACACTCTATTAGTCATAAGATCGTTCAGTAGCATCAAAAAACAAAATAGTATAATGGCAAAATATTGACTTAACTAAACTATGCATTAATTACTTATTTAAAATACAAAGAAAAACTTATCCTCATAATAAAAATAAACCGTAAGGTCAACGAATATTTAATTTTTTCACGTTTCATAACAATGAATCATAGATGGTATCTATCTACGCACGAGATTTAAATTCATTTAGAAATGCGGATGCACTTTAAGAACAAGTTCATATGAGGCACAAATTAACAGATCGCAGTATTAAAAACATATTACTATTTAAAGATGTTTTATTCATTTTGAGTGACATAGCTAAACATTTGTCACATGAAAATTCGGTTTCTGTTTCTGTAACAATTTAATTTTTATTTCAATAATTGAAAAACATACTATCTTTCGAGAAGAACTTTTCGAATGTTTAAACACAAAATAGAAAATAACTCATGGAATGGCATTCTTTACCACTCTTCTGGAGCAGATTTAAATCATCGTCAGTGAGGGACATACTGCTTGGTATACCAATACTATGCTCCATACCACATGTTTGCAATACCACATTAAGAACTATTAAGTTAGGTTAGGAGAATCTCTTCCTGCCACACTCAGATCAGTGCTGACCCATTGTGATGCTGATAGGGTACCATAGGAACACTAACCAATCTAATCTAATCACTTAATTATGTCATTCCTCCACACCTTCTATCGAAACGCCGAAAAGTTATTCTTGATCTTGAAAGAAGTAGTTGGAGTGTATAGTAGTTCGAGTCACGTGATGATGCCTACGAGGACTTTCGGAACAATCTTCTCGGTCATTGCTTTGCTAATGGACCCTCTATTGGCTTTGTTCCCTGCAATGTATTTAACTGTATAAAGCAGGGTACACACAGAGCGATCAGTGTGATTAAGTGTGGAGGTGGATATATGCACTAGATTGATATAACTATGTATCTCTTAAATTTTGACAGGACATGTGGGCAATTCCTTCACCATAATGCAGATTGAGTCTTCGGCTTGCTTCTGATAGATTTTGTCATAAGATTGATTCCACTAATAACCATTAAAGTTTAGTATATTATCAACTTTGCATGCACTGTTTTCAACTGAGAGATCTTCCTTCTTACAAAATTGCCGCTCTGTAGTTAGGGATGCCAGACGCCCCGCCAGCCGTGTCCAGCTAAAAAATTGTCCCGCAATTTATCTTTTACATTCCGCATGTCCCGCCAGACGATTCTTTTTTAATTTAAATGTTAAATCCTCTTTAATTATTGTACAACCATAACTTTTTGTCGTCTAAAGCAGAGGTGTCAAACTCAAACTCACTTAGTGCCACTTTTTTTTTTAATTTGGCAACGGGCCACATTAAAAACTAGAATGGGTTTTCCAATACGGAAATGTGTTAAGGCTACATTTGTCAAATTGGCTGTTCTTTATTTAGTCTGCTTTGCCAAATCAACGTGAAGAATATATAACAGCGTTCAACAACATGTATGAAAGTGGAGCTTCTGTTCGAGCAACATTTCCAGCGCTTCGTTGAAAAATCATATTCAGCGACAAGTCTCATTTCTAGATGAATTTGTTCGTCAACAAGGAAATTTTTCTGATTTTCGATATCGAGATCCACCAAATTGCAATACATCTAGAGGAAGCCATTCTTTGAGCTGTCAGCATCATTGGTCCATATTTCTTGAGAACGAAGTTGGCCAAGCCATCACCGTCAAAGGCGAGCGCTGTCGGTCAATGATAACCAATTTATTTTGGCTTCAATTGGATGATACCGATGACAATTGGTTTCAACAGGAAGGCGCTACGTGCTTTTCCTAACTTCTCGCATTCTCCTGCATTCTCGCTCTCAGTTTTAGATTTTTAAAAATAAAGATTGCTGTCCCGTAAGTTTAGTTTTCTTGTCTAATTTCATGGGTTAAAAACCCAAACTGATCTCTATGATGTGTTTCACTTTGTAAAAGATTTTGGGTGGATTTTTTAGGAAAGCAGCCCTGCTCCTTTAATCACTTAAAATCTACGCAACAACATACTTTCCAGCTGTCATATAACTTCTTCACCCAATTTCAAAAATAATGTCACTTAACCTCTCTTTGAAATGAATTCAATTGAAATGCACATGAAATTAGAGCATTATTGAATTGATGTCACGGGCCACAATTTGTTGTCGTTCGGGCCAGCCATGGTATATATACATATGTATGTATAAATGATCAGCATCACAAACCGAGTCGATTAAACCATGTCCGTCCGTATGTCACTAGGTTTTGGGGCTTAAATTTTGAGGCATAAAAACTTGAAGTTTTGATGGGAGTATAGAAAGTGTCTCGCAGGAAATTTTTTCAAATCTGGCATCCCTATCTGTAGTCCCATTTCATTTGTTGAAAATTGGCTGGATATGTGATATTGGATATTTACTCCCATATTTATACTCTATTACTACACATAAACTGATGATTATTAATAATTAATAATTAATTAATCTATTTTTATCGAACAAGGGTTTGACATTTTTTAAACGCACTTTGTACTGTTAACCTCCACAAAGTGCGAAACGTGTAATAAGATTAACTGGCAATTAATTCAATCAACAAGAGTTATTAATATGCGGCAATTAATATGTTTAGACTATATTATTATTAATTTATTGATTTCCTATTGATACAAAGCAGAAAATAAATATAAGAAAGTATTAGGTATCTTAAATGAAGAAATTACCTCAAAATCTTAAATCGTTGTCGAGCAAAAATTTACCGAAACTATTACGACTTCAATTGCAAAACAAAACAAACTACATACTCAATTACTCATACTAAAAATAATTGATCCGCAAAATATAAATAAAAAAATGATCCCATTGTGCAAGTGATTACCTCTGTGAACGATTTTACGCCCCATTTCTTAGTATTACTGCCAACGCCAAGTAAATAGTCCATGAGCAGGCCAAATTAATCGCACCATTTACTTCCCGTTTTGTTTTTTAAGAGTCCAAAAATACACGAAGCCTTTCGAAATTCATAGTTTATTCTGACATGACTCACCATCCTGTTCTTTGGACCACGTCATATTCGTGACGCATTCATAATGAAATCAAAACTTAAACTCCAATCGAATGCATAACAAATCATCACCATCTTATCATCTGCAATTATTATGAGCGGGGTATTCTCTTCATCGATATTCACACGCAAAGCCGGATTCCACTACACGAGATCGCTTCCTATCGGCTTAACCGCAAAAATTATGTGTGAACAATTTATCAAGGTAAAGTTCATGGTTGTTCTCTTTTTAATTTTATATCTCTCTGATGGTTAAATGCAGATACAGCCAGTCCACAAAAGAAGTATCTAATTTGTTATGTGCATAATTAAGAGCTAACCAGCAGCACAACCAAACCAACACTGTCAGCTGGTCTATAAGAGAGTGAGAGCCTTCAAGAGCTTTTGAATTAAATGATGTTTGAAATTCAAAACAATAGGCTAGGCAGCATACTCATACAGATACTTTCATACAGACAGACAGTGTGGAAGAGCGGTGGAGATCGTCAACCCGTAGTAGAGTGTACCACAAAATTAGATGCAGTTTAATTTGCGCGCCTCTCGGTTAACATTGTTATAGATGTCAGTCAAGGCTTAAGTTAAGTTAATTAGCCCAAGCACCAGTCTTACCTTAGTCTACATTATTTACGTGTGACATCGATCTCTTTCGTACCTACATCATTCTTTACATAGTACGCTTTCGTAGAAGAGTTATCGTTTTTATTGTAGTTTAAATTTTAGATTAGGACGATCGAATTCCAGTGTTGAATGAAAATTATACAAACCTCCCTCGTGTGGATAGTAAATTGGATTTTACATAATTTTGGCTTAGCCAAAATGCCTTGACCTAGCCCATAGCTCTAGGGCAAGACATAGGAAATTCACTGTAAGCTCTCGGTCAGTGGCTTACTTTCGATCTAGTGTTCAATGTTTTCGATTTCGATTGATATCATCGAAGTTACCGGAAGAATGAATCTGTGACACATTAGCACATGCATTTTTGGTGGATATTATGTCAAGTTTAAGAAATGTAAATAGGCGAAAAAAATCGTAAATATTTATGTATTTGATTTTGAACTTTAAATTATGCATGAGTTGAGTGAAAAACTGTAATTCAACTGTACAAGGACAGAAATAATGGTAATCTAGTGATAGGTATTACCTACACTAATTGAAAATTGTACCTACACCACTTTACCGTTAGAAATATTAGTTAAAAACACAAATGTGTGCAGATAAAGGTTGCTCATTGGCGCAATAAGTTGCCCAACGATAGTTTTTTTTATTTTTTTTTTAACTAGTTGTTGGCATAGGTCAAATATTGGATTCGTGAAGATATTCGATCACGAAACTTTGATGTATTTGAAATTTAACCTTTTGGAGAAGTTGAAAAGAAGTGGATCTGCTGATGCCGTCTGCCTGCCTGTCCACTAAGCTATAGCCTAAAAGGGTGGTAGAATTTTGATCAAACTTCATATATACGCTCTGTGGGATAATCTCTAGAGCAGTGGTTCCCAACCTTTTCCACCGAATGTCCCCTTATGACAAATTGAAAAGCCTCATGCCCCCCTTCCTCCGCCGCAAAAAAGTTACCAATTTCTGCTGTTCCATATTTTATTTCGATAAAAATAAATGAATAAAGGATTTTCAATAGGGATTTCTCAACTCAACTTCTCAAATTTAATCTGTTTTGCCAAATCAACACGAAGACTCATAAAGTTCAACCTCATGTGCAAATGATTGAATTGCTTTATGAAAGTGGGTCTTCGGTTCGAAGAACATTTTTCGAACTTCGTCCATTTTACGGTCGCCATAATCGTCGTAGACCGGTTCAGTAAACAATTGACGAAACACAGGATCTGCCGAAAATATCCCCGCTATCCATGAGAGCGTGCAGGAGAATTCGTGCATTCAATTGCACGCCATGCAGCAGAACGCTGCCTTTCGCAGACTACAAATTGGCGAGTTTTGTATCATGGCCCTGCACCCGTACAAGATTCTACTGACCCAGGAAGCTCAAAGTTAATGAGCATAGACTACGTCGTTTCTTCGCTGACTGGGCTCTCGAGCAGTTAGAAATTAACCACAATTTCGGTAAAAAAAATTATATTCAGCGACGAGGCCCATTTCTGGATTAATGGTTTGGAATGTCCACGTTAGAGTGACGATTTGCGTGAAAACACCTCCAACGATTTCGTTTAAATTCCACACTGAGGCTGATGTAGACACGTGTAATAAGATAACTTACTATGTACATGTTGGCCAAAGTTGGTTGTAACGGTACTTATGGCTAATTGGGCTAAAAGGCAATTTGTTTGAAAACAGATTAAGATACTAAAATACAAATTCTATAAAATGGCTTACATAATGTTTAGGCTAGAGTTCGTGTAACAGTACTTTTCCAAATTGCTCAAAAACGCTTGAATGATTTTCTGTAAATTTCATATTTAAATAAGTTTAGTAAAATCCTAAAATTGGTATATGCACCATATTTTTGACTAAAAGTGCTAATAATACCAACTTAACAAAATTCCCTTATTATATAAATGGCTCTAACGATTTGGTTATATGTCATTTTTGGACTAATTTTGTGAAGCATACCACGTTTTTGGCGAAAAATGTTAATAACCTTGCCAAAGTTCTCCTCGAAAAAGTTGATACCTACTAGTGTAAGAAATTATAAACATTATATAATTAAGACGTACATATGTATGTAGGTCGTTCGTTTTATGGTTTTATGGTATATATACATAGGTGCAAGTCGTACAAATGGTCACAGACATACGGCATTCCCAGATCCACTTTTTCAAACTTCTCTATAATGATAATGTCCAAATTCATCAAAATCCAATCCAATCCAATACTTCAAGAATACAGAAATATTCAATAGTTAATATGTTGAATAGAAATTATCGAGTCAAAGAAATATGGAACGTGGAACGATTATTATCTAGGACCGAAAATTGATGTAGAGCCCTTGAAGTTGCGACCACCGACTCAGAATTTCGGTAGTAATTTTTAATAATTTTAAACCGTAAATCGATATCCACGATAAAAATAGCAATATTGACTAGCATTTTCGCATTAACAGGTCAAAAAAAGTTCAAGAACTGATTTTTATTAAAATACAAAATTGTTATGTCCCTTTGGATGTGCATCAACTGTGTTTTTGAGCCGTTTATTACCCGTCCGTTATCGTGGTATCATTTTGCTGCTTCATTAAACTCCTTCTGCATCATTATTGTAGATTCTTCTAAAGATTGCCGACACACAACTATCGTAGTATCGTCAGCATATGACAAACTTCTTTTTAAGCATTTCAGCAATTTGTTTGTGTACAAAATAAAAAGTAAACGACCGAGTTCAGAACCTTGTGGGACTCAATATTGGACTTTAGACTTCTCTATCTTCACACAAAAGATTCTGTCTGCCTGACAATATTGCTAGGCAGTCCAATAACTTAACTCTAGGCCTAGAGTTCGCAACGTGCCCATTGTTCAGCATTGTGAACCATATATGAGCACCGAACGTACATACATAAACGTACATACAACTAAAACGCCAACATGTTGATCAAGAGCTATTTTTCCCTAAAAAAATATCCTTCCACGCATATAAGGTTTGACAAGAGGAAGTTAACTCTTGAATCACTCAGACACTGAGAAAAATGCACGTTTTTTTTTTCATGTAACGAAGGAAATTCTATGAACTACGTGTACGCACCACAACCATATATTAATTTCTATTACTGTACAAGTTGACAATGAGTTGTTTCCGAACCGAAAGAATGGCAGTAGATACTTTATATAATAACTTTAATTTATTTATATCTAGCTAAATATGTAATTGCACTGGTTCAGGGTTAATAAATATTTATGAAAAGCAATGTAAACGACAACAATAAAAGTAATCTGCGAACTTATTATAATCAAGCCGCGATTCAAATAAAGGGAAAAGCAGCCAGGCAGTTATAATGGATCACTTAAGATAGCTAAATAGTTTCCCTGGGATTTTTTTTTATTGTAAACAACATACATAATTGGATTATTGTATAGTAAGAAAGATTAATAGGCTAAAGTTTTTTTTTTATAAAGTGGGAATAGTATTCTTGAGCAATCAACGCCAATCAAGAGACATAGAAGTGTTGACACATATTATTAAGGTAATTATTTTTCAAAGTGATAGAGAATCTGAGTGCAGGACTGCGCTTATGTTGGAGCTACAATTAGGGATAAGAGAAAAGTTATAAGAGGAACGATTAAAGCAAGGCTTATTTCTTTATTCAATGCTCTAATCAGCACTTCGTTCAAAGTTCTACCCCACTGTATGTAAATGGTATTTGAGAATGAAAGTGCATATAATTGTCTCTGCTTCGGTAGAGTCCCAACCTTGTTAGGATTAAATTAGTAAATCAAATCTGAATGGATACCCCTGTGTTTAAATAGACGTTAAAGTTATCGTTGGTTGGTTGGAATCGGTTCTGATTTTAAGAAACGCGGACCAAGACACTAAATAAAGGTATCGTCGATCGCTACCTTGAACCCCCGCATCTCTCTCTAACTAGTCTCCAACTCCTGGATCAGCCTTTACTCAAACATTCTGCGTGTGGCAAGCAAGAAGGCGCTTCCTCATAGAACCCAAAAAGCATAACATCTTCAACGATCAACCGTCAAGCTTCAAACAAGCGATGAAGCATTCAACCTTCACCCCCAAACCCTCAACTTATGGGGAGGTAGCTCGCTCGCCTCAACGAAGCTACGACATCAGGGGTATCATTGTTCAACGATGAATTCAGGGTAATCGGCCTCAAGTTCCGGGTATACCACAGCGACAGAGACCCTAAGATCAAGTCTGCTGCGGTTTCCCCACCGCTTCCGTACATGGTCACAGGTTCTAGTCGCTCGGAGCTGAGTTAATTTTAATTCGAAGCTGCTATAAGTTGGCGAACACGGGGACAGAACCAAAAACCATCTGTGAAGCCGATCTTAGACCGGTGAACACAGATGTAGTCAGTTCAACACAAGAATTTTTCGATACTCCATCTTTAATTGGGACCGGCAACCTGTCGCAGCAGCATTATCAATGCTGCGTTTTCTTCTCCGGTAACCTTATACACTCGACAAAGGACTGGAAGAGGAACACTCTTCTTCAGATCATCGTTACCTCCAATTTGGTTTTAACAATCTTAAAAGAACTAACTGATCTCTGTACATGGCCTGATTCTTTCGATATTGACAAGACGGTAGTAGTACCGGAGAATGCACCAATCAGATCTTTGAAGAGAACCTGACAAAAAAACAAAAAAAGACATTTTTGATGAAACACGGAAATGCAAGCAATATTTCGATAATACTAAAAACTCCAGACTAACCGCTGACTGGAAAACCTAAAAGCTGCATATAAGCATATTTAAAAAAGCAATGAGAAAAGAACAGCATAGTTCCTGTGAAACAATCTATGAACAAACAATCTCAAAAAATTCACTCCCTTAAAGTACCACTAGGCTAAGATTTTGTGAGACAAGACAAGGTCTTTACGTGAGCACGGACGCTAAAGAAACTACACCGCCAGCTGATTGGCGCAATTACTGGTACTGGCAAGACAGCTGCGTGAAATAGAACTAGAAGTTCATTTGAACAATCCGCATCAGGCTATCAGCAGCTGAATTTTCATATCCCCAAGTTGGTACACGTGACTTTATTATGACATTAGCTGTTAACAAAATATATGTTCGTGGCTATGTTCGTGAGTTATAACTCTTTTTATAAATCTTTCACCATCCTTTTTCAACATTCATCTTCCTCAAATATACATAAAAATGGATGATTCTTTTTTTAGCTAAAGAAAAATGGTTAAAAAATGAAAATCATAGTTTCTTCACAAATTTAAATGATGAAAATTGTTACTTCAGCATTTTTTTAGCATCGCTTTAAGATGCCGATTTGGTAAGGTGATTACGTAAGGTATACGTAAAACTTGTCTTTCGGAGAGACTAGTTAAAAAATTATTTGTGGCTCAATGCACAAAAGAAAATATGTATATGCATTCAAATTTTATTGAAACCAGCATTTAGATTGGTGCACTATTTCATTATTCACTCCAATACCTACATCTTCCGGCCAATAAGGAGCATTGTATAAGATAACACTTATAATTAGTTCATTACTACGAACACTCCCTACTAAACCGAATAAATACAGAGACACAAACGTCTGTAAATAGAAGGCATTGATTTCATGGGACATGTTGCCAAATTGCTAGGCAGGATATCTCCTACTCCTTGCAGGAAGTAGGTTTTTCATTTTGTTCTACGTGTAAAATTTCTCTCTACTCCCTGCTAAGGTTTACAAAAAACATTGCTAATACTATAAACCATCACCCTTGTATGCTCGTATTATAGATGAGACTAAGATGGCGTTGAAGTTCAAAAATATTACCATGGCGCTTACATTAAGATAAGAAACACTACATTTTTCGTAAAATGTTTCCCTCGTAAATTGACTCTCGTTTTACACTGCGTTCTCATCGAAGCGAAATCTCGAGATTTCGATAAACTTTTGCTCAAATCTTGTATACCGTTCGCACCCAGTTGAGATAATTTCGAATGTCATTGGGCCAGCGCACACTGGAGTAATTTCGCTCTGGGATTATACCGCAATAATTCCCCCAGAGTAAAATTAGTTTAGTTAGTTCTATTTTTTCCACCATGGAATTTCCCACTTAGGTATGCATTGGTTTCACTGCGTGTTTAAACCGCCTCAATGCCGGAATGAAATTTTACCCCACTTCATACTGTACACTTCGTTTGTCTGTTCCACAAACTCGGATTGATCCCGGAGTGATTACTCCAGTGTGCGCTGGCCCATTGTCTGTCAATTTTTAAAAACAAACAAACAAACAGCTGTTTGTTGACTGTCGCTATCAGTGTTGGGACTTGAGAGTGGGCAAATTGGGAAACCAAAATGTGATCGACTTTTGAAACATACCATAAATGCAACAATCAAATTAGACAATGCATACAATTTATATGTATGTAAGTAATGCATAATGTATAACCTAAATAAATAAAGTGCACGACTGAATCGTACGTACTTGCACCTATGTATGTGCTGTTAGTTAAAACTGAAAAAATTTTGTATAAAAAAAAATATTAAATTTTTGGAAAAAATATTTTTAAAAATTTTGCATAAATTAAAATGCCACTTCTTATTAAACGTTAAATCTTGCACACATTTCGATCTTCATGGAAATCTATTGAGTTTTACCCGAGAAATAGCCATATTTCTAAAACCAGTTTCGTTATTCGTATTTTTAGCCAAAAACGTGGTACGCGGATTTTTTTCGATAAAATCGTCTTTTTGTAAAATTGGCCTTAAGTCACAAATAACCTATATAACCTATTTGGGTTATTTGTGCCTTAAGTAAAGTACTGTTAATAACAGGGCTAGAACTGAAATTCCGATTTCGCCTCGAATTGCGACCCTACAGACAGAATCGGCAGACCCACTTTTTCGAGCTTCTCTATCATCGTAATATCAGAATTCATTGTTATCGCGAGTTCGAATTTTTGCACGAATCCAATACTTGTCCTTTATTATAGGTGCAAGTAATATGAAAAATATAAAATATAATTGGTAGAGGTCCCAACACTAGCTACAGCTGTTTTCACATATAATACTTTGACGTCTAAATATGAACACCAAATTGAACTGAAGTTCACGTTTAGGTTTGTTCAGCTTGACAACCTCTCATAGATAGATCAACTCGACGACGACGAGATTTGGAGGACGCTTCGGCGAAAGCACAAGATTTCAATACACCAAAAATGCATGCGAAATCTCGAGATTTCGGCCGGTGAGAACGCGGGATAAATCTGCTCTTGAAGTTGTTGTTGCTGCTGTTACCGTGCTCAGTTTGTTCTGTTGGATGAAAAAAGACGTTCCCGCACTTTGTGCACTAAAAATCGCAGTTTGTCAAATTTCTAAGAGTGGGGGTAAAATTCTCTCAGAAAAATAGAAATGCACAAATGTTTGCATTAACAAAAAAGCTGCCCACTTTTTAAACGTCACTTTGTTTTGTATGGATTTACCTCAAATTTTTATTTTGTCAGCCAACAACAACACAACCATTTGACAGAACTCACATTTTTGCCCACAGAAATTTCTTGGACTTAAACTCGCTGCATGGGGAAATTTCGTACTCTCTCGTGAGCTCTCTCTTCTGTGAAAAAAATTTGTGTATTTCACGCCATAGCATCGGTTTATTTGCCTCTGCAGCTGAAGTTTTATCTATTATTTTATTTTCATTTCATCTTCAAGCATGTATTTGTGTTCACTAGGAGCCTGAACAATTCCTTTGATTCAGACATAATTTCGTGGGAAACATTCGAACGTATAATTCTCCACTTTTTATTGAATGAAGCTTAACTCTCCACTGTCAATGTCAGTCATTTCAACTGTCAACCGAAAAACGACAAACATAACGTAGAATATTTACCGTGCAAATGGTTGCGCTGTAGCGATTTAAAAAACCAATACAAAAAGTTAAAAATCGAAAAGTACCATCAAATCCAGATCACAAAACCAACCAAGAAAAATGTTCACAATAATTGTATCAATTCTTTTATCCACAAGCGCATTTGCCGCTCCAACGCAGTCGAACACTACCGTCCCATGGAGCAATCTCAAGAACGACAAGTCGCTAGCCAGATTCCATAGCACGCTCCTCAACGAAACGTTGCTCACGTTCCTCACCGAATGCAACGGAAAAAATATGTCGAAGATAAAAAAATCCTGCGATGGATACTATGACGCAGTCCTGCAGCTGAACAGCACTTCATTTGAGGTACCTCTCCCGCGAATCCTGACCCTCGTCAACGAATCGAGCAGCGATAAGACGTTTTGCGAAAAAAATCACACATACCCGGCCCAGAAAAATTTTCGGAATTGGTCCGCAGACCTCAAAGACGTAAAAAAATGCTTTTTTTTTTGCTTGGAGATGAACTCTGCCGATGAGCTTGTAGCGAAGCCGATTTGTGTGTTGCTCGCCTGGATGGGTGAAGTACTCGATTATATGAGCAAAAATTCTTCTTTGGGATTGGTGGCCGTGTCTCCATCTCCTGTTGTCGTTAAAAATAACACGTCGCATGCAACGAATGAGGTAGTCAACAAAGAGCCCATAAAATCACCTGCTGTTAACGCACCTGTAAATCCAGGTAAGTGATTGACACAAATGAATAACCTTTGAAATAGTTGCCCCAGGCATATGTATTTCTGTCTATTTGCTTTGCCAGTAGCTTTTGAAAAGCTAGGCAATTTTATTAGCAAATGTAGAGCTAAATTCGTTTTCTCATTCTGAGTATGTCTTCTTTTTCGACCAAAATGATCGACATAGGATTAAATTTCTATGAAACTGATGCTGTACTTCTCGTCACAAATGCAAAGCAGATTGAAAATAATGAAATTTGGATTTCCCCATCGAAACTTGTTGTCGGTTTTTGCTAAAGAGCACTGTCTGACTGCTTTTGAAGCTGTGGGAATTCCTAAAATGATGAATCAGCTTGCTAAAAGTGTAATTTATATCGCAGTCTACGCAGCCTTACTCTTCTAGAAGAAATGATAACTTATGTATATACACTGGGCATAATGAATACTTCAGTATCGTATCTATTGTTATATTTTATCAAAGAGATACTAACCGTGTAATGGCGTTCTAATAATTCTTCTGCAATTTTAAATATTTATTTTAAGAAAAAACATTTTTTTATACGAACTGTAATAAATCTTATCTAATCGCGCACCTTGCCAATTAGGGTTTTAAAATAGGATGGATGTTATTTTTCTGTCTAATAGGTGAAATGTCATTGCATTAGCTGTTGGTTGTATATGCGTGCAGTTAAGTATTCATTTCAGTTGAAGCGAGTAAAATATGAATGAAGGAATTAACGTGAAAGCTGTAAGAAATAGAACCCGTAGCTCGGAAATTCCCACTTTTTAAATATCTTTTGATATACACATAAAGATTAAGTGACTTTAGTTGTTCTGTGCAACTTGTACGTTTAATTTTGTTACTCATAGATGGTTCTAAAAAAACAAAAACAGAAGAAAGAGATGGTGTAGATCTTAATTTAAATAACTTCTTCCATCTTTCTAACTAGTGTAGCGTTTTCCCTTTCATTGGGCATGTCTCTCGCCACGTGTACAGTGTTTGTATACTTAATGTTGCTGCGGACAGCAGGTGGTCAACATTTAACACATGCTCAGCACAAAGTAGATTTGGCTAATTAAACAAAATAGATCGCTTATTAGTGCACTGGAAACTGTATCGTCGGAAGGCACGCATTAGAATAAGACAACCTCGATCAAAATTGGTAAGGAAAAGGCGGAAGAGAAGTAGACATCCTCGATAAAAACTTTTATAGAAGCAGCATAAAGGAAGAGGCAGAAGAGACTATACCTGCCAAGCTCCTTTTACTTATAGAAGATAAAATTTTGAATATTACTTCTTAGATAACCTTGGCTTGCATAAGCATTGGTTCCCTCTAGCTACTGATAGTCTTTAAGAAACACTCGATCTTTGTGGTATCTTAATGGTTCGCTCTATCTTCTGCCTACCGCACCTACAAAGAGATTTTCAATAGGGGCAAAACAGTTTTGTATTTTAAAATAAAGGCACCCTCAAGCATTCCTTATGGTCAGGGTCTAAACGTCAAGGTTTACTTTTTTATTATGGTGAAGGTTATTTGAAATTACTTCCAAAAATCTGAATTGCAAGAGCGCTTACTTCAATTTTCGGTCGCAATAATCATCCCACCAGAGAGGCTACTCCTGTGCCAGTGAGACAACGCACAGGTCGAAATATGGATAATATCAGATCGAATCCACACCATTCTAGGAATTGGGGATCTCTCCATCAATATTGTGGCGTATTTTGCATAAAGACCTTAGCCTATCAAATTCAAAGATCAAATCAACTCAAGACCCAATTGCCAAATTGGGGTCTGCGAAAGGCTGAGTTCTTGTGCGCGGCGCGGAATTGGCTGACTCGGATTCTTCTCCACGGATAGCGTCGATATTTTCGGCAGATCTTGCATTTCATTGACGTGCTGGTGTTGGCGGATTGTACACTGAACCGCTCGACTCGAATTTATCTACGTTGCGAATAGTTCTCTCGGAAGGATGATTATGGCGAACGTAAAATGGGCGAAGAGCGAATGCTTCTCGAACAGAAGATCAACTTTTTGAACGCTATAACTCTCCATGTTCACAGACATACATATGTTTGGATTTTAATTTAAGAGCTATTATCAAACTCAATTCAATTCATTCTTCGAAAAAAATAACAATAAAATTTGCGTCATAGACAAATCCTTTTCAAACGGAAGAACGTTCGAAAGGCTGTATCAAATGCTACCGTCCATCTAGTGCGGATATTAAAAAAATCGCACATTGATATCTGCTATCTGCACCGATAGCTAGTATCAAACGAAACCTTTAAGTGTAAGATAAGTGGGTAAAATAACATCGTTACTTAGTCATAGATTAATTGGGAAACACGTGCACTAAGGTGATGTACACTATAACATAATACATATGTATATAATTGAATCTAATTAGTCGGATCGCATAAAGTATGTATGGTTTTTCTTCGAAGATATTTTAATAGATTATTTTACTGAATTTAAATCACATAGAAAGAAGTGATTAAATAAATAAGAAAAATGATAACACCGGCAATTTCTCCCAAATGTCAGTGCAATGAAATATAACAATCTGCGTTACTCAATATCTGGAAACTCGCACAGCTGTTCAGAAAAACATATTGATATATATCGACTTTAGAATTTGATAGCTCGTTTAGCAAAGTCAAAGAAAAAACACCAAGTAGGGATCGGATATCTTAAGCAACGACTTATTGACCTTTACAATAATTTATGTATTTGATACTGGTGTCATTCCTCAGAGCTGGAAATAATCTACAGTTTCACCACTTTCAAACCCTTAGAAGCATATTAAATACATGGATGGCTACCGTCCAATATCACTTATGTACACGCTGCATGTGAAAGAGCTTGGGAAAAGTAATTGCAAAACGTCTACTCTGTTACATCGAATCAAATAGACTCAATAGCAACGATCAATTTGCTTTCAAAACAAAGGTTCCTCCGACGCACTCTGATATAATGATGCGTGTATTTCCAAAACCCTTTCGGCACGGAATCTTGTAACACTACTTTCGTTAGATTTTGAAAGAGCTTTTTGTAGAGCAGCTATGCATCTGATACTTAATAATCTACAGACATGGGGTATTTTGCCAAAAATGTTCAATTATATAAAGTCATTTCTTTCGTTAACAAAAATTTATCTTCCGCTCATCCACTTTGCAATGGGATCACTCAAGGATGTCGGTGATCCTCTTCATCATAGCGCTCAGTGATGAAGTTCAATAATAAAGCAAAACAATCTTCTAGATCTAAATCATTGCATTCATGAAGATGACCTTTTCATCTTATAGAAGCTGAATAACCTGGTGATTGAGTAGAAAAGTAACTGATGAGATTGCTAGATCCTTAGTTCTTAGTATATGCATATATTTATATTACAGAACCCGTCAAGAAGGCCAGTACTGCCCTTTACTCTTGTAAAAGGGCGATTGGTACAAGATGGGGACTAAAACCTTACATCACCCTCTGGCTATATACGTCTGTTGTCAGACCTTTACTTCTGTATGGCGTGCCCATCTGGTGGACAGCTCTTCTAAAGACTGTTAATCTCTCTCTCCTGGGAAAAGTTCTGCATGTATTTGTATATGTGGACCCCTAAGAACTGCTCCTTTCGCAGCTCTAGGTACCATTCTTCACCTACTGCCACTAGACATCGTCAGCAAACAAATAGCGGCCTCAACCGCAAACCGTTTGTCTGCCTCTTCCCAGTGGCTGTCTCTCAACTATGGCCACTCCTCTGCTCTTAATAAATTTAACCATATTGATGTAACCACTGACTACACCCCCGCTAAAGTCAGCTTTGTTCGGAACTTCCGTAATGTGGACCTGTCGGAACGATTCACATCTACACTGATGGATCTAAAACCATAGACAGAGTTGGTGGTGGTGTATACTCCTCTATGCTTAACTTAAGCAGCTCCTTCCGCCTCACTGATGACTGTAGCGTTTTTCAGGCGGAAATTATGGCAATCAAATAAACTCTGTCATGGCTGAAGTGTAATGTACTATCTGCTACGGATACTAGCATTTTCACAGACACACATCAACGGTCGTAAAAGATTGCCGTTCATATCTGATGGAGATCTCGGAACAATATAACATTCACCTATGTTGGGTGCCAGGCCATAGGGATATTCCAGGGAACTGTTAGGTTGATGAAATAGCCAAACTTGGCACTACCCTCCCAATTGAATCCGTAAGGACGGGAATTCGTATGCCAATTGCTACCTGTAATCACCTGATCAAACTCGATGCTATAAGGAAAGTCAATGCTCGCTGGGCTCCCCTTCAGGAACTCGAGAGAGCTCTGGCCTAACCTTAACCAGAGACGTTCAAAAGAACTGTTGCTTCTGAAGCGTCCTGACCTGAGCACCATCATCGGTCCCTCACGGGACACTGCCTAATCGGCCTACACGCTAGACGTCTGGGTATCCCATCTAACGATTTTTGTTGGAGTTGCAGGGATGAGGAGGAAGAAGAAACGATTCCTCATCTTCTTTGCAACTCCCCTGCCTTACCGTCAAGAAGAAACCTCCACCTAGGGTCCTTCTTCTTTGACGACCTCGGTGACCTGACTGGTCTACCCATTAAGCGCCTTCTACGCTTTATTAAAAGCTCCGGTTGGTTCTCCTGACCCAGTCGCAGAACCTTTTCCTATCCTCTATCTCTCATTGTAGTGTCGTGGTAATTAGTAATTGGCTGTGATTATTGTAGATCTGGTGGTATTACAATGGGTCTTTTAGGCCTAAGTGAGCTGGTGCTCATCTGTATCCAAATGCAATTGCAATCCTTTCCTTCAAAATTTCATTGAAACTCGTAGAGTTTCCAGATTCGTATAAACTGCCGCCCTAGTTGATGTAGGTTTACAAGGTTTCTCGGTTAGAACAGTTCATGCATTCCTTGTGAGGAGATGAGTTGGAGTCTCTTCGTACGCAAGGGAAAAAAACTTTCGACATTTTTTGGTACTAGAACCTTGAACTTTAAGCACAGTACGTCCAATGCACTAACCACCGAGCCAAGACATCTGTAATCTGTTAAAATACCACGCAGTTTTGTTCTTGTAGAAGCCCGCCACAAATAACAAATATTTTACTTTGTTCTTTCCTTTTTTTATCGCAATATTCGACTTTTTTTATGATCTAAAAACTGCCATGGCTCTCAGTGGTTGTGCATTTAATCCAGAAAAATACCATCAACTTTTTTCACGGCCCAACCTCTTGCAAATGTTTGACAAACATCCAAGAGTATTATGGTCATGAGAAAGCTTCTAACAAAAAACTCTGCCCTTCGGATACAGCATAAAAACTGTTGGTCCGTTCTTTACGTACGGAAATGTATACCACGCAGGACATGTACAGCTGTCAGTAGCTAGGCCTTCGCTCTCCATGGGCGGCTTTTAGTCTAATATTTATTTAATTTATATGAACTATTTAACTAACAAAAAAAAAAACTTTTTTACAGAACCCACAAAAAAGGCAGCTATAACTCCTAACAACGTTCCCACACCGACAAATACTAAAAACATTGAAAATGCGGATAAAAAAACTGCCTCACCAGCAATAGCGACAGCAACAGCGTCTGATGAAAAAACAGTGAAAGAAGAGAAATTACCAGCAGCAACTAACAAAGAAGACCAAGAAGATTCCCCACCAACACTAAGCCCCGAAATACGAAAAGAAGAATCACTTTTAGAGAATAATGACAACAATCTTGATGACAATGGTGAAAGTGGTGGTGATACAAATTCAGAATCTGTTGAAAAGATTCCCGAGGAAGATTCCAATGCAATTGATGTGTTAAATTCACCCAGCTTAGAGATAGACAGGAAAAATGTTTTTCTCAACACACAGCATTCAGCCAAATCACAGCCTCCAGTCGATATATACACCCAGCCAACCGAGTCGAATTTCTTCACTTATTTTCTTATCGGAATGTTCCTGTGCATTCTGTTGTATGTAGCTTATCACAATAAATCGAAGATCCTGGCCCTCCTCTTAGAAGGAAGACGCAGTGACAAAGGCCGTAATGGCCGTCGGAAGCACACAGCAGCCTACAGGAAGCTTGACTCAAATCTAGAAGAAGCAATCACATCATCAGCTAGCGGAAGGACAATGCAAATTATTTACTAAAACTAGCTTGAGATTGCGCCCTTGAATCTAGCCACCCATGTATGTCCTTCTGTATTTACTATTATTTAGCTTTTCCTCTGTACTCTTGTGTTATTCTGTAAATTTAAATGTGAAAGCAATATTAGAGTTTAAATAAATTTAACTTGTGATTTTTGTGCCTCATTGTTGTATATCATCAGTGGGAAGGACATGACAGAACGAGTGAGAAAAAGGATGTAATTGAAGGAGCATTTTCCCGAACTGAGCTAACCTTCATCACCATCAGCAAAAGATGCAGAAAGGGGATTGCATTTTTTCCTTTATTTTAATTTCAATTTTTTTTAGTATTATATGTTGAATTTATCGCCATCAATGTTACATGCCCTTAATTTATTTTCTATTAACTTGTCGCCACAAAAAAAGATAAACTAAATTAACTATACATATAATTATAAATACCTATATCTTTTGTACATGTTATAAGGATTTCATGCAATGAAATAAAAACAAATCAACAAACAGAAAAAAATGGCGTTTTTTATTCAACCTTTTATGTTTTATACCGATCTCTTCATTTAATGTTTTCTTGGGTTTTAGAATCTGTATGATGAAAGTTGGGCCATCTAGAACTAGGTTATTTATCGGTGATCTGAAAAGGATTGATCATTTATTTTAGGATTCATAGTGTGGAAGAATTTTCGTACATTTGTTAGGACGGATTCTGTAATAGGGATGATAAAGAAATTTCTTGAACTAAAATTCGTAGAATGTCTAAAGCCTACCGCCTGGTTTCTAGGCAATGACTGGTTTCTAATTGCAAGATCTGTTATCTGTTCCCTTTTTTCAATTTAGGTGCCATTCGGTGTACATTTTTTTCTTTTGATTTAAATGTTTGTATTTTACCTTTATTTTGTGGTATGGTGCTTCGTTTCTAGTAGTCGTTGTTAATGTAGTGGCTCTCTTTTCTAGTCCACATCGAGCGAATAGACAACAATGCTCTCGCCAAAATGATCTTCGAATCCTAGCCCACAGGTTTGATAAATGTCAACAATTATTCGGTTTGCTGGGTGTGTTTTAAATGTTATCGTCTCGATTGTTACTTTTTAGTCTATAAACATTTTTTTTGCTTTGTGCTCTTGTCATCACGCTTTGTAGATCCCTGTTGAATGCAGCGTTATCCTATCTATAGATAAACTAATAAAGACGGTCGTCTTTACGTTCCCCTGCCGAACATTTTGTAAAGTACGCCGAGTTTAAATTTCCTATCTGTGAATACATGTGAACGAACGTGCGAACAAGACGTAAATATAAAAAAAATCGTGGTGTTTCTGTCTTTCCTTTTGCACACAACATTTTCAGCAGACTGTCCTGTCATTCAATTAATAAAAAAAATGTGCAGAAAAATGGCTGCGCCCGTAAAAACTCTATCTGATTGAGAATAGGTCCGTTCGCGTACTTTTTGCACTAAAATTCGTAGATTATCAAATTTCAAAGAGTGGGGGTAAAATTCTCTCAGAGAGAGTTAAAATTATGAATAAGTAAGCGAACGGGTTGAACAAGAAAAAGTTGAAAATACACTGGTTTGACAGCTTTGACAGTTTTCATAAACCAACCGACAGAAATTTCAGAACATTCATAGCATGGGGAATTTTTTTATTCTCTCGGAAGCGCTCACTTTTGCGAATAACTACGAAAATTAACCGTACGCGAACAGCTTTTCATAAAATTTCGTAAAACACCGCTGTTTTAGGAGGGTACGAGAACGGACTTAATGTGTGCGTGAGCTCCGATTTGATTTTGACGGAAAAAACACTCAAAACCCGTGGCCGAAGACGACCGTCTGTATTAGTTTGTCTATGATCGCTTCCTAGCAGAATTTAGTGTTCGCTGTATACGCCTGCGCCTGTGTTTTCATTTTTACGTATTTTGGATCCGCCTACATAGGTGCGCAGCCATTTGTTAACATTGTGGAAAATTCAGTAGGTACATCAGGTAGGAGGAGGCAGTTATAGTACGGTGACCATCCGTTTATTATTATAATGAACAGTTCTGTATTTAAAGGCGATGTTTATTATGAATTATTTCGTATATGCATCATTGTAAGCGCAGCCTTAGAAACTATTATCCCATTTCAAAAGAACCATTTACCGTTGGTAAGGTAGTACTTATCTAGGGCATGAACCATATTCCCGGAATACTCCACCTGTTGATACATTTTTCATGACCTTCACCCCCCCATTACGTTACGTTTGGAAACAAGAAACAACTGTCACATTTGACACTTGTTCACAATAAAAAAAAAAAACTGATTAGGAGCAGCATATGATTTTGTTGATCTACGTAATTTTGTTTTCTCTCAAAGAGATATGAAGTAATCTTCTGAAAATATATCATAATTCACACGAGCACGACTAAAATATATCCGCATCACAGAACATATCGACGGAATGGCAGCAATAAAGGAGGAATTATCGAATTATTACGAACGCTTTTGCGACTACATGCAGAAGGACACAAAAGGCGTCGAGGTAAGCCTCAGCTGAAGGTTGTTTATCTTTTCGGATTGAAAGCATATTTGTATCATTTGTTTTTTAATTATATAATCCTATGATTCGCATTGTTTTTTTTTTTCTTAGATTGCAATCTACGCAGCTTCGGGCATCCTCTTCGCTTATTCTTACTATAAAATCCGTCCAGTAAGGAAACGAACTTGATTATGTTTTTCAGATAGTAATTTTGTCTTCTCATTTAGATCACCAAATTTGGAAAAGGTAGAGACATACCGAGGAATTTTATCCGTGACAAAATCACTCAGTACGGGAGCATCGAGTCGATTGACCCTAGTTCTAAGAGTGGTCCACTCTTGTTGGTCAATCATAAGCCACCGTTGGGTTTTCTAGTTCCTTTCAAAAAGCGGCTACCAGTTCAGGTGAGTTTATTCTGTACACCGGGGTTTTGTATAGATTTTACGGAGTACAAAATTAATTTGCCCAACTGTGGTAGACGATGTAATTCAAGTCATGCTTTCCATGCTCAAAGAAGCATCTTTTACCGGCCATAAATGTTGTATGCAACTATGTAGGTATACCGTCGGACTCCAACGACAGCAAAATGTAATTGTATTACGTACATAATTCTTTTGACAACATTCTTATGACAGTCTATCTGGTTTTGACGGTATTCAATCGCAAATTTTTATACTAATTAGCATGAATTAAAAAAAATGATTTACAAATTTTAAAAAATAGAAATAAATAAATAAAATATTAGGCCGTAAGCAGCCCATGGAGGGCCAAGGCTTAGCTTCTCACAACTGAACGTATTGTGCGTGGTATACATTTCTGTACGTACAGAAGGGAACTACAGTTTTATTCCGTTTTGAGAAGCTTTCTCATGACAGTGAATACTCTTGAATGTTTGTCAGACGCTCGGAAGAGGTGGGGTCGTGAAAAAACTTTTGATGGTATTTTTCTGGATTCGAACTTGGAACCCCGGGAGCCACGGCACCCATTACCAATTTTAAGCCACTACAAAATCTTGAAGGATACTTATTATATAATCACCGGCTGCGAAGATAGAGTTAATCTAGAGCAGTAGAATAAAAAGAATTTTAAAATACCCTCATGCTGTGAATGGGTGAGAAAGAATCAATTTGTCTTGCACATAAACTTTTGCATTCAAAGCTGACACTTTCATAGTGTCCAAGATAACGTGGTTTTACGATTTTTCGTGAGCTTCTTCTTGGTGTTTCGCCGTCGTCTGTCTTTGAGGGTGTCATAAATCGCCGTCCTTTCTCTAATTCAAGTTGTTCTGATAAATTTTCATCTTCCTCCTTTTCGGAATGAATCCACCTTTCGCTGTTAAGGCCACCAAAATTCGAGAAGAATTTGTTTCGGACGCACCCAAATATTTTCAATTTCCAATATTAGGTGTTTCACCAAACCATAGGGCCAAAATGTTTTCCATCTCCCTTTTTTCAAAATGCTACGATTCATCCACTCTGCAAATCCGTTCTTTCCGTGAGTATATCTAAAACTGAATTCCTTTTCGTTCGAAAAACTCTTTTATTTTTTTAGGGATACGTATATTCCCGCCATTGTCACATCTGAACTCGCTGTAAATTGCATATAATCATCAATGAAAGTAAGTAAACAGCTGTTGGAGTAATAGGACCTATCATTTCACTATGTATTAAGTGCAACAATCGTATAATTCGGTTGCGTCGTTGGTTATGTATGAGGTTTACGGGCTTACTTGCCTTCTACACAAACTTGACACAAGTTTCTTGGTGGATTTAAAAAATAAATTTGTTTGCCAACAGTTTGATCTTCCAGGTTCTTCATGTCTTCGTAATTGAAACGCCCCATCCTCTTATGTCACAGATCCTTCCCTTCTGTCGTCGTACTTATATTCACCCATGCTGGCTTACTCGAATTCAACTAGTACAAATCTATATTATTTCTGCCAGCAATCGCGAAGCATTCTCAAATGTGACTCTGAAACCATTCATCTAAATGGAAGATTACAAATAATTTTATTGAATTTTTAAGTAATTGTTAAAAATATCAATAACTGACTCGCAATTCCTTTTCTTTCGACTGTTTGGCAAAGCGTTGACCACAAATCAGAAGCAGTTTGCTTATCCTTAGCATATTCCAAATGACATATATTCCGAAATGGCGTATGTTTTTGTTTCGCTTCTAAAGTAGAATATAAAATCAAATATCCGCAGATAAGAACACGAGATAGTAAGCCCAAGGCAAATATTCATTGTAAACATAAAATATTTAATATTATTTTATTTTTAGCTCCCTGGTGTGAGTGTCAATGCTAATGGCTATTCATGGCTGCAGACTGTCGCTGTGGGTAGACGTGTGGAATTCACACCCATATCTCGAAATGGAAACGATAACAGTGCCATTTGTCGGATTCTGTTAGTTTGTCCAGAAAACAAACAGGTATACTTTTGATTTTGTTTTATTTTACCGAATTTGAAATCCTCATAACATGCACTAGGGATTAATTGATGCATCTGAGGCTCTTCTTAGTCTCGGATTTGGAAAAACAGTCCAAATACCTAACACAATAAACGATCCAGAGTGGCAGAAATACTATAAGCATTTAGTAAAGGTCGAGAACAATGCAAGGGACCAAAGGCAAGGCCTCTGGTCTACAAGGTAAATTTGTTATAAGAAATTTAGATTCATTATTAAAATATCAAACACTTTCTTGTTTGCAGCCTTCCTCCAAAACCTTGGCCTTTGAAAATCACGAAAGAGAAAATACACTCGTTGATTTTGTCTATTTTACCCCCAAACCGACGATTACCTGAACTCGTCCGATAGTACAGCTAACAACAACTATCAGTGTGTACTCTAAGTCGTGCTACTCACATTGACCGAATACTGTCCAGTTGATTTATTATAGACAATGGTTCAGAGCGCCAATAGCTGGACGTTTTACTTTTTATTCACATTTCATCGAAGCTCGTAGTAATTATAAAAACTTGTGTCTTACATTTGCATTGCGAAAATTTACTTTTGAACTAAGCTTGGTACTTATAGAGATCCCTATAAATGGCTGTACAACTATTTTCATTTTAAACATGTTTCAAAAAAATATATAAGGAAATAAACTTATACATATTTTATACTGCTTAAAATAAAAAGTTTTTTTTTTTTTTATATTTAAAAGCTCGCATTAAATTTCTAGAACAAGCGTCCAGTAGGTTATAATTCACGGCGTGTGATTGTACCTACTAATTTCAAATTAAACATTTTCAGCTAAAATACAAAGTTTCGATCTAACAAAGCTACTGCTGGTGCCATTTAAGTACACAGCGGAATAAAGTTATTTCTCAGTACTAAGTTACTAAGTTTGGGTAAGTCTCGATTTCTTTCTCCCAAACTGGATGATCTAAAAGAGAGGATACCTAAAACAGCGATCTGATGAAAATTGTATGGGTCAGGTACCACTGGGAATGATGATGGAAAAAGCATCGGTCAGAAACTACAAATCGAAATATCGTGCCTAAAACGCGTCATTTCAGCTCAAAACGCACGATTTAATAAAAGACTTCGGGAGACTTAAATCGGATGATATACAAGATCGGATACCTAAAACAACGATTTGGTGATAATTGAAAATTGGATGCCCCCGAATTGTTGATAGCCCTGAATATTTTGCAAGTGCACACCGAAAACATTAACCCATATTGCGAGTGTCAAAGAAAAAAATAAACGATACTTTGATTATTTAATATTTCGAATATCAATTGTCGAAAACTGGGTTACAGTTACAGTTTTCCAAGGAAGTGTAATATCCCCGCTTCTCTGGGTCCAAGTAATTGACGGTGATCCAAGGGAACTCTGCGATATGGGCATTAGCATGTCCGAGCAAGGAAGATTGTCTAAATGATAAAGTTTAACTTACGCATATACGGGAGAAGGTTATGGCACTTCTAGAAATAGATCTTTATATCTAAGCAGATAATTCTTTAGTAATCTAGAAGAATTGGGTTCAAGGATCCATTATGGTGCCTAACGTTCTTATGATAACCTCATAACCCGAATCCTAATTAAACTCAGCCTAACATAACACTGGAGGTTAAGAAGCATTCCTTAACTGCCTTTGTTTTCTAAAATTTTCCAAAAACGCTGAAGGCAGCTAGTTTTCCTCATCGCCAAAAGCCAATTCAATAGAACTCATATTTATTACTTCATTGAAAACTATTTCCACAAAATAAAATTTTTCCGACTTACACCACAGAAAAGTATACAAAGCAAAGTTTAAGCTGTCGAAAACTATGAAATAAAATATGTCAAAAGTAAAAACTTTTGTCATTTGAGACGTTGGTTGTTTTTTTTTTCAAATTTTCCGTATGCTGAAAAATGTGTTATTTGCTGATGAGTCTACTTTAGCACGTCAGCATACATCATACGAGTGAGCATACGAAGAAAATTTGACGGAATATTAGCATACAGTCCCTAAAGAGGTATTACACGATATGTTCAGGTCGCCAACATACAGTGTTGGCCAAAACTAAAGCAACTTAAACACAGACAACAAACACATGAGTTAAATTGCTTAAATGAAAATATATTCCTTAAAATATAAGGAATGTAGTGTTTACATTCAAAAACTAGATTATAAAAAAAAATCCATTTACTTATAACAAAAACAAAGAAAAAACAAATAATACTAAAATATACCGATTTTCAGCTGGACAAAACTAAAGCAACTCCATACTAAAATTGTATACACTTCACACCTCCTAGGCATACTCTCTAAAATATTTGAAATTATGGAACTGGCGATATTATTCCATCCCCTGGAAAATAATATGAAAAGTGAAAAGGCTCCCCTGTTTCGACATGTATCCCGAACTATTCTCCGATCTAGGACTTCCAAGAGGTTTTCTATAGCATTAAGATCCGGAGACTGCGGAGGCCATTCCATAACCCCAAATTTTCTATCCTGTAACCACTTTTTTACAAGTTTTGAGGTATGTTTAGGTGCGGTATACTGTGGAAGGACCTATTTCAAAGACAACTCCTCTTCAACATGTGGCAGCATACCGCCTTACAGGAAAGTTTTATAATTCATCTATTTTATGGATTTTATATCCATATCCAGAGAAGCATCTCCAGACCATGACATAGCCTCCTCCATATTTGACCATACTAATCGAATATCGCGAAGTAGGTGCTTCATTACTAAGCCGGCAAAGACGTCGAAATCCATCCGATTCCTTAATATTGAATTTCTATTCATCAGAGAATAGAGCTGTCTTCCATTTAGATTCCGTCCAGTTGATGTGGTCAGTTGCAAATTTAAATTTAGCCGTTCTGCTTTTGACCGAAATAAAACGTTTCTTTACGACCCTGAAAAATGAAACACCACCATTCACTGCTCTTCGACGATGCGTTCTTTTGCTGGAATTCATGTTTAATTCGATTCTTAAGTCACTAGATGACATGAATAGATTTCTCCTAATCTTCCTTATCAGACATTTATCTTCTCAGTGCGTCGTAACTCTTGGCCTGCCACCTCGGTAAATCGTTTTGACGGATTTGTTGGCCTTATAATATTTAATTAAACGATGTTTCACTGATTTATGAGTAGAATCAAAGACTATATAATACTATAAGACTTCGCACGCAGAACAAATTTGTGTTCCATGTTTTTATTTGCTCGATTTTTTAGCAATATGTAGCTAAACGACTAAAATGTTTCTTGTTTACCGAAACATCCATGTTGTTGTTATTGTTTCTTGCGGCGGATACATTCAAATGTTTCGTCAACATTTTTCAATTTTCTATCTCCAATTTATCTGTTTTGTTTTGTTCGAGAACCGAGTCAATTTTTCGCTTCCCAGTGGAGGCAGATTGTTTACTTTTTTAAGAAATAAAGAATAAACTCAAAAAATTAATGTATAACGATACATATTTTCTGAGTAAGTGTTCGACACTTTTCCCAAGTGTGCGTTATTAATATTTTGTCGTAGAGAAGTAGTCAAATTTCAATTTATTTGAATAAAGGAACTTTTCGTAGTGGGATTTTTGGAATTAAATATTGCAACAATGTATTTAAAAATACTACATAGTCTGCGACGCGTTTAGAAAGTATTCTTAAAATTGTTATTGTAGATGAGCAATAACCACGCATGTCTCCTGAGTGGGCTGGTTTCAAGCACTTCAGTAAGTTAGGTTGTCTTGGGTATTTCTTTGTATAGTAGTCCGGTAGTAATAAGGCCGAACTTATCCCAGTGATTCTAAGTTGTGCTACAGAATTTTTATCTTGTTTCGATCAATGACCATGTTTATCTGCTCAAATTAGGCAAAGCCAGTTTATGCATAATAAAACTTTGTCTCTTTAATAGAGGCTGGTACTCTGGTACGTGAGTCCTAGAAATAGAAGAGACAGCTAGATTTGTTATAGCGGAAATGTTGCGTCTGAACCGCAACTGGACTAATTGCCCCTTTCACCTACAGTCAAAATATTGCCTCTCAAGAGACTTCTTATAGAGCTTTACGGTGCAGCTTTATGGGGACATTAAAGTTCAGGTCACCATCAAGCAGTCAACTTGTAACATAAAGCTAAATGTATGTACATATTTATGTATACCTCCAAATCTATTTTGTTATTGATGAGGAAAAGCATTATGTTCATAAATACATACAGAAAAAGATAAAAACGGATTTGTAACAACATTAGGACAGAGTTCATGATAAACCGGATTTCATGCAACATGTTTTTCTCACAAAAGCCAATTTTGAAGAAAACAGAAATAGTTTGGCTGGAGGTGTTAAGAAACGGTACTTAAAATGATGTCCGAGGAACAGAATTCATCGATGAGCTTTGCAAACATATCGTGAAATACAATATCCCTTTTCTATATATGTATATAGCTCCTTCCTCCATCAATATACTTGCTTGAAAAACTTTTGTTTTTTCAAAAATCATATAAAATTACTTCAAAACATGAATTTTCTCAAGAAATGATCCTGGTACTTTAAAAAATTCTATACTCGTTTTGTTTCGATATCCAAAGACTTCGTATACAAAAATTCATTGTCCTACCATCCATCTTCAGCTTACAGGTATTGTTGTGACAGAAATTTAAAGAATTCTGCTATGCTGCAGAATATGTTTAATATGACCGAAATGTTAAATTTAATCACAAATTATCAAACAGTTTTTAAGAAAATTAGATTTTTAACTCTTAAAACACACTCAAGAGCAGTTTACTTTACTGAAATTTCTCTGAAAAAACGTTAATACTGTATCCTAACGGCTTTTTACAAGTAGTAGACATTCGAATTGAATTTGAAAAATGAAAATCTTAAATTTTCTTGCCTTGAAGAAAAATTAAAATAGCGCACACATCCTAAGATTCACCTAATACAAAGAAAGGGCGTATACGTTTATTTTTAATTTTTGATTTTTATTTCATTGTTTACTTCATGTTACCTAGCAACATGAATGTAAACAAAAACTGGAGGTTGAAGTACACCCCCCCATAACCAGCCCGCTTGCCAAACTAAAATATATTTGAAACATTTGGATGTATCCAGGGCTCCAGGCTTCTGAAAAAATAACAACAATTTATATTAATTTGTTGATATTAAATGTATTGAAACATTTGAAATGTTGCTGCACCCATTGGTGGGTGCTAGAACAAAACAAATCGAGCAAAAATTTTGTTCTACGTGCGACGTCTTATAATATTCTATAGTCTTTGATTCTATATACTAATCTATAATATTCAGAGATATCGGGAAAAATAAATATAAAAATATTCTGGCTAATAAACACTTTTTAAATCTTAAAACAATTGTGAGGTGTATTAGTTGCTTCAGTTTTGGCCAACACTGTACATACATATGGTGACTAGCGAACAAATTTATCAACAAACAACTTTTAGCATACGTATGACGACAGAAATTTCGCTATTAGACGATTTGTTGTGTTTGGGACATTCTTTTCAGCATACGTATGCTGATTCAACATATCGTCTAATACTAAATGGTGGTTAAGTTTTAAGGGCCGATGTTGATCTTTAATAAAACACAAATATTTAAGAACTTATTGTCATTTATTTTTATTATGATAATATTGGTATGGTTCAATTATGTATGGAACAAAATATCGGCCGCGACCTTGGCGGCACACATCCATCCAATGGTCCAAATTTTCGACGACGCTGAGGCATAATTGAGGTTCTATGTTGTTAATGTGCCGAATTATCTCATCCTTTAGCTCTTGAATTGTTGCTGGCTTATCGACGTACACCTTTTCTTTCAAATAACCCCAAAGAAAGAAGTCCAACGGTGGCAAATCACATGATCTTGGCGTCCAATTGACATCGCCACCACGTGAGATAACACGGCCATTGAATTTGTCGCGCAAAAGAGCCATTGTTTCGATAGCTGTGTATCAAGTGGCACCGTTCTGTTGAAACCACATATCGTCCACATCCATATCTTCCAATTTGAGCCATAAGAAGTTCGTTATCATCTCACGCTAGCGAACACCATTCACAGTAACTGCCTGACCGGCCTCATTTTGGCGAAAAATACGGCCCGATGATGCCACCAGTCCATAAACCGCACCAAACAGTCAATCTTTGTGGGTGCATTGGTTTTTCGACAATCACTCTTGGATTATCATTCGCCCAAATGCGGCAATTCTGCTTATAAACGAATCCACTGAGGTGAAAATGTGCCTCATCACTGAAGATGATTTTCTTCGAAAATTGAGTCAATTGCATCTTGTAAGCGCGTAAATACAAGTCTTTATGTATAATGTTCATCAACGGCGAGCGTAAGAGGTGCAATTGTTGGGCACGAAGACGAGGACGGCTCTTCAGCCACACTATCGCGAACAGCAGCAATATTTTCTGCAGTACGAGCTGTACGAGCATGCACTGGTGTTTTCACATCTTCTACAGACCCGGTTTGCTCAAATTTTTGCATGATTTTAAAAAATCACGAAGTGCACGAATGCATTTTGATTTAAACGCCCATTTTCAAAGTAAGCCTGAATAACTGAAATTGAGAAATGTCAAATGAAATGCAGAAAAAACTTGACGTTTAGGTGTGGTTCACATTCAACATCGGCCCTTAAAATTTAACCATCCTTTATATAAATTCGAATTGTGGAACATGCTAGTTTCAGTTAGTTTATAAGTAGATAAAAGTGAAATGTAGAATACAAAATTTCACTTTAGGTCGTTTTTAATTTCATTTCGAATGAAAGTGAAATGTAGAAACTGGTTGATTGTCAAATTATTCACAATAGTCACCACAAATTTTATCTAATGAGTGACACAATACAGAGAATTGTTTTGATTGATAATTTTATCAAACGTCGATTGATTGATAATTTACACTTGCAATAGGGATGATTAGGAATGGCTATCACCATCAACCCAGGCATTAATGGCCGTTCTTAAGACGGATGTGGACACAGTTACATATAAAGATTTATATTCAAAGTTTATACTTTACTTTGGTACCTATCCATTCAATCCTTTCATTTGCTCAAAGTCAAACACAATTTCTAATTTGTTTCTAATTCTTTACAATTTTTATCTTACAAAATTTTTTACTACGTTCATGATGATCTAACCACATGTGTATATAATATTTATATAAGTATTGTCTTTGGTGGCAACCTATATTTAGGGGCATGGCATCTGTTTTAATCGTTTAAAAGCGGCTTTTTCTAGGGCTTCTCGATGATCAGGATGGGCGATCTGTATTAAGGCGTATGCGCGCTGGCGCATAGTTTTGCCAAACACCCTTGCAATTCCATATTCAGTTACTAGGTAATGTAGATGAGCACGAGTTGTTACCACACCAGCGCCTAAAGAAATAAAAAGGTAAATAATTAAAAGATTAAGGAATGACTACGTGTTCCTTAGATCCGTTCGGGTAGGTACTTTTTGCACTAAAATTCGTAAAAAAAAAAAAGTAAAATTCTCCCAGAGTGAGCTAAGTTTACGAAAAAGTAAACGAACTTGCTTAAGGCCCCGACCCATAGAATCCGTCGACGTCCGTCGACGTCGATCCGTTGTGCGTTGACGTTGAAGTTGACGTATTGCCGGGTAGAACAGTCCCATAGAATCCGTCACAACCGTTGACAGTTTCTTTAATTCTCTCTCTGCTTCCACCAATGAAAATGCGTACTCTCAATTTTCTTATGCGTGAACTTCAATATGTGAATGTGTGAACTTAAATACGTGAATGTGTGTACTGACAACGGATCGACGGATTGAAAAAGTAGAAAGTAAACCTACTTTGTCCGTCGAAGTTCATCCATCCGTTGGTTATGGGCCGCCTCCCATAAGGTTGTGTGCATTTTATCGAGCTGTCAGTTAACGTCGACGGAACAGCGGATCGACGGATTCTATGGGTTGGGCACTTTATTCAACCCAAGCAAAAGTTGAAAATACACTGATTTGACAATTTTCATAAACCACCACAACGAAATCTCTTGCACTATAATTCGTAGCATTGGAAAAATGTTTACTCTCTCGTGAGCAATTTCTTCTGTGCAAAATTACGAGAATTTCGTGAAAATTCGCTGTTTTGGAAGGATACGCAAACGGACCTATTAATATGTAAAGCAAATACCTACCAGGTTTGAGTATGGGTACAATTTTCGACTCTCCCTTCCTCGTTGCTGAGGGCATAGCCAGGATGGGCTTTCCTTTTCCATCTAAAGATTGTGCGGCTCCACGAAGAAAATCGACTTGTCCACCGAATCCTGAGTAAAAACGCGTTCCAATTGAGTCAGAGCAAACTTGCCCAGTAAGATCGACTTCGATGCAAGAGTTTATGGCGGTCATCTTTGGAAGTTGGCGAATAACGTGCTCGCTATTTACATAATCGACCGATAACAAATCTGCAAAAGATATAATTTCTCAATGTTGGAACGCAGAGTAGTACTTTCAACAGTAGCACTTACGAACATAGGGATTATTGTCAACAAAGTCATAAAGAGCCTTAGTACCAATCAGAAATGAACCAACCATCCGACCATTTCGCTTGGTCTTCATCCGATTATTTATACAACCCTTTTTAACTAAATCGACAACACCACTGGCAAACATTTCCGAGTGAACACCCAAGTCTTTGTGATTTCCTAATGCGGCGAGCACTGCATCTGGAATATTGCCGATACCCATTTGTAGAGTAGCTCCGTCAGCAACCAATTCTTTAGCGATTAAATTTCCAATTTTTTTCTCAATATCGGATAGTGGCTTTCCACCGTGAACCGGCAGCGGTTCGTCTACTTCAATGGCTGCAGTGAAATGAGATGAATGAATGGCCGAATCGCCAAAAGTGCGGGGCATCTGTTTATTAATTTGCGCTGGTGGAAATGTTATTTTAATAAAATACCGTTAAATAACGAATCGAATTAATTTACCTATAATAACCTTGGCATATCTACATGCAGTGCGAACACAATCAACGCTGGTACCATGCGAACAATAGCCATGTTTGTCCGGCCATGAACAACTGATAAGGGCCACGTCGGGCTTAAAAATTCGTCTGATGAACAATTTGGGAATGTCTTGCAAGAAAATTGACATGTTATCTCCACGTCCGTCTGCGACACTTTTGCGTACATTCGAACCCATGAAAAATGATAACGATCGGAAAATGTGAGAACATTCAGGTTTAGCGTATGGTGCAGGTCCATCAGTATGCATGTGACATACAGTTATGTCTTTGAGACAATTTTCTTCGGCATGATCTACCATAGCACAGATAAGAGCATTTGGCGTCGCCGCAGCACCGCTACAAAAGATCAAATTACCTAAAAACCAATAAAGTCAACTATTAAAGTTTTTACTGCAAGCCAAATTTGTAATTTGATTTATGATGCATTCGAAAACTGCTAAAATGTTTAAAAGGGCCAAGAGATCTATAGGCTGCCTATGGCCCAATATTTAATTTTATACCGTATCCAAAGGGTACCTATATTAAATTTGTTATATAGAGAAATATTGAAGATGGACCCAATAAAGTACACACATGTACTCGTATATGTAGGTATATAAATGATCACAATCAGCAGCCAAGTCGATTAAGCCATGTCCGTCCGTTCGTCTGTGTGTCACCAGTTTTTAGGTCTTAAATTTTAAGCTAGATCGATGAAATTTTCTATACAAGAAGGAAGCAGTACAATTGTAATAATTTTCAAAATCCACTAGCTCTTTTTTTTCAGTAATTTTATATGTAACTCGATGCTTTGTGTAGGGTCATGCCCACGTTTTAGGGGCGTTTTCCTAAAACTGTTTTTCGACAGTTTCATCAAAATAATAGCACTTTTTAGGAACAAAATACAGAATTTGTTGAAAAATTTTCAAAATCCGCCCACTACCCACACCCACTTATTGAGAAAATTCGTGTTTTGGAGTAGTTTTACAAAATATTTGAAAAAAGTTCTTTAGCTAGTATATTGGTGGAAGAAGGAGATATGTGTAATGTGTATAGGTAAGGGATAGGGTATCATACGATCCGCTCCATACGGATTGTAGCATTTTCATGTTTTTTATTTGCATAAGTAAGTTTTGCCAAGTTTTATGAAAAATTAATTACTGAAAAAAGTGTATTTTTCGAAAAGTGGGCGTGTCACTGCGATTATGTCAGTGTTAGATGTGAAAAATTATAATTCTGAAACACTTATATTAATCATTTAATTTTCTTGTATAATAATTTTTCATATTTTGCTTTAAATGATGCTGTTTTCTCTTTCAAAATCTGACTTACATTTTTATGCCTTTTTTTTAAACAACAGTTCTATTGTTTAAATGTTTATGCCCCATCTTCAAAAAAGGCGATCCTATGTCTTGTAAGAACTACCGAGGCATATCCCTGTTAAATGTCGAATATAAGATCCTATCCAACATATTGTGTGAACGTCTAAAACCTTTCTGCAGCACACTAATCGGCACGTACCAGTGTGGCTTCCGGCCCGGCCGATCGACAATAGACCAAATTTTCACACTCAGACAAATCCTGGAAAAGACCAACGAATTTCAAGTCGAAACCCACCACCTTTTCATCGACTTTAAAGCCGCCTATGACAGCATTCATCGTCTTGAGCTCTACCAGGCGATGGCCCAATTCGGGATACCGACAAAACTTATCCAGATGTGTCGCGTAACGCTGGAAAACACGCGATGCTCTGTGCAATTTGGAAACAACTCTTCGGAGCTCTTCCAAACATGCACCGGATTCAGGCAAGGAGATGCGCTGTCATGTGATTTCTTCAATATCGTGTTGGAGCAGATAGTGCGCAGGGCAGGTGTCAACACGGAAGGCACTATCTTTCACAAATCCGTCCAACTGCTGGGATACGCAGACGATATTGATATCATCGGAAGATCCCGGCAAGCCGTCGTAGAGGCATTTACGGCCATTGATGAGCAGGCGAAACGAGTTGGTCTTGAAGTAAATGAGGACAAGACAAAGTATATGTTATCAACAAACAAAAATTTATCTGTCCAAAACATTGGGCAGAACGTCACTGTTGATAGCTATAATTTCGAGGTAGTTAAGGAGTTCACCTACCTCGGAACAAATATTAATCCTACAAATGACACCTTTGTAGAGATCCGACGAAGAATAACCCTAGCAAACCACTGCTACTTCCGAAATGTGGTGTGCAAAAGGAAAAAAGAGACACCACGATTGTTTTTATAGTTACATCTTGTTCGCACGTTCGGTCACATGTATTCACAGATAGGAAAATTCAAATCGGCGTACTTTACAAAATTTTCGGCAGAGGAGGGAGAAGACGACCGTCTATATTAGTTTGTCTATGTAAGTAAGTCTATTGTTTAAATACAGGCTGAGTTCCAAAACGTCAAAAAAATGCGCATCGTGAACGCATCACTGCTTTTGTGATGCGTTGCTACGAAGTTTTCATTTTGCGATGCATCACGATGCTTTACAATCTTTGGCGTTTTGAAACGGCTGGTGCAAACAATAAAAATGTCTAAGAAATTAGCGGCGGTGATATATTCCAAAGAACATATTTTATTAACTAATTACTAAGCTTAAAATAATAAATTTCTAACGAATGGCGAGATGCTTCCATTTTGGCTGAGTTCCAAAACGTCAAAAAAATGCGCATCATGAAAGTATCACTGCTTTTGTGATGCGTTGCTACGAAGTTTTCATTTTGCGATGCATCACGATGCATTAAAATGACGTTTTGGAACGGCTTGTGCAAACAATAAAAATAACTAAGAATTAGCGGCGGTGATATTTTAAAACGTTTTAATGAATAATTTTGGCTCATATAATGGCGGTATATTTAAGAATGTTTTCGGCATAAAACAGAAACAATTTCTTTTTTTTGCGGAATAAAAAAATTGCTGTCAAATTACATTGCATCACAATAACTCATGATGCGTTGATTGCTTTTGTTTGCGCAGCGGTTTCTTTCATGATGCATTTAAGAACGCGATACATCGCATCACTGCTAAATATTGACGATTTGGAACGCTTGACGCTGCAGTACTGCGGGGTTACTGCGATTTGGAACTCAGCCTTTTTTGCGGAATAAAAAAATTTCTGTCAAATTACATTGCATCACAATAACTCATGATGCGTTGGTTGCTTTTGTTTGCGCAGCGGTTTCTTTCATGATGCATTTAAGAACGCGATACATCGCATCACTGCTAAATATTGACGATTTGGAACGCTTGACGCTGCAGTACTGCGGGGTTACTGCGATTTGGAACTCAGCCACACTTAGGTGGTGCTATAATTCATTCAGTTATAACTTTATTATAGAGATATCGGCACAAGAAAAAGATGTATGAACTAAAGATAGGAGATTGGTGTCATTAACTCACTGGTGGTAAGTGGATTTTAAAAATTTCGTACATATACTAAACTTTGTTCCCTAAAAAGTGGGAGTATGGACGATTTTTATAGCAAGTGAATATCATACATATTTCCTTAATTAAGTTAAGTTCGTTACTTTCTTAAGTAAGTTTTTTCGAGTTTCATGTAAAATACTTAAAAAAGTAGTAATTTGAGGCAATACCGAATACCGGACATTCGGTGTATTCTTTGGGCAGATAGCCGGATATCCGAGAAAAAAAATACATTTTGATGCATTCCAGTTCAAACACGTCACTTGTACAAGATGTAAGAGTCGAAATAGCCCGCCAGAAAATTCTGCTACAGGTCTTAAAATAAAGTGCACGACTCGGTCGTACGTAATTGCACATTTGAGCTGTTAGTTGGAAATGAATGAACTTTAAAAAATATATATATATGTATATATGAAAAAAAAAATGTTTGTATTCATTTAATCTTGCTGGTTTTGATTTTGACTAAAATCCATTGAATATTAACCGAGAAATGGCCATATTATGGCCGATTTGTCTAGATTTGCTCAAATATGAAATTTTGTCGAAATCTTTACAGCCATTTTCGAGTAAACCGAATTTTAACAAAATCGGTATGGCCGTTTTCCAGCAAAGCGGTTTTTTACCAATTTGGCTATAAGTAAAGTACCGTTATTAATGCTTTTGGCCATAAATGTTGTACACCATCTTATAGCGATTTTCCAAACTAGCCGAAATATGAATTTAAAAAAAAAAATCGTAGGAACCGTATTCCATCAAATCTGTTTTTTGTTTTTTGTTTAAAGTAAAGTACCGTTAATATTAGGGCTAGAACAAAAATTTCAATTTCTCCTCTAGCGATTACCCCACAGACCGTAGATTTGAAGTTTGATCAAAATCCGTAAACCGGTACAGTTTACGGCTACAGCCTAAAGTAGCCTCGCTGACAGACAGGCAGACAGACAGAATTTTCGGACCCACTTTACCTTTCATAAAGGTTATATCAGAATTTATCAAAATCCCGATATCGAAAATTTTCACGAATCCAAAACTTGCCCTATACTACGTATCGGTGCAAGTAAAAAAGAGATTCGAATGATGACCGTTTTTAGATTTGCTGATATTTATACAAAAAATTTTCAGAAATTTACGACACCCTGTTCAACAATACACTTTACAATGGACAGCATCCAGTGCATTGAAAAACAGTTGTGGTGAATCCGACCCCCAAGGAGGAAAAGGACAACCAAAATCCTTCAAATATCAGCAAGGGATCAATTGAGGACAATAAAATACGTGCCGCGCCGAAATGGGCTACAGATAGAGAGAGTTGTGTGTGATAGGAATACAATTTCTTCTGAAAGTTACGAAAAATGTTTCAATTCAATGGTTTAATTCAACTTTATCTTAAACAAAATTAATTATTTCTGACTTCACAAATCTCTTTTAAGCAAGATTTCAGACTTTAAAATTGTATATTCTAAAAATATTTGCAAATAGTTATTTTATTTATTCTTCCTAAAACTTACCAGGCTTAATTAATTTAACAGCTTCTTCGGGGCACATTATTGGAGGTTTTTTATTCATTGGAGCCGCTGGTTCCCTTAAAGAGCCTTCAAATAATCTACGTATCCCTATTACGTGCGATTTAAAAAGCGAATATTTTACAAGAATTTTTGCCATTTCTCCAAATAATTTACCACTAAAAATATAAAAGATTCTTTTGAGGGCTTTATTTTGTATCCACTATAGTAATTGAATGTGAATGCTTACCGAAAGAAGAAAGCAGAAGAATGAATTTAAAATTAAAAAAAATCGAATTAAAACATTGGAAGCTTGAGTAATTCTGATCGAAAATGTATAGTACTATCAAGTAGTTTTTATACAAACACATTGATTGTCCGTTTAATTTCTTTTGACAAATATCATTAATGTCCTTTCGAGTTTGTTTATTAGCATATATTCACAACTCGGCGGAACTTTACGGACGCAATCGTACGAAACCATTCTTCTAGTTCCAATGTACACAATAATTGTGTCGATTTTTTTGACCAATAAACCGGTCGGTGGTGTTAGCGCAGCGTGAATTTCAACGTCGATTTTTTAATCGTGTCGCGCCAACTGGACAAACATTCCGGCGCTTAGTTACTCGACTCAAACAGGCTGGAACGACAGAGAGCATGCAGGGCGTGGGTGTCATTTATTGTTCGGTCGAGAATATCGCGGTTGTGGCTGAAACGCAATGAAATAAATATTCCCATACAAAATGCAAGCAGTGCATAAGTTAATGCCTCCTGACCCTCAGTCGCGTGAGAATTACTGTCAAGCCATTCTCAATCTCAGCAACGAAGAGGACGATTTTGTGTCAAAAATCAACATGAGCATTTCTACTTAAGCGGTTACGTCAATAGCAAAATATTCGAATCCGCGTGTGATGCACGAAGTGCTATTACGGGGATTCTACGGTTTCCGGGGCGCCAAGATTTGAAAACGCCATTTTATAGATCTCGACGAAATAAGAGCAAAATAAAATGTGCAAAAAAATCGATATTTCGCTTGGTTTACGAGATATTGGCGTTTGAAAAATCACTTTTTTGTATGAAGAATTACGCATTTTTTTTTTAATTTCTTCGAATTACACAATTATTTTGTCAACGTACAAAAATACTGTTGCATACCTTTTGGCGCAAACCTAGTCGACAACGCTAAGTTAATGCATACTTTTATCTGCCAACATGTGAAATTATATTTGAATAAATAAGAGGTAAATAAGAGGTATAGTTCTAGGGCTAACTTCAATTGTGGCGATATATGTACACAGCCTGCGAAACACAGATCCTGGCGCCTGGCTGGTAGTTGTTCTCATTTTACAATTAGATTGAGTAATTACAGTAGAAGTGCAATATAACGCATGTATAATGTTTGAAAACATTTACTAAAGCGAAAGTATTCGTTATATTAAACCACTTTTTACAAACATTAATTATATAAAGTGCACGACTTGGTCGTACGTACTTGCACCTTTTGTTAGTTGAAAATGAATGAACTTGAACTAAAAATATATTTCATTAAAATTTTCAATTTCTATAAAACTGAACTAATGCTATAAGATGTGTTTCAACTTTTTGGGTAAATTTGATAAAAACGGAACTTTCCAAATTACTCGAAAATAGCTCCTACGATTTTATTTAAATCATTTATGCTACTTTTGCGAAGTCTTAAAAAAGCGTACCAAAAAATTATTATTATATTATTTCATATTTGAGATGGTTTAGGGAAAAATGCTATAAGCTGGTGTACCAAATTTTTGGCTAAAAATATTTAAACTATGGTTATTAACTAGGTTTAGGAATAAAGCTATATTATTATTAATACTATATTATATACTAATACTCAACAGATTTCGTTTAAAATTGAAACGAAAGCAAAATTTAACATGTGCTAAAATATGGCATTACATTTTACATATATTTTTCTTTTTTACTTTTTAAATTAATTTATTTTAAACTAACACCACAAAGGTGTAAGTACGTACCACCTGGTCGTGCACTTTATTTATTTAAGAATTCCTTCATTTTTAACTATCTGATAAAAGCGATATAGAAATACAATGAGTTCAACCCACAACTGAAGCATTATGTAGTACAGTGCGACCTCAATAAAAGCAACTAACCGGGTCATTAATAGTATATACTAAAACTAAGCCAACAAGTTAAATATACATATACAAATTTTAAAGAATTTAAACTCTTAAACAAAACAAAATTGATAATTTACATAATTTTTAAAGGGACACGTTTTAGTTTTGTGAAAACTTTCAATCTCGAAATTTTAATAAATATAGAAGGGATAGTGTATCACACGATCCGCTCCAGACGGATTGTAGCCTTTTCATATGTTTTAATGTAGTTTTCCATTGGTTTCACTCAAAAATTCCCATCCTCTGAATTCCAATGGAACATGTATTTTTATACCCTATCCTAAGGGTGTATTCAGTTTGATGCATAGTTTGTAACATAGAGAAGTACTACAGATAGACTACATAAAGTATATATATAAATGATCAGAATCACTAGCCGAGTCGATTGAGCTATGTCCGTCCGTTCGTATGTTAGGCCTTCAATTTTGAGCTAGGTTGATGAAATTTTGAATACGAGGTCCTTGGAAAAGTAAGCAATACAAATGTAAAAAATTTTAAAATCCGCCCACTGACACGCCTACTTTTTAAAAAAATCGTTTTTTTTCAATATTTTCATATGAAACTCGAAAAAATTTACTTAAGTTAATAGGTAGATACATTTCTACTCTACAAATCTCTCATACATTGTTTTCGACCACCCCTACATTTTAGGGGCGTTTTGGTCAAAAAACTGTTTTCGACGTTTTTATTTGAACAATATCACTTCAAGGAACAAAGTACAAAATATATTGACAAAAAATTAAAATCCGCCCACTACCACACCCACTAATTGAGAAAATTCATGTTTTGGAGTAATTTGATAGGAAATAAAAAAAAAATGTATACAGGAAAGGGATATGGTATCATAAGATCAGCTCTAGACGGATTGTAGCCTTTTCATATGTTTTAATGTAGTTTTCCATTGGTTTCACTCAAGAATTCCCATCTTCTGAATTCCAATGGAACATGTATTTTTTTTTTTGTTTTGTATTCTGAGTATCTTCCTATATGAAATCGGGAAGCGAAAAGCTCTCCCAGTAGATGCTCCCAAAGAGCCAATGGGACATGATTGGCAGTGTTTTTATACCCTATCCTAAGGGTATATTAAGTTTGACACATAGTTTGTAACATAAATAAATATTAAAGATGACCATATCATTACTTCATTATCATTACTCATTGCTATTATATAAAGCGAAAGGAATAAACGTTGTCCCGAGGTAATTTCAATAACTGCTTAACCGATTAACGTGAAACAAATTTTATAATATTAATATAATGTATGGAAGATTTGTAGTGTAAAAATATAACTACCTAGTTGCCAAAGTAACATATTTCGAGTTTCATATAAAAATACTCAAAAAAGTGAATTTTTTGAAAAGTAGGCGTGTCAGTGGGCGGATTTCGAAAATGTTTACACTTGTATTGCTTACTTTTGCAAGAACCTCGTATACAAAATTTCATTAACCTAGCTCAAAATTGAAGGCCCAAAAACTATTTTTCATTTAAGATTTTCGAACGTCTTCTCTTTTTCATGTGCATGGATCTGGTCACCCTATTCATGCGGTTTGTACCAATATGGATGTGCAATACTGTTGTAAAACGACGTTCCATATAACACATTCGCTTTAGTAAATGATTTCAAACATTATATAATTCGTTATATTGGACGTCTACTGTAATTACCCAATCGAATCGAAAATAGCGTCCCTCCGCTAGTTGTATGACATCAACTACCAAGCAGGCGCCAGGAACTAAAATAAAAACACATAGAATGTTGTGCAAACTATTTATACCGCTAACTTGTCCATTGGATAAATGTATTTAGTTTTCACGATTGAAGTCAGCCCTAGAACTATACCTCTTATTTATTCAAATATAATTTGACATGTTGGCAGATAAAAGTATGCATGAACTTAGCGTTGTCGACTAGGTTTGCGCCAAAAGGTATGCAACAGTATTTCTGTACGTTGACAAAATAATTGTGTAATTCGAAGAAATTAAAAAAAAAATGCGTAATTCTTCATACAAAAAAGTGATTTTTCAAACGCCAATATCTCGTAAACCAAGCGAAATATCGATTTTTTTGCACATTTTATTTTGCTCTTATTTCGTCGAGATCTATAAAATGGCGTTTTCAAATCTTGGCGCCCCGGAAACCGTAGAATCCCCGCTATTACATCCACTCAAAGCTACTGTGTGGTGCGGCGTTCACGCGGGAGGAGTGATTGGGCCGCATTTTTCGAAGGACGGTCACTGTTACTGTCGAGCGCTAAAGGGCCATGATAAACGACTTCTTACTGCCGGAATTGGATGAGAGGAACTTGGTCAACATGTGGTTTCAATAAGACGTTGCAACTACATATACAGCACGAGCCACGGATATTGTGAAGGAAATATTTCCTGGTCGCGTAATCTCCCGTTTTGGCGGTTTGGCATTGCAACAAAGATCGCCCGATTTAACCATCCCGGACTTCTTTCTTTGCAGCTACTTGAAGTTGCGGATTGCCTCAGGAAATCGCAGCCCATAAGGAAAATATTCAACAGTTACCACCAGGAATCTTGCAGAAGGAAATGTGTGTCAACACTGGCGGCACCCATATTTTCCACTTAACAGAAAAAAATGTAAAGGTCCAAATAAAGATCTTCTTTTTTTTATTTAGTAATAAAGGAATTTAAAAAAAAATGAATGGTTAATTTTTTCTTGTAGACTCTAGTTTCATTGATTGTATTCATAATCCGTTTGCTATCGCTAAGTCTACCTCTTCGAATGAACTGCCAAGGTGTGAACGTTTTAGTGCAATTTAGATGACAGAGTCGATAACCAATTCGACATTTAAAAGAAAACCCATAATTATTACTTAATCACAGACTTTATATTACATAAATACATATTATATTCTTAACAAATTATAATTTTTTGGAATTGGCATGCAAATAAATAAAATTTACTTCCACAACTTAATGACACCATCTCTTGCTGCTGATACGATAAATGTCTGTTGTTTATCGGTCTTGCACATCAGTAAATCTGTAATTCCATCATGATGACTTTGTGATGGCATTTCGGGTCCCGATCGTGGGGTTTCCTCAGTGGAGGCCCGTAAGGAACCCATTTCTGTTGAAGCCAGTGAAATTATTTTCTCTTCTATGACTTGACTTCCATCAATCAGACGGTTGCTATGGAAATAAAAGAAGTCGTTTCGGATCTAAATTTAGTTATTTTTCAACTTACTTGTATGTGAAAGATATATCGGATAAATTGTCCTTTGCTGATGGAACAATAAGTGCTGAGTTCTTGGGATTCATCAAATCCCAATAGCGTATACGCTGATCTGAGCTTCCAGTTAGTATAAATGGTGATTTATCAACTACACCAGCCAGGATACCACAGTTTGTTGACGGATCATTCTAAAAGTTGCAAGTTAAAGCAGTTGATTTGGAGAAGAGCCAATTTTTACTTACCACACCAGAGCTTGAGAAAACCGGCGCAGAGCTTGCCCAAAGCACTGTCTGTCGGTGGCCAGTCTCAATATTCCAAATGGAAACTTCATTATTCGACTGTGTAGCAGAGATCAGACACGATGGCTCCGTTGGATGACATGCAACCTTTCTGATCCAAGAATCCGAAGGATGTTTGATCTCTGCAATCGGAAGCTGGAATCTTAGATCCCAGCAAATGTGTTTACCTCCACTAGTTCCTGCCGCAAGCCATGATCCCGTTGGATCTGCACAAATTGCTGTAATTACTCCATGTCGAAGTTCGTTTTGCAACCGCCAGGCACTGTTTTGCATGCGAGTGTCCCAGGCGACAATAGCTCCGTATAGAGTTGCGTAGATAATCACACTCTGTGATGTTTGATCATATGTTTGCATATCAACCACTGCACCATCATTATGTTCACTGTGAAATACAATAGCCAACTCTCATTATACACATTGTTGGTGAGCTATTTAACTTTACTTACCTTTCATCCAAATGAATGGCTTGCTGCAGGGTCATTTTGGAGGAGTTCCTATCGATTCTCATTATCAGCAAGCTACCATCCTTTCCACCGACGGCCAGCGATTGCCCACCATCACAAGCCGCCAATGAGTAAATCGGAGTGTTTGCACAGTAAACTTGACGCGATTTATTGATGCCCTGATGGCCATAAAGTTTATTACAATCCCACAGTCTTACGGTACCATCTATACTGCCACTTGCGAAAAGTGACCCATATGGCTTAAGTGAGGTCATCTTAATCACAGAACCACGATGCTCGTATAAATGGGCGATATTTGTGCCACCCATACGCCATCCCGGTGGATAGGGTGAAGAATTTCTTTCGTGATAATAACTCTGAGTAACATTAAAACGACCCTTGATCTTACTGTGAAGTCTTTCGACATCCAAGCGACATTCAGACGGGCGCTCTAAACGTAAATTCTTAATATAGTAGCCGTATTTAGTACGACCCCTTACCGACTTACCGGTCCAAAAGTTACGATCTGGAATTGTATACTCCCCTAGAGAAGCGGCAGCAGTTGGCGGAATCTGCCCAACTGATGAAGGACTGCCAGCAAGCACCGGTGAAACGGTTATTTCGCCTGATGGAGTATTTAATGTCGCAGCATGTGCATCATTGAAAATATGTTGCCAATCTAAATTTGAGTTTGGATCACCATCTTGTCGGCCTTTCTTTCGAGGGTCCATTTTGGTAGACTTATCTGTCAATGGATAGTCATGACAGAGAACCTTCTTTCGGTTAATAATGATCCGTCCGTTCTGTGAGGGTTCTTCTGGCTCTAAATGCTTGTACTTAACTTTGAGTATGTAAGCTTTCATCTCAAGTAGTTGGATTTCAATTTGCTCGTTTAGTCCTTCCGAGCTTAGGCGACGCAATAGCTATGGAAAATACACTGACTACTCAAATACCTTCTTCAACTACAAATTCGTCTACTTACATTCTTAAGAGAAGTTCCAACTTCATCATAGTGTGGTAGCATACCCTCAGGAGTGTTTTGCCGAACTTTAGCACGATCTTCCAATGCCAAGACAAACTTTTGGATATCGGAGTACCTAATATAAGTAAAATCTTAATAACACAGTCTAAGAATAAATAAATTATTTTACTTCAAAACACTATCGTATATTATCCTAGGAACTGGTTCCAATAGACTATCCAGCAATAGTTCTGGCATTTCCACTTGAATCAATGGTTTGCGTAGGAATTTTCGAATGGCCGGCATAATTTTACATTGTACATCGATGTCGTTGAGAATTTTCGCTGTTGTCGAAATCATACCAGCGATTTCGTGACGTATCCATAGATTTGGATGACATAAATAGCACGCAGATTCTGCAATCAATTCACTAACGGCAGGCTTTCGAATATGTCCCAATTCGATGAGAATGGTGACAGCTCGGATCGCTTTAGCTATAACAAATTCTTCGCGATCGCTGAAACCCTAAATTTAAGAATATGTACACTTGAGTCAAAAGAGTTTGTGTAGCTTAGTAACAAACCTGTTGGAGGAGAGGAACCAATATGTCTGAAGCCTGCCATCCGACATATCCTGCGACACCGGAAATGTTATCATAAAAAGCTCCACGAAGATTTTTATCATCATCATTCAGAAAGGTCATGATATGTGACAAGACTACGTCATTAGCTGGAAGAGAAAGAAAAAGTAATAAATTCGAATTATATTCATTCATAGGAGCTCGATGCAGGGGATCACTACACACTATGGAACGTAGAGGTCTGGATTTAGGAATGATGCTCGCAAACCAGAAGCAAGGAGTAGACTCATACTCTGAAAACCATAGTATCATAGTAACAGGTTAAAGTGGTTACATCCCAGAGCAGAGGAAGACATGTTACTATCAATCAAGATACGACTAAGGAAATTAAGAACAGTTTCCATCCATCTAGGCTTCGACTTCAATCAAACGCGTAACAGGGACATCGTAATGGTGGTGTTATGTTATGGTAGGGAACGGCAACAATATGCTTACAATGTTTGAGAATAAAATCAGTTGGACTTCAACTGACTATCAACGAACATCCAACCAGATCCACCGCATGAATTGATCAAGACTCGGGTTGCAATAGCGTCAGCAAAAGAAAGAAGTGCAGCGGAGTAATAGCTAGATGGGTTCCCCTTTTACTCTGGAAACCATTTACTCCTTAGTATGAATGAGACAATCTATGCCGTAGAAGCGTTGCAGAGGTCATTTAGAATGGTCTACTCTTCTTCTTCATCTCTATAGCTTCTACTGAAGTCATTGTAGGGGATTCTCAGTCTTTTGGGCATGCCTTCTTATAGCACAGTGTTGGGTGCGATTTACGATTTCTTGTCTTGTGTTTCAGAAGTCCGATGGACCCAGTTTTATTTAGCATAGGCTAGAGCAGCTTTGCAGTGTTACAGTGATCGAGCTGGCTTCTCTCACCGCATCGGCATGGATAAGGTATTTAGCATAAGATGTAGGCGCCTCGATGCTTAGATCTGAGGAGCCTCGTTAGGCCAATTCATCAGCTTCACCGACTTGTATGGTTGTTCTCCCTGCCAAACTATTTCAAGTTTGTTTGGTGATAAACACATCGGTTTTTACCGACTTTGAGAAGGCTTTCGACAGCTTGAATAGAGATGCTATCTGGTTGGCCTTGGACAAGAAAACTCATAAGCATTATCATGACACGTAGCAGATGTCACATTTTTCACAAAACATAGGTGTAGCGGGTGTTTAAAGTACAAAGTGGAGTGCATCAGGGTTGCACACGGTCTCCTCTGTTGTTCGAACAGAGCAAGTATCCGTAAACAGCTTACTTCAATACCACTACGACTACTCTACAAACCAAAATTAGCACAACATACCTTTTTCTTTCCCAAAGAAAGCACAGAGGTCACAAATGCCAGATTCCATTAGGGTTTGCTTTACAATAGGCTTGGAATCTGTCAACAGACTCAAAACTGTCTGTTGAATAATTTCATGTAACGCATTCAACTCGGCTTGATACCTCCGGAATGGCATTTCACTTGGTGTATTTCGCTGTGTCTCCTCCAAGAAGTAAATTGCTATTTTCGCTAGTTTAGCTGAAAATAAAAATTTCAATGAATTAACACCAAAAATGCAATGAGTATAGTATAACTCAAAACATACAAATGTTCCTTGCGAAAGCAACGCGTACAATAACTGCTGCCTGTTCACTCGACAATGCGGTAATCGATGGCAAAATGTATTCAGGAAATACGTTTGCATCACTTCGTGGAATTTCCTTAACCAATCCTAGGCAAGTTGTAAGAGTTTCAATCGCCTGAACTTGTACTTTTGCTGATGAATTTTGGGCTAAATACACCTAAAGAAAATGATTTAAAAATATTACCGTATTAAGTAGAAGTTTTAAAAATCAAACAAAACAAACTTACAATATAGGGGAGAATTCTGTCAAGAATTGTCTCCGAAGTTGTGTACTGTGAAAGTTTCTGCAGAATTTCTAGACAACAAATCTTGCTATTTGAGTGCTGAAGTCCCCTTATACAAGATGTGACCACAGTTATGATCAAAATCAATCCATCCTGTTCTTGAGACGCATTGTTAGCGTTATTATCATCCTTTGCTTGATTATTGTCTCCTCCTACTTCGTCTTCAGAAATCAGTGGACGATTGGTTAATACTTTGATGCAATGCGTTATATCTGAATGAAGGCGGAGTATTTTATCATCTGGTGTCATTATCGGTGCAGATGAGAACATTTGCAGGTAAGATTGTAGGAATGAGTAAAAGTATTCGGGAAATAAACGTCCGCGTTCTTGATCAAGGTAATCTTCCGCACTGCGACGATTTATTGAATTCAGATTTATCATTGAGGCAAGCAAGTTTCTGAGATTATCGTTCTCAATACCAGCCAAGTGTTTTTCAACCAATTCTCGTTCACCGCGGCGATATGTCAGTAGCTGCGAGAGTTCAAACGGGGCAGTACCTTCGGTCCAGAGTTCCAAAAGTGCACAACTGTCGAGAGAAATTATATTTAGTCATGTCCCTCCAATAGTAGTAGTATACAGTAAGGGCTAGGTTTCTGTGGTTTATGTGTATTTACTATGAATAGGCTTTCAGAAGCAACTTCGGTGTTGCCCGATTTTTTTTTTATAATTTAAAAAAACTTACCCCGCTGAGAAGATATCCATTGCAGGAAGCAATGTATTTCCCGAATAATAAGAACCCAATCGTACTAACGAGTCGGTTGGCAGCATTGATTCTGATATATTGCCTTCAGCATCATCCGATGACATTGTCTTTACAAATCTCTCCGGAGCTATGTAGCAAGTTCTCCTGCGACTCGTGTCGAAGAAGTAAGTATAATCGGCCGGATTATCTTCCGGCAAATACGTTGGTTTAAAAGAGGCAAAATCAGACAATAGGATCCAGTTCCATGATGTGATTAAAATATTTTCAAGCTGAAAACATTTTGTTCGTTTATTTTTTAATCGAAATGGTTGCATATTTTGTTACCTTGATGTCTCCATGGCATATTTTCTGTTTATGACACTGGTTCAAGGCGCATAAGATCTGAAATGTTATCCACTTCTTCTCGAGCGTGGTAAGAAATGGCCGAGTGGATACTCGGTCGTACAAACTGTGCTTGACAAACTCTCTCATTATATAGGCCGCCTTGTCGGTTATCTAATAAAAGTAAAGAATCACATTAACGTGCATCCCGAAGTTGGAAGTGGATTTTGTTTTAGTTTTACATAAAAACGTAGCACAAGAACCAAGAATCAGCCATCAGCTGTAATGAGTTAAGCGCAAGCGTCTCTTTCTTCAAGTGTAATGTAATTTTCGCAAAATATCTAGAATCATTTGCTGATAGTCAACAAGCTATCAAGTCTTTGGAATAGTCTATGTCTGGTCAACAGGTTATCACTGATTGCCGTTCATCTCTCGTGGAGATGTAAGACAAATTTAAAATTTATCCCTAATGTGTGCTAGGCCACAAAGAGAGTTGAAGAGCCAAAGAAAACATTAAACAAGAGATTGCACTGTGTGTCGCATTTCGCAAAGATTCGCACGTGTTGTTACTGGGCACTGTCCGACAGGTTTTTCGTCTTAGACTCTTTTTTTGTGACTTCATCCCAAAAGAATTGTACCTATTGCTGTACGAGAAAGCAAACTGAGTCAGCCTGTACAACTTTTTTAAGAGGTATAATAGGTATGAATGCTTCGTTGATAATGGCGTGGATACTGCGGCTGACACGATAAGAGATTTTAGTTCTCACCAACACCCAGCTAAGCGGTTTTTTTCTGGACAGGCACCCGCACAAAAGAAAGAGGACACACCCGATGCTGGTTTTCGCTTGCAAGCCTCCTTTGCTTACAAAATCAACACATTCGTGAAATTGAACTCATTAGCTCCTTTTTTTTTCGCAAGTAATTCGTTGGTACGCACATACATATACATATACAGTTTCCAGTATTGCCGCGAACAGAGGCAAATTTTTTAAAATTGTCTTACAACATCATTTGTTATAAGAATCAGACTTACCTCGACTCTTTGGAATGGCAGGCAATTTACCGAATTGGCCAGGGTCTTTTTTATTTGTTCCACCCTCTCCTTGTGGTCCTCCAGAGGCAGAGTTGGGTCGTGCTTTACAAAAACCTTTACCACAATCAGACCTTCTTCGGACTTGGCTTTTGCCACCTTGAAGAACCGGGTACTCCCCATGCTAAAAGGAAATTTTAAACATTTTTCATTGTCTGCATCGATTTTTTTTTTTTTTTTTTTCGTTTTGTTCCGTTAACTTACTTGGAGTCGAATACAATTTCGGTGCCAAAGGTTCCCGCAAAGTAGTGTTCCACGGGGAAGATTTGCGAAGGCGCGATTCCAACCAATTGATTGCCCATTATTAGTAAAGTATTAAGTGTACAGCCAATGGAAGTTAATCTCTTGTAATAGTTGATATTTTTGTTGAAATAAAGAGGTGTATTTTTTCTTGTAAAACAGCTGCGCTACGATGCTTTTATTTACAACAAGCCACTAATGACAGATGAAAAATTAAAACAAAAAGATGTGCAAGCAACATCGATAACTTAGTATCGATAAATTAGGAAGGGAATTGAACTGCCAACTTCATACAAAATCAGCAAAAATTGAGACGGTTCGAATATAATGAAACTGTTATGAAGTTTGTACATATATTTGTACCTAATTTGTACCTCAATTAGTGTTTTCTTTCCAAGTTTTTCAGCACATATTAGAAAAATGCATAAATTTTGTATACATTTTTGGAGCTAACATTACATTTTTGTTTAAATAATGAGCTTTATAGATTTGTCTGAGGGATTGATGCATTCAATGCTATATTGGTTATAGCTTATTTGAAATGTTTTAATAACAAAAATAGCTTTTTCTTTATCAATTTAATGTAATACTTTGTGTCGATATTGTAATTTTGGTTCGATCTGTGCATCACTAGCAGAAAACTGTAAATAACAGTTAGAAAACAACACAACAGGTGAAACGGTTTGTCCCTTTCATACTACGTTTATATGTCGAGTTGAAGCCAAGTTCAACCCGGAGGGTTCAAATGTAGTTGACTCAACTCGACTCAGCTGGCATATGTACGAGTATAACATGTTACCTGGGTTGAGGAGTTGAGGAGTCGAAATGACATTTGTGTGTGTGTTCTTTCTCCTTCTTTTCGTTTTCTGGAGTGGGAAACCAGTTTGTTTTCGTTGCGAATGAGTTCTTTCTTGTTTGGCTTTGGGAAATATTTGGTTTTAATTAGCAAAAAAACAAAATAGAAAAAAGGGAAAGAGTGACTGTGTACTCATCTGTCAGTTCAACCACATTTTGATCTTTCAATTTTTCAACTCGGTGTGCAGAAAAATGTAGATCCAATTCTCAACTCGATTCTAACTCGATCCCTCGACTCGCCATATAAACGTAGTATCTCAAAAACTAATCACAGGGATGTACTATTTTGAGAATTGAAATATATATTGGCGTGTTCCACAATTCGATTTTATCGATTTAGAAGTGAGTTCAAAGCGATAATTGTTATGGATTAATTGAAAAAGAAAAAGACGACCGTTCTTTTAAGAAGTTTTATTACGACTTTGGCTCGTACAGACGATATGCCTTCGATTCCGACGAATATCCTACCATTATACATTCTGTAGATTTTGCTGCAAATTTAGATCTTCCAGGGCGCTTATCGAGCATGAACGACTTACATCCAAAGATCCTGAGATGAGAAACAACTGGCTTTTTGCCACACCAGGCTTCATAATAATTTCATTCAGTGTGGAATACATAGTGCAAAATGACGATATTGAAAATGTAAATGAATGAAAATTGCATATAAGGGTTCACGTTTTAATAACGTATTTAAACTTCATTCGCTTGTATCCCCAAAGTAAGGGGCCCGTTATAGCTGGCCATAATGCATGAAATGCATCATTGGAACAGTGGTTTCATATTTTTGACAAGTCAGTTACAACAATCTTTGAAAAATGTTAACCAGTGGAAGGCTCTGTTAGTGAAATGGCAACAACAAAGTATAGGTTTTGAGGTTGGAGTTGATCATTGACAGATGAGAACAGAAATAGAATGGAACACATCAGTGAAACGATTGTGTTTTAAATTATAGAAACGAGAATCAGCTGTTCATTGAAATCGATTTTTATCAGTGAAGTACTAAAATTGGGTGTAAAGAAAAGTTTTAATCAGAATTAGTTATTTTTGTTTGTAAAAAAAATTTCACAAGTGATTAGCTTCATTTTTTTTTACCTATTAAAGTCAATGTTATTTGCTTAATAGTCCTAAAAGTTGAAAATGTTCAATGATGCATTTCAATGATAGCTATAACTGACCTTAAAACTTTTTTTTCTTTATTCTCCTGGGACGTGCATGTTGATTCGATCAAGATCGTTATGTACTGCTTGCTTTACCTCCTCATGGGATTGGTACGAGATCACCATCTTATGATAGCTACAGTCTGATAACGAATTGCTGCCGTTTTAAGATCTAACGACACAAGAACACCTAGGTTCAACGTTGACCGACTGATAAAGCCCACAGTGCGCCAAGAACTTATGGACAATTTCTCACGTAGAATGGAAACAATCAGCAGCTCCTCTCCACCACTATCCAAGATAGTTGATATACTATGAAAACTGTTTTCACATCTGATGCTCAAAGGATTGTCCGTCAATCTCAGGGAAGTCATAGAGCGTGGCTTTCCAAAGAGACATGGAGAAGGATCAATGAACGGAAAAAGCTTAAAGCTAGAACTGCAGCAACTCTAGCAGGGAGGATAGAGCTAGAATCCCTATATCGCATGAAGATGAGAGAAGTGCAGCATAGCGCGAGACGTGACAAGCGCAATTACATCAATGCGCTGGCTACAGAAGCAGCAGCTATGTACGACAGCAGAATCGTTTATAGAATCACCAAAGAGTTTATAGGTGACTAAAGTGTAGGTTTTGTAGGGGCCCTAGGGCCCACAAGGGGATACAGGAAATGAGTAAAGTAAGCAAGTAATTCCGTAGTTTGAAGTTTCTGCAAATTTTGTGGATTAAATGACAAATGTCAATTATTTGTGGCACTTTGTTTGCTAAGATTCAAGAAACCAGAAAAAAAATACTTAAGATGGTGCTTAAATATTTATTTACGAAGACTTGCAGCCTACGTGTGTTAATGGTGTCCACCTTCCAGGTGCTGCACCCATAAAGCAACACCGATTCTACTTTTGAATTTACGAAGACTTGCAGCCTACGTGTGTTAATGGTGTCCACCTTCCAGGTGCTGCACCCATAAAGCAACACCGATTCTACTTTTGAGCGAAACAGTCGCAGCTTGATTCATAAGCTGATAATATTGTTTTTCCAGATGGTGGAAAGCATGCTGAACGCAGCTTTGGCCTTCATGATTCTGCTGCACACATCCAGTTCGGTGCCACCATGGTTTGCCGAGACTACACTTCCTAGGTATAGAAAATTGTCAACTTCCTAGACTTGGGCGCTGGTATTGGAAGTTCATAGGGCTTTTGTTTTGGCTGTGTTAATTTTGAGCCCCCCAATTCTATGACCTCCTGGACGGAGTCTACGGAGCTTATCCGGAATACGATCTTAAAACCGTACTTAGGGATTCCAATGTATAAATTGGTAAGGAAGATCTCTTTCGCGGCTTAATAGGTAAATACAACCTCGACGACATGACAACCGACAATAGCTTCCAACTAATCGACTTTTCAGCAGCTAAATTTCTTGGGTTAATAATTCACTCAGTAACCCTTCAGAAAAAACACGTCTACAACACTTTGGTTAAGAGTACCATTCGCTCGACAAACTCTGACCATTATCTGTTCCAGCTAAAGTCATTACCCCATTATCCATCGCTGCGCGTCGCCTAGAAGAAGAACCTTAATGTAAGGCGCCTTAGCACGACAAAAGGAGCTAAGGCCTACAATGAGCACCTGATCAAGAAGCTCTGTGCAGCATATTCACCCACCAAAAACGCAAACAACCAGTGAACGAATACAGCAACACCATGAAAGAGGTAGCCGTGACCACGCTTAGTTACCAACTACCACTAAAAATGATCTCCTGCTATGATGTTGCAAGGTTGTAATGCAAGGATATAACAACGAGAGAAGAGTACCGGGGAAAAAGAAAAAAAAAAAAAAAAGACGAGAATTCCGCGTAAAAAGGAAAAGAACCCCGCAGTTCCCTAGATCAAGGATATAGAAGAGTCTCTCGTACGAATAGTGTTCAAGAACACCCGGATCTGAACACCCTGAGGTCAACCCCATCAAGGCATCAGCAAATAAATTTACAATGACAAGTAAATAATTAACAAATGTATGAAATATAATGCCAGTGTAAGCAGTTGGGCCCCTATTGTTGAGCCAACATATTTAAATATTATTTAGCCACTAGTTATACGATATTATTAAGGAAAAAACAATTGTAAATACATATATCAGTTCAATAAAGAAAAATTACTAAAAGTTACGAATAGTGTTATTATTTTAGAGCTGGTAGCTGATCGCTAATCTGGAACGCAGGCTTTTCAAAATAGCGAAGTCATCCTTGTCATCAAAGCAAATTCATGTAGCCATCGTACTACGAATTCATGTAGATGTGTTTTAATTCAAACGACTATTAATTTTTGAGTAATGATTGAAGCAATCATTTTCAGCTGTCAGAATGATGAAATCAAAATTAATGCAATTTTCAAAAAGTTTTTCAAATCATTTGAAGTCTTTAAGGTAACGATTATTAGATTATTATGAATTTAAGGTCTCAATTTTATTAGGTTCGATAAGAATTTAAGGATTTCAACGAGGTAATTGCATGCCAAAGCATTCATTTGAATTGAGCTCTAAAACGCTTTAATATTTTGTAATATTTAGCATAACATACTATGTATGTATACCTATTCACACTCAAGTTATGAACAAGTGAATTTGTTTTTAATACCTCATAGCGACCGGTAAAAATATTTAAATGGCAATTTGCCATGAACTTCCTAATAAACTTGGTATTTCAAAATTGTTCAATTCTTTTCACACATTAATAGCAATTGAAATTCACACTTGTATTGGTGGAAGTCTAATTTTAGATATTCCTGATAGCACTCAACTAAAATAGGAATATTCGAAGCAAAGATTCATTTCCATAAACAAAAACTATATGTTATTTGCTATTGATTGTGGATAATAACAAAATGATGATTATAACATTTGAATGTCTTTTCTAAACGAGTTGTTTTTTTATTTTCTTGCAAAAAATTTCATTAAAACAGTCAGACAATTTCTTTGAGATGAACTTTTTTTTATGTCCATTGTACAGAATTTATAATAAATCTTATAAAAATTTAGCAGCTACCTAAATTAATTAAATACTCATTTTTGAGTATAGAAATTCGTCCACATATGTAGGTATTGACTTCTGCCGACCGTGAGTTAATTAATTCTTTCACCCGCCATACATATGTACATATGTACGTCTGTATATAACTACCACTTGCAACAAGACTATCTACGTACATCCTGAGAAGCCTTGACATTGCGTTTAAAATAATTTTAATGGGGTTTAGGGAAGGATGAAGTTCGAGAATTCATTTATTGTATGTGAGTTCGTTACAAATAATTACCTACCCTAAAAACATAACTCTGCCTTTCACGTAGAAACATTTCGCTCAAAACATCGAATATTTATGAGGTTCTGTCAGTGGCGGATTAACACCTAGGCTCGTGAGGCTCGAGTCTAGGGCGGCAACTTGTAGGTGGTGGCAAATTTTGTACATTATTTTACTTTCGTTCCCCAAGAAAATGAACCATTCTCAGTTCATCTACTCTCCAATACTCCATCTGCCCATCCGTTCATCCGCCAATTCGACCATCCGCCAATTCGACTATATGAATATTCGCCAATCCACCTATTCGACCATACGCCAATTCGACTATCCGCCAATCCGACCATCAGCCAATCCGACCATCAGCCAATCCGCCAATACGACCATCCGCCAATTTGACTATCCAACAATCCGACCACCCGCCAATCCGACCATCCGCTAATTTGCCAATCCGCCAATTCGACCGTCCACCAATTGCAATCGCTGTTGGATTTGGAGTAGGTGGGAGGTTGGGTGTATTCGACTGTTTATGCATGTGTTTATACATGATCATTGAAACACACATGTATATAAAAATAGTTGATATTGGTGTAAATTTGGGTTGCAGTTTCCAATATGCTTAAGTGATTTTGCTTCCGTAATCCACTCTACTGACACGAAAGAATAGTCAAAACAGTGGTCTGCAAAGGTATATCGAGTTGCACGAAATATATTCTGAAAAACAAAACAACGATAAAGTTCAAAACTTTTCAGATTCACATTTCTGTAACACGTGAATGAATCATACTGCGTATGAGTGGTACGCGAAAATGAAAGCTTGAGAACCACTGATTTAGAATACTTCTTTCATATTCAGTGTTAAATAATGACATAAGATTGAAAAAGAAAAAAATATCTTAATGCAATACATTGCTTCTTCTTAACTTGTAAAATATACTAAGCAATAAACATAAATGCTGAATTCAAGCATAAAAAAGTCATTTTTAAATTGACGTTTTTACAATTCAAATTTAGGCTGTAGTGCATTGTACATAGGTACTATTTTTTTAGTGACACCTTTTGCTTCTTTCATTACAACGAGGCTATGATCCGGAGTAAAAGTATCACAGCCCTGCACCTCTACTACTCCACCGGCCGCCTTATTCCTCTTATCAGCTATTGAGTTAAAAAAGTTAGTTTAACTTCAACTGCTCTCGAATAAATATTTTTAATTTTTACTACAAAGACAGCGTCAGCGTGACATATGTGCGAGTATAACCTGAACTAAAACCGATCCGTAGTGAAAAATGATCTCATACTTTCCTATTCGAACGGAACTGCATTGCAAGGTTGTCAACAAATCGTTTTATCAAAACTATTTGGCAACTTGGGCCTTTTGGCACATATCCAAATCAATTGCGTCCCTCTGTGTTACTAAAAAAACGAAAGTTCCATCAAATGCGCTGCATTTCCTCCTCCTAGACATAATTAAACTTTCAAAAAACCGACTCCTCTAGAACTCAAAAGAAGCTAATTTAATGCATTTGTATAAATAGTTTGATACAGGCATGGTTTCGTCATTTCATTTCAATGAGAATCGAATCGAATTTAAAATCCCAACCGAAAAAGTGGTTTATATTTTTGTCTTCCCTCACAACCGACAACGCCGAGCTAGAGAGGTAGTGTATTGTGTGGCAGCACCGAAGCCCTCCCACTGTTCCGGCACCCCAAAAGTTTCTCGTATCTGTGTCATATAATCTTAAAATAGAATCTTTTTGTTTAAACTTTAAACTAAATCGAAGAAAATATTCCTTTCCTTAGAATAGATTAAAACCAAAAAAAAAAATAACAAATGCTCGTAAAAATTTAGCTAGGTGAGCTGGTGAGCTCTCTCGCCTGAACATACACAACAATATACCGCTAGCAACCGACCATCAACAGGCACGAAATACAAATTTTCATCATGTCGAAGACGGACTAAGTCGGACACCCCCATATCGGATGGCCTTTGAAAACAAATCTGAGAGATTTTTTGCAGGTTGTCAGAAATATCAGGGTCGGATGATTTTCTGTGTCCTCCATCTTTCCCAAGCCACATTCTTTTAAATAATAATTATAAAATAAAAGAAAAAATAATACAATGGCCTCTTGACCGAAACTAGAAAGTAACTTACGCATACACTTGCGCGATCTAGTCATCATCTTGGGCCTATGATGATATCCAACACTATCTAGAACCAAACTTAACATATGAACTTTAAAAATAGAACCCAGTGCGGCGGGTCGGGCTGAAATGTCAGTGTTGCAATAGTGTGTGAGCTGTCTATGTTTGTATACAGTATTAGTATGCTCCTGTCAATTTAGATGCTGACTGGGTTGTGTTCACCTCCGAATTACCTTTCCGTCTCGTAGTAGCCAAACAGTGTTCAGTCGAGACCGAGCTCATCCGCGAGTTAGTTGATTTTTCTCATCCAATATACAAAATGGTGAGTGATTCTATGAAGGATACCTTACCATGGCTCTGTCTTTTTTCTTCTTTTTTTTGTGGATTTATTAAAACTTGAAATTATTGGATACGACATTTTTTTAAAAATTGTTTCCTTCCGTTTCTTCCCGTTTCCTGTAGGCCGATGTACCAAAGCGTGAAGTGGAAAGTAAGTAATCTGAAATTTACCAAAAGGAATACCTAACCAACTGTGGAATAAATTTTGACACTCCAGTGGAAATTGTGCCTTAAAAATTGATAATCCCCTTATAAGTGAAATTGAAAAGTGACATTAGTGTTGAGTAACCGATATAAATTTCTCGATCCCCCATATTGCATAATCAAAGTGAAGAGAATATTTACAAAAAAAAAAAAAAAAAAAATACAAATTCTTTTGAACACATCCATTAGTGCTTAAAATACGGTTATTTTTAGAATTCAACGTTAATGTGTGCGTTTTTTTTTCTATTCTTTTGTGCGCAATACGCATGTCTTATTTTGGCAAAGTGATGTAGAAAATGTATGTATCGTCGTGTAGACTTTGCGCGATGAATCGGTTCTAAAAAAGGACAGTGGATATACAGAACCCCATCTCATGTTACAACAAGTGTAGAGATTCTTGACATTTATGCATTTATTTTATGACATATTTTCGGAATGTCACTCCAAATTATTTACAAGATTTGAAAATTCCTTAAGAAGAATTAAGTGGGTGAAGGTTAAGTAATTTTGGAATGTTATTCTCCAATACGGATTGGTTTTAGTTCCTGGGAATTCGAGAGCTATTTTGAACCCGTTTACAGAAAAGTTTTTGGTATTCGTGATAAATATTTAAAAAATAAAATATAAAACCTTTATCGTTGTGCGAGTTGGCTTAACTGAAGTCTCAATCGTTTGAGAATTTTTTTTTTAAATGGTTTAAAATGTATCAGCTAATTGTGCCCCATTTGACCAACGTACATTTTTGCCTGTGCAACTCAAATGTAAATTTGTAATTCAGTAAGATTTTTGATACTTGTACAATTTTTGTCGAAAGACGGTATTAAATCAATGCCTGTAAGTTAGGTTACACTCAGTTTATTCTTATTTAATCTACAAAGCTTATGAAACAGAAACTGACGTCAACCTGTAAAACCTGGGGCACTGATATATAAATATATTTATAAAAACGCTATTGTGTTTGAAATAAGATTGTAAGTCGGATTCTTGAACCAAAATGTTCCTTATCTTTATGCTTATTAAGATATAGGTAGTCCGACTATATAGCCTGCCAAAATATCTACAATCAATCTTACACGTAGCTACCTTTATAGAATCTCGGTATTATGACATAACCACGTCTGTTAATATATCAGAAAACTAACTGACAATAAAGTCCCAGTAAAATGATTTCTTTCCCTAGACTTTAATGTCTTTTTGCCAGTGGTGTTGGTGGCTAAATTGGGGAATATCGACATTCCAACGGTCTCGCAACAACGCTCTTTGAGGTATACAAGGCACATACATATGTTATTTCTCTTAATATTACCTTAGCCGCTTTAGATCGTAGATATCGTAAGCTCCAGAATAACGCCCAAGTAGAGATACTCTATATATAAATCTTACTAGATTAAACATTTAGTACAAACTCATTTTAATCAGAAATCAGAATATTTTCAAAATCTAACATTCCTGCTATTTATCTCATGAGAATGTGTTTCTGATATAGTTTTATGGGGGGCGGGCTAGTTTCCAAAAAAATAATACATCTGAGCTTATATGTACATATATCGTAGTGCGAAAGTCAAAAATACACAAACAAAACTTAAAAAGAATGTTTGTATGCAAAATAATCAAATAGCATTATAGCACGAAAAATTATTCAGCACTTTTATTTGGCCTCATCTCGAACTATTTTTCGTTTCGCAATGAACACCCTCACAGAAAAAAATAAATAATACTTTACGAGTACAGGAGCTATTTTTATGCTACCAGAGAAAATTTTGGTTTTGCATATTTATAGAATTTTCGTTATTCTGTTTTATTTTGTGTGTATTGTTTAAAATTTAAGATCAAATTACGCACAAAAGTTTGGCATTTAATATTAGAGAAAAAAAAAACAATTTGACAGGAATAATTGTGCAGATTTATGCATTTTGAATTGAAACTGTCATGTTTTAATGTGAGGATTAGCCGTTGGATAATATGGTGTCTCTAAATTTCTCAAAGTTAAATTGCGGAGGAGCTTTTCCTGAAATCAGTTAAATTTGCGTGTATTGTTTGGTAGCACCTTACTATCAATTCATTCTCAGGTCAAAGCTATTTGGAGAGGTTTAGCGAATTACTTTGTCTTTTTTTAAAAATACACACCGGTCTACAGCATGCGCCAAAATGTAGATACAATGGCCTCTGAACCATCACTTTCGAAGTTATGCAATTTGTTTGTTTACGTATCCGCCGACCGAATAGGATGAGGCACATCGCTGAAGAAGATCTTGTATGACAAATCGACGTCAACTTTTTGATTTTTCAATGCCTAATCGGCGTGATTAGATGAGTGTTGGATCATTGTGCTTCAGATCAAGGTTCAAATGCCAGAAAGTGCCAAAAAGATTTGTAGCTGTCCCAATAATTTGTTCAAAACGTCGACGTACCATATGGTAGCGATATGAAATAAGTATCATAGGGGTACCTACATTTTAGGTTATTCTTTAGTTCAGATAACATTTTTACAAAATTAGATTACCCGCGAAGCCAAATTTGCATTTCAGTAGAAGGTTGTATTTCAAAAAATATTATGTTCAATGTGAGTTCAGCTAGTAATAAGCTGAGAGTACTTTCGCTGGTAAAGCCTTGAGAGTTACTGCCTGATGACTGTCGATTATTTCAAGATTTGAATATCGCAAGTTGCCTGGTAGAATTTTTCGAATTCCTTTAATAAGTAGATATTAAATTAAATGTCGTGATTAAAAATATACTCTCCACTTACTCTTAAGACTGTCCCCATTGGCAAGTTTGCAACTACATAGTATATATTTTGAACAATTTTTAGTTAATTACCCTAACTGATCTAACATCAATTTATAATGCATTCATCAGAGCTGGAATACAACGTCTGCATCTGGTCAGCTACTTCTAAGACCTTTGTGCTCTTACCAGATAGATTCAGAAACTACATAGTCTTCCTAGAACACAGACGGAATATCCCATGTCTTTCCCAAATAGCCAACTGCAGCCCTCAACTTCAAATTTTCACCCGCAACCCATGCCAAGCTTTGAATGCACCCTCAAGCCCAATTTCGAACATACTGTCGAATTAAAGGATTTGTGCATTAGACGAAAGGCACATATATGGAATGATGTTCCAGGCAGAATGATCTTCACCAGTACTTCCTTTGTTCCTCTTCTCCCTTTTCCGAAACACCCCCGTCCTGGAGCCTCAGCATAAGGCTAATCATATCCCCTCTGATGCACGCAAACTATATAAAAAAAAAAACAATTGTTTCTTACAAAAATTCGCGTATTCGACTTTAAGGCACAATTTTCAAAAACTCCACAAAATTCTTTTGGTTTAAAAAAAAAAAAAAAAAAACAATAATAAAAAACTAATTAAACAAACACTCCTATTAACAGATGTCGAATTCGTATTCGAGGTTATGGGATCACCAAATGAGGGTATCGATGCCGTCGATCTAGGTGATGCTCTCCGCTCATTGAATCTTAACCCAACATTGGCCCTCATCGAGAAAATGGGTGGCACAAAGAAGCGTGGCGAGAAGAAATTGACAATTGAAGAATTCCTCCCAATCTACTCCCAAGTTAAGAAGGACAAAGATCAAGGCTGCTACGAGGATTTCATTGAATGTCTGAAATTGTACGACAAAGCCGAGAATGGAACCATGCTTCTCGCTGAATTGCAACACGCCCTGCTTTCCCTTGGTAAATAAATATTTTGTTTTTTTTTTAATTTTTTTTCCTAATTAAAAAAAATTGTTTCCATGTTTATAGGTGAAAACTTGAACGATGAGCAGGTTGAGGAACTTTTCGCTGACTGTATGGACCCTGAGGATGATGAAGGCATGATCCCATACTCCCGTAAGTATTAATCCAAATAATATTATTTATTAAAGTAAAAGAGTAAAGTAAACAAATGTTATGTGTCATCCAAATGTTATCCAATTAGCACTATATTTGAGTTTGTGATTGAAGAATTACTATGCACATTAGCATATTATATTTTATTTTGTTTTATTTTTAATACAGTAGATTAATTTTATTTGAATTTAATTGTATGGAATGAGTTATTATTTAATTATATATTTAAAAGTAGATGATAAAAAATTTTATTTATTTGTTTAAGTAGTTAGTTTTTATATAAAACTGTAACGGAAATGTATAACAATAGAGGTTAAAGTTTTGTTTAAATATAGCATTTTAAGTTTAGTGATTTCCGTTTAGTTTAATTAGAAGTATCATTTTTTATAATGGGTGGGCTTGTCTAAGAAATGATTGTAAATTATTATTAAGATTTGTATAAGACAGTTTTATTATTTGAGGTTTATAAAAAAATCGGGGTAAAGTATGATATGATTGAGACATTATTATTCGATGAATACGCTCAACCCAAATTTCTAGAACTTCCATGGACAAAATTATAGATTAGCAGTTTGTGCTTAAGTACCTAGCTAGCATTTACGGTTACAAGTAAAACTCTACTCGGTACTTTGCGCGTATAGACTGGGCCCATGGTATCTACATATGATTAAGACATTTTCAGTCAGAGTTAATGATAAGCCAGCATTTGTTATAGTTTTTAAAAATTTCAATCCAAAATTTCGTTGGCCTTTTTATCCATCATTTACTAACTATACTAGACCGACATCTTTAGTCCGTTTGTCGTTTGACTCCCACAGGCAGTAATATACCATTGATTTTAAATTGATTCCGACATTCCTGTGAACAAATTTCCTTGCTCCCAAAAATGAAAACTAAAAAAAATTATAGATTGTGTTGTCGGGTGGCTATTCGGGCAAAAGTATTATGGTCAGTGGTTGGAGTTGACAGAACATAAGGATGCATTTCGGTCAGTTATGACATTAGCTTATGCTTCTCAATGGTGATTATGTTCGGCCCTTAAGAGTGAACGAAAACTGGACGAAACTGTAAGAAATGTCATTATGAGTGCAGTATACTATGCACGATACCAAACGCCAAATCGAGATACCTGTCTACATTAGTTTACCTATTCACGAGAGCGTACAGAGCCTTAATTTAATTATTTGTGGGAATAAATACTTTATCACTTCGCCTAATTTAAGTAATTTTTGAGCAGCACAATGTAGATGTGTCTACCTCGTATAGTTAGCACATGTTATCGATAAAGACTCATTCGTTCTAAGTTTTCGACAAGCAAGGCTTGCGTGCCTTTAGTTTTTGATCAACTACTTAACTTTTAAGACCTTTTGTAGCATTTTCTAACCTTGTTATCGTATGTAAAATTGGGCTAAGGCCCTACAATTTGGTAGATTTCTATTATTTTAACAAATAAAAATATTCTCAATTGTACTTATAGTGTAGACTACAGTAGAAGATTTTAGATTTAATTTGTTTTTAAAATAGTATATCTTAGTATTTGAATCAGAAAACAGAAAAAGAAAATATTCTAAATTAAACTTTTTTATTTCCATGCACTTTTATTTATATTTTTGCCACGTGTTTATCCTTGTGTTTATTTGCACAATATTTCACGACATTGTTGCACCAACCAACCACAACCATTCCCAACCATCATGTATACCCCTTGACAAATTTTCGCAAAAATAAAATAAAATCACAGAATTCATCACGAAGTTGATGAGCGATCCAGTCGTCTTCGATTAAACAGTAAGTTACAAAATAAAAAATGATCAAGGATTGAGATAAGCTTTCTCTGCCAAAAAAAAAAAAAAAGAACAACCTACCTAACTGCTTTCGCAATATTCGACAAAAAAGGATAAGTAACTCCCAAACTGTCATTGTGTGTGTCATTACTAATTCGAAAATCTTTCTCTTTATATATTATTCTAATATTTTCTTTTGTCAATTTTTTTTTTAATTAATACATTTTACTTTTTATTATTTCCATTATAATGATATTAATAAAATTAATTTCCTCTGTTTAGCATTCCTCGCAAGAATGTGCGAACGAGAAATCGAGGAGTAATGTGCCTAGCACTGAAACAACAACAGCAAACATCAATAAAACAACAACAACAACAACAACACCATTCTCCATCGATGTTATTTCATCCATTATTTATTTAATTAATTAATTAATTTACTTCTGCTACTACTACTTTTACTTTCATCAGAGAGAAAGAAACGAATACACTTCAAGATAATTTTATTTTTAAAATAAAATAAAAAAAAAAAATTAATGAAAAGATATAAAAAAAAAATATAAATTTTATAAAACATTTTGTTTTTTGTTGCTACTTTACACGAATATTACACCACATTCGCACAAACGAACACCAATATACACATCCATATATCTTTTTAAACATGGAACTCAATCTGACCGAAAAATGTGTAGACTTCTTATTTAACACCAAAAGAATTATGTAGTTTCCAATCGTATTTATGTATATGACTTATGGGATTTTTGTTTTTCATGTTTTTACAAAATGAAAAAGAAATGAAAAAATTTAAATAAAATTTAAAAAATGTTTTGGTTTCTTCTGAATGTTTTGAGCTGTAGCAAGTAGGAAAAAAAAACAACACTTTACAGGTGGTTAACATCAATTGTAGGAAAAGAAAAAAAAATATTGCTTGCTTTGAATTTGAATTTAATTGTTTTCTTTGAGCAAACCCGTTAGAGTAGAGATTAAACTTATTGGTTCCATTTAAAATTCCATCTTTTTCTTCGTATAGTTTTGAAATGCACTTAGAACGGGGGCGAGATTTAGACTTGGTTACTTTTGAGTTCTTGCAGGCAAAATTTAGGGTCTTTTTTCCTTTTTCACATTTTATTTTTTAACTTGTATAAAATAGAAGATGTATAAATTTGATATTTTGTTAATATTTATTATTATAATGATTTTACATTAACGAATAAAATGTGCGCAAAAACAACATCATTATGGCCAACGGAAGTGATGTGTTTTCTTTTTATAAATTTATAAAAATCAAACGAGATATTTTAAAATGTTTCGTATTGGTTTCTAAAAGAAGAGAAACTATCAATTGACCTAAACGTTGCATCATTTAAGATCAATATTTTTGCATTCAAATACAGCGATGATCTAATTTAGTTTCATATCGCAGTTTTAAAGAATCGTTTAGTTTCATTTCAGTTTAAAAAGTTGTATTAACAGTGCTCAGTATTTCGGACAATATCAAATGAAAACAAATGGAAGTGCTACTTTGTTCGGAACAGTTTGGATGATACCTATCATCCCTTCTACACCAATTCAATTTTGTATTAAATAACTCAAAAACTATCCGGATGTCGACACTTTTACACTTGTGTTGCTAACTTTTCTAAAAACCAAATTTCATCGATCTAGCCCAAAACTTAAGGATTGACTTCTTGACACTAACTTCTCTGGTGATTCAGAAACGAGCAATCTCTCTCATGAACCGTTCGGATTAGAGACACTGCCTATTCCACATGAGGTAGTGAACGACTGTAAACTTTTATGAGCGATTAACAATTTCTTACCTTTCAAATCAACGAGACCTGATGGAATCATCCTGAAGGAATTGCCTATGGTACCCTCCGTTCTTGGTTGTTCAAGAAATTCACATCCTATCAAGACTATGGTTATGTAGCAAAACCATGGAGAGAAGTGAAGGTTCTTCTTTTCACTTAACTAAAGTGGGCAAAATTTCCACGTCCTAAATCCATACAACAGCACGGATATCGCGTTGGAGCGGAACAGTCTAAGCTTGGCATGCTGATAGCATTGCTACGCCATACCTTAGACCAAGCAAGACAATAACTTGTGGCCCGTGACATCAATTCAATAATTCTCCAATTTCATCTGCATTTCAATTGAAGTATTCAGATGAAGAAGAGGTTAATATCTTTTAAGCGTTTCCTATCTTTAAACTTAAACTGTGTTAAACTGTGAGCTATTATGTATGGAATATAATATCATTCAAATGTACCCCGCGGCTTATGATGGCTTGGGGAGCAGTGGTAATTCTTAGTTTATTGGCACAGGCCTATGACTTAAGAAAACCCCACAAGGAAAAACCTAATTGGGCCAAATTGCACAATTTCGACGGGCAATTCAAATCGCATCTGCGGGAAATAAGCATGATCGGATATTACTCGTACAAAATATCTTTTGTGGTACGGAATGTATGGGGCAGAATAGCCCAATTGGTGGCACTAAATCAAAAAATGAAGTTGCTCGTATGGGTTCATTCTTATTTTATTTTAATGGTCAAATATACCACCGCCAAAAATGTAAACATTTTAAGCAGTTATCATAAACAGATTTAGCAAAATATGCGTTGGCGCCAGTGTTGCCACAAGACTTTAGAAAAAAGTATCTCCGCAGACAGAAGAAAAGTTTCAAAAGGTATCATAGTATTAACTATGAGTAAAACTGGCACTATTATTATTTTGTTAATATTAAAAACATTTTCTTTTACACAAAAATGTATCCCTCCAAAACAAATTTAAATAAAATATAAAAAAAAATACGAATTAATTACCCCTATCGTAGAATCCGTCGGGCTTGAGTTGAATTTCACCTTTACGATTCATCAGTTCCGTAAATATTGAAGTATTGCCTGGCATATTATAGTAATTTGTTTGTTGAAATTAAAAAGTATCAAAATAGGCATTTTACAGAAACCGAAGTATCACGTCCAAATTAAGTTTAAAATTATCACTTTTGATACTTTGGTATCATTGTGGCAACACTGGTTGGCACCCCTTTTGTTAACTGATAACTCCAGGTTGTTATGAAGCAGTGGGTAAGTGTTTTTTCTGTTGCGTAAAAGAGTATTACATATATAAAAATAAATAATTTTTGGTACGGAGCACTCAAGTTCTGGTATGTGTAAAGCTATGTAAGAGTTTTTTTTTTTATGTAAGAGAGTGCATAAGAGTGTACTAATTTAATAAGAAGGTTAGAATCATGAACATCTTTTTTATGCCTATTTTTTTTTGCTTTTGCTTGCATATGTTGGTCGGTAAAGTTATGTTCCAAAGCTCGAAACTATTTTTTCTTGGCAGCTCGATTTACTGTTTTTGAGGAAATGAAAAAAAAATTTGCGAATATTTGCGAATTTGTTTGTAATTTTGTTTTAAACCAGTGCAAAATGCTACAATCCGCCTGGAGCGAATCGCAAGATACCCTATTCCTATCTTATTTGGTCGTGTCAGTGGGCGGTGGAAAATGTATTCACAAAATTTTCTATTTTGCCCCATAAACTAATATTTTTACTCGAAAATTAATTTTTGAAGCAAACGCCCCTAAAAAGTGGGCGTGGCCATATACAATGTATAGACGATTTGTAGATTAAGTGGATATCTACATATTTGATCAAGGAAGTTTTTTCGAGTTTCATATGAAAATAGTGAAAAAAAGTGATGTTTTTGAAAAGTGAGCGTGTCAGTAGGCGGATTTTAAACATTTTTACACTTGTATTGCTTACTTTTCCAAAGACCTCGTATACAAAATTTCATCAACGTAGCTCAAAATTTAAGGCCCAAAAACTGGTGACATACGGACGGACGGACGGACGGACATAGCTCAATCGACTCGGCTGGTGCTGCTGATCATTTATATATATACTTTATTGGGTCTATCTGTAATATTTCTCTATGTTACAATCTATGCATCAAACTTAATATACCCTTAGGATAGGGTATAAAAATGTGCTTTCTGACAAAAAAAGGAAGAAATTTGACGGTAGCTCAGGACACAGCTCTATGACATGACATAAGTGGTTACATATATATGTCGCTAAATATTCTGTCTTGCGGTGTCAGTATGGATTTTGCAGAATTTTCAACATAATAATATATTTTGTTCATAAGAATTGATCTCTTAAAAATAGTGAAAAAACTGTTTTGAAAAAGTGGACGTGACCATACACAATGTATGGAAGATTTGTGGGGTAAGTGAAAATCTACATATTTGCTAAAGAAAGTTTTTTCGTATTTATAGTAAAATTAGTAAAAAACACAATTTTTTGAAAAGTGGGCGTGTCAGTGGGCGGATATTAAAAATGTATATACTTCTACTGCTCAACAATAACCAGGCGAAATTTCAGGTTCCTAGTTTTACTCGTTGAATTAATGCCAACTTTAAGAGTATTTTGCCCCAGTGTGCGCCGTCCTGTTGAAACATCGTGTCGACGTTGTCCATATCATCCAACTGAGTCCAACGGAAATTGGTTATCATCGACCGATAGCACTCGCCATTAACCTGGCCAAATTAAAGAAAGAAGAAGAAGAAGTATGGACCAATGATGTCGCCAGTCCAAAATACGCATCAAACAGTGACTTTCTCTGGATGCATTGTAATTAAGTGGAACTCGTGTGGATTGTTATTGTCCCAAATTCGACAATTTTGCTTGTTGACCAACCCATTCATCCAGAAACAGGACTTGTCGTTGAATTTGATTTTGCGACGAAGCGCGCGAAATATTGCTTGAAAAGAAGCTAACTTTTATAAAACAAACATTTGCTCATTTTGTTAAATGCTATAACTACAACTCTTTATTTTGATTTCGCAAATCAGATTAAATAAGGAACAGCCAATTTGACAGATGAAGCCTTAACAATATGGTCGCAACCAACTGTAAAAGTTCGAAAATCTCTATTGAACAACTAATGTGGCCCTCAGCCATACTTCAAATAAAAAAGTAGCACTAAAGGAGTTTGAGTTTGATACCCCTCCTTAGACAATATACCGAACGTATGCATCGTATATTTGAGCTAATAAAGCTGGTAACTTAAGTTTTTGCCATATTAATTTCTAAGCCGACAACGCACGCCTTCCTCCTTCTCAACATTATCATTCATTTCAAAAGCTGTGCGAAGCACATCGCCATCGTATTGGTGAAAGAATGCAACCTTGTCTTACTCCACTTTGGATCTTGAACAACATTCATCTGCAGAGGACGTGACACTTTGACCTAGTAAAAGGAATAAATAGTTTTATAACCATTACTACAAATGATATTATTATCGTCCTAGAATCAGAAAGTTACAAAGTTATTAAGTATGCAGACGACATTGCTTTGCAATTAATGGAAAGCAACGTAAAAACGCTGTGTGATCTCATAGAAACTGACCAACGGTAAGTTGAACAGACGGCTGCGGCCTCAACGCCAATCCTACCAAGACGGAGCTTGTTCTGTTTACAAAAATACATAGAATCCTAGAGCTCATCACGTCGCCAAAAAAGGAAGAAATTTACCTCAATTCTGGACAGGGAACCCGATTTGTTGTTGGTCTACTTAACCTAACCTATCAAGTACATAAGAACCTTCATTATCCAGCTGAATAATAAAACAATCCTACTTAAAAACAGGAAATTCACAAGTTTACCCGCCGGCCGCTAGGGAAAGGGGAGTTATCACATTTCAAAACGCGTTTTATTTATTTTATTTTATTTTTAATCTTATTATGAGCATCATCATTTTTCTGTTAATAAATCGTCATTAAAAATAGCTATTTCTACCACATAAGGCCCACAAAGCCATTGCAACAGTGTCCTTGACCCAATGTATCAAAATGAAATAACCCACTTATCGTATCCTCAATGAAAGTGTGTCAATGATTCTGTATACACAAGCAAAACGATAACAACCCCACCATAAGTTTACTACGAACAGCTGGCATAGTCTGTAAGCATCCTTGCCGGTGTTGAAGGAATAAATATTTGAATCTACAAGTTCTCATCAAGTCGGTAAGAATATTTACCTCCCCCTTCATAATGCGAACACGCAATCTCCGCTCACTGGGCCATTTCCTGTTTCTTTTTACATCGATTTTCTTGCTTCACATCCTTTGTACAGAGACGAAAGGACGACCTGGTATATTGCGAAAATGAATGTGTAACAGAATTCACGTTTGTTTACAGTGCAAGTCTATCAGAACACAGCACAACAACTCCCACTATTTCCACCCGTCCACCCTCTGTTACACGGTAAGAGTATCTTTCATCGTTTATCTATACCATATTTGGAGCTGTAACCGAAAAAGTCGCCATTTTCTCATCAGTCTTCCTTCGAGGGTAGCCATATCTGCATCTAACCGTCGGAATACGGTCCGCTTCGTGCAAAATAAAAAATCTCTATTCCCTAAAACTTAAATCAGGTCTAATTGGATAAAAAAAAGGTAAAACATACCGAAATTGATTGGTCAATTAATTCGCGGAATTACTGTGCACGAAAAGGATATTTTGTTTGCGTTATCGTTTGCCAACGGAAAATCCACTTCTCCGGGGCCTTTGGTGAAAATTTATTATCTTGGGTGTGCCTCCGTGTGGCTTTCAGCGAAAGCCACTCGTGATAAAGTGTTTGCTAAACTCGTAATGAAATTATATTTATGATACTCCCAAGGGGGTGATAATCGTTATCAGTTTTTCGTTGTCTATTGTGGTAAAAAAGAAAAAATCGGTGAACAAAAAGAAAATTTTTTTTTCCAAGTGAAATCAAATATGGTGGCTTTTAGTTATATAACAAGGGTATCTTTGCTATCCTCTCGAGTCTGTACCAAGATGGTGGACTTTTTGAGATACATTTTTTTTTTTGAAAAATTGTGGAGTCTGCGTCTACGCACACTGTTTACCATCAAAACATTGATCAGCTGTGACAGTGAGAGGTTAGGATGTAAGAGAAGCCGAGTTTTTGTAAGTGCACTCGTCCTGAAAACACATCTGTTGTTGAGAAGGATGATACAAAGGATATGAAACAAAAACACTTGTCGACAACGGCACTTAGCATGCAATAGTGTGGAAGAGAGTTATCGGCAACTTGTTGCTTAGGAGCTTATTAAGATACTTGAATAAATTATGGGGAGTGTCATGGGCTTGCGTGACACTGACACACGAGTTATGATACGAAAACTGGAATGAAAGGGAAATAAACAAAAATCACCATAAACATTAATTGCATGTCATGGGGTTATCATTTGACTTCAATCAAAGTGGTTAGTCATTATGTCTAATTGTTGAAAAATGAAGCTTAATTTGAAGGCATAATATGTTTGCACATTCTCATGGATTCGAAGATGTTATTGAAAGGCTGAATAAAGGGACCCTTCAAAGTGTATTCTCTTCCATTCTCTTCTTCAAAGGCGTCCTTTGCAAAATTTCATTAATCACACACCGCCAGAAACAGCTCAACAGACTCGGCCGACTCGACTTGCTCAAATGGTATTGATCTGAATAATAGGGCTCTAAACCATCCCACTTTACTTTAACATCAAAAAGATTCTAGAGCCTTCCCGGTATCACAGTATCACTGATACCAACTAAAGGCTATTCATTTTGCATTTGCATATTACTTTCTGTGATCCAAAAGTTTTTAGACTTAACTCTCTTCCGCGCCTGTAAAGGGACATTGATTCATAGTTTGACATTTCTTTTTTGTCATGGTTCATAGTATCCCTGCCTTGAACATGAACTGCCTCTACCCACCCACAAGCAAAAATTAAGGCTCTTATGCGTGGCACCAATTACATAATACAACAAGTACCTACTTGTTAAACATGTGAGATCCGACAACTGATGAAAATGTGTGTCACCAAACTAAGGGGATTCCAAAAACCCTCTTACTGATGAATAGCGCATGAAATTTTAGTTGGTATTACATAGGTTTCAATATTTATTCTGATAGGTGGTATCCAGTATGATTGGGGAGACTTTATGTGATTATTTCTTTTCATTCAAACGTACATAATTGACAGTATCTTGATCGTGCCTATATTGAAATACGGTGCGCATTTCTGCATTTAAAAAAAGCTGGAATCTCATGCATTGTTGTACTCCAACGTAGTACTACTGAGTTACTCATTCTTTCTGTAAAATATAAAAAAGTAAAATAAAATAATAAGAATAAATTCAAATTGTAATTGTAAATTGTTGTGCCTAAAATATTAGACCATAAGCAGCCCATAGGGGCCAAAAGACCACTCTAATTGCTATAGTTTTATGCCGCATCCGAAGGACTCTCTCATGAGAAGTAATAGTTGTAGTAAAACTCACGACAGTAATAGGTACTCGTGGATGTTTGTCAGACACTCGTAGGAGTTGAGACCGTGAAAAGAATGATGGATTTTTCTTGAATTTGAAGCTGAAACCCCATGCATAATAATTTAACGCACATCTTAAATAAAGTATGCGCATGCGAGGCTTGGATAGGCTACTTATGTTTATGTTCCATTGGGGGTTGCGAACTATAAAAAAATATATAGCTATTTTTAGCTCATTAAAAATTACATTAAGTTAAAAGGAATTTCACTGAGATTTTGAAAAAATATCATTATATCCAGTTCATTACTCTATTAGGGTATTGTTCAAACCGATTTCTACTGTATATAGGGAGATTAGCTTCCAATTCCCGGAAAATGGTACTATGGTTACGTCCTTGAGATATGGTTAATGTTCTATAGATTAAGAGCCAGTTCATATACGGTAGTATATGTGAAGTATATGCGTGGTTTTATATATGTAGTCATATTCGCACTATTTCATCACATATCCACTCAACCGCTAAGTAGTAGAAATGATCAGTTGTAAAGTGTGATTCATTTAGAGGTATTTTTTTTGTTTACGAATATTTCAACAGATGATGCAAGGATCTTATTAATCTGTCATAGTAATTTTGTTAAATATTTTTTTACATTTTATCGTAAAAGACTAAGACCGACAAAGTGCATACAAATTATTCAGCTATGTTACGAAAATCAGCGTTCTACGAGAAATGTGTTTTATGTATTTAGAGCAACTTATAGTTAACATAATCGGCCTACGGATCGTATTCAATAACAAGGCGTATTTTACGTAAAAATCTTGTTTAAAAACATTCAAAATTCAACTATTCCACGAACTGAATTAATGAGTAGCCAAATCGTAATAATCGGGCTAAAGAGCAACCCCAAGAGATCTAAGAGCTACCATTAGATCCAAACAAAACAGCAGCTGTTGATATCATCGGTCCATATTCCCTCGGCAAGAACATACTGTAGTTCTGTGGTCACAAGCCATAACCGCCTAAGTCGATTTTTCTAGTTTTGATAAAAAAGCGATTGAAGTTTTGATTTTCTGCGAAAACGTATAGAATAGTAGTGGTAGCTATAGCAATATACATAAAAAAATTCAAATATCATAAAATACAATAAAAAGAATAAAAATTATTTATGCACATGTGACATTGACAGAATGTTGTCAGGCGTCATAATAGTGTGAACATTAATTCAAAAATTAAACTCCATTGTTTAAGTTTTGAATATGTATTCCGCCCTCTAAGTATTCCTGCAGATCATCCAGGTAGAAACCTAATAGTAATGGGGATAATAGACAACCTTGTTTTACACCTGATGTCGTATTAAATGATACTGAAAGCTACTACTATCGACTTTGTGTTCCTTACCACTATTGATGAAACACATATTGTACGCAACATATATATTAACGCTTTCTTGGAAACTTTATCAAAAGCTGCTTTGAAGTCTACAAAAAAAGCGTAAGTTTTCTTATTTTTGTTAAAGTTCCAATGAAGAATCGATGAAAGATTGTAGATGTTGTCGGTAGTTGAGTAATAAAACTTTGTACCGATTGGCCCATAAGGGAAGTCTGTTAGTTAATATCCCTATCAATACTTTTGGCAAGCAGTTCATGAACGAGACTCCCTTATAGTTGCTTGGGAGTCTCGGCGCCACTTGCCACAGAGCCCGTGAAACTATGGCCACTAAAATTCGGCGAATTTCTTTGAACCATTAAATCGGCCGCTTAGGTCGCGTAATTCACACCTCTAGACTTTTTCCTTCATAGCCCAGTACGATTGAAGAATTTGAAGTCAACTCATTACTCGCGTTATTCGCCAAATACCACTTCAAATGCTAGGATATGACACCCGCATTTGGAACTTTAGAATGGACCAGTTAAGACCGATATTTGAAAGAAATAACCTTTAAAAATAAATGTCAAGAATCGTTCTTTCCTTTGAAAATAAAGATAATCTGGTAGTATTGATTTTTTAATTTTTGTTTTATTTTTGAAAAATTTACTTTTAAACGAATCAGTCATTACTTCTATGGCATGCCCAGCAGCAATTGAGTGAATTTACTGATGACACGCGCTTGATGTGTCCAGGTATAGATCGCTTCGACACTTAGCTATTTATTGATCAGATAGAGAAGAAACCAGTGTAATGAGATAACCAGTTCACAGAATATCCATATAAAGTTTCAAAGATCTGGCGGCGTTGCCACCCCAGTTTCCAATCACTGTGTAATTTTTAGCAGAGTATCTTTTCTTGTTGTTCAAACGGTTTGTGCTTTACCTGAACTGGGTCTCTAGCAAAGAAAAATTGAAAAATGCTTTTACGTTTCACCTTACAAGTTGAGGCAGTTACAGTTATGTATCAACAACATTTTGCATTCATTCAATTTGCAGAACATGTAAAAATCAAACAACAAGCGAACATTGATAACACCTCTAAATCAAACAAAAAATCAAAATGGTTACCTCCAACAATCCTGAGCTATATGACATAGAACAGGACGATGGACTGCATGATTTGGGCCTTCCAGTCTCAGTACAAACATTTCTGTGGCGTCAAATAGCACCATTCATACGTCCAAAGTTGGGAAAACTTCACGAAGCTAGTTGCATGGTAAGTTAGTCGTTTGCTGTATCTTATTTTTCTATCTAACTATTAATTAAGTATCTCCAAATAAAAATAACAAAAATGGATGTGTGGAATGTTCACTGCTAACTCTAAATAGTATATAACAAAAACTGTTCAAAAACAGAAGCTTCTTAATATAAATGTTAACAAAATCAATATATTTCTTAAGAAAGCTGTAAATAAAGCTTTAAGTATTTGACGTCACAGAGCAAGCTCAAAAGAGCATATCTTTCTTACTTGATGTATCTTAAGATTTTACTACAATGGAATTAAATTTGATGTTTTCTTAACTCTAATGTTCACACACATTTTTGTTTGCCTCTTCCCCGATCCCAATCTACAAAATTTTACAAATTTTACTGCCCGAATATAGTTCTAATGGCGTTGTATTCTGTAAAATTTTGTTCTAAAGCAGAGTCCAGCATGATATGAACTTGAAAATGTTTATAAAATTTAAGGCAGAGTACAACATTTAACTGTGGTGAAATTGTTTTACATTCTAATCCATACCCGCTTCTAAATTAATTGGAAAAATTGCAAACAAAAATACTTAATCCCTCAAAAATTATATTTGAATTTCCAAATAATTAAATTAAAAAAAAAAAATCTAACAAATTCACCACAAAAAAAAAACTGTATAGAAATAAGTGTACAATATATTTATATTTAAGTATTTTCTTATATGTCAAATTGTTTGCATTTGTCTTTTGCTTACACACCTGTATAAAACCGCATTCGTCAACGCAAAATTTACAAAACAAAAAAAAATTTAAATAACTGTGTTTTCGTATGAAATTGATGTAGTTTTGTCAACATGCACCCGGCCATCACGTAAGTTAAACAAAACAAAACAAAAAATATTGAAATTTTTCAAAGAATTTAAACTACCTGTGTTGGTATATTATTTTATTAGTTAAGGAAATAGTATGGCAATGCTAATACCAGCAATACAAGACCAAAAAATTGGTACTAACAAAATATTTGTAAGAAATATAAATCATTCGATCTTTCGCCTGATTTATTAGATATTCAATTGAGCCTTAGAGATCCTTAAGATGCTACGTAGGTACCTCTGCTTCTTAAAGAAAGTTTAGGACTTTCGTGTGTTGCTAACAGTCACTATCCAAGTGCATAGCTTCCCAAAAGCAGACTTTGCTTTACATCCTGTTTCCGCCATAGATAGAAACAATAGGTCTGTTACCTTCTGCACTAAAATTCGCAGCTTACCAAATTTCTAAGAGTGGGGGTAAAAGTCTCTCAAAGAAAGACAAATCTCCAAAAAAAGTACGAGAACGGGTTGAACAAAAAAGGTGCTTCCTTTTTAGACGTCACTTTTTTTGGCATTGATTTGCATCAAATCATCTTGCCAGCCAACAACAACACAACCAATTTGACAGAACTCATATTTTTGCCCAAAGAAATTTCTTGGACTGAAATTTGCACCATGGGGTAATTTTTTACTCTCTCGTGAGCACTCGCTCTTCTGTGAAAAACTAAGAAACTTTGACGTACGGGAATAGGAATTCGCTATTTTGCGTAAAATTTCGTAGATTTTCGTACTGACTAAGTACGGGAACACACTCAATACTTACAAGATCTCTCTTTCTCTATGAGTTTGTTCCAAGTCAAGGCACATTGTTCTGTGCCAAATGTGATCTAGACTGCACTGTGCGTCAGAAGGTTCGAGTCCCAGAAAATTTTAAAAGGCTTTTACTATATTTCAACCTACTGCCATGCGAAAGCATTTTAAAAATAGGAAGGCATTTTACAGCTGTTAGAAGCTTGCCATTGTTCCTGTATGGTATACTTATAGCCCAATGATTAATATTAATTTATTTTTCTACTTATTCTAAACCTGTTATAGTGGTATTTTGAAAAAAAAAAATCTGTGTATTGCCAGTATTGCTAAACTATTTTCCAACACACTGAATGTATTACTTGTTTTACATAAACACACACTTGTTATATAAAACATCCTTTAATTTCCGTTTGGGATAAATAGAACATTATTTAAATTCCACTAAAATATGACTAAACATTTCCCTAAAATTAAATCGCTGCTAAATAGGAGCTAAAGGAAGCATGCAAGGTATTTTTACTAAAATTTATTTTACTGTGTAAATATAATTTTAAATATAATGAGGCAACTTGTAAAAGAATTTAATGGGAAGTAAATTGAATATAAGCTGGAAGTGGTCTTAGAGAATCCACTAAGTGAAAAATTCTCACAACTTTGTACTTTTACAGAAAAAGATTCTGCAAAGACTCAGTTCCTACTTAAGGCCGCCAATTTAACAAAAAAACGGTTCCTACGATTTTTTTAAAAAAATTCTGCAAAGACTCAGTTCTTACAAGTTAACCAGTACTGTTATGATCACTCGATTCAATTAAAAAGATGACTAAGATCACTTTCAGCTTTTTTTCAATCAATACCATTGTTTAAATTTCTTTGTTATTACGAAAAAAAATTATAATTTAAATTTGCTACTTATTCAGTCCTTCGAAAAAGTTGTTGTTCAAAACATTCAATTCGGATTGTCACCACCTTTGACCAAAGCATTAGCTGCGATTCCACGCTGGAGACTATTGCAAGCTGCATTGCCTCATGTTATGCATTGTGTGGCGGCTTTACTTCACAACAGGTGCATACACAAAGGATCTTTTAAATATCGTTTTAATTTGGAATCCGAAAATTTTTAGAGTAAAAGACATGCAGGCTATTGGAGCAGTTGAAACGAAATTACTTTACACCATGCAGTGGATTCTTCTGTATGCTTCCGAGGAATGTGCTGACGAAGAGGAAGATCTTGATCCTATTTTGAAGAAGGAAAAACATAAAACTGAAAATTATTTATTTTCTGTTCCAACTATAACTGTAAGCATGGCCGTAAACTATCTTAAGAATATATTTAAAATTTTTTTTTATTGCAGCTTTTTGTGTATCTGTTTGCGCCAATAATTCACCACTTGAAGGAGTCAGATTTTCAGAACTTTCGCCTTGAAAATGGTATAAGATTATGGCAGGGAATGTGGGATAATCGGGCACCAGGAGCACCGTGCTTCATGGCTCCTGTCAAACCCAAAGCGAGAAATTTACTAAGTCCACCGTCTCCAAAGGGATCAACGGATGTGTTTGCTTCAAGTAAGAATCAGTTTACCCAAAACTTTCATTGTTAAGTGGACCTATAGGACTGAAAAGGAATTGAATTCGTAAATCTTCGAGGGTTGAGACTTGCATGGATTTGGACATTGGCACTATAGAGAAGATCCAAGAAATAGGACTGTCTGTCAGTTTTCTCTATGCAACTTATTCTGTTTTACTTCAATCTTCATATCTAGGGTCTGTCTTTAGAGGGGTTGGCATAAACCAATTTGCGTCTATTTCCTCGACCGATGGCTTCATCTGCTAAGTTCTTCCATAAGGAACTGATTGTGGTTGCTATAAAATGAAGGGCCCGTGATAGGTGCAGCTCATCAATCCTTTCGTTTCCTTCGATATCCATATGGTCTGGTACCCAACTGAGGGTCAGCGCATTGGCTCTGAATATTTTGTTTTAGAGTGATTATCAGGTACTCACAAGCCACGGCCTGATTACAGGAGAGTCCAAGGCCTTGCTATCTATATAGACAGTGATCGTCTGTGCAACTGTAATGCGTATATGATGGCTGTGACTTCGGCTTGAAAGGCGCTATAGTCTTCCTGTATTCTAAAGGAGTGGTTTATTCCTAGTGCTTCTTATAACGGTCGGCATAGAACGCCAACTAATTTTTCTTCTTGGTTCCTCAGTTTTTCCAGTAAATTCTGTCAGAAATTCTAGTATTCCATCTTCTTTCTATGCTAGAGCTCATGTGATTAGTTTCCATCGGTCCACTGGTAGCTTTCCAACGGAATAGAAAGGAGGCGTGAAAGGAAGGATTCGATAATCTTATACGTCCTTTCCTCAGTCTTATAGCAGTTTTGTCTGCTGGACTACTGTAGTAAATGGCAAACGGAATGAAACGAAGAATGGGTTCTCCGTTTTCGATGCAGCCCTCTGGATTTTGGTAAAGTTGGAAATTTGATATTACTTCTCAAGTACTGTTCACCATGACTGATATGTGAGAATGGGTTTCACAACCGCCGTGTAAAGTGCAACTGGTCTGATGCCCCACGTGTTATTGAATGCCTTTTTGCAAGAGTAGAAAGGCACACGGCCAATTACGAGAGCAGCAATGCCGGGTTCTTACATCGAATAACGAGTTATTATTATTATTTGTTGATGCCTTCAAAATGCATGCGAAGCCTCGGAGATATGACTAGAGGTTTTGTCCGATTGGAACATGATACTCATCAATACCAAAACAAGCATTTAAACCTATAAATGTGTACATAATATAAATACCTAAACTGCTGTTGATTACTTTACAGGAAAGGCATCGACTGGGGAGGCTGTCCTATCACCTAAGGCGGACTCACCAAAGAGTACATCATATTCAGACATTTCTAAACATGATGAAGATGTAAGCTTTCACACACATTTGCACCTTGTTATTTACTGTTTATTAATTTGTTTATTATGTATTAATAGGGATCTTGGGTGTCATCACCCAAAGATTTTGCATTTCCTGAAACAATACCAGAAGAAGCCTCAAGTGTCGAAGAGGAGAGAGTGGTTATCTTCCGTCTTCCATCAGGACCATACCTCACCGATCCGTCATTCTATACCGTAATTCAGAGTCAAAATCAAATCGATCACCGTGTAAGTTTTTTCTTAATCATTCTAGGCCGATGCAAGTCTTCTCCAACAATCACAAAGTCGACGGGGTAGCAGACAATCGATGCTTTCCAAAGACAAACAACCAACTCGATTTGATTTTGAACAACATGAACTAATCCATGGAGCTTCTCAGAAAGATCCCAAAACCAGTACTTCCACTGAAAAGGAGTCAGAGTCAGAGGAAAAATTTGCGGAACAGCCAAAAGCCGATGTATCCGCGGCAACATTTCTCGATGTGGCAGTCTTGCGTTGTCTTTTTATATCGCACTGGCAAGAGGAAGGTGTTTATTGGAGCCTTCAATATCTTTATAATAGGTTCGTCTACTTGTTTAAATGTCATTAGAGGATATCGTTACTTATTTTTAAACATAGACTTACGGAAATAGGAGAAGAAGCTGCTATCCCCACCCATCAGCCAAGAAAACGATCAAATTCTTTGCCCATTCCTCAGATAGAAATTTCACTATATCAAGGACCTGGCACTAATAGCCGAGACAGTCCAAGTGGCAGTTCAATGGCCAAAGATTATATTGAAATTCCTGAACATTCAATAACTGCTTTAATTGGTAAGAATGTTTTTTTTTTGTTTTATTTCAAATTAAATATATGTCCTGCTTTATTGTGTAGCTCTTTCAGATGATTCCAGTCCAATAGCCGAACGTCGAGGTAGCGAAAAGAAGAAACGCGTCAAAATGGCCGATCTAAGGGCATTTGTCGAGACAAAAATGTTCTCCAAGTCCGAGAAGAATTTGGAAAAAGTAGGCCTAGAAACTAGTACAAATGGCAAGAGGCCACTGCAGCATGTAGTAAGACTTTTGAATTGTATTTGGTCGTATTCCCTATTTCCCTTTCGAATCACCAATACAAAAATAAAAAATAAAACAAAATCACATTCAATTCACATGCAATTTGGCCGCACTATTTGTGTAAAAAAAAATTTAAATTTTTTATACATTTTCACTTAACATAGATGTATATATCTACTGTGTGTTTTGGAATAGAATTCTCAAGTAAATGTTGTTTTGCTTAATTTTTCAGGACTATCATCGAAGTTTGGATACGGGTGAGAAGAAATTGTCGCGCTCTGCTTCGATGATAAGCCGTGAGCCAAGCAGTAATCTAATTAAGGGCAAGAGCATGCCTAGTCTTAGGTAAGTCACACTCATTAAGTAAGGGGCTACCAACGAGTACCTTAAAACACCAGCGATTCATTTTGGGTATAGCACCGATGTATCAGTGAGCAGCATTACTTCTTCTCAAGTGAAGTTCTTTAGTGTTAAACTTTTTTTTAAATTATTTTATAAAGTTTACCCCCACTAAATAGCATAGTTTCTATAAATTTGAATAATTTCTTTTTATCCACTTCAGTAAAGATTTTTTCAATCACTTTATCTTCTTTTGATATGTAGTCTTTAATGTACATAAGTATGTACATATGCTAACCTTGGGTAGGTACAAATTAATAGGTGTGTTCTTGCTTTTGTCCATAGATACATATATTGTTAATCCTCACATATTCCCTTTTAATTTAAATCGTATTCCATCCTTTGTATCTTAGACGAAGAATCTCAGAAGAATCAGAATGCTTCTTTCTCTTCATGGTTTGGTAGCAGCCACTCTGCGAATGCATAGCTATGGATCTAAAGAGTGTGACCAATCCACAGCCACTTTCGTCGTAGAATGGTTGTCCCTTCAGGTTAATGGGCCGTTCTCTGACATTGCGTGGGCACATATTAAGGAACTTTGCATCTTCCTCGTGACAGTGGCAGTTACTCTCTAGGAGCCACATCTAGATAGAAGCATGGATTCAACGTTGGAAAAGAGCAGTCGTAGCTTAGTGTTTAAGCTGATTTAATTGTTTCGCCAAATTGTGGGTAGCATACAAAACGCAGATATCCAGTTCGGTTTCGCTATCTGTTCCGTTTCAATAATATTTTAGAAACTCCCTACTTTCTCAGCCGTATGTCCAGTAATGTATATATGACTTGATGATTTCGGTCCTAGGCCGATTGTTTTTGTTATTTTACAGCCCAACGACGCACGTCTGCTTCTCTTTCTACATTTTTGTTGTCATTTGGTGAAGGTCCATCAATCAGTGAGATCGTAAGCAAACATCATCGGTTTAGTCGAGGTGTTCGAGTTCAGATGTAAGAGTCCATCGAACTCCTCCAGTTCCTGTTGATAAGGCCGCATTCAGCATATCGCTAATCACCAATAGAAACAGTATTAGTGCAAGTATGCAGCCTTGCCGAACCCCACTTTGGACTTCAATTTCCTCAGACAGCCTTTCTCTGTGCAAAACGTGACATGTGACCCCTTCATATGTGAACTTCATAATTGTCATTAGTTTATCAGCAAAGCCTCTCCTGCGCAAAGTACGCTAAATAAATTCCCATTTGATTCCATTATCTTTTCGAAATCAATGACCAGAAATGGCGATCGATATTCAACCTATTGTTCAATAATGATCCGAGGGTGTTGATGTGGTCGACACATGATCTTTGATTCGCTTCAGGAGAATGCTAACTGTTATTTTGGCTACAGCATCCAGCACGTAGCTCTCCAGTTTTCGCACTGCATTAAATTGCTTTATAAGGATATTGACGATTCTTCTATTCATCGGAAAAACCTTTCGGCTTGGTGTAGTTGTATTCAAATATGCATAGTGCAGATACATAGAATAAAAAATCAGTCTCATTTTCAGTTTATTTTAGAAGCAAATAGGACTAGCATGGACACCATTACTGATTATGACCAAAACTAAAAGTAGTCAAAGTATGCAGCCTTGTCGCACCTGACTTTGAGCTAGAAAGTTATCTGACAACTTATCTTTATACAAAAAGTGTCACATAGCACCTTCATATCTATCCTGTGAAAGGGCACATCAGACAAAATTCTCAATAACTTGTCAATGGCTTTCTTCAATACAACAATCTTACGCAGTTGCTGTGTTACCGAATTCAATTAATTGTCAGCAAAGTGACAAATGATTTCAAAATACATACATTATTCACCAACACGGTTCGAAAACCCTGCTTCGTACAGCGATTTCCAAGTAGGAATACTTAAAAGCATGCTGTCGAGTCTTAAAACCGTAGCCAATTTTAATTGACAAGCAACTTAATACTTGAATACTTAGACCTTCTAGTATGCAAAAATCCAAAAAGTATTTCCTAAACGTTTTAAGACCTTACCATGATTGCATTAGCTGTGCGTGCTAATGTCATAATTGAACGAATGTTGTAAAAATGTAAGCATTATGGCGTTACGGAAACGTGGCCCAATGTCATATCGTTTTTTTCTGGCTTTCACACCATGTAGTCACACTCATCTCTACGTATGGAATGTGCGGATGAAACCGCTCTCTATGGATGGATATGGTATGGAATGGAACTAAAAGTGAACGAAGACTCAACGAAACTGAGGGGAAAATCATTATAAGCCTGTTTAGATGATGACTCAAAACTCGGCTATGTCGGTAGTTTGTGGGTAAGAAGAATGAGGGGTAAAGAGAAGGGGAGAGTCTTGAAGAAAATATAAAAATCAAGGAAAGTCGCCTTCTACATCCGATATGTCCTAACCCTATTCCATTTTATCATTACTAGTTCGATAGTTGAGCAGGGTACTCTTTACTACGTAGTCGAGAGTCATCATCTAAACAAGTTCTATGAGTGCAATGTACAAATTATGAGTATTTACATGACGGCGGCGGCGTACGACAACGTCCAGAGCATTTATTCAATTATTATGTAGACCTTTAGGTATTTTATTTTATAGAAAATCGGATTGCCGGTAAAATCGCTTTCCTAGAAGTACACAACCGATGCCAATAAATCAAAGACGAATAAATAAGAAAAGATAGGAAAGAGTTGATGTAGAATCTAGTATTTGAAACTTCGGTTGGATTAGATTTCAATATTCATCTCCATGGGTGTTGTCCAAATTGACTGTATAGGATTTTTGCATTCATTCGTAGTTCACAGTATTTTTTTTTTTTTCAAGTGCTCTCCTTATCTAATTTTGTTACTATGACAATTGAAAGAATATGGGTCCTTTAATTCAATGACCGAATACACTACCTCTACTCACACTTTTAAATCCTATCGTATCGAGTATTACAATACCTACAATGAAAAGGTTTACAAAAAATCGTCTTTAGTTCTATTTCCTTACTACTTTCTACTTCTTGCTTAATTTTCTACTTCACTTCTATTTACTTTTCGAATCCTTTTCACCACCAGCTGTCTCCTAGATAGCGGGTAAGTTTTTTTCAGCTCTTAAAATGAAACACATTATTTCCTGCTTCTTATTCAACCGCAAGTGCATTCGAAATCAATTATATTCAGCTACATTTACATATATATTTTCAAAAATTATTATGCGAATGTTTTAAATTTATAAACATACCTTTTTGCATCCTTTTTAAATTTGAATGTGCTTTTTCACGGTTTTTTTGTTGGAGTTGTTTTCCTCCTCATTATGTGCACAATTATTTCTTTTATTTAACGCTATACTCGTGAAAAACGATTAAGATATTACAGGTATGTGGAGCCGCAGAAAATCATACGACCATCGCAGTCCTCTGGGCCAAGAACGACATTTTTCACCCGAAATCCAATAATCACCGTGACTGAGCACACACCGACACCATCGCCAGATTTTTTGAAACGACAAGTACAAATGAATTCAAGTATGAAACTGACTTTTGGAAATAGAATTTCTTGCAGGGATCGATTGACTCACAGCTGGATGCTCTGAGTAATGGTGGAAGTTTGAGCGGAATCGCTGGATTTCGTGGACATATGTTACGGTCTCATACGGATTCTCATATTGACTATACGGGAGTAGACGAATCAGAGGCACCGGGTTCATCTTTCTATATAACACGGGATGGTGGAATTGACTACGAAATCGTCTTATTGGCTGTTTTCAATGTTTTTAAGCGGGACTTTAATATAGTTTCGTTGAGAGTACTTGAGGCTGGATTGAATATTTGTGAGGTTCTACTTGAACTTGGCGTGATGAAGCTTGGGGAACACGCCCACGAGATATCTATGGGAATTATCAAAAGAGCATTGCTACATCTTGGATGTCCACATGGATGTAATGATGGTAAGACTTTATTTATTATCTGTATTGAATGAGATTGAAATAGTAAATTCGAAAAATTGGTATGTAAGTAGGTAGCCAAGTGCGCTAGTCTGATTCTGGGAATTTCCTCGCAACCAACAAAGTCCTAGAACACCTTTGCCTGTCCGGATATAACGATGTATGATTGAAGAATTTTTAAGAATGTCTCTGAAACTCGATAGATTAACTTAACTACTTCACAATACCCTTTGGAGATGGACACAAGCGCTCCTAATGATGCAGTTACACTCTACGTTACTTTATAGTTTGAAAAATCCTTCATTGGTGGCACGGAGCTCACTTTTTTCCGCCTGTGACTGTGTATGTAAATCGAGTAGATGTGAGAGAAATATATCGAGTCCTGCAGGGTACCCGCCCGTGATGGCGAAAGTGTCAGATCTCTATAGCGTTGTTGACGTGTGTTCTATTCTGTTGGAGTATAGCCCTCCCCCAGACGAGAACCACATCATTATTGCTGCCTTTAAGCATGAAATTTCCACACTGTTCATTAGTACTGCCCTCCACAATGTTCAGAAAGGCAGGTAGCGCAAATTCCTTGTAATAAAGGTTTGATTCTATGTATATTCCCTAATAGAAATAAAACAAAAGAAAAACTTCCTAAGTTTTGGTTTTGAGTTGTTCCGGAGCTCTTTAGTTCCACAACACGCACAACGCATACGGGGGTAGGTACTCAAGATAGATATGGCAACACCAGGTCGAATATGTGAAATCTGACATTAGCCACGTTTTTATACCCTATCCTAAGGGTATATTAAGTTTGAAGCATAGATTGTAACATAGAGAAATATTACAGATAGACCCAATAAAGTATATATATAAATGATCAGCATCACTAGCCGAGTCGATTGAGCTATGTCCGTCCGTCCGTATGTCACCAGTTTTTGGGCCTTAAATTTTGAGCTAGGTTGATGAAATTTTGTATACGAGGTCTTTGGAAAAGTAAGCAACACAAGTGTAAACATTTTTAAAATCCGCCCATTGACACGCCCACTTTTCAAAAAAATCATTTCATATGAAACTCGAAAAAACTTCCTTGGGCAAATATGTAGATATCCACTTAATCTACAAATCGTCTATACTTTGCATATGGCCACGCCCACTTTTTAGGGGCGTTTACTTCAAAAATTAATTTTCGAGTAAAAATATTAGTTTATAAGGCAAATTAGAAAATTTTGTGAATACATTTTCCACCGCCTACTGACACGACCAAATAAGATAGGGATGGGGTATCATACGATTCGCTCCAGGCGGATTGTAGCATTTTTCACTGGTTTTTTCTTAACTTCCGCAACCAGCAGTATATTTGGACAATCCGCAGCAGGCTATCGTCAGTTAAATTTTTGTACCCCCAAGTTGGTACGTGTGACTTCGGTGTTATGACATTAGCTGTAACAAAAATTTATTGCTTACAAACTAAAGCAACATACCTTTGAATTTATTTTTTTATTGAATTCACGCTACATTTTGCCGAATTTCTAGGCAGCAACTCTCTTACTGTGGATAAAATAAATAGTTATAGGCAGGGGGTTCTTGTTTTTATTTTATGTGTAAAATTTCTCTAATTACATCTTCACTTGGTGCTACACAAACGCTTCAAAAATGTGAAATGGATTTACTATAAGTATTTCTACACCTTTCTGCACATAATAAAGTCACTCTTATCTCTCACTGGATTTCACAAAAAAGAGAGACACATTCTCCCAATAAGCAAACACAAGGTTAGGGTCCCAACCAACTTCCTAACTGGTCACTGCTCTCTGTCAAAAGGATGTATGCCATCTCTGTCTTAAGGATACCGAAGCAGCCCAGCATATACTGTGCCATAGCTCAGCTTCGGCTTAAGCACAATAACAAAGACTCAACGAAGTAGATTTCGGACAGAAGTCACAAATGTTCTCTTTGGGTTGTCGTGATTGTTTACGAACACCCATATCTTAAACTCTTTGTTGTGTTGTGAAACGATTAAGTCTTGTATTATTGCTTGCTTGACAAGAACTGAATCTACTGTACTACATTGTATTTAATGCTGGGTACTAAATATAACACAAAAAAACGAAGGACGCAAAATGTGTGCGAACAATAATATTAACTAGTTTTTAATTATAATTTTTTCGAAGAAATATATTTAAATTAACTGTAAATGTAAATTCACAGGAACCCGAGGACCTCCAGCAGACTTTTTACGCAGCCAATGTCAGAAAATTCTCTCACGCATGTTACGTCAAGCCGGAACCCGAACCAAGACCTACCTCCAGACAATGGTCAAAGAGACACAATTGCATGAATTGGTAGAATTCTTCCATGCCTTTGTGGCATTCTGCGTCGATCCCAGTTCTCTGCTATCGCCACTGAGTGAGTTCTCGCAAAATTGCTTTTAACTTCAAAATTCTTTTTCAAGCATTTAATCTTCAAATTTGTCGCACTTTAAATTAAATTTCTCAAAATTTTTTATTAGTTAAAATTGGACTTTTTTTACGCATGCTCTGCTTAACGTAGGCTCTGCTCAATTCATGAACCATTAAAATATCTCATGGCTCATATAAACATTGTATATATATTATATAAGATAGATAGGCGGCTTTCACAAGTAGCAGCATGCATGCCATTTCTTTTCACTCCCACAATGTGTATATTAATCTACATAGACCATAAACGATCGAGCGGATTTAAAAATCTTAACACCGATCTTGGCGGTATATCATCATCAGGCGGGCAGGGTGGTTATGCGACGAATTTCAGTGGCGGTCTTACTGGTGGACCCGAGAGTCAGGTTATAACCGCTGTATTCAAGCCGCTGGTGACACGTTTCGTCGATGCTCAAAAGGAGTTGAAGACATCCGAGAATACGGCTTTGTATTGCGATATACGACAGTTGATTACGTATGTCAAAGGTGCTCATGGTGGACCGTTTAGGCGAGTGGCCTTAAGTGGGATACTAGCTGTGACGCCAAGGCCTCATAAGAAAGGTCCTTTGATGCAGACCACTAGAGTTATAAGGTAAGCTCATAGGGCTACTTTTTATTATTGATATTGCTGTAAATGTAATTTTAGGCACATACCTCAGGCTGAGACGGCGCAACCACCTAGTATTCAAATGGAGGACAATCGAAGCCAGAGGAAGTTGTTGCTGAAGAAACGAAGCACATCATCAGCTTGCGCTGTCGTAAGTTGCTACAGACTTGTCGATTAGGCCTATATTGACTTTGATAAACTATTTACAGAGCCTTTTGGAGACTGAAACCTGCGATGACCATTACAAGTCAAGTCAAAGCCCATTGAGCAACATTCGACGCAGAGCAACGACAATTCGTCCTACACTTACTCCGAGGCATTCTGAAAGAGCACTTCTCTCGGATTCTACGTCGAGTTCGGAACGGAACTCTTTAGGCCGCCTGAGTGGATTGGTACGTTGGTTCCGTGGTACACCCAAGGAACCAGCGTCAATTGACTTGGAAATAGGGTCTCTTAATCCCGACATAACGTCCACATTTATACGACATGCTTCGTTAAAAATACAGCGGGGTCGGTCAAGCGATGGAATAGGACGATCTCTGCAGCGAGCTCGACGAAGGGTTGAGCGCAGATTGAACCGTTTCGGAATCGTTAAAGGCAAGAAAAAAGTCGGTGGTACTGAAGAAACAGCAGGTTTGTTTGAATAATCCTATTGCGATGAGAACTTTATATAACCGTCATTTTAAACTGTCTTCCAACAGATGTAAGTAGACGCAGCTCCTCGGATTTATGCGAAGGTCCACGAGAATCAGAAGTTGTAGTATTAAAAGAACGAAAGCTAGTCCCCATTGAACCAATTCAAGAGGGAATGCTTCGATTTGCATTTTTACTGGAATCATGCGCGCCTGGATCATTTCCTGATCCTCAATTAGTTGCAGCAGTCTTAGATTTGGTAAAGATAACTTTAAAAAATGTTGCAACGCATTTCTTAAATTTAATTTTCACAGCCGCAAGCACCCTTGGTATCTAGGGCGGCATTCCTTATAGAATGTGCTCACTTCGTTCACATGTGTAACAAAGGAATGTGGCCAAGCTGGATGAAGCAGAATGCGACAAATTATAGGCCATCGGGAGCGAATATAAATGCACGACAACAATTGTCTACGGGTACACGAAGAACTCATATTTTACAAAGGGCAGCAGGGAAAATGTTTCATCAGGTTTGTAAAACATTAGTAGGGTTAAATTTTTGAAGCTAAACCTTCTTCTGATGGAAGTATGAAGGTCTGTTGTAAGTTGCTGAATGTAGACTCATTTCGTTGTTCGTTCTTCAGTCCCTGTATTGTTTTGGGTATTATTAGCTTTTAAGTCTACGGGCGTCAAATCTCAAATGACAGGTACGAGCTACAGATCGCAATGTCTTTTTGGCAAACTCTTCCACAGTTTGTTATCATATCTTCTAATCTATACAAGTCAATAGGATACAAATACGTTTCTTTGCTGAAGATGATTTTTGTTTTTCAGGACTTTTCAAAAACCAATCGGCGGACACACTATCCGCTAAATGGTCAATGAACAACAATACGCGTGTTTTTTTGGAACCTTGCCAGCCAGTAGTAGCCAATAAAAGCAAAGAACTGCTGACTAGAAATTTTATGAAATCTCATTAAGAATGAACGCAATGCTTTTTATTTTTTAGTTAATGTCACAGTAGTCCATGGGGACGATTCCCATCCCATCAAAAAATTTGTAGAGCTGTCACAAGTGTTTTGTTGCATACGAAAGTAAGAATAAAGTATAAAATAGCTTAGGTTAGGTGTGTTCGTTAGTGGGAAGAAGGTTCTCCTCGCCGCACTCAGGCCTGTGTTGACCCATTGTGGTATCTATAATTGGGAAGTTCAGCTGTGTTCGATAATAAGGCAGTTCACCAATATACAATAAATATTTGTCTGATAGATTATTCATAATCATTTTTTTTTTAGTTTGGTAATAAGCTTAAGATTTAGAAAAAAAAAAAACATTTGATGTTGTACTTCGTATAAAATAAAGTGAACTGGGTCGTACGTACTTTCACATTTGTGCTGTTAGTTGGAAATAAATGAACTTTAAAAAAAAAATTACATGAAATTTTTTTTTTTAAATTCTTCATAAAATTAAATGCCATATTTTTGGATTCATTTCATTTTGCTCACGTTTTGATTTTGACTAAAATCCATTGAATATTAACCGAGAAATGGCCATATAACAAAATCGTTAAAGCCGTTTTCAAGAAAATTGGCTAAAACCGCTTGACCGTTACCGTTATTATCACTTTTAGACAAAAATTTGGAACGCTATCTTTTGGCATTATCACTATAAATTTGAATGAAATCGGTTGACCTGTTTTTTAACAAACCGGCTTTTGACCAAATTGGCCTTAAGTGCCGTTATAATAAATTTTGGCCAAAATGATGCAAGCCATTTTATAGCATGTGTCTAAACTCGATTCACCAAATAGTTTAAACAAAATCGATATTGCCGTTTTCCAGCAAATCGTTTTTTTTTTTCTACTAATTTAGCTATAAGTAAAGTACCGTTATTAACGCTTTTGGTCATAAATGTGGTAGGTCATCTTATAGCATTCTGCCAAACTAGCCAAAATATGAAATTTTAAAAAAAATCGTGAGGACCGTTTTCCAGTAAATCAGTTTTTTGTTAAATTGGCCTTAAGTAAAGTACCGTTAATATTAGGGCCAGAACAAAAGTTCAATTTCGCCTCTAGGGATTACCTACAAATCCGTTTACTTCCTTAGGCTGAGCCCTCACTTACAGATAGACAGACAGAATTTTCAGACCTACTTTCTTCTACTTCTCTGTCGATAATCCCGAGATCGAAAATTTTCACGAATCCAAAACTTGCCCTAATCTAATCAATTTAGAAGTAGAAAAGGACATATTTCAAGTGTTCGATAAAATAGCACTGCTAGACAAGAAGTATGAAACTATTAATTATTTTCGATTAAAGTTTTGCACTATCGCGGCAAAGAATTGATTATTTTATAACATATTTCCTGTCGAATAGCCTCCCAAGCTTTTTGTGTCAATCCTTAATATTTTTGTTTTTTTTTTTTTATATTTTTATTTTTACTGCTTTTTTTCACGTCAGTCTAAAGATTTATATCAGGATTTTCAGGTGGACATGACGTGAAATAGACTTGATTTTCTTCGAAAGATTTTTTTCGTGGCTCTTGTTGATCGCTTCGGACCGTTATACTGGATATACTCCCATCTAATAGACACTTCCTCCTTAGCAGACGGAAAGACATACAAGTTGAAGACTATCAATGGAAACGAATGGAATACATATGATTACCCTTATTCGAAATAATCGTGTTTTGTTAAGGAAAATAGCATAATTCCATTCCATACAAACCAACCAGTGGATTTGACGAATTACCATATGCAGTCCATTGATATGCATATGATACTTAAGTAGTAATCACGACTTTTTATATTTTTATTTTTTTACCTATCCTATCCTAAGGGTATATTAAGTTTGACCAAAGATATAGTATTTTATTATCTTTGGTTTGATACATAGTTTGCAGCATAGAGAATTATTGAAGATAGACCCAATAAAGCACATATTCAAATGATCAGCAACCAGCCGAGTCGATTTAGCCACGTCCGTCCGCCCGTCTGTCTGTCAGCAGTTTTCGGAGCAGTTTGAGCTAGATGCGAGGTCTTCGAAAAAGAAAGCAGTACAAGTAAAAACATTGTCCAAATCCGCCCACTGCAACACCCACTTTTGGAAAAATGTACGTTTTTCAGTATTTTTACATGAAAATCGATAAAACTTATTTATCAAATATGTAACTACATATATATTCTTTTACCCTACATCCATATCTCCCAAACATTGTGTAAGGTAACGCCTACGTTTTGGGGGCGTTTTTCTCAAAATCTGTTTTTCGACAATCTTATCAAAATAATATCACTTCCTATGAACAAAATACAGTAAATGTTGAAAAAACTTCATAATCCACCCAATTCCACGCCCACTTATTGAGAATATTTGTGTTTTGCAACAGATGTTTGAAATAAAAAACTTGCTGGGGTATAAGTATACCTGCATACTGGGGAAGAAGGAGTGTGTGTAATAAAGGGGTAGGGTATCATACGATGCGCTCCAGGCGGATTGTAGCATTTTTATATGTTTCTATCACTAGTTTTCAAATAAACGCAAAAAAGCTGCTATTGCCGAAAAACCAGTGAAAAATGCTACAATCCGCCTGGAGCGAATCGTATGATACCCTATCCCTATCTTATTTGGTCGTGTTAGTGGGTGGTGGAAAATGTATTTACAAAATTTTCTATTTTGCCCCATAAACTAATATTTTTACTCGAAAATTAATTTTTGAAGTAAACGCCCCTAAAAAGTGGGCGTGGCCATATACAACGTTCAGACGATTTGTAGTTTAAGTGGATATCTACATATTTGCTCAAGTAAGTTTTTTCGAGTTTCATATGAAAATAGTGAAAAAAAGTGATTTTTTTGAAAAGTGGGCGTGTCAGTGGGCGGATTTTAAAAATGTTTACACTTGTATTGCTTACTTTTCCAAAGACCTCGTATACAAAATTTCATCAACCTAGCTTAAAATTTAAGGCCCAAAAACTGGTGACACACAGACGGACGGACGGACGGACATAGCTCAATCGACTCGGCTAGTGATGCTGATCATTTATATATATACTTTATTGGGTCTATCTGTAATATTTCTCTATGTTACAAACTATGTATCAAACTTAATATACCCTTAGGATAGGGTATAAAAATATACATGGAAGTTCTACATGGAGATGTAATTATAAAGCTCTTTTAAAGGGAATGGAACGTAACGAGACGAAGAAGAGGTAGAAGCGCGCTTTTTTTTTGATTTTTGCTTAGTAACATGCAAATTTTGAGACGTGTTCAGTTCAAGGCCTTCTTGTACTAGAAGAAGGTTTCATATGTTGCCCTTGGGGCCTTCTGCACGAGATATTATAACAAATCTTTTTGTTTTTAAAAAACAGTGTATCCCTCAAAATACAATCAGTCAATACGAAAACTTTTCTGATTACATATTATTATTGTTAATAAATAAAAAAAAAAATAAAAAAATAAATCATTCGACGAGGATGGGATTCGAACCCACGCGTGCAGAGCACATTGGATTAGCAGTCCAACGCCTTAACCACTCGGCCACCTCGTCATGTTGCGAGCGCTGTCATAACAGTTATAAGGCTTTGTGCATACTATTTGAACTAATAGAAAATGTTATCGCGGGGACATTTTAAAATATAAAAGTCTAAAACCAAATAGTTCAAAGATTCTAAAATATTCCATTTGAAACGGGTTTGATATCTAATTAGCAAGATGCCGCTATTAAATAAAAGCTTCTATGTATTGTATGTAATTTAGTAGGCCTTTCCTTTCTTTCATTCATTTTATGTTACCGTCAAGTTCCTGAACACTTTTCAAGTGAATTAAATGTATTCGATAAGACCTAGTTCGCAACAAAAGGTCAATTGTTTCTAAGCAAATAAAAAGAAAATATAATTATATAATAATATAAAATAGTACACATAGAATAATCACAGCTTTGGTTACGCACTATGAAATTAATTATTGATGAGAACAGAATATGTACGAGTATGTTGTTACTTTTGAAAATCAATTATATTTACTTATTTGGTCACTGAGTTATTTATGCATTTGTTTTAGAATTTATAAGCATTTTCGCCACTATTTTCAAATATTCTGCATCTCTATGACTCCTCAAAAAGTTTTTGACTACTAATAAAAGCACGTCCATTCTTCCAATTCAACTTTGGTCATGTCGTTGGTCAAGTCACGTCGGTTCAAACCTTTTTTGGTACAAAAGTGGCAATCATCAACGTGGTTTTTTGTCTTGTTCCATGACAACGGAATGTCAAATGGAAGCCCTTTTCGTCGTCTTTGCCTCTAGTATGCAAGTTTAACAAAAACTTGCATTCACACGACACCTGTCCGATTCGATGTACATATGTATGTATACGCCTTTATCGATACCATTTACACTATATCTTTTCCCATTTGATTCCCTACAAAAGAGTCACAAAATTAACAAAGTATCGACTAAGCAAATTCGAGAGAAAGCAGTATGCCCAATTCATAATGTCGCGTTCGCGGTTTGACATATTAAGCAGAAACAATGGGCTCTTATGAGGCAATCCGAAATGTTACGCTTTTGATCGTAGGTAGACTCAACGTTTGAGTAGAGGTACTGTCTCATAGACAAACTAATATAGACGGTTGTCTTCGGTCGATTTGACCGTTGGCTTCCATAAGAGCTTCCGTTCACACGTAACACAGATAGGAAATTTAATTTATTAAAATACATAAATATAAGGTCTGTTCCCGTACTTTCTGCACTAAAATTTAGCAGCTTATCATGTTTCTAAGAGTTTGGGTAAAATTCTCTCAGAGAAAGACAATTCTCCGAAAAAAATACGGGAACGGGTTGAACAAAAAAACTGCCTAATTTTTAGACGTCACGTCACAACAGCACAACAAACTTGACAGAACTCTTATATTTGCACAAATAAATGTGTTGCACTGAAATTGGCAGTATGGGGAAATTCTTTACTCTCTCGTGAGCTCTCTTTTCTGTGAAAAACTACGAAACTTTGACTCCTGTACAGGAAATCGCTAATTTTCGTAAAATTTCGTTTCGATACTCCGATTGCTGAGCTGTGAATGAGGCTTTAGTGACATGTTAAAAACGTCGCAAATCTTTTCGAAAATCTAAGCAAAAGTGAGTTTTTGCGCTCTGATTAGTAAATACACGAACCCAAGCTTTCGTACGCCTTGATCCATCTGTGAAGATTGAGCTCGCTTTTTCATGGGTATCCTTTTCTTCTTGAGACAAGGTTATGATTTGGAGTAGCAGGATCAGAACCCACCCTTCCACTTTAATGCAGCACAGCTTATGGTTTCCTAAATTTTCTTAAATTCATTTCAATTTTCTAGTGGGCAGAGATGTTAGGTGCAAGACTTGAAGAAATATTATTTACCGAACGAATGAATTTCGAGTCGGCAAATTCATGCTTAAATGACCCAGAAAAACAACGTGAACTTTTGCAACAGGACGAGGAAGAAGATTTCTTGGACGAATGTAAGTAATAACTCCAAAATGTATGTTCCTAAATCGATAAAATATTTTTTTTCATTTCTCCATGTAAAGCCAGCGTCAATCCTCATGGAAACGACTGCCCACATGCGTTAAAACTAATCGCATGCGTTCTTTTACATGAAATTACCGCGTTTTTACGTGATACCTATCAAACTCTACCGAAAGCCTCAAAGCTACTCCATAAAGACAAGCCTGCTCCATGGGAGAAGGTCTACAGGTTTGAAATTTCCATTCATGTAAACATTAACAATTAATTATTTTTTTTATAGGGAAGCCAATCGACGATGGTCAATGGCATTAAGCTCGATGGGACACTCGCAGACTTCAGCGCAAAGTCTTCAGTCAATTGCCGGTAATGATGGTGGTAGGCTGCCTGAAGACAATGTGGCCTCATTTAACTTAGAATAACATGAATAATTTTTTTCTTTTTCACTTCGTTTAGGAGCTCCAACTGAACGAAAAATATCATTTGTCCTTCACGAGCCAGATAATGAGTCTGAAAATAGTAGCAACACTACACTTACGATTCAGGGAGAAGATGGTAAGTTCATTGGTTTTTTTTTCCAAATTCCAGATAGTTCTTGAAACATATCCATCGATTCCTAGGAGCTCTTCGCCGTCCAGTAGCTGCGGTTAGACCATTCCTATTGCGACGAGGTACAGCTGGTGCTGCGACAGGAGGGTCATTCAAAAGACGATCACTTAAACTTCGTAGAGGCACTAAGGATGGAAAGGATCTCGAGGCAGACTGTAAGTACTTTTCTAAAGCCTCAACGTACTCATGGAAACTCATATCTATTTGCAGTTAAACGAGTAGATTCAATTCAGTCGCGAAGAAAGGTATCGTCACTTTCGGACAGAAGTGACACCTCAGAGCCGGGAATTATTAGCGGCGGTGAAGAGTCTCCAGGAATTCTTAGCGACGACCAACAACCAGAATCACCAACCGATTCGAATGAAGCAGATGATACAGCTAAGAATATGCCATGGATGAAGGCAGTCATTGATCTGATGAATAGCTACAACTTCTACTGCAACCATAAAGGATTCTGTCACCCTTATTGTTACAAGAGACACATGAGGGCATCTTCAAGGCTAATTAAAGCTGTCAGAAAGGTAAAACTTAGGCTTATCATAATATTTAAAATTCATGTTCCTAAAGGTACTTATGAGCTAAATAATTCACTTTGTCTTCGAAAAACTAATGATCAGCGATTAATTCTACCCACGATATACTTTCTCATGAATTCAAAAAGTTACTAAATTCTCTAAGCAACAATCGCTTTATCAGCTATTTTTATGGATTCTACTGTAATATTCATGACATAATAAACGAAACAATGAGCTTTGGTTCAATTAAGGCGCTACATTAAGGAGCTAAAGCACTTGAATTTTGCGTTGCTTTTTACAAAAGAAAACACTTCCTTCTTCTTAGAAAATTTCATAAATTTGATTGAATAGAAAAAGTCCCTTAAAGTTTCAAAACGGAGTCAGAAAACTCCTGAGCTTCAGCCTGTAACTAGTCTGGTCAAGGATATATGTCTCTTTAGCTCAGTGGCAGAGCACTGGTCTCGTAAACCAGGGGTCGTGAGTTCAACCCTCACAAGAGGCAAAAAACCTTCAAGCCAACTTCTTTTTTTTTTTTAATTACAAATTAATGGACTTTGACCATAATAAAAAAAACACATTTTTTTTTTCTTATTAGGTTTACGGTGAAGAATTTGGATTTACGTTTGACATGGAACACCAATCAACGGAGAGTTACAGTACTTCTAAGCAAACTACTCGACAGAGGTCGACTAGAAAAGTATCGGAGCAAAGTTCAACACAAACATCGCCGTCGAAGAGAAAGGACAGCATTTCTAAGAAGGACAGGTATTCTTCTGGGTAGTTCAATTGTTTAAGGGAACTTTGTGTTATTTAGATTGGCCGTTTAGGATTTTGTAAAATGCTTTATGGTAGCATTCAAGGCTGTGTCAGCAGTACATATTATTCGAGATAGTATCAGAAATTTTCTGAATAGTTCCTACATAGCTGTGTACGCAATTTGACACATTTTAGAAAGGCATGTGAGCTGAACTGTTGAATGTAATTTCAAAACATATGGAAATGCTACAATCGGTTTGGAACGAATCGTATCACACACTATCCTTTTCCTATCTCGGATAAACAATTTATTTTAGAAGTCTCGTGCTAAATTTCAAAAAGTAGGCGTGTTAGGAGGTGGGTCTTACAAAGGGTGGCCATCTAGTGGTTTCTTTTTAAATCATAGGTTATTTTGACACTGACAGCTGTTTCTGCTCGAAATCTGGACAGAAAGTCGGTATCATACCTCCGCGGAACAACATGAGTCGCTTAGCGCCCGAACAACGTTGGGAAATATTGAAAACTTATTTCCAAAGTGAAGGTTGTGTAGCCCAAACAGTGCGTTTTCTGAAAAGAAGTTTTAACTGAAATTAAGCAACCCGCCTGCTGTACGCAAGTTTGTGCAAAAAATTTGTGAGACTGGTATGTTAGTAGACAACACTCAAGAATGTGGAGAATGTGGCTACTGTAGCCGAGAGTGTGGTGCGGATTGTGGGGTGGTGGCCATTTTTCTTCGATAATGAGGTGGGCGTTAAAGAGCCATCTTAACCGACTTTTTTCTTACTGAAATTGAAGATACGGATTGGGATGACCTTTGGCTCATGCAGGATGGCGCGCACATCCACGCATCTTTTGCACATTCCAAAATCGGTAGCTCACCTTTAAATTGCTGAACTTAAACTGATATTTCTGTAGGAAAATTGATAACATACAGATATAACATAGGGATTCGTGCAGATTTTTTTAAAACGCCTCTAAAAAATGAATGTGGCCATACACAACGTATTAACGAATATGTGAATGTCTACATATTTGCTGAAGTAAAATTGTCCGAGTTGCATATACAAAATATAACTGAAAAATAATTTTCCGAAAGGTGGGCAGATTTAAAAAACAAATAAAGTGCAGAAGAGATCCATAAAATGAACGTTGTTGCTTTTAAATAAAAAAACCGTTACTACCAATTTTGGCCAAAAACGTGGTATGCCATCTTATACGACTTCACAAAATTAGCTCATATGTGAAATTTACATATCGTCAGAGCCGTTTATAGAAAAAGGGCATTTTGTTAAGTTGGCTATTACTAAGCGCGGTTATTAACACTTTCGACCATGAAATTTTGAGAAAAAAAAGCAAATTGGTAAAGCCCTTTTATCCATTGAAAAGTACCGTTGTAGGCACTTTTAACCAAAAAAAAGTGTAAGCGATTTTATAGAATTTTTTAATACTTTTATGTAAAATTTTTTTTAAAATCGGTTTATCTGTTTTCGAGCAAATCGCATTTTAGCCAAATTGACTGAGTACTATTACAAAAACTTTGGCCAAAATGTGGTAAGTCATCTTATTGCAGGTGTCTGTACTAGCCTTGATGTATAATATAAACGAAATCGTTGTAGCCATTTTCGGTCAAATCGGCTTTCGAACTATAGTGCAATCCAGTCTAGAGGTATGATATCAAAAGATCTAGGCCCGAAGCGCCAACTTAACTATTAACCAAATTGTTCTCGCAATAAAGCCATGGTTTCACGGCTTTTGTTGGTACGAAATATGCACGAGATCACGGGCCTTAATTTGAGGCAGCAAATAGACCGTTATCATGCATATCGCGATAACGGGCATCATTGACAGTTAAGTTCTGGCCGACCTCATCCTTGAAGAAATATGGGCCGATGATTCCACCAGCACATAAAACACACCAAACTGTTTCTTTGCCTGTATATAATGACAGTTTTTCAATCTTTTCGGGTTCCTCTTCAGCTCAAATACGATAATTCTGCTATAGCCATTGAGCCAGAAATGTACTCCATCGCTGAACTCAATTTTTGGTCAAAGTGCACGAAACACCCTAAAATCCTAAAATCATAAGTTTCGTAATTGAACTAAATAATTTGTAGACGCCGGACTAAGTTTTTCGATGAAAAAACGTCGAACGAAGCTGAACCAAAATACCTTGACAGATTAACGCGACTCACGCGTCATTTGTCAAAAAATCCATTGACAAATAAAACCTTTAAGTGAATAACCCTTTACGAACAATATACACTTAACGGTGTGGAGCTGGTATTAATTTTAATTTATTACAGTCGCAGATACTTAATGTTATTGTTGGTTTTATCATATTTTGAGTTAGACATTTCTGCGTTCTGGATAATCATTAAAACAATACTCCGTATCCGGACGGTTATTTTTTTTTAAATTGTCAGTCAATTGTTATTTGTAACTTAGCTTGCCTTTTTTTACTTGTTAGAATAAGCGATGATCCCGACATAGAAATGGTAGAAAAATTAGCTAAGGCTTTACATACAGAAAAAGAGAAGCGAGAAGAGAAAGAGGCACCACCAGTTTTAAAATTTGTCAAAAACCACATCAGAGGTCTATTTCATTTCCCCATGTCAACATTGCTAAAGGGAGCAGTTATTCTAACTGAAGAACTGGTGATCGAAGCGCTACCAGCTGCTTGGGAACTTCTTCTTGAACACAATCAAGTGAGTGAATGCTAATCTTAGTTCGGAATTCAAAATTTATTTTCCTTAAGGAAACGTCAGCGGTAGCAGCATCTCTTTTCCTAATGGGTTCAGTAAAAGCCCAGAATTTCGCTTTCGACATCATGCAGCGGTCCCTTAAGAATAAAGACCCAGATATAAGGATCGGTGCAATTATGAGGTAAGTTATAAAAAAAAAAAAAAAACAGAAAGTAGCCCAATCAAAAACACTGTTTAGATTTCATGTTCTGTGGAAGTGTCGCTTCCAAGTGTGGCCCCGTATGGAGGATGGAGCTCATGATGTGACATTTAAGGTACCACCCGGTGGTATTGAATTTACACTGCCATCTCCTAAGATCGGAATAGAAAGCCTACCAGTTGTTGATCCTCCATGGACACCAGTCCAACAGACAAAAGACATGGACGTCACCCTGAATCAGGATAGGCATGTAAGTTTTGCAAAAACAAATATTTTGCCTTTACGATTTTTTGATGTTCCTTTTTACTATTTTTAGCGATCTTTGGTAACTGCAACGAAAAGTAGAAAAATGCAACAAACTGAAGCTATTCGGAATGCTATACGGCAGCAACGTGACAAGCAGCGAGCTGAGCGGCATAGTTTCCTTATAACTACTATTCCCATTAATCAACAAGCGTCTCATGAGCCAGGCTTGGATCACGCGCCAGGGGAGGATCATGCCGAGGGTGAGGAGGAATTAGAAGGCGCTCGGGTAGCTCCGCATTTGCATGCAGCGCATTCACTCTTTCCATCAGTGCTGTGCTCCTCTGTAATGCAAATTGTCGCATGTTTAGACGATGCAGCAATAGGATCTGACGGCAATTCCGTATATGAAGTGGCCTATCAGGTCATTTGGATTTGTTTAGTTGAAGAATCTGCACTTTTCTTACGATACGTCCTGGAGCGACTGACTCGTGAGCGGCAAGATCAAATGTTCAAATTACTTCGGCATTTGATTCGTTTTGTTCCTCGTTTACCACAGCAGGCTGCTTTTGCACTTTACAATTCTATAATTGGTTACATCATGTTTTATGTTCGTTCTTCGAATGAGCACAAGCAAGAGGTTAGAGGAGAATGTTTTAGCTTTTCTTAGTTGAACTAATGTTAAGCCTTACAGCTTGTTGGATCAGCACTTTCCGTACTTTGGATGGTAGTTCATAGTGTACATGGTATTATGTTTAAGGATTTAAAGCAAATTTTGCGAAAGGAACAGTGTGATGCGTCTATTCTTCTCACAGCTAATGTACCTGCCGCAAAGAAAATCGTTGTCCATGGACCATTTGAAGGTAATATACATAATTTATTCATTTAAAGTGTTTGTTCTATTTGCTGTACTTTTTTTTTTAGACGATGGCAATATACCGTCCCAGTTTCCTGTGCAAGAGGACACTCTGTTCAGTCAGCTTCTGAAGGAGGCATTGGATTTCTATCCAGTCGATGAAAAAAGTTATCATCACTACGTATTGGTGGATTATAAGAGTAGTAAGTTTGGTTTTGATTTTAATTTCTATTCTTCTTATGCCCGGTTTCACAGTGCGAGCTTAAGCCTCAGCTGGAGCTTAAGCTACGGTTTAATTCATCTTGCTGTTTCACAGTGTCGGCTTAAGGGGTAAACCCTGCTCAAGTATTGATAAAACTTAAGCCGCCGATTTTTGTGGCTTAACTACTGTCAGAGCAAAATTCATCATTCGATGTTACCAGCATTAGCACGTTACCTTTGTTTGATGTAACTACTTTATTTATGAACGTGAACCTAATCCTGCAAAATACTATTGTTACAACATTGTTACATCACTTGAAACTTTTATTTCTGGTCCACCGCCCGTGGCATACCTACAATGCTCGCTTTTCCTCCGCATATTTTTTTTACGCCTTTTTTAAATTATGGTTTTTTTTTTTTAAACACCTGAGCCTCGAAATATATTTCCACAGCCGGCATTGAATTCAAGTTCAATTTTTTTTTAATTTTTCCACGCCAATTTTTCTATTTACTATTCACAATCACTTCTTACATTTGGCTTAGCTAAGCCACAATTTTTAAATGACTGTGAAACCCGAAAAACTTAAGCGAAAACTTAAACCCTGCGTTTTACTTAGCTAAGCTGCGGCTTAAGCTTCCACTGTGAAACCGGGCATTAAAGTGCTAAAGGTTCAAAATATTATTTGAAATTGAAATTTTACATCGTCTGGACTTCTACCCAATGGGTCCTCAAGACCTCCATACCTCTGCTAGCTAATGCCGGATCTTGACACAGTATATGTGCCGCTGTCTTGATTCCTCCAGGCTTAGTTCACAGGTGACCTATCTTAATGTGTTCGCGATCTGTAGATTACGCTACCACTTATTGTAGTGTTCCTCGCATGATTATGTCAACAATCCTCTGTTCTATCATCGATTGGTTTTATGATTCCTTTTGGTAATAAGCATTATTCCGTCCATGGATTTATTCAATTCCTTAACCTCCTTTGCCCGTAGATAGCATTGGACTGTGGCCGAAGTGTCATCGACGCCACATTTTCTTAATAAATAAGTCCAAAGGCAAAATGCCTAGAATCAATTCCAATGTGCATGTTGGTATCGTTCTTATTGGACCGGGAACACTATACGTGCCAGACGTTGGCCCCTATCTAAATACTTCTTCAGGCTTTTGCTACCATACAACGAAACGATCAGTTGCCCTTTGACTGTCTATTTCTTTGTGTGGTATAAAAAAATAAAACTCCTGGGATCCAGAAGGACGAGAATATCTTAGTGAGTATCAGTCGATTTTCAAGCCAGCTCTCAGAAAATTAAGAGAAGTTTTCAGAGCAGCCGCTTTGTTACGATAGTAGCAAAACAGCTACCCGATTTCTAAAAAATTCAATATAATACTTAAATTTTGCTTAGCTTTTTTGAAGGGTGACGCAAAAATCAGATGTCCTATCCACATTTGCATGTTCAGCACCGGTGCAATGCCGTTGTTTGCTGGTTGCACACGCCGGAAGCAACTTTCGGCGTCGAAACGAGGTAGCCTGGGTTTGAAGCCAAACTTCTTTTTTTGTGCGTTTTCTGCTGCTGGGATCGGAGATTTTCGAAGATTTCATTGTCCTTTTTGTGACGATCAGTACCGAGTTTTCTGTTCTTGTGTCGTCTTCTTTGCTAGTGTGCTCTGCTTCTACAAAGAGATGGTGTAGCTCAAAGATAGCGACTTATTCCGTATTGGAACTCTCCGGAAGCCGTGGCCTCTGCCGGACGCATGTACCCGTGATTGTTCTTTTTGCTGTCTACGCTGCTTCGCTGTAGGTTCTTCTCTAAGTTTCAGCATCTCCCTTTAGTCTAACCTGGATCTACTTCAAGTATAGCCCTAGAATATCCACAACGACAAGTAAAACATATTCCGATATTTAGGGTATAACTTCTCTTTTTTAGAGCTCAATCTTAGTATATTGATTATTTTGCTGCCCCAATAAAATTCAAATAATTTTTTAAAATCTTTAATGAGTTGTTATTCGAAACCGTTAAATTCGCTGACAACCATAGACGAACTAAATTAGACAGTCAACTTCGGGTCGTTTGACACTTTCGCTCTCCCAAGCTTAAAACCACCCAAAATCGCATTTGTATTTAGACGTTCCAGCAAAATTAAAGGAGACTTCATACATACAAATGCATTTTTCGATGACGGCGATCCTGCATATACAATAGGTCCGTTCGCGTACCCTCCTAAAACAGCGAGTTTTTACGAAAATTTAGGAATTTTTACGAAAAGCTGTTCGCGAACGGAGAGTTTTCTTAGTTTTTCGCAGAAGAGAGCACTCACGATAGAGTAAGAAATTTCCCCATGCTACGTATTTTAGTGCAAGAAATTTCTGTGAGATGGTTAATGAAAACTGTCAAAGCTGTCAAACCCATGGTTTTTTCAACTTTTTCTTGTTCAAACCGTTCGTTTTCTTTTTCGTAATTTTTGGCTCTCCCTGAGAGAATTTCACACCCACTCTTTGAAATTTGATAATCTACGAATTTTAATACAAAAAGTACGCGAACTGACCTAACTTGTTGTAGTAAAAGGCATCATAACCTGAAAATAAAATATTTTAGTCAAAGAAAAGAAGGAAGCAGGACGACACATTTGTAGTTAGGTGTATGCGAGTTGACTGTCTAATTTAGTCTGTCTACGATAAACTGTAGCCAGCAAGCTGTCGAACTGACCAATTCTCAAAATAAAAGTAAAGCTTTTTTCTTCTAATTTAATTTTCAGATAAAATTCTCAATCCGAACTGGTACATTCGAGATTTATATTTCTTCAAACGATCACAATATCCCGAAGTACGACTATTGGCAATGAAGCCAGATGAATCTTTTCTTGCTCTACAAAAGCAGGAACTAAGTAAGAAATTTGTTGAAATTGGAAAGGTTCATTTAACTTGGGCGATTTTGAAAAATGTCGATATGGTCGTGCAGCGAGTCGTATTTTTACACGAGGAACTTATGAAGTTACCTTCGTTTCCTAGAAAAGCTCTAGAGGTCGATTTGGATCTCCATCAAGGCGGAGAATATGGAAAGGTACGTGTTTATAAATTATTCTTAATGGAACCAAATGCACTGCTGTTGTGTTTGTCAATAGGCTCTACTTGGTCTAGATGTGTTGCACAAGTTTATGTGGGTTCGATTGATCGCTAGAATGTTTGAGGCAATGGCTGGAAACTTTGCGTACTCTGCTGATATTCAATTATTTTTAAATGTCCTATCTGGAGCTGCTATTCTTCATGCCGAGGACTCGTGTATCATGCGATATGTTATGGCAACGTACATTAATGCAGCATTTAATTTTAAAAATATATTTTCCACAAATGGGTGAGTTTATTAAAATCCTAATAAATCGTTTGATATGACTGTCTTTTTTTAATCCATTAGATACTTTATGATAATGCCAACCCTACTTCAAGTCTACTCTTTACATCAGACTAACAAGTTGATTACAACAACTATAGAGTATGCAGTTAAACAATTCTATTTATTGAATCGTAAACCATTTATCTTACAAATGTTTGGGTCGGTATCTGCAATTCTGGACACCGATGAAGAGGGTACTTACGGAGAAGCTCATAAGGTAAGTATGTAAAACGCAGAAAACTAGTCATGTATAAAACCCGAAGATAAACGCTTGTTGTGCCTAATTGATGATATCGCCAAAGTGGACTGAATGAATAGGCGTTTTGATAAAGTTCATTATTTCCGATTCTGACATCATCACAAATCACGTGATGAGAGTTAGTTCACTTGCCTCGAGCAACAAATTGGTGTGACAAAAGTTTTATTTAAAAGCATGAGGGCCATAAGCTGCGCGGAACTCAAAACAACATAAAGTGTGAAGTTTTTCCTACCAAAGGAAACTAAAAGACTTTTAAATCAGTATTAAGGACAGATCAAGAGGGGACTGGAATCTTTTCAGATGAAAGTAGAGGGAGGGAATGTATAAAGTTAATTCTCTCGTCTCTAGATGCTTAAAGTGCTCAAAAAGGACAAACTTGCAAAACTCCTGGAAGTTGCGTTGCAAAATTTGGTTTCTAGAATTGACAGCGCTCTTTACAAGAAGAATTTGCTGTTGCCCTTTTCATTGACATACATCGAGCGTTTGATATAGATATAGATATAGATGAAATATTAGTAGTAGATAGACAGAAGATGTAGAGTGTGACGAATACATGTTGTCTGGTGTTAGATGCTGCGCAGAGAGAAGGGTCCTGTCTCTCCTGTTATGGTGCGGTGGTAGACAACTTTTAATAGCTCTTACGTCTACGTGCAGGCATATGCAGATGACACGTCCCGTGCTTTCTGTTGGTACATGCCTAAGAGCTGTCTGTGCTAATGTGCGGGTGCCATGTACATGGTCCATAATTGGTGTACGGGCTTCTCGTCAATCCTCAAAGTTGTTCTCTTTACGAGAAGGAAGATCATGACTGATCTAGGTAGGTTGGTAGGTAGGTAGAGTGGTGGTTCATTAATGAACCCAATTAGCGCTGAAATGCGCCATTTTGTTACCAAAAACTGGCGTAAACCTAAATATATGTAGTAGTGGTTAAAGCCAGTCTGTAGAGTTTAGGTATGAAACTCGTTCTTCATCCTCAAAGTTACCCCAGGGGACCTATCCGAGAGTAATGTTACGTAGAAATAAAGTTGATTTATATCAAATCGGCATTGCTCTGCCATTTTTGAGGATATACATAGATACCACATCCATGGCCTAAAACTTTTGTTCCTTCATCCTTCTCTGGCAGGGCATAACATACATATGTACATAACTGTATCATAAATCTTCGGGTCAAGAGAGTTTCAGATCAAATACCGTTCCTTTGTATTTAGTACTTAAATACCTATAGCGAATATAGCGATCAGTTTAAGGAAGGTAAAGCAGAAATTTATAAAATATCTTAAGCTGTGGTGTCGGTAAAGGTTTAAGTCGCTTGACCGGTCTAACTCATTAAAATGTGTCACCATTTCACTCTCAGATCAAGTCAAATATCTAAGAGTAGGCAAACAATACCTTTTTCTAAAAACTTTGAAAGAGAAAAACGCCTCATCGAATATCGAATTGGTTTTTTATTATGCAAGTAAATAAAAGCTATTTTACGCACTTTAAGACAACAATCCTTTCACATTCAACTTCGGCAAGTACGGCTTGACCTTTTTTACAAAATCAGTAACGTCGCACGCGAACGAGATACCACTTCTACGGTCGTTCTTATTCCATCTTACCCAAGCCTTTATCCAACTTAACTGGTTACTGACATCAGTGCACACATTTTGAATATTCGTATAAGGATTATTAACAGTCACAAAGGCAATTCCCCTCTGAGTCGATTGCTCAATGACAACACGAAAGAATAACAGCGGAACCGGAATTGTACTATTTTTATAGTCCAGATACAATGGTACATCAGTTTGATTTTTATCTCGAAGAGTCGTTACGCCATGTACTCCAGTATAACAGTCCACATATCTTTTCTTTCGCGAGACAAAGTTTCTAACTCCGTCTTCGATTCTTCTCCAATTGCCATTATTAATACTCTGCCATTGTGGAGCTGCATTTATAAAGAAGAAGGTACCGCGCTGTTCAGTTCCATAGACAAAGTCCACCATAGCGGCCAGGTGCCCACGAGCTAAGTACCTATCTTTGTAATTCTTATAAGCATCACCTAGTGCTTTTTCGAATGCCGCCTCCGTATTTGGATTCTTATACAAAGAGTCTACATCTTTACCATCGAAGAATATATCTGGCTTAAAGTCGGGTCTTCGTACATTGCTTTGATACTCGTCACTGCCGGGATTGAGACTATATTTTACATATCGTGTTACTTCGCGGGTTTCATCGAAACAGATTGTCAATTGTTTGACAAATCTCCTTTGAAGTTGGAAACCCGTTTCAACAATTTTACCTCCTTCACAGGGAATATTTGTCCGTTTGGTTATGGGCTTCGTCCACTCTGTACAGTTAACCCGTTGAAGATCAATAAGAGCATTGCCAATTTTAAATGTTGTTCCAAAGGAGCAAGAAGCAATTTGGCTTCCACTCAAACCGGTCTGATTAAAATAAGCTGACGGACAGTAAAGCTCTATGTTTTGGTAGAAGTTGAGGTCCATGGTTCCTTCCTCGCTGACTGGCCACATGGTATTTGTCCCAGGTTTCAGGAAAATAGGTTGAGGTTGAGGTATATTTTTGATGCTAACTTTGCATGGTACATAACGAATACTAGGAGGTGCCAAAATACAATTTACTCTATCTGGTAACCACCCATAGACGAGAAGTAAAAACATACTTAAAAACTTCATTTTTAATCAAACTATTCACAATGGTATTAGGTTCTTAGACTGCGGCTTAAATGATTTAAGACTGAATATTAGTTCGTAAGTGAGTTTTGTATTTATAGATTCCTTGTTGTTACATAATTACATTAGAGAACAATTGCTCATTAAGCATTCTAAATATTGCAAGAAAAAACTCAAGCTTGCTCACCTGGTTCAATAGCCAATGTATAATGGAAAAAAATGAGCCAAAACAGCGGCATGGGAAATAATGAACTGGGTTGTTGACATGTACTAAGCAAAACAAGATAAAGTATACAACTATAAAGAAAATTTACAATTTGTCTGGGACGTATCGTTGGGTACCCTATCCCTTTTTTTCGGAACCTAGATTTTTCGCAGGTTTACAATTATTTTGTACCTTTTTTATCAAAGAAATCCCCCCGACTCAAAGTTAAGGGCGTAAAAATGGTGACAGAGAGTCAGATAGACGAACATGGCTCAATCCCTAATCATTATTTACTTACTTAGATACTTTAACCTCTCGGGGGGCATAGGCCAAAAACGCCTGCGCGCCATCTTGTTCGTACTTCGGAACGCGTTTGAGATCTCTCCAACCCATTCCTAAAGAACTCGATTCCACGTTTGCCTAGGCCCTATGTTGTCCGCTGCTCTGCCTTTTTGGGAGAGCGGATTCCACTGCACGGTGTATTTCACAAAGGGAACTGCCGTTTTCTCCTTCGCATAGTCATGTTTATAGCTTTCTGGCCCGTTCTCATATAAAGCTGTTCGTTGGGGATACGGTTCAACCAAAAGATAGTTTTCAAACATTTCCAAGACTTGCAGCGTACGTGTTAGCACCTTCCAAGTGCTGCACTTATAAAGCAACACCGATTCAACGTTTAAGGGAAACAGTCGCAGCTTGGTTCTTAAGCTTATAGCATTACTTTTTCAGAGCGTAGATAGCCTTTCGAAAGCATTTATGGCCTTCCAGATTCTGCTGCACACATCCCTTTAGGCGCCACCACTGTTTGCCGAGACCACACTTCCTATAGGTAAAGAATGCTGTCAACTTTCTCGACTTCCTGTCCGGTAATGTGAAGTTGGGTGTTGGTATTAGAAGTACTCAGGGCTTTTGTTTTGCACACTTTGTTTGCCTCAGCTTCTAGATTCTGGACTATAAGACGGAGGTCCAATATATGATGTGGAAGTAGACAGACATCGTCATCGTAGTCTAGGTCATTAAAGTAAGGTGTTATAGTCCAGCGAATCCCATAGTTTTCTTCCGTTAATGCTGCACGGAGAACATCACATCTGTGAAGGGCACAGCGATTTAGAAAATCTAGGATGTTGCTGTGCCCGTAAGGTTTTGCTATCCATCCAGCACCTGGGCTCTTTAAGTCTAATTGCGCAACGTAGTGTGGTGTTCTTAATATGTAGATCTAGAGGTAGGAGATGTAGAAGGACCTTAAGAGCATCTAACAAAATCGACCGCAGTGCTTTTGCCATATTTGCACGATGAATATAGGTTTGAGGGCACCTGAGCACTTAGTACTGGATTGAAAGGGGAGTACTTTAATTTTTGTGGTGAAGAGCATTAGTTAAGTTTTGTTCGAGTTTATGCCAAGACCAATTCGTTTCCCCATGCAATAACCTTGTACAAAGCACCTGCCATGATTTCACTTATCAGGGGGAGAAACTTTTCTTTCATCACGTAATCTGCATACTCGACCCCTTTGATTCTTTCTCTATCTAATGTTTAAAGGTTTTATTCATAAGAGAGGTGATATAACACCGCCTTGAGGTGTTTATCTATTGGCAAATTTGCTAATACTGCTCTTTCCTAGTGTTGCCTGAATAATGATGCTAATGATGCTAAGCATTGAAATTGTTCATTGACTAAAAGGGATTCTAGAATAGCTTCAGTATACTTATGTCTCAATATATAGTCTTTGTAATGAATGGATTTTTTTATTGTTCGCAATACTTCGTGGAGAGCTGTCTCTGTGGATCTTCCTCTAAGGTATTCGTACAGGGATTTGGCAAGCGACGTTCCTTCTATTGCATTTCGCGAATGATTATCTAGAACCCGTTCGAGGGTCTTCAGAACAAAATGAGACAGAATAATTGGTCTGAAATCGTTCGCGTTTTCGTGGCTCCGTCTACCCGTTTCTTCGGAATGAAGACTATTCTCACTCGTCTCTACGAGTAGGCCACGTAGTTATTTAAAATGTAGCTCCTATAAATCGGTGTTACCCATGCGATTGCTTCGTCAGGAATTACTGTACCTTAACAGGGAAAATACCGTCTACGCCTGGTGATTTATAGAGAGCGAGCCACGGATCAACAGTCTGTTGTAGACTTTTAGCTTATGTGCTCATGACCCTGCGCCGATATCTAAGTCTTAAATCTGTAATTTTCGCATAATGCTCAAGACATTACGCATGCAGAATTGTAGCGATTATGTAATTTACACACGCGCTGTGATATAAACGGCAACAACCGATCCTGTCCTGGCAATTATCATATCGGAGGACCAAAGAAGAAAAGACTGTTCCTAGCAAGAGTTGCGACATCAACGCAGCTAATTCCACACTGCAAGATAGTGCTATGTCTGTCCTTGTGCTCGAGACCGTAGATTCTTCTATGGGACAAGTCCACTTTCGCACTCGCACGGCAGGAGTCCTTAAAAGTCTTAACATATACAAATCCGCTGGTCCAGACGGTATTCCCCCTGTAGTTCTGAAGAGGTGTTCTTCCACGCTGGCAAAGCCTCTGCGTAAGCTTTTTTGTCTGTCCTACTATTCTAGACTCTTTCCGAGTAGATGGAAAACAGCATTTGTCCAGCCTGTACCTAAAAAAGACGAATCCTCCTCTCCAACATTGCACTTACGTCCCTTCTTTCCAAGGTCATGGAAACGCTGATAAATCGCCAGCTCATGAAATATCTTGATTCACGAAAACTCCTCAATGACCGGCAGTATGGTTTTCGTAGCAACAGGTCCACTGGTGATTTGATGGCATATCTCACCGAGAAGTGGAACCAATCTCTTCATCACTTTGGCGAATCAAACATAGTTGCGCTTGATATTTCAAAGGCATATGACAGAGTTTCGCATCAGGCTCTTTTGTCGAAAATGCGTGCATATGGCATCGATGAATCTCTTCTTCATTGGATTAGAAATTACCTTTCGGGGCGTTCAATACAAGTCGAATTGAATGACTTCAAGTCTGATATCCACCACATAAATGCTGGTATTCCTCAGGGCTCAGTTCTGTCTCCTCTTGTTGACCTCTTGTCTGCTACCTCTAATCCAATATTTGTTCCCTAACTCACGTCCCTGCTCTTCGGCCGTAGAAGAGGAACGGCAACATATGTTAAACTCATTAAATTCCGATCTTGACAGCATAATCAAATGGGGTTTAACCAACAGAGTGGAATTTAATGCATCCAAAACACAATGCTGTCTACTGTCACTCAAGCGTAACCAGACCTCCCAACCATTATCCATGAATGGTACTTCCTTCGCAGAAACCGAAAGACTTGCTATTCTCGGTATGTGTATCAACAACCATCTCCGATGGAACGATCACATATTCGAACCCGCCAAAAATGCAGCAAAATGTCTAGGATTCCTTAAGCGATGCAAGAAATACTTTACCCCGTCTGATCTGGCCACAATTTACAAGGCATATATCCGCCCAAAGCTGGAATACAACGCCCACATCAGGTCAGGTGCACCTAAGACCGTTTTGCACCTACTAGACGGGATTCAAAAGCGTGCGTTAAAACTCATAGGTGATAGAAACATTGTTAACTCCATAGTCTCTATAGAACATAGACGAAATGTCTCATGTCTTTCCCTATTTTTTCCTTAAAAAATGCTCCAGCGAAGTAGCAAGTTGCATTCCACCCCCTCAAGATTTCTCCCGCAATACGCGTCATGCTTCGAATGCACATCAAGTCACCCTCCAGCCCAACTTCGGACGTACCGTTAAATACAGAGATTCGTTCATAAGCCGAACGACACGTATGTGGAATAATCTTCCCGGCTCCGTATTCCCTCACCACTACACCCTTCAGACATTCAAGGCCAACGTGCACAGGTACCTCCTCTGTTCCTCTTCCCTCTTTTCCCAAACGCCCGTGCCCTGAATATTCAGTATAAGGGTATTTAATGCGCGCAAATTATAAAAAAAAAAAAAATATGCCCTACGTTTCCCAAAATATGCACGAGTGCAATAAACACTAAATCATACTGAAGAATGACGGAAGTAGTTTACAGAAACAACGCTCTGAGAGTATGCAGCGTCTTCCGCACAATAGTCTACGATACGGCACACGTAATGGCTGGAAAGGTATCAATAGACATTCTTGAAAAGAAACGGAGAAGAAATATCATGCCAACAGGACAATAGTGCGCAAGTACCACTGAGGAGAAGCCTCGAAGAATGACAAGAGATATGGTACCACTCTGGCGAAGGCAAATAGTTTGCCGTTTGACGAATGGAGAGTCGAACTCTTACTTGACTGACTCCTCATGGATGCTTCAAAGCCAAGCCCGGGAGGTTTGAATGAAGAACACGTCACGTTATATAGTTCACTATAGGGTCTGGCCCCAATGAACAACACCAGTCAGATACTGAGCACGGAAGAAGCTTGAAAAGCAATTAGGGATACTATGAAGGAACAGTGAAAACAGGAACGCAGAGTATCCCAGCCGGCTACCAACGAGAAGAGTACATAATCCTGAAGTCCCCTCTCGCGATGAAGTACTTGAAGGAAGTGCCGCGAGGACCAGCAGTAGGAGGAGAGGTGGGTCTAGTGGGTGAAAATCAGAGGATGTTGTATGCTTGAACCAAAACAGCAGCTTCTTTAAATGTATGCGCGAAATAGTTTCGGTTTTCTGCCGTGAAGGCTTCTATAACAATTTTGATGATGATAAAGTGACTTCTGAACTAAATTCTATAGTCCTATGTTTTTTTTTTTTCAAAATGCATGTGATCTTTAAGACTTTATTCATTCTTCTAGACCTTGTTTACTGTCTTGATTTTGCTTAAATGTTTTATTTTTCTTTCCAGGTCCAGTCCAGCTGCCTGTTTAATCTCCTACTGAGTTTAGAAGATCCATCGCCTGATCCCTTAAATATAGCAGAACTGGTCAAGGAGCCCAAACCTCTTAAAGCCATTGATTTCTGTTACCACGATGAGGATGGAGATGTAACCGTACTGGATTGCATAACCCTTTGTGTAATGGTAGTATCTTATTCTGCAGAGAGCACGAGAGGATACCAAATGCTGGTGAGTTTGCACGCACAATTTTGAATCAGTAACCTGTAATGTAAATATATCCCTTATAGATAATTCTGGAAGCAATTCTGCCATGTTACCTGCAACAAATTCAGTCGCCAAGTTATATTCCGCTACAGGGAAAATCCGAACGTGATATAATTCTACAACTCGCTGTTGCAATTCGAACAATGGTTCATAACTGTGAAGGACTGGCGAAAAGTTACAATGGCCCATATCGCAATAGTCCAGAGCACAAGGGCTCCAGTCAGCGTAATTGCAGTCGAGGACCACCATGCTCACCAGGTCTGGAATTCGAAGAGGAATCACACTCAAAATATGTCAGTGATGCAAGGGCAAAGAACTTAATAGACTCCACCGAGGACTCAGAAATGATTCGCACCGAATATAGACGACCACGAGACGTTCTACTATCTGTTGTTGGTGACTTTCTTAGCAAGGCATCGACACGTCTCCAGGAGCTCTCAAAAAAGCTGCCCAGCGACGCAAAGCCAACCGAGGTTCTAGATGTCAAATGCCATATCCGTTTGGCGGAGATTGCACACTCGTTGCTAAAAGTGTCACCATACGATCCAGAGTCGATGGCTTGTAGAGGTCTACAACGGTACATGCAGGCAATCCTACCAAGAGCGGAATGGTCGAACGATGCTCTAAGGAATGCGCTGGTTACAATCCTGCGACGTATTGACAAAGTTTTCTTGAAAATATCTAAAAAGCCTTCGATCCGACGCAACACGGACTGGGAGGCTGCAGCTGGCCTTCTCAAGGGCATACATGAAACCATAGTCCGTCACCCATATGTCCTGCATTGGCAACACATTAAGACTCTCATCAATACCGTTCAGAATTTAATTGTAAATGAACCAGGCTCAGCCCCGGATGGTGTCTCGAGTGCAGGAGCTGCTCTTATGTCTCAGAATCCGCCGGCGTTCTTTTGTTCCACTGTTGTGAGGCTGGTCGCCCTACAGGTAGTCAGCCCAGTGGATTTCTTTTCACTGGTGCAGATCTGCGGTGGAAGTGCTGAATTTGCAACGCAAGAGAAGGCCGAAGGTTTTCTGATGCATTTGTTAATGCCCCTCTGCTTAAAGGTATGTTCGGGACGTGGAGTCTCTGATATTGGTGAACTAAAACAGAGTGACGTGTCGTTTTTACTAACCGCGGTGCTAAATGCAATGAGTCCGCCAGCAGGTCGAACTGGACAAGCGGTAGCACAAATAAACAGAGCTGGAGGTGATTTGCGGGCAGGATCGCTTACCTTTACAGGAAGCAGGGATGCTAAGCGACCGGCAAGGATATCAGGATCGTTGTATCAAGCCGCATTTTTAGCTCTACGAATTGTTTGTATTTGCTTCGAAAATCGCCTATCGACAGAGTGGTCGCGTATTGCCAGAGTCATGCGCGACTTGGGTCGAAGGAATGAAGCTGCTCCTGATTTATGGAGCTTCTTAGAGTTTGTCGTTACCCACCGTACACCTCTTTACATAGTACTTATGTCATTTATCTTACATAAGGTAAGTAATCTGGAGTAGTTGTAGATTGAAGATGTTTTTATCTCTAGCGGGGGACGTTATTTGCACTTGAAGATCAAACAAGACTAAAATCTAAAATATTTCCTCAATTTCCTTAGATTGCCCAACCACCAATTGGTGATCATGAACGCCACATGCAATTTATTATTCGTGAACGCTTGCGTGGTACCCCACCGCAAGGAGGGATCAAGTCTAAGGGAGCTCTTCTCCTCGAATTGGCCCGTGAACTTCGTGACCTTCGTGATGAGCTCGAAGAAAAGCGATATGGTAAGTGAATACTCGCCTTATATGTATGTACCCTTAATGTATCTTCTAAGGTTCCACTTCAGATCAAACTAATTCGGATCACACCAAGCGTGAGGCAGCAGCAGCTGCCTCATCTGCCAACGATGGACATAAATCACAGCAAAGGCCGTCACTAATTTCCATCTTCACAGGAACCACTGGTCAAGCAAGTCATTCTCATGTCTCAGCAGTGCCCATCGATTCAAGAAGCGGCTCAGGTGGAATATGTACACCGAGTGACACGCTTTCACAGCAAACACTGCACCCACCAAGGGAGTCTCTATCAAGTGGCTCTACCGGTACCAATCGAGAACACGTAACCAGTGAAAGTCACAGCGGAGAAAATGCTGGTTCAGCGCCTACTTTAGGCCAAGCGCCTGCAGGTCAATCAGCGAGTACAACAACAATAGCAGCAATTCCACCCGGTCTAGCCGCACATTTGTCTCATTCGCAATCGCTGCAGCAGGCTCCGTTTAAGGCTCAGGCACCAAAGCTGCGTTTTGTCACCTCGGTGGAATTCAAACACTCTTCTGGTGAAACGTCCACAACACCTCTGTCACCGGAAAGCCCAGCCGATGACAGCTCTGGCGAACACCAGAGATCACGGCTACAACGAACAAAGGCGTCGAGCAGGAAAACTTTCCGCTTACGAGGAAAGAGACATGCTCATCCAGAACCACCACACTCGGCACCGTTGCATCCGCCAGATGACCGTCCAAAGCCACTTAGCGAAATCTCCTGGGACTCTGTATCGCAAACATCTTCAACATCTGGATACAGAGACAATAACAGCCTACAGACTGGTCTTCTGTCCCCAGATGGTTCATTGGGAGGGATGACATTGGGACGATCTCCATCCCAGCACTCCCTGTTGATGCTTTTCGAAGCACAGGACGAGGACACACTTATATAGGAATTGTAAAACTGACTGAATTAAATTCGGAACGATTGACTGGGCACTTACTTTGAGTGCAGATTAGAAGCAGGAAATTAACATAGTCTTCGATGTTGTAGCCAAAATTAGATTTAATAGAAAATTATCTTCTCTTTTATTGGTGTCTTAGGTTTATACTTTGATATACAAAAAGTTTATTCCATACTCTGTTTGATTTGTACTATTTATTGTTTACACAAAAGGAAAATACTTTGTTAAATTGATGTTAAATGAGAAATATAAATATACATGAATGTTCCATAAATGTAAAGGTTCAGTATTCTGTTTGAGTTCAGATGTAACAGTCCATCGAATTTCTCTCTTTTTATATTGATAGTAAAAACAGTAGTGGTGAAAGTATGCCACCAACCTTGACGAACCCCATTCAGGACTTCGAATTTCTCAGACAGCCTTCCTCTGTGCAAGACGTGACATGTGGACCATCATACATATGCAGCCTTGATAACAAGCTATTAATTTGCCGCTCCTGCGCAAAGGCACGCCAAATAAATTCCAGATTGACACTATCAAACAAACGCCTTTTCAAAATCGATGAACTGCAGCTGAAGTAGTGATCGATATTCAACACATTGCAGGTGCAGGGTGTTGATATGGTCGACAGAGGATGATTCAGAGCGGAAACCTGCTTGTTCGGCGTCGAGTGTCTTCTAAGTTTTTTTAATCCGCTCCAGGAAGATTCTAGCTATTATATTAGCCACTACAGGCAGCACGCATCACCTCTCTAGTTTTCGCACTGCATTAGGTTGCATTTATTAGGGAACTTGAAGATCATTCCCTTTTTTTTCATTAATCCGAAAAACTCTAAATTTCCCTCGTTCTGCTGACAAGTGGGAACAATAGCTCAGCTGATGCCGTTGGCGCAGCTCGATAAAGTTCCGCAGGTAACTACGGACACTTCAGTCGGACTTGGGTGCATATTGCTGGCGAATACTCGCTTCAGAAATGCTCCTTCCATCTTTTGAGTTCATCCTCATCCGGAGTAAGCACGAACCGTCTAAGCCTTTCGCTGGGTTTTGAGTAGAGCTCCAGCCACCTATAAGCGCTTTTATGATACTATAAACGGTTCTGCTGCTTCCTCTGTTTCCGTAGCCAGCGCATTGATTTAATTGCGTTTGTCACTTTTTTTTTTTTTTTTTTGAATTTAAACGGTTTTTATTAATGCGAAACAAGAAATACTTAAATGCTAGACAAAAACGCTTAAAACTAGCTTAAATAACTTAATTAACTTAATATAACTTACTGGCTCTCTGCGAGCGCTCTAAGCTAAACTTAATGCTTATCCTATGTCTTTCGACCAACAAAACGAATACTAATATAATAATGTAACTATCAATTAACGATTAAAAAACTAAGAAAAAGCTTTGAGTGCGTTTGTCACTTCTCTCATCTACATGCGATATAGGGACTGCTGCAATTCTAGCTTTTAGCTGTTCGTCCACTTTGAAAGGAGTGGAGCGTCTTCACATTCCAGAAACCAATCCTAGTCCAACGTGTTATCAGTCCTTATCCAAGGCATTGGGTTGGTTTCCGTAGCGGGCTGGATTCGGTAATGCGGATTGCTGGCTCAGTTTATCTAGTCAAGGCATGAGACCCTAGACAGTCTCGCACTTGCAATTTTATCCTACATTTAGGATTTGTAAATGCAGTTGCCCGGGGACCACCAGGTGGAGGTAAAGCAAGAACTATTTTACGAACTTGGTAGTTGCGCTACTGTTTTGGGCAGACAGTAGTTTTCCGATCAATCGCGATGAATGTCCCCAAACTTTAGTAAATGATATAAAGATACATTTTGTCAGATATCAGGAGTAGCAAAGCTTCATAGAAGAAGAAAATTATAGAGCAAGAACAAGAAGATTCGAGGAAGCGATGAAGTGTAAAAGAACCCACCATAAGCAAAATAGACAACGTCCGGCTCAGACAGTATTGTGGTGATCAAAGGAAATATCTTTTGAACGCCGTTGTGAATGAATTACTTTATACAATGGCGAAAAGGAGATCATGATCTACTGCAAATCATAACCTCGGCGTTAAGGAAAAATAAAGGAAAAGACTGTGTTCAAAGGACACATTTGACGTGTCGAAATGCGTTTTGATGAATGTAATAGTTTAGTATCCACCGAAGATACATACAAGTGGCGGGTCTAGAGAATTAAAATAAAATTAAAAAGCTCTTCGTCTTGTTATAGTTGTTATTTTTGTATTTCATTTCTTGGTGGTATACAAATTGTTTAGGGATTACTTATTTTACTGTTCGCTTTAAGCCGATTCTCTCGGACCATTTTTCGCCACTCGAGCCATTTGGCCATATCCGGATGCTCGATATTGCCTTTCTCCTCCAATTGCAAGTAGTACGCTTCGCGTAGAATCTTGAAAGCCTGAATACTATAGAAAGGCAACTGTGTTACAGGATCAAAATACCGTGCGGGAAGTCTAGAAGAAAAATTCACTTAAAAACTGTTCAGAGCAAATGAGTAACATGATTTCTTACTTTGTAATAGCACAGATGTAGCCACCCTTATCCTTAATACGAACTGGTTTGAATATAGCTTGAAATACTTTGTCATCTATATCGTTGTCAAATGTAATAAATGTTCGTTCACATTTTGTATCTGTTTCTCCATCGATTGAGCTTTTTTCCGTTCTTTTTTTCACCACTGGCATGGTCATTGAGTGGTATCGTATCATGGGGCCGGCGAATGTTCGTTTGGTCGGTCGTGTTTTCTTCTTCTCCAATTCCATTTTTTGGAATTTCTCTAAAGAAATGAATTTAAATTTGTTTATCAAAAAGCTTTTAGAGTAATGCAGCAATGAAACAAAAAATTAAATACATATAACGTTTGATTGTCAAAGACAAAATGTTCATATCTAGCTAATGGTTTGTGAACGCTTTTCTACAGAATCTTGTATTTGAGTCTCTAGTACAATTGATTTTCCTCTTCAAACGTAACAAAGGCTTAAAAGACATGCGGATAGTCAAATTGATTTATTATTTTACTTTCACCTGACTTATATTTTAACCAGATTTTGGAGCAATTACCTAAAGATTTGATGTTCTCCTGCTCGGTTATTTTGGCCTCTTCGAGCAATTCCTCTTGTGTGGGCATGTATTCCTCAACACGAATAACTTTCTTTTTCTTTTTCTTCGCTTCTATCAGTTCCTTGAGTCGGATTTTTGTAGCTTCTGTTTTAATAGCAGTGGATGCACGTATGGATTTCCTTCCAGAGTCGTGGATTGTGAATTTTGGGCGCAATTTCTTTTTCGTGACCTTTGCCAGTTTTTTCTTGGGTGTCGTTGTCTTGGCATCTTTTTTCGGAGGTAGTGGTTCCTAAAAAATATAATCTATTTACTAATCTACTTTTTTATTAGTGTCCTGGCAAACCTTGTAAGCCTTTGTGTTTATTCCTTTCCTCTTGCGCTTCTCTGTGGCCTCATCGTTATCCGACACGGGTTCATCGTTTTCGTCGATACTAAAATCCGAGTCAACGACATCTTCTTCCTCATCCTTTTGACTGTTGGGAGAGGAAAGATTATGAAGTATTCATAGAGAACTGCGCGAATTCTTACACATATTCCTTGTCGTCCTCTTCTTCTTGGAAACCTCCGTACGAAGTCTTGTAAAAATCGTCCGCTTCCTCTTCTTCGTCAATTAATTTTGATATTTTATTTCCTGCATTTGATCGGCGGGAACGGGTTGCGGCCATAGTTAAGAATTAATTGTCTTTATTATTTTAAAAATAAAACTATAATATTTTGCAATAGGATCCGCTGAAAACAAACAAATTTTTAGCCGCAATGTGACAGCTATCAGTTCCGTATTTTATTTAGGTTAATTAATGAAATGGATGGGCTTACACCAGGAACTTCAAAACTGTCTATTTCGTTTATTAAAAGCAGAGTATATCCATAATGAGTAGGGACACTCTCCACGTGTTTCTTATCAGTTCACAATTATACTCTCACAGACACGAGAAATAGACGGCAATATGAGTGCTGTAGTGAAAAAGGGATAAAAGAAACGAAAAACTGGTTCGGAATTTGGCACAGGATGACTCAAAAAAAAAAAATTAAATTTCCAATCAGTCAAATATTTATGTTTGTTGCTAGTTTTTTTACTGTCTTTATTAAATTGTTTAACAATATGTCAAACTCGTGCTCGGATATACAATTTTAGAAGCGGCTGTGTTAATTTTCCGGACAGTGTTATGAATGGATCTTCATCCCTTTTATTTAATTAGCGTGGATGGCCTGATCTCCACAGATAATCGACGATTTCTGTTTTTTTTATGCTTTCCCACAGCCTTTTCCCAAGGACAATATCCGCTAACGATTTGTCTTCGTTAACAAATTTATAAACACTTGGCGGAAATCTTCCGCTGTTCACTTGACACTGTCATTTGTTTTTTAACATGAACCCACTCTAACGGAGCATTGAAAACAAAATTACATACATTTTGACCTCGTAATAAAAAGAAATAAAACAATAGGATTTTCTCATCTTAAGAATTACGTCGTTTGTACTGCAATACATTTTATTGCTTATTTTAAAAAGTTGAGTAAAAGGGTGCAATATAAGACGAAATTTAAGTAAAAAAATGGCATAACATATTTGAAAAAAAAAAAAACATAATAGAAGTTAATCATTATTTTCATTATCATTTATTATAAGCATATTAGAACTTTGTCTATCGTACGATGAATTATATCGGTCTGCATACTTCATTATGCCTTACACACGTGACACCCGTTATTTTTCCGATTTAAGTTATCCAAAAACTGATAACAATTCATCTCCAGATCGCCTTTAAAACTATATGCGAAAAAAATGTACGCAACCCTCCCTTTAGTTTGACTTCATCATTAGTGTGACCGTTTGCTTCAGGATTCAGCACTCAAAAATGTTTAGAATAAAACTTAAAGTCATCAAATATAATATACAACGATGTCATAGTACAGCAAAAAAGTTCAATCATATGTTCTAGAATGCAAAATTGCGTATCTTATAATTTTAAAAATCCATAATTAAGCCTATATATTCAATAACCATTGACAAAAAAACAAAACAAAAACATACTTTACGAAGGCAAAGCTGGTCAACCTGAGTACTTCAACTCATACTAGTATGGAGAGGAAAAACACTACCACTCTGACAGTAACTCCAGACCGCGGTCAGAAATCATTGAGTAAAGAGATATCAAACTCTTACGTCCCTTGCCCCGCGAAACCCATTTGTTTACATTGTTTTTGTTGTAATCGACTTCCAGTGTACTCCCTGTCTGTGAATACATGTGAGTTAGAATGAATGAATTCAGCAGTCAACATTTTTCGATCTGAACACATCCATCATCGGAGGGGTATTTTTTTTTTTTATTTTGACATTTGTATTTATTTTCTATGGATAAAATAGCTTTAAAATACCTTTCCGCACTTCCACTCCAAATGTAGATAAACACACAATGATTTATTTCATCAATGACACTTATCCACCAGTTCGATACATAAATGGATGAATTCAGTAAAGTCCGGCCAAATTAAGAAATTTGTACCAAGAAAATAAATTGAACCTGTTCAACTCCACTTGTAGGAAAATTAATCGTACTGGAAGGAAGTGTCTGTTTAATTGGGCCGGCTATACATGGAAAATTTTAATTTCTGATTTTAAGACGATTGCAGAATTGTTTGACAAACAAAAATACTTAATTCTGGTTAAAACATTTCTGTGAATGCGCTTTTATTATTTCACTAATGGAAATCGATTTCAATAAAAAGATGCAATCAGTGAAATAATAAAAATGGAATTGAGAAAACGTTTAATTAGAATTAAATATTTATTATTTCTTTTTTTTGTAGAAAATAACTATAGTGATTCAGATTATTATGCTTCGCCTTAATTGAGGCAAATATTAAACATAATAAGAAATTTACAATTGATGACTTATAACCATTTCGTACAGATACAAATTTTACAGGTTTTCTGAAATTGTGCAAAGCCCTGAGATTTTTCTTTTTAAGCTTCGTGTGTCGACTTCCTTTCTTTGTTGTAAAAGTGTGCCTTTAAATATAAATTCGCGTGAACATTAAAGGCAAAGATATTTTTTATTGCCTTTCTAGAACTATTACAAAAAAGTAAACGACATAATTATTAAACTACAATAGTTTACTTTGAAGCATAATTTGTTATTGATTGTTACTATTTTCATAAAATTTTATCCAAAAATGTATAATTTTAATATACATACGTATCCGTATAATATTTGATTCTTGTAGTTCCTGTTTATTTTATTTTGCCAACGAATGCATTTTTTTCTGATCTTAAAAATATTTCAATTTGTTAGATTTACTAGAAGCAGTAGGTCTTTATTTATATAACTCATTGGACAGAAAAATTAATATTATTTTGCTGTAGAGTTATTTAGAATAATTCGATTCAAAGCGAGACTTAAGTCATTTAAAAATTGGGGAAAGACATTTTATAATTTGAAATCAAAATCTGATGTGCTCACTGGAAATTCAATATTCTAGTTGTCTTATTTTTTCTAAATAAATATGAATGCAGGAATACATAATTTGTTTTCTCAAATGCATTCTTATTTATATAAATATAGATATAAAATCTGCCAAATCCGGTTATTACTTACTATTACTATTCTTACAAATTTTATTTCTGATGGTTTTATTTTTCATTTATTTCCATCTCAATCATTTGCTTAGGAGCTCTTTTAAATTTCGGAAAAAATTATATATTTTTAAAAATTCGATTATGCTTTAAAGATTTACATCCGATTTTAAATATTTGTTGAACGATATGCTCACTTCCAGGCAAATTGCTAGATGCACTCTTTCTGTGATAGTTCCAAAATTGACCACCAAATGAGCGGCGCCTTCGATATATTCGCGGCATCCCATTGGTCGACTGATTGAAAATCGGGGAAAATTGACCAATTTACCCATACTTGTTTAAAAATGTGATAGTATGGGTAAATTGGTCAATTTTCTGGAAGTGCAGCTTGTAGGCAAACCGTTTTCCACTGGAAAGTTTGATATCTCTTTACTCAATGATTTCTGCCGCGGTTTAAAAAAGCATTATGGGAAAATCTCATTTATGTATCTTACACATAGAGCCGTATGTGATCGTGCTGGCAAATTATGTTGTGTTCTCTTTTCATTATAAGAGATCGCACATAAGGGTTGAAATCAATACTTTTTACCTCTTTTCGCTTATTGTACGTTTTTTTTAGGTGTTTTTCGTGTAGTAGTAGCATTTACATGTGTGCGGAGAGTGTCCCTACTCACTGTAAGTAGATATACTCTGATTAAAAGTACCCACGTCAGAAATGAGTTGGATTAACAGTTTAGGGCCAGTTATAGCTATCATTGAAATCGATTTAAAGACGATTTAACTTCTATATACATAAAATTGACTATAACTAGATATAAATTTTCTTCAAATCAGCTTTTATTATTTCACGATCTGTTCTTAATCACGAAATAATATATTTTGATTACATTTCAATGACAGTCACTAAAATAGACCTTATTCGGTTTAAATTATGGATCGAGTCCGAACTGAATTCGAAAAGAGTTTCATTATATCATAGCCTGCTGCTCGATGCATAAGAACGAACAGGTCTGGAATATTAAAAGCCACCTTTACAAATGTTCTTGGCTGATGACATGTTAAGAAGCTACATGTTATCACTATATTTGACAAGGCAAAAAATGTTAATAATTTTAATTCAGACAAGTGGTTTGACATAAAAGTCTAATATTTTAAGGACTCGTGAAGACACAGTACAAACGTACCTAGATCGTATCGAAGCAGTATTGAATCGATCCAATCAAAAAATTCTTGGATTGGATTGAGGTTTTGCAAATTAACGCATTTCGGAATATAGAGCCTCAGTTTGACAGACATAGGAGGAGGAGAGAAGGAGAGATAAATCAAAAAGAAATTTACTCATGATGATGTTAAAAAATAAGAAAACGAAAAGGTTTTGCACTGGTTATTACTTTAAAATGCATGCACATTGTCTTTGTTTATTTGGTTAATTATTTTAAGTCCTTTTTTTCAGACCAATGATGTACACCGTGGTTTCATGAAATTAACAAGGCCTACAAAGGTAATTTGTTTTATAAGAAGAAGTGCACATGTGAGCAAATATTATTTTATTTCTCACTTAGTAGTAGTTATTCAGCAATGGAAAACTGAAAGACATTAGCAGGATCAGCGGACATTGGGCACGTTCCGCATTCTAGTCAAACGTTTCTGATTGGTCGAGACATTCGGTTTTGACTGCAAGGTAAGTCATTTCTTTTTGAGGTAGTGGACTGAATTTGAAGGTAAGAACATTTTTCCTACCTTTTAAAACAAGAAAACTATCAAAAACTTGTTTGATGTTCCATAAGTTAAACCTTTACTAAAAAGCGAGCCCAGAGTTCCAACTGACACGGAAAACTAACGAATGTCGTGAGCTTGCCACGAATTTTCATGTCCATCAACCAAATTGGCAATTCAAAATGTCAAGTTGAAGAGTCTCTGTTGAGTATCCCCGTAGGCCTATTCACAGCATAATTATCAGCTGTCAGTATTTTCTGACAAATCGATCAATACGGCGTAATGGTGTTTTGAAGCATAAAATTTGTGTATTTTCTGCAAAAAATATACGAAAGAGAAATGTTTTTCAGCTTTGATTAGTTATAATCTTCCTAACCGAAGACAATCCGTGTGAAATCAATCATATCTATCCTCACCCCGTTTAATTATCTACCTCACGCTGGCGACATCGAAGGCACAATACGTCCACATCATGGAAACATCTTGCAAGGTGAGAATTGTCTATTGTTTCACGTATCTAATTAGTACCTGAGTGAGGCCAATTTGAGGTGTGACTGGTTGTGTTGTAAATCTCTTTTATTCGAGGGAATCGTTACTTACCCAGGTACATGATTACCCTGGAATTCCTTCCGGAAATAGAATTATGTCGAACTCACCTTTGGTTTATAGTCATGAACCTATTTTTAGGGAAAGATGTCAGTGTTTTTTTGTTTTTGTATTTGCATTTATGAAACAAAAGTTCACCTGTCAGGACAACAAACACACAAGTAATTGGAAGAACATCTGTCTGTTAGGTATAAACTGCTTTCTGTTCCTGTTTAAAGCCGGATGGATTATTTATCTGCAATTCAAATTATGATAACAGCAACTTTGACCCTATGTGTGGGATACTTCTCGGTTTATCATCAAGTAAACTTTTGAAATCAAGTAGAATTTATTGAAATAAATCGCAATTTTAACTTAAGATTTCAAAGCTATGTGGCTTCGGGCAGTTCTTCTGCGATGAGGTTGTAATAAAGTGGAACAGAATAGGTAGGTATAGGTACCTACGTTATCATTTGTTTAACAAAAACTTGTGTTTACTGATAAAGTAAAATACTTGAGCCCTTTATAAGACAATCTGGTAGATCCAAGAATAAGGGACGTGCCAAAAAAGCAGCTGCTGATCTATTCTAGTTAAGAGACCATCAAAATACTTAAAGATTTGTGTCACACTCTGGTAATACGATTTGTTTGCAGTATGCATGGTACTTATTACTTTACTTTTGCAGAAAGCTATTGGTTAGATGAGGACGAGTAACTAAATCAATTTCTTCAATTTCAGGATGCAGCTAAACGTTTACTAAAATGTTTCTGCGGATGTTCGGATTTAACGGAAGATGAAGTCAAGCGAATCTATCAATTCAGTGCTCAAGAAACACTCATTAATGTCCAGGCGGCGAAATTACTTCGAAAGTTCCTAGAACTCCATCGAAAAGGCGACAAATCAGAAGCCGAACAAATGTTAGATGTATATGAAAAATGCGAAGAATACTGGAGGGAACATCGTCTGCTAACCGAAGACGAGGTAGAAGAACTTAGCGATTTAGGTTTGCCCTATCACATGGAAAAAAAACTCAAAGAGAACACACGGATTGGGGACAAATCAACCATGGACAGTTGCCTGCTTCGAATACAAGGAGAATGTCGCAACGAAATCGAAGCCAGTGATGAATTCAAAGAATTCAAAAAAGCTATACTCATAAAACTGAAGAAAGTTGGACAAAGATAGTCTTAGTCTTCTTTTTAGCTCTAAAAGAAGTATAACTTCTTACTTAAATTAGATTATTTTCTTACATCACAATTCTCGCCATCGATACGTGCTTAATTTTACGTGCTTATTCGGTTGGGCCGTTCCTTACAATGCTTTCCTTTATCACAAGAGTGTACCTTAATATTTTTATATCTATTATGCGTACCAAATGCAAGACCATGTTCTAAATAATAATAAACAAAAAAAAAAGAAAACATTTTATGGTGTATGTTTCTTAAATCAAGATTTATAATGTCGCTTTTATTTAGCAATCAATTTTCTAGATAGAATACATCAATTACATAAGCGGATGATAGAGTCCCATAAGGGAGACAAAGGGGCAATGTGTGCACCACTAATAGACATAAAATGTTGTTTACAGATATAATATTCTTAATAATTGTTAAATTAAATGTGTCCAGATACAGATCTCTTATTAAGAGCGACGGGCTGATTCCTAGGATTTTTTCCACGAGTAGTACATCTCCATGGGTTTGTTAACCTGAAAGGAAAATACATATAACAAAATTTCAATAAGAACTTTATGCTGAATTTTATATTACAAAAGTAAATGGTATTAAATTATCGTACAATTCAGCAATTTAAAAACATGTGTTGGCTACCATTAGAGATGCCATAAGACACTGGTCACGTAGACCAACAAATCGGGTCAATTGTGCCCAATCGTTTAACCTAACCGTATCTCCAACGAACAGCTTTATATGAGAACAGGCCAGGAACCTATAAACATTACTATACCAAGCAGAAAGTGGCAGTAGATTAGACAACCACCCTACGGCGCGAAGACAACATACGCCATGCAGTGGAATCCGCTCACCCAACCAGGTAGAACAGCGGGACAGCGGAACAGTCGGCAAATGTACAGTCGAGGAGTAATCAAGCTCTTTAGGAATGAGTTGGAGGGAGCTCAAACGCGATGCAGAAGTACGAACAAGATGGCGCGCAGGCGTTGTTGACGCCCTATGCCCCCCGAGGGGTTAAGTAAGATAATGATTTGAATCACAGCTGGTCTATCAGCTCAACATTGCCTAAGCCCTCCAGCTCCGAGAAGAAATGACTACCAAGAGTTCTCATTCTTCTGACGGATAGAACAGGACAACCACACAGGTGACAAATAGATTCTTCGTTCCTGCAACTTCTACAATAATCATTATACAGCACACCGAGTCTCTCCACGTGAACGCCAATGGCACATAAATCACCCGTGCTTATAACGACTGAGTTTAAACAGAGTTGATGATCTCTTCTTGCCAAAGGCCGGCCATAGCGCCCAGGACGTTACGCATGTCTCTAGATGAACCCAGCATCGACTGACCGCTTTATCATCTAACTTCTTCTAACTCGTCAGCGTTTTCGTTTCATTCGATATCCGTATGCCTTGGTACCCAGCTGAGGGTCACCGTATTAGCTCTTGTATAAAAGTTATTTGCAGGTTTTCACAAGCCTCGAGTTAATAACAGCAGAATCCAAAGCCTTAATGGCTGCATGTCTGTCTATAAAGACAGCGATCGTCTCTCTGATTATTATAAAAGTGCATTGAACAGCTTCGTTCGATTTTGTGCAAGTTCAAGCCCCAAAGCGGAACAGCAATACAGTCACCCATTGATAGCAGAGAATGTGTCTCAACTCTGCACTAAAAAAAGGTTCTGTCTGATAGTAAAATTGACTCGATCAATTACTCTGGAATTTGGATTTCTTTTTTTCTATAAAAATAATTAATCAATTAATTTTATTCCTTGTCGATCAGTTGGAAATAGGTCATAAACATCATTCGGTATAAGAAAGCGTTGCTAACGATATCGGACCTCTGCTGTACTATAAAATACATCTCATGTCCTTATGAAAATGCACCTTTGGCTTCATACGTAGAGAGCAGTTTGATTTTCACTTTTCGTACGGAGAGCTGAGGGTGACTTGACTACATCGTGTGAAAGCCAAATAAAAACAGTATGACATACGGCCACGTTTCCTTTCTTGCTCAAATGGAAGTTCGTGTACCATTGGCGTAATAGTATATCAGTGACGCTTAGGTGATTCACACGGAACTTTTTACGAAGTTTAGGATGCAATTGATATTATGCGAGGATATGTCAATTAGATCGTTGAAGAAGAGAGCCTTAAGGTATAGAAAGAAAGTTTGAGTTCATTAGTCGGGATTTCTAGGGGAGTCTCTAGTTCATCATTCTCATCAGCTTAACAATTCAATGAGAGATGTGAGACGAATGGCAATTGATCAAAACCGTTGACGTGGAGATAGTCGGCGCCACAAATTAAATGGCAGCCTATCTATCAATGAAGATGCTTATATCGATAAGCAGATGTCTTTGTCTCACTCTATGGAGAATATTAATCCTAACGTGGGCCACGAAAGAAGCCAACCACTCATCAAACACGAAGAATATAGTCTTATAAAGAAAACAAAGACCTCAACTTCAATTAGGTTGTTGCCACTCGCTTAACAGCTACGTAAACTGTCTTGAAGCTTTCATGTCTTGACTAAGATATAGACCACACAACACGGCACATCAATTCAACGGCCCTGCAAGATCAACCAAAGAACCATTGACGGAGAAACTAACTGAATCCATTGCTTCTGCAAGGACAACAATTAATGAATGTAAGGAACTTTAGGAGGAGTATGCGTGAAAGGTGATATGAAAACCATTATACCGACGGTAGTACAGAGGTTGTCAAAAGAAAAATAAATTAAATTACAATTTAAATGTCCTATTTCAAGCGACATACAAATAGTAATACCTTGTGCATAATAAAATGTAATATTTCACCTACAAGAACCCGCACTCACCCAAATAGCTTTCCCCGCACCACCTACCTTCCAGAACTTGTCGTTGACCTGATGCAAGGTCTGGTTACCGCTCAGTATGACCAGCTGTTGCGGCTGTGGCGCAATGTAAATGCAAAAGTTAATCATGCGATAGGCCTCTGGTAGGTCGGCGCCCAAATCCAAAGTCATTCTCGTGGCCAGATACTTGCTCAAATGATCAACTAAAAGAATAGAGGCACGATTAAGTATAAGTGCGAACAAAATTTATTATCAATCTGATTACCTGTAGCATTGGCCGTGGTCTTGATGTATCTCACGCAGTTCTCCTTGAGTGCCTTCATCAGCTGATTGTCGCCGGCCATCTCTGTGGGATGCGGCTTAAAGACAAGTTCAATCTCGTCGTTAATGCCCAGCTCGGATGAGCCCTCACCCTCTGTGTCAATGTTTGAGTCGCCTTCGGTGCGACAGTCCATCTGGCTGTCGCTTTCTGACTCCTCAGAGCGTTCCGAAGTCAAGACGGACATTGCGCGCTTCGGCTTGCTGCTACTACTGTTCGAGGGCACTGGTGATGGTGTGCTTCTCACCGACGGGGGATTTGAGGCATTGCGACTGTCTGAAGCCTCGTCATTGACACGATTATTGCTTGAAGCACTTGAACCTCCAGCATTGTTGTTGTTGTTAATGCTGCTGTTGCTGTTCGATGTGTGATGCAACGACGAAGAGTGCTCTCTATGGTCACGATCCCGGTCACGGTCCCGGTCGCTTTCATTGCCCTTGCGGTAGCGCTGTGGTCGGTTTTGAGACTGCAATTTGATGCCTTCCTTGATAGAATTGACGAGTGCCTGTTGTGATTGGGTCTGATTGAATTTTGCCATTACTTTCTCCTGGATAGCTTCATATTCCTCACGGCTGGGGTAGATCTTGGATATGAGAAGATCAAAGTTCGGGTCAGGTCGCAGCGAACGTTTGGAGACAAGCTTCTTGCGACAAGTTGGGCACTCCTTGTTGCCGGAGCGCAATGCTGTGATGATACAGTCTGAGCAAAAGCGGTGCAGACACTCTTTCGTAGTCATTGTCTTCTTGAGCATGTCCAAGCATATAGGGCACATCAGCTCGCTATGAAGGCTTCTAGGGGATACGGCGATTTCGGTACTATCCGTGATAATCTCCTGTGGCTTGCGCTGTAGTTCGTAAAGCGACAGATCCCAGGTTTTATTCTGTGCCGGTTCCATGGCGGTCATAGTAGTCCCAGAAAAGAGTTGATTTCAAGCTTTTATGTGTTTTTTTTCTCGGGTCGTGGAGTTTTTCAGAAAATTTTCTCTCTGTTGATGGATGTCAGAATGAAAACAAAATTGTCGATGAGTGAAGTTGGCAGTGGTTGGTGGAATTGAAATAATGCTTAGAAAAGTAGCTCAGTTGTTTGGTTACGAATATAGTCTAATTGGTTTGAAGCTGAGCTAGAAATAGGCGACGGTTATTTTTGAAACGAATTATTGTTACAGAGACTGTCAAAGTGGAATTGATTTCATTTTAATTTAATTAAAGTTTTGTACATTTTCACTGAAAGTTAACTTTATTCCATCGGAATGAAAGCAATCTAGTGCGATTGAGTAAGAGAAGCCAATCCTATATGTATTTCCCATTTGACTGCAATTTTTGTCGACTATTTTCTGAGAAATCTTGAACAGAGCCTAGTGTGGCCGATTCCTGCAGTGATCTATTTTTCCGAGATGTTTAGTTTTAAGACCAAATCTGTGAGTTCTCAGCGCACTGCTCCTGAACACGAGGGTGTCCCTGGCAATAAAAAAACGGATGTACTAACAAGGAAAGTTTCCTCAGACTTACTAGAACAAATTGATTTCCCAGTTAACATTCTTCCCTTCTAAGGCTTGAACTAGGCAAGCTACCCACAAGAGAGGCGAACTTAAGTGGAACACAATGGGGCATTACAAGACGACTATGAAGCAAGGACCGAGGAACTTGCGCTTGCCATTCCTTGAAGTCTTCAATTACATATTTTCTTTCTTTCTTCTTTGCTACAGCCTACATTTGACCCACGATTGGGTGTTGGATTGTTTATTTCTTTGTAGAAGGTTTCGCTTATGTTCCTCAGCCGAACCACCCATGGGTATACCAATACTAATGGTAACATGACGTACTCTACTTTGAAACCTGGTCGATAAAATAATATCACCATTCGGCTACCAGAAAATTAGGCTTTTGTCTACTAGTTTCCTGATCGAAGACCTGTGAGTGGGTGATGGCGTTTTCTCCTCTGAACTTAACCTAAGCATATCCTTTTACCTTTCCGACTGTTTTAGCGTTTTTCAGGTGGAAATCCTGAATATATAAGGAGCCTTGGTATGGATAAACTGTAATTCATTTTCTAAGAGGGATATTATCATCTTCATCGACAGTCAAGCAGCCATCAGATCCTTGGAAAGGTACATAACCACATCAAAAGTATTAGATTGCCGTTCATCTCTTAAGAAGATCTTGAATCATTCCACATTGCCAAGCTCAGCACAACCTCTTTAATTGAGCGTGATGGCATAGGGGTAGCACATGTAGCCTAATGCTCAAACTGAATGATATTAATAGGGCCAACGGTCACTGGCAGAACAGTAATTTGCTCATAATCTTACCTAATCAACTTGGTTTTAAGTCGTCCCGATTTGAACATCATTGTGGGTGTTCTTAAGAGACACACTTCGATAGACAAACACGTTAGATGTCTGGGCTATCCTTCAAATGATTTTTGCAGAAGTTGCAGGGACGAAGACGAGGATGAAACCATTTCTCTTCTTCTCTGTAACTGTCCTAATCTGACTTTAAAATCGTCATCGGTGATCGGACAGGTATCAGTATCAGACATGATAAGCTCATAAATTGTCAGTTCAGCCCCCGTTTCCCTCCTTTTGTGTGTCCTTTAGTTCGTATATTCGCTTCAGTGTAATCGATTTATTCTGTGTACTAAATCTGTTTGTCGTCTTCCTTGTAGTGGTGGTCTCGGTAAAGGTTAAGATTCCTTGGTATCATAATGGACCTTATATGCCTAAGTGCCCTGCGTTCAACTGTATCTAGTACACAGTTAAATAATTCTTCTCATAAGTATGTCATGTCCTTTCGTGGCCCTGTTTCTAAGATCTCAATTAATTTCCCCACACCCTATACCCCACACCAGTAATTGAATTCACTAACCGCAGGCTAAAACGAAAATCATAGGCACATTTTATACAAAACGTGAAAGTCGCATCCATCTACTGAATAATGTAACATCCAAAGGAGTCTTCTTCGTGTTAATCATCTCCGGAGTCACGTTTATAGCCGCTTCACACCGAACCGCAAATGAATTTAATGATGTACGATCGATAGTAACGATCTTCGATCTTAGAGCAGAAAATTGATAGGCAAATTTCTTGAATTCCTTCTTCTAATGCCTTAGAGGGCCAATGTATGTACATACGTGTTCGTAGAAGTTTTCTATTATTAACCACTTGCACGTTTCATAAGTAGGATAATATGATTTATCGTGCGTCACGATTTTCATCAGAAAAAAAAGAAGAAACTAGTAAGCATACCCAAATGAGTACAAGGATTTGATAGGAGTACAAGAATGTTGATGTTATTCTAACCAATTACCGAGAAAAGAGGGTGTTTATAATCAAATTAGTTGTACTGAATGCGTGAGTTCATTTGCACAAGGAGTTTCCTTACTATACCTACTAAGAAATAACTCCCTGTACGTTCTTGGATGAAAAGAGAAACAGAAAATGTTAAATGGAACATTCCTAAAAAGGTAAATGAATTCAACTTGTCACTAGCATCATTAGAGGCGTCAATCAGAAAAATCCCAGAAGTACTTATCCGTTATAAGATCCGGAAAAATGTAAGCCTCAACTCCGATGAGACATTCTTAGCCAGCGTTCCTATTCCCAAAAGAGCAATGCACAGAACATATAAGGTCCATTTTATCTATTAGTGTCAAAGTGACTATTACAATCTATACGCGCTGTCATCATTACAATTTGAAAATTTATTAAGGCCATCCTCAGGCCAATATAAACTTATACATATGGATATGAGTGAAACAGGTGCGAGTTCATAACAAAAGATGCATTGAAATGGGAATGACTAAGTAAACGAGAATTCCTTTAAGCGTAGATACGTTCTGTATGTTTCCTCAATTCATATCAGCATGGTGTTTGACCAAGTCAAACGAGATACAGGCACTTCCAGTGATGCGGTATTTACCCGCACGATCATCGAGTAAACAATAGTAGAGCTGACGCACCCATGCGGTCCATGACCATACTAGAATATGGTACTGATGGGATGGTGTGGTGAGAGATCACTTCTTCGTTTATAGAAGTTGGATCTACCAACGCAAGATGCATGCAGGAGGACTTTTCTTTTTTTAGGATAAATAGAAGTGTGTTTACCGTTCTCGTAAATTGGAATAACCGTGTATGGTATTATCGTTTGCAAGAAACTTGTGGCCTTTTAGTTATTCATTTTAAAGCATCTATCGACGCCGAATAATTTCAGGGTATAAGCCTTCGAATAAGCTGCTATACACAAGTTGGGACTCAGATGGTAAAGTGCCAACGTAATTCCAAGAAATTTATGATTATATGTACATACATGTAGACTACATAACTATTTGCTTGTTATCCTATGTTTGGTTTGCATAAGAACAAATTTAGGGTGACGTGAATGCAACAGTGGACTTTTTACGCTCCTGTACTAGTTATAAGTTCACAATCTATTTGCAGATAAACCGAAAGCCATCGATTGAGGTCTCATAGCTCAGAAAGGTGGATCATAAGTCTACAATTGTTAAATGTTGGTATATTCTGAGGTAAGTATGTAAGTAAAGTCACTAACAGGCGCCCGCCTAACTGATTCTTAGAGTAGCGACAAATTGGCGAGAGTGGGTAAACCCTGATAACAAACGAAGCGTGTGAAACATATAAGCTTGAAATACACCAGACTGTCATGGTACATACAGCCAAAGTCTTCCTTATTGAAACGGCACCACAAACCATACACGCAAGGGAAATAAACCCATCAAGAGTTGTTTTCTTCACGGACAGTCAAGGCGTGCTCAAGGCACTGGACAGCGTATTTATCAGATTGATTGCAGTATCCGCATGCTGATTAACCATACATAGAGAATATGCAACGCCCATGAAGTCACTCTCTGCTCGGCCCCCGGACATACAGTCACTCACACTCAAAGTGGAACAGCATTGTTTCAAATTTATCTAAATAACCACATTTTTCGTTTTTGTCTTTTGAATAGCTTAAAGTTATTGTAACAAAAGTAAAATAATAAAGTAGTTGGAAACTAGCCATGACTTTGTTTAATTCTAAAAAGTTAGTTTGGTGCATTTGGGTTGTCCCATTTTTAGTGTGAGGGACTGCATTAATGTAGAAGGGAATGGAATAGCGGATAAACTTGCATAAAAAGGGGCAGCATTGAATGCAGAAGCCACTCAAGAATCTGGAGTCCTTTAACCCCTCGGGGGCATAGGGCGTCAACAACGCCTGCGCGCCATCTTGTTCGTAGTTCTGCAACGCGTTTGCAGCTCTCTCCAGCTCATTCCCAAAGAGCTCGATTCCTCCTCGACTGTTCTGCGCCACGTTTGCCTAGGGCGTCCCGCTGTTCTGCCTGCTTGGTTAAGCGGATTCCACTGCAAAGCGTATTTCGCAATAGATTTGTCTTCGCGATGTAGGGTGTATCCAATCCACTGCCACTTTCTCCTTCGTATAGTTATGTTTATAGGTTCCTGGCCCGTTCTCGTATAAAGCTGTTCATTGGAGATACAGTTCGGCCAAAAGATCCTCAAGATGATTCTTAAACATTTGTTTACAAAGACTTGCAGCCGACGTGTGTTAATGATGTCCACTTTCCAAGTACTGCACCCATAAAGCAGTACCGATTCTACGTTGGAGCGAAGCAGTCGTAGCTCGATTCTTAAGCTGATAACATTGCTTTTCCAGATGGTGGACAGAATGCCGAACGCAACTTTGGCTTTCCCGATTCTGCTACACACATCCAGTTCGGTGCCACCACGGTTTGCCGAGACCGTACTTCCTAAGTATAGAACGTTGTCAACTTTCCTATTACCTCTCCTGCGCAAGGTCAACCAGATAGCATCTCTATTTAAACTGTCAAAGGCCTTCTCGAAGTCGATAAACAACAGAGATAACAGCGGAGACCTGCACTCAACGCATTGCTCGATTATGATCCTTAAGGTGTTCATATGGAGGCAGGAGGATCCAGCAAAGCCTGCCTGTTCGACGTCGAGAGTAGAATCTAAATGCTTCCTGATCCTTCCCAGAATTATTCTTACAGTTATTTTGGCTAATGTACTTTTAATGTACTAAAGCTGAAAATAGACCGAAAAGCTGGGAATAAGATCAACACCTCCTTTGAAACAAGAGGGTGCTGTATCTTATCTGGCAGCTTATGGCTGTTACGAAAGGTCCAAAAAGCTTTTGTCTTTGAAAAAAAAAGAAATCAGAATCATAATAATTGTACCTACAACCAAATTAAATATGGTACTACAATAAAACATAATAGACCAATAGGCCCTATGCAATCATCTTCCTTGGTGCTACCATAGTTCTTGTTGGAACCTCTCTCTTCTCTTTTCATACCTTTTGAACAAAATATTTTCTCCAGGTTGTTATTTCATTGACAAAAACTAATTTTAGACGCAGTATCTACAAAATGGCCACGCTCAGTACTGTCAAAGCCAGCTTCTGAAATTTGAACTGGTGTGAGTGAGCTCCCATTTGATTTTGCTCGATCGTCCGAATACAATCAAGGACGATGTTTACACAGGTCAGACAGACTGGCGTGTTTTTACTTTTTCATGTTCTCATCTCACTGATAGTATTGTCTAAACACTTTTTTTGACATGAATTGTCAGCCAATACTTTTGTCGTTCAGAGTTACCACTTTTACAATTTCAGTACTAAAACTGCGTCACTCTCAAGGCTCATACTACCTTTGATTTGAATTTCTTGTACTACATCTAGAAATCTTCTACATTTAAAACTTTTATGTGAACAAGACGTTAACTTTTAACACCCTCTTAATAAACAATGCAGTTGTCCAGTTCGAGGTTTTTTTAAGGACTTAAAAATATGCCTGAAGGAATACATGTCTCTAGGGTAAACTAGTGCTACTGAGGAAAATGATCGGACTTGAATATTTATATACATATGTACATACAAATATGTATAATTAAATACCAGAGAAACCGACGTAATTCGGAAATGCCGGAGCAAAAGTCACTAGTTAAAGGGTTCTTGAAAAATGTCCATAATTTACCTTTAAATTCATTCACGGTTAATATAACAGTACGCTTTTATTTCTCTGCATTATATGTAGACAAATACTGCATTTTAACTACGTTATTTATTTAGATCTATTGTTTTTACAAAGGGATATAGGGTTTTTTTCTGACATTTTGGTCAAAGTTGGAATGGTCAGATAGCAATTCCAAATGGACAAATTGATTTTGCAAATAATGAATTAGGTACGTCGTTTTGCTAAGAGTTAATTGATGATGTGCTCACAATGTTTATTAACCTGTGGACAAAATTTAAATAGAGACCAATTTTATTCAAGATCAATGACTTTATAGAAATATTTATAAAAAAGAAATGATACTTTTCATTTAAATAAACTAATTGTACCACTGGATTATAATAATAGGCAACCCTGGTCGAATGACACCAGTTGACATCTTATGTCATCAGAAAAAAGTCCACCAAATTTCAGAACATTTTAAAACCTTGCGTGATGTAACATGTCACCTCCGCCTGTAGACGTCAAGAAAAAAGTAGTCCGTCAGGTGCGTGTAAACATGGTCATGAATATCGGAAGTTTTTACCTTGTGGGAGTGAAAGTGTCAAGCGACCCGAAGTTGACTGTCTAGTTTTGACATTTAGAGATCAGAAAAAACTTTTAATGCTCTGTTTGTATTAATACACAAAATTTATATGTCTTTATTGAAAACCGCCTTGAAGATAGGACCTGGCGCATAACTCAGTGCTATTTGGGAAAGCGAGGGAATTCCTATATTTACCCAATTTTCTGCTAAATATTGCATTATACACCGACACATCTTGAGGATTATTGAGTAGCTGTTTACAGATAGTAACCCTAGTAATGAACATTGTTTATGTATATGTATTATGTACGTACGTAGAGCCATTATAAAATAAATCATATTGAACAACTTGTTGTGTTTCCTTTAACGAGGCTTGTAATACAAAGACAAGCCAACATTCCTTACACCTTTCGAGTTTATTTTGAGTATGAATGATCAAATGAGTGGCGGAATGTCATTTGCCGGATTCAATAAGAGGCGGAAGAAAACAGGTCGAATATATTTCCCTCTTAGTAGGTACCTAACATCAACATTTAATCTATTCTATAACTAAGCCGGTTTCAACTAATCTAATCATCGGACCATGACCATGCATACATATGTATGCTAGCCTCTCAGGCTATTCACCTTGATTAAGAGATTAAAGTGTTCTCGTTTCCACTCATATTTTTATTAAAATAAAAATTGCATCAGGGCATGCGACTTGCATGGGTTTATCAACTTGTTTGTTCTTCCATGACGGTTAGTGTTAGAATTGCTAATTTGCCATACTTTTACTAACAAAGTCCATGTAGGTTTTTATGTGCACAACGCATGACCGAACTGCTTTCCGCATTTACCGCTCAAAGATAAAAAAAAAAAATATCTATAAAAAAGTTACAAAGTGAATCAGATATAAAGAGAGCTTACAGTTTCCACTTAAATTGGATTCTTTTGACCTGCCCACATACAATAGTATACTAATAAAATAAAAACCTCTTAACGCAGGCAATCAAACAATCTGCACTAAAAATGTCACAAATGATGTTAATACCCTTTAAACTTTATTCTCTTAAATTTTACGCTTGACATGATTCCTACGAACCGTCAGTGGTTATGAGCCAGGGTGCTGGTGGCTACAACACAATCGTCACCACTATCAGCGACTCGACTACATAACTGCCACCGATTCAGCCAACCGCCAACAGTGACTTTGGCTTCAGTTTGAGTAATTTTCGTGTTCATAAAACTCATCCGAAGCGCATATGGGACTCTGTGAATCCAGGCAGAAGCAATTTGACACAGAAAATACAATAACAAAAAGTAAAACTGGGGAACTACACATTGTTCCCTTGCCACTGAGTCATTGTCGCCACAAAAAGAAAAAAAAATCAGAGCCTCTTCCCCGGACTCTGATGCATACGCGTGCTGGCGGGGCGGTTGACTCTAGGAAACGTTGAATAATGGCAACGATAAACGAAGCGTTTTAATGGAAATGAAGAATTTATATAAAAATTCCCAGCCAGAATGTGGTGGTTTGAGTGAAGATACTGGATATGAGGTGTATCTTTGTTCCAGAGATGTTTTCTGAATGTATTTTAAATTTGTGTCATATTAAAGCCCTTAATGTGCGTGAAATACTTCAACGGAAGCAGATTGAATGGAAATTGATCTTTGATATTTTTCTCAGTTCATGTGATTCATTAAACCTAATGCAACCACATAAAATTGAGTCATTCTGCTTCGTTTTATCCGTTGATAGGGGGAAATGTGAAGTATTTTATTTTCTGAAAATTTTGATAAGTTCATATGACTGGTTCTTAATATAAGAAGCTAAGAGCGAAAGCTTTGTTTTAGTTTAGCCACATCTTGCATTCTTGTAGTAATTTGAAGAATATTAGCTGTGTTTTTTAAATCTCCGCAGTCAGCAGTTCATTTGGACAATGGGTAGCAGGCTATCGGCAGTTGAATTTTTATATACCCAAGTTGGTACGTGTGACTTCGGTGTTATGACATTTGCTGTCAATAAAATATATGTTCGTGGCTATGTTCGTGAGTTGTAACTCCTTCTTCCTTTACCGAAACGAAAATGATTAAAGCTCTAAATTATTAGACTCAGTTTCTTCGCAAATTCCAATTACTAATGAGAATTGTTTGCTATTTATTTTTTTTTTTATTTTTTTTTTTATTCAGCATATTTTTCAGTAACTATTAAGGCACCGATTTGGTGAGATGCTTCATACACCCTTAGTAGTACATTTGGCATCCCTGCTTGGGATCGTTGTCCTGTTGGTAACGGTGTATTTTTCTCAGCAAGATATTATGATAACTTGCCTTGGTCAAAATAAAATAAATAAATATTAGGCTATAAGTAGCCCATAGCTTTTTCCTTACTTACTTATCTCCTATATTCACTAGGGCCTCTATTACGCCTACCATCGTGTTCGATTTCTGGCAATGTGCCTCAGTTCTCCCATTTTTCCAACTACTGTGCCTCTATCTCGACCGGTCTGCCATCCTGCGTTAACGGATTCCATTGTATAGCATGGTTAGCTATGGAACTGTCACCTTTTCGGAGCGTGTGACCAATCCATCGCCACTTTCGTCGTTAGATGATCCTGCCTATAGGTTCCTGACCTGTTTTCTGGTAGAGGTGTTCATTAGAGATACGGTTGGACCAGAAAATTCTTAAGATGTTACGTAGGCACCTGTTAACAAACGTTTGTAGCTTTCTTGTTGATAGTCACTCTCCAAGTGCTATAGTCACTCTCCAAGTTCTACATCCATATAACAGTATGTACATCCATATAACAGTATGACGTTAGAGCGGAACCGTCTCAGCTTGGTATTTAAGCCATACCTTGAAAAACATACCGAACACAGAATTCGCTTTAGAGATTCTGTTTAGCTATATCCAGTTCGGTAAAACCGTCCGTCGAGACAATACTCCCAAGATACAGGAAATCGTCTACTCCGTCTACCGGTTGTCCAGCAATGCATAATTGAGCTGATGAGGTTGTACCAAGGCTGATAACTATAGTTTTTTCCGTATTAATTTTCAGCCCGACGACGCCTGCCTCCCTCTCCACATCAGCTGTAATTTGGTGGAGATCCATAATTCTATGAGAAAGTAAGCATACATCGTCAGCGTAGTCAATATGCTTCAGTTGGGGTGTAAGAGTCCATTGAATTCCTCCGCTTCCCGTCGACAAAGCTGCACGGAGCACATCGTCAATCACCAAAAGGAATAGAATTGGTGAAAGAATTCAACCTTGACTTACCCCACTTTGGATCTCGAATTTCTCTGACAGCGGGCAGCTCTGTCTGATTTGGGAGCATATCGCTGGCGAATACACGGTTTAAAACTGTATTAAGCTATTCCATATCCGAACTAAGAAAAGAGCCGTCTAGGCTTTTCACGGGGTGTTGGCTGAAGCTTCTACTACCTGTCAGCTCCCTTTGGATTCTATAGACGGTCCTGCTGTCGCACCTGCGTGCAGCGTCCGCTGCTTCTGTAGCCGGCGCGTTTGTGTGTCACGTCGTATGCTAAGCTGTACTGTTCTCATTTTCATGCGATATAGTGACTCCAGCTTGCTCCCTTCTGCTGCTACGGTAGTGACTATGTTAGCTTTCAGCTGTTTTCGTTTGTCGATCAGCCTGTAGGTATTCTCGGAAAGCCATGTCCTATTTCTTCCCTGCGATCGACCAACAATTCTTTCAGCGCCAGATGTCGTCTGTTTCGGACGTCCAGGTGACTTCAACTGTAACCGCAACCACTCTTATAAATTGCCAAGATTTGTTTATGGAACCGTCAGGTGTCGATGTTATCATGATCTTCTATCTCATTGCAAATTTGTAAGCGGAACTGAAAAAAAAAATTGATGACACAGGCAACCCGAAACAAATCGCTGTTGTGAGTTGTAATTTATAGTCAACTTCTAAAGCAGTGAACGAAACTTCTGTTTATTGCTGTAATGTCACATTTTTCGATAGAAGAAAGTTACATTGAAATTAGTTATAGTCTCTTGTCCTTAACAAGATAATTATTCTTCATCGCTTCACGGGCATCAAGCGTAAAGTACCTACGGTGAACAAACATCTACGAATATTACCGAAAGAGCCTCTCCGCTCCAACAACAAACTCCGTCAATTATAATCGATTATCTTGCTTTCCACTTAAGCGCCATTGTATACGACACCAAATCTCTAACGAAGTGACAGCTAAAAGTAACCCAAAACTAGGTTAAGTCCTCTAACATCAAACAACATGAAACCGTTCAAACTGTGTAAACACCCAAAACAAATGCCCTAATGGCAAATTTCGGAAACGAAGGTTTAGCGAAACCTGTTTGTAAAGCCTGTTGCCACTGAAATTACGCACAAGCAACTGTCAATAAACTGATTAAATCGCTTGGACTGGTGTACACCCTCCACCCACCCAGTAGTTCGTATTGTACCGCAAAAATGGGCAAAGCCAATACCAAGCACCTCTTCACATATCATTTATCAATGTCTATCTCCTTCTTTCTTTCTGCTTCATTGTCTCATTTATTAAGTGTACTTTACCAACCTTCCGCAAGAAACCGCAAACTTGATCGCATGCAATTTATAGAGCTCAACACTTGAATTAACCCGAGGAATGTATCAAAGTACTTAACAGCATTTAAACAAGATGGTACCCCCGCCTGGCACCTAAGGGGCTGAACTCACAAGGAGATATAATCCTGGCACTGGGGGTTCTTTCTTGAACAAAACACTTGGTATTATTATTCCAATTTGTCGTCATCAAGTACAGTTCCAATTTGCTGGTTCCATTGCCTCACCACTATTCCAACGCCAAGGTACATAATGTTGCACCGTACGGTCACTGCTCATGTATAAATCACATAATGATATATCAACCATTGTTCCGGGGCTTAAGAGGCGATGCCCACAATCAGCCGCCAAAAACAACAACAACAACGACGACGACGAAGCAACCAAATTCTGTTCAATGAAACTGATGAAGTGGTTTGGCAACGACAACGACGACGATGGTTTGGTTCGGCTTTTGTTCAATATCCGACACGATGCCACACTGTGCAACACCAACACCACCCTTCCCATTATGCCAGAGACGGTGATATACTACAGATAAATACAGTATGTAGCGCAAAAAAGTAAAGCAACACAATTGATTATTAAGTTTAATGGTTGCTGTAGTTTAGTTATGTAATTGTCCTCGATTTTAACAAAATTAATAAAACATCTATAGTTTATAGTTAAGTTGGTTCATTCATTGGACTATATGGTGTAGGGTTCATTAATACTATTAAAGTTTTTTCACGGGCCCACCTCTTGCGAACGCCGGACAAATACCAAGGTGCAGTGCTACCATGAGAAAACCTCTCAAAAAATCCCTCCGCCCTTCGGATATGGCATAAAGCTGTCGGTCTTGCCCACAGAAAAAAGCTCGAAAAATTTACTTAGATACTTACTTGTTTTACAAATTTCCCATACTCAGGGTGTGGTCACGTCCATTTTTTAGAGGCAGTTTTCTAAAACAATTTTTCGTAAACTTTCTTGAAATAATGACAAATCTTCGGAGCAAAGTTCAGTTTTTTTAATCCGCTAACTACCACGCCCACATTTTGAAAAAAGTTTGCGTTTTGGAGTAATTTTATAAGAAATTTGAAAAAAAAATTCAGTCGAGTTTATTGGTGGAAAGGGTTATATCTGTACTCTGTATATAGGAAAGGGATAGGGTATCTCTTTTCGGTTTACTCCTTTAATGTATCTATATGGTGATAGTTTCGGCTGTAACGTCTGCCTAATCCACTTTACCACAGAAGATGACCTCGGAACGAAAAGGAAAGGAGATTATTAATAGTCGTGCAACAGTAGAAGAAAGAGGTGGCAAACAGAAAGCAAAACGAATAAATATAAAAAAGTAATTAAAATATTAGTTTGCCGGAGTTTTAATTTTTAACAAGAATTCATTCAACGTTAAAGGGTTTCTTCCAAGTCTATCCCAATAGGGAAACAGCTACATTTTCTAAGCAGAGACACAAATATAACCAAGGTTTCTTACCACTGCCCTAATAAAGGTTTCTGCCTGACGGTGTGCAATGTAAATGTCGTGCACCTGTTGAGTCCAAGCTGACTCTTAGATGAGGGCACGTCGAAGTCTCCAATCGGGCTTAAAGAGACTAAAAATTTTACATAAATGAGTTTCATCACTAGGCTTGGTGCCTTGATCTTAAGATCTTAAGACATGAAGTCCTATTCCTAAAAGTGACTGCCAGATCACTTGGAATTTGAATCCATTGAACGGGTTATTGAAAAAACACCAAGAGGAAAAAAACCCTAACCTTCGCATGTACATTTTCTTGTCAACCACACTTCAAATGCACCATAGGATGGTAAATAAAAAATCACCCTGGTTCATCGTCAATGCTGTTCGGTTCCCAAAACTATAGTCAGATTCACACTACCTAACAGCACATCATCATTACGTGAGACAAGTGCCCATATATTCGTTCTCCAGATATTATTGGCCTATTCCAACTTCCATTTCTCACTGTGCGATAGAGAATAGAATAAACTGCCTTGCGCCTGGCCTATAGAGCGCAAGTTAGATCCATCTAGCACTATAATATAATACTCGCTCGTACTGTGGTATATGTGCACAAGAAGTCCGTCATCATCATCGTTTGCTTGTTCTGCTGCTGCTGCTGTTGCTGTTGCAGGTGAAGTTGAAGTTAAAGTCACCTCACAAAAGACCAGCCAACAGTCACGGCACAGTCAGTCTTCGACGAGATTTTATCTAGAACGTACGTGTTGGAATACTGGTGCTCTGTTCTGTGTGATTTGCGTCGCACTGTTGAGTGTAGAGAGAGTATAGTGTATCTATAAAATACGCGAATTGTATCTTACGTTAGTTTGTTCTGGTTTGTTTGTTAGTTAGTGGCCTATTCGGTTATAGTTAGTGATTTGCAAGAAAGGCGTAGTCGATTTCTCCCTTGAAATTGAAACCGATGCGAATAGGAAAAACCGTTCTAGGAGAACATTCTTGTGGAGTTTCTCGTTATACGCGCCGGTCATTAGCGGTTGTGGTAGTACTACTGCGGGAAGATACTAGGTTAACGTGACTCTTTTTTTTTTTTTTTTTTTGACGACATATGTATTCACATAAGGATACTAGGAAGTGAATTTTTGATTTAAAAGTGATATCGCGGATACTGCAATATTATACGAGTACTCGTTAGATAATCACTTTAAGTGCGCCAATTAGATACTGTATTTGACTTCGTCAGGTGGACGAAAGGATCGAGCTAACGAGGAAAATTACTCTTTGGGTAATTGTTTCACCTTTCGTCGTGTCGGTGCCGCTGCTGTGGGAAAACAGCAACACAATGCAATTCCTGAGGCTGTATCTTGTGAGGTTCGTTCTTGAATTGAGTTACATTATCCCCTTTGTGTCATTTTTCATCTTTACTCTGTGTGTTTAGTTGAGTCAGCTGAATTATGAATGAATTAGTGTGAGATGATGATGTCTCCTCGAGGCGAGTAATTAAAGATGCCATCCAGTACTAGTAATACAGCTCCTGTATAATAAGCTCTTTGTCCTTTTTTTTCCCTTTCTGTTGTGTGTGTGTGATTTTTTAACTTAAAAAGAGGAAATCAATTTGAAGCAGAGTTGGCTTTAGATGTGAGTTCCATTTTAAGGCGATTTTATGACTTGGCGCCCTACCTACAACAAAAAAAAAAAAAATCTTGTTAGTTTTACTGCTTCTGGTTGAGTATCTGCTTACAGTGTTCCTCCTAACATTTCAAGTTATAGGTACTTATTACGTTTGTGTGATTTGTAACCTTTAATAGTTCTATCGAATGAGTTGTTTTTCTGTTTACGAGATGCATGGTCGTTTATTATATATAATTAGATGCTTTCTCTACTGGCTACTGGAAATAAAAGAGTTACAACGTTAGAGTATCTGAACCTCATTAATTTCCTTTAGTCTATTTTCATTTGGTTTAGTTAAGTGAGTTTTAATTAAAGATTTTACTGGCGAATATAAAAGTTGGACTATTATTTTAACTACAAGAATAGTTGTGAGCAAAGAAAATTTTTCGAATTTTAAATGTAACTATGGTTATTAGTTTGGTAAATAAAAATATTAAAAAGTGAAACCAAGTTTATTGGACCGACATAATGTGTATAAACATGTACATACCTAAACACATATGTTTTAGCAATCTCGAGATTCTAGAATATTTTAGAATTATGTAGCTCAGTGTTATACAGGTTGATTTAGAGCGTAACAGAAGGAGTTGAAGAAACTGTGTGGAAAGGCAAGTCTATCTCTATTCATTACAAAGTTGCAGTGATCTTCTACATACATATATACAGTGTTGTGCAAAACAAACGCAACAAACTCACCTTGCGAATATAAATGTAAATTATTTTTTTTGTTCACATTTTTATGGAAAACTAAAAATGCACATTTATGTAATAATAGAGTACAAATATAATAGGGTATATTCTAAAGCAATAACAATTTACTTGCAAATAATTTATAACAAAAGCAACAGCATTTAACCTGTGGCAGTGTGCAAAACTAAAGCAACAAAGTGTTAAATTTCCAAAAACAACGCGAAATTGCTAGCGGGACTTTTACAAATTCTCATAAGTTCTCAAACTTCTATTGCTGAACTTTTGTATATAAACTGATCCACTGTATCGCAATTAATTAAAAAAAAATTTAAAAAACAGAAAATGTAACTACAGCACATTTGGGTGGTCGACCTCTGAAAACGTCAGAGAAGCCGAATAAAAAAGCGTGTGTTTTTACTAAAAATAAACATGTCTGTCTTCCAAAAATATTGTGGCTTCACTAAATTTAAGCGTTCATCCTAGCACTGTTCGAAGAAAAGCTAGGAAAATGATTTAAAAAGTTACAGGCCAGCGAAAAAGCCAATGCTTAAGAAAAGACATTTTGGAAAAGGTGATTTTCAAAAAATGTCGTTTTTAAAGCAGAAAACTTAAACAAAGCTACTTTTTAGTGTTCCGGACCTTAAAAGGTAAGACGGAACACTTATGGGTTTGATACGGTGTCTGTCTGTCCGTCAGTCTGTCACAGCCCTGTAACTTTTGAACCGATAGACATAGAGAGCTGAAACTTTCGCTATGTATACATTATGTGGAAGCCTGTTTTAATTAATAGATTAAATGCAAAAATTCATATGAATTGGTTCATAGAAAAATGGAGAATTGCCTTTTCAGTGACGATTCTTACTTCAATTTGCTCAATGCAGATGGTATTTGCATAGTAAGGTATCAGAAAGGCATAAGACTCAATCCTCAGAACTGCAAGGTATCAACAAAGCATTGTGATGGTGGTGTAATAGTATGCACATCCTTCTCGGCCAATGGTGTTGAACCCTTTGACGATATTGTAGGGATAATGGATCATTTGGCATACAAAAGTATTTTGGAGATGCACATTATGCTACATACTGGATGGTTTATGCCTCTTGGATTGGTGTTTCATCATGGTAAAGACCCGAAGCACACATTGAAGCTGGCTAAGGACTGGTCAAAAGACAATTTGGTGCAACGTGCTTGGTGCTTGATTGACCAACGTGATCATTGAAAATCTCTTTAGGATACTTAAGCGACGAGTTGCAGATAAACGTTTCCAAAATAAGTGAGAGCTGTTTCAAGCATTAAGGACTAAATGGAAAAAAATACCTAAAAGCACAATTTAAAATGTAATAAACTCAATGCCACGCAAATGTCCTGAAATTATTAAAAATAGTGCCTCCTATACCAAGTACTAGCCTTGTTGCTTTAGTTGAACTACACATGAACTACACATTGTTGTTTTTGATAAGGCATTCTCGTAAATTAGATTTTATTACTTTTAAAAGTACATTACTATGTTTCTGTTTCGTTATTGAATAATTGTGCGTTTTTGGTTTTTTTGAAAGTGCTTTGGATAAAAAAATATTTATATTTATGTGTGCAAATTAAATTTGTTGCGTTGGTTTTGCACATCACTTTACATACATATACAGCTTTGGCCAAAGGTATGAGGTAGAGGCACCTTTTAAAGTTCGTTATACCTAGGTATTTTCAAAAAACAAAAAGTTAAATGAAACAAAAGTAAGCAGATGTGATTAATAGAGATAATTATCTAACATTTTGTTGGACGTATACGACACACTGCCAAGGAAATATCACTCCAAACTTGCTGTAACACATTTTTTTGTACTTCTTTCGATATAATCATGTGCTGCTTGATCCCTTGCTTTAGAATATACCATAGAAGTCCTAAAGGGTTCAAACACAGTTTGACTGCTGTTTTGCATTAAAAACAAGTAACAAGGTTGACTAGAATTTTAAATTTAGTGGTAGAAATGACAGATGGTTTTTAGTTGAAAACTGCACTGCACTGCCTGCACTAAGATTTACTTTCGATGATTTTAAATCTAGTAAATGACTTGTACTAAAATACTGTGGGATAATCCCTAGAGAGGAAATTGAAATTCTTGTTTTAGCCCTAATATTAACGGTATACTTATAGCCAACTTGAAATAAAAGTTTCTTTTCTTAAAAACCCAATAAAATGAACAAAACTAAATTTGTTCCATTTATTATGACTTTATTAGTAAGAGCCATTAATTATGGAAACGTTGTGTTCAAGTGGCTGCCTCGGCTGTCTTCGCAGTAGCTCCAATTTTCCAAGACCTTTTTGATGGTTTTGTGCTGTAGCTCACGGATTGCTTGGATGATATTGGACTTAAGTACTAGAATCGTTTTCAGATTGTTGACACAACATTTCACGGTTCGTCACAAAAAAAAATCCAAAAGGGTCAAATCGCAGCTCCGAGGCGGCCAATTGACATCACCAAGATGGATGATAACAAGATTTGGGAATTCGGTGCGCAAAAGATCGATTGTGTCAAGGGCTGACATGGCGCGAAATACTGCATGAACTAGAGTGCGTGCAATGTTGAGCTGTTGTGATAGATGGCGAGTTGATGCTCCTGAATTGAATCTCACACTCTCGGCTACAGCAGTCACATTATCATCTGTACGCACTGCGCACAGTACGACGACGGCGTATTAGCATGCCAGTCTCACAAACTTTTTGCACAAACTTGGGTATAGCATACGCGGTGGTTGCTTAATTTTAGTCAAAACTTCTTTTCAAAAAACGCACTGTTTGGGCGTTCTAGCACTCACTTGTTTTAAGTTTTCCACATTTCCCATCGGTGTTCAAACGTAAAGCGACTTATTTAGTTTCGCGGAGGTATAATACTGACTTTCTCGCAAGATTTCGAGCGGGAAACAGCTGTCAGTGTCAAAATAACCTATGATTTAAAAAGAAACTACTAGATGCCCCATCCTGTATATTTGGAAAGTGTTGCTGTTTAAATCGGTAATTCGTCGAGCGTTGCCATTTTTGTTCCGATATTACCTTAATAGGAATCAGGAAACACATATGTAGATTTAAATTGATGAAACGTGCAAATGTCTTAAATTATGTATAAATATTCAGCAAGTTAATTGGCTACCACGACAGTTTTGAAGAAGTTTCCCCTTTCATCTGCACAGATTATCCGAATCATAAACAAATTCTGAATAATCAAGATGGACCCTTTCTCATGTCAACATTTTTGACACAAGTGGAGCTCTGGTATATCACTTAAAACGTACCTAATAAAAATGGAAAATGGAAAACGAAACTGGCGCCCTTCGTGAAGCACATCGGTCATTTGTCGACCCTGAGTGTACGATTCTTCCGCGCCAAGAATTTATTCCGTGCATCTTTTGTTTGTAAACTCCACAAAAAGTGGTTTCTTTTATTCCCTGCCATTGCCGGGGGTTGTTTTGGCAATATTTGATTCAGCAAACAGACGGATGGACAATCGCTCATATTTTTTTTTTTTTGCCACTCCTGCTGGCTGTCCTGCAGCCGGATGGTAATGCGTGCAAGTCAATGCTTTGCAGAGATTTAATTTAGATATAAAAGCAGACAACTGCATATTGTACATCACGTGGGCACGTGGAGTCCGATATTGATTTTGTCGATTTGCCAAAAATAAATTTTCAGAGTTCTTCCATCCCGCCCCCCACGCCCCGGTTGAGCTCTGAGTGGAATTTTAAGTATTTAGCCGGCTTTTGTATCGGCAAGATATTTGTTTTGCGGGAATTTATGTATGAAATTTACTCTTGCTATCCTTTGTTTAGATTTAGGATAGCTTATGTTGGTGATGGGTGGTTGCGCCTCAGTTTTCGTGACTCAATTGGTCCTTTGTATCGCCGCGGCGGTAACCCTCTTGCGAAAATCCTTGTATTTACCTCTTGAGATTTTTTTTTTTTTTGTTTTACAAGGAATTCAATTTACCGACACACTGTTGTTGTTGTTATTTACACATATATTGTGAATAGGATTAAATTAAAAAACCTTGTCGTTTTGATTTTTGCCATACGGTGGGTGGTTGTTAAGGTCTTGAGTGACGCGCACGAAACGATTGTGTTTTTGTTTTTTTAAATGTCCACAATCCAGACAGTAGGCAGGAAGAGGTAGGTAACATCAATTAAATGCACGAATATCCAAATGCAGATAAGGAGAAAGTGCAATTTAAAACTCTTGAATTATTTATTTGTCCTGAAAGTGAGAAGGTAATTGTAGTCGACTACATGCTTTGTGTTACACGGTATGCCTGTTGTCTGCTCATCCCTTAGGGTTGGCTTTGTTCCAGTAGAAAAGATATCAAACTGATATATATGAGTGCATATATATAAGTGGGTATTTCAAAGGATTACTTGTCGACTTTATTGGAACTTTCTAACGTTGATCTAGTTTTTCAACTGAATCGGGGGGGTATTTTCTTTAAATCCTTGTTTCCCCCTCATAGTTTAGAACCTTGATAAAGGCTTGCAATGGGTTAAAAGGAAATCAGAAAGGGGATACTGCAACATCGAAGAGTGTGGTTAAAAAGGTGAAGTGACAGCGAACGTTCACCCTTGGTACTTATTTGATTCCAGTTTCCGGTTTAAAGTTTTCTTAAAGTATTATTTAGATACATATGTGTAGAGGTATTGTTTTCGTTTAAGAAACATGGTACTAACTGAGTGGAAAAAGATTGTGGAGTGTTCCCTTTCTACTGTCCAATGGGAAATATAGAACAAAAGGCAACAACTTAATAGGGTAGCTAAAACCCTTGGTGTATCAAAAACCGTATTGTCGATTTTTACAAGTCCGACCTGTATGACGGTCGAATATCCCTCTCTCATCTCTAATGAGTTGTCTTCGGCTATTCTACGCGTTCGTCTTGGTTATTGCACCACAAACAAAGAGGAGGGCTGTCATACCGGAATCTGGCTAGGTACTTTCTTCATTCACCGTGGCCAGTTAAGAACTGTATGATTTTTTAGTTACCCTGTACTTCCTTATTTTTTCCTCAAACTTCTATGTTGTCTATAGACATCGTTGCCTTCCATCCTCTGCGGTCCCGGGCACGCTACTTCCAGTTGTGAAGACCAAGTTTTCTGGCATCCGCGATAGATTGGTCTTTGTACCGGAGGTTCGGTCTTCTTCTCCGTTTCGAACCTTGGGGCTGGGATTTGAAGATCCTCTTGGGTGGAGCATTGTTGTCCATTCGCTCGATGTGGCCAAGCTAATGTAGTCTGCGTATCTTGGCTTTTTGGACTACATCCACATCCTGGTACAGCTCATAGAGTTCGCGGTTGTATCTCCTCCTCCATTCGCCCTCCTCGCATAAGGGACCTAATATCCGACGGAGTCTTTTTCGTTTGAAGGTGCCCAATATTTGCTCAGCTTTCTTACTTATCGTCCAGCCCTCGGCTCCATACAGCAGGACTGGTAAAATGAGCATTAATTTGGTCCGTCGAGTTAGGAGTTTTGAACCCAGTTGTTTCGCCAAATCGAAGTAGCAGCGGTTTGCTAGGGTTATTCTTCGTCGGATCTCTACAAAGGTGTCATTTGTAGGATTAATATTTGTGCCGAGGTAGGTGAACTCCTTAACTACGTCGAAATTGTAGTTATCAACAGTGACGTTCTGCCCAATGCTTTGGACAGATAATTTTTTTGTTGATAACATACACTTCGTCTTGTCCTCATTCACTTCAAGACCAACTCGTTTCGCCTGCTCATCAATAGCCGTAAACGCCTCTACGACTGCTTGCCGGGATCTTCCGATGGTGTCAATATCGTCTGCGTATCCCAGCAGTTGGACGGATTTGTGAAAGATAATTTCTTCCGCGTTGACACCTGCCCTGCGTACCAACTGCTCCAACACGATATTGAAGAAATCACATGACAGCGCAAGGGCCTTACATCCTGTGCACTTTTGGAAGAGCTCCGAAGAGTTGTTTCCAAGTTGCACAGAGCATCGCATGTTTTCCAGCGTTACGCGACACATCTGGATAAGTTTTGTCGGTATCCCGAATAGGGCAATCGCCTGGTAGAGCTCAAGACGATGAATGCTGTCATCATGGCTTTAAAATCGATGAAAAGGTGGTGGATTTCGACTTGAAATTCGTTGGTCTTTGCCAGGAAGCTGAGCTATGATCAAAACATCTATTTAAATTATCACCCACATTTTTCGTTTAGTCGAGACCACTGCCAGTAGTCGTGCAGCCAGATGTGTGGAATTTTCCCCACTCTCGGGAAATTTTTCATTGGATAGGGAATATGGGAAAAAGTGATTGGGAAATATATTGAGAGATGTCAACGAATTTGTTAATAGTGTTCGTTATATCGAAAATTATCTCGGCATTCGTCCAGTGTGGACTGTATTGCGGCTTAAACAATATTGTTTCTATGGAAAATCACTGAATTTTTCCTTTCCTCAATACACTGGGTATAGTTCTTTACAAATAAGGCAAAAGACAAACCCGAAAAAAAACATTTAACATTGTAGTCCACGCGAGCGGGGCCGCGGGAATCAGCTAGTATATCATTGGTAATACTTGACTCAATTGCTTTGGCAGGTACCTTTGCAACTTGTATGTGTTGATGATTTTCTTCTATAATCGGAAAGCATAGGGAGTAGGGATATAGGACAACAAGAGGTTATTTCACTTGATGGTTTACCTGGCTTTGGCACCATAATTTCCTCAGTGACTTTCCACATTCACGGTGCTGCCTTTATTTGAAAATTTGTTCGATTAATGCTATCTTCCTTAGAGGTAGCCAGCCGAATGGGGGCCTTAGTTAAGATATAATAACATACATTATTTTTAGCAACTATGTAGTGACATGAGGGTTTAAAAAAGAGATATAAAAAAAACATCCATAACAGTATAGTACGATAATTTAACTCTTTCCACAGCAGTTTCTTCATTACATTAAGAAATTTAATTGCCAAGATGCTGTGCAGTGCACATTAAAGACATCATGTCGTGATGATCGTTATCTCTTATTTTCTTATTTTCACTTCTTATCTCAATAAGTTCGTTGACTTTTTTTTAGAAATTTTCGTGCACATCTTCGCTAATTTGCTAGAAAAGTTATAAAGAATGGAGAAAAAAACTTACTCCCAATTCCCCTAGTGTCTAAAACTGCAGAAATCTAAAACATTTTACGAGAAATAGTACGTACGTTTATCTAACAGTTAAGGAGAGGGTTAGACTTAGAAATTTATCCATACTGCGAGTTTTAGTCTACGAAATTTCTTTGGGCAAATGTATCTGGTATGTACATATCTACTGGTTCGCCTGTGTGGTTTGCCAGTTTAATCTAAGGATCCCGGTTTCCGATCACTTCGTGTGACCAATCAAATGTTGGTGTTTTTGCATTTGTGTTATGCAATTGATTGATTGATACATATTTGTCTTTGGAAGGATCTCTCCTTGAGCACGACATGACATGACGACATGCTCTATCTTGTTTGTGATGGATTCTTTTACAATTAAGGTTTCTCGGATTCTTGAACTTGTTATTCTATCTTATTGCCAAAGTTCCATACAAATTTTCCTCATCTCCTTTGTTTCTGTTATCATGATGCGGCAATAAGAATTGTTTAAAAAAGTCGTTTAAACATCCTATTTGCGCGTCTGACAAAGGTGTGGCTGTGCGTAGAACGTCTGGGACCATTTCTGTGATCAGGGCATTCTGATCTTTCATTTAATACTACATTCAAGTGGTCATATCAAAAATCTAAATATTGGAAAAAAAACATAATTTCAGCAACCTCAGCTGCAGGGATGCCGTTTTCCAATTTCGAAGGGGAGTATTTTAGAAGTTTACAGTGGAGTATTTTGTGCCTGAGGGGAGTACAGGAGTATAGTTTGTGTTTTAAACTCTTTTTTCTGCTTACATTTCTATTTCGCAGATTTCAGAACAGATACAAGACGAAGCCCATCACACACTGGAGCAATTTTGCCCTGTGGTAACCCAAAGTAAATTCTCCTAAATTGACAGCTCGCAAGGAATAGAGAAAATATATAAGTTTTACCCCGCCTTTTAACTGCTTCAACAGCGGATGAAGATTTTACCCTGTTCCTTACTTGATGCCTCATCTTCCTCTTATAATAAGCCAGTCTTACCCCCAGGGTAATTACGCCAGTTTGTGATGGCCGGTTTAATAAAATAAAGGTGACAATAGACTAAACACAATTACAGCTACTCTCTGATACTATTTTGTGGAAAAAAAAATCAAAATGTTACTCAGGACGAGAGGAGTACGCGAGTTCAGTCTTTAAGAAGGGAGTACGAATACTCCCTTAGTAGTACATTCGACAACCCTGCTCAGCTGTGTCAAATTGCTGGCAGACTAGTGAAGACCTCCATGCTGATGTTTATTTTTTTTTTGGTTATATCTTCACGCCCAAAATTAGCTGTGGGCTAACGGCCTCTAGGCTTTTCAGTGATTTGACTTTCTCCAAGCAAGATCCCTGTAAAGAGTCCCACATATCTTGTGCTTTGCACTCCTCTTCACCAGACTCATCGACGATGGTAGATATGTAATTTGTTTTCTTTCCCGACTCCATAAAAATTTCTGTCAGGAGGAGACCAGTTCCTGGGTTCGCCTCTTCTATGACCCGGGGCTTCATAAAATTGGCTATCAAATGGTAGTCAATCCGTGTTTTATTTCCGCCACCGCTGTAAGTGATCAGACACTTACCGGCTTTGCTTAATGTACAGCTCAGCGACCGGCGAATGAACGAACTTCGAACAAACCGTTGCAATAGCATTTAAAGGCAGAATGTGCAATTTTACTATTCCCAATGAAGAGAGCTTAATTTATCTATCGATTTATACGAAAAAAGTTAAGTCTAATCTCAAAATTCTCTTTTCTTCGATAAATGGTAAATGAAATTTACAGATTGTTGGGACTAAAATAAAAAAGTTAATGTGAATGAGAAGTCAAAATTAACTTATGTTCGCTCTTTCGTATTCACAGGTCGCTAAGTTGTGAAAGGACGTCATGACTTGCGCATACTAACGACACTTAAATATTTCTTGCTCTAAGAGATTATTATTTCTCACAATCCTTGAATCTAATTTTAGCGTAGAGTATTTTGGATTTTATGCAATTGCAATTTGTATTTAAAAGGCTCTATAAGTTTATCTTCCGTATACGTAAGTAGTTCTTTTTGTAAGAGATTTGCTCAATAAATAATTCATCAGTTAAATACCAATGTGTTCGAATTTTTATTATCTCACTTCAAATTGACATATCTAATTAATTTTCTGCACGCACGGTCTACTTTGGAAGAAAATAACTATGTTCGCTCTGATGGCAAGCACATCATCCATTGACAGAACATAACAAGCCATAGAATAAGTACGGAATATGTTCGGTTTTAATAGCAGTAATTAAATGCGCGAGCAGAATTATACCATCGGATGAATTATATTTACAGTTAAAAGCGCAAAAGGAAAGAAAGAAAAAAATAGGTTAAAAGGCATTGACAGGGTAGAATATTTAAAATCATTTGAATGGATGAAAGAAGAGCCAAGAAAAAGAATTGACGTTCATTGCAGTAAATAAGAACCAATTGGCGTATTAAACGTCATAATTTGATAGAAAAAAAAAAACATAAATAAAAATTCAAGTAAATACAACTTGAGTACTTAGTTACATTTGATGTTGACTAAATTCAGATGGCAATACCAATGCACATTTGGTTCAGTGTCATCCCGATGTCTGTATAATAGTTACGTACTCGTATGTATGTAGGTATATGCTTTGTTCTTTTGCGAGGATTAGAACTGTTAAAGTATAAATACTTAGATAGATAGATAGATCGAATACGAATCTTTATTTCGTATTAAAAAAACTTTTACAGAGGTTTGTTACCACGCATTTTACATTACAGACATTTGATATTCACTATATCTTACTACTAAAAGGTTATTTAACTTGTATTCAATTGTAAATTCTACTAGAAGAATTCGATTTAAATTTTGGGGAAAATTATACAAAAACCTAAAATCAAAGTACAATAAATAAAAATAAAACGAAATAATTAAAAAAATAAAATAAATAATAAAAAAAAAAACTAATAAATAAATAAATATGATACAGTATTATGTATGAACAATAAACAAAAAAACAATAAATATACAAATAAATAAATACATACAAATAAATAACAAAAATCGATAACTAAAACTAGAAAATAAATAAATAAATAAATTATAATAATACAAATAAAGAGATAAATAAGTAAATAAGTAAATAAACAAATAAATAAACAGATAAATAGATAAAAAAAGAAGTAAAAAAACAATAATAACAACAATGATAATAAGAACAAAATACTAAGAACCAATTAATAGTAATAAATATAAATATAATAACAAGTCAATAAATAAATAAACATATATTAAGCATATAGACGTTTAAGGAAATAAATCATTTATTAAAGGATAATTTTTTTATCAGTTTTTCAATTCTCGCAGATATCAATTCAATATTCGCTCTCTTATGAAGATTTAAATTTGAATGATGCCAAGGAAGATCAAGCATCATGTTAACGAGTTTATTTTGTGCCACTTGTAGCTTTTTAATATGGCACACACAATTTCCTCATACTGGACAGTAGGGATGTCGCTTGAAAAACTACTTTCAATATAATGAGTTTATTTTCGTTTGATAAGGCAGATTTTCTGTTTATGAAAGGGTATAATATATTTATTGATATGTTGATATGTTATGTTGGAGTATTGGAAAATCAGACGTAAATAAATTGTATAAAATCCCTCCCTGACCCTTGTTGAGATACGGCTGGCTGCCTTCCATCCTTTAAGATCCCGGGAACACTGCTTCCAACTGTAAAGGCCAAGTTTTGTACCGAAGGTTCGGTTTTCTTCGCTGTCTTGAACCTGGGGCTGTGATTCGAAGATCATCTTGGCTAGAGCATTGCTGTCCATTTTGGACAACATCCACAATGTCACAAAGTTCGTGGTCGTATCTTTTCTTCCATTCGCCTTCCTTGCATAAGGGTCCTAATAACCGACGAAGTATTTTTCCCTTGAAAGTGGCAAATAATTTCTCAGCTTTCTTACTTATATAGCACTCGGCGCCATAAGGGATTAATTAAGTAGACCATTAATTTAGGCTTACGGCTTAGAGTTATTCTTTGTCGGATCTCAACCATCTATTAGGCTGTAAGCAGCAGAGATATAAAAGAATTAAATCTTTTGAGAATTGAAGTTAGCAGAACGCTTAATTTTGATTTTGAATTCATGACTTCACCCTTGGACTCGGAATTCAAAATATAAATCACCTTTCATTTTGAAGGATTTGATTGAAGTGACTTCAGTGTGACTTCAAAGAATGCCGTGCAGTCACAGAGATTTAATTCTTGGGACTTTAAATCTCTGATTTGGTTAAAATGACTGGGTCAGTCATATGCTTCCAAATGAAAGGTAAAGTCAATTGAATTAACTCCTTAATTTGAAGTCTTTGGGGAGAAATCACGGAAAGCATTCCAAAAAGTTATTTTACAACCATGGTAAGCAGCCCCTAGTGGCCAAGGCGGGACAAGGGACGAAGGGATTGTGGATTTATTATTTATATTCGTTCCGGTGTAAGTGAACACTTTAACCTCGAAATTGTAGTTATCAACAGTGATGTTCTGCCCAATATTTTGGACTGATCATTTTTTGTTTGTTGTTGTTGCCGCAACGCCTCTACAACGGCTTGTACAACATCAACATGCAACACATCTTGATAATTTTTGACGGTATTCTGCCATCGCCTGGTAAACTCGAGACGATGAATTCTGTTAGAAGTGGATAGTCCCTGAATAGGTGGTGGTTTTCGACTTGGTTGGTCTTTCCAAGATTTGTCTGAGTGTCTTCAAGTTAGACCGCAGAGTGTTGTGACCCGTGAGGATCCCCACAAGCATGGACAGTGATCCACTGTCCTTACATATAAGTCACTCGGTCCATGCTTTATCAAATGTTGCCCACACTTGTTTTGCAGTTTTGCGATTTTCTAAAGAATTCCATCTCAGGTTCGCCTCTCAGGTGGCCAGTTTCCTTGCTTCAAACCTGAGAACGCAGGGCGGGATACTTATGAAGCTTATTCATCTGCCTTTTCATTTCCCGGGGCGCCCTCATGCCCAGGGACCCAGCAGAGCAGAATTTTATGCTATGTTCCAAGAACCTTAAGCTCTTCGCGACAGCACTTTACAAGCTTGGTTTTGATTTCTGTGGCAGTAATCGCTTTGATAGCTGCCTGGCTGTAGATAAAGAAAGAAATACCTTTTGGCGGTATTGTTCTTACGGCAGACTCGCGGGCGGCTATTGCTATTGCCAGGTCCTCCGCTTGGAAAACACTGCTGAGGTCTGGGAGTTGTATAGATCTGGATACTTCCAGTAATTCGGAGAAGATTCCAGGTTTTACACAGGTGTCCTTTTTTGTCCATCTGTATAAATAGCTTTGGATTTAGGATTTCCACTCTTCTCTGCTAGGCTAAGGTGTGGTAAATGGAATTTCAAAGTCCATGTAGGTCCGTGGTAGGTACATGGTCAAAAAATCTGTCAATGGTCGAATTCCCTGTTGCATTTGACTTCCAGTTCGCCGTCTGACTTATTCTTAAGGCAATAATGGCTGCCGTTGATCTGATATAAATATCTATAGGTTTTTCCAAAAATTCTGCTACACGTGTGGTTAGTAGTGGTTAGTAGCCAAGGGTTGTCACGACAACTTCTTTGATAGTGTAGCTGTGCTCGGTCCACTGGTTGAAAGTGTTTGTGGTGGGTGTAGGGCCCCCAACGATAAGGTCTTCTATTCTTCTTCTATTCTTCCTCTAATATTTATTTATTATATAAGCATAATCAGGCAGCTTTAAAACCAAGCATAGGTATTCAACGCCAAACATTTGCTCTACAAAGCCTACATTCAAAGCGCATAAAGAAAAGAATGAGTATCCCGCCTATCAGTATTCATTCAAATAATGTTTTATATTTATGTATCTTCGTAACATTTTCTGTAAAGTTATTCTCTCAAACCTTACCCTTTATATTTTTTTAATGAATGCGAAACCACTTAAGATATCAAAGTGACAGCCTGTCCAATTCTAATCGCCAACAAATTGCACAACATTTAAATGAACCAAAATATTAAAACGTTTTATCCTCTTTCATTTTTTGTTTCATTGCAGCATATGTTGCGTTGCATGCGTCAATGTGTTCGCGTATGGATTAACCAACGATAAGGACAGCAAAACAAGTTCATCACCATCATTTTCTCCAGAAAACGACCAAACAAAAGTGACCAAGCCGAGATCACCATGGACCAAGAACAACAACAATCTTCACGGCTCCAATAAAAAACTACTTAAGTAAGTTAGTCAGCATTTCTTCGCACATAAAAGTCTGCAAATTTTTAAATTCCTTGTGTAGCTCAATTGCATTGATTTTTCTCCCCTCCCGCACACAGTAAATTAGGCATGTCTAAAGTTCGGCCGCCATACAGTCACAACCGGAAACGTCTGGCCGTGGAGTCACGCAGCCATGCCAGGCCCGATGATTCACACATGTTCATCATAAAACTGCCACCAAACCTATATTACTACACGAAGACGGGCACCACCTCCTCCTCGGGGACTGTATCCTCGGCCCCAACCGCGGACAAGAATAACGCTCTGGATTATGGTGGTAACGGGAAAAAGGTAAGACCTCACTTAATTCATAAAACATGCTCCGATCGTTCAACTCGGCTCAAGGCGAGGCAGCAACAAGTTACTCTTCGGCCGGGCTACGCGACGTTCCAGGGAATCGTTCCTTTTTTTTTTGCTTTTCGTGTATTTGATTTTACATTTCTTTGCGATGAGCATTTATGCACAAGATGTCGTGCTGCCCGCCTCGAGATGTATTCGTTTTGTTTTCTTATAGAATTTTGAGATACTTTGTCATGGGACATGTTTGTTCTCTGCGACTGGGTACACAGGTGTTTACATTACAAGTTACAAAGTGTATAACGCGCCTTATGGCAGTGTTTAATGGAGGACAAGTTGAAGGGTAAGGCTTTAATCCAGTGGGCAGGTAGCATGGTTAATTGAACAGTCAGAGGGGCGTAATGGTGTCTGGTTGCTTATGAAATGAGCTGTCCTGAGTTTTTATTTATGTTTTTTTTGGTATCGTATATTAGAGAGGAAATAAATCTGCAAATCTTTAGGACGACGATATGTCTACTTTCTTTATGAAAGCACGGCTTACAATTACGAAGGAGTTCCTGCTGGAGATATGAAAGAGGTTGAGAGTTTCGTATTTTTGGAAGGCGCTAGCTTAGCGTGTCTTAGACCTTTCCAATGGAAAATATGCAGCTCAGTACTCCGAGTGCTCTTTAACCCATTAAAGACTAAGCACCTTAATAATAGAAATAAATGAAAAATCTTTGGTTATATTTAACCAAAAATTATTTTTTTCTAATTTTTTTCTTTTTTTGGACTTAGAGGGATGTACTTAAATGAGTACACTGACCAGATATGGGCATATTTTTTGGCTAGTTGTGAAATTTTTTAAAACATTCTTTTTCGATGCAAAGAGTAGTTTGGCACAATTCGCATATCCATCGAACTCTGCTGTGGCACATCCGGCATCGTAGTTGATTTGTAATTTTTTTGGGAAAATGGCCTCCTTCACTGCGAACCACAGTTTTTGGCGCAGTGGGCTTATTTGGAGCTTTTGTTGATGGCGCTGAACATAAATAAGTCCTTGCTATGCTTCTAACAAATGAAAGGAGACTGCGGTTTTCATTAGTTTTCAAACAATGGAGTCGCCAAGCATTCATCACCATTGAGTTAAGCATATATGTCGAAATTATTGCAATATCCGTCGCTACTGCAAAGCATCCACTCCTTGTATCCAAATCGAACAGGCTTTCCACGGATAAACTGCTTTGCGGAATGATGACCAAAGTATTTTATCATAGCTTCGTCAATTGCAAGCTTATCATGTAAAAATCCCCATTTTTGATAATTATGGCTGATCATTTTCATCAACGGTCGAACCTTTGCCATCTTATCAGTCTTGTCAATGCACGAGTTGTTGGCCAAATGTATAAAGCGTTTGATTTTCTTGAATCGATTGTGGGACATCGCGTTAGCTATCAATGGTATTCTCGTATCTTCATCTAAACACCAATACAGTGATTCTTGTGGTAGAGTGTGATATCCGGAAAAAAGCATTATGCCAACAAACTTTTTCAGATCTTTTTGTGATAGTACGAATGTGTGACAGTTGTGGTCCAGTGTGTATATCCGGCTTTGCTCTACAATCAAATTCATCACATCATCGTCGAAAAGGTGGTCAAAAATTTGAACTTCATCTTTGAATTCCAGCTGTTCCTTAATTTTAGTCAAATTTTCCAAATAATGAAATGTTTCATTCATTTCCGTAGAATAAACTACATGATTTGACCATTTTGGAGCGCTGTCTTGAAACTTACCACTGGCTAAGCTTTCTTCCCTCAAAATAGCAAGTGAGATATCGTATACACTTTCAAATCCATCAATTATTTCGACCTCTACTGCTCCTGGAATGTCAATAGGAATATAGGAATCAAGCAGCTCATCCTCATGTATATCCTCCTCGTCTGTTTGGACATCAACATCCGGTGGAATAACCACCACATCTACTTCATTCCCATCATCTGGGATATTATCAACAGCCATGTAGAGATTTGGATAGCGCCTACCATAAAAGCTGCTACAGTTTATTGCTGAAAAAGCCATTTCCCTGCAAATCCAATGAGAAAAATAATTAGCACGGTTTTGGCCAGTGTACTCAATTGAGTACACCACATTTGTGAAAGACTTACCATGAACGAGAGACAATCTTTTTTATGAGATCTCTTTGCAATATGTTTCTAGATATATAATCTAATAAGAAAAATGGATTATTCACACGTGAGCCAAAAGTCTAAATTTAAACTAACCTTTTACTTTCGCAAAGACACAAAATTTCTTAGAACAGAAAACGCACGACACAAGAAATAAGCACAGAACTTCAAAACCACTTACGACCAGTGTTGCCGCAAGAGTTTGGAAAAAAGTATCTCCGCAGACAGAAGAAAAGTATCAAAAGGTATCATAATAGAAATTATGAGTAAAACTGGCATTAGTATTATTTTGTTAATATTAAAAAAATAAAGACAAACTATAATACCGAAAATAACATAAATATTCTCAAGTCTTTTACAAAAAATGTAGCTAGCCAAACAGGCGCCAAGTCGACTACAAGAATATTTAAGTAAATTATCAAAAAAATAACGAAAAAATAACTCATAGGTCAGTGAATAAGAGTATTGCCTGGCATATTATAGTATTTTGTTGTCGGAATTAAAAAGTATCAAAATATGCATTTTACAGAAATCGAAGTATCACGTCGAAATTAAGATTAAAAAGTATCACTATTGATACTTTGGTATCATTGTGGCAACACTGCTTACGACCTCAACGAAATTATTTCGAATGTCAAAACATATGTCCATGTTTGCTTTCCAATCGAAATAAATTAGTATCCAAGCATACTTTTTTTAAAATAATCAAAATGAAATTTTCAGAAATACTGTACTCAATTGAGTACAATGGCAGGTAATGGGAACTGTGATGGAGTATTTGGAGGGTGTACTTTCAATGCCATGGCCTATATCATATTTGATACCCAATAGCAAAAAGTTTGGCCACTCCGATAGAAATCGTTAGATTGGAGGCCCAGACGTCTAGCGTGCAGGCCGATTAGGCAGTGTCCCGTGAGGACACCAATAATGGTGCTCAAGTCTGGACGCTTCAGAGTCAACAGTTCTTTTGAACGTTTCTGGTTAAGGTTAGGCCAGAGCTCCCTCGAGATGCTAAAGGGGCAATGAGACTAGCGAGCATTGGCCTTCCTTATGGCATCAAGTTTGAGCAGGTGATTACAGGTAGCAATTGGCATGCCAATTCCCGTCCTTGGGGATTCAGTTGGGAGGGCAGTGCCAAGTTTGGCAATTTCATCAGCCTTACAGTTCCCTGGAATATCCCTATGGCCTGGCACCCAACATAGGTGAATGTTAGATTGTTCCGAGATCTCCATCAGAGATGAACGGCAATCTTTTACGACCGATGATGTGGTTGTGGGTGATTCCAGGGATTTAATGGCTGCCTGACTGTCCGTGAAAATGCTAATATCCAAGGCAGAAGTTCACGTTTTGAGTAATTTTACCTATAAGAAATTGAAAAAAAAAAAAAAACATTTTAAGCAAATTTTTTTGCTCAAAGCGGGCGTCTGTAGGCAGATTTTAGCATTTTCATAAGATTATTTTCTTGTGAATAGTATAACGAATGCCCTGCTGACTTTAATAGTTGGTAAAGGTTGATTCATTTATAGGTAGATCTACTTTTTTGTCTATGGATTTTTTGACAGATGACACCTGAGTCGTGTTAAGTTGGTATAATATTTTTATTAAATATTGTATGGTTTTTTATCATGAAAATACTTAGTTCGACACAGCATCTATAAATTATTCAGCTTTATTAAGAAAATCAGCCTTCTACGAGTTGTGTATTTCGACCACTTAGATTAATTTACTGTCAAAATCTGGCTTAATGTACTTCAATAAACAATGTTTCCAAAAAGCAACCCAAAGCGATTGAAGAGCTGCTGCTGCTGCTCATTTAGTAATATATATGAACTGGTGGAATCATCGCCTCATATTTCTTCAAAAACGAGACCACCCGAAACTCAACTGCCTCAAATTGAAGCCTGTGATTTCAAAGACTTTTGGTACCAGCAAGATGGCGCCACTTGCCACATAGCCCATGAAACTATAGCTTTATTGCGAGAAAAAAGTATGCAGTTAATTTCGCCCGCGGAACCAGTAAATTGCCCGCCTAGATCGCGTGATATCACACCCACGTTGTGTAAAGTTTAAAGTCTACATGGATACGTAAATCACTCATGTTATTCGCCAAGTCCGACTCGAAATGCCCGGACTCATCATCGAATATTGGAACTCCAAAATGGATCAGTTGCGAAATAAAGAAATCTTTAAAAAAGAAATGCCAAGAAGGTGTTTTTGTCTGCTAATAAAGATTATCCTGTATTAAATTTGTTTTACTTTTTGTACTTTAAAAAAATATGCTCCTCTTAATGAATCCTCTTTCGCATGTCAATTTCAATACCTACATCTACTCTATGAAATGGTGTATACAAAATGTTGACACGATATGTCCTTGAGCTTTAAGTAGCGCACTAGAGACTTTGTGCTATCTTCTTCTGAACATGGATCGCGAATTAATAACGTCTTAAAATTTATTATAGGTATCCTTTCAATTCAAGAGTCATCTATATTTAGAGTTCATTAATGCTTACATGATTTTGCTGCTTTATAATTCAAGCAATACCCACATACATATGAACTAATTTATTTATTCCAGCATTCGTTCTATTTCAACTCGAATGGCAAACCTGGTCATATCTACCATTGGAATTTACCTGCCCTAGAGAAGGTACTCACCGATCGGCGTATCATTGCAAAGAAGCACGTGAAGGAAAGTTTACTCGATATAAAAAATACTCCAACATGGACCAAACCCTGGGAGAACGAGACAAGTGGCAAATCCTACGGACTATATAACCCGGCCGAGAAGAAACTGAGAAGGAAGTCCCCATCGTACTACGCACCATCGAATGCAGTCAACAAAAACAGTTTTAATAAATATTTCTCCGGCAATGGAAAACCTAAAAGTTTTTATATAATGAAAGGGAACCAGAAAAAAAGGGCCTTCAAGATGGTAACAACTCCTTGAAGGACACACCAGCAAAGAACATTGACATCGTTACTTACTACACGTAGTTTGGATAGAGTGTAATCTTTTTTTTTTTTATGAATTTAGACTTTTGTACTTTTATACGAAATATCACACAAACTCACACTCATGGTAGGAAGCTTTTAGGTGAGTAAAATGATAAAATTTATGCGCTAGGAAAGTATGTAGTAGATTAAGTTATAATATTTTTCTGGACGTTGAGTTAATTGTATAAGAGATGTGAATTGTTTTTTTTTTTTATCAAATGAGGATAAAGAAGTGGTATTTTGCCGAAAAAGGATATGAGAATAAGTTAAAGGTTTGTTTTATTTGTTAATTGTATTATTATACGTACATACTCGTACATACTAATGTAAGCACACTGACTGATAAATACATTATATAAAAACTTTTGCAATAAGATGAAGAAAAAATATTTTATTTGACTATTTTGCCAAACGAATAGGAAGAAAGATATTGAAGATCTATACATATGTAAGTATTAAAGAGTGCTTGGATTGAAAAAAATACAACAAAACCACGTAACAAAGGCATCAAGTCGGAAAGGGCAATGCTTATAAGTACAACGATTGAAACACTTACAAGTAAGTACGGTCGGACTTACAACCTGTATTTATGGTGTCCATTTTATAGGAACAGCATTTCGAAAGCAGTGTTAGCCTTCCCGAATCTGATACACACATACAGAAAATTTGTTCATATCCGACAAATGTTTAGTTGGCTTATGTTCTGGCTATGTTTATTCTGAGCCCAAATTTGTTTGCCTCAGCTTCTAGATTGTAGACCAGCAAGTGAAGGCAAACATCGTCAGCGTAGTTAATTCCATATATGATAACAATATTGGTCCTTGTATGTACCTTTAACATATTTCACTTTGGACTTGAAATTTTTCCTAAACTTTACCATTGTGTAAGACGTGATACTTAACGCCCTCGTATGTAGCCTTGATATAGCTATGACTGTGGTGCTTCTCTTGCGCAGGACAAACCAGAGAACCAGAGATCTCGAAGCAAGCTGTCGAAAGTCTCCGTGAAGTCGATAAACAGCAGATGAAGCGAAAACCAGAAAACCAGTACTCAATATATTCCTCGACCATCTAACGCGAAAGCTTGCCTGTTCAACGCCCAGAGTTTAATCTAAATGCGCTTTGATTCATCCCAGAATTGTGCTTGTTATTATTTTGGCTATAGCCAAATATATACTTACATATAACGCATATATTTCTTCACATTCCATCAAGTTACCCTGGTTCGGAAGCCTATTGTTCATGTCGTTTTTCATATCCTACGGAAATTGTTCACTATCGCAAGCAAATCGCTTGGCGCTGCTTGATAGTAGTTCAGAGCGAATGTGGTCAATTCCCACAGCCCTATTTTTCTTGAAGCAATTAATTGCTATTATAATTCTGCTTTTGGAATTTATTGCCTTTTCCCAGTGTGAAGACCATTTTTCGCAGTATTCCAGTCATCCATGATCTTCTGCATTGAGCTGCTGATTGCTTCGACTTCTAAGGCAGTGTGGTCCCTGAACTGTTGGCATATTTGTTAAACCTGGTTGCTGTTGACGGATGCAGTACCAGTCTATTTCGGACTAGGAGAATATTTCTAAAACACCTGCCGATCGCAATATGATCGATTTGTTAAGATGTTCGCTGCCTATGAATTGAAGCAAAATTGATCTTATGGCAGATTTTATGCCTATCTCCAATGATTAGGTGGTTCCTGTGGCAAAATCTCCCATGCAAAATTGATCATCCTGTCAATTTGACAGGGGAACAGGAACAGAGAAGGTACGGGTGCACTTTGGCTTTGAATGTTTGAAGATTGTTTTGATGAGGAAAACTGATGTGCATTCATAGAGGGCCAAGACCTAGCTTCTCACAACTGTACATGTTGTACGTGGTATACATTTCTGCACATACAGAAGGGACCTACAGTTTTATGCCGTATCCGAAGGGCAGAGGGGTTTTGAGAAGCTTTCTCATGACAGTAATACTATTGAATGTTTGTCAGACACTCGAAAGAGGTGGGGCCGTGAAAAAACGTTTGATGGTATTCTTTTGGATTCGAACTTGGAACCCTTTGAGCAGTAGTCTAACGCACTAGCCGCTGAGCCATGGCACCCACAAGTTGAGAAGGGAGCACGGCAACTGGAAAAGAGTTGGGGAGAGTTGAGGCACATTTATAAAACAGTTTATAAAATTCGATAAAGGTTGAGTTACTGTCCGCTTCTGTAAATAAAGCAGTTATTGATAATTTGCTTACGGAAGTTCAATTTTAGTCATTTGAAGTTGAATTCCGGATTGGAACAATGGTCGTACTGTGATGGAATTCGATAAACAATATCACTATAGATATGGGATAACCGTGATGGATTCATCGGCTACCTGGGTTTTGCTAAGTGCCAAAACAGGTGATTTATGAAAATGAGTGTGGGCGTATACCTAAGCCACAGAAATTCATTCTAATCACACGAATGTCGCTCATCATGAAAACATTAAAGCAGAGAAAGACACAACTCTGACGTCTCTAGCCTCATATTACACATTGGCTCAATGTGTCTGCTGTAAGACCAATAGTCACCAACTGTAACCAAATTAGTAGTGTGCAAAGAAAGGCATGTGTCTGCATAAGTGGTGCTCTTAGGACTACTCCTATAGCGGCCATGGACAACATGTTCCATTTTCTATCGCTTTATATACATACATATATTGGAAGCAGGTAGAGGAAGTCATTAGCATAGAAGCATCCTTTCTATGAACTAGTCTTCCAACAGACCTCTCACCTCTCCTCAAACAACTAGACTGCATTCCGGCATATACCAATTATATCCTACAAACTACAACTCCTACGAAACATTCCCCCTAGAATGGACTGGAAGGGTAATGAAGAGTTTCGCAAATGGTCCATCAGCTTCTATACGGACCGATCCAAAATGGAATCGTGAGTAGTGGGAGGTGTATCATGGCGATAAATGTGTCCTTTTCGTGGCAGAAGTAAGATGTCGAGATGGTCGAACTGCCCCACTTGCTTCTTCGCCAAGCAGATCTGGCCTAAGCTGGATATTAAGCATCATTAGAAGCCACGCAATTAAACTGGCCTTCGAATGATTTCTATAGAATCTACATGGACGAAGAGGGGAAGGTGACTATACTTTTCTGTGCAGCTGCCATGCTCTCCGTATTCGAACGTAAGTGCATTGAGGTAAGCAATTCTTCGACGATTTAGGCGAACTTGCTGGCATAGACGTCAATCTCCTCCACACCTTCATAGTAAGCTCCTGCTCGTTTTATTGGGTAGACTGCGAATGTTCGATCCGATAGGTATCATAACGAGCCTTTCTTGCTATGAAGTGGCGCACCGACACGTCATGGTGTTGAGGTCTATTTCTAGACTTTAGCCAAAATTATGATCGTGACAACTATTTCGTGAATATATTTGACCACAGTAACCCTTCGAATCATCATAATACCATAATACATTCAATTCTCTGTGAGTGGTCTTAAGACCGAATCCTATGGGACCCACTCGTTAATATTGTAGTATAAGGTCGCAGTGTCGGTGCTTTGTAGAACTCAAAGCCATCGCTATCGGATGGCTTCACTTTCTGATGAAATATTGTAGTTCATGACGATCATCAGCTAGTAGGTTATGTACGTAGATGTTTCCATTCTCACCAGTGTTGTTCCCCGTGTTTAAACCATCTTTTACTTCGATTGTTACTACTGCACAGTATTTTAGTATGCCGATTCGTTATATGTACCTAGCTACTCCCAGTACAATACTATCACTTTATTATCAATTTATGACCATCTTTTTACAACTTTTTCTGTTTGAAGCATTTTTTTTCACTTAAAGTGAAATTTTTATTACTTTAAAGGTCAACTGGTCTGAATATTAAAAAAGATACGTCGACAGACAATAAGATCACAAAAAAGGGGTTCCACAATCATAGTGAAGTCATCAAGAGAAGAAAACAGGCAGCCACACAAATACAGTCCGAGATCATAAAGTTCTCAGAGTCAAAGTAATTTTCCCCAAGAGGTCATTAAGTGTGTAGGTACGTACTCCTCTGACTTACTTGTACTTCATCGTAATAGTCGTCCATTTACTCATCTTTTGTTTTGCGAAGCCATCGAACCGAGCACGTCCAAACGATATAATTAGTTATGCAAGACGATTTAATGTTACAACTAAATCACATTGAACCCGATTGTCTTGACTTCTGGTCGTGGAAGATCGACCCGCGCGCCGACAGATGGTCTTCAAAGCCAGCCAACGAAGGCGCGAGTATTTCCTGTAGAAATTTATTTATGAAAATTGATGCTGACGAATAATAAAAAAGAGTGCAAGCAAGTAGGGCTATATGTTCAACACGGAATCAAATTAAATTGATGAACATGTACTCGGAGTTTGTGTGGATTTGTACAAGCAAATGAATAAGTATAAGTAGTCATATCAGAGTACACATAACCTTTCTTAGGTAGAAAGGAGTTAAATATAGGACTTTATATTGAAACAATTACCAGTTGCTAGGTTCCATCAGTAGGAGTAGTGGAAAATCCTTCTGCTCAGACTCAAGTCTCACTTTTTATAAGCTTTATCTCATTGTTTATAGACATTACTTGGTCCCTGAGATGTGTTTTACTTTCTTTTGTATAAGAAGCCTATATGTGAGATAGCAGTGAGTCATATCAGATAAAATCTAAGCCCATCATTTTCATTTTCATTTCATTTCTTACTGTACCAAATGTCTATCGAAGAATAAAGATGGCGCTTGAAAGTTTGGTGATCTGAAGATCTATAAAATATTTCTGTTGATCGCAATAACAAACGAGCGGAGCTTTTTCGTGCTGCGCCAACTACATCGACTTAGCTACTGCTCCCATTTGTTGGAAGGGAACCTAGGACACGTTTTAGCCTAGGGGTACTTATGCCCCATCTAGGTCCCGTGGAAGGCCGTCCGTTTTCCGCTTATTTGTTCCGAATGACTCACCAGATTCCATTAAAAGAACTTAGTTCTGACCATATCCCGGTTCGTGCTGAAATTCATTCGTCGGGTTTGGAAAAGGTGCAATACATGTATTCAAGACTTGAAAAAAGCAAATATTTCCTACAAGCAGTGCTGATACAAGTTCTTCCCCCTGAGTACAACATGCATTTTCTAAATTTAAGTGTAGGGGTCATTTCCATTTCATTCCTCTCGTGGATATCACTCGGACCTTAGCTGACTATGCGGATTGTTTTGCTAATATAGCGAATATTTCATCAGTCTGGATTAGACTTCAGCCTTAACGTTAGAATAGAAATCTCATCAAAGTAGAATTGATAGGAATCTACTGCACAACATTTTAATTTTCACGGGTCCAACTCAAATATGTAAAAGCGTGAGTTCTGGTATCATCGGAACTCAAAATCTCGCTATCACTAAGGCTAGGCGCGCACATGCGATTTTCTATCGTGGCGATTAAAAAATCGTGTTCGCTATAGGAAATGGCAATACGCGCACCAGCGTCAGTACGATTTTTTAGTCGCAAATTATAGGTCACATAGTTTATAATACGAGTGCGCGCGACTTAAATCGCCAGTGCGTGCTAACTCCTTTAAATTCATATGATTCGTTTGTTTTGGCGACTATCGCGTCGCTGAAAAAATGTGACAAATCGCGGCATAATAATCGCTGCAATAATTATGAGCTCTGTGCGCGCATTCATATTGCAAAGAGTGTGTTTCATTTTGTGCGACTAAGAAGTCGCGCAATGAAATCGCATGTGCGCGCCTAGTCTAAGACTTTCTAATCAGTTGTTTACACGACAAGTTAAGTACCGTTATACTTATGAGACAATTGTAGAAAGAAAATCAAAAATAATCATCGAGACTAGAAAAGTAGCACCGTTACATGTATGTATGCACCTATAAAATACAAGATATGTATAGTCGAAAATAATGAGAAAGTGTATTAAGTGTGAAAAATTATACATTTTTTTTCTAAAACATTAAATTAGTGTTAACCCACGCTACTAAGCCAAAAAGTTAACTAATGCCAACAACACGCGGTGTTCCCAAGCGGTCCCCCATCCAAGTACTAACCGCGCCCGACGCTGCTTGATTTCGGTGATCGGACGAGAACCGATATTTTCAGCGTGGTATGGTCGTTGACAATAAAGTTATTTGCTAAATTTTAACAAATGGTAATTTTGATATTAGGGTGGGTGGAGGCTGGCAGACTCATGGTAGAGTACTCGACGGGTTGGGTATCAGCCCTAATCGGGACCTGGTATTAGGTCGTGATGTAGAAGCTTTTTTTTATTTTTTTTACTTATTTGAAAAGAAGAGAACATTGAAACTAGGAAAGTACCGGTATGCGGTAGTTGGGATGGTCGGTTGGTGGTTGTTAGAAGGTTATACACAGACACGTGGTGGCTTTACGGAAAACCGAAAATTTTGCCGCGGCGTTTCGTTTTTAGAGGCTTTTGTTTTTCTTTTCAGAAAAAGGTGAAAATATAATTAAAACATCTTTTAAAGTTGATTAAATTTATTTTGTTTGCAATATGTCAACCAGTCCAGTAAATATTTGTATCCACCAAACTCGCGTTGGATTTATTTCAACTGCGATTTTCCTTCTTATTTCTTGCACGTACATATAATATAGTAGGACAAGTATTGGATTCGTGCAAAAATTCGAACTCGAGATATTAATCAATCTAACATTAGGATGATAGTGAAGCTCTAAAAAAATAGGTTTGCCAATTCTATGTACATTCTGAGTGGACAGTTTTCGATCAAACTTCATATCTAGGGTTTGTCGGATAATCCCCAGTGCAAAATTTACATTTTCGTTTTAGCTCTTATACTTAAAGCCAATTTAAAAAAAGTTAGGTTTTCTCAAGAACGGCTCAAATGATTTGGTTCAAATTCCACACTAAGACTAGTACCTACAGACTCGTGCAATAAAATGACGTACCATATTTTGGGCAAACGTTTTTGTAACGGAACTTATGGGCAATTTGGATAAAACGATTTTCTTGAAAAAGGATTAAACGGTTTCAATAAAGTTCTTCAATTCAAGAGTGGTTTTAGCCAATATGCGCAAAAACGGCTCTAATAATTTTCTTTAAATTTTATAATTAAACTAGTTTAGAGTTCTTTAAAATTACGTGACACGTTTTTGGCATAATGGTACTTTGCTTATATTCTTAACTTAAGAATATTAAGAGGGGCGTTTTCAATATTGAATCCCGATAGCAAATTGGTTGCCACAACTCGCTTGACCACAGCCTACTTGCCGGCCACCGAAGATTTAAATCACTTCTTTTGTAGATGTCCTAAGTTCTGCTTATCCAGAAGGCATCTGAGACCCTTTGAGGGTTTTCCTTCGATACCATTGGCAGATCCCCACGTTCTTAGTCCCCCAATGTTAATGTGACCTGGCACACGAGGGACACTGATCTTCAACTGATGACCGAGTGAAAAATATTCCCATTTGCACTATTCCACTATTTTGTAGAGTTTATTGGCTGACACAATAGCATTGAAAGAGCTCTGGCTATCAATAAAAATGATTGTTGTGTTTAGGCGATAAGCCTAAAGTGCTGCAAAAACTCCTGCCTGAAAGATACTGCATTGCTTATCTATAGCGAAATATTTAGAGAATCAGAGAATAAGTTTTGCTGCAGACAAGAAAAAACAACACAGGCTTTCTTTACGCGCTGCTCTATGTTAAGTTTTCAGTTTAGTTTTGGATAAAGTACCACATGCTAGTACTTGGTACTGGAAGTTAAGGAGAGTAAATGGTTGTTAAGCTGTGGTGGCGAAAAGGTAGTAGTGAAGAGAATCAATTATGTTTTTTTGTTTGACACTGAATCCACATTCCTGGTCCTTTTGCTGATATTGTTCAAGGCAGCTTCTAAATTCTCACTGGTTACTGAAGGATACGTCTTTGATACTAGTATTACCACATCCTAGGATACGTAAGTTAAGGTTTAACTTCATTTCTGTCAAGTCTACAAAACGCGAGGATTTTCGCCCACTAGAAGAGCATTAGTAGAACCATCCATTATTTTTTTTAGAGCAGTGCAAGTGTCCCAGGTGGAGACAGCTCCTCTTTATTGTGGTAACTAGTCGTCGCTGATCTACCACATTTTCTAGGTTCATACAAGGAGTTTGACTTCATGTTGTAGAATGGTGCAACAACTCTCTGCATATATGATTTTGCTTACGTTTATTCAACTCTTTTGTTAGCAGATATTCATCCATATCATTTCATTGGAATCTTCATTCAAGATTCACCTACAAGCCATAGGTCCGTCTTCCTGACGCTCACTCTAATGAATAAAGATTCTACCGACTACTTGGATGTCACATGCATGACAATTAGGTCAAAGAATTTTCCTAAGTTTTTTTTTTTTTAATTAAAACTTTAGCTATTAACCATTATTTGCTTTTGCTATGAGTTCTAGAAGGCGCCAATCCTTTATGTTGTCTTAAGTCTCATCAAACATACGTACCATGACGTTGAAATAATTTAAATGTCCATGCATAAAATTTATCGCCTGCCTCAAGTCTCTATTATTATAATTAAGAGTTTTTGAACGTCTTCACAAAGCAAATACAATAGTGCAAAGCAATCAATTTGTTCAAGTGCTTCTTCAACTGCTTCGGCTTGGGATGCCTTCTTCCTTCTTGGAGTAGCAACTATGGGGAAACAACAGCGACGACAACCACGAAGAGACGTGCGTCGTCTGGACGAGTAGGAGGCTTGACTTTGCGTCTACGTCTACGCGGCTGCTATTTAGTTGCATTTGGCTGGGATTAAATGCATTCCTGTTCCCATCGGACCTAACGAGCATAAACTACCAGGACGTGTAAATTGTTTGCGGTTATGCTATGCACTCGTCGTAGTGCAACAATTCACACAATTAACCAATGCCACGGCTAATGGTAATGGATGTCGTTATTTTATTGTTTTGGAGCATTTTGAGGCTGCGGGCATATGCATTCGCCCAATAATGACCTGGTCGTTCCACATTGAAAATTAGTGTGGAAAGGTTCGGGTAATGAATGTGTTGTGGCATAACGAACATAATGGTCAGCATTAGTAAAATGTATTGCCTTGACATGTTATGGATCACGGGTAATTTCAATTAAGCACAACGACACTCTTTCATGTAGTGTACAATAATTAAACTCATTATTTGAGTACCGAATAAGTGAATTAATTAGGTGATATACAATTTGGTGATGAAATGGCGATCGATTTAAATTGGGTAAGGGCAAACACATGGGTCAATGTTGATTTAAGTATTTAGCTGTTGCCAAAATGAAAACAATTTAATAAATTCTTTCGGAAGGGATTACATATAATTATTTTGAAAACTCAAGACTATGAAGCTAAAGTAAAAAGGCTTATAATAAAGGTGTAATAAGTTTCATGCATCGTTTGTTAGTAATATTAAAGACTAGCTGACCCTGCGGTCCGCGACTTAGTACGCGCAGGACAACTACCCGCTCGCTAAAAATTTTGAAACCCATTAGTCTGGCTTCCTTTATAATAAAGAGTATGGAAAGGCTGGTTGAGACTCAGGTGCTGCTCGAATACATCCTCTATCAAAAATGCAACACGCCTTCCAGCGAGGAAAATCCTATGACACTGCTGAAAAATCTGGTTTCCAGAATTAACGGCGCTCTTCACAAGAAAGAATTTGCTAAAGGCATTCAAATGCTGGTGAATAGGACATACATATATTACATGACAATATAGCCTATTGTCTGGGGCTAAATAAGGGCTGTCCGCTCTCAATAATAAACGAACCAAATTAGATCAGTCAACTTGGGATCGTTTGACACATTCGCTCCCCCAAGCTAAAATCCACTCAAAAACGTTTTTGACTTTTCAGCAAAATTAAATGGGATCTCACCATGACCTCACCCATACAAGTGCAATTTTAGGCATACAATTTGACAGCTTTGGGCGTAGTAATTTTTTTGATGCAGTATGTATTAGGTATTAGGTCTTGGTCACACACTACTTTACATTTTTATTTACAAACAGAGGAATTTAGATTCCGTCTGTTTTAGGTAACGAGGGGGCAGGGGAAGGTCGAGTGGATTGTCTAATTTATAAAGTAAGAACTGTCTGTGCTAATGTTCAGGTGGCCTTGGACATGATCGATCAGTAGTGTAGTACACCCAAAAAAAAAAAAAGCGCTGTAGATTTTACAATTGAAGGCAGTAGAATTAACAATTCCTTGTAGATTTGTGTATTTAACAGCGAATCTGGTTAAATTAACAAATTTTTGTAGATTTTACAGCGAATGCATTCATTTCTACAGCAAAATTGTTAAATCAACTACAACCCCCAATTGTAAAATCAACAGCGCGTTGTCAATTTCGGCTGTTAAATCTACAGATATGAATTTGTAAAATCTACATCAAAATGTTGTAGAATCTACAGCTATTTACTGTAGTAACTACAGCAGGAGCTGTAGAAATTACAACAAGTTGTAGATCCGGCATCCATTACGAAAACGTAAAAAGTAGATACCATTTGAGAATATTCGCATGGTAATTTTCAGAGGCCATGGCGTTGTGGTAGTGTATGCAGTCGCCGAGTAAGAGGTTCCAAGTTCAACCCCAGCCAGATCCAAACATTTTTCACATTTTGTAAGTAAATTAAATTATACAATACGGTTTAAACACACACTAAGTATTTCTTGGACAAGAACCATCTAATTGGATTGTAAAAGCTATTTCCGCCCCATTTCTCGCACCATACCAATAAATTAGAACTTTAAGCTTATGTGGTGCTATGAAAGCGATTTTTTTTGTACGTGCAAATTGTTGTTGTTTCTACAGCTGTTCTACAGCTGTTCGACGGCAAAGTGCTGTGAAATCTACAATTTTGGCTGCTATTTTCACAACTAGATTGTTAAATTTACAACCACCCCTCTGTAAAATTTACACCGAAAATTGTCGGGTCGATTCTGACAATGAATGCAGTAGAATCTACAGCGTTTTACTCTATTTTTACAGCACCTTTTTTTGGGTGTGGTATGCAATCGCAGCAGAATTTTGAATTGAGGAAGAAACGGCCAAAGGAGCAAGCAGCACAGTTTATGCTCGTCATAGGACCGGATACCAAGGATATATTTAACTCTTTGGACTAAATGAAGCAGATAAAAAGAAGTGTCAACCAAAATTTGAATCCTTCTTTGACCACAAGATAAGGTTTCGAAATACATATGCCTTCAACCAAATGAAGCAAATGCAGTGAAAAAAGCAGTGTCTGGCCATAGCTCACAGAAATGGTAAACCATTCGTATTTAAACAAAAGTCTTTTAGAAAGACACCATCCACTCCAGACTCTCAGCAAATTTCTGAGCAGAAAAAGACTTCGAAAATTTTTTAGTTGCTCGATTGTAAAAAGGCAAATTAAATTGTTGGAGCCTACGCAAAAATAGATATCTTACAATGTCAACCCCATGGGAAGATATTCTTACACCCGACTCCCATTTGGCTTCGCATCGACTCCGGAAAATTTTCAAGAAATCATGTCAAGTCTTTTTAAGTAACATCAGAATGTTATGGTATCCATGGACGAAATTCTTATTCATGCGGAGACGAAGTAGAAATTGAACAAATAAAGTACTTACTACACTTTTTTGGGCAGGTCTGAAGCTAAACAAAGAGAAGTGAGTATTTTGCACGGAAAAGGTGAAATTATTGGACCACGTACTTGCATCAAAACGTATTCAGATAGATAAATGCAAAGTCGAAGCTATCAAACGTCAGCGAACTTCAACGACTTTTAGGCATGGTGACTTAGTTAGGGAAGTTCATAGGAAATATGTCCGAGCTGACGCAACCATTTCAGGAATTAATTAAAACAGAATCAAAATCACGAAGAAGCCTTCCTAAAGACGACTAAAAAAATTGCTTTGTTGTGCACCGGTCTTGCAATATTTTGACCCAAATTTAGTCGTTGTAATCAGAGACTGAAAATCTAAAGTGAACCCTGCACTGGACTGGCTTTGCCCTAGGTACGATCTCAGATTAGAAATAAAAGAGGATGCATAGCCCAGGACTTTGGTTTTTTTTAGTAAATATGAAGTTTGGTGGCGATTTTATCAAATGCTTTACAGCAGCCGGTGGTAATGCTTGCAGTGTATTAGAAACAAATTCGGTTGAGTCAATTGTTGTCGACCTACCCTTTAGAAAACCGTGTCACTGTGAGGAAAAGATGCATTTACAGTGAAAAAACAGTGCATCGTAGACTATGCTTTTGAAAAGCTTGGGAATAGATGAGAGCTTAACAATGGGTTGGTAGTTAGTCATGTCGCTTTTACTGGATGTTGTATGGATAGTGAAAATAAAGCATTTCCATAATTTTGGGAAAACAGATTGAGAGAACGAGAGTCAAAATAGAGTAGTGATGGGCTGATACAAAGCATTAATACATTTTTTCTTGTAGATCATCCCATTTGAGGCTTTTCTTTCGAAATCTTTTAATAAAATAATTGTAATTTAACCCTCCAACAGTTCGGACGTGTTTTTCTTTTCTCCCGACCAGAAAATCGCAAATCAACTCAACTCAACTTGCAGTCTTCCGGTCATCGCCTTTTTTTCTTTTCACAGTCCGTAATTTGTGTTTTTTTGTCGACAGTTGCAGTCCATCGGTCATCGCCGTTATTTCGCGACGAATTTTTGTTTTGCTTTTTGTTTTGTGAGTCTGAATTACCTAAAATACAATGTCAAGGCTCTGTGGTTAATCGAATTGTGCAGTAAATAATACTAACGCTGAGCTTGTTCAATGTAATGGCCTATGTGTTAGATGTTTTCATCCTACATGTGTTGGACTTAGCAAACGTGCTATCGGATACCTTAAAGACTTTTCTCATAACTTTTTGTTTTTTTGCGACGAATGCAAAAACATCTCCCTGGCCCATGTAATGCGTGCTATCAAGTGTGTTTTTTACCCTCTCTACGCCAACTCCCCGCCCAATTCGAGTAACCTGAGCTGCTTCAAACTTGGTATTCCATCAAAATACCAATGGCTCTTCTCGACACTCCCTGGTGATGTTTTTCGGCCAGGCAAATTAACTATGACCAAATGGGAAAACGAGATGCAGGTTAAGCCTTAAAAAACTAAGTCTTATAAAAACCCTAAATCTAAGCGTGTTTCTAAGCCTAATTATAATTCTTCAATAAGCTCTTCGATCAAACCTACCCCTATACCCAACCCAAAATCCGAACTGGAGCTTTAAATCGGGTGTTTTTCCCAATTTCTCTCCACGTTTTACCCCTTCCAATTTAAGCTTTTAAACACACCGCCCTCCTTCCCAAAACTAAACCATCAACCAACCGCGTTTCTTTCAATCTCCCTCCCGATTATTGTCCTTCGTCAACTCGCAGTTCTTCTTCTGTAATCACTCCCCCTTCTGTCAGTTACCCGAATTTCATTCACTCCCACACTCTAAATGAAAGTTTTTTCACGGCCCCACCTCCTCCGAGTGTCTGACAAACATGCAATAATATTACTGCCATGAGAAAACTTCTCACAACCCCTCTGGCCTTGGGATACGGCATAAAACTGTAGGTCCTTCTGTATGTGCAGAAATGTATACCGCACAACATGGACAGTTGTGAGAAGCTAGGTCTTGGCCATTTGAAGTTGAGTTGGTTAAACATAGCCTTCTTTGAAATTCATCACCGAAAAATTCCTTCAAAATTTAATTTTGAAGTCATCAATATTACTTAATATAGTTTTATTGCTCTCCAGCACTTTATTTTTTATTTATTAACAGTGATATATAGTTTCATATCCGCATGCTCTAAAATGCATCATTTGAAAAAGCGTGCAAAACATTTTCATTTCTCTTCACAATCATAATTCCGATACTAAACTCAAGTTAAAATTGAATAATACGTAAAATACATAGAAATATATATAAAAAAAAAAAAAGACGACGTGGTCTAACCGCCACCGGCAACATAAGGTGATCACCAGCCTGGTGGTTTCTGGTTTGGATATCCTCCTTGCTGGTTAGCGTAACTGCCCGGATATGTTCCATAATGGCCAGGTTGAGGTCCTTGTGGGAAACCTGAATACTGGTATGCATCTGAAAGAATGAGTTTTTATTATTTTTATCTAATTTTACACCAAAATCAACTCACTTGTTGGATACGGAAGGGTAGCATACGGATTGAAACCTTGGGGCATTGGTGGCGGAACATATGTTGGATACGGAGCGGCAGCAGATGCACCGTAGGGCAACGGCATTCCTTGCATTTGTTGAGGGTATGGAATGTTACCCGAAGATGCAGCACTTGGTGGAGCTGATCCGCCACCAGATCCAGAAGAGTCTAATAATGAGTCGGTCTTAGAATAACAAACGATTTGAACAATTTCTAAATTAACTTACCAGTTACGTTAGTAGATGCATAGTGTGATGGTACCTGAGGTGTTGGTGGTGGTGCTTGCCTGCTAGATTCAGTGGTTAGATCTTTCATCAGCTCTTCTTTTTCGGTTTTGCGAGCAAAGCAGAAATCTGAGATTTTATTTTGGAAAACAACCAACAATTGGGTCAAGTCATTGTAGAATTTTGTGCCTTCCTTCAGATTGCCCAGCAGTTCGATGAAGTTATCATATGCCGTAGCCAATTCGGTGTAAAGTGCATCACGAGAACTACCAGTACTGCCATTTTCAGCTGTAAAGGCTGTGTGAGCTTCTTGAATGTCAGTTATTAGTGTTGATTGGCGTTGAATGCTTTCTTGGACTTGAGATTGCAGTGGACCCAGAACCTGACCAATATTTGAGAGAGAGAGTGCAGGCTCATCAATAGCGCCATCTTGAGCAAGGGCACGTAAGAATTGTTCCTTCATGTTGACAGTGGCCGACTTAAGATCAGATTCGATGGTGTCGCGTTCAGCTTTGATTGTTTCAACCTTTAAGAAATAACGCAGGTTTTATTTGAAATTAGTCCTACATTTATAACGTGTATGCTTATTGGAGTGCGGTCGGTAAAAACCGAAGCTTAAATCGCATCTGAACCGGCGCAGAACCAATGGTCTGTCCTTGAGAAAATATATATGAGACAAATAAATACTTACGGCATCCATTAAGCTTCTCAACTTCTGTACGCTTGAGCAATTTTGGTTGACACTGCAACCAGACGATGGAATCGATTGATTCAACTGATCTTGTGGCAGCGAAAGCAACTGAATACCCTGCAAGAGAAAACTTATAAGTCACCACTGCAAAGTAGTAAACAGTTATTCATTTCTTACCTTTGCATTAGTTTCGAACTTCTGACGGACAATTTTATCGGCTTCGACAGCATTGTTTATAACCTCACGGTATTTCTTCGCATTTGTCCTGAACATCTCGGTAAGTTTATCCGATGGAATCCTAGACCAACGTTCCTTAAATTGAGCCCTCAATTGATTATCAGAGTCACGTTCTTCGTCCAACATACTCTCGGTTGCATCAAGAATTTCCCGATTTCTTGTCAATAACTCTGGCAATTCCCTCAAATAAGTGTTTATACTCTCAATACCACCCTTGCTGCGAACATCATTCGATTTTTCCAGCAGTGATGGCGGCAATCCTGAACCAGCATCAGCTGTCTCCACAGCTGCAGGCAAATTCAAACTCGACAAAACTCCATTCAACAATGTAGTGGCTTCACGCAACTTCATAATTTCTGCATTGACAATCTCATTCTTGCGTGCCTCTGAAGCAGACAAAGCACGATGTAGTTCAACTGGAACTAATTCGCCGAAAATGTCCTTGAATTTCGAAGACATTGGCGATGCTAGCGGTAACATCTTTGCAAGCTGAGCCTTGCCTGGTGATGCCAGCGATTTAATGTCCGGAATCATTTCATTATAAATGAATTCATTGTCTTTTGTTGATTCAGCGAGATTTCTCTTAGCCCGGTTGGCATATTCATCGAAGAAATGAGGATTTCCAGACCGAGTTTGAGCCGATTTGAATAGCTCAACTGCATTGCGCAATCGTGCGATTTCTTCTCCTATATGTTTGCTAGCACGGCACACCAAACTCTGGTATAGATTCGTTAGTGCATGGAAACCAGCTTGTTTGCCTGCAATCAATGGAATCCATTCCTTGTCCCAAAGACTTCTTAACGATTCTTTTTGCATCAAACGCAACACATCAGCATAGAATTCTTCGCATTGGCAGCACAATTTTGCGACTATCTGATCCTTCATTTCATCTAAATAGAGAACTTAGTAAATGTTTTCTAGAATTGTATGGAATTTACTCACCTTTGATGGCTTTGTTTACGAAAACTTCTTGAGCTTGAGCAACCATTAAACTGCTCAATACAGCCAAAGTATCCTGACTTAGATCAGGAGTTGGTTCCGATGGAATTGCTGCTGGGACGGCACCTTTCAGATATTGAAAGATTCCTGCACTTTGTTGGAATAACTTCAACGCTAGTTTCAGGCCATCGTCACAATCGAGGGCTTGTGCTGCAGCCACGCTGCTTTGTAGTGCAGCGATGTTGAAAAGCACACATACTTTCTCATACAAAAGAGAGGTATGAGCTGAAAATATCAACATAATCGAAAAATTTTAAATCATTCTTATAAGCAGAATATTAAGCAAGCTTTGATTATTGAATAACATTCGGGAAATATTCATGAAGCCTTTTATTTTAAAGGGTCACTGGAGATTCTCATTGAAGGGGGTCACAAGGAATGAAAGCTTAACTTTACTCATAATTCTCCTCGATCATTGGCCACCGACTCCAACTCAAGGGATTAGAAATATGTCCAACTTGATTTAACCTCCTGAAAAGTTGCTTTCCTAAAGTATTCTTGGCACAATCTTGAAAACAAATAAAACGCACGATTCGTGGAGGCGTTAAGCTCGTACCACATGGCTGCTTCACAGTCAAGAATATAGACGAACTTCGTCTATGGTTGATAATCGAAATAACATTTCGCACAAAACGCATAGAAGCGTTAAGCGACACCCCTACTTGGTGTGATAGTGTAATTTTCTAAAGGGTTTTAAAAAAAAAAGGGATTTCTGAACTTTGACATATGATTGCGGCGTACATAGTATGTCAAATTGGCTACCATTCTTAATCTGTCTTGCTTAATCGACATGGAGAGTAATAGCGTTCAACAACATGTGCAAATAATTAAATTGTTTTATAAAAATGGGTCTTACGGTCGCCATAATAGTTATTTTATTCGCAACGTGATGCATAAATTCGAGGCGACCGGTTTGTGAACAATTCGTCAATCAATTTCAAGTTCCGCCGAAAATATTACAGCTATCCGTGAGAGTATGCAGGAGAATCCAAGAACTCGTCCATCAGGAGACCACAACTTGGCGAATTTCGTGTCATGACTTGATCCTTCACCCAAGACAACGCAGGTTATTCGCTGACAGGGCTCTCGAGCAGTTGGACAGTAATTTCGGTCGAAAAATCATGTTCAGCGACGAACGATAAATAATTTCTTTTGGATAATATGGAAACCGACGACAAAAGGACGGCGCTACGTGCCACAAAGCCCGCGCCACTATGGACATTGTGCATCAGGGATTTCCAAACACGGTAATTTTACGCGGGAGCAATGTGAATTGGCCATCGAGATTGTGCGATTTGAAGACGTTGGACTTCTTTGCCAATATACTATATACCGCTACTGCCCTGAAAGCCAACCTAATCAATGCCACTGGTCAAATTCAGCCAGCAAAGCTGCGGCGGATATTTGAATGATGTTATATTCCATACATAGTAGCACACATGAGCCTTCTTAATAAATAACAAAAAAAAAATGATATCTTACTGAGAGTTTGTTGCATTCAAATGTAAAGATAGGAAGCGCGTAATGGATAACACTTTATATGTATACATATGGACGATCTAATACAGACCTCACATCTGAGGCTACAATTTGGATCTCCTCATTGTTTCAACTTAACATGTCATAGCACGACCACGTCAACGGAACATTGTGCAGCATTGTTGAGTTTTTTCTTTGGCCCAACAGGTTCAATGAAAATAAAAGCCAAATTGTTTCCTATGTATGTACGTACAACAATGCCTACCTTGAAGAGCTCGAAGACTTGTTCAACAACAAGGAGTGAATCTCAAACTTAACATATGATATATGATACCATTAACAATCCAAAGATTCAAGCAGTCACATTTAACAATCTATTGTCATTTTCAACTTATTCAAAGAACATCAGCAAACAAGTCATGGCTAGAGATAAAATCTTGAAAACGCTGGCGGGTAGCCTATGGGGAAAGGACAAGGAAACCATCTTCTTCACGTATCTAGCTATCGGCAAATCGGTTCTGAATTATGCGGCTCCAATTTTTACACACAATCCTCATCACTCCTCTGAAGCAATTCCGGTCTGATATTCGTTTTTATGGTGATGTGGTCAACCGATCTATTTACTAAATCACCGTTGGAACCAGGAAATTATGAACTGGCTCTCAATGCAATCCATTAAGAAGCAGTCAGAACCACCCTCAATATCCGTCTTCCGTGATCGTTCTCGTCCCATACGCCAGAGCGAACAACACCTTCCCAGGAGCACTTAAGCTCCTCTTCCCAACTAAGATCCAGTTAGAGTTCCATGCTGAACAACTATAATACTTCCGTAACAGCATTGTTAATCAATGTATATATTTCTCGGCCACGACCACATCGAAGACAGCCCACGTGTATATGATGGTTTCTACAACTACAACGATAATAACTAATATCAAACATCCAAAGCAAAATCATTAAACATCCTTAGTAATTCTGCGGCTATGGCATTGTCAATTGTAACGTTGAAAGCATCAGCAAGTTCAACAACACTGTTATTATTTAATGCCCATTGTGTAAATGAGATATACAAATAAAAACTGAGATAAGTAGGAAACAACGAATGGAAGCAATAACCGGTCACAAGATACGCATGGATGTTTTAGAAGAGTACAGACTTATTTGGAAATGCTTAAGGTAGCAGTTACAAACTTATATCTTATCGCTAGATAGCCCGCAACACGAAAAAAAGAAAGTTTTATTTTCGATAAGAATGGAAATTATGAATCATTTTAAAAAGCGCTTGTACACTTTTTCTCAACCTGTACAGTGCAGCAAATTATATTTGAATGGCTCAAAGGTAAATCCATAAAAAACGTTATTCACAATGTGGTTCATGTGTACACTATGGGCTATGGCAGAGTTTCTCAGCATAGAAGAGGTTTTCAGTCATGATAAAGTAGACGTGAGGCGATAAATTACTAATTTGCTGACAACGAAAAACACACCACAGAAGAAGTCCTCTCTATGATACCTTGGCTTCCTACAGACAATAAAATCTTCAAGACTGGGACACAAGAAGGATTTTGTTATAATACAAGCGCACATTTAATTTTAGGATCAGTCAATATCAAAGCATCAGTAAAGGCACGATCAAGTAACGTTTAGAAATTATCAAACATTACTATGTACAAAAATTTAAGGTCGGTGGCTGCAAATAGTCCAATTTTCGGTTCTAATAATTGTCCTACCAGACAGGTTGTGCATACTATAGTGAATAATTTCAAGTGGAAATAATAAATTCAAGTTACTATTGAATATTCATGTGCCAGTGAACCAACGCACAGGTGAATGTACGGAAAATATTGCAAGCTTAAGTGCTTCAGTTTGAAATGAGCCAAATTCTTAGTTGCGAATTTTAAGTAAGAATCTTTGCCTAAGATTAAAATCCTGAATTTCATTGAACAATTTTCCTCCACATGTGCTTCAAGAGACTCCACTGAATCCACAAAAAGGGACCGTTTGATGAATATGATTGTGATGGTAAAAAATATTTTTAGCCAGGATTGGATAAACTTGAATCTTGGCTTCAACGAGATGGTCCCACACGCCACATAGCGAGCTAAACAAATGATCTTTTGAAGGAGAACTTCAGTAACCGTGTAATCTCGAGATATGAATGCCTACCTCGTTCATACGATTCAAAGCCGATTGATTTATTTCTATAGTCGTTAGCTTATGCGAACAATCCATAAAAATCTCTTAAATTTATTTTAAAAGAATTAATTAATTCTTATGAGTTTCATCATTTATTGTACACCATGTCGACGAATAGTGGTTTATTTAAAGACCCATCATCGACTGGCAATAAATTTTTAAGTGAAATGCATAGCTACGAATAAGATTGTGATTGACTGTAACTTTTAAGAAGAGAATAATATTCCACACATGCATATATAGCTTTTCTTTTTCTTTTCTTTTTATCTAAAAAGAGCATCACAAGTACGTCCCGTTATCACAAGTTTATTTACGATCTGCTGTTCTGCCTTTATAAACACCAACAGATAGCAGCAAAAAGTGAAAGAAAGAAAAGGTTGCTTTTTCTTTCAATTCGATTCGAAAACCCCGACTGACTCATATTATTAAATCACAAAAAGAATGGAAGATAACCTATGGGGTGGCCATTTGACAGCATTAATCACCAAAAAAAAAATAGTTAGAAAAAAAATTAAACTCACTTAAACTGATTTTGCCACCGAAAATCGACCCTTTGTCGAAAGCATCCTTCCACTTGAATGGTACTTGAAGTTCATTAACCGGGACCTTTGTCTCTAATGAGCATATTTGGTCGTAATACCTGCCGAAAGGAAGAAAAAGTCCAGAGACTTGTGTTAAAAAAAAGCAAAAGAAACATTTCAAACAAATTAGTAACTAATCACCGCCGCAAAAGGTGACTCATTTGTTGTCATTCTTCATCTATTCACACGCTTTGGAGGTGAATGCGGAGGGGCGACAAGTACCTAGATTAATTTTTACGATGATGACATAGAAAAGTCGACAGTGTACTCACGCATAGACAATCTCCAGCGATGATTCGTATTTCTCGAAGAACTTCCATATGGCGGTGTTCCTTTGCTTTGAGAATTCGTTCACCGCTTCGGTGTAGTTCACCTTTTCGGAGGTCGGACCACTGTAGGTGCTTTGGATGAGATGAGTTAGTGGTTTGACCACATCGACTTCGGATGGCTTCTTAAGGGGGACGCCCAATAGTTTAGACATGATTGTGCCTTGTTCTTGGCAAACGGATTCACTTAATTGACTCAATTAATGTCGCTGGACACTTAGAAGTGGATAATTGAATGGAAAAATGAGGAAAAGAAGAAACTGAATTACCGGAATGAGGAGCAGACACTTTTTCTTCTTTCGAGATGCGGAGGAATTTTCTTTTTTTGTTGCTTTGTGATGACGAATTTTTTTTTATTCGACCGCAATTTGACAGTTCGTAGTGAACGACAGATAGACAGCTGACATCTTGAAAGCTGTGTTCGATGAGAAAACTGTTCGCATCGGAAAGTGTTATACAAAGACGAAAACTCAGACGGTTAACTTTGAAATGAAAAAATTGTGGCTATTTCATGAAGACAAATATTTAGAACTGTCTTGAGCAATTTTCATTTGGAATTTCACTCCAAATTCGAAAGTAATCTTCGATGAGAAGGAAAGAAAACTTTTAGTCGTAAGATCATTTCTATATATAAAATCTAGTTAAATTAACAAATTTTGAATTAAAACTTAGTAGTATTAAGAGCCGAACAAAACGTGCATCTCCGTCTGTCGAGTCGGAATCTTTCAAAATATTAAATGTGTGGAAAGCCGTAAGCCGTAACATAGTTTGTATCTGAATTGTGTAACGTCAAGTTGAGTTCTCTTCAACTTCAAGCAGTGCTGCAAGTTTGACGTCAATGAATTTGTTAGCAATTCTTCTTTACCGCAATGGATGTTAATGAATTTATAGACATTGTTAGAGGCAACGCTATTTTATGGAATTTATGGAATAAAAATTATAATAAATAAAAGAAAAATATGGAAGATTTTGTGTCCATTTGCGAACATCAAATTGCTAGGTAACACATGTGCTGAACACACATTAACGCAAGTTCTTCTTGTTTATCCATTAAACACGACTTACAATAATACTAACAAAGCATAAGAAAGATCGTTAGTAAAATGTAAAAAAAATCGTTATATCTGTAAAATAAAATCAAGGGATGCTAATTTGATAGACTTTTTCAGTTTGTTCACTGCAAGTCCCTCGGCAAAGTTTTGACAGCGCTGCCAGATTCAGACGCGGATTCACTTTCAGTTCAGCCCTTTAAGGATTCACCATAATTGCATTAATGACTGATGGTGTCGTATGCGATTGTACAAATACACATACATTAAGCTCCAACCATAATTGCAGTAAGCGTGCGATAGGTAATGGCATAATCGAACGAAAATTTTGCTCGAGCGCTGTCTAAATCCGAGCGCACTCATAATTGCATTAGGAAACGCTACCGTATGTAGCGTTTCACCTCTTTTCACAAGATGTACCCATCCTCCGCTCTCCGTACGGAACGTGCGAATGAAACCGCTCTCTACGTATGGAGGCAAAAGTGGAGGGAGCGGTTTTCGATTTTTTTTTCACATTCCGTACGCGCGATGTCGTCATCGTGAGTTAGAGCCAAACGAAAACGATATGACATAATGATTTTGTTTGCTTAATGTAATTATGGGTGTGCTCTGCTCAAAGTGTTTTTCAATGGAACACACTGAACAGAATGAGAAGTGACAAGACAACAAGAACTTCAGCAGCCGATTTTGGACTTCGCTCTAACGTTGAGTTTCTGTCTCTGTGCTGTGCTGTGGTTAATGTGTTCTGCTCCATTCCCTCTGGTTGTCAAACTTGTTGTTGCTGTGTCAATGTGTTTCTATTCTACTAATGCAATTATTATTTCGCCTTTTAGTTTATGTCATAATTGAACAATTGCTCATTGCTGTTGAAGTACACTGAGCGAATTATTTATTACTTTGCAAATTGAAACGATATGGTCGGGACGTAAGCTTTTCACCCATATCACACTTCTCTAGACTGTCAGATGCTCCTATATTTTAATACTTCACGAACATTATTTGATATTACATACCTTAATATCATTATCGAAACCAGAAAATAAAGTTTTCAGCAGCAATAGACTCATTTGTCGTCTACTCAAGCAATAGCATGAATAGTCAGGCGTGATACAGGCCTATTGTATCCGAGACAATAACCTCCAATCTTGTAGAACAGTACTAGGAGGAACTTGTCTCGCTGGCTTATCGGGTCTAGTTCAGTTTGCTTTGGGTGTAGGGACACATAAATATAAATAAATATAAACGGGTACAGCGAGCTGGCTCCCTAACGGAGGCCATAAATATACTGTGGCATACAGCATCTTTACACACTTAAGGTCCAATAATACAGTAAGCGATTATTTTCTTACAGTTTCGCTCCTGTGCTTCAGAACTTGTGCCACAGTAGCCCAGCAACTGCATCAGAATGTACAAGACACAATAATACCCTGGAATTTTTTTCCAATTCTTTGATGTATGAACTGAAATTGTATGAAATTTTATTGGATTGGTAGGTTTAAAAGTTTATTTATATTTTTTTAATTAAAGTCAAATCGAAGCCACTCGCCATTCATAAGCTTAGTGCCTTGTAATAAAAGTTGTTAACGCAGCTGTTTTGTAACTTTGATAATGGATGTTATCCTGTGAGTGCTTGGCCACTAAGCCTAAAAGCCACACGAAGCCTATCAGTTTTACCTCAGAAAAATATTCCTTTATGTTAACCAGAAAATAGACTTGTATCTAGATAGACCCTAGACAGATAGTCAAGTCTTATAAAATGAAACTTGATATTTAAGTTTCACTATTCTTTGGAAGCGGTACTACCTATCTATCTAGTATTTAACCTGCCAATGTGTTTAAATTAATGTGCATGCTCTTGCTAAGAGAGCACAGTTATAGAAAAGTTATAGAAAAATGTTCACATATTATTATTTTAGAAACTCATTCTCTTCATGAAATATAACCAAAAAAATATTTTATCTAACGCTCAAGCGTTTCAATCAGTATTTACTAAAATTACGTCTCAATTTGCATCTGAAGTACGTAATCAACTGAATTATTCACAATCCTCAATGTATTCCTCCATTACCACCGACTATTATACGAAACCGTTTAACATAAATTCCACTCAATTGTATACGCTTTAAAAGGTACTTGAGCTTAATATTGGAATTTGTAATAAATCTCCCTTAAAAAAAAACCTTCATTCGAAATACCCGAAAGTATAACCGAAAAATCCATTGGGAAAATCAAAAGTTCAACACAAATACGTACGAATTCGCACGTTTCATTAACAGTACACACCTGCAATCCAATCGAAAGTTGAAAGTAATTTCCCAGCTGATATTTACTTTTAATTACAATATGCTCATATTTATACAGGAATCACGTAGACTTTAAAGAATGAGAAGACGGCTCCTTGTAGATTCCTAGCACCTGCGCACATTTGCATCCGTATCGCAAAGCTTTCTAATGAAATACACTCCGGTGCAAGTGAACTTTTTATCCATTCGAACAAGTGTGTAGTACGTAGTCTGAGACGTAAATTTATCGAGAATAGAACCTATCTATCGCGTAGTATCTGTATATACATATATAAAAAAAAAAAAGAAAACTCCCATTATACAAACAAAAAAAAGGATTCCATAAGAAATTCCATTCTAATTCTTCGGCTTTTAACTTTTATCTCAACAATTTTACAAAAAACAATATATACTCAATCGCTTAGCTATAATATTTGTCAAACCTACCTACTAACCATAGAACTCTAGTGCAATCTTTTGATTTATATCTATCTGCCTCTATAATATTTAAAGGTAAGTACCCATAATTAGACAACATTTTTCAATATGTCCCAGTCCTTGTACTGGGACCTCTTTCCTGATAAAAAGTGTCTGCTGCTATTCTTTTTTGTATACGAGGGCAATTGTGGTCAGCTAATGCCACGCATATATTATATATAATAGACATTCCTTAATGGCTGCCAGGATAATAACGTAAAATGTAAGAGAAGAAAACAGCGTCAAAACGAAAGAAAAAAAACTTTCAAAAATGTGTCCTTGATCTTTATGTGTATGAATATTTTAGAGTTGAGAAGGCGAGTACAGCAATAATTTTTTTAATTACCACTCCATACGGAAGGATGAATGGATTGTTTGTTTAAAAATATAAACACAAGCCTCCACTTAAGGCCGTAGCGCCATTGTGTCACTAGTGGTAGGCTGGAATAAGATAATCCTTTTCCTTATTCATGGGGTTTTTTTCTATGGTTCGTTCTCTCTTGTTGTAGTGGCAAGTGACTAGGGTACTGGAGAGTGATGGTGGTGGGATGTTGTGGAAAAATTGACACATATTTGATGCGGACAACAAATAGGTACAAACGAAGACATACACTTGAAGGTGCTATTATAAAACGAAGAACGCTTGTGGGTCAAGGAAAACGCATAATTGTGGTGAATAGGTGGGTTATGTAGATTCTTTTTGTAGGTTTTCCTTTGATTAGGGGGCTTCGATTTTTTAGAAAGACATTTAGCGAAGAGTTCTTTAATTTTACTTAATACAGGTGCATATCAATCGGATGCAATTCGTGCTTTATCTGAAAATTATTGGGAATGGTCATAAGGGTATGCTACGCTTTACCTTCACCTTCGAAATTTCATATCATGGATAGATCTTCAACGTCTAGGTCTCGTCGTGAGAAATACATGCGTATAAGTCCAACTAGAAGATAGGAAAGAATGTCAAGGCTTTAAATTTTGTGTGCTTAGATCAATTTCGACTTAAACTAAAATATACGGATTGTTCTGGCTTTAAGTCAATTTTGTAGTTTTTTACAGAAGAGACTGCTCACGAGAGAGTAAGAAATTACCCCATACTACGAATTTTAGTCCTAGAAATTTCTTTGGGCAAATTGATGAGTTCTATCAAATTGTTGTTGGGTGGCAAAATTAAAAGAGTGACGTCTAAAAAGTGGGCTGTTTTTTTTCCTCAACCCGTTCCCGTACATTTTTGGAGATTTGTTTTTCTCTGAAAGAATTTTACCCCCACTCATAGAGATTTGGCAAGCTGCGAATTTTAGTGCAGGGAGTAAGGAAGCAGACCTCTTATATATTCTTAAGTAAAAAATTTACATATACATATGTATATGTTGGTTAAGTTTGGTATATATTTATGGTGACCATCCGATACCTTTTTTTTGTCTTTTCTTGAGGAGGACAGGAATTTGTCCTCTTAAAGCCCTTTTTTCTTTGAAACTTTTCTTCTATGATCTACATACACAGTAAAGTACTTGAACACAAAATGTAGACAGAACAAGTTTGTATACATCAGCTCCAACTTTTTGTGGAAAATAAAAAAGAAATGATATACTATTAAAAAATTTGCTTATTTTCAAGATTAATGTTAAATAAACAATAACTGTGTTTTATTATCACCCAAGATCCATATGGATCATTGATTTGTATGCATTACAACAACAATACGAGATCTCGCTCTCTATTAGGATCTCTTTTCATGATCCAAATAGCTAGTTCATGCTATTTCTCACAAGGTTGCATTTTCATTCGTGACTGTGATGTAAGTGTCCATGATAGTCAAATATCCTTGTTGCCAGATTAGAATATATATGTTATTTGCAAACCAAGCGATATTCAATAATTTGTATGTTCAAATAAAATAATATTCAGCAAATAGTAATTAACAATTAGTAATAACTTCGAATTTCTGAAAGTATTAGTAACCATTTGAGGCGAGTTGCCTCTGCATATCCCGCTTAATATTTTTCTTAAAAAAAACGAACGCATTACGCATCAAATTCCCAATAAAAACAAAATACATCAGTTGCATGGCAACTTTATGCTTAATGAGCTTTTCAAATGTGACATTCTAAGAGAAGATTTTACCACAACTCAGAACCTAAACTTTTCGTGGATCTGGACTGTTTTAATTTTATCTAATTTAATTTATTTAATTACAGAGATTTTTGAAGTTTAGATCTGCCCCTCATTTGCACCAAAATATGGACTTGTCCCCCCCTTTTGATACCAAATCCTCTATTAGGTTAGGTTAGATTAGGGTGGCAGCTAGTGCCCAGATACAGATGGTCACCAGCTCACTTAGGGCTAAAGGAAAATCACTACCAATTACAATACTACAATGATAAGCGACAGAGCAAGGCAGTTGCAAAGAAGATGAGGAATCGTTTCTGGGAGGGTTGTGCCAAGTTTGGCAATTTCGTCAGCCTTACAATTCCCTGGAAAATCCCTGTGGCCTGGCACCCATCATAGGTTAATGCTGTATTGTTCCGAGATCTCCGTCAGAGATAAACGGCAATCTTGTGCGACCGTTGATGAGGTTGTGGATGATTCCAGAGATAGATTTGATGGCTGCCTGACTGTCTGTGAAAATGCTAATATCCGTAGCAGATAGTACACTACACTTCAGCCATGACAGAGCTTCTTTGAATGACATAATTTCCGCCTGAAAAACGCTACAGTGATCAGGGAGGCGGAAATGGCTGCTTAAGTTAAGCACATTGGAGTAAACTCCATCACCGACTCCGTCTGAGGTCTTAGATCTATCAGTGTAGATGTGAATTGTCCCGACATCACCTGCTCCAGATGAGACCAAGTTTCACGAGCTGGGATTGATGTACGGAAGCTCCTACCAAAGCTGAGTTTGGAGGGCGTGTAGTCAGTGGTTACATCAATGAGATTAAATTCATTTAGAACAGAGGAGTGGCCATAGTTTGGAATAAGCCACTGGGAAGAGGCAGACAGACGTGTTGGCGTTGAGGCAGCTATTTGTTTGCTGACGATGTCTAGGGGCAGTAGGTGAAGAATGGTACCTAGGGCTGCGGACGGAGCAGTTCTGAGGGCTCCAAATATGCAAATACCATATTAACGGTCTTTAGAAGACCTGTCCACCAGGCGGACACACCATATAGGTCTGACAACAGACGTATATAGCCAGAGGGTGATGTGAGGTTTTACTCCCCATTTTGTACCAATCGCCCTTTTACATGAGTACAGGCCAGTCGTGGCCTTCTTGACGCGTTCTATAAGATCCTCAACTAAAGATTGACATCTTTTTTGCATCTGCAAAATGTATGTGTATGTATATATAGCATATTTCATGTTGGTTAAGTATGAAATAACTATGATATATCTATGAAATGGAGTAATTTCCGTCAAAGAAGTGATACTAATTCTCACTTCTTGTGGGAAATAACTCCATTTCGTAAATGTGAAGTTATTTGCCTGAACCACGTATGGAAGACAAAGTGTACGAAAAGTCATTATGGGTGCAGTATACAAATTATGTGTATTCGCATGACTACGTAAGGCAACGTCCAGGGTATTAATTCAACTGTGGTTGGCCTCTAAGTATTCAATCCATCGCCTCACGAAAAGTGAGGTGAGCACCAGTTTGGAAGTGCATTTTTAGGCTCTCAACTAATCGAAGTAATCAAATCTGATTTAATTAGTTTGTGAGAAGTATGTATATTTTACAAATATTTTAGTATAACTTAATTCATATTTATAGCCATTGTTTTTCATTAGGAGCTAGTTGTTAGTCGGTTTGTCAAATTAAATAGGGTGACGATTGTTTTACACACTCGTTGACATGCATGACAAAAATGTATCAATAAAATACGAAATTGGATGTAACTGCAACAAGTTGATAAAAAGTTTTTGTAAACACGCAACCTATACCTCCTCGCAAACTCTGTAGTTCTCGGGAATGTGAAAGAGGGAGCTCTGTTCATTAAAAATACATGCCAACAGTATTAGAATTATGGTTTCTACAGTTGTAAATATTTATTACGTTTATATGATGAACAAGTATAGCTTTTTAATTACACTTTCCCATACTCTGTCTGCCGCGTCATATTTACTTATGGGACTAACGAGGGGGTTGGTCATGAAATCTCCTTTTCTGAAATAAGTTTTCCAAAACACGCTTTCTAAAATCCCCGGTTCCATAATCCCTTACTCCAAAGGCACCTAAAAAAAACCCGTACGGAACAGATTCTCCCAGTGATAGTTTGTAGTTTATGTTTGCATAAGCCTGTGACTTAAGAAACCCCACCAGAAGAACTGTATATTATCAAATCGCACGTTTTCGGTGGCCAATTCAAATCGAAAAGAACATCCAGGCAAAATCTGCCTGATCGATGTGGATATTTGAATCTAATGTTGCATAGGTTTAGCTCTATAGCGAAATGTTCTCTCCATCAATTGAAGTCGGAATCCTATTTAATACACTTTAACGCAGTTCCAGTACAATATTGTAACCGGAAAAGAAACCATTGTTCCCTACATAGGCACCTATCCGGAAGAAGCCAAGACCAGCTAGCAAGCATAAGTCAAATTCCTTTTCACCTTATCACTGGAGTTTTTGGGAACAAAACGAAACAATTGTAGTAATTGGGTTTTGTGACAGAATCACCACTTCAACATGTCTATCTATAGACAGTCCTACTATCACACCAGCTTTCTGTTTCTTCAGCTATAGAGACAAGTGCTGTACTGATGCTTGTCACTTCTCACACTTCGTTGCACTCACGCACGAATTTCTTCTAGATTGGTTTTATCTAGTGCTGAGGCTGTTGCAATCCGAGGCTCGATTACTTATGTACATTTTTCACAGCAAGGCCAAGGTAGATGGTTTTTGAATTGATGACACACTTGGAGATTCCTGGTCATGTTTGTATTGAACATGGTAGTAAGTTTGAGTGGTTGAAGTTGACGGAAGCAGTACAAAGGCGGATATGGGCTAGCTTAAAATCTGTTTATTTTTCTTATTCTGGAATCTAGCCTATGATATGCTATTTCCTAAGGCTTATTCTGGCTTCCTTAGTTAGTATCAGCGGTACTTGATCTCCTCGCTCTCCTAGTCAGAGTTCATGTTTTTTTGTTAAAGAGTGGTATTCCGCAGTAACATTGACCATTCATCCTCATTCCACTGTAAGACTCATCCTCTCTCGTTCGCAGTTTCCGAAGAAATTCCTACGAGGAGTTGGTACGATACTAACAAACCAAACAACTAGGGTTTTGGTTCCAGACGCTCTTTCCCATTATTGAGCAGTCCAACACCAATAAGAAGGTGTTGTTTGTACGAGGTACGAGTTTGGTTAGTCATTTACAGCAGGAACCATGACCTAAGACAAACTCTAAAATTCAAGAAAGACTAGTCCATCACAATAGAGAATAAAGCAGTAAGTAACGAAACATAAGAACACGAAGAGAAAGATAAAAAAATTGGTTTCGAAATTATTGACCAGTTTTGAAAATTTATTCATATTTATAAAAAGTTAAAACCATAAGTACCGGTGCACACATGGGTTATTTTAATGCGCGGTGGCTCTGCGGTCGGTGCCGCAATAGTTAGGTGCACACATGTGAATTTTGTTCGCAGGACGCAATCTGCGCTTCGTGTTTGGCTTGCAGCAATTTTCGCGAACCTAGTGCATAAAAACTATATTCTTAAAAAGAAACGAAGTTATTGGCTACATCCTCTTATTGATCATCGGCTAACAAAAGAAAATTCTAAAAAAATTAATTTTTTTTCTCCTCGAAACCTTCACAAAAAACTCGGCAAACACTTATCTACGCCGCTCCTCTTTTGCCAGTCATGGTATGCCTAGAAAATATTTCTGAAAACCTATTTACCTCATTGACAACAACAAACAATGTACTGAAAGAGGCAACCGCGTCTGCGGGGACGCAGCGGTCTCACAGAAATCTGCGAGTCTTTTTACTCGCAAGAATGACGCGCTATGACACAGCGTCACCGCAGATGTGTGTACACCACTCAATTTATTTGTGAGTACGCAAAGACGCTAAGGCATTGACGCTGCCCTACCGCGCACTAAAATAACGCATATGTGCACCGGCACTAAGCAAGTTGCGAAAAATAATTTATAATAATGCCACAACTTTAAATGTCAAAACTTGACATTCGACTACTTGGATTTAATAACAAAGCTAAATTTAATACCACATAACCTAGATACACCCGATCCGTTGAAAAGAAACCATTTCGTTAAGGAAAAATTGAACCCATTCTCAGAAACATTACATTTTCATTTCGCAAATTGCAAGGAGTGGAGTGACGACATTTAGATGACTATCATTTCATTTCCGCTTTGCGGCCATGCACTCAGATTGCGATAACCGCTTACTCTTTAATGTCAGAAAATGCATTCATTTTTAAAAAGAGATGATGAAATCTTAATTATCTGCATCAAGACTTTGCAACGCAATGCAACTACATGACTATCCGAGTATCTACTCTCAGTTTATGGTTTTGGAATAAAAATCAATGAAATTGCCTTTTATGCCACCAAACCACACATATGCACTCTCATGAGACTGCATCTCCACTTGATAATAATTTTACTTCAAATGCTGTGTACCATTTGCAGTGCCACTTCAGGTTTCGTGCCAAAAATGCTCCACACTACTTGACTAAATGTTAACGTCAATCATGGAAATTATGATGGTTGGCTGCAATTGCAGAGTCGTCGTCGTCGTCGCCGTGCTGTTTTCAAAGGTTCACTAACCTCAAAAACAATTTCCACATCCCATCCTTCCCACCCATCCCCGATGAGTAACATTCTGACTTTAGTGGACACATTATTATTATCCTGCCATCTGAGGTGATTTACTGTCTGCAGAGTTGTGCCGAAGTTTGCATGCAACAAGCCTTTCAGTTTTAAATAATAAACGAATCTCGGCAAAGAATACCGTGTTGTATCGACCGGACTGGCCTTTGTTCCAAATCGAATCATCAACCACACTCCAAGGAGGGACATAAAACTCATATCGATTACATTCAGCACGAGAGCAGGTTGTTTTTTTTCCCATCGCATGGACTCATGTTGAGTAATGAAAAGTACAGCTTGCCTAAGGTTACCTTATCTAGGGGCGGAATAATCAACATGGGTGGTCAGGGGGTAGCTATTATTTTGCTATCGTACAGTTTTTTAATACATGCTACCATTTAGCAGGATGCACTTTTGAATGGGGTTGGGTAAGTGGTTGATTGCTGGCTAGACGGAATAGGTAGTGGCATTGTTAAAACGAAGCGGTTTTATTTATGTGCCTTGTACTATGGAAACTCTTGTGTTACATCACACAAAGGGCCTCAAAGCCTCATGTTTATTTTAAATGTCTTCAACCTTGACTTGTAAATAATGCAAAAATAAGTACCTACCGGATAAAAAACATTATTTCCAGACAATCTGCTTTTCCCACGCGATACAAACGCATTCAAAAACACTGACAGGCCTAATGTGAGAACGAGAATAGTACGAACTCAAAATGTCAAACGTAAGAGTTGGAGTTTTTGTGTTCGAATTGGTATGTACATTTTGCTGACGGATTTTATCTTTTGTAGTCCCTATTTTTGGATGAATCGAATGGCAATGGTGTCTTTGCAACGAAGACACAAAATACTACATTGAACATTAACAGCACGCTACCGACATCGACATCTAATGAGGACTTAAGCCAGAGCCTTTCGGAGTACACGGATGCCGATGAAAGTATGTCAGCCCCAACAGAGTTCTTGGCTGAGGTAAGTTTAATAATAAATTGAAAAGATTAAATTATGTCAATAATTAAGTACATACTGTAAAGTAACGTATGTAGCTTCATAGTATTATGGAATAAATTGATGTTTGTTTGTATTTTAACCGAGAGCATGGCGCCAGGCATCGTTCAAGCTATACGACAATGCCCTTCTCCTTTCAAGTTATTACTTTAATTTCCTAGTCGAAGTCGACTTATAATAAACAAATTATCTATGTGGTATGGGTACACAGAAGCTGCCACGATAGTGCCACAAAGCACGTAAACATTATGTTAAATGACTTCTAGCGCCATCTCTTACAACTGTTAAAACTTTAAGGTAATAACATATTGCAAATACGAGATGGCGCTATCTATTAACTATCGACAAGGTGGGCTTAATACAATGCAATAAAATAAACAAAATGAAATATTTTCCATATTTTATGGCTTTATTAGTAAGAACAACCTTTCCCATTAATTATGGAACACAACGTCGTTCAAATGACTGCCTCGGCTGGCTCGCAGTAGCGCATTCTCTCACTCCAATTTTCCAAGACTTTGTTGATTGTTTCGGGCTCACGTTGTTGGCATAATATCGGACCTTCACGGTTCCGCACAAAAAAATCCAAAAGGAGTCAAGTCACAGCTCCAAGGCGGACAATTAACATCGCCAGAAAACACGATCAAAAATCGTTGACCAATTCAAGTTGCTCTAAGGCCCAAACCGTGCAGCGAAAACGAAGCGAATGGTTGTGCGCCTTCAATTGGACCTTGTAAGCGAATAATCCGAGATCTTTGTGCAGAATTCTCCTCAAGCTAGTGCGTGAAATGTTGAGCTGATGTCCGTGAATTAAGTCTCATGCTCTCGGCTACAACAGCCACATTGTCGTTTGTGCGCACAGTACGAGAGTGTTGTCTACCAGCATACCAGTCTGACGAACTTTTTACACAAACTTGCTCTCAGCAGGCGCGGTGGGTGTTTCATTTCGGCCAAAACTTCTTTTCAAAAAAAGAAGGCACTGTTGGAGCTACGCAGCCCTCACTTTGGAAATAAGTTCTCATTATTTCCCAACGTAGTTCAAACGTAAACCCTATCCTAAGGGTATATTAAGTTTGATATAAAGAACACAGAGAAATATTACAGATGACCAAATAAAGTATATATATATAAATGATCAGCATCACTAGCTGAGTCGATTGAGCTCAGTCCATCCGTCCATCCGTCCATCCGTCCATCCGTCCATCCGTCCATCCGTCCGTCCGTCCATCCGTCCATCCGTCCATCCGTCCATCCGTCCATCCGTCCATCCGTCCATCCGTCCATCCGTCCATCCGTCCATCCGTCCATCCGTCCATCACCAGTTTATGGGCCTTAAATTTTGTATACGAGGTCCTTGCAAAAGTAAGTAATACAAGTGTATAAGCATTCTAAATCCGCTCACTGACAAGCCCACTTTTCAAAAAATTCATTTTTTTCAGTATTATCATATGAAACTCGAAAAAACTTACTTAAGTAAATAGGTAGTATATTTTTACTCTACGAATTTCCATACGTTATATTCGACCAAACTGTTTTTGAGGTTTTTATTCGAATAATATCACTTCAAAGAACAAAATACAGTATATTATCATATTGAATCAACCCACTACCACACCCACTTATTGCGAAAACTCATGTTTTGGAGTGATTTGATAAGATATTAAATAAAGTTTGTATACAGGAAAGGGATATGGTATTATACGATCCGCTATAGATGGATTGTAGCCTTTTCATATGTTTTTTTTTAAGGTAGTGGACTGGATTTGAAGGTAAAAACATTTTTCCTAACTTTTAAGTTAATGTGCAAACTGTCAAAAATTTGTTTGCCGTTTCAAATGTTAGGCATTACCTCAAAAAGTAAGCCTAGAGTTCGAAACGTGCCCACTGACTTTCTGTCAAGATTTCGAGCGGGAGCTATCAGTTTCAAAATAAATTTAAAAAGATTTAAAAAGAAACCATCTAGTGATTTAGTGGCCCACCATTTATTATTTTAATGCGAAATTGTAAAAATAACAATGCTATTGGCTATTCAGTTTGAGGAATTTCTTTGAAAGTAATGATAAAGCCGAAGAAGGGAGGAGATATTTCGACGGCATTTGAGCATTTATCGTGCCTTATCAGAATATGGAGAGATCGTTTATAACAAATATAAGTCTATTTACGTTGTATTTATTGACTTTTGCTGACATTTGTTGATGTAAATTTTACGAATATGTCACTAGTGCAAGACAGTACTCATTAATCGTCAAAGTTTTAATCTTGTATCATGATTTCGTTTAAAAAACATATATTTATTTATTTCCAGTTTCTTTCGGCCGTCATGTTGAAAGATTACAAGAAAGCCTTAAAATATTGTAAATTAAGTAAGTATACGCACTGATGCACATCAAATGCTTTTATTCCATCCAGTCTGTTTTTAAACGACGATGTTCTTTTAGTTTTACAGTATGAACCAAACAATGCTACAGCAAAGGAGTTCCACCCCTTAATTGTGGAGAAACTCAGAGGTAGCATAATGTAATTAAAATCGTTTTTTTTGAAGATATAATTTCGAGCTCTTTTTAGGCGAAGCATCAAGTGATAGTGATGAAAACTACAACAAATCTTCATCACCTGAAATGGCTTTAGAGCATTCTGAAGAAGATGCATCCAATGGCAGTGACGAATCGAGTGACTCAAATCCAATCGATGAAGCCGACGTTGATTGTGACAATTCTTCAGGTGAAAACGTAGACGGTAGTCGTCGTTCGAGCTCCCGGAGCAGTGGCCTTGCTGGTGAGAGTATCAGTGATTCTGAGGATGTGATCAGTAGTGACGATTTGGAGGACAATAATTTGTGCGTTTTGAATTCACGGAACTCATCAAGTACCGGTGGTAGTCGCAGTCGCAGCGACAATACTACACATTCCTATTCTAGCCTCTTGCTAGAGGAGGAAGACGACATTGTACCTAATACTTTGAATTTCACAAAGGAACTCTCAGCTCAAGATTTGGACATAAGCAATGGTAGGCTAGGTCTTGTTTGTTGCATTTACATGAAATAACAATCCATCATTTTAGGTAACAAAGTAAATTCTACGTCCTGCAGTGACTCGGAGTCCCCAACAGAACCTCTAACGCAGCGTTTGGCAGCCATTTTACGCTCCAAGTGTGGTGTAAAAGATGACAATTAGTTTAATCGAACAACAATGCTATCTGATGCCAAGATTTGCAATTTTATTTTCAGTCTAATTATTAACTAAGAATTAGAGGATGTCCAGGCAACGTCCGGTAATGAACAAAGTATAGGCCTACCTCAATAAATTAAATTCTATAACACACATACAGACATACATACAATGGACATACAATACTCACGGAAATTTTTTTGATCAACTATCAAATTACTTACCATTTAATAGACAAAGTCTATAGTTTCCATTCATTTTTTATTTTTAATTTTTGTCAAATCAGAATAGCCATGTTCGCAGGCAGAACTGGGGAAGAATTGCAATAACAGTCGATGTTGTCAGTTTCTAAGTAGATTTTACTAAAACTATGTATTTATTACAAAATAAGACTTTGATGGATAAACTATGTTAAACATATCGTACAAAGGTATATGATACGAATGGTGGATTTTGTAACCAACAAAACCAAAAAATCGAGCTGGAATATGTTAACTTGGATGTGTCTCATACATTTATATGTTTGTATACATTGCACATATACCCTGTTGAAATATAAACAAAACAAAAACAGAACCCTATATATATATATTTATACTAAAAAACAAAATTAAAAAAAACATACATATATATACATAAATGTAAGTTAATGTAATTTTTTGAAACATATACGAAACTTAGAGAAAAACATATAAGAAAATAGATTAAGATTTATGTAAGTCTTATTTAACTCTACATATAAATATGTAAACATACAGACGGTCCAAAGTGTTATTTACAATTTATTTTCCAATTTCTCCTTTTTATTTTTATTCATTTGCATTTTGTCTTAAATCAAAAGTTAAACAAAAAAAATATTTTATTGTTTTTTTTTATTAATTAACCACAACCCCAAACATAATAAACGCGAAACAAAGAATATTTTGTGCAATAATGAAAAGTATAACATAAAACAATAACATAATTTGTATCTATTTTTAATTAAACAATATATAATATGTAATTTTTAAAGTAACGTACTAAGAATATAACGAAAGACTTATTATCAACTGATTTGTATAAAACGAAATGTGTTTGAAACTTATTTTATTTTTTAATAAAATGAATGCTAAGCTATAATAGGGAGCAGGAAAATTATATTTTTAATTTAACTCTAATTTGGGTCGATTGTTGGTACACCCTTAGCAGAAGAAAAGGGTAAAATCGTAAAATCCCGTTAATAAGCTAGGCGAATCTACCAAATCAGACGGACAGCGAGTTCCGATTTGAGTTGTACTTCAGGTTTGTATTGAGTGACGTGCTTCGCTCATCATAAGGGTTCGCGATGCCGAGTTCATTCAGTGACAGGATTTTAACGGCCAGATCCCGGACGAGAGTACGTCGTGTCACAATTATACAGTGTTACGCACCCACGGATGGTTAGTCTGAGGAAGAAAAGGAGACCTTCTACAACCAGTTGGGAGCTGTTTGTAATGCAACACCCAACGGCGACACTATCATTGTGATGAAAGACTTGAATGTCAGGGTAGGCCAGAGAGGCACGGACTAGTCAACAGCAATGACAATGGCGAAAGATTTGTTGACTTCTGCAACGCAAATCGTCTTGTCATAGGTGGCACCATGTTTGAGCACAAGACCTGCCATAAAAGTGTGACCAATCCACTGCCACTTTGGTCGTTGTATGGTTGGTGTCTATAGGTTCATACTACTATTATTTCACCGGAGGCAGCACGCAGATAACTCTCCATAAAACCTTATCAGACCTTATCTAGGGTGCACTGAATCTTGTTGGCCTCAACTCCAATTTCGCAGAGAGAACCATAGTTGTTTTTACCAATAAAAGAAAAAAGTTTAAGTCTAAAACCATTATGTGGGTGAAGCAAAAGAGTGAGGCTAAAATTTGTATATAACAAAAGCCAAGGGCAAAACCAAGATCGCACTATAGACCAGGTACAATGTTATTGGTACAAATCCGACGCCGTTGGAAATAAAAAAAAATACTCATTTAATGCCGTATCTGAAGGGCAGGATAGTTTTGAAAAGCTTTCTCATGACAGTTATACTTGAATGTTTGTCAGACACGGTGGGGCAGTGAAAAAACCTTTTGATGGTAATTTTCTGACTCCAACTTAGAATCTCAAGCACAATAATCCAACGCACTAATCACTGAGCCACGGAACGCACATGCCCAATTGGAGAACGAAGGAAACGCTCCGCACAAAACAACTGGGACTACTGCCAAAGTTATCATGAAGAAATAATTCCTAGCCTATGTGTACTCGAGGATAAGCCGATGCACATGGTGGACCAGCAAATGATTGTAAGGCTTTTTTCACATTATATCCGAAAGTCTTTTAATTGTGTGAAGAAGAGCATGGCTCCTTTCGCAGAGGATACATACTACATATCAGACGACTTTTGTCGATCACAGAAATCATTGAGGTCGATCACTGCCTCGAAAAAGTCGTTAATTTTTCATCCCTAATGCCAAAAAGTCGTGTTATCTTTTTTTTTTAGAGTCGTTGACGAAAACGACATTAAGGGTGAATGTATCAGCTTCTCAAAAGCAGAGAACAAAAGACATTCTTTCTATGAGCAAATATTAAGTCAAGCAAAATACCGCCTTCCTAACTGGAAATTGCTCTCTCAACTATAATCTGAAGAAAATGGACCGTGCACAGTCGAATACGTGTCGCTGAAACAACTTACTGAGCTAATGTCCAGCCATGGCTCGGCTGAGACTTAAGTACTTTAAAAAAGGCTTGAGATCACCCTCCGAAGTCCCCTCTGCTTCAACTCAAACTGTTTTTAGCTTCATAAATTAACTAGACTTCACAGAAAGCACAAAAGATCTGCCTAGGTCGTTGTGCTTCTTAGGTTTATCACCTACTTTTATCCCTTGCCACGCTTAAAAAAAAAGGTCATAAATAACAGGAGATTCAAAGTTCTAAAAAGCAAATCCTCTCCTTTATGAACAAATTACAATGAGCTTAAATTACAAAAATAGCTTACAGCCAAAAAAAAAGGAGGCTTAACCGGGTTTTACATAACTACAGATTAATATATGTATTCCAAAAACCGCTTGAGTTTCTTAAACGCGTTAATTTCTTTTTTCATTTTTATTTGGAAAGTAATTATTATTGTAATGATTTTTTATATGTATGTGAAATTAACATTTTGTGTGACATTGGTTTTTTCCCCATTTGAAGACCATTTTTCCCCAATTTCCCCATTGACTCAAAAATTCCCCAAAATGGGGAAATTTCCCCACATCTGGCATCGCTGGGTGCGACAGTATACTTACTCTACTCCGAACTGCAGCACCGTTTTTATAATTGGAGGATATGAATACTCTTATACTGAACAGGGCGCGGGTGATGGGTAAATTGAAAGAGAGAGAAGAAGAGGTATTTAAAACTCAGGTAATATTAAGTTTCGACATTTTTTCTCCATGGGTGTAATCCAAATTGAATGGGAAGAGTTGTATGTGTTTTTTGTTTAGTTCATAATTCACAGAAATACGAGTACACTAAGTGTTATACAAGCGAATTTTGGGAGAGTAGATGGTTTTCAATACCTTGGGAACATTATCTTTACCATACTGGATATAGCCAAATCAAAGTCTGTGTTTTAGATGCCGTTCACGATTTGGGGAAGTAATAAAAAGTAATAAAAAACAATCTTTTTTAACAAACAAAGAACCATTCTTGACATTTATTTTTTAACGATTATTTCTTTCAAATGTTGGCGGTATCTGCGGTTAACGTGATCCATTCTGGAGTTCCAATTTTCGACGACTCGTCCGAGTATTTCGAGTGTTATTTGGTGAATATCGCTCCCAATTCCACAGTCGTACCCGGCTTATTCGTCTGGACTTTGGAATTTACATTGCCCTAAAAGAAAAAACCTAGAGGTTTGATATCACACAATGTAGGCACCTTTACAAATTGTCAATCAGAAGCGTTTGTTAATGTTCCTTAAATGTTTTCTTGAATAGGTTGTATAGTAAGTAGCGCAGTCTAATGTCTGGGTCGTCAACATGGACACCATTTTAAACAAATTAAATTCATAAGGTATTTGATTAGTATGAAATCATCTTGTTTCCCACTAATAAAAGGTCTTCATTACTTTTCCATATGTATATATTTTTATAAATTGAATTTTTATTTATATTCATATGATTTTGTTAAAATTATTTACAAATTTCATTTTCTTTGCCTCTTACAATTTAGAAAATATTTCAATGGGGATACAAAAATAATATAAATATTCGATTTGTAAATCATTTGACTGATACAATTTCTTAAAACATAGAAAACTAATTCAACATTCTATAGATACATATATTATTATCATTCTTTATAAGTTTATTTTTTTTTTATTATTATTTTGTCTTTTGTTTACATTCCCAATTTACATATTTTCGGATGATATGTTAAAAAGTGCTACCATAATCAACAACGTATACCCTTTACATACATATCGTCAAGCATTTGTTTTTTTTTTTTTTTTAATCAAGACGATATTTTATATAAGCAAAAAATTGAATAGAACAAAATTATAAATTATTATATATTTTTTTGTTTAATCTTTTAGCACCATTAATTTACATTCATTGTTTTATGTGGCTAACTACCACCAGATATAAAATTTAATTAAAAACATAAAAAAAGAATAAAGCAGGTAATTATTTTGAAAAATGTTGCATGTAAGTCTTCTTTGTTTTTTTTTGTTATACAAAGTATATAATCTGTAAAAACTATTGTCTTAAATATGAAGCTGTGGATAATACTCCTAATGTCAATTTGATCTTGAGCTGTGAAATAAAGTTGTGTGTTTGATGTTGGAAATGTAATAACTTTAGTCAAGTAACATACATTATGTATGTTTGTTTTTGCTATTACGACATAAAACATGGTTAACATACAATCATCTGTTAATAGTGAAACCAAAATAAGGATATCTACGAGAGGTAAAAAGAAGAAATATTTCTTCTCACAAGATTTGTTGAACGAAAAATATGTAGAAAATGTTGTCTGCCATCACCCGATGGCTGGAGCATGTCTACACAAGGACCAAAAAAATGTGAACAAAAGGAGATACATATAGTATGTAGAATTATGAGTAGATTATGAAAGTTTCTTTAACGAACACGGTTTCTGAAATAATTAAAAAAAATAGGTTATTTAGTCATACTACTTTATATCTCATTATTTTCATGTAATCTTAATAATTTTGAAACAAGTTCACTTTGGCTTTAGTTTCTAACTTCATGCAAATACGTGATGTACATGTAGGTCTAGGTAGTTTTTAAGTTAGCGACCTGTCTTGCTCCAATTCACTCTCTTTTATGTCTTCAGTACACGGCTGAGTCCTATGTTATGAGTTTCCAATAAGGTTTTTTAAAATTTTGACAGGTAATTGCGACCATATTGTTGAAGTTACATCTGTTAAATTAGATGTAATTTATTTTGTCTATCTTGCCAAATCAACGTGAAGAGTTATAGCATTCAGCAACATGTGCAAATGAATAAATTATTTTATGAAAGTGAGTATTCTGTTTGAGCAACATTTCCCGTGATTCACCCATTTTACGGTCGCCATAAACGTCCTTCCGAGAGGACTATTCGCAATGTGGTGGATAAATTCGAAACTACCAGTTTGGTAAAGAATCCACCAACACCCGTACCGTCTGCCGAAAATATCGCCGCTGTCCGTGATAGTGGGCAGTCAATTCCACACAAGGCTCAACTATTTCGCCTGAAGCTTGACGAAGTTTGCGTCATGACTTGGACCTACACGCGTACAAGATTTAGTTGACCCAGAAGCTTTAAGTTAATGACCATAAACTACCCCGTTTGTTTCGAGCAATTGAAATTTGGCCCTAATTTCGGTCGGAAATCATCTCAACACCGAGTGTTTGATGCGGATTTTGGAGTAGCGGAATTATCGGCCCACACTTCTTTAAGAACTATGTTGGCCAGTGGTGAGCGCTATCAGTCCATAATGACCAATTTCTTTTGGCCCCGATTGATTGATTTTTGTTTATTCTATCGATAAACCAAACCAAAAACTAGCGGTTTTTATAAGACTAGCAAGGCAAAACAGCGTTATACAGATCTAAGCATAAGCTATTTCAAATCTGAAATTTAATCAAAATCATTAAATGAGCTCTAGATCTCTCTCTAGGGATGGTCCTTAGATATGAAAATGACGCTTATACTCTTGGATGTGTTTCACATGCTTACAGGAATGAAGGTCATGGAAAAGATGGATGGTATTTTATGCAATTCGAACCTGGGACCATAGCACTAACCAATTAGCTTCACAATATATTGGTGACAATATAAAACCAAAAAGTAAATTTTTTTAATTGAATTATAAATACTCCTTTGTAGGTTAAATTATACGGATTAATACAGAAAATAAAATTCAAACCGTAAAAATAATATCACTTGGCTGTAGCAAATAAAAATTGGGTTACATTTCCAACATCTTTTTCAGAACAACAACAGATGAAAATTAGAAAAGATTCAAAATAACATCAGCTTTACTTCGAGTACAACGTCCTAATACAATATTATAATAACTCAAATTAACGTTTTTCACGTACCCACTCGGTTTAATAGAAAAGAAAAAATAATATTCTAAAAATATATTTTAAAAAAGTCAGGTATACATTAACAATATCCATAATTAACTATTTCTCTTCCATAGAATCGGGATAACGATTACATTTCTTTTACAATAATAAATAGAACCTATTACTCTGCTTCTCTAGCAACTGTGTTAAAAATATTGAACAAAACTATTTTGAAAACTGTCAGGTATATTGTACTTTTCAGAAAATTCAATTAATAAGATATTTTCTTTTATTAAATTACTGTACGTAAAGCATCAGTTAATTAAAAAGATAAATTAAATTTTAACATTTTTTACATGAAATTATTATATAATATATTATATATTTTTTTACTAAGAAAATATCTTATCATTTGAAGTGTAATTTATCCTATAGATTCTTACAATTCTCCGTGTGTATCCATTCTTTTAATTATAACTATGCAAACACTTTTTCTATTTTATTTTTTTTATAAGAAAACGGTTTATAGAATTTTACGTAATCTACATGTTATTTTGTATTATGTAAGGTGTATTATCTAATCTTCTATTTTTACACTTAATCCATGTGAAACTTAAGAAAGATTTTGCTTCTTTTTGGCACCCATGATGCTTTTTTTTTAAATTGTTTTTAAATGAAATCCTAGTGGTACGATGTATTAGATCACTTGCATATATTGTATGTAATTTATATTAATATATTTTTTCTTGAATTTGTATAGCATTTACAGCAACAAAATGAAATAATACAAATTATGTATTTTATTTAAGAATAAGTATTTACTAATTTTTCTTTACGATCAGTTCCCTTTTTATCCGATATGCAGATACAAAAAACACAGCAAATGCACTTTGCATTTTTGTAGATAGATCAAGGAAAATTAAAAGGAAAGAAAACTGAAAATCGAATTCGTTTAAAACCAAAAGCTCTATTGCTAACCTTCGCCCTCGACTTAAATATTCTCGTAGGACCTCAAATGTTCTCCGATAGCTAGATCTATACGACGAACGTCCTGGCAATTGCAAAAGCCGCCCGTGAATCAAATCCAAGCTTGTGAAGTGCTGTCGCTATCTTCTGATTCTTGGAACACAGAGCAAGGTTCTGATCTACTGGGTTCCTGGACACGAGGCAGTCCCGGACAATAAAAAAAAAGCTGATGAATTAGCAGGAAAAGGTTCATCAGATTTGCTATAACAAACTGATCTCTCTATAAACATATCACCCTGCATTTAAAGGCTTACAGAAGGGCAAGAAGCCACGAAAGAAGAAAACTTGGGGTGGAATTCCATGGAAACTTGCGAAATTGTAGAGGATGTAAGGATAAGGAATATGTAGAAGACACCACCCAGTTCCTTTGCCAATACTCTGGACTCTAGCATTCCAGCAGCCAAATCCTCGGTAAATACTTCTTTCAAAATCTTTCAAACTCTCTGGTGCAAACATCGACAAGTTTCTGAACTTCAGCAGATCATCAAGGTGATTTGCATACTCTGAAGTAAGTAGAGAATTAGTTTTAAGACATTGTATGGGTTAAATGGGCAAGTACCCCTGAGTGCGGGAAAGTTCGTTTCTTCTACCAACCCACTTACCTAACCCAACTTAAAATACTCCAACTCAAATGAACCTTTTACATTTTGAGCCTAGGGTGGAAATGTTTGTTATCAAATCGTTGTAGGTATTAAGAAGAATAAGGATAGTAGTTCCAAGTTTTATGTTTTGTTTCAACTAGCGTCACTCGAAAATAAGCTTGCTATCGGACTATCAAATGTCAAAATGTAGTCACATTTTGTACGAAAACAAGTAAATAAAATTCGCAGCTGGCCAAATTTCTATAAGTGGGGGTAAAATTCTCTCAGAGAAAGACAAATCTCCAAAAATGTACGGGAAGGGAACAGGTTGAACAAAAAACACTGCCCACTTTCCAGACATCACTTTTTTGTATTGTTTAACTTCCAATTATTTAATTACCCAACAACAAAGCAACCATTTGACAGAACTCATATTTTTGTGCAAAGAAATTTCTTGGACTGAAATTCGGTACATGGAGAAATTTCTTACTCTCACGTGAGCTCTCTCTTCTCTGAAAAACTACGAAACTTTGACGTGAGGGAACAGGAATTCGCTATTTTTCGTAAAATTTCGTAGATTTTGGTAGTTTCAGTCACTTTTAGAGAGTTGAAAACTCGTAGATTATCAAATTTCAAACAGTGGGAGTAAAATTCTCTCAGAGAGAACTAAAATTACGAAAAAGTAAACGAACGGCTTGAACAAGAAAATGCTGAAAATACACTGATTTGACAGATTTTACAGTTTTAACGTAGAATGGGGAAATTTTTTACTCTCTCATGAGCGCTCTCATCTGCGCGAAAAACAACGAAAATTCTCCGTACGAGAACAGCTTTTCGCAGAAATTCTTAAGTTTTCGTAAAAATTCGCTGTTCTGGGAACGGACCTATTATGTAGGAGCCCGCAAAAGATGGTGGCAATGAATTTCATTTTGTTGGCACTTTTTGGGGAACCTTGTATGAAGGGCAAGAAAAATATATTTTGCATCCCATCATGTGCCACACAAATTTAAAATGAATTTTGCAAGGCCTCCAAATATGTAAAATGTTTTTTTTTTCTTACCAAATTTGTTGAACAAACGAGCTTGACCAACATTTGATAAATATTGTAAATGTAAAACACCGACAGCGACAATGAAAACTATTTTAGTTTAGTTTAGCAATAGTCTGGCGGCCGAAACTGCTATAATAGTGAGGGAAGGCCGATCGTGGTCATCGAACTCTTCTGTAACGATGGGGGTAGTAGATGGGTCGACAGCAAGTAGTCACATGAGCTCTATATTAGTGTTGAAAAGGAGATTCACTACAAGAATTCCTAACACAGAATTTATTAAAACAATTGAACAACCAAGAAGGAAAAGGAATTGGCGTTCTATACCAACGGTTGTGAGATGGACATTGGCACGGGAGCCGGAGATTATTGTGAAGCTCTAAGACTAAACCGCTCTGCCTAAATTATACGCGAGATTAATATCGTACGAAAGACGATCACTGTTTAAAATTCTGGACTTTGCTGTAATGAGGTGGAGGCTTGTAAAAACCTACAAATCACTCTTAAATGGCATATGGATATCGAAGCTAACGAAAACGTTGATGAGATTGCTAGGAAACGATCAACTGTGCATTTTTCGCAGGCATTCCTTTTGAATTGGCCGCAATCAGGTCCTTACGGAAGAAAATACAAGATGAAGCCATTGGTCGACCAAACAGAAGCTGGGTTTATCTGGAGACTTGCGTAACCGCCGGTCTTTAGCAAGAAAATATCATCTTTGGTAAAACTTAGCCATTTGCGTCCACGAGGAGCGACTAGGTGTGCTACATAACGACTATTGTAGAAGTTACAGGGACGAACAAGATGAATCTGTTCGCACCTGTAGGAGGAATGGATTATTTATGAGCTTTATCCACAAAATGAGCGAAGCACATGCCGCCAAAGGGGAAACGGTTCGTTCAACCATCCACCGAAAGTCTGGAAAGTGCTAGTTCTGCCCGAATGAGTAAATAAGACAGCAGAAAAAAGGCATGATAAAAGTTTCAGATCTAGCTACAGAAGCCTCACTGTATATGCATTTCCATTTTATGGAAGTACTACAACATGATAGTGCACATTTTCTAAAAGGATTCAAATTTTCCCAGCTTTCATATGGCAGTAATGCTTATGGATATTTGTCCGGCGCTGTGAGTCGTGGAAAAACTTTGATGGCATTTTCTGGGATTCGACCTTGGAACCACACGCACAGTAGTACAACGCAGTCCCTCAGGAATTAGAAGGAGAAAAGTATTTTTTTACGCAGGGTTCTCCTGAGCGTTTAAAAATATTAAATCACTAAAATGATGAGTCTAAATTTAACAAATATAGTAAATGTTAAAATATAAATAAAATAAAACAAAGAAATAATTTCATTAAAATTATGTAAATATGTTTTTCTTTTATTAACATTAATAAAAAATTAAATTAAAAAAAAAACTAAACAATAAGTAATTTTTATATGAACAAACCAAACAATCAAATTATATATTGCTAAACCTTTTAAGTGTCTAGTTTAACCAAAGTACTTCCAAGGTATCGTAACCATGTGTTACACAAAAATATCTTAAATGATTTGTTATTGCACAACACAAAGTCTAGCTAATCGTAACGCATATTTTGGATTCCATTTGGCAACCAACATTTAATTAGAATCAAATTTAAGACTTCTGAAATTTACTTCCTAACTCAACTGTATCTATAGCCGTGTTTTTTTTTTTTCAACCCTTCGACGGCAGTTGAGGCAAATTTTCCACGTAAAACGAAAAGGAGAAACTACTACCAAATGCTTTTTATCGACTGACGTTGGTGTTACTGTGCAGTTTATTCGCTTCAGTAAGGAATGTTCGTAGTGTTGACCCCATTATAATAAATATCTTGTCTCCTCAGCCAGCAAATGAATTGCAGTAAATTTAGAAATTTAGTGGACTAACTTTGTTCTAATTTGGAAGCAATTTTAATATATGACAACTGCTTTTTTAAGCAATTCTCTTTTCAATTTACATTGGACCACAAAGTAATTTGTAATTACTCTGTCTGAAGTTTTAAGCGGAAAGACAAGTTTTATACATCTATTTTTCGAACCACCACACCGAATCGGCATCTTAATGAGATGCTGAAGAAGAAACAAAATAGAAGAAATAAGCAACCAACTTATGTCGAGCGATGTGTTCTAAGCATAGACTACCTAAATTAGACGGGAAACTCAAACTTGCCCCGCCCCCTCATTGCTGAAAACAGGCGGAGATTAAATGTTTATGAATAAATGTGATGATTTGAAAAAAAAAAAATATTTTTTTGCAGCTCGTTTTAATTGCAGTACAGCATCTACAAAATGGCTGCCGCAAGAACTGTCAAATAATATGCCAAAAACTGTACTATGGCATGGATGACATATTAGGTCCGTTCGCGTACTTTTTGCACTAAAATTTGTAGATTATCAAATTTGAAAGAGTGTGGGTAAAATTCTCTCAGAGAGAGCTAAAATTACGAAAAAGTAAACGAACGGATTAAACAAGAAAAAGTTGAAAATACACTGGTTTGACAGCTTCGACAGTTTTCACAAACTAATGCACAGAAATTTCTTGCAATAGAATTCGTAGCATGGGGAAATTTCTTACTCTCTCGAGAGCGCTCTCTTCTGCGAAAAATTACGAAAATACTCCGTACGCGAACAGCTTTTCGTAAAAATTCGTAAAAAATCGCTGTTCGCTAGGAGGGCGAACAGACCTATTGACATCCCATTTAATTTAGCTGAAACGTCAAAAAACAGATGTTTTTTTGGGTGAATTTTAGCTTGAGGGTGCAAATATGTCAAACAACCCGAAAGTGACTGTCTAATTTAGTTCGTCTATTATTCTAAATTATAAAAAGAGTAAATAGGGCTCGGTTATTATTTCATTTTTTTTTTTAAATTCATTGAAATACTACAAAAACGTTTAACATTACCCGATTACTCGATTTTGAGACACGTGTTATGAATAAATTGCTAAAAATAAATAAATTTCGATTAGTTTATGTGCAATTTACATAATATATCACACCAATTCATACAACGCATTGCTAAATTTAGGCCTAAAACGACGATTCAAAAAGTTTTATTTTTAACTTGTTGGAAAATCTCATGACCAAGCCTCTTTTTATTAACCACAGAAATCACGACGTTTTATTCAGTTTGTGTTAAAATACGTTCTTTTACAGTTATGGCAGATTTTTGTTTTAAATTCAGTTTGTATAATGCATTAATTCTCGTTTTTATTAAAAAGAAAAATACCTTGGATCAGTATTAATGGCTAGACTAGGCAACAATGAAAACAAAACATAAAAAGTATAAGATTTACATAATAAACATAAAATAAATCATATCCAAAATATATACATATATGTATATGCATATATATGTATATATATAAACAATACTAAGTGAGAGAATTTATTTAATAAAAAAAAAACAAAAAAAAACTAAAACCAATTTATTAACTTTAGCTACACTTCTTTTTGTTGCTGCATTTGTTAAAATTAATCTCGGAAAATGCTTAAATATTATGTTACTAAAAACTATGTAGTGGTTTGTTAAAACTTAATTCAAACAAAAGCTTTAACTTTTTCTCCTTAAAAAAAAAATATTTCTGCTATTATTCAGGGTTTTTGAACATAAAAGCAAAGTTCAATCAGTCGTATTTTTTAATTACACGATTCGATTGTCAACTTAATTTGTTAACAATTTGTTTGTATGTATTATATTTATTTTCTTTACTAGCTGCCTAGATTTACGCGAATTTATTACACAAATTGGTTTGGATTACAGAGATTACAGTCTCTTCGTACACCGAAAAACGGGTGTGCAATGATTTTAAGGGGGTATGGGATCTACTTACATGATACTATGCGTAATATTTTCTTTTTATTTTTTTATTTTGATTTCTTACTTCTTTTCACTAAAACACTTTTAAAACTTAACTGGGGACTGATGTGTTGTTCCTTATAAACAATTCGGCGTATCTTTTAACGTGTTGTCACTATTAGTCTCTATTAAGAGTGGCATTTGTGGGTATTTGTTGAACTGGGTAAAGCGTTCCATGACGCATGATGAAGAAAGCCGCGCTTCCGCATCGTGATCCCAGCATTCCTCCATTGTGTCACAGATGACACTCAGACCCTGAAATAGCATTTTATTATGAATTTTATCCCAAAATTTATGTTTTAATTACAATAATTCAAATTTAGGTAAATTTATAATTGTAGTTCTTGTATTCTACAAACGTATAGCGACTAAGCAAACAGGAGCGTCTGCATGTGTCTATCGAATAACTTAAAAAAATGCAGAATATGGTTTTTTTTTTAATTTGCTTCTCTACAATTTATTTGGACAAGTTTTTGAATACAACATCAATCAAGTGGCCGCCTCTATTGATCAAATCAGCATTTTCGCTGCGTTTTTCGATCACTTTTTCGAGCGCTATAGCGATGATTTCGGCACGAATATTAGGATCAACAACTTGAGATATGCGGATGACGCAATAATCATTGCTAAAAACGAGTAGGAACTCAACTTAATGATGAACAAAGTACACCAATCAAGTTTAAAATGTGGCCTAAGAATTAGCACCTCCAAAACCAAGACTAATATAACCATGGTTATAACCCGACAAAATGCAAGGACAGTAAGACGCGATATCGATAACGTCAGAATAGAGCAAGTTTATAATATGAAAAATCTTGGTACGCAATTCAATAATGAAGCAGATCCGTCAACCGATAAATAAAATGCAGAATTGAACAAGCACGAACGGTTTTCAGTAAACTAAAAAAGGTACTGAGTAGCCGTGACATGCCACCATGTATGGTCTATGCTACTATACGGAGTGGAAACTTGAAGATATTAGAATCCTTTGAAATGTGGCTATTCCGGAGAATTCCAGAAATTCAATGGATAGAGAAAGTATCCAACGTTGAAGTAATTAGAAAAATTGGAGTCAAAATAAAACTCACAGTAAAGATATGGAAGCTGGAATATCATAAGAAATGAAAAATACCAATTTCTACAGGTTATAATTAAGGGAAGAATCGAAGGCGGGAGAACTGTTGGCGGACAACGAACATCGTGAATGAAGAATTTCGTTGATTGATATAACATGCCGATAGTTGAACTTTTTAGGAACGTCCAATCAATGGAAACAACAAAAAGGATGATAACCAACCTCCTAAGAGGAGAGGCACTATAAGAAGAAAAAGATAGCGCACCGTCTTGTTGAAACCACCTTTTTCGATTTGTAGGCAGATATAATAAGCCAACATCCATCTATTCCCATTGATTGTTTCGCTTTCTCTGAAGAAAAATGGGACAATGCTGTTTGGGTAAACGCCGGGACAAATATTAACTTTTTGGTCATAGAATGGTGTTTTATGGACCTCGAGGCGATTCTCCGTTTATCAAACATGACAATTTTGCTTGTTAATGGTGCCAGAGAGTTTGAAATCGTCCTCGCCGTTAACCAAAATTTGCATCCAAAAATCAGGTTCAGTGTTAACCAATCGAACGACTGTTTGTCCAATCTGTCGGCAATATTCTCATGTGGGTTCTCGGGAATACGCTGTCTAAGCGCATTAACCATTGGAACGTCTATACAATCAAATATCGAAGAATACTTCTGGGTAGATAAAATAACAATATTTTCAGATATACTAAGAGACGTGAAATATAAACAAAAGATTAAAACGTTATTTCAAACCTCTGAAGCGGAGAGGAACCTTAAGAAGAAGAATATTCTTGTGAAAAACGAAAAATCTAATACCTCGGGCACTTAGAAACGATAAATACAACTAAATGGACAAACAAAGAAGAGAAGTGTCGTCTGTGTGTATAGAGTCCGGTTTTCAAGTCAGTCGCCATATTTCCCGACATTTTTACATTATAGCATTGCAGTTTTTTTTGTTAATCCCGAAAAAGTTTACATGGAGGGAAGAGTTGTAGACTATGTGGTGAATTTTGCCTAAACATGGGGTACACACTTCCGAAATCGGTGAGAGGTCGATAGCAAACCATGCGATGCAATGGAAAACTTTTATTCAGGATACGCGACGGTCATAAGAGTAGGTGACGCAAAACAGTTAAGAAGGAATCACGGGAATTAGTTGGGGAGAGCTGAGGAACATTTGTAGAAGCCGCACACGATGGCGCGTAGGCATTGTAGAGGCCCTAGGACTTGCAAGGGGACACAGGACACAGGTAAGTTAGAGTACACGCTAACAAGATCAAATTAACTCAGGAACATAACTTATAATTATAACCATGGGTGGTACAGCAGCATTACAGAAACAGAAAAGTATTTCCTCATTTATATGATTGACACTTCAATGATTCAAGGTGACCTTTTTTACGCCATTTAAGACGAAAGACCTAAAAAATATATTATCTTCAATTACTCACTGGGTGTAACCTCCAAGAGTCCAATATACGGGGACGCAATTTCTTCCCAACAACTTTATCTTGTACTTCTTCTAATGACGGTCGCTGACCAAGCTGTAATAAAAGGAAAATATCAAATACATATTCTCATAATGTTGTCTTTCAATTCTTTACACTTACCTCAGCTTCAAATGGTAGAGCATATTCGGCCACAGGGCCATTTACATCACATCTTGAAACCATCTCCCAAAGAACCAAACCGCAAGCGTACACATCAATACGCAAAAATGCGTCTCGGTTAAAATTTATGGCACCTTCAAGTACCTCCGGTGCCATGTATCGTCGAGTACCAACCTGGCCATGAGTGTCTCCGCATGATTTACCTATATGTAACAAACCATTAGCATAAATAATTATAAACTATTACAAATATAGTATTCACCTGGTTCGAAGATCATAGCTAAGCCAAAATCTGCGACGCATGCCGTCAAATCGCTCTTGAGTAAGACATTCTTCGACTTAAAATCTCGGTGGGCAATGGCTGGCTTAAGACCCTCTGTTTTTGTTGGCAGGATTTCCTCGTGCAAATGCATTAGACCTCTTGCCATGGATTCGGCTATTTTACACAGCTCTGGCCATGTGAGGGTGTGTGCTTTCAGGTAGTCACAGAGTGAACCATTTGTGTGATAGACTGTGATGAGCCATAATTCTGGTTTTTGATGTTTCTCTCCGCCTAAAAATTCCAAGATGTTCGGATGCTTCATGCGTGGTAGCTAACAAAAAAAAACAAAGAAAAAACAATAAGCATTCGCACAGATGATAGTTTTACAACGCACTTACATTATAAATATCGATTTCTGCTGTATATGAATCTTTTTCTTGCATGGAGAATATCTTAACAGCTACATCTTCATTTCGAAGTTTTCCTTGCCATACATCCCCAAAGCGTCCTCTGGCTTTGAGCTCTAACAGCTCTATAGGTCTGAGTGCTAGGCATGGCGATGAGCTCGTCACCTCGGCTTCATTCTAAAATTATATCGATTATAATAATTATGACGACAAACTACAATAACTACAGTATCTAACTTACGCTGGGTATTTCATTAAACATTCCGGATTTTCTTTTCTTGACAAAGTATGCTATATTTAGGGCAATGAGAAGTATAAGCGAAACTGAACCGATTATTAGTACCAAGGTCCAGAAATAATCGGCTGATGTTTTCTCTTTTGGCACTGTAAATAAAAAGAAAATCAACTTTAAGAATTTAAATTAAACAAATGTATCTTCTTTAGATTGCTTCATGTTACATTTAAGAAATGTAAGTGTTGTAATGGGTTGTGAATCCAAGTCTCTGACGCATATTGTTCACAGAGCAGATGATTGAAAGGGTTCTTATTTTGCAAGCTTGAACGCTAACATCTAAGCTATCGAACGGCAGGAATGCAATCATTCAGTCTCCCTGGTAGACGTGTCGACATTCTTCAAAAGCAAGAGAAAATCTAGGAGACACCCCTCTATAATTTTGTTGAAGAAAGATGGAGGCAGAGACCTTGTTTCCGATTCATAAAAAGGGTTTCTAATAGGGATTTCTGAACTTTGATAGGTGATTGCGGCCATATTGTTGAAGGTTTATCTGTCAAATTGGCCGCCATTTATTTAATCTGTTTTGCCCAATTAACATAGAGCCATTTAACATTTGCCCATAACGTTTAACAACATGTGTAAGTGATTAAATTGTCTTATGAAAGTCTTCTGTTTGAGCGACATTCGCGCCCTTCGCACATTACATTCGAATCGACCGGTTTAGTGAACAATCCGCCAAATCATACGTTAATGAAATGCAAGATCTGCCAACAATTTTTGTGAGAATATACAGGAGAATCCGAGCCAAGACTTTATGACCTTAGACAATGCCGTCTCTTCGCCGACTGGGCTCTCGTGCAGTTGAAAGTTGATGCCAAATTTGGTTGAAGAATCATATTCAGCGACGAAGTCCTTTCCTGGATATATGGACAAGCAAAATTGAGGAATTTGGGACGACAATATTTCACTTAATAACCAATTTCTTTTGGTCGAAATTGAAAGATATGGACACCCACGGCATGTGGTTTCAACAGGACGGTGCTACATGTCACACAGCCCGTGGCATAATGGACCTTTTGTGCGAGCGATTTCCGAATATGGAAATCTTGCATTCGTATGTATGTGTTTATCTCACTAACAGTTTATTTTATTCAAATTGAATGGAAAATTCAAAAAACTTATACGAATAGCGTTATGAGAAAGCATAATCTCTAGTGAGAAGGAGGACGATCATTGGCCCTGAAACATTTCCCCGGAGTAAGAGACCATATCTTCGAATTCTAAAAATTGTTTGACTCTCAAATTTGATACTGTGAGGTATCGTATTCCGAATCTTACTAAATAGGAAAGTTTTTCTAAAGCATAGCTTATGGAATGGAGAAAAGCATCTTTGTGTTAAATTTATTGAAGGGCCAACTAATCCACAAAATACACAGACAGGTCGTCTTAAAAGACAACGTAATCTCTAAATATACCCTAAAGTGTAAAAGTAATGTTCTTTGCATTTCCCGCAGTAAACATACATCACAAAGTGCTAAAAGTATTAAAAAAAATTAAATAATTACCTTGCGTTGTGGCCTCTGTAGATGTAGGTATCCATTTGTGATCCCTATTGCACAACGAACCTTTGCAACAGCAAAAATTCATATTATTTCTTGGTTCAGCTGTAGAAATGCACTCTGTTTGATTGCACTCATGACTATCAGTAAAACAGCCCTTCATTGTGATTTTCACTTCATCTGCAATACAAAATGTATTTCATATTTAATTTTAAAATAAAATTTAAGTTTAAAACAAAAAAACATTTTGGATTGAAATTTCATATTAACTTTCATTATACAAACGAAAGTCAGTCTAAATAGCACTTCACAGTAGAGTATGTAAATACACTGAGTAATCACATGCTTGGGATGATATTAAATTGCTGAATTAGGTCATAATTTATACTGCAAGTAATGTAGGTTAACAGAACTTGTAATTTTAACGCACTAGCAGTAGGTAAGATTATGTAGAAGTGGCTCTATTAAAATGCAGTTGAACACGGACACACTTAAGTCTATTACGACAGGATTGTGAACCTTACTATCACCGCAGAAGGGACAACAAATATGCTAGCTACTGAAGAACTTTTTCCGTATTTAGTGTAAATTTTACACTATGAGAGTTAAGTATTGAAAACCATACATGAAGAAAAAAAAATAAAAGAGAAAGACAAACCTGACAAGGGGATATCTGGAAAACCAGCTAGAGCTTGTAATAAAAGAAAGTGGCTCATCAAATAAATACGACATTAGTGGAGATTTCTCCTTAGAGACAGTGAAAGGCATTTACAGAAACGGGAAGTGTACTTTACACTCCAGATATACTGTCGTAGCCACGTTCGCGCAAGATATGGCTATACTTGCCACAAGTAAATCAATCAAGTCAGCAACTGCAAAGCTTCAACGTCGAGAAACTAAAGTGGAAGTCACAGGTTAAAAGGAAACCCGATGAGCTTGAAAACAGATTTAGAGAAATATATTGGCTTCTTGGAAAACATTTCAAGTGAATGGAACTTTTTATGAATGGAACTCGACTTCGTTCACGTTTGCAGCGGTCGATTCGATGGACCCAATTTTCAACAACTCGGCCACACATTTCGGCCCGTTTCGCGTTCAATGTTGGCTCTGAGCTCTTCCAACGTCGTCGACTTGTTGGCATAAACCAATGGCTTAACGTAGCCCCACAGAAAATAGTCAAGCGGCGTTAAACCAAACGACTGGCCATTTCTTAAGATAACACGCTCACCATACTTACTCTTCAATAAATCGATTTTAATGTGTGCTGTGTGGCTTGTGGCACCATCCAGTTGAAACCACATGTCGTCCAAGTCCATATCTTCCAATTCGGGCCAAAAATAATAGGTAATCATGGCGCGATAACACTGACCATTCACAGTAACGTGACGAAAAAATATGTCCCATCACTGAAGATTATTTTGCGATGAAATTCATCATCTTGGCGCATCTTCTCCAGAACCCAATCGGAGAACGTTATGTGGTCTGAGCAATTTGGATCGTTTTCTACGGACGCCTGAACGGCAGCGATATTTTCGACACTTCGACCAACTCGATGTCACAATGACACGGAAACATCACACAACGAATACGTAGACTAAAATTTTTGCAGTTAACTTGTTATTGCCTGTCCACTAGGGCGAGAATTACGACCGAAAATTGGAGTTAACACTCTTAAATTTGCGATCACCGACTCCGAAAATTTTTATAATTTGTAGACGTTGCTCGTTCGTGTACTGTACCCTGATGAAAATGTTGAGTTTACCGAATAAATTGACAGTGACAGTTCGATGATAAGTGAAAGAGTGTGTTCACAAATTAAATTCAAGTCCCTATTGGGAAACCCTTTACAAGCAAGTGCTTAAACGATAATGGACGTATGGTATACCGCTTTTGGGTTGTACTAAACGAAGCAATAGATATATTTTACAATTTTTTTAAAAACAAATTGCTTAAAGTAATTGTAAATGCTCCGTGGTATATCAGGAACGGTGATGTCCAACAAGATTTAGGAGTAGCTACCGTCGATGATGAATAATGAACTTTGTACTCGTCCTCATTCTAATAACTTCATACTCCATATTTAAGACGAAACAAACCGTTCGATTAAGCGAATGTGGAATCAATGGGGCTTTACTGGTAAGTAGGGAACTTAGTTGAATTCAATCAATAGAAGGGAGATTTTGTTTAGTGACCAAGAAAACAAAGTTACAGAGAAGATGAGGAATGGCTTTCTATGCATTTCATGTGCAAATCTTACAGGCATGCCTAGACGCCTAGCATATGCTACGGTTTTCACAGTTTAAGACAATAGCTTAGTAAAACGCGTCTAATTCGGTACAGGGCATAGTTCTTTTTTAACTTCCGTTCTTCCAGAGATCATTGACTCTCCTTGTAGCATCTAGCAGTAGTCTGATTGAGAGAGTTGTACCCAATTTAGCAATCTCAATTCGCTGGAATGTGACACAGGACTCAGCGTAGGTGAATGTTGCTTTGTTCTGAGATCACGATTGGCAATCTAGGATGACCTTTGATGTAGTGGTTGATGATCTATTCGAGGCTTGTGAAAATTAAAATATTCCTTGCAGATCACAGATCACATTCAGGACATAAGCTTCTTGGATTCTTGGCGGAAAGAGCTGCTTAATTTAAACTCAGAGTAGTAAACCATCATCGTTGGACCAGTGGACTCGAGTTGGGATTGATTTATGGAACTTTTAATGAATTTTAAATTTGCGTGGGGTGCATACAGTAGATTTATGAATGGAGGAGTGGCTAGAGTTTCAGCGTTACCACTGCGGGGAGACTGTCACACGGATCGCAGTCGAAACTGCTAAAAGAATAGTACAAAGGGCTGCGGATAGGGTCATTCTAAGACAACAACCGATACAAAGATAGGCAGCTTTTTCAACCTTCTCCAGGAGATTAAGGGTGACAAATCTGTTCACCATGATATTATAAAATTAACCAACACCACATGTTCTTTTAATTTCTACCTTATACTTTGGTTTACATCAATTAAATTTATTGATTAACCCGTAACAAGCCCGAACAAGGACTTCAGACAGATGTATTATTTTCCGTAGTCGGCCATTTGTTACCTGCTCAACGATCACTATGATGTGTGACATCAGCTTGACAGAAAGATAGTTGCCGCAGTTTCTTGTATCTGCATCTTCTTTGAACAGCCCATAAAGACTTTATGTTATCGACTTCAAGAATTTACTCGACAGTTTAAATCTATAAGCTATCTTTAGCTTTAATTAGAACCATATACGAAGGTGGTTGAGCTTTTAAGTTTTAAGGGGTTATGCATATTGTCACAATTTTTTTTGGTGGCTGCCAACGATGTACTCCGTGCAGCATTGAGGGAAGGAAACTATTCAATTTGTTGGTATATGACTATGCTGATGTTTGTCTACTTTCTCAAAGGATAATGAACCTTTTCTTGACAACTAACAATCAAGAAACAAAGTGGGACTCAAAAAAAACTACAATCTGGAAAAGTAGATAATGTTATCAGCTTAGGAAAAAGCTGCGAATTTTCTACCCCAAAAGCTTTATGGGTACAGTGCTTGCAAGGCTGACACCCTTCTTTATTTCTCTAGTTTTCTGACTTTATCCTTATAGAATTTCCTATTAGAGTATAATTCAAGACAAGATCAACCTCCGATACACACATTACTTGGCATACTACATATTTTCAACGGCCCTAATACGAAAAAAGAATATATTCGTATGTTTAGCATGTTGTCTTCATGATAATGTTCTCTTTTCGCAGAGAAACCATTATAATCTAATCTAATCAACAAGTCGTCATTACGACTCAACAGCTTTAGAAAAGGTTACTGACCTCAACTCAATAGGTAATACACAGCTCCTCTTATAAACATGCAACCAATGCACGCGAAAGTATAAATTTCATGCTCTTATTTGAAGAAAGAATCTCCCCAGTGTAATGACAGTGTATAAATCCCCCTCTAATTCACATTTAAATCCGGTCGTTTGAAAGGAAAACAAAGAAAATGTTGTACCTCCTTTTTAGCTGTAGGTACATATATGTACTTCTTCGAATTCGAAGGGTGGGAGCCAAAGAAGTAGAATGGACTCAATTCGCTTGAACTACATTCTTTCTCTCATGTACACAATTCGGAAAGATACGACGATGTAAAGTGTACAAGTGAGCAAAAGTGGGTGCATGGGTCGATGCATATGTACACCATAATTCACAGAATACAGAGTTCAAAGTAAGAACAAGTGCAACCTGCGCGCAAATTCATGTAAAAAATATGTAAGCACCACTTCAAACTGTGAAATAGAAAAAATTATACGTTACTTGTAGCAGGATCTGTCGACCAAAGGACATAACAACTCGGCGACTTGTCCGAATCAATTTTACATGTTTCCACAATTGGTGTACATTGGAGCGCCGATCGAGTGCAATTCCGCTCATTATACTGCTCGCATTCCACTTTCGGGCTGTTGATTATTGATCCGTATACGGCTTGAGCTGCAAGAGAGAGAAGCGCGCGTACACATCAGCAACGGGGCGCAATTCTCATGTAACACACTACTTACCCACAAACACCAACAGGATTTCAAACAGGCAATCGATTTTTCCCATTTTATTTTTCGCTTTTATCACCCGCGCACTATAAAATCCAGATGCAGGACAAAAGGCAACGCAAATTACAAAACAGAAAAAGGAAAAGGGCCAGAAGGTCAGGCGATGATTCTAAATTTTTGTTCAAAAGACAGTCACTGGAGCTTAACTAGGTACCAAATAGATCGACACAACAATAAAATACGATTCTATTTATAAATTTCAACGAGAGCTACAAGACTCGACGGAGAATGGAGCTCATTTCGGGGATCGGGGTTTCACTGAGGAACATTTTAATGAATCTTTCGTGAGGCAGGACTAGAGAAGGACATGTTCTGATATAGTAATTATGCTTTCTTTTGATCTTGTCGTTGTCGTTCGGTTAGGTTAGCACAAAATAAAAACAAAAACATTCCCACTGATGAGGTTTGGAAGCGCAAAGGATGATACAGAGAATTATTTGGTATTTTTTCACGATTTACACTGAACGATTACGGTTTGCGAGTGCATAATCGCATAGGTAGGGTATTTAACTTTATTCTGCGATAAATTTCACTTCAATTTTGTTGGTTTTTCTAAAGTTATTTACGAAAAATATGCGCGTTTTGCAGGCACTTTCCGTCGAATTTAGGAGACATTTTGGATTCTTTTATTTTTTTACAAGCGATGCATGGCGACACAGATGTTTGTGGGTGTTGCGCGAATGCGATGAAGATATCAATGAATAGTGCGATGGGAAGCGTCGAGTGACAGGTGACGTTAGGTAAGTGGTACCTGAGGGTAGGATGAGACTAGAAATATAAGCATATACAAAAATTGTATTAAACAGGAAACCAATACACCAAGATAATATTTAGGTCTATTCGGGCAAATATTATGTTATTCTGTAATGAATCATAAAAGAGCTTTTGTAATTGGTAATCCGGGTTTTGAACTTTTATAAAACTCTGTTAAGGACCTTCGAAAACTGGAATTTGTTACAAAACTGTCAAAGCAAACAACTGACGACTAATTTGAACCAAAAACATTGAAATGCTGGCAGAAAAAAGTGCGTTTTAATAAGAATACACTAGATAATAGTGAAATAACTTTTGAAAATGCTTATTAGTTGTGGTGTGGATTGACCTTTGACAACCGGAATATTTTTCCTACCAAGAAGTAGTGGCCCTAGATTGGCCAGAGTTCTCCGTTTTCATTTCAAAGCAACATTACAGCAGCCTAGATCACCAGTTTCAGCGTGGAAGAGTATGAGCAGTACACAGCATTGGTGTAACCCTAATAACAAATTAAATTGTCAATTTAATTATTTGTATGTTTCAGTTATAGCTTGAATTGGAATTTTTAGATTAGTATACATATTCATTACGCTTTACATTTCAATCCATAAGAAGTAAGAAGGAAGATGTCACCTTAAACTAAAATATATGCGACAAACCCACTTTATTAGTATCTAATCAGGTTATCAAATAATTAGATGATAAACCATTTTGTTTTTCAATAAAATATCTATTATTTTATAAACTGTCATAAGTTTCCAAAATGAATATCTGGCGTTAAAGGTACCAGATCAGCAGAAAGTGGTAAAACCAAACTTATTCTTAAGACTAACATGACATCAGGAGCAACGAAGCAGAAGGGAACAATCAACTATAGTGCAGAGGTGATAAAATTGCCTTATTCTTCCTATCAGTGCGTCTCCACGAGTCTGAAAAATGGCAGACTTTTCAGTCAGACTTCTAGTCCGCCAAACTTTTATGTCATTGGATGAGCGAATATTGTTATGACTTTTCATTCTTCAACATGTCTTATTATGACTTATTGTTTCTGTTTGTAAAAATCAAAAATCTGCCATCTTTGCACGTCTAGAAAGCACTAATAAATCACAACAAATATTTTTGCTGATAAAAAGCGACTGCCAAGCTTCAAATGTCAAATTTCAGTCAGGGTTGATGTCCATAGAAAAGACAAAACAAAAAGGCTGTCTTAGATGTCCGACTTTTCTTGATCTTCTTACATTTTTGCGCCATCAACTAAATCTTTCTTTAAAAAACAATGTCATGACTTACTACTTACCTGTAGGACTGTACATGCATTGCACTCCTACTACTGGCCCACAGATCGCGCTGTTCAAATTTTCGGGAGCATTATTTTTCCACTCACTAGTCGTCTCTTGTACTCTAATTAGCTCTTCGCATCTTATGTTATTCCGCGACTTCTTTTGTGTTCCCATTTTTATTGCGTCGCCATTTTCCAAGTGCATCTCGGAAGAATAGTAAGTGAAATTATTCGTCTTACAATTTTCTTGTTAAAATTTGTTTTCTTTTGCAGCTTTCTAGACTTATTTGTCAGCTAAAAACTCAATTTTCTATACTAAACAATGACTGGTCGCGGAAAGGGAGGTAAAGGTTTGGGAAAAGGAGGCGCTAAGCGTCACAGGAAGGTACTGCGAGATAACATCCAGGGCATCACCAAGCCCGCTATTCGTCGTCTGGCTCGTCGTGGCGGTGTCAAGCGTATTTCGGGTCTAATCTACGAGGAAACCCGCGGTGTACTCAAGGTGCGTACAAAGAAGGTTCACTAAAGCTAAAGCGTCTCTAATATTTGTTCGTTGATAGGTATTCCTTGAGAACGTTATTCGTGACGCTGTCACCTACACTGAACACGCTAAGCGCAAGACCGTCACCGCCATGGACGTGGTCTATGCCTTGAAGCGTCAAGGACGTACTCTCTACGGTTTCGGTGGTTAAAAGGCTACCGCCCGCATCTCAGACAGTGGCTGATAAACACTCAGCTAATCGCTATCCAATTCTATTCCATTTTAACTGTATTGTATTACCTAAAAGCACACAAGAATGTATGTCCGTTCCGTTCGTTTATTTGTCCAATAAAACAAACCCGTTTCAGCGTAAAATAAACGTTTATTGACTAGTTACAATTTTAACAGGGGTTATTAGTCTTATGCGGACATTAGGATTTGAGACCTAGAAAGAACGACCTGGGCGAGGGGCATTTCTCCTTTGGTAAGGCTAAATTAGTCATTGCGTTCTCTTCGTAGTTTTGCCTCTTGCGGATGACTACCTTAAAGTCTGTCTTCGCCGCATCTTGAGTGGCTTCACTTTCGGATGCTGCAGAATTGTCATTGTCTATAAGGGACAGCTTGACATTGTTCTCGATTCGAGACGTCAACTGTGGATAGTTTACGACGTTGTCCCCGATGTTCTTTTCGAAAATTATGTTATTTGTACGTGCCTAGAAGCAGGAAGTGAATGGAAAGTGGTGGTTGAATTTAGAAGACAGGTTCACTTACATTCTTATCAGCAAAACGAGCAAATTCACAGTCGGATTTGGAGATTTTGTGGAAAGTACCTTGCTGTTTGTACTTTACTTCGCTCTTGACTTTCCGTACTCTTCTGATCTTCTTCAAGTAAGCATTCGTCTTAGGGAATTTCGCCATCGAAGCGACTTCGTAGAGGTCGTTCCTCCTGTAAAAGTTTACATCTAGTTATCAGGACCAACTTACAAATTTCTTTTTTTGATTATCGGTATGAAGCAATGGCATCTAGTACATACTCGTACATATGTACATACAGTCTACTCCGCTTAACTAAAATGACAATTTTTCACAATTTTTGTTTGACTTAAAGAGGTATTTTCTTTGTAGGGAACTAAGGTTAACTGAAAAAGCTGCTCCGTAAAAAAAACAGGGTATTTTCAGTAAATCGTATAGTGGATGTGATATTTTGTCGTCTTTTTGGCCCTAGCAAGCGGGAAATCGATAACTCAACGCACCCCGAAGGCTTGACACATGTTGCAAAGCCTTCTATTTCCATGAAGACTAAACATCCGCCACCGAGTCGTTCGCTGAACATCTTGTTATAGACTTCCAATAGACTAGTCTCTGAAAATGCTGTGTGAGGGTACTTCAGCAAGAATGTGATACCGGCATGATGCCGGCGGCATCACCAGGTCATTGAAATAGGTCGTCAAAAAACACTTTGAAATCGCGATTATCGACCGTACAACACAAACAATGAATGAGTGAACTTTCCATCTATAAAAAAAAGTTATTAGAATAATCTCAGAGCCTTCATTGGACTACTTGTCTATCCCATATGGCCCTGCAATTTTTCATTATAAAAACTCTAAATCTCTAAATATGGCGGTTCACCCAACACATACGCAATTGAGTGAAAGACAAATCGCATATTCAATTGGAATCCAGATAAAGGGAATTTTTGAGTGGAACCAATGCTAAATGACATTAGTGACAAGTACCCTATTTCAGAAAATAACGCTTTTTTACCGAAAAAAAATCACATATCTTTTCTTTGTATCGCTTAATTCATTTTCAGATAATTTGTCTTCAGTTGGTAAGTAAAATTCAAAGTTTTCAGTAGTGTTTCGTAAGTAAAAAAAAGGATGTAATTTTGTGAAATTTCTTAAGAATCTAGAAATAAGTTAAGTGATTCCTTACGTTAGTTATTTATAAGAAACCCATAGATCTACTAACAAGAAACGTATGGACGCAAAAATGGCAACTGAATACACGCAGCCTCAAAAAAATATAATATTCCAAGTCCCACTCTTCAAAGTAAGTTGCGCAAACGAACGTCTAAAACGCCCAAAAAGGACCCATGACTATTCTCACAAATGAAGAGGAGACCGAAATCGTGATTTATGTAATAATATATGTTCTTTTTATAACTTTTAAATAAATCAACAGTAAAATAACGATGGTTTTCTTTTTTTCTTCATATGGGCGGCTTGTCATTGGAACGCTAAAGGCCGGAATGAGAAGCATAAGGAAGCTCAGTACTGGCTCATGTCATTATTAATTAAATGTATTAAACCCGGGTCTTACACATAAGAAGAAGTTACTATTGTATCAAATAGTAATACAACAAGCTTTCTTTAAATAACCGAACGGATCTATTCTTTCGATTTCTGACCTATTGTAATTCCTCTTAGTCAATATTTTTTTTAGAAAAACCAAATTTAATAATAAAAAGGAAATCACCCTTTTGTTAGGTGCATGCAATATTATACGTACATCAAGCACAAACATTTGCAAACCCTGACTATGCCAACGTCGGGCACCGTGTTTTTATGTTAAGTTATAACTCCCGTGAAAATTCGACTTAGAGGAAGTCGACTGTATATGTACATATATGTATGTACACATTCTAACTCGATTATATTGATCGAAACCCTATTAACAAGACTGATAACTTTTCATTATTTGATAAACTGTACTTACTCATTTAATATAGACTCCAGCGATTCGTTCTTAATCAACACATATCCTTCTGGAATGTCACCTTTTCTGTTTTCAGCCAATTGATTCTCATAAGCAATTATCTGCTTATGTAGCTTCTCATTCAATAATTCTACCTGTTTTCTTAGAACTTTTTCCGATGCTATTTGATCCTCTAAGAATTTGAGTCGTTCCTTCAGCTGTCCTAGCGTGATTTTCGTCTTCTTCGAAGAATCATTGCATTCGGCCGAATTATCCTCATCCTTGCCTAGTTGATTGCGAATGTTTCTCTGTAGGAATTTACTCACCCCTTCATTATTTCGAATATTAAAATCACTAATCGAATTATTTATCTCAAGGCAGTCTAAAATTAAATTTGCTCCAGTATCGGTAATACCACAATTTTCCATGTCAATTACTAGAAGATACAATTTATAAGTTTTGTTTCAAGATCATTGTATTGTATTAACTCTACTTTTTATCCAAGCATCCTCTTTAAGTATTTCTACAATAACGCCCACTCCTTCGTCAGTTATATTTGGATTTCGGGCAATCGAAATGACACGAAGTCCCGGCATTAAACTCGGATCGACATCCCGATATCGCAACGATTTTTGCCAACCATCTGAGTATCTACATATCTTTTGAAACTGTAATGCAATGAAATGTGTTCCAAAGATTATCAGAGGCCGAAATTTAGTTAAACAACCTTTATCATGTCAGAGATGTAAGTAGCAGCTTGACTTGTAAGATTACACTCCGATAAGTTGATGGTGTCAATGTTAGCTAAATATTTGATTGAAGAGCAAATAGCCTCACAACCCTTGTCGCCGATTGGTGATCGTTGAAAACTTATTTGCCGCAGTTGTTCATTACTTGATAGAGCCTATTTCCAAATAAAAATCCATTATTATCATCAACTTTCAGCACTAAAATTCGCAGATTGTCCAATTTCGAAAAGTGGAGATAAAATTCTATCAGAAGGCTAAAATTCCGAAAGTAAAGTAAACGAATGGGTTTAATAGGAAAAAGTTGAAAGTTGTTCGTGTGCGGAGAGTTTCCGTAGTCTTTCACAGAAGAATACGTTTAACTGGGAGTAAGAAATTTTTTCCATGCGACAATTTTTTTGTCCTTTTTAATTGGTGTCACTCAAAATTCTCTTCTTCTGGATTCCAATGGAACATACAATTCGTCTTCCACTTAAATGTGTATGTGTTAGTGCACCGACATATTTCTTGTTTTCGTATTTCAATGAAAGAATTTATGAGTGTTAGTGTATTTTTAGTGTTTGCCGAAGATCCAATGGAACGTGATTGATAGTGTTTTTTCTCTCCGGAAAATCAAAGGATGACTTCTTTTGCCCAACGGAAAATGACATTAGTGTTTGAACTGTCACATGTCTCAAACTGGTGTATTTTAAACTTTTTCTTGTCCACCCGTTCATTAAATTTTTTATAATTAGAGAATTTTACCCACACTCTTTGAAATTCAATAATATTCGAATTTTACTATTAGAATTACGCTAAGAGACTTATATTCTAGTTCGTTTATAGGTACCTTCGTTACGTGATTCTAGTTTTCTAATAAAGCTCAGACCTATTATGTATTAGGAAATAAAAATTTTAACCTTAAGACTGAACTATTATAATAATAATAATATTAAGGCAAAAGCAACACATAAAGGGCCAAGGCATAGCTTCTCACAAGTATACGTGTTGTGCTTGGTATATATTTCTGCACGTACAGAATGGACCTACATTTTTATGCCGGAATCGTAGGACCGAAGAAGCTTTTTGAGAAGCTTTCTCCGTAAATACTCTTGGTTCTTTATCAGCCGTTCGCATGAGATGCGGACGTGAAAAATCTTTAATGAAAAATCTTTTCTGTATTCTAACTTAGAGCCTCCTATGCACTAACCACTAACAATGAGAGATTTGTAAAATCCTTACATATTTCTAAAACGAATAATAAAATTGTGCATTCATTTGATTTATTTCTTTACTGTTCACTCTTTGGCTGTCAAACTATAAATGAAATGCGCATGACACATATGGATCAGTATGATTAAACTGTGAGTTGAGCTCTAGGTTGTGAAATAAAAATTAGGTGGTTGCACCAATAATTCCAAAGTTGGCATTTTGTCAATATTTTGACTTCGTTTGGCAAGCCCTTACACCCAGTCTCCACGATGCATAATTTCAGTCAAGACTCAAGTCGTAACACTAATATATCTCGTGTAGATCGCACTTTTACGCAGTCGGACATCTAAGGCAGCCTTTTTGTGTTGTCTTCTCTGTGGACATCAACTCTGACTTAAATTTGACATTTGAAGTTTGGCAGTCTTTTTTTTTATAAGAAAAACCATGTTTTGTTTTGATTTTCACAATAAGTTTGTTGATTTTTTTTTAAAGTAAGTGAGCTTGTTTTGCTCTTGATGACATGTTGAAGAATGAAAAGTCATAACAAAATTCGCCTATCCAATGACATAAAAGTTTGGCGGATAAAAAGTCTGACTGAAAAGTCTGGCTTTTTTCAGACTCATGGAGACGCAGTGGTAGTGACACCCAAAACCTAGTTGATCTTATTCATGTATTCATGTTGTCATTTTCTATGTTTCACGACAAATTGATACGGTTGGATTAACTATTCAAATTTTTGAATTCTTACGCACTTTACATTTTTACTTCTTTTTTTCTGGCAGAATCTTGGCTACACCCAAAACGTCTTAGATACATGTATTTGTACTGAAGAGGTCATGTTGTATTATTTACTAATAGTTTCAAGTTGCAACAATTATTCAAGTTTTTGATTTCAAGTTACACCATTCGGCTGCCATCATGTGCTGCCAGACGGGCATATGAAAAATTGTAGGCAACAGAGGAACATATTAAGTTCCATTCAGAGCTCAGCGAACATGAACGAGCGAATATTCGCCAGTTTTGACGTTTCATTAACAGCACCTTTTTTATCTAGTCGCTTCAATCGGCGAATTTCATTTGAAATTTCCGAAAGAAAAAGTAATTTTTTGAGGTTAAACTCTCGCCAATGTTTTGGTCGCGCGAATGTGGATTGCGTTCTACATCAGTGGCATGTGAATAAACTTTTACAGTTCGCAAAAAATATTCGTCTATTCGCGGAATAATCAGCGAATTAACGATTTCTTCTTTTTTTCTATAGATAAGATAATTATTCTTTGGGAATTGTAAAATTGTCAATTGTTTGCCTTTATATGTGCTAAAAATGATTTGTTAGCGGTTCGCTCATTCGCTGGTCGCTGAGCTGTGAATGTACCTTTAAGGCAGGATTCGTGCGGTTGCCTTTCACATCCAAAATTTACTGCGGGCCTTTGGTCTATATGTAGAGAGCGGTTTTATTCGCATTTTCCGTACGAAGAGGTGAGGGTCACTACATCTTGTGAGAACTAGACAAAAACGATATGACATACGGTCACGTTTCCATAATCCAATATATGGTACTTTAAACTGCATATGTATGTTTGTGAGTCTTCTATTCAAGGTAGATATAATACTATAATATAAAATAATGGACTTCAATATAACTTATGGATCTATTAGACGTAGCCTAAAACAGTTTTTTTGGAAAGAAAAAATGCTGATTGAAATAAGACGGCTTAACAAACAAAGCCTGTTTAATTCTTGTTTCTTCTTTTCTTTTTTTAAACGAGGGCATTAAAAGCTTCGATTAGATTTTATAAAAAAAATATCATACCTTCGCTATTGATACCACGTATTTTTCATTTAATGGCATTGCTTCCAAATTCAGTACTATGAGATTCTTATTAAATTGAATACAGTTAGTCACCGCCTCTACAATTCCCGTAATTATGTACTTCGTGAATACAGCCGGTTTCTGTTTAAAAACTTTTGCCTTCTTCTCCGTGTCGATATGTTCCGCAACTGTATATATAAATCAGACCAAAAATAATCAGAACAATGAAAACTATCGATAAACCGCTATACCATACCATTGCCAAAATTTTTCCGCAAACGAATCGCCAAGTGTTGCAAAATTTGATCAAAGTGAAGGGATTCAATGACAAAAAGCCAATCTTCCACTTTAAGTTTATCTCCGAAAATATCTAAAACCGATGTTGCATTGTTTTTGGACTTAATCTCCACATTCGGTGGATAGTTTTTTGCTCTGCACAACTCCAAGTATCGAAAGTGGAAACTTCTGCAACGATTTACCTTTTTGATTGAGGGATTGCAAGTTCCATTTGCGCTTTCTCTCATGCCTGATCTGTTACTATGTACCTACGGCCGCTTATACGTGTTTGAAAAAAAATATAAAAATAAAAAATGTCGACATAGAATATTAGTAAATTATTAAAAAATATGTTTTGTAGATTTTGAGTGATTCGTAAATAACGAAGCGACTTTGACTTTATTTTAGTTTTTTTTTTTTCTTTGTAATTTGGAAAATATTTTAAGTGTATATGCTTAAGTTATACATACTTCCCATCAGGTAGGGGTCAGAATATACCTGAGGTAGGAAGTCTTCCTGGAAATCCAGTCGGATAAAGCATCTTCTTCGGAGGTCAGTTTTACTAAGAGAGGCATTCATTGCATTTATGCAACTAACTTTCTACTTGCTTCTATAATATAGGGTAAGTATTGGTTTCGTGAAAAATTCGAACACTACATAACAGTAGACCTTTGCGTCAGCTTGTCAAAATCGATGGGCAAACGTCAGTTCTGACATACATATATATAAAACAATAAATATATTCTTTTTTAATATTTGGTACCTAAGTAAAAATAAAAAGGCTATCTCTGATTTATTAATAAAAAATGTGTACACTATATATTTTAGCTGTAAAACGACAGTGAAATGTTGTGTTGTGGGCTGCAGTAAATATTATTATTACATTTATCTCAGGTTTGTTTGTTACATTATTTGCATTTCTCTGAGAAGGTTGCTGTACACTTAAGAATTAAATTTTTATTTATGGGAGGATTAAAGGGGATTGCAATTTTCAGATTTTCTGTCTTTCCAGAGCACTAAATCAACAAGGGCTCATTGGATTTATAAATTAAAGATACCAATTTTAAGTAAATTTTGCTATTAATCATCCTTCTTGTATTATTTATTTGGCGCGCCTTGCGTAGGAGAGGCATTCCTGATAAATAGCAATTATCAAGGCACAGAGGAAGGCTGTCTGAGGAATTCGAAATCCAAAGTGGGGTTCGGCAAGGCTGCTTTCACCAATACTGTTTTTATTGGTGATTAACGATGTGCTGAGTGCGGTCTTATCAACAGGAAATGGAGCAATTCGATGGACTCTTACATCTGAACTCAACCTTCTGTCTCACAGAATAATGGACCTTCGCCAAATGACAACAAATATGGAGAGGGAAGCGTCGTTGGGCAGAAAATTAGTTCGGCAAAAACAAAAATGATCAGCCTAGGACCGAACTCATCAACTCATATATGCATTGCTGGACAAACAATTGAGTAAAAAGTTTCCAATGCCTTATATGGATATAGCCAGCCGAATATGCAAAGCCAAATCATGCATTTAGGATGCTATCTACAGTTTGGCGAAGTAATACAATTAGGTTAAACACCAACCTACGACTGTTTCGTTCCAACGTTGTATCCGTGCTGCTGTATGGTTCTGGTACCTGTACTAGAGAGAGGCCGTCATTACACGAGGAAGCTGCAAACGTTTGTCAATAGGTGCCTGCGCTACATCTTAGGCATATTCTGGCCAAACCGTATCTTTAACGAACAGCTTTAGCAGAGAACGGGCCATGATCCTATAGGCACAACCATACGATGACGAAAGTGGCAGTGGATTGGTCACACTCTCCGAAAGGGTGACAGATCCATAACTAACTAAGCGATACAATGGAAGCCGCTTACTCAGGACGGCAGGATACGCGGCGGTCCTAAGAGTACGTGACGCAGAACAGTTGAGAAGGAAGCACGACAATTGGGAAAGAGTTTGCGAAAGCTGAGACACATTTCCAGAAATCGCACACGATGGCGCGTGGACCACCTACGATGTAGAAGCCCTAGGACCCACAGGACATATGTTTATAAGTAAGTAAGTTATTCTGAAGCTAAGCTATTCTGAAAACAATTGCAAAATCAACGCCAACCATTTTTCATCAGTGGTGACCGGCGCCAACACGTGAAAACCGCTATGGATTTGATTTGGATGCAAGTTTTTTTTAAATGATCTTAAGGACTCCCAGAAGTATATAGGCAATGTCGTGCCAAGTCTACTTTTTGGAATCGTTTTTGTAGTTTCTATTATTTTTTAATAACTTTACTGTCCCCAACTTTCTATTACTCGGATAATTCTTAATCAATAAAATCTAAGCTATCGATCAGATTTTTGCTTCATCTAGTAGCTGAGCTACAGACCAATAGCTAACATGATCAAATGAAATTAATTTTCTAAATTGAAAAATGAAATAGCACCGATTGTTCCTGATCATTATTCTGTCTTGGGGGTTTTGCGCGCACATGGAAAGCATATTCAAATCAAATAAACAAATAATAGGTTCGTTCGCGTACTCTCCTAAAACAGCGAATTTTTACGAAAAGCTGTTCGCGTACGGAGAATTTTCGTAGTTTTTCGCAGAAGAGAGCGCTCACGAGAGAGTATGAAATTTCCCCATGCTACGAATTTTAGTGCAAGAAATTTCTGTGGGCTGGTTTATAAACACTGTAGAAGCTGTCAAACCAGTTTATTTTCAACTTTTTCTTGTTCAACCCATTCGTTTACTTCTTCGTAGTTTTAGCTCTCTCAGAGAGAATTTTACCCCCACTCTTCGAAATTTAATAATCTACGAATTTTAGTGCAAAAAGTACGTGAACGGACCTATTGTGTGTAGGTTTCTCTGTTGGATCGCAACGAGAGAGAAGTATGTATGCGCACGTGTGGTGGTGTAAATATAAATTGAAGTGAAATTGGTCGAAATAAGGTGAGCACTGGTCATCTAGTACACAGTATATCCTTAATGAGTAGGGACACTCTCGACCGTTTGCTGTCCTTCTCGCTAAGTTACACAGATATGAGAAGTATATGGATATAAGAAGCGTTGAAGGGAGAGAGAGATAACGATATGACGCACAGCTGATAAGCGTCGGAGTCACATCGCCTTTGTGACCTATTGCCATAAAAAAACTAGGCAATTTTGAGTCAAATTATTTTTATTGTTTTAAGGCCGAACATCCGGTTTTATTATTTTTATGAAGGTCAAAGAAAATAAGAAACACTTGTTTTCATATTTTAGATGTAAAAGGGTTCATATTTAGTTTTAATTAGCGGAAAAGCCAATCATAAAAAAAAGTATAGAAAAATGTTCAATAAGGCGCAGCAGGTCACACTGACTAAAACGTAGAGATACACACAACGATGATCGGAGTCGCATCGCCTTTAAAAATACAATTTGAAAAAATCCCTAACCATTCGTGGTGCAGGTAAAATGTATTGTGTACTCTCTTTTTCACAAGGGGTCGTTGCATACGGGTTAAAGTGTATACTTTGATCTACTTCCACTTATTGTACAATTTTTTCATCTTTTTTTTTTTTGCGGTAGTAAGAAATGCATATGTGGAAAGAGTGTCTCTACTCATTATAATGGATATACTCTGATCTAGTATTCATATAAACAAAACACTAAAAACTAAATAACAAAACATACTAACTACCTACGGGTCCTTGGGTGCGATTTTCTTCACCTTTTCTATGTAAAAGGTACGGTCCATATTGCATACTTTCTCTGCGTAAGTCGGCAATTCCATTCTAGAACAATAATAGAAGAAAAAAAAGGAAGTATATTTGTAGATATCAAAGGATTCTAATGAATTATAAATAGAAATTGCTCCAAATAACACTGAAAAACGACCAAAATTGCCTGTCGGTTGTCCTGTAGACCTCTTTGACAGGTTAAACGTCAAACGGAGAACGGGTCTATGAATCCTGACATTAGGATCATAGGGCATTCCGAAAAAGTGGGTCTGCCTTTTCAATCTGTCTGCCCTTCACTTTGTATGTACATATGTATGTACCTACGCACGATATCTTTCGCCTGTTGTATATTCTCCAAAGGGGAAATCGGAATTTTGGTTCCAACCCCAATATTAACGGTACCTACTTGACTTAACCCGATTTTCTCAAAAAGTCGATTTTCTCGAAAACGGCTCCTAACGATTTTGATTAAAATTTCATATTTAAGTTGGTCTAGACAAATGTTATGAGATGTAAAGGCGTATCACTTTTTGGGTAAAAATCCGTATAACGGTACTTTGCTTATAAAATAGTTTTAGAAAAATTACCGAGATATTGTGATTAATAATTATCGATGGATTTCGCTCAGAAACGCAATATGGGCAAAACTCAACATCAAATATGGCATTAAGACTGTTTTGAACATGCAAATTATGCATGGAAATCAATGATCCATATGGATCTTTGGTGATAATAAAATGCGGTTATTGAGTGCAATAGTCATAGTAATGAATGAATGTGTCACCAATGAATTCTCGTGTTACATTAGCAGAAATATCAAAGATCTCTCGTGTGGCGTCTCGACGTATACAAGTAATTCTGGAACATCTAAAGAAAACGTCAAACTATCTCGAGTCTTCTTTCCCCTATCTAAAAGCACTTTTAAACAGGGGGAGAAAGACAGGAAACAATTAGAACTCAATACCTAAAATACAAAAGCCAGGCACAGCGTTACCTTTCGGACCCTTTAGGCGCAAATTGACAATTTTTTGATGCTACGGACCCTTCGACCCCCCTTTTCGAAAATCATCGAAATTTGACCCTTTTTGAAATATAAGACCCTTTTTGGACACTTTTTGCGAATTGGAAGAGAATTGACACATTCATTTCTCATTTACCCGATTTGTGTTGATATATTTATTCCAACGCCAAAAAATGTACATTTACTTGCCGTTTGAACAGATGCATACATTGATGTAGTAAGTGCTTTTCGTTTCTCAAACCTACAGAATAAGAAGTTTAGGATTCCAAAGAATTGAATGTGAATATGGCCAAAATCACTTATAACGACCAAATTCTTCGGTCCCTTGAAGGTCGTTAAAACTGATTTTGACTGAATTGAAACCACTACTTTATATTTTTTGTTCTTTTTTTTTAAATAATTAGTTTATTCAGAAAAATAAAAAAAAAGTAGAAAATAAATAGGGCAAATATTATTTGTTTCCCTAAATTTCGTTCTTCAATTTTATATGGGCCCCTTTTCTTTCTTTTTACTCTGACTGGATTTTTCAGCTGGATTTGTGTTATTAATTCGTTGACTGTCTTTGTTGACTGAATTTTACTTTTTTGACTGGTTTTTCTCCAGTTGACCGGAAGGACAGTTTTAAAATGGCAACAGTGGTGGTACTGTTTTTGGGCTGAAAAGTGCTACCATTTCCGAATAGTTTAATGGGATGGAGACTTCTGAAATCAACATCGTACTGCCTATTCAAAATCATAAAGTTTCAATTAATTTGTGTTAAATTAAATTGGGAATAAAGGATAATATGGCCTGTTTCATAAAGAAATCCTTATTCATAAGTTAAGATGATCAAAGTTAATTGTTTATTTAAAAAAAAAAAAACTGATTGAGTAGCTATAAAGAAACTTTTATAGAAATAAAAGTAAATGAATAAGTTTTACTTTTTTCATTTTTTTTAAATGCTTTGTCTGTTCTCTAAGAAACAACTTTCGTCAGTTACATTTTCCTATTTCGATCGCAACTATATGCTTAGTAATTAACGTAATTTATTTCTTTAAACTATTTAGCGTTTCAGCTCATTTATATGAACGTATGTTGTGAAAACTTAATTTTTTTTATTGAGATCCACTTGTACAAATATCCAGTTGTAAGTTCAAGTTTGTTCCGAATTTTGACTATATGGAGATATATGAACATATTTACTTCTATACATATGCTTCTTTAGACATTTTAATTGTTCCTTTACATCTGTATTAGCTGATTTCTTAGTTTATGTATTTCTGAATCAGATTATATTTGTTCTCTTTCCAAATAAAGTAGTATGATCGGAGTGTTAATTCTGCACTCTGCTTCCCACAAATAACATCTCTGTGAAATCCAACCGAAGCTATCTCCATTTCACCGGCTTTCTTCTAGCCGCACGCATTTTCGATATCGAATCCTGCCTGAGTGAAGCCGAATAAATAAAAATAAGTGAGCGAAATATTTGCTGCTCCCAGTTGTGTGGATGCGAGACGCAAAAACATCGCCTTCAGCGCACGAGTGAGCGAGCGCACTCCATTCATCAGCACCCTACACACCGAGAGAACCGATCATCATTTTCTCCTTTTTTTTCTTTTTTGTTCATTGAATTTCCAACCAAAAAAGTCTGCACGCGATTTTTCCGTTCACAAAAAAAAAATTTTTCTACCAACTTTTTTGCAATCAATTCAATTTACCATCGTCAGAGCAGCGCCAATAAACTGAAAACTCCCCGTTCAAATACTCTAGTTAAAACGTAGAGCGCAAATAAAAAAAATTCGCAACAAAAAAAAAATCGCCCCCAATCTCTTCTCGATTGTCAGCACAAGAAATTTGTCAGCCGACGACGACGACGACCAAAGAAGAAGAAAAAAAGAACGAGAAAAAAACGGGAAAAAAACTATATATCTCCAAAAAGCGACAAGCAGCCGAAGCAGCACAGGCCGACCTCAACTGGGGGCGCAGCAGCTAAAAGGGAATTCGTTTTTTTTTTTTGTATATTTTTTTTGAAAATTCCACACCTTTCGAGTGTGGAAAATACTTGATTGTCGGGCAAAAAGAATTTGATTTTCAAGTCGGCATTTACACAATTCATACACAAATCGCTCAGCTAGGCCTAACGCAGAGGAATATATTCTAATTAACAAAATGGACGACGACTTGACGGTGGAGGTCTGCGGCGAGAATGATGCCTACTACAAGGTTTGTATTTAAATAACATTTTCGTTTGTTTTTTTCCTTTTTTATTTCGACAATAGTTGAAGGGTTTTCCTCGGGGTATATAAATTTTTCATAAATCGAATCGAGGTTTTTAAATGGCCGCCTCTACGATCTGTAGTGGATAGACCGGAAAAAAAAGTTGCTCCTGTGATTTTAAAGGGATCTACGAAAGCACGGGTTTTTGGTAGTTTGTCAGTCGTTCGACGACCTCTTTTTAATTTTTCTTTTTTTTTTCTGATTGATGCTCAGATCAAGCGATCGGCTGGTATCAACATCGTGGGGGTCACTTCTTCTCTTACTCTCGGGTGTCCACGAGTTGTCTTCTGTTGTTTATGAGACATCTTCAGATGGATGACCACACCTGAGAGAAAAATACATTTCCTGAATGGAATGCAATTTAAATTATCAACTTCTTGTTTCTTTTTATTTCAGGGAATCGTAACAGATGTTTTTGAGGATGGAGTACTGGTCAGTTTGGATGAGTAAGTAGTAGTAACTTAATGGTTTATCTTCTGCCGACTGTTCAAGGAAGCATGTTTTACTTGACATCTTTTTTTTTCTGATATCTATTTATAAACTATTGACACTCGTTTTTATTTCTTATTTTTGGGGATAAGAGATAGAGATGAGAAAAAGAAAAACTTCTCCATGCGTTTAATGATCTTCTTTTGAGTAGGGATTTTTTTTATTTTAGATGTGGAGGCGAAATGCAGTTTGGCAATTCAAAAAGGTACTTTTTGGAAATTTCTTCGGAAACTCATTTATACACCTAATGATTTATGGGCATACAAATAGTGTCTCTCTTTTTTCCAATGGCCTATATTTGTCATGAGTTTTCAGTTATTTTTTTATTGCGAAACGATTTTTATTTTCATTCAGTGGAGTAGGTACCAATAATAGGAGATGGAAATTGTCCAGGATTACGTAATGAGTTTCACATGTGTTCAATGTTTTTGTCATTTAATCCTCTTGCTAGTATTTAGGACTGACAATATTCTACAACTGATTGAAGTCTAATTCTTTTAATTTCATATTCACAAACGCCCAAGATCGTTTATTATTTGTCTAAAGTAGATATACTTTACGGACATGTAATCAATGAAAAAATCCAGCGTGCGTCCGATTCTTACAGTAAAACTACTACCGATGGTCGTATGGAATTCGAAAGGTTATAATCTCGTTAACGAACAATTGTCAGTCTTCACTGCTGCGTTCTTCTTGTATTCATTCCTCTCCCAATGGATTTTGATAATCCGCTGACTGCCTTGAATTTCCCAATTTCGGGCTCGGCCAACATTAGTCTGTGCAATTCTCCATTCATCTGGTCATATTTACCATTAATGAACCTCAAACCAAATATCTAACTTCCTGTGTGTGCCTTTATTTCAAATCCTTACCAGACTAGCTCCATGATTAATGACTATACGCAAGTTTGTTTGGCGAGAGAATAGATTCGATTTGAGTAACTAATTAATATTAGCCGCGTGTGCCCTTACATTTATTGCAGTTTTGTTAGATAAAATCGATCGATAGAATTTACTACAACACCTACTTCATTTATTCGCGAAAAATTATCTGAATTAGTTTTAAAATACAGTGCTGTTTGGCTATATTTATTTTGCATAACCAATTCTGCCTAACAAATCTTCAACAAAATTGAGGGCTTTTGAATGTATATCTAATAAATTTGTTGCATTCACAATGAAAATATGTATAAATTTATTTAATTACCGATATGCGCTTTTTTCACATACTTAACATTCGAAATAAAAAAACAAATATCTGGAATCCAACACCAATAAATATTTTGCCCATAGCATGCTTATCACTCTGCATATAACTAGGGACTTCCCCGGAAAATGTATATGACTTTCTTATGAATCAATTACGACCAATCTGAGTACGAGATGGAATATAAGTAAAGGAAATGACATTACATTTGAAATGTAGGGAAAGGTCTATGTTTATGCTTATATTGGTTCTCCATGTTTATTATAGAAGTTCGAGGTATCGAGGCTCCTCTTTAGTTTTAATTCACCTCTATGACAATTATTCCATCGTAAGGGTGTGTTAAGTGAGTAAAAAAACACTAATATATAAAGTATACACATATGAAAATTATTAACATCACTAGCACAGTCGACAGAGTCCGCCAGTGTGTCATCAGTTTTTCAGTCTCTTAATTTTGAGCTACGCTGAGGTCTTTAGCACACATTTTCAAAATCCGCCTAATGCGACACGAAGAGATTCTATAGTAAAGGTATAGGTTTAAGTTTTAACACTTTAATATGTACATATTTTGCCGTTAAAGTACCATAAGAGAGAACAATCTTCTAACATAGAAAGCAAGAAGATATGACCATAGGTTAGGTGGTTGTCTTCTGTTCAATCAGTCGGATTCTATTGTGTTGCCACATGAATCGGCGAAGAGCCACCGAGGAGGGCACAAGTGTGATTCATCTTCCTCCTTATCTATACAACTGCGGGCAAAGTAGTTTGCCGGAGCAATAAGCCTAACATGTCAACCGATAGATAAACTTTGTATCCGACTAATATTTCAGTAAGCATTTTAAGTGTTCTGGGTTTTTGGATTTGATACGGTGTCTGTCTGTTCGTCTTTCTGTCAGCTATGTAATTTTTCAACCGTTAAAGATAGAGAGCTGAAACTTTCAATATGTATACATTATGTGGAAGCCCGCACAGGATGGTTGCAATGAATTTAATTTTGGGGGTACTTTTTTGGGCACCTTGTATGAAGGACAAAAAACATTATTTAGCTCCCCATCTTGTGGCATATCAAATTAAAGAGATTTTTGCAAGGGCTCGGCTTCATATACATATGAACAAAATATTTTTTTCTGACAAAATTTGTTGAACAAAAAAGTTTAACAAATATTTGAAAAATGTCTAAATCGTTGGAACCATTTTCGGTAAACCCCTTTTTTTGTCAAAAAGGCACTACAATAGTAGGGCTAGAAAAAAAATTTCAGTGCTCCCTCTAGGGGCCATGGAATAGCTCCCTGGCATGAAGTTTGAAGTAAATTGGTTCACTCGTTTAGTTATACAGACAAAAAACAGAATCGGCAGACTCTATAACGAGCTTAATTGTGTAATATCTCGAGTTCCAATTTTTTTTTACAAATTAAATACATATTTATGTATGTACTTGTTTTATATTAAAAGTGCAAGTAAAAATGAACTCAAATCTCAGCACAGTACTACTAGGACATACCTGATCATACATACTTTCAATCACAAACATTACATTGTTCATATCAATACCAGTATTAGGTGTGCCTATGAAGAATATGAATAGTATTGCCCTCAATTTAATAACAATATAAAACATCCGACATGTCAAGAATAGTCCATCATCTCTCATTGGGATGTAAAAAGGTAAAAAGTAACCCTTCATCAGTTGTGGGCTCCTGATTTTGGGGTACTTTTGACTAGTTGCTCTGCCTCACAGTTACCTGAAATTTTAGAACGCGTAGGCACATATTCTTCTTTAGGTTCCTCTCTGCTTAGGAGGTTCGAAATCATCGCTTTAGTTCCCGTTTAACTTTCACGTCTCTTATTATATCTGGTATTGACTGGTTAAGCCATTCACGCAAATTTGTCAGCCATGTAAGTCTATTACGACCTGCTGTTCCTCTTCCTTCTAACATTCCTTGAATGATGACATGGAGTAGTTAGTATTTATTATTCCGTTATGCCTAAGTACTCTTTTTTTTTACGTCTTTTGATATGGAATATAAGCTCTCTACTGCATCTCATTCTTCTCAGGACTTCGTTCTGTATAACCATAGTTCGAACGCTTCCAGTTTTTTAATCATAGTTTTATGTATCAACCAGGTTTCAACACCATACAACAGAATAGACCACACGTAACATTTAGTAAGCCTGATTTTTATGTCTAGATTTATATCTTTGTGAATAACATGAATTTTGTTTTCGCCGCGTTAATTTTTAGCCCATAATTGCGACTTATTGAGTCCAGCTTATTCATTATGTCATTGAGTTCATTGATATCATTTGCCATCACAATCGTATCATCTGCATATCTAATATTGTTAGTTTGATAGCCGTTATTGCTGATCCCATAGTCATAGTCAGCAAATTCTTCTTTGAATACCTGCTTCGAGTGCATGTTAAATAATAACGGCGAAAGGATACATCCTTGCCGAACTCCTCTTTGTATTATCATGCTTTCCGATTCTTCTCCTTCTATAGATATTTTGGCTTCTTGGTTTCAGTTTGGGTTTTCGATTATTCTGCTGTCACTCCTGTCAATGTTTTTGCTTTTAAGGATCTCTGCCATTTTCATGTGCTGTACTTTATCAATTGCTTTTTCGTTTGTTTTAAGTTCTAGTGTGGATAATTTTTAAAAATATCTTAACTGCACACATAACGGACTTAAATTGTAAACTGATGATGCCATGTTTAAAGATGTTTAATCTTATTTTACCAATTCGGATATTGATCTCATCGACAGACTGCCAATGACACTGATTCGCTAGTCTGAAAGACTAACTGTATAATAATTTTTTGTTCTGTCGTTGATGTTGTGCGAATAGCGCCACTAATGCCAAACGAGAGTCATGAGAGAGGTATAGCTAATTTTGCGGTCCACCGGACTACAATTCCGTTCAGGAGTATTGCGCCAGTGGATTCTTTTTCGACGAACTCCACATCATCAGGCCAACGCCCTCTTTAAAGGGTATGGGCAAAAGCTGCCTTTTGATACGCTGCTGTATATTTATTTCCAAAAGGTACTTACCTTTATTTATGGCGTGTGTCGTGTTTTTTGGGATTCCATGTATTTTTGTGAAGAGAACGAGCCTTAGCCGGATTCGCAGTATTCTTCAGCAATCAGGTCTCTGGAATTGTCCATATCTTCATAAAAAGTCATCATGAACTGTCTAATAATGGTTACCAGAAGTTTCCAGGAAACTGCGAAGCCAATGATATTGCTAAACTTGGGATCACTTTGTTAATCTTTTTGGATAAAATCAATCTGGGTGCGCCCCTCGCTACAAGCAAACTCCTGCTGAGGAAGCCCTTAACAAATCAAACTTCCTTTGTAAAAATTCACCCGCCTTCAGACAACTTTTGCCGAAACTAGTTTAGGGTCAGCAATTACAATGCAATCTTATCACATATTCCATAAAACTTATTTCATTTTTAATGAGAAGTTTAATTAGTGGGTTTAAATTGTATTTCTTACCATTATGATAGAACAATCAAAGTCTTTACCTTATTTAAAAAGTTACATAATTTCTATGTATAGGAGAAGTGTAAAATCAGATGTAATTTGACTAAATTTGGGTCTGACATTTTCAATACCAGCGTGTTTTGTTCATGTCTTCCCTACAAGTCAATGTGAAAATAAAGCTTACCAATTTAAACTAAAATATGTTTACAAAGAAATTAAGTTTAGCTTAATCAGTACAATCATTTTCAAAGCTGAGATCCTTCAAACCCAGTCTAAAAGGCAACAGAGGCAAACCAAAGATCAGCAAGATCACAAAACTGCAAACCACAAGAGCATTTGATTTGCCTCAATGATGAAATGATTCGCAGGATGCCAGTACTTTCTAAATTGAAATTGAGTAAATTGAAAGGGTTATTATCCTTTTACTCCAGATCATAACCTCACCGTTGAGGAAAAGAAGAAGAGGGTTGTATACAACGTCATTTGTTTCAGAAAATATTTGTCGTCATTTGTGGTTTCTTATCTTAAATCGTATCAAAATGGACTTAACCTTTGGTCTATTTCAAATCTTCTCTTTTGTTGTGTGATGTATGCTTTAAGTGATCTTCGTTCTAAGAAATCTATATGTATATTTATCTATGGCGAATGAGAAGAGATACTGCATATTTAAAGATAACGATTTCTATTGATTGTTTAAATTTATCTTTTGCGCTAATCGAGGAAATGGCATCTTCCGGGAATATGCTTATTTATATAGTGCGATTCAAGTTGATGACCAGGCGAAATTAGATCTGCATTATATTTTTCGCACTTAACAATGGTTTTTACAGTCCGTCGTTGTGTTCCTATCTACGTATACAATGTACAGGTTTGTCGAAAACCAGTCGGCCAATGTTGTTTTGCTATATTTTTAAAATGAAACTAAACGTTTTTACTGCATTTTTTTCGGACATAGACAGGAGGCTAACAAACGATGGTGTCGATTAGACACATGCGCTATAGCTAAATCGTTATGGCCCGCCCACGATAAAAAGAGATCTTCTAAACTTATAAAACTAAGTCGCAGTGATATACGTAAGGTCGTAAGTGTCGTAACAGGACACTGCGTGATAGGCAATCATGCAGAACGGCTAGGTATACCCCATAACGACTTCTGTCGAAGAGGAAATAATAAATATGAAATAGAATCGTCACTTACTGTGTGATTGTCCAGCATTGGCCGTGAAAAGGAAAGACTATAGGGAGTTATTTCCTTCCGGAGCTGGACGATCTAGGAAACATAGTGCTCAGCAAACTATCTGGATGGTTTAGCTGAGCGGTCTAGTGGGCTTTAGGTTTCCATCAATCCTTTGGCACAATGGACTCATAGTGAGCCGTCAACAAGGGCACCCCATATACCCATATACCAAACCTAACCTACTGAATTTTTATCTCGAATTCTTGTCTGTACTAATTCAAGGTATAACAGAGACCAGTGTCTCAAAAAAAGAAAACTATGTTTGGAGCAGTTTAAACAGACAAGTGCAGGCCGGTGAAAATTGCCAAAACGAGACATTGGGCGAATCGGAAATGCATTCTTTAAAATGTCCATTGTTGCGCGAACTGTCTCTGCGGTTGCATCGTCCTGTTGGCAATACATGCTCATGCTTGAGCATACATAGTCCTGTATCGGTCATCTCTCATCAGTCAGAAGTTGAAGGCTCATCCGCGAGATCTTCAGCCATAGCGATGATGTTCTCGTCAAAGTAACAGAGGATATCTTCATACGATTTTGACAAAGTCCATGCCTCTGCGTCAAACAGCATAATTGGGATAATCCGCGTCTTATACAGATTTACGTTGGTTCAAGATAGAGTGTTGACTTCTTAGCCCATAGAAACAATAATTGACAAAGTATTTTTCGCTTGATCTCCCTACTGGGGTGATATGCGAAGCTCACCGTAGGTAGACAAAGTCCTGTGCTTCTGTCTGTCAAATATTTTAGAAAATACTTAAAACAAAGATCGCACGATAGGGTGCTTCTCTTTACTCTGATCGCATTGTTGGTCTGTCTGCAACATGGTGTTTGACCATAAAAATTAGAAATCAATAAGTTTATCTTAATTTTAGCAGTTAAGTGAAATTCAGTGACGTAATTTTATTTGGCCAAGCCGTTTTGCTTTTGTGTTTATTTGAATTACGTCATTTGATGAAAATAAAAATTAAAGTATGATCACACAACAGAGATTAGATTCCATAAACTTATACAAGTAGCAATATGGATTAAAACATTTCACAATTCCTAGATGTGATTCCCTGCACATTAATTTTTGACTGGATTGTCTTTAGATTGGCTGTTGTTTACAAAACTTTATTCGTTGCTGATATGGTTCGGGGAAAAATCCTCAAGATGATTCTTATACATTTACTTACAAAAACCTGCAGCTTGCGTGTGTAATTGGCATCCACATCTTGCGTACTGGAAGATGCTACTCCTACGAATTCTTTGTTAGTCTTAGTAGTTTATCATCCGATTGCAGAGCACGCTGACGGCAAATTACATGTTATATGTTTGCAGTAAATGCATGAACAGATACTCAAAGCAATAAAGGACCTAAAAACAGAAATACCTTCTTACAGAAAGAGCCAGGGAGTTATTAATGTCCGCCTCGTAATACGGCATCAAACTACCTACGGACTGATAATAGCTTCCATTCGCACCAATCGATTACAAGTTTTAGTTTCTTTAAGTTGGTCAAGAATTGGTCTTTCGTAAAAGCATAATTAGAATGTAACACGAGGCATATTTAGACACAGTTCGTTTTATTAATTTAAAATATATTATCCTCTCTTTAAAACTGAAGCAATTATTTTTATTGCTACATCAGATGCGGATGGGTACTAGTAGTCCACCCAGCGATCGTAATTCATTGCTCTAACGAAGGCGTTTTAGTATAATATTTATTGTCATAAAGGTTATAAATAGTTTATGTTCGTTTGCCATTGCCACCTGATGCCAATGCGTTAGACATTAAAGAACAGCCGTTGACTCAAAAAATGCCCATTATCTCTCTCTTCTGCAAAGACTCTACACCCTTCTGTTTCGTTTGCTCCGATTTATTTTCTTTGATTTACAAGACGCTACCCTTCCATTCACTCTGCTAATGCCTGCAGGTCTCTCACCTCTCAAGATTTTAGCTTTACTCTAACATCTAATCTCTTTCCGTTTTTTTTTTCCCATTTTTATCAACTGTAATTATAAAACGAAAAACGTGACGTATTTATTCTACATTTAAAAGATAAATTTAAATTAGTTTAAAAAGGATCACTCCACAGCGCATATTCATGTGTGCACAAGACAGATGTCACTCATAAGGGTTGTCATTTTCTCGATCGAAAATAATTCAAGAACCATTTACAACGCACTGCTGGCAGCGGGACGTAATGGAGTACGCATATCATCGTCCATGTAATTCTCTACGAAATGTAAAGTTTAATAAAACATTAATTTGAATGGTTTAGCAATTTGTTTTTTTTTTACTTTGTTTTATTGGCTAGCATCCAACTACTCTGTAAATGAAAAATGTCTTTCCGTGTGGATTGGAATGTTTTTTCTCGTATTAATTAGTTTTAATTAGGTCTACCCCACCAACAACAAAAATAATGATAATAGCATAACCTAATAATGATATGGTTTTTGTTTTTCTAATTTATGACAAAATATGAACACGCCTTTATTGTTTGAAAATGTATTAATAACTAGTATTGCTCATTAACAGTTTGTTAATTTTGTGAAAAATGTATTTTGTTTATTTTCAGATGCCAAGAAGAACAAAAATTTCCCTTCTCGCAAGTTCGTTTCCCGCCCGAAGATATAGATCAACCTGCGGTCTATGAGGAGGGCATGGAAGTTGAAGTGTTCACGCGGTCGCTTGAGCGCCAAACATGCGGTTGGTGGACAGCCGTTATAAAACTATTGAAGGCTGAATTTTGCGCCGTCTGTTATTTAGGTTTCGAGAATCAATATACGGAAATCGTTGAATTAAAGCGATTAAGAGTGAAAAATCCAAATCCTCCTATTACGGCTAAAACTTTTCATAAATTCGAGATCACTGTGCCTGCAGAACTTCAAGAAGAGTAAGTTTATTAAAAGAAAAAAACAACTAAAATCGTATGCAAAGTTAAGGATTGTAGAAACCTACATTTGTAGGAGTTTTGAAAGTCTTATTTCTTTTAAATTAGATAGAGCTCAGCTTAGATGATAAAACTCTTCATACGACATCTATGAATACCTTTGCTGATTCTTGTTTGTATTTCTGTCGCAATTGGTTTTCTGTCCTTTTAAAAATAAGTAAGTTTATTTTTTTCACCTACAGGGCTTAACGCTGTTCGTTACGATACTCCACATTCGATTAGAAAGTGTAGATCAGATTCAGAGAAAATGCACAAGCAATTTAATGCGAGTGTTTACTTCGCACTGAACTCCCCCAGTTTTAATCTAGTTTTACGTTTCCAATCTTCATTCAGTGTACAGTGCTCGTTGTTCGTACGTAAGTTCGGTTAGGTATACTGGCTCTTCGTAGCCAAATACAGTCATGCACGGGCACCATTAGACCGAGAGTGTCTTCTGTGATGCCACTAGATCTAAAAGACACACAACTTAGCGACAAGCACGATTGCCAATTACAAACAATGCAGAGCTAATTACAATACTAATGGGACACCGAATACTGCACATCAGCAGCAGACGAGTCATGGAGACTACAAAAGTAACGGCAAGAGTTGAATTGCCTTGGCGTTACTATAGATAGAAGGCTAACTTTAAACTGACATCTGCAACATGCATCTAAGAAGGCAGACAGAGACACGGCTGTCTGAAAAGGATCCTGTCAAATATCGGAGAACCAAAGCAGAAAAAGAAGCTGCTTCTAGCAAAAGTGTTAGGTGAAGAAGAACTTTCTATGAAGCTTAAGATGCGCTTTAAGTTGAAAGGAAAGTCTCTAGTGTGATGTTAAGAGCCCCGCAAACGGTATACTTTCTGTCGGCCGATAGTTGGGTCAGGCTAGACTAGCACACTAGAACGTTTCGGTATCGGTCTATAAAAAAGTTTGAAGGGCTATCCGATTGCCTTCGAAGTAAAATATGGGCTAACTGCTAAATCAGTATGGAACTATAACAACAGTCGCACACTACCGATTCTATAGTTGGCCAATAGTTCATTTTGCTCCGAAATTTGACGCTGAATGGTTATATTAGTCCTCCTCCATCGCTGATCATTGGAGCAAACATGGTCTTTCTTCTCCGCAGTATAATAAAAGCAATAGTAATACTTCTAGAAATAACTTTCATGCAAAATCCACTACGCAAAATCCACTATCTAACTAACAAATCCTTCGAGAGTGTGCGCACTACCAACCCGATTGTTAAATCGGCCCAGTGTGCGCATTTGCACCCCAACCAGACCAAACTATCTGCCGATAGAAAGTGTGCAGTGTGCGAATGCTTCAATGTTTTAACATTTTAACAAGGTCCATTTCTTGGGACTCTTCTGATCCCGTTTCGGGTAGATTGTCATTGCCACATGGCACATTGAATTTGTCGGTATCATCCAACCTCAGAAAAAGTTTACAAATAGTCATTCGTTTATCAGCTTTACAATTTCTTGAAGTTTTTCGGTCGCACTTTTTACCTACATATAAGATGTACTCGTCCCAGGTATTAAGTTTTGTCTGTTATGACAAGACTGGTACCGCTTATGGTAGTATGGTCTATTAAGGGTACATATGTTATATTTCCTAGAAAAGGGAGTTAGTTTGGTTTTTTGAGGATTCCTCCACAGCCGCAAAAGGTTGTTCACTTAGTTCAAGGTCTTTGAGGGTATCAGTGTATTTTCCTAAGACGACAATGGTAACGGCACTCATATAACCAATCCAGTAGCCATTAATTGGCGACAATTCAATTTTGATAAATGACAAGTAATTTTGAATATTTTCTCTCTACGTATGTGATTGGGACGGACTATACTACATATATCAGTTATGTATATCATTCCCTTGATAATTTATTATTTACAAATTATATTTCAGGGCTAAAGAAGAAGGCATTCATAGGGAATTTCAACGATCAATAGGAGCTGGAATTTGCCGTTACAATCCCGAACGCGGTATACTTACAGTGATTTCAAAATGTGATTTTTCACAAAAAAGGGCGAATATGCTGCAGGATATGCATTTTCGAAATTTATCGCAAAAGGTATATACATATATATATTTTTTTTTAGATGAATTTTGAAGTTTTACTATATCTGAATGGTTCTCTTTAAGGTTATTCTTTTGAAACGAACAGAAGAAGCTGTTCGCCAGCTAGAATCAACGAAATTGAACAGTCGCGGGTAAGTGTTTAATTTATTTTGTTGCCTTATGGTTTGCGCGCTTCTTAAGCTCTTACCATTTAATTTTTAATAAGGCAGCATAAAAAAATAAATAATTGCAATTATAGCATTCATTACTAACCCTAAGCAAGTGTTTAAAAACTTGTTTAAGTAATGATTATTAATAAGCCGTTTTTATTGCAACAAAATGACTACTAACAAATCATCATTTCATACACACAACACATACAACTCATGTGAAGTTATAACTGAGGAATGAAAAACGTTGCGCGTGATTGACATTTTGAATAGTTAAAAAATTATAACAAAATCCGTTTCATGATTTCTTGTTCACATTAAAATTGAATCTACTCTTTCAGTTGTTAAACTATTATTTGGCTTTTAAATGTTCAACTTCTTGTCTGCGATTGTTGAGCCCTTGCGTGAAAATCAAATGTTAAACTTATCTTCCAAAAAAGACTTAAGCACGCCACAGAGACGCATACATGGTAAGGTAAACCAGTAGAAAGATGGTTACGTTTCGGTGATTTTATCATCTATGGACAGAACAAAATCATTTGGTTTAGCAATATCAAACAAATATGTATACATTCACTTTCCGCGAGTAAATTCATTCCCGTCTTTGCTGTCGGTTTATCACTGGTATTTCTGTTGGTGGTTTTAGGCTACGTTGTTTAGTCGCAGTCTGTTTCCTTGCGCCAATTTATTTACTCATCCATTTTTGTTTGATCTCTTTCCCGTCTTCACAAAAATTTCTGTCAGAAGCAGACGACGGTAATGCTTGGCCATAGCCTCTCCCAGAATAATTTTCCAATATTTTTGTTTTAAACCAAATGATAATCAAAATCGGTTTTATTTCCGCCACTGGTAGAAGTGATCAGGTGCCAATTTTTCTTGACGAAAATGGTATTTAGAACGATAAGACTATATGACCTGCATATGCCTCGAAAGTCTCTTCATCTGTGAAATTCCTGGCGCCGTGCCCCAGTCCATCATGGTCTTCGTTTGTCTTCCCGACATGTCAGTTTAAATCTTTTGCGAAAATTTAACCAGGATGCATCTTTTTCTCTCTAGTCGCATCTGACTTGGGAGCGCGTTTATAATATTCCTCACCTTGTATCTTTGGGACTGGTTTTTAAAATTTTATGAAAGATGTCGCTAAGTAGCTTTGTCGACAGTATATAGAGTGTAATCATTCATTATCATATTTTAAAATTACATTTGCATCATTTGTCATTTCGCTTCGCGGATTTTGTATATGTATGTGCGTTTGATTTACTACTTGCGTGCCAACTTAGCCCTAGAACAACAATACAAAAAAAAAACAAACAACAAACCCAAGGAAAAACTTTATTGATCGGCGATTAATTGTTAAACTAAAAGGGCCACGCCGCTCTTATCTACTTCTAGATTCACAGATGAGTTCCACGTTCGCGAAGACCTTATGGGTCTGGCAATTGGCTCGCATGGAACTAATATACAAGCGGCACGCCTTTTAGAAGGCGTCACAAATATCGAACTCGAAGAAAAGAGTTGTACGTTTAAAATTACCGGCGAAACAGAAGACTCAGTACGTCGTGCCAGATCAATGTTGGAATATGCGGAGGAATTCTTTCAAGTACCGAGAGAACTGGTTGGCAAAGTTATTGGTAAAAACGGACGAATCATTCAAGAAATTGTCGATAAAAGTGGAGTGTTTCGAATCAAGGTACAATCTTTTGTTAGTTTTGCAATTAGATTCCAACGGTTCGTAAGATTTACAGCAATATTTTATTGCTTAACAGATCGCAGGCGATAACGAACAGGATCAAAATATTCCACGAGAACATGGACACGTACCGTTTGTATTTATAGGAACCGTAGAGAGTATTTCAAATGCAAAAGTGCTACTGGAATATCATTTGGCCCATCTAAAGGTAACTTGAACATAACTAGGTAGGATGCAATATGTTTTGTTCAGTTAAAAATATTTGTTTTTTTTTTTGTGTTTTTAGGAAGTGGAACAACTGCGCCAAGAAAAACTAGAAATTGATCAACAACTGCGAGCCATACAAGAAACGAGCATGGGTTCAATGCAAAATTTCCCAGTGAATCGAAGGTCCGAACGAGGTTATAGCAGTGATATTGAATCCGTGCGATCGGGACGAGGAGGGTCACGCGGACGCGGTCGTGGCCGAGGTCGAGGTGGGGGTGGTGGTGATAGGGGCAATCAACGCTATCATCAAGGTATTTATTTTGAAATTATTCCATTTAACTCTCTATTATGTATATTTAAATCGTTTGCTGTTGAAATTTGACATCGATTCCAATTAGACGAATATGTATGTACATATATATGGAGGTATGTCGATAGGGTTTTCAATTTTCCGGGATTCGTCCGATTCCGGAATAAAAGCATTAGTATATGATAGGAAATATAACACGGTTCGGAAACAGAAAAGTGTGAACTTTGTGATTGCCTAAAATCAATTCACAACCTCGCTGACAAAAAAGAAGGAAGGCATTTAACTGACGTTTCGAAAATGGCTATTAAAATTTTCTTAAAAAACATTTGAACAAAGATTATTCCATTGTAGCGCTCAAAATATTAGTGAAAATGGTGATAAAATTTGAGAAATACATATATACAATCGTGAGAAGATATGTAGTAGAAAATTGTAGACTTCTGACTTATACGCCTCATGTTTTTATGGACTATATACGGCTATCCGATTGAAAACGGTTAGTATAATAACGATCGGAAGACTAGATGCTGCTACCCATGTGTAACTTTAAAGGCTTATGTGAGGAGTTATAAATTGCCTTTAAGATATGCATGTCTCTCTTAGTGGAAACATCTTTTTTCATACAAAAGCAGCCTGTGCTGATAAATATTTGCATTATATATTTATTTTTATGATGATGGAGATTGTTCATCAAAATATTTGTATCATATACTTTAGATAAATGTTTAATCTTCATTTCACTACCGGCTACAATAACAACTGAGCCTGCCACTTTACTGCATCCTTACTGGGCTGTGTCGGTTTGACCTCAGGAAGTACCCGATTTCAAATCACTTTGTGACTGAGGCCAAACAAATGCTGAGGTTTTTACATTTGTATGATTTTCGTGAATTTTTTTTTTTGCGATTGTGTAAGAACGTTGATTGATATAGCTCTCTTGAACGGTGTTTGAAGGATCCCTCCTCATGAGCCGGTCGTGTTATATCTTTCTTGTAATAGGACCTTTTAATAAATAAAGTTTTCGTCAAATCTTCGAACGTCTTATTCAACCAAAATTTGTTACTCTTGCTGTCATGCAAAGAATCTTCATCTCAGCTGTTTTTATTTTGCTCTCATACTTTTTGTGGATTGTCCCACATAGTGTAGAGACTTCCGTTTTAGGTTAAGATGGTCAGCGGAGTTTCCTTGCCACTTATCCCACACATGATACCTCGCTACTGATCCCAATTATTTCAACTTTTTGCAGGTGGGTAGAACATTTGGTTGGTTGGTTGATTGGAAGTGGCTGCCAGATTAGAAGCGCCGACACACTTTGTGATACCACGAATCCTTGTTCTTCAATACTCGTTAGAACTATTTTGAGTTTCTTATGAAGCGTAAAATACTGTTTTTGTCTATATCGTTTAGATCTTCTAAGTCGTTATAATATGAAGCTCCTAAGTAAAGCAACCTTCTACGGGAGAGAGCTGGGCAGAAGATGAATGAATGGTGAGAAATGGTTTCCTCCTCTTCCTCATCCCTGCAGCTTCTGCAAAAGTCGTTTGCGAAAAGGCCTAGCCTTGTTGCGTGTTTGCCTATTAGACAGTATCCAGTGATGACACCTATTGTGGTGCGGATATGCTAGCTGTTGAGAGAAATAAAAGCCTTAGAGCGTTTTAAATCCGACTAAGGCCAATGAAGCACATTTATATTAAGATAAAACTTTAGTAGACCAATGTGACTGGCAGCAGAGATACTCAGTCCCCTTCGGTCAGATACCTTTTTTGTGCACTAATAAGACAATGGTCATTTTTGGCTAAAGCAAATCTTGTTTGATATGTGCTTTTCAGTATCCAGTATGCAAATTCATCAGTTGCCGTAAATAAAGAATTACTTAGTAAATTGGTCTAAATAATATTTTAAAATAACGATTAAAACCATTGAATAATTGCCTGTATTCGATTCAAGAGAACATTATTATTATTTAAAAAAAAAACATTAAACATTTTGGATTTATGCAGCTCCTTTACAAATCTTTCTTTTTTTAAAGCGTCTCTCTTTAGATTGACATCTTAATCTAATAATTTACATAGATAAAATGTAATTTTTACTTATTATGTGCCGTTTTGTGTTTTAGGTCGACGAGATGATGATGAGTATGTCCGCGGCGATCATCCTAGAGAGAGATACTCTGACCGAAGCGGTGGCGGTGGCTATCGAGGAAACGATAGACGTGGCAATCGACGACCAAATCGTAATGAACAAAATGGCAGGGAACCCTATAATAATCATGAGGATATTCGAGAGAATCGAGAAGTTAGCAGTGTCGAAAGAGGTAAGATTTTTATTGTATTTAAGTGCTAGTTTTTTAATTAGATCATTCCAAATGACTGAAACTTTTGTCATTTAGTATTTTGAAAAAAAAAAAAATCATTGTCTTCTATTAACAGTCAAAGAAAATATTTTATTCAAGAACTATTTGGTGTAGCAGACGTTGTTCTGTCCTTTACATGTTTATCAGAAAGATTTGATTTTCTTTCAATTTTCCTATAAAATTACTTAAAATGTGAAATTGTTCCTAAAATGGGCATGTCAGTGGGCTGATTTTTTGTGGAAATAGCCACACGACTTGAAATCTAAAACTTGAAAGTTGTCTTCTGTAAAGTTACGTTTCGAGCACTTAAGATATTATTTAGCGCTAAGTCGTCTAAATATATATTCGAAGGAAATAGACGAAAGCATCATCTAGTGATGGTGTTGGCCAGTGCATGATATCTTTTTATAATTTTTCTCTCGGAGCTAGGCCTTGGACCTCTATGGGCTGCTCATAGCCTAATATGACAGTAATACTTTTGGATGTTTAACAGACGCTCCCAGAAGTAATGCCTTTAAAAAACGTTGTTATTGTTTTTGGGGACTCGAACCTCGAACGGTAATCCAACGCCCTAACCACTGAACCGCGGCCGGTACTCAACCAATTTAACAAGACTACACAACCAACACGAACGGCCGTCTGTTGTGCCCAACACGCCTTCATTTCATAAGAAGAGCAAAAGTGAAATTAGCTGTTATATATTTCGCAAGGAAATAATGGCCTTGAAGTAAACTCACACTCCTTTGTTAGGTTAGTTAAGATATGCGAGTCGGCAGACGGAAAAGACTTAGATTTCAGACTAATGGCAATCAAAAGCCTAGATATAGTGTGATGTAGTCTGTAGTGGGTACATGGCAAAAATATCTGTAAAGGATGGTTGTACGCTCCGGCAAATTTCGCTGATTTACTAATTCAAGGCACTTAGGGCAGCCGTTAGTCTGGTAAAGATATCTAGCGGAGGCAGGTTGAGAATAGCCTCAAGGCCTACAAATGAAGTTGTTTTCATCGCATTTTAATGAGAGCGTTTATTGCTGGCCACCATACGAGGTATATAGGTAATAATACGCTCTGTTATGACTAAGTTATAACTAGCTTGTGTATTTTTACACAATACTACTATGAGTATTAGTGGTTCGATACATTTTTCGTCGTCTTAGCCTTTTAACTTGATCATTTCAGTTCGTATATGATTAATAAATTACCTGCTTTTTTCCAAATAGCGGAAAGTCATTCATCGAATGAGGGCAGCACGAGAAGACGACGAAGACAGAGGAGTTCAGCTCCGAACACTAACAATAGTGAGTATGATTGAAAGCCAAAACCTTAAAACAAAGTTCCGATATAATTTGTATTTTTTTTTTTTTTTTATAAAATCTAATAGCAAATGGTGGCGTAGCAAATAACAAACAGCAAAAGAATCAAAATATTGATAAAACTGCTACTTCGTTAGAAAGATCGAAGCAACAGGTGCCTCCACCACAGCAACAACAACAACAACAGCAGCTAAACGCTCCCAATAAGGATGCAATTGTGGTCAATAGTGTTCCGATTAAAAACGAAAAAGCTCCACAACAGCAGCCAATACAACAACTACAGCAGCCTCAACAACCGCAACCCAACCAACAACCGCCACCACAACAACAACAAGCGCCAAAAGGTCGTCGCAATAAGAACAATCGCAACAATCCCGATAACGTTGAATTAAAGAAGGAAGCACTAGTTAATGGAACATCCTAATTTTTTTCAAAATAAACTATTCAGAGAACAATTGAAATACTGAGTCCATTAATTCATAAAAAAAAAATAAACCAATACCTAGCTATTATTTAAAATAGAGATAAATACGGAAATACTGTTTACACACTAACCAATCCGTAACGGAAAAAAAAGAAACAAAATAGAAACCGATCAAAATTGGTTGATTGATGGATAGGTGTTCGCATTAAAACACCACCCTTCATACCATCTACACACTCACAGATTAATATATAGTTAGGAGCGCATCTCAAAACTATTGCATATTTTAAAATGCAAAGCCATTGTCGTCGCCGTCTTCGTTAACATCGTTATCGCCTTGGTCTACATCGTCACCATTAAACAAAAAAATCTTCATCACCATTAAAATAATAATTAAACTCACCACCATGTCAATGAGTCAACTGAACGACATTAATAATATATAAATAGTAATTATAAATAATTAAAACAAAAAAAGAAAAATGCAAAAAAAAAAAAAAATTAAGAAAAATTATAATTTACTACTACATACAATCAATTCAGTAGCAAGCGATTTTTTAAGAGAACGTTTGCCTTAACGATTTTCATTTTTTATATAAATATATATATTTAATTGTATATGATGTTAGAAAAAAAAAACAAAAAGAAAAAAAGGGTCTTTAAAAATGAAAATATAAAATTAAATAACAAAAAAGAAAAAAAAAATCACACACCACTCATACATCAATAAAAGAAAATAACGAATGCAATTTGCTGCCAACAAATGAATTTTTCGACGATAATAATAAAGCATTTGTTGTTGGCCGTATCGTGAGAACTAAGCGTGTTTTATAGACTACTTTTACACCTAACTCTGTATCATGCCTTCGTTGAATTTCCATTTCAGCTCAGTAGCCTTCGTCTTACTTACTCTCATCCATCCCCATACACGTCCCATCTTAGCTACAAAATAGCACGCATTTGTGTTTGACTCTCTCACTCTTTCTATCTCTCTAACGGAATTTACGGGTTTCCTCCTCTCGTGACTTTGTGACCACTGATGAATGTTTTCCATTATTCGCTTTATTTTATTTAATTTTTTTTTTTTTTTTTTCATTTCGTTGAAACTAAAAACTCATCTTATTTTTTTTTCGAATTCATTTGAAAAGCCCTTATAACAACATCTTAAAAAAATTTCTTGTCTAACTACTATAATTATTATTATTATATATTTTTTTTTTTCGTTTGATTCAATAGTACTATATTGAGTTAAAACAAAAATACATAACTTTACATTTATTTAAAATTAAATAAAATGCTTATAAATCATTTATAGATTTAAAAATTAAATTTATAAAAACAAAAACCTATCGCGAAGAGAAGTAAGCAATGTATACTTCAAACTCTTACACACACCACACACACACATACATATAACAGACAAGAAAATAATATAAAAAAATATACTATATATACCCTTTGAGTTAGCTTTTTAATCTGATTTTATAATTATTATTATTTTAATGATTATTATATTTTTTTTGTTAATTTTATGTAATTTATTGATTAATTTTAGTTCTTCAATTAATGCGCTTTTTCTCATTTACTATTATTATTTTGTATTGATTATAAAATAGAAAAAGAACAGAAAAATTCTATTATATATGTAAAATTATAAACATAAAAAACAAGAGAAAAAAAATCACAAAAAAAGAAGGAAAAAAAAAAACAATAAAACGCAAAAATAATTGAATTATTTGAGAATGATTATTTAAAATTTATTATTCTTTTATTTGCTTTATTTTCTCCTCTTCTTTTTGGTTATTCTTGGTCTTATAGTTTCTGTTTCTAATTTGTTTATTTCTTCAGTATTTCAGTCTGCCATCTGAAAAGCATAGCTGAAAAAAAAAACTTACGAAACTATTGTGCAAATAGCAACGATGTGTGTTTACAATGGTGGAAAGCTAATAAGAAACAAGTGTTTCGCCTGAAAAAAATTGTCAATAATCTTTTTTTATTGATTAAACGCTTTTTTGGTACATCCATCATTATTCACCTTTATTACGAGTGGCGTTTTAGTTGATCGACTCTTCGTATTTTGAGTCTTGATATAAATGTATATATATGTATATATATCGGTATTATGGGAACGAAACGCCTTGATTGTCATTTTACTTATGTTCTACATACATTCCACATCATTAAAATACGATGACAGACTTCTTTCTATGAATTTGGCTACTTACATCTTGAGTGCATAAGTACGTTAGTTAGAACTTTTTGTGAAACAAAAAACTTGGAAAACGTAATATGGACACCATTTTAAGTTTTATGTTGTGGAACAACGAGGTTGTAGACCAAAGGAAGCACGAAAAACTGATTAACAAGAATAAAAAGAGCTATTAAATCTGTTTGATCTGTTTGGAAAATACCAACAAAGTTTTTCACGATCCCACCTCTTACGAGCGTTTGATAAACATCTAAGAGTATTTACTGTCATGAGAAAGCTTCTCAAAGCCCTTTGCCCTTCAGATATGGCAAAAAAATCTAGGTCCCTTCCGTATGTGCAGAAATGTATACCATACCATTTTGAATTTCAAATTCTTAATGTATTTTCGGTTAAACAAAGAGGTAATTATTTACACCCTTATTGAAGTGCCAGAAAGGCATCCTAAAACAGACCTGTCATTTTCGGTACCAGCTATACTTAAAATTGCTGTAATTTTAAGATACCAAAAGAGTGTAGGCTATGATTTCATGTTTGAATTAGCACAACCTACCGGGAGCAAGATTTTAATTTAAGTAATTATTGTAATGGAGCCGTTTATTTACAGTCACCCCGTTTTCAGTGAAGCTATTTAGGGAACACCTCTTTTGAAGTTGTTACCAAATCAACATTTACTTCCATTAGATCTATCAACGTATTTATTTGTTACTTTTTACCATTAAAAAATATAAATTAAACTAGGTATAAGAAGAAATTTAGATAAACTAACATTTTAGAGGTGTAATGGGCCCAATCATAAATTCAATATTGAGGAAGATATGAAAAGGAAAAAGATCACAAATGCATGAATTTACACCTTTGCTAAATACAGTAAAGCGTTATATTTATTGCGCAATCATGCAGCTGTCAGAATGGGATTGCATTTGCTACTATTTGATTTTGTTTTGCTGAAAATTGCCGATTACTAGAGTCCGTTTAATCACTGCAACTTTTGCACAGGTTTCCTCTTTTTCAGTCAACCTCTCTTGACTGCGCCGATTATCATACAGGCTGTGCAAACTGATTAGTTACTTTAATGGGATTGGTCAATGTGGAGAGAAATGTAGAGAGAAGAATAAGAATTTTTTTTGTTATCAAATGCGAAAACAGCGTAGAGAATAATGCATGGATATGAATGTAAAAAGCTTTTTTTATTTTTTATTGAACCGGGCAATGATAGCTTTATGAAGAGTAATGAAAACTGTATGGATAGTAATGACAACTTGCGCAGAGCATATAATGCACAGTTTTTGTGTGGAAAATAAGGAAGAATGTGAAGAATTAAACGGAAAATCCCGAAAACTAAGGTAAAGTGGTGTGCTAATCGGTATCATAAAATAAGGAACGTATTGAGGAAAATTGAGTGGTTTCGCAAATATCATTTTCCAGTGAGCAACTGAAAGCCAACATTTCCATGCTCTCTCTGCGCAGTTTTCTAATTGAATAGTGATTGGAAACGGACTCTACAAATCTATACTACAAGCAATCTATCATCAGCCCTATCGTTTGTCGAGGACGTGATCGATTTTTCATCACCAATGAAATTTTCGTGGGCGACAACGACAATAAGGATGATTATTTATTAAATTAACAGCGATCGACGTAGATTATTTTTAATGCAGTTGGTCGTTTATAAACTTCACAAAAATGTGCGTTGTAAGCGAATGCTTTGCCTTAATCGATTGAACAAAAAGAAATCTCCATTTTGTCTTCCGAAGAGAAAAACATTCACCCCAATTCTTGAACTCGAATACGACAGTCGAATCCGACTATAGTCGCATTTATTATAAAGTGTATATGTGTTCGTGAGTCGTATAGTCGATTTCGACTGTCGTTTTTAAGTTCAAGGGCTGAATGCCAATCATGTTCCATTCGGTCTTCGGAAGCATCTTTTGGGAGAGTTTTTTTTCCCCGATTTCATTACGGAAAGCATTCAGAATCAAGATACACTAACACTCAAAAACTCTTACATTGGCCTACTTGCCAATGGAATATGGCTTATCAATTTTTTATATTAAAAACAAAAACATGAAATATGGCGACTCACCAACGCCACTTGTGAAAAATAATTTTGTGATTAAAGAACACATCCACAAGTCGGTAAAATGCAGAAACACCATCGCACTTGGACAGTCTCCTGGAGACGGATGGATCAGTAATAAAGTCTTGGACTATAACAGCCTTAGAAGTAGAGAGAACGGAGTGCAAAGAAGAAAATTCAGCGAAGTGTGAGACGTGACAAATGCCAATTATCGATAACCATAGTCAAAACAAAAGTCCTTAGCCTTTTTAATACTGGTGTTCAATTTAAAATTGCCGGTTAGGAAGTCAAGAAAGATAAGTATAGTCTCGGCTAATTGTAATGGCATTAAGGTGGATGTCTACTGCAAGGCTAAAGCTGCTAAAACTGAATTCGGAATGCGGGCAAAGCAATATTATTAGCATAAGAACCAAACTCCGGATAGTTCACTCCAATGTAGAATCGGCCCTGCTATATGCATGTGATACTTGGAGAGAGACTGCTATTACGAGAAATCTACAAACGTTCGTTGATACTTAGACGCAATATCTTAAGAATCAGATCGTAACTCGGCTGAACAGCTTTCTCAGAGAACGAGCCACGAACCTATATATAGACGCAACCATACAACGACAAATGTAGTAGTAGATTGGTCGCACTTCCCCATCAGTTATGGTTATGGCACAATGTGCTCAACTCAACCATAGTGCCACCTATAACAAGGCGATTTGCCTTTGAATCTGCCCTTATGAGCTCCTTATTCTGTGAATCAACGTGAGTTGTAGCCTACATGTAAAAGGATTTATACATTCAGTTGCCCGGAATCACCACAAGCAAGGAGGTAAAGTAAGTACATATACTATATTAAAAACTTGATTTTGCTACTACTGGCTCAATTCATGTTTTGGCAGTTAGTTGTTGACGTGCCAACTCCAGATTACGTAAATAAGATAGAAAATAGGTATACTCACGAGTTTTTATGCACGTCTTATAAACTATTTACTAGTCAAAGTCATGAAGGAGCAGTACAGACAGTAAGTACGTACTTATTTTACTTCAATTTTTTGCCTATGAAAGTTAGTACTATAAAAAGTAGAAATATTTACTAGGTTCTATGCATATAGTCTGCATAGTCTGATTGTCGGCAGGATACGGAGGAATCTGATAGATTCTTATATCTGAATTCAAACATGTCGACTACATTGGCGACAAATGACAACGGACGTGGCAAGTATGCAGACGAGTACGGTTAAAGGGTTAACCAAGGCCTTAAGTGCAGCTTGATTGTAACTACAGACACAGATACTATGACCCTTCCACCTATTCCCAACGATGTGAATTGTAGCCTTTAGGATTGCATAAATCTCCGCCTGGAAGACAGAGGCGTGCTTACGCAATGAGTATTGCAGTCTTGTGTTATCGTCTTCCACAAATACACCGGCCCCTGAACATTGATCGATTTTGGAAGCATCCGTGAAAATACGACTACACCACACTTCTGCCTCAGAAGCTGACGGTAGGCAGTCCTGAATACCTGGAAAGTCGACCATATACAAGCCTCGAAAGTCATAGCATCAGAGGGCATATGACATATGATCAGGGTCATAGGATAAGTGTCGCGCAAGATCATCAAAGCTACAGTGCGTTTCATACCAAAAGGTGGCTGTGTCTGAGACTGTGGATAGCTCTTAGAGAACACCCCATGGTATAAGTATCAAGAGGAGGGAAATCAGCAGTGCATCTAGAACAGAGCCCGGAGTGCTAGAAATGGCTCCCGTGCACCCGAGACAAACTGTTCTCTGAAGTTTGGCGGACCCCGTATCTACGATAAAGACCCTTCCACCATACAACCGACGCATAAACCAGAAATGGTCTTATCATAGCCGTATAGATCCAGAGCAGCTTTCTCGGTGACAAGCCCCATGTCTTCCAAAAGCACCCTTATACTCACAGGAAACTGAGAGCGATTTTGATGTTTCTGATTCTATATGTTTTGAGCAGAGAAGCTTCTTATCCGGAATTAATCCTAGATATGACTTCATCTGGGAGCGAGATGGTGACACTTTTTACTACTGGCTGAGTCAGACCGGTTATGATCCTTCTTCTCGTGAAAAGAACGACTTCCAGGGCTATCTGCACATTAGCACAGACAGTTCTTAGGTATGTACCAAGATAGAGCACGGCGACGTCATCTGCATATGCCTGCGCGTAGATGCCAGAACTATTGAGAGTTGTCAGCAGAGAGTCCACCACCATGCACCGTAATAGGGGAGACAAGAAACCACCCTGTGGACAGCCCTTATTTACTTCAGACAGTACTTATTGGCCATACTACGCATCCACCACCAATGTCCTATTCATCAGAATTGCCTTTATCCACAATACCAATGTTTCATCCACACCATAGCGCCTGGCCGAGTCACACATGCAATCAAAAGTTGCATTATCAAAAGCTCCCTCTACGTCAATGAAAACACCCATAGCAAATTCTTTCCTGTGAACAGCGCCGTCAATTCTGGAGACCAGATTTTGCAGCGCTGTTTCAGAAGATTTTCCTAGTTGGTAGGCGTGTTGCATTTCGGATAGGGGATGTATTCAAAGAGAAACTCTCCGCACGCGAGTCTCAACCAGTTATCTGATAGATCTGAAGTTTTTAACGAGCGAGTATTCATCCTTACCAATTTTTTTTTGAGGAAAATGAGGGATAAGAAAAGGCGATAGGCCTATAAACCATTTGTGCTATTCTCTAGCAGGTTTGAATATAATTAGTTATATATACATATATATATATATATTTTTTTTTCAGCTGAAGTCCAGTTCATTTATAAATCTAAAGACATCTATAACTGAAGCTGAGGAGACATCAGAGGGAGATGTGAAGCCCTTGTTAAAGTACCCGTAGTTAAGTTTTAGCCGAGCTATGGCAGGGCATTCGCACAAAATGTGTTGCGCTGTTTCGGAGTCTTCAACGGCCCATTTTCTTGAGGTGGTAATTGAGAGAGCAATGACCAGTTAGGAAATCAGTGATTTTCTGAATTTTGTGTTTGCTCATAGAGAGGATATCTTTTGTTCTCTTTTTTGAGAAGTTGATGAATTGTTTGGCGTGTTCTAAGCCATATTTTACTCAATTCGCCTCAACAGCAACTTGCCAAAGAATAAACAAAATTTAGATACGTTAGATCCAGATTAACAGTGAATTTTAAAAATCTCAAACCACAAGTATCATATCACTTGTAAAACTACATGTCTCAAGTACATTGTAAATCCAAGTCCTAAGGTCTTGATGAAGTTCATTCATCAAGTTTTTTAATAAAATTATTCTGCACCATATACTCCCAGTTATTACATACATTTTCAACTCTGTCATTTCGACATCCTGTTTTCCTATGATGTGGAAGGTAGCTAAGGTAATACCAGTTTTGAAAAAGCCCAGAACCCGTCTCTCGGACCGATTTAAATTCTTCCATATTTGCCTTAGATCATGAAAAAACTACTTCACAACCAGTTATCAGCCTTTGTGCATTCGAAAAATTTGTTATGTTGACAATCAATCTGGGTTTAGACTTAAGCACAGCTTTGTTAAAAGTGAGTGATGATATAAGAAAAGCCATAGGCAATGACCTCGCCACGTTCCTGACCTTATTAGACTTCTCTAAAGCTTTTGACTCCCTAGATCACTTACAACTCTTACGCAAACTTAAAACAAATTTTAGATTTTTCTCGTCCACTATAAACTTGGTCCAATCATACCTGAAGGGAAGGAAACAAGCTGTCATTATAAATAAAAAGAAGTCTCAATTTGCCCCAATCACTGCTGGAATTCCCCAAGGATCTATTTTAGGACCTTTGTTTTTCACTCTGTTCATTAATGACCAAAATAAAAAATCTCGGCGTATGGCTCAACAGAACTCTCACGTGGGATGATTATGTGCACTCAGTGATTGGAAGAGTTTATGGATCGCTAAGAAATCTCTCTCTTTCTCAACAACATACTCCACTCCCTACCAAATTAATGCTTGTAAGAGCTCTTATTGTCCCCATGATTTCATATGGGTGTCAAATTTTACGGAATCATTGTGCTGAGACCAAACGGAAGCTAATTGTGGCTTTCAATAATGCAGTAAGGTATAATCTTAAGCAGTGGATAATCTTAAGCAGTATGATCATGTCTCCAATAATGTTAAAACTATCCTTGGCTGTACTTTATATTCGTTTTTTGATTTCTGTATCCTAAAGTTTTAGCGGAAAATCATTATCACGAGGGTACCTGCATACCTCTTTAATCAGACCCAAGACAGCGGAACTTTCATATTCCATTTTACTCAAAAAGTTGAAATAATGATTGAAATGCAATGTTTTTCATTGCATACGTTAATTGCTATCAAACACTGCATTATCGAACATGCTGAAAATTCAGTGTTATTGTGTTTAAGAACATTTTGCAAAAGCAATTTGATGCAGATGACGTTTTCGAAAACTGCCAACTACTAAGACACATCCTGATACTTACCGAAATAAATGGTTAAGATCCTATAATTTAATGCACCACATATGTACGTATGGCTATCTCATACATCGTGTGAGCTACGAGTATATCTACTGAAAGAACACGCCCCCGGAAGCTTCCAACCCCGTCCTCCTCTGAAGTAATTATATCCCAATGCAAGATAAATGTTTATAGAAAATAGTAAGCAGATTACAATAGTGTAAATTACGTGTAATTATCCATAAATTATATTAGATGTTGTAACAACTTGTTACCTTACCTTAACTAAAACTAAAAATTCCTCTTGAGTTGTTAAGTCTTAATAGTGTATTTTTTACGCAGGGTTGACAAAGCATGTCGCCGCGGCAGGGTAGATAGTGGCTGTGATTTAATAGCCACACAACCAGCTAACCACACTGCCAAAGCGCATAGCCAATTTCTTCGAAATGAAAATGAAAATTGTAAATCAATAAAATAATTTAATTCAAAGCTCCATGAAATATTTCCAGCTGCAGCGTTTTTGTAGATAGCAAGTACATAAATACATAAATATGTAGGCTTGTATAATCAATTTTCCACTGAGTGTGGAAAAGGATCTAAAATATGTCTTAATTATAGGAACTCACTTTAAGGACACCATTGAAAATATGAATGAAAATACTAATATACTTACATACTTACCATTCTGATATGACTCTAAAAAGGTTGTTATTTAGATTTAGTCGCAAGTCTTTCCTCCACTTTTTGATACTTCAATGTTTTATGTTAATGTCAAACTTCATCAATATAACTTGACATGCTATCCTACTTTAATTATATTTTAACTTTAATACTCCCTGACCTATTGTAAGGTACATAAATGAAATGGATACAATCGGCCCAAAGTGTTGGTCACAGTTGTCAGTAACTTACCCGTCAGAAGGCACCCATCTTCCTAACTAAATGTTAAATAAAGAACTTTGACAGTGTAATACCATTTCAAATGCCAGGGACCTATGACACAATTTTGTCGACAGGTCTTGAAGTGCACACCTTGAATTACAGACCTCAGGTGTTGCTTGTCGGTGATCTTATTACACTGACACACTGTAAGTTAAATATTTAAAATCTTTCACAAACTTTTTATTGTGAATTTCATCAGATTGTGAAAATTTTAGGGCTAGATTTCACTCAAACTTATTTTTTCAAACCTTTTAAGTGTGATAATTAAAAATATTATAAATAAACGCAACCAATACTATATTATTCCAGCAGCTGTGAATCTGCTAAGAATTCTTATTCGTGCATAATATTGTAATCTGACCGTGTATCGGTATGTGTTAGACTCAACATATTTTACAGAACCAGGCGTAATGTATATCTTCAGAATATTATTTTGGTCACCAATACATATATTTTCAAAATATTCAACCAATAAATCTGCATTATCAAAATCAGCTGATTACTGTCAAATAGAAGAATGGGCACGTTCCAAACCCTAAGCCTGCTTTTTGAGGTAAGGCCTAACATATATATGGAACGGCAACCGAAGTTTTGACAGATTGTGCATTGCCTTAAAAGGTAGGGAGAATTATCTTACCTTCAAATCCAGTCCACCTTCTTACTGGCGTTTTTTTTGTCATGGTAGACAAATCAAAATGGGGATAGACCCTCTCCGCAGTGCATCGGTCGGATTCAATAATCGACGTTAATAAGTGGCATGACTTCTACTGGTATTTTTAAACGTTTAAAGTCGCAATTTATGATTTCAACACTAAAAAGTGTAATAAAGTTAAAATGCAATAACAACTTCTCTACAACTTTAGCGAAAGTTAATTGTTTGTGGTAGGAATTTTTACGAATTTTTAGGAATTCTTTGGGTTGATTTTTGAAAACTGTCGACTCAATGTACATATATTTAACTTTTTATTGTTCAAATCGCTCGATTACTTTTTCGTAATTTTAGGTCTTTCCAAGAATTTTACCCACACTCTTTAAAATTTTTGTAATCTACATGCAAAAGTACGCAAACGGACCCCTATTATGTTAGTTTAAACAAACTAGAATATGCAAATTATTTATTATTATTCACATATGGATTTCTATATCATAAACTTCGCGCTTTCAAATTAAAATTACTCTAAGTTTGTTGAATTTTGTTTCTCAATTCATATCTATCAACCATGCATATGCGTTGATAATACAGTGCGTACGTAATACTTTTACATTTCACGGCAAAGCAATTCTGACTGCTGAAAATGGTTCACCTAATTATGACACCAAATAAAGTCTACACAATTTTGATTTATTTACTTAAGCTAAAGTAACATTTGAAGTCATTGAATTGATTTCAATTCATTCAAAATGATTGCATTCTTTTACATCTCTGGTTTAAGGATCTAGGGATGCATAATTTAAAATAAATAAAAATTGAGTTCCGTAAAATTTTACGCCAAGACTCTGAATGTATGAAAGTTCGTCTTCTTTCATTTTATTCTAACACCAGGCGCTTAAAAATTTCCCAATAAGTATTATGTTCTTTTGGTTAAAAGATCACAATAAGGGCCTTGAAAAATATAATCACCGATAACCATTGGGCGGGTATGTATGGGAAAATGACAAGTCCTATTATTTCTGCAATGAGTCACTAAAAATCAAATTTTCTATTTAACAGCACTCAGTTGTCTTTTATATTTTTCTAATGCTCGCTGTCTATGTTGTGATTGTGAATCACAAATTTCGATGAAAACCGGTATGGTAAATTTTTGCATTATCCTTGAAAATAAATAAAAAAATTTCAAAGTTTTGTTTTTATTTCCAGTTAACTGAGTCACTTGACAGTTTACAACATGACAGTGTACTTCAATTGAAGATATCCCTCGATAAAAACATTACCATAGCAAAAATTTCATAAGAATCTGTGTGGTTATTTGAAGTTATTTTCCAACAAAATTGAAAGATAATTTCACTAAAAAAAATTATTGACTTAATTAAAGGGCATCAATTAGTGTATCTCTGCTTGTAATGACTGGCTACAGTACCGTTTCTCCGTTATGGTTCGAAACATGCATACATATGTTTGGTCGCGTAGATGCCACCCAGGAAAAGTGGGTTTATTTCCCAGAAATACGAGTATATGACATTCTAAACTCCAAACAGAAGACTTAATTATGGCGAAATTTCAACAAGGAATTCTTGTTGCATTTGATTGTAATTTACAGTAATTTATTCGGCCTCATTTTGCCTGAGCAATGTTCATGGAATGTGTATGGTCAAGCCAGATACCTTTTTATTCTATAATTTAATACGACTCCATTACATTTTGGATCTACAACGACAACAACAATTGTTTTTGAAATTTCACGAAAAGTTCGATCGAGTGCGTAGTTGCAGAAGAGAGTGCTCATGAGAGAGTAAGAAATTTTACCCTTCTATGAATTTAAATGCAAGTTTTTTTATTTTGTATGGAATATAGATTGTAACAAAGAGAAATATTAAAGATAGACTACATAAAATATATGTATAAATGATCAGCATCACTGACACGCCCACTTTTCGAAAATATCACTTTTGTCAGTAGTTTTAGATGAAACTCGAAAAAACTTACTTAAGCAAATATGTAGATATTCACTTACCCTACAAATCTCCCATACATTGTATGTGGCTATGCCCAATTCTTATTTGAAAAAATAAGCCCACTTTTTGAAATAAAATTCTTTTGGAGTAAATTATTTGTTTAAATATAAGTTTTTTGTGGAAAAGGCTACATACATACATATGTCAGTATATAGCAAAGGGATAGGGTATCACATTATCCGCTCCAGGCGGAGTGTAGCATTTCCATATGTTTTTGGGCTATTTTGTGAAATTTTCTTGTTCAATTCTTTCGAAATTTTAGCTCTGACAAAATACGAGTTTTAATGCAACATGTAGGCGACAGATAAATTTTCATAGGTTTAACCTTTTCTGCAAAACCCTGACTAAAAAGTGTGTAATGATAAAAAGAATATCCAAGATTGTAAGATGATATTCTGGGGACTGCTTCACCAACTTTCAAATTTGAATCTACTCGTTTTTCTTCGTTAATTTATGGTATATTTCACCAACTTAAGCTGAAACCACAAATTTGAAGTTGTAGATCCAAATTACAAGTGTAATTCTTGAAATGATGGCATATTGACTCTAATGATCTTTCATTAGAAGCCTAAAAGCGAGATCATAAATGGTTCAATATATAGAAATATGTCTGCGGTTTGGCCTCTCCTTTGTGATAAGAGTCAGGCAGGCTATTCTTATTGAAAAAAGCACTTTGATTTAGTGTATGTTAGATGTTAACTATTAAAAAAAGAAAATGCTGAGGTTTGTCTGAAAAGTAGGATTGAAGAGCATCTAATCTATTTAATCAAAGATTCACTACTTTATGTACATGAATATCGCCCCGGATATATTCTTAAACCTAATTAAAAGATGAACGACAAAAATGAAATGCATTAGAAAATTCTTTAAGAGAAAAATATTGTGGAAATAAGATTTATTTAATTTATTTTGCTTCAGAAAACCAATGCATTGTAGCTGTAGCGTTGGTAGTAGTAGTATAAGCTGTCAAATGTTTTGACGCTACACTCACAATGTTCACAATGGTGTACCACGCTTTTTCCCCACAAAGTCGGATGATAACAATATTGTGTTGACGTTTACGTTTACGTTAAGAATTTTTAAATATATTACACAATATCGCCTCATTCTTTAAGAATCCAAGAAAAATTTTCTATTTCACAATCTTCCCATTCAGTATGTAGCAAGCAGTCAGACTCATCACACTATGTTAAAATGTGGCTGACTCGCTAACCATTCTGTGCGCAGTGTTGAAGTTCATGTGTATTCTACTTTTGACAGCTCGTTATATGCTTTTATGCCTCTTCTTTGCAAGAGTCGCTTAATCTTATTTGTAGAAAAAAAAAATACACTACAAACTTAAACATATTAAAGAATTATTATTAAAATAAATAAAACCACATATATCCATGTTCTTCTTTTAGCTTTTATTTTATCATATATTGTAATATTTTTTTATACAAATCTTAAAACTAAGAAAAAATCAAATGAAATTATTCTGCGATTAAAAAGAAAAATACTATAATCACTTTGAAAATATAAAATAAACCCATTAAATAACTGTTTATTTTTTTGTTGTTGCTGTTTCATTATATGGAAGATTGTGTGTTATGGAATGTCGTACCAGATAGTGCATTTACAACCTCCAAAAATTTAACAATGTAAATGCACACCTGACACGCACTCCAAAACTTCGAAATAACTTTTTCAGTTGTTGTTGTTTGCGTATGCAGTTGATTGAAGATATTCACCGTTATATTTTTCCTTTTGTTTTTAGACTATTAACTTTTTTTTTTTTTTTAATTTCATTTATTACGAGTACTAACCTTTCAACAACAGCTCTTGAGTTTGAGAATTGGTGAACATTTTATTTTTATGTAACTTATGCAGGCAAAACAGTGAAGCATTTTTTTTTAAGAAGAAAATTCTATTTTTTTATTTTTATTTTGAACAACGCGCATTATGAAACAAAAGTGCATTTAAAACGAAACGGAAACGGAGCAATAAACGAAAAAAGAAACACTACTTGATAAATTTTACGTTCAAGTTTTTGTGTTATCAATGAAAATGGTTGTGTGCTCCAAATTATGACTGATTGGCGAATGAAATACGTGACAAGTTTTTTACTTCTTCGAAATGAATAGAAAACATAAAAATATATAAAAAAAGTAACATCGAAAGTTGGGGTGAAGATTCGCTTTAGACCTTACCGATAGACCCAAAATGGGTGGCTCGTGTCAAGGCGATAAGAAGAGTTTGCACTACAAACATACGAGTATATACATAAATTTGGACATTGAACTTTAAATTTCATTAACGACTCGGGAGGTGTATCTGACGTTTCAATTTTGCCTGATAGGAGCACAATATTTTGAGTGTGAAATATAGGCCATTTTTAGCATGATAGTATGAGTAGAAGAAATGGGTAAATGAAATAGGTGTTCGGTAGGTGACAAAATAGATCATATGCATCAACTGTATTATCTGTATGTTAAGGCTAAAAATCGGCTTTCAGAAGATTGTACATAATAATTTAAGCTAGAATTTATCGGTTAAAGCTTAAGTGAATTGGTTGAGGAGAATTACTATTTTCTTTTGATTTTTTGTTTGTTTTTTTACCACCATAAAAGAAGAACGCGTAAATAAATAAATATGAGGCCACAAGCGGCCCTTTTGGCTCTCGTCAAGTGTACGTGTTGTGCGCGGTATACATTTCGACACATATAGAGGGGGCCTACAGTTTTATAGCGCATCCGATGGGTAGATGGATTTTTCATGACAGTAATACTCTTAGATGTTTGTCAGACACTCGCAAGAGAAATGCTATTTTTCAGGTTTGGAACTCGGGACCACATGTGCAGTAGTCGAACGCACTACTACTGAGCTAATGTCCTTTACCAAAATTTTCAATGAAATGGGAGTTTTCAGCGTTTTTCAAAGGAAATTAAAATTTGAGAAATTTTGGAGAAATGTCGTTTTCGAGGTAACACCTAAAGATCACTTCCTGTTTTTTTTTAGAAAAAAATTGCACAAATTGTTAAAATTTTGTTAAATATTTGTGAATTCCTTACAATTATAAGATGATTTCATTAACTTGTGGTAGCTTTTATTTTACTCCTCTTATAAATGCCATACTCATCTGCAGAAACAGATAAAAAGCTATTCAATCTTAGTGCATAATTTACGACTTATGGTTCTAAAATGCTACCAATGTGGTTGACTGTCGGGCGAAAACGCAGTGGAAACAATTTCAGTATTGGGAGAATGGTATATTCGGGTAGTAAGTACTTCTTTAATTGCATTATCGTTTGCGGATTATTTAGATTAAAAATCAAAAAAGTTATTAAATCGTTCGTTCGTTTGTTCCTATCAACTATGTACAACCTTTATCGGCTGTAGACTTTTAATATTTTACTATATGTACAAGTTTCCACTGTCTAGCCGATAAGTGTCATAAACGTTTAAGATAAACCAACAAATGAATGATAGTGAACATTTTTTAAGTACACATTTATATCTATACAAATATCGCTACCAAAGCACAAAGACAAACTTTGATCGCGTTTGTATATCTTAAAAGTAGTTAGGTACATATGAACGTCTAATGACTAATGTTCACGAGGAATTTCCACCAAACGAATGGGCGCGTTTACACCCCAATGATTATCGTTGATTTGGTACTGATAACAATCTTATCTACGAGTATATGCATATGTACATATAAGAGTTGATTTACCTGTGTGTTTCGAAAATCTGGAGTAGTTATACATTTATATTGCAGTTGCTTTTTAAGGTGACAATTAAAACACAAATAAATTGGATTTATTTCAAAATCCAATACTACATAGGTGTATACTTATGATCAGACATTTTCTAGTATTCAAATCAATGTTAAGACAGGTCAACTAAAACCATCTAAAAGTTTGAGCGGCAAAGTTCTGCAATATTTGCATCAAAAAAGAAGTACTGACTGAGAGCGAAAATTCCCTACATTCGTACATTATACGAAAATAAGCTTGAACAGCTAAATCCATACAGATGTCAGAGCAGTTTTTATTAGAGATTCAAATTAACGTCAGAGATTGTCATCTCCGTGGGTACATGCCAATAAAAATTAAGGTCTTAAACAAAGGACGTTGTCCGCGCGAAAAATTACTTTACCAAGCCAGTGTGGCTAGTGGCATTTCGGATATAGCTTCAAGGGACACACTTGCATCCCTGGAAACTTATTTGTTTATATGGTTAAAGAAAAAGTTTCTGGATGACAGATCAAAATGAAGCAATGCAACTCTTAAACCCGTTTAGTTTTGATCAGTTGTTCTTTGCTCTCTGAATATCTTTGATGGTCGGTAAAGAAATAATAATTCATACAGACTGTGAAGAGTAGTATTTGAATCAATTCTGTGGAATGTAGATCAGAAATCCGTTCATATGATGCATAACAATTCAATGCCCATTAAAGTTCACTTTATTTATTTCCCGCCCCTTTAATTATGACGTTTAGGTGAAACCTACATATGTACATGCAATAAATTATAATCTATTTCTATATTTCGCAATTCAAGCGCGAATTGCACACTTAACAGAACATTAAGACCATACCTACAAAATAATGCAGTTTTAGCAGCCGTTGTCATTAAGGTTATCATAACACATCACACGCATGAGGTCATGGTATAAGTAGGTACCATACAGAGCTCATGACAGTATACAAAAATTTCACTTAACCCAAAATGTCACCTTCACATTGATCTAATCTCACTTCGAAGTTCGAACAACAAAAAAATAAACTTGAATTCACACATTTTTACATCTCGCATTAACAAACCGTTAGAAATGTCAACGAATGCTTTCTTTTTTGACAGATCGTTTTGCGATTAGTATAATAATAGAGCAGAGCACGTGTTGCAATACAGGAGTGAGCGCTTTGTTTGTTTAAAGCATTCAAACGTGAACGCGACGCATTATGAAATCTTATACCAAGTCCAATGGCCGCATTTGAACTTACTGTATACATAACATACTCGTATAGTATCTAAAGACATGTATAATATTTAGAATGATATTTAGTATACTTTATCTTTATGACAAATGACGCTTTGTGGAACCAGAAACTGGGTTACTATGCGTGGAGCGTTTTTTTTTTTTAGTGCTGCATAAATAGTTAACGTTAATTTTGTTGTTGCTTTATTATCACATCTCTTTTGGCGTCAAAGGTACATACATATACATACATATATGTATGAGTGTGCGTGTGTTGACCAATTTAAAAATTATTTCTGATGGAACGGTACGTTCTGCACTATAACGTGGGTCGTGTTTTTTTTGGCTTCAAAAATATTTCACACATGACTTGGATTAATTAAATAATTGGGCGGTTCAGTGACATGTAAAAAAAAGTAGAGCAATAAAACCTGTCAGAGTATTGGATTAATGCAAAGTATTCAACAGGTACGAGTTGAATTTGTCGCCATATTTGGATGAAGGATTACGATAAGGAAACGAATTAAAAGTTTCCGTAGCTGGAAATAATTTTAGAGCATTTTCAATGAATAATTTTTGGAATTGGACATCAAAACAGTTATACATATTTGGACAAATTTATGCCCAAAAAACAATTGCGTTTTGGTTTTTAAACTCCCGTATGTATGTACATGCGTATTTTTCTCTTATAAAAATAAGAGTGTGTGAACTGTCAATAGGAAGAGTAAGTTCAAGCCCTTTCAACATTAGGTTGGACTTTCAAATTAGTTTAGCATTACGATGTTTTTAACATATGTATGTTTGTACATATGCCAAACGAGAAGACCGATCTGCTATGTTTCTTAGAATTCATTTGATCTAGCTTGAAACGTTGCAGATGGCCTAAGCCAGGCTCTATTATTCGTTGGCATTAAAGTAGAAAATTAGTTGTTTATAAGACCTTCATGTTATCTTAACAACTTAAGTCAAACGCACTGGTGTTGCATCACTGTTAAAGGCATAACTACAAAAGGAAAACAATCGGTAGCTTATGTCATAGTTCAATAGGTGTCTGTGAACAGAAACGACTGTCAAGCATATAGTCCTGACGGTTATTTTTGTGTTACTTCCAAAATATTTTTTTATGGTTTTGAGAAAAAGAAGATTACATACATATATTCATTCAGAACTACAATTTTGAACTAAAATTGTAAAATTGATGCATCTCTCCACAGTTGACTGTCAAATTTTCGACTTCCGTTCTGTATTATACATATTTTAATCTAAATTTTGACACTAAAGCACGAATCAGCAAAAGCTTTGTGCTGGCTTGCGTCAAGAGTTTGAATCAGACGTCTTGATGATGCTTGTTTACTTTGGAAATCGCAGATGTGAAATTTTTACGTTAATAAATTTTAACGTTGTTTGTAAGTGGTCCGAATTCTTGGAAATCTTTATTGGGTATTATGCTAAATTTCGGAAATTTAGTTTTGTTTTTTTTTTTTTTGGATTGAATTAAAATAAAAATATATTTACATATAGGTATGTGGCTCAGTGGGCTGCTGTGCCAGTTTTCTGGACTTTTGCAAGTGTCTAAAAAATACCCAAGACTATTACTGTTATTGGGAAAACCCCTCTCTTTTTCGCGTACATCATAAAACTGTTGGTCTTTTCTTTATGTCCCGAATATATACAGCGCACAACAGTTGTTAGAAGCTAGATCTTGATTCTCTTTAAATGGACTAAACTTTCATAACACAAGTGTGTACATACATAATACGTATGCAAGTTCTCAAGAGGCTGGGTAACTATAAACACAATTTCCAATTCACTCGTAAACGTTATTCATTTAAGCGAAAACGTTAAATCACGAAATTTTAATGCTCAAAAATATGTTTTAAAAACATAAATATTTATTTAAAAACTTACTGCTCTAAATTAAATCGATTGAAAACTATTCACTTTCAAAAATTAAACTTTTTTAAAATAAATTCATAACTTTCAATGCGATCCTCAAAACAATATTGACTTTGTGCAACTAAAACGGCTCAACAGAAACTGAAAATGTTCATCTCGAAACAGTTTGTTTCGATTTTATTACTAAAACTTGCACAAAAAAATACGCCACGTGACAAAATGTTATATACTCAAAAATTCAAAAAAAAAGCTCCACATTCAACAAACAAAAGAAAAATTCCTCAAAATTATTTCGAAAACGATAAACAGAGAACATTCTTTGTTTAGCTGCTTTTGCATCTTTTTTTTTTTTTTGGCAAATTATCCCAATGTTGTAGAATGCCCTTTTTGGCAAGTATACTAAAGAGTGTCATCATTTCGTGTCATGTGCTTAAAAAAATATTTACAACCAGTAAATAATGGTCAACAGCATGACCAAATTTAGAACATAGTTTTGAACTCTCCTCAAAAAGTCCTTTTTGTCCGTTGTTGGCTTATAGCCAGATTAAGTTTACCCTCAAACAATAGAAATGAAACATCCGTTCTAATGCAAAAGCAATCGAATATTATTTTGTGAAATAGCTCCGATCGATTGATGAAATTTTTGAGTTTTTTATTGAAATGAGTAACAAAAAAAATTAATTAGTTTTAAGGTAATTTATTTAGCACATTTTTTCCCAGCCTATTGCTACGTATATTAAGCTAAAGCGTGTTGAATATGAATCATACGAATTTCTGTGTGTCACATGACGAATAGAAAAGAAATCCAAGCGAAAAATTTGTTTATCACGATTAAACAGAAAATTGATGATGAAATTTTATACAGAAAGGCGGATTTTTTTTTCCTAAAATGTTTCAGAAGTATTTAAGAGGGTTTTTTCTGTTTTATTTAAATAAAAAAGGCGGGCATCTATAAATATTTGTTTATTTAAAGATGATAAAATCAAATGCTTTATTTAAAGCATTTTAGACAACCGAATGCAAGTGAATATACATATTATATGTAATCTGTAGAAGAATCATTTCAAGAAAATTACAAATGGATAAACCTTTTCTTCTTTTTAATTGTCGCAGTTTACCTTTCAGTAAATGGGAGATGAATGTCCAGGGGATACGTATGTATGTATGCTTCGCAATTGAATTTAATTCTTTTATAGATCATTTTGGATTTGTTGTAATTTCCTTGAAAAATCGTCTCAAAAAAGGATATATTTTTATCTATTTAATTTAAAGAAAATATCGTTTATTATCGGTCACAAATACAAAAGCTTGATTGAAAATACATAGCTTCATTCATTCCTAATTTTAAATGGGAACAGGGATGTAAATTCCTCCTCTGTATTATTTATTTTTAAGTTAATGTGACCTTCAGCCTCTAAAAATTCGATCGTTGATATTCTGTATTCGTGTAGAAATAGGCTTTCGTAAGCTACCATAATTCGGAAATAAACCATGTCGATGATTTTATTACATTTTGCCTTGTCATAGTATGATTTCGTGACTTTCGAATGTAAATATTTTCTAAACTATACATACATATATAAAATGCTTTTTAAAAGTTTTAGAACAATAAAAAGGGTAGGAGGAAACAAGTTTGGCATTAAGGTTCTGGAATCATTTTTTGAAAATTTAGCCTAGGTGCATATTTTACTTATAAATTATGACACGTCACAATTCAAATTAAAAACCAACAAGTAAACATATCAAAAAAAGTGAAAATTACATCTGTATAATACTGATCTTTCGTAAAATATGAATTTGACAGTTAAACTATTCAGACCAATCAATCAACTTATGCTATTCTGAAGGAATACAATTAAATACCAACTCGAAGTTCTGATAAAAGTTAAAACTAACAGTTTCGTTTGACTTAAGAGGCAATTCAATTTATGTTAAAATCAAAGCAAAATGCTGGCAAAATTTATCAAACGGTCTAGTTCACAAGAATGAACTTAAGCTGATGTTAAGATAAAAATATTCATTCTTACCTAAAACTGACTCAAAGAAATCTCCCTAATTTTACTTTTAAGAAAAAAAAATTGATCGTATGATATAGGGCAAGTCTTGGGTTCGGTAGAAAATCGAACTCGAAAAAAATCATTAACAATGTAATATTGGACAAGCTCGAAAAGGTAGAACTGTCGACTATGTCGGTCCGGATTTCAGATTTGCTTCAAACTACATAGCTGAGTTCTACATAGCCACAATTCGTGACAAAATCGGAATTTTCGTTCTAGCCTTATTATTATTAGTACTTTACTTAAGGCTTATTTCACAAAAAGACGATTTTCTTGAAAACACCTTCAACGATTTTGATTAAAATTCATATTTGGATTAGTTTCCCGAACTTTTGGCTAGAACTGTGTATAACGGTACGCTGTGTTACAACTTATTTACACAAGTTGCTATTTTTTGATAAAAACCAAAATGTAAAAACTTAAAAATTAATTTTTCATAAATTTATGAAAAAAATAATAAAACTAACATCATACAAGTGCAAGTATGTTTGACTCAATTGTGCACTTTATTTTAGTTGAATTGTCGACTTTTCCCTTCAAATTGCATTTAAATGCGTGAAACGTCAAAATTTAGCTCGAGATAATTACAGCTTGTTGTCGAGGCTTAGATTTTGTTGATGCATTTTATACAAATTACATACATTCTCGTCAGTTTGTTTGATTTAAGCTTCGAAGTAAATTTTGCAATTAATTGTTTAAACGTTCTCTTCTGGTAGCCCAATAGAGGGTTCTTTTAGACGCTCTACACTGAAGTGGAAAAGATCGTTTGATCCTGTAAAGTTCCTCCAGTTTAATGTATGACATTCGACTGCGATTGGCTTTAAATATAAATTATATTGATTTCATAGTTTGTATAGTAGAATATATTTAAATTTACTGAACCAATAGACCAGGAATCAAGAATTACATCCGCCAATTTCGCAGCTGAATTAATTTGTATTACATCCGTCAATGCCATTACATAAAACTGACACTCCTCCTCATACAAGAAAATCCTCTTCCTCTTCGCAACTGCATAACTGCAGGCAATCTCCATGACACACTTCTCTATGTCTGGTGTCGAAAATAGTGCCAAATAATTTTCTTTTGCACACATAAATTCTAGAAATCCATCTCTCACATCATTTTTATGAATCATTGTTATGCAATCGGCCCACTGCTTTGACACAGACTGCACTTTTGCACCACACACACTATACATAAATGTGTATGCACATAGATATATGAATTTCCGCAAAAAAAAAAAAAACTCCAAACTAATTGCATTCAATCAAGGTCACCTACAAGCCTTCATATACATATACATATGTATGTATTTAGCAGGAGGTGTGCAACAAAACCAATAGAAAAAAAAACGATAGAACACTGCACACTCACGATAGGTGGGCACTCTAATATTGTCACTCAATTACCCACTTTGCTTGGTACAGAAACAAAAAAAAAACTAACTATTTAATTTATCCAAGTATCTGTGCCTCAACTACACCCATACAAGACACAATTGACATAAGATATTTGAATAAAAAAAGCACATCCTTCAACTGGTTCTAACTGACCGACTGACTGTTATTGAGTATTTCCAATGTCGTCCTCAAATACACTCAGAGAAAAGCCAGTAGGTTAGTGCAATACACCACCTCACTTCTGACAGTACGAGTATCTCATATTAGTCATCATAGACATAGAAGTGGTTACTAGATGCAGTCTCTGTCATGTGCATGTGTTTTATCCAATGTGCCCTCTTTATGCTACACTATTATTAGATGTATTTTTTTTTTCTCTGCGCTTTCCATGTATTTACACTTGCGAATAGATGCACCCACCGTTCCCCCCACGTGAGAGAAAAATAAAAATTACAGTACTATACAACAATAAGACACGACGATAGTGTAAGATTTTTTTTCAAATAAAAATAGAATATTTTCCAACAAATTTCGAAATGCACTTATGTATGTGTTTGTGAATTTAAATTGATATATCGCAATATATTATTATTATTTCTTTTTTCTTCTTTTATACATGTGCGTGTGCATAACACGAAAATATCACACTGCAATACAGCAAATCGGTATTTCTCAAGAGTTGCATAATTGCATTCGATTCGAAACCGAAAGGGGATTACAAAAAATAAAAAAATAAAGCGAAAAAATTCACTATAAGTATCTCATGATGTAATGTCCTTCAGATATAGAAAATTAATAAAAATTGTGTATAAAATGCTTCACTGTTTTTTCGTTTTTTTTTTGTAAAATAACGGTTGAAATTTAAAAAGTAACTTCTACCACTTAGATAGACTGTCTATCTATCTTTTCACACGTTGGTAATCCAATAATCCTTCCGATAGAAATGTAGAATTAAAAAAAAAGTATCTCAAGAGCTGTTGTTGATCCAATGAATAAATTAGCACTGATGGTCTAAACGTTAGCAATGATGTAGTTCGTTCGTTTCGTGTCTAGCAACAAAAAAAAAAAAAAACAGAAGAAAAAGAGGGAAAAAACGAAATTACTCGTCTTCTTTTCGTCGGTATGCTTTCGAAACTACTAATTTATTTTTCTTTTCCGACGGTTTTTTTTTGTTAGTCTATTTTGTCAATGAAACAGAAACAAACTTCTTGTCGTTTCGTTTGTGTCACACCGCAGCCAAGGAAGGTGAAAATCAAAACACGAATCCGACACCAATATAAGCTTTAAAAAAAAAATATGTAGGTATATACTGCATAAGAGTATTTTTTTTAAATACACCGCGTTGCACTTGTCGAACAGCGAATGACTAGGTATGGCTCAGGCAAAGTACATCAAACACCGTTTGGAATAAGAACTCATATTGTGGTGGTATGATTGTGTGCGTTCGTAAAAACAAAAAAAGTTACACACTCTTGGTCTCTGTCTTGCTTGCATTTTGCTTGGAATTTTTAACTCATATTTCACTCAATTTTTTTTTTTTTTCTATAGTGTAAGCTTAATTTGAGAAACCCCCCTTGGCCGCATTGTGAGCTTTTTTAGTCTTTTGTCAAATACATACAAACTAATGCGGTATGAGAGGAAAAGTTATTTAACAAGTAACAATGACAGTGGTCTTAAAAAGTCACGAATATTTTGGAGACTTTTATTGATAGAAATTTGTCATAATACATTAAATACATTTGTCACTTAAATGTGTCATGAATGACTGGAGTTTTTTTAAAGCTCATCACTTTGGAATAGAGATAAAATATGTAGTAATCTTATGCGATTTTGTGCCGTACTCATTTGACTATATTTTCGAGCTTTTATTGGGTTTAAATATACAAAAAATAATTGCCGCGATTGCAGGATATTAAACGCAAGTTTTTTACAGCTCAAGTGAATATTAACTTCTTAAACTGTGAACTGTTATTCACATTCTACAAATGTGGAATACAACTACATTCGCACGAAATAAAAACGTTACCAAGAGTTCAACCGCATCAATGACAAGTGTGATTCGCACATTGCTCGTTCGCATTCGCAGGTTGCTGAGCTGTAAATGGAGCTTTAGTGCCTTTTATGAATACAAAATCCGAGTAGCTGTGAACTGAACTATAAACATTTGTCGACTTGAGTTACCGTCAATGATCACTGTCACTTTCAATGAAAGCTGTTCAGATGTACTACGTTTAAGAAAAATGTAACTTATGACAGGATGTTTCGCAGAATATTACATAATACATTTTCAAGTAGCCGTAGAATTTGTTCTACTAATAAATAGACCATTCAACAAAATTAAATCATATTTTTAAAGTAAGAAACGAGATTCATTCTCGTTTTAAAATCCTTACGTCTATATATTATTAACCAAACCATCATTACTAACCAATTGTCATGACACATCGTAAGAAACAGTCTCCCCCAAAAATCGTTGATGTCATCGCCTAATTACTGACTTCACTAAAGCTGCTACCTACTTGCACATATTCAATCTTGAACTTAATAAATCATCTTTATGAGAATACGTGTTTTTTTCTTTTCAAAATTTTTAGAAACACACGTTATAATGCAATTATCCACTTCTATACAAATACGAATGCATTATATACATTTTATTGTTTCATATGTACAAGTATATATGTATGTCCGGCTTGTATAAGAATAAAGAAAGAAATTGAAAAAAAAAAAAAAAAAACCGAATACATTATGTAGGTCGTAGCAGTTAAGCGAACACGTTGACATGAAACATTGCCAAGAAAATTGGGTCTATTTTTCGATAATTTGCTTTGTTTTACTCTTCTTATTTTAATTGTATAAAAATACATGAAACTGTAACCTTTTCTCTTTCGTTTAAGTTATAGTTGTAACGTAAGGAAAAGTCAATAAATACACGAAGAGGGGTGTGACCGCATTTGGAGGTTAATTAGAAATAATTTATGAATTTCCATACAATGCTTTTCCTATGTACGTGCTTAAAAGTTCAAATTTAATTATTATAAAGTTTGCATAAGAATAATGATGGTTGGACATTTTTAAATTGAGTATAAGGGAAGAGAAAAATTATATAGTACGTATACGCCCGAGTTGATTTTTGTGTTTAATTTCATTCTTATAAAATGGTGGTTACAATTTATTTAATTGTTTTTTAGATACTACAATCTGAGTATTTCCAATAAACTTTGTTCGAAATCAATCATTTCTAATGCGAGTCTTTAAAAATCGGGGTGCAAATCAAGGATCTTAATAAAATGCGAAAAACATTTTTAGTTTTCACAAGACTCCTTGTTAATACATTTTGCCTTTCATTCAATAATGTGTGTGTCATAGCTCAGTGGTTAGTGCGTTGGACAATTAAGTTCCAATCTAGAAAAATATATCCAAAGGTATTTCACGCCCCAACTTTATGACAAACATTTAGGAGTATTATTGTCATAAGCATCTCAAAAAATTCCTGTGCCCTCGGATACGGCCTAAAACTGTAGGTCTCTTCTGTACGTGCAGAAATGTGTGCCACGCATAACACTCATAATAATTATGACTTCATATGATGTCCATATAATTCATTGTGAATAAAACTAAACAGTGCAGCATTGTGAACTATTGTGATGCAAATGTCATTTGACTTAGGTATTATTTTGTAGTTCTTATTTATTGCTTTAAATTATTTATCGCTTATTATTTTGGTGCTCAAAATCACCAATAAGATTTTCTTAGACATACAAAAAATGTACATAGTTACTAAACGTCATCAAAATATGGCAGGATGAAAGCATTAAAATTAAAAACGAATTAAAACGGCAGCTCAACCTAGTACCAAAATTTAAAGGATCCCTGAAACGAGGAACGGATCTAAAATCTATAAAAGAATGCAATCGGTTTTTTGAAATCACATTGATATGTTTCAATTTAATAACTTCAGCGTAAAAAAATCTCCAATTATTGTGAAGTCGTAAGCATAATTTGCAAGTCCAAATACATACTTAAAGTTGTTAAGGTCATTAAAGTTTTTGAACTAATTTAAGTCATCTGAAGTTTTTAAAGGCTATAAAGACATTGAAATTTTTGAACAGATTGAAGTCTATGAAGTTATTGAAGACACTGAAGTCATTGAAACCATTGAAGACGTCTGAATTCATTGAAGTCTTTGAGCTGATTGACGTCATCTAAAGTCTGAAGTGATTAAAGTTTATGAAGACATTGAAATTCTTGAACTGATTGAAGTCTATGAAGTTATTAAAGGCGCTGAAGTTATTGAAATCATTGAAGTCATCGGAGTTAACCGACCCCTAATATGAAAATAGTGAGAGTTGGTACATTTTATAAACTTTGGTTTGTTTTCTTCTTTATTGTTATAATGGGCTACATAAATTTGGGTCTTATTTTGCTTTAGAGTTGAGATTTAGTTTTTAAAAATCGCATAAGTTCATTTATATGAACTAATTTCCAATATTTATGGGAGTTAATTAATTAGGAATTAGCTCTATTGGGATCTGGGTTGTAGAGGAATGAAATTTTTCTTAAAACCCCCGGTTTAATGGCGTTTGAGTCCAATTCTTCAAATCAGGAATTTTTCATATTTTGGCCTAAGCTATAAGTTGGTTTGTAAGATCTGGATAAAGCTCATGAAAATGGAACTTGTAAGAACGACGTAAGAGGCTTTTAGGTCGAAGCGAGTACAACCTATGATGAAATCCGTAAGTACCAAATCTTTTTCGATATGACGTTGAAATATATTGTGCCTCTTGCTAAGCAGAAGTGGCGCTATGGGATGAACGAATGGTGCAAAAAATGTTTAATCACTGGATTAAGTTAAAGGTAATAATACCTCAATGTTATTTTGTAGATAGGTTTTTCGATCTTTGAACAGACGACTACGATAATAAAAATGTTTCCCTTAACTAATTTGGCTGCCAAATTATAAATTCGAAATACGAAAGACAAATTAACGTTGCAAACTGCGACATAATTTTGTCAAAATTGTTAAGAAAACATACGATTCTCTTCAAAGCTGATGTCATATAACCTGATGTAATGGCAGTTCAAGGTTAATAATATATCTCATTACACGACCCTTCTATTGCTAATGACAAGTGGAAAATTTTACCCAACTCTGGGAACAATCCCAATTAAAATTTAATTTTAACTTTCTCATATATGTATGATTTATATACAAATTCAATTTCATCTTAATTCACGGGACATTAAAGTACAATAATACCTTCCTTCTTTCTGTATTTATTATGTAAGTCTTGAAAGTAAATTCTTGCCAAATTCGAATAATTCAAATCGAAATAGAAAGCAAAAAAGGACACACGTGTAGTGCATAACATATGCAAAGAATCTTTATATCTCACATTTATAGAGTGCATTCTGCATTTTTGTGTTTTCACATTTGTCACCATTCCCAACAGCGAGAAGACAAAGAGAATCGTAAATCTAAATTGCGATTGATTTAATATCATTAGCCCAACTAGTGAAAAAGAAAACAAGGGAATCTGTATACCCGCTCTCGTGAGGGATCCAAATGATAATTGGCGGTCATTTTGGGGGCCAATAGACACACAGGCAAGATGCATCCGCCGCAGCAATATAGAACTGCAAAAGAAAGCGCAAGCAAAAGGTGACAGAGTTATATACTTAAAAATAAATAAAATAGAAGCCAATCCCAAAAATATAAAACATCAAGTTTTCTATCGAATTAATGCCAAAAGTACGTCGCCAATTTGATTGCTAGCCAATTACATATTCACAAAAGTATTTATAGCCTCGCGGCACAAAGGTACAAATAGATATTAAATGTAGTGTGCCGAGGTATACAGCGTACCAGAAAGAGAGAACGATCTTGCACCAGGCTACAAGTTATCTTTATTCGGAAATCAAATCTCTTAGATACAAGTACACAGATGCGGATTTGTTAAAATGTATTCTGTTGGGGCAATTAACTGCAGCTCTAATTACTGATGCCGCTTTAACAGCATCAATAGCATACATCCAACACTCAAGTGCCTCATGATCTACCAATTAATTAAGATACTGGTGTATAGTATATGAGCAATGCTTGCCTGAGAGTCTGACAGCATTAGGCTGACCGAGTTTTATTTAAGATACTTTTCTTTTTGTACTTTTTCCATTTAAAATGATTTTAAACCAGAAAATGTGAGGTGGTCTGATAAGCATTGCGTTGATCGTTAATAACTCATAAATTGGAGCTCTTTTCTCTTAATGAACATTTGGGGCAAGATATTATACTTTTTTTTTTGTGAAGTCTTGAACATAAGTATAACTATTGAAGTAAAAGTATCTGCGAGCGTGTGCCATGGTTGAGAACGATTTCTTCTCTCATTAAAGCTGCAGCGATGTATATTAATTTTTATTTTTTTTTTTTGTTGTATGAAAGAAAGAATATTTAACGTAAATCCGTTCACGAGATGGACGACTTTTGACGAGTTTAAGTTTTTCAGGATAGTCAGGATGAAGAGAATGCTACATCTTTTGAAAAGTCATTCAAAGCGGCATGAAATGGGAACAGGCTTTCCTTCAAGCTTTCCCTTTATGATAGAGCACACATTGTCAATTGGCCGCAGTACAAAGCGGAGCGTTTAGAGTACTTTTATCGCACAGTCTCAGAACGGGAGTGACTCCCACAGACATTCTATCGACGAAAAGAAAGGACGTCCATGACAAGAAGCAAGGTGCAACTAGGAGTACAAGCGGCAGAGGTGAAAGAACTTATGAAACAGAATTGAAGGTGGTATGCCGAAAGTAGAGGAAGATGGACTACGAGGCTGACGTTACCACTGTATGGAACTACTGCATCACTCAGTTCCTAACCAGTATCTCCACAAAATGGCAAGTAGATAATACAGCGCACCAATATGAAGACTCCCCAGAAGATGACGCTATCAAAACTTCTTTATTTGTAGCAACTAGTCTACAGAGCGCAATAGAAATAGAAATGGGTAACTTTTAATAAGGTTATGTCTCTAAACGAGTGGAGTAAAGTACTTTAATTAAGATTTGTGAATAGTTGAAGGTCGTACCAACAAGATAAATTAAGCCCGCAAGAAGTAAACAATTTTGCATCTCGTGAACACCAGCTCAACAGGAGCGGCTGCGATATTTAGGGTCATCGGCGGCGTTTAGTGTTAAAACTCAACCATAATTGCATTAAGCTATGGCTAATATCATAATTGAACGAAAATTGTGCTCGCGCGAAATCTGAAAGACCACCATCATATCGTTTATGCCTGGCTCTCACAAGAAGCCTTCATTCTCAGCACTCCGTACGGGATGTGTGAATAAAAAGATTCTCTACGTTAAAGTGAACGAAACTGAGCAAAAAGTCATTACGGTTACATTGCAGTATACAAATTATGTCTATTCGCATGACTGACGTCCATAGCCATTATCCAGTTACGGTTGAGCCTTTAGTCAGATTGATACAACATCAAATTTGACATATTTGACAGTTCAATTTAGAACCAATGCTCTTAATCAGACGCGAATATCATCATAGTAAGTGCAACGTCAGACTAAATTTCCAAAGCGGGCAAGCAATTAGCACAAACTCTTTGGAATATTGCACCTCTGCAATTCTGAAACACTTTGGTATTGGTTGCACATTCATACACGCTATGGGAGAATACTTTTTCTTTACAATGAAACGATAGAAAAAAATTGGTGCAGTGGATTTTCAATATTCGGTTTTCGGTTTCTTTGGGTGATATCCAAGCTATTGACGAGAATTGAGGGGCACTTTCGCGTTCGACCATAATTTGCAGACTTTTTTTTTCAGGAGGGGAAAAATGTCTAAATTTACAAGTAAATTTTGTAGCTCTATTTTATAACAAATTAAATAGGAAAAACTTATATCAATATTATATATATTTACATAAAATATTGTAAATATAAATCAGAAACTTTGGGAAAGAACTTTTTGCATAGATGACATACTACACTTGACCACCGCTACAATCCTCTCTCTCTTAAACCAGTGTTTTCTGAATTTATAATTAGATACTATGTACTGACATGAATTAATAATACTCATCGATTGTAAACTACAAAAGCAATGACCTACGTATGTATCTGGAAAAAAAACCTTGACATATTTATGACATGCATCCATAGACTCCCCGAAGTAAGTATCTGTTCAAAAACATCTCTCTCTCACTGACAGATATTTATTATGCCATAATTGTGTCTAAAGAGCAAAGGTGAAATTGTATACTCATTTACGTCAAGAGAAATTCAAATTTTCGTATTTAAATAAATAAATCAAAATGTTCGTAAGGCGATATACATATAAGTATTTAATAAATTAAATGTAATTATTAAATAGGAGATATGTATATTAATTTCCAATTCATATCATCCCCTAAGTTGATTTATAAACTCAGTAATACGACCTTATTTCTATGTTCAATGTAAAAATATTTGAAATGTATTTTTGCATAAAAAAATAACAACAACAAAATTAAGAAAATGTAAATATTTTTGTTTATCTTTTTCATCGCAGAATAATTTCATTAATTATATAAAACTAAAATTAATTTTTATTTAATCCTATTTTGTCAAATTTACAGCTTAATTATAATTTCTTATTTTTTTCTTTATTAATTTATTTCGCAGCTAAAGCTAAAATAAAAATAAAGCCAAAAGAAAATGGAAAACAATTCAAATACACATCTAGATGATTGATTTCCCTTGCATTTGCTGCTTTTCGTCATCGCAATAATTATTATAGTTGAAGCAATAATACAAAAAAAAAAAATAAGAAATACTTATTTAATAACTTACCCGTACGGAAGAGCTTTGGCGCTTTTATTTTACATTTGTATACAGCTTTCCGTCAAAAGTGAAACCATGAAGATTGTGTGCAACTGCAACTGAGATACCACCAGCTGTGTTCACTATTTAAAGTGCAAAGTGACCACAGGGTGTATCCCGGTAGTAGATGCACTGCTTTTGTATATTGTTGCTGAGGTGGTTGTGTTCTCAGAATAAAGTTGAGCTTTTATGATAATTTGTTTGAAAGTTTTACCATAGAAAAGAACCAGTTGATATGCTTTCATTACACTGTTGCTTAAAAGTACTTTATCACTTTGAGTTTTTGTTTAATTGTATTTGCTTTTTCGGTAGAATGTAAAATATTGGTGCTGCTGTAATTTGTTATTTTCACTATTCGGCTACATTTCTTTATGAGTGCTTTTGGTTTATATAATCAGATTCATAAAAATTGTTTTAATTTACGTCATCGTAAAGCTAATAGGTATACCGATTTTGTTGTGCAATAATTTTCCTCACGGGATTGCGTAATTCAAATGATAATCATTTTGTTGGTTCCAATGAAACCCAGAACGAAGAGTACTTATAATTTTTAAACTATTGATAATAGTCTGGGAGACAGGCAAATTTACCTTAGGGCTGAATCTATATTCTCTTTCAATAGGTGGGTAGTGATAAAGTGGCTTTAATACGACAGAACACATCTGGGACTACATTATTTTACCTACAGAGTACTTAGTTACGTAAAAAATGATAGCAACAGGTCCATTACATTTGGGTTTCGAAAAACTATTCTACACAGGCTTTTTTGTACCTCGTTATACACACTAATTGGTTGTGCTTATACGATATTTCCAGGTGCTCAAAATATCTCCCATAGATAAATTTTTAATGATTTGTCTTTTTCTTATTTTTGCATGTATTTAATAATTTGATTCTGTAGTCTTTTCTTTTGAGGCTGTACTCTTTCGAATGTATTTGTGTTATTTTCTTTCGTGAGTCTCGAGCTATCACATTGAGCACCATAATGATAAAATCAAGTGGAGAAAAGAAAAACGTCAAAAAGAGTCGTAAAAAAAGTCACAAAGCAACATATTTTTCTGCAAATCTTTTCCAATTTTTCTAGCCTCAAAAGTCTAAATGTTAAAGCAAAGACACAAAGTAGAAAATGTAACTGAATTCAAGTTTAGAGCTCACTACAATGATTAAATTACTTTATGACGGAATTCACTCACGAGTTACTGATTCATGGCGAAGCTAATCGAAATCGGTATTCTTCTGAGACCATCCTTACAATTATTTGAACTTTTGGATAGTCATTGTGTCTATAAAATAACATAGGAAGAAGTTTCTGTGATCCCTACCATTGATGGTCAAGAATTCCAACTTCCGGATGCTAGATTGGTTATAATCTACCGTATTTAGACCTGGTGCAACTAATTTCGTCTTCTCCACTATTTTGAAAAGTTTATGCACGCCGTTTATCCAAATGATATACATAGTTAAAGCTCATCTTTAAGGTAATGCTAAAGTCATGACCAGTCTTAAATTGAATTAAGTACCTCCACTTCTCAGTTGTAACGATTACCTTCTTTCCAAGATAACTTCAAAGCTGGTTTATTATTTGCGCTTTATTGAGTTTAATCTGAAGTCATTTTTTGATTAATGCTGGCTGAGTGTAACGAAGGCAAGGTACTTATATCTTTTTACTTATTGATCGCAAGAGTTTAACCAAACCATTCTCCTTTGGTAAATGGCAATTGAAATTCGCAGATTTCTGCACTTAGCTAATAAAATTGCTGTGAATGAAATGTCACACTTTGTGAATATTCACTGGTTCATATTCGCAGCGAGCTGAACTGTGAATGAATATTGCAGCTCATATTTGAAGATAATCTTTAAAGCACGGCTGAGACTTCGCAAACAAATTTCTGTTCTGTTCTGTTCACCTAAATGCAATATTTTAACTTTTCTAGTTTTATTTGGATTTAAGTTATGCTTCAAACCAAGAATATGAGTTCGTTCAGTAATTTTTGAAAAAGAACATGTTACATAGTAGAATGTAGTCCACTGCGATCACGCAAATCCATTCAGGCCTCAATAATACGAACTAATCGAGTTCGTTCAATCACTATTTAGGCACAATTCAAATGAATAAAATTCCTCAATTTTGCACTGTTATCAAAAATAACAAAACCAAAAAAATAAAGTGGCAACCGTGCTTAGAAGTCACGTGAATTTAGCTTTGCTTTGGAACAAAATTAAACAAAAAATTGCACATTTCTAGCAGCACATTGAAGTTCATGGTCACTGACAGCGGATCTATCTGTAGTCACACAAGGACTATTTTGGAGATCACTGAATAAATTGCGACTTAATGATAGGAATAAATCTTTATAGATAAATCCCTTTTCACAGTAAAAATAAATTAATAAAAGAAATGCAATAAAAATTATTTGAGTATTATTGCGGTTAACACTGGTACACAACGCAGAGCTTAGTCTGAATAACTTTCTCAGAAGACACGTTAAAGAGCTCGTTCCACTTGGGCTATTCTTTTGATTTCTTATTCAGTTCTGGCTACAAGCGACTTGCAACTAAGAGACCGTATAATTTAATTTTCATTTGACTTTCTTTGCCAATTAAAATACCTCTCTTATAATTCAATAGTTTGCTTAAACAATTTAGTTAGCAGTGTAATATTTTTAAGGAAGTCAAATTTCTATTTCCTCTGATAAAGGACACAATTTAGTGTTCAAGGTAGCCTTAGATCTTTACCAATTAGGAATGATCGAGTCGCAATAAGTAGGTATCTTAAACATTTCCTCAACAAGGCTAGTGTTTCCCATTTTGGAGAAAAGGCACTTAGACGTTAGTCTTTTAAAAATTGATGTCTTCTATTGTTCTATAATTCAGCATAAGGACTTTTTAAATTTTTCCTCCAAAAGGATACACGCCCACTTGGTGAAAACACTCCGACGCGCAGAGTGCCTCCATATTGCACAATTGCACGTTGGTGCAATGAGCTTCAGGTGGGTCAAACAACCACTTAGGATGAACTTCCCAAAGGACACAATGAGTATCGTTGTGGTCCTAAACGACACAGAGATTTCATATGGCAGAATTCAAATAATTATTACTGACGTATTGTGCAAGTGAAATGTCTCAGCACGATAGGTATCAAATATGCTAACAGAGTAGCATGAAACAAAACAGCGGTCTGTGACTTAGAATCAACTGTCCCCGTCGACGTCGAAGGGATTAAAAGTCTTAAGTTCGGAAAAAGAGAGTCTTTTGAGTCTTTGAGACGCAAATATTAATACGCAGATCAAATTAGAAGTTTGTTACTGTAAGGGATTATGATACAGGCATTCTAGAACCAACTAGAAGCAGCTAGAAACAGCCAGATCAGTGGTTTTTGGGTGTTTCCACTGTTACAGGTGTGACATGAACACTCAGGCTTTTGTATATTATTCAGCGAATATTCTATATAAACAAACTGAAACTATAATTATTAAAAAAGGCATAATGCTGGTTAAGAAAAAAAGTACAGTGAGTTAAAAAAAAATTGGTTTGGTTACATCATCATTTTCAGCTGTGTTGTCAGTAAAGAAAATTGGTTTTTTAATGTATGGTATTACGTCTCATTATTTTTACTTGAAAGTTGATTTATAGTAAAAGTTATGAAACGAGACCAAGTACTGTCTTCCGCCAGAATTTTCTTCGAAATTGTTACGTTGTGATAAGTTAATGAAAATTTATACGTAGGAAGAACAAGAAATCGCTTAGTTCGTTTCACTTTTTTGAAAAACTCATCATCAGCTTATTATCTACCTATAACAATATTCATTTGTAAATTTAAAAATAATAGGCATGTTAGTGACGTGGTTGAAGTTCCATCGCCAACACAGGAAGAAATTCTTTTTGCCATTCTCTTCGGATTTCGGCGTGAACTCATGCAGGCGAAATTCTGCACGAATGTCAAAATGCATACGGAATAAATACACCATTTTATGTTACTGTTTAAAAGTGATTTCGAAGTTTCAGATTGGCATTGTTTTGTGGATTACGAATTTGTGAAGGCCGCCCCGACCATACAAATGTGGCCCTGGTGAAGGCTAAATTTGACTAGGATGACACAGGATGAACTGGGCTTAAATGCCATGATTGTAACGAATTTTAAATCATCACATCGAAGAGGTCAGCTCTATTGGTGATGAATCTTGGTCATATACGTATGACCCGCAAACCAAACAGCAGTCCGTGGTATGGAGCGCAGAAGCCACAAAAGTCAGCGGGAAAAGTTGTGATGTCTATGGTCGCCTTCATCCACCTTAAACCTGGTCAGACAGTCACTGCTTATTGGTATGTATACTGAGACTGAGACCACGAGTTTTCCAAAATTTACTAGGGCACCGACAAAAAGAGGAACAGCAGCCCTACTGTTTCCACCACGACAATGCGTCTTCGCACACTGCTGACAAAACCAACAACTTTCTTGCGCTCTCGGGCATCAATGAAATTCGTCCAGCACATTATCTTCAGGACTTAGCGCCGTGTGATTTTCCACCTAAATAAATCAACCACATACAGAGATTCAGCTTGTTATTACATCTAAACCATCATATTAGACCAAAAACATACATTTTTGAGAACAAAAATAACTCTTAAGTCTTAAGTCAGAAAGTGTCAACGCAGTGTTGTCAAGTTATGGCAGCAAATATATTCGTATTATGAAATAAGTACGAAAAAGAGTTATCTTTCTGCCATGCAACTAAAGCATTGACATTTTACTAATAATTTACCGAATTATCTATTAAATTGCAACTTTTTTTTTTCTTGAGACTTGGTTTCTATGGAAACACCCTTTCACTTCTTGCCTTGACACAAGCAACAGCTCTGGGGAAAGAACTTTGAATATGATGGCAATGAAGGTATTTGTAAACATATTGCGGGTTCGGACAAAAGTATTAAAATGTATCAAATAATTAGGTGAATTCGAGTATTTAAAAGTACATATGTATGTACCTATATTTACTATCATCACTTTTGAATCATTCATCGCGTAATGAGCGTGCATGATTAACATTGAAACAGATTTACTGTGAAGATGTATACCACAACTTTCTTTTATTCAAAAACGGCTTTCGTTCCTTATGTTTTTATTCTAAAATCTAATTACATTTCATCAGCTTAGATAGACACATGTATCATATCTATATTTTGATACAGATAAGGCTAAGTTCGAATTGATTTTTCGGCCAAATTTCACATGTTTAAGCATTTGATTTTATATTCTTTTTAGTCGTCATTCAGAAAGTACGAATGGCGATTGATTTTTCGTAACTATGTATTCAGATCAGGGAAACAGGAAGACAAAATTTGAACGCACTCTTCACTTATAAATTTAACTTTTAAGACTTCTTTCAACAGTAATTATGTATACACCCAAAACTATCGAACAAAATAGAATAATTCATTAAATTTTTAGAAAAAAAAAATCATAATCCTTTTGTCAACAGATGGATGTATCTTACTTTTACTGACATTTTAAGAAGCAAACCCCAAAAGTATCTGATTTAAGAATAAAATAAAAAAATTACATATGTATGTATGTACCTACATACCTATTCTTATGGCGTACTTATGAGAATTTCTCAGAATTGTGAAATTGAATTGAAATAAGTTCGCACAACTGCAGTGCCACAAAATTTGAAAGTTTTCACCTAACGCACAAAAGCATAGCATTTCGTTGAAAAACAAATTTCCAAAATATGTAATTCTATTCGAACATTTTCAAATCAAGGGTGCTTACAAAATTGAGACCAAAGGATAAAACAAAAAAACAGCCCTCCATTAAGGTAATCTGCCTTAGCCTCCCAGCATATGCATTCGGTAGTTTGAGGAAATCAATGTAATCATTTGTACACGAAAAATGGTCTCATTTCTTTGGAACCAGTAATGTATGTATGTTTTCAAATCACAACAACAAATTTAAAACAGCACACTCTATAGATTGCGCATATGGTTTTTGCGCACACATTTTTTCACTGAAATAAGTTTAATCACCAAAATAGCTTACCAAATAGTATACACTAAATTTGATTGTTAACACTTTATTTGTATCCGGAAGTAATGGTAGGCGCTTGTGTGCGGATATAACAGTGCAATTAAGCATGCGAAGGTGATGATGATAGGCCAAGAGAGAGCACAACTACCAGCTTTATAATAAATCAACTTTGTGCCTGGTTTTTCCTTCCGCGTACCTACAGCACAAACACTCTCACACAACCAACCGTCAGAGCAGAAGACACCAAACTTGCAATGACTTTGTGTATTTTTGATTTCAATTACTTTTTGGTTCTTTTCTGTGCAATTGATTTCCAGCCAACAGGACAGGTATAGAAGTACTCTCTTCTCAAGACCGACGAACGACAACGAGCAAGCCAAATTCAAAATCCAAAAAGAACAAGTGAGCCAGAGATACAAAGAGAGCGTGATAGAGAGTAAACCACCTACGCAATAAAAATTCCTTTTCAAAAAAAAAAAAAAAAAACCGTCTATTTCACATTGTTTTGTGTACAAAACGACGAACGACAATATTAGGAGCTACTAGAGCGAATATGAAAGCTTTTTTAGCAAAGTTCTAGATATGACATATATTTTCAGCCAGAATCTGAGGCTATACTTTTGCTAAAAGCTCTCCCTCCGAGGTGTGGGTGTCCGTTCACACATTGACGGGCTAAAAAAGTATCTTTTACATATATACGAAAACAAGAAATTTTTACTCTCACTTTATGAAGAGAATGAGCGAGAGAGTGTGTAGATTTTGATGGCAGGCTCTGGCTCTATACTAGCTGGGGGTTTGTTTTGAACTTTTGCTTTTCAAAATCGCATATCATTGATAGATACACTCGCACATAGAAGCTGTATGTGCACGGGCACGTACCACCAGTACACTAGCACCAACTCTAACCGATATACCGAGCGACCGAGCTTAGTAGCGCTCAGCTGTGTGTATTGCAGCCCGAATCTATCTCTTGCTCGCTTGCAGATACATTATGTACGTGAAATAAAATTAAATTCTGAAAGTGAAGCGTTTTATTGATTTTATTTTGTAGCCTCACTTACCTACCACCACACATCAAGAACGGAATTTTCAAGTTCAAGTTGAATGATAGTGCGCATGAATTCCGTCGTTGAAGCACTTTTTACCCTCTGAGTTCCTCTGTTTTTTTTTTTTTTTTTTGTTGCTTACTTTCTCAGTGTTAAGCATTTATGCTGCGCCCTCAGTGACATTTTTGGCCATGAAACGATGTGAGAATCGAAATCGAAATTGAGGTTTTAGCTGAGAAAAAGAATTCGGTGGTGGCCTCCTCGTCGTCGCCACTTTTAGCCCCCCATTCACCCCTTATACTTCGATTGCTGTGCAGAGACACGCGTCATCATTTGTGTGTGCAGCACATTTTGGATGCATATATACTTGCATCTTTTGACGGAAATGGCAGCTTTAAAGGGTAAAGGGCGAGTTGCTCAGTAGAGTTTGGTTCCTGATAAAGTTTTCATCTTGATGTTATATTCTGGAACGAAAAAAAAACTTTTTGATATAAATAAGCCACATGCATACATATGCATATTCATGATATTAAGAGTAGTAGCGGAATACATTTCCAAAAAACAAAAAAAAAATAATTTTAGGGTTAACTTGCAACTAAAATAGAGTGTAATGTGGGATCACCTCCCTCTACTCTATATCTACATATACATGTAGGTACATATGTGTATCCACATCTTAAGTATATATTTGAAACTGTTTTGAACTTATGATTATGTTTCAACATTTGTCTCCAAAGCCTAATGCGGTTTTCAAAAATCTTTTCAGATTTAATACAAAAACCACGTTATGGTCTATCGTTATGGTTTGTGGGTGGCCACGGCGTAGTGATAGTGTATTCGGTCATTGAATGAGAAGTTTGGTGATCAATTCCCGACCAAGTCCATTCAATTTTCACAGTATTAAAAATTAAATAATTCGCTCAGAAAGCACTTCGTGTATTCCAACATGAACGCGAAAAAAATATATAATCTTTTACAGCGTACAGTTCTAACGAACAAACATGTTGAAACAAAATTAGGCGATTATTCTCGTGATAAAAAACATTGTAAATTACAATTGGTGTGATATAGGCACCCTTCTTTGAGTTCCATTTTGAGATTGTGTAAATACACATCCAGCTTTTAAAAACTTATCTTTCCTTAAGACTATAGATATCGAATGGTTTCGTACGACGACCACTTCCAAAACAGTGCAAATACACAAGATTAGAACTGAGCGACTATAATAGCTTTTGGGTTCGATTCGTTTAGTTTTCAGTCACTTTTACCCACTTTTTTTTTTATAAAAAACACAAACATTGCAAACTTAATTAGTTTAAAATATAAATAAATATTGATTTTTCTCTTTATGTTACAAACTTTGTACATGTATAACTTATCTTGCTATTAGGATAGGGTATGAAAATGGATCTGGAACATACTAATTGATAGTAGAATCAAATTATTCTTGTCTTTGTCCTCTATGCTCGAAAAGCGAAAATTGTGTTGTGCGGTACAGCTCTTGAAGTTCACAAATACTATTCCGTAAGCAGACAATAGAGTGCCAAGGCCTGGCCTCTAACACTTGTACATATGTATGTACGTGTTATGCGCGGTATAAATTTTTGAACGTATAGTTTTATGCCGAGGGATTTTTGAGACAGCAATATCATATGATGTTTGTCAGACACCCGGAAGAGGTGAGATACAGATACAGACCGCCCGCAACGTTTGAGGTTTAGAGTTTATCGAATGTTCTCTTCCGTTGAGTAGCGACTTGACGCTATTGCTTCTGTTACAAGGATATGTGGTTCATTGCCATAGATTGAAGAAAACTCTATAAGAAGAAGTCGATCTTGGTGGCCAATTTACATCGCCTCCTCGTCAGATAACGATATTCGGAAAACGCTTGTGCTAAACGTGCACTGCGACACGGGCTGTGTGGCACGTAGTGTCATCCAATTGGAGCTAGAAGAAATTGGTTATCATCGACCGATTGTGTTTGCCGTTGACGGTAATGGCCTATAGCCAAAGTCGTTCTCAAAAATCAAAAATCTAAGATCCCCACCAAACAGTGGCTTTCTCTGGATGCATTGTAATTTGGTGGATCTCGTGTGGATTGTTATCGTGCCAAATTCGACAATTTGGCTTGTTGACGAACCCATTCTTCCAGAATTGGACCTATTCGCTGAATATGACTTTTCGACTGAAATTGGCCCAGTTAGCGAGCACACGGCGTTGTCTATGGTCATTAAGTTTGAGCACCTGGATCAATTGAATCTTGTACGGCTGTAGGCTCATGTCATGACTGAACCGTTCGACTCGAATTCCTCTACCACGTTGCAAATATTCCTTTTGGAAGGACGATTATGAGGATCGTAAAATGGGCGAGGCGCGCGAAATGTTGCTCGAACAGAAGACCCACTTTCATAAAACAATTAGATCATTTCATTCACATGGTAGTGAACGCTATACAAACTAAATAAATGACAACCAATTTGACACATGTAGCTTTAACAATAGGGTCGCAATCACCTGTCAAAGTTCGGAAATTCCCTTATATAAATGTCATGCTGGTATTACAACAACAATTCAAGCACTTAGAGACGTGGCAGCGAGTTAAATAAAATTATTTTGCATAAATAATCGATAAGTATACTCTCTTCAATGAATGAGAGAGTCTTATACTTTTTCAGTGCCAATGCCAACCAACATCGTTCGCATTAGCTTCCAAACAGTAGGCAATCTATCTAAATTCTTTATTACATAATTCATTGTTAAATTAACCTGTTTTTTTAAAATTCTGTGTACCTGCCTCAAGAATTATCCATCTCCCTGCCTTCTATCTTTTAAGTACATATCAACATGTCTATCAAGCGTACATACATACATATGTATTACGAAACTCACGCAATTAGCGTCACGACTACAACTTCATACTCGATCGCTTATGTAAAAAAAATATAATATATGCATATATGTACACAAAGCCTAAACCGGTTGATGATGCTACAAAAAGTCAAGTATAGAATATATGTACCTAAATACATATACACATGTTTAGTTTGCAAAAAAAAAAATCGCAAAGATTCATTCCACTTTGTTAAGTTAAATAACTTTACCCGTATTTGAACAAAGCTATGCTACTGCAAAAAAAAAAAAAATACCAGCTGGTTATGGAAAAAAAAGAAGAGAATCGTGAAAAAGTGTAGGTATTTATCGTAAAAAAAAGAAAGATTCAAAACTCGTTCTCGTTTGTGACGAAAGCTGTATCAGTCGGACGAGCGAGCCAGCTAAATTTTTCCTTTTACCTTGAACTTGAAACAACTTACCACCTAACCCAGCTCTTGTGGCGTTCCTATGTTTTTTTTTTATTATTTTGTTTTTTTTCTGCTTCTTCCCTATATTTATTCACCTCTTTCGTTTTCACTTTTTTATTCGCTTTTAGTTGATCATAATCTTTTATGTTGACTATGTGGCTTTGCTGATGGTATGCATTTGGCTTGCGTTTTGCCAACTACGCTATTTGCTTTTTTTTTTTTTTTTTTTAAGGTTATGTTGTAGCACAGAAATGTGTGAGTGTGAGGCTTTGAAACTTTGTCTGTGTCGCATGCACTTGCACATCTGTGCTGTTAGTTAAAAATTAAATAATATTAAAACTTAACCATTTTGATAAAAAAAATTTTTAACTTCTGTCACGTTATACAGTTTTTTGTTGTTTTTTTTTTGTGTGATGCATTTGTTCTTTTGTATTCCTTTTTCTCCATTTATGTAAGAAGACAAAACTCCATCCTCCCTACGCTACGATTGATGTCATCATCGCAAGAGCAAGATCACTATTGCTCATAGATCCCAGATATTTGAACTTTTCGCACTTGGGAAGCACTTTTCCATTGTCTGGAATATGCCATTATGGATCAAAGAGACAAAGAACCGATAACATAGTTATTCTGTCTGTTTTAATTAATACAATTCCCCTTTCCCTGCAAAACATCCACTTATACATTAAGTACTCGTTGCAGGAACGTTTGATCTTCATTTAGGCCAACGCCACACGAGCTCCTTTTTCTGCGCTCCCATTTGGCCGTGCGCCATTGCACGGTTGCCACTATGGTACTTTGGGTCAAAATTTGGTCTCTTTTTTACACTTGGTTATTTGGTACTTTCTTTCTGTATTTGTTCCCTTTTTTGCATAAATAAAAAAGTAGAAAAACATTAGATTCATAGACGTAGTTGAATTTAATGCATCGCAGGCTTGACTAAACATTGAAACTTTGAAATTTAATACCTACCTAATTATTAATCAAGCGAATTCATTGATAGATATTTACATAAATACAAAATATCGCGTATACAAATCGATACCCCCAACGCCAAATATGTTTTGTAAAATGCGAAAAATGCAAAAAATGCGAATTTCCTAAAACTTATAAACCTAAAGTACAGCAATACAAACAAAATAAAAAAGGAATCATGAAAATCGGTCCAGCGGTTATCGAGTTATAACGTCATCTAGCTTCACCCCGAAGATATTATATATATGTATATAGAAGATGTTATTTCAATCGGATCATGTAAACCATGTGTAAATGGATTCCTATAAAAGCTTTTCAGAACCCATGCATTTTGATATTTTAGCAAATTTTTAGCTTTATCATTTTTTTGGCACCTTTTTACAGAGTTTGGTCCTTTTTTTTCTAATTTTGGTACAACATTTTTTTCCCAAGTGGCAACCGTGGCCATGAGTATTTAGAAAACCAATAAAACCGTACACGCGAGCGAACGTGACCAAAAACCTATCGGTGTGGTCGTTGCGAACCAATGTATTCAGCGACTTTCAGAATGCTACAGAACTTAGACATGAAGTTCAGAACTCTGTCAGTATGCACATACATCGGCTTTATTGAACTTATCTATTTTTTAAAATATTTCACTGAAGCGTTATATATTTTTTTACTAATCTTCCAATGAAAAAAAAACTGTCAAACCGTCTTGCCATTTAGACAGTTCTTTGACATTTAGTCACTTGACATATCTTAATACCGAGGTTTTTCAGTGTTTTTGAAAGCGCCTTGTCGAAATATCTGGGCATCATGGTGTTGGGATCTGCTGTGTGTTTCGGATTTAAGGAATTGTAATGTTTATTTTCAAGTAGAATTTGCTGCAATAAACCAAGCTGCTGATATGATTATTGAAAAAAATATTTCACGACTATATACTGTCGACAGTCAGCAGACTTTAAAGCGTTAGAGGAAATTCATTGTAACTAAAAGGCAGATGAATTGGCCAGGGAATAGTCATATCAACATACATATATATGTTCTTCGCATTCACTTCCTAAGGCGCAAAGAAATAGAAATTTAGTCCAATGAGGACAAAGAAATCTTTATGATGGATAATAGCCTGATATGGAATCATACGGCTAGAAATATCCCATAAACGATTTTCTATAAAAGTTCTAAGATAATAACGACGAAGAGGAAATAGAATCCTTTCGCCACTTACAGTGTTATTGTCCAGCATAAGCCAGAGCCAGAGATTCAGAGCTGGATATTATAGGAAAAGAAGATTGAGTCAAATCAAATGCCAGAAACCCATTTCTCATTTTCATATTCGTTATAAGATACTGGTTTAAGGAGAGTAATCTAAGCTGAACTATACTCGCCAAGGCAAAGCAAGAATGTATAACCAAAAAGCTATGGTAGGTCCATAGCTAAATACATACATATGTTATGCAGTGGAATCCGTCAACTCAGAGTGACAAACATGTACAGTACATGACGATTCAAGAAGAAAGCACACCGATTCGGGAGAGTTGGCTCATCACAGCGATTTGAGAATCAGATGGCGCGAAACAGACGAGAAGCACTTAAGCATTGTCTGGTAGCTAGCTGATCAAACTCAACGCTGGTTGTGTTATTTCTTTCTAAAATCAAAATTTTACACATTTTGGACGCAAGTAATAAAAATCATTTGCATTAGAAGAAAACAATAAAATAATTAAAAATAATCGTAAAATTTGAATTCCGTCGTAGGACTCAGTAAAATTGGCAGACACATGGTGATAAAAATGAAAAAAAAAAAATTAATAACAGATTAAACTCATTAACGGTGGAAAAAACTCCGTCTGGTGTTTACTTTAACTTAAGTATGTACGTCTTCCGTACGTGGTTGATGGCGACCTTTATTAATTTTCACATCTAGTGCCATATCAATATTGGCACTTGCACTGTCTATACTCCTTAGATCTAGAGATAGGCCGCATTCTTTCTTATTTTCTACGCTGTTACCTCATGCGCACAATCATATTTATAAAAACAAAACCTTCAATCGTTTAGTAACCCAAAACAAAACATAACTATTCTGGCCTTTGATCTGTACCCCTGCGGGTTAATTAATACTATAAAGATAACTTGGCAACGTAGTATCATCGTTCATCAACTAAAAAATGACAAATCTATAAAAAAAAAAGTCCTTAGTGCACCACTTAATATTATCAAAGCATACATACACTATGTTCTTGTGTGTATGTACATTTTTAAAGCATTGATTTTCCACCCAGTTCACCAAACCAGCTGTTGCCTACGTCAGCAGCATGTCATCGCATATTTTCATTTCATTTCAGCTTCGCCGCACTTTTATTCGGTGATTAATTTACCTACGCAAGCACCGCTGAAGCCACTAGGAATTATGATAGACAGAATAAAAAAAAGTCCATTATCTAAATGTTATGAAAAAGATTGCTAACAGAAGACCATACAAAAAAATATGACAAATAAAAAATAATTGGGGGTGGGAGCTTTTTTTTTTTTTTTTTTTGCATAATAAGACTTTGAATCGCTAACGAACTCAGCGTGCTGTAAGTACACCCTTGGCACTATCAATACAATTGCTTTGGAAAGCTCTTAAAGCAGCTTGCAACAAAGATTCAGTGTGGGCTGTCAATGCACCGAAAAGTGCAAAATGCACATCAAAATTTATAGGGGTTGCTAGCTGAGGTATAGAACAACTATAGACACGACGATACATACTCGTATATGGTGAGATATTTACGTAAATGCAGTGCCACAAGTTTACAGACCACACAAAGGCAAAATTAATTTATCTATAATTACATTTAGCTAGTTAGGTTGGGTGAATGTGCATCGATATACGAATAGCACAATCTAGTCATAAATAGAATATAATATTGAAGTTTGACGGACATGTAGATACTTAGATACATTAGCTACATACATATGTACATATTTATGCGTGGGCATCTGCCAACACCACCACCACTACCCTATTACATTCATGTATGGGAACAGCAAGCGTCATTGGCGATTAGGTAAGCAATTGCCCTACTCCAAGGTTTTAGTGCCACTGCCCTGCCACCCCATTGACGTTGCTCCATGCACAGAGATACAATGAGTCAGAGAATAATCTAAAGAAAATGTTTTATATATTCTTTTCGACTTTACTACATACTTTGTTATCTGTTGTTGATCGGTTGGTTATGATGCAACCGTCTTTAGAAATTAAAGCAGACATAGTGGAAACGTGGTCGCCACAGAATAGGGGATTTTTTCAAAAATAGAACACACATTTGTTGGAATTCCAATATAAAGGAGATGTCAGTACTTTTGGATTGTGTGTTGTTTGGATGATTGAATTCGGCATAAAAAAAATGTGTTGTATATTCATATTTTTCTTAAATACTGGGCCGAATTACAGCAATCAACAGAGAGCACCTACTTAATTCATAATCAAAATATGAGGTTTTGGAGTTATTCCTCTCGTAATCTAGTATTCATTACCCAAATTTAAGATGACTGAGAACGTTACAGTACGTCATGTCATTCAAGCAGTGTTGTGTCCTATCGAGTCATCGAGCGAAAGAAATACATAGTACGTGAGTCTTACTCACACACTTGTTATCGAAGGGGAAGTCAAATTATTAAAAAGTAGATGAACGCGTTAGACAACAAGAAGTTGGTAGTGCACTGATTGGACAGATGTTTCAAAAATGTGCCCAAACAAATTTTCTGAATTGAAATTCTCAGCATGGAGTTTCCTTTCTTTCATGTCTGGGGAAAACTATACAATTTCAACTTTTGGAAAAATGTTTAAATAATAATAATTTAAATAATTCCCCATACGCTTTTGTCCATTTTAATTCTAAGTAAATAAAAATGCAATTTTCCTTACAGAACTTTTTAATCTCAATTTCGACGTGATACTTCGATTTTTGTAAAATGCCTCTTTTGATACTTTTTAATTCCAACAACAAAATACTATAATATGCCAGAAAATACTCTTATTCACTGAACTGTAAGCTATTATTCCGTAATTTTTTGATATTTTATTCAAATATTCTTGTAGTTGATATGGCGCCGGTTTTGATGGATAGATTTTTTTGTAAAAGACTTGAGAATATTCATGTTATTTTAGGCATTATCGATTGTCTTCATTTTTTTTAATTATTAAGAAAATAATAATAATGGCAGTTTTACTCATAATTCCTTTTATGATACCTTTTGATACTTTTCTTTAATCTGCGGATAAACTTTTTCCCAAACTCTTACGGCAACACTGTACAGAACTCGAAATCGAATCGAATTTATGCAATGCATATACATTTGTCACTATGTACTTTAATAAATGTCAGTATTAATTCATATAAAAGGGTTTTCATGAAGCGCTTTCTATCTCTGTATTCATGTATGGAATATAACATCATTCAAATGTCTTCCATTCAAACGTCAAATTTACCATAACGTGTATAAATCAGGCTTGAAGTATGGACAGATGATACCACGGTAACGTATGAATTGGCAGATTATTGACTAAACTCCTCCTCTCGAAAGGATTATTATGGCGACCGTAAAATGGATGAAGCGTGCAAAATCTTGGTCGAATAATAGACTCATTTTCATAAAACAATTTATTTATTTGCACATGCTATTGAACGCTATAACTCTCCACTTTGATTTGAAACTACAGTGTAATTAAATGACAGCCAATTGGACAGATGTAGCTTCAAAGACATGGCAGATATCACCTGTCAAATTTCGGAAATCCGTGTTAGAAAAACCCTTTATAGCCGATAAGTTTCCAATTGAAATTTCTATTCGAGCTTTGTGCTGACTAATCCATTTTTGTTCTTTTTTAGAATTGCATATACATATATGTACACATTCTTACTATAGGTAAAAATTGTTACCAAGTAAATCAACATCATATTATTTGACTGCTTTATTCGTGTTTTACAGTTTGCCTTACTTTATGCTTTGGAGCGGTTGCTACCACTTTCCCATTGGACAGGGATGTCTCATGTTTTTATTTTTGCGGAAAATAAGCCTTTTTTGTATCGTATTTTATCAGCTGGTTGCTAGAAATGACAACATTTTGTTTGGAAAATATTAAGGTCCATCGCACTTTATGTCAAATATTATCCTAAAGTGGCTTTACAAAGTAAGTGTGAACTCGACGTTTTGATTTATTTCTTAAAACAGTGGAAGTATTTTAAAATTTAACCACTTCCCATGGGTTCTAAAACCATATTATCTTTATCATAGTATGGTGGTTTCGCATTATTGTTCCGAACCTATGCACACATCGTCGAAATTTTGTTAACTTCACACATACATAAGAGGTAATCAAACTGAAACACAAACTTTTGTGTTCAATTAAACAAACAATCGTTTTAACTACCACTTTAAAAGTGACTTTAGAATGACATTGGAAATGATTTAATCTTGGAGGAAACGGCTTATACCACGTTTCCAACGGATCGAGAGGTTTGGATGAACTTTTAACGAAACCCCAATAAACCATTCCCATTGTGTTGAACTGTTTTCAAATGTTATCTTCTGTCCATTTTGAAGTGGCCGGAAGAACACTTGTTACTTGACAGTGTTAGGACTTGAGAGTAAGCAAATAGTGCTCGACTTTTGAAATATACATAATGTATGTAAGCACATAGTGTGAAATATAAAATATAAATAAATATAGAATACCAACAAATACCAATTAAGTAGTAAAAGTCCCAACACTGGTCGCAATTGTTTTGACATATAATATTTTGACGTCTAGAAATGAACACCAAAATAAATTGAAGTTCACACTGTAGGCTTGTTCGTTTTGATAACCTCTTACGGATAGATGAATTCAAGGAGATTATAAGTAGGTTTCGCTGAAACCACTGGGTTTCGAAATCGCTATAATGTATGGCGAAACCTCGGAGTTTTGGAAAAATTTAATGAAAACTCGCGATTTCGTTTGGTGGGAAAATAATTAGTATTACAGACATTTATCGAAACCTCAAGGCTTGACATTTATGGACATTTGAAACTTAGTTGGAACGGCTTGGCTGAATTTTGAAATCGAAGCCTCGAGGTTCATTAATGGGAGACGGTATAAGAATTTATAGATATTGAAAGCAAGGCGGAGTCGTTGAACAATCAATATTTTAAGAACATTTTCCATGTATAAGGTAGTGGTAGATACCTATATTTGTTACTCTTAATACTAAAAGCAGTTTCTTTGCTAAGGTAAGAGGCTACAATTTTGAAATTATGATTAAGAGGACAAAAATCCCTTATAGATATTAGGTCCATTCGTGTACTTTTTACACTAAAATTCGTAGCTTCTCAGGTAGCTAAAAGTAATCCAACGGGTTGAACAAGAAAAACTTGAAAATACAGTTTTCACAAACCAGCCCAAAGAAATTTCTTCCACTAAAAAGCATAGCATCGAGAAATTTCTTACTCTCTCGTGAGCATTCCCTTCTGTGAAAAACTACAAAAAGTAGTACGCGAAAACCTACTATGATATTCTGTTTTTCCTGAAAAAAGTCCCCTAATTTAGGCATATTTCACCAAATTACAACCAACAATTTGTACTTGTGGGTCTCAACAACAAGTTAGTAATCTGTATAGTGCCCAAATTTGTTGATACTTTTGAAAATAAATTCCAAGTTGTACGTTGCGAAAATACTACGTTTGTCTTGTAAGTAAGTACTTGTTGTATAGGTACGTACATAGATTAGACAGTGATGGTGAAATTTTGCTCAAGATTGCGTCATAAGCCTCGTTGAAGGAACTCCATAGATATGCCTAAGTGTGTTCAAGTTCCTTACCAAATGAAGAACTTCTAATTGAAACACGCCTACATGCTAAAAATGTGTACGTGCGCTTCCTACACCCCTGCACTTCTATCTGAAATCGATTTCCCAATCCCACCTTTACTCTTAATCTCTTAAATAATTTAACGTAAGTGTAAAACTGCACGTAGATTGGTTTTAAGGAAAAAATAGAATAGAAAAACTTTCAAAAACAAAATCAAGTAAAATCATTAACAAGATTTACACAATACTTTTTTTCTTCCCACAAATTACCTACACAGTGTGAAGCACTCACTGCATGCTGTATACTTTCAGGGAAGTTAGCCTGGTGTATAGTAGATAGATAGATAGGTACCTACATATATTTATTATTTTAAATTCTGTACATGAATCAGCATTCGTATTATTTACGACGTAGATACGACGAAAATCGTCGTCAACATGTAGGAAAAAAATAGACAAAATTTCGTAAAGATACTTCTAGATGGTACCTAGTTCTTATTAAAATTAAACCACAAAATTCGACTTAAACCCAATTTTTAGCCTTTAATGTCTTATTGCGCAGATTTTTGCTTATTGCTTTTCGAAAACAAAATAATAAATAAATAACTCACCCCTTTCTGTCGTGGCGAAATATTTTTCTAGAGCTTTTTACACATCACCAATAGTTTTAGCACTTTTTTCTAATTGTTTGCGAATATTTAACACATTTGTTGTTTTTTTTTTTTTGCAAATTCTTCACGATTGAGTTCGTAAAACCAAAATTTCTCTTTCAAGTACGTATTTAGAGAGCAAAAAATAACACAACACTTTTCTATAACGTTAGACATCAAGGCCATTTTGTGTGTGTGATGATGACTAAAATTCTCGTCGATTGCGTATTAGAAATAAGATTTTCAATTTTTCACGACGCAATTAGTGTTTTCGTGTTGCTCTGTTTTTCAACCACCGAAAAAAACACACATCACACAACACAGAGCGCAGAGAGTAAAATCAAAACCAAAGCACAGTCATAGTCATAAAAAACAAAAACAAAAATCGAGAGTACCCACCATCATCATCACATCACTAACAAGATGTAACCATCACAAAAGGAACAAAAAAATTCCCAACCCTAATAGCAAAAAGAACTAAATAATACTACAATTTGCAAAAACACATCTACACAATATTTTCACACCTTTTTATTTCGTTATCACTTTCTTTCTTTAATTAACAGCAAAAAACAAAAAAACAGAAAAAAAATTAAAGAAACTTTTATTTTTAGTACATATTCTTGAACTTGAAAACTGAACAACAGTCCAATCACCAGGAAAGTCACAGTCGGCCTATATTCTCTAGCGAACGACAATTCTTTGATTCAAGCAAGCAAAAGTTTAAGTTCTCAATGCCGAGACAACGACGACACGACATACAAAAAGTTCTACCTCTGGATGTGCCTCGAAGCACCTAATGTACGAAAAAAATGCATGGCATATGTGTGCGAAATATCTTTTCTCGCGAGAGTGTGTTGGTTGAAAAAGGGGCATCTTTTGTCAGTAGTGGTGTGTTGCATCATGGACGACGCTTTTATATATGGTAGAAGTAAACAATGCAAGAATGGGATAGATGGATAGATAGATAGAGGGATAGATTTAACTTCACAAAAAAGTTGCATAAAGAATACAAACATACACATATGTATATGTATATGATCGCATACATGTGTATATGCAAACACATATGAAGATTAACTGCGACCCATATGTTCGCAAAGTAATACTCCCTCCTTACGTTTTTGACATATGGAATAACGTTGTAAGTGTCAGCTTGACATTTACTCCTCAAATGTCATAAATCGATCGAAAAATCGAAAAATAAAGAAGCTTCTTCTTTTAGTCCCAAAACTACTGTCAAATCAAAGAAACTCCGACGTAGATTCAAAAAATTCCGTTGGGATGATCAACCGACCTGCCTCCACATCAACGAGCAAAAATGAAAAGAAAAGAAAACCACCCCTTTCTGTATTGTATACATACATACATACCTACTATATCCTGCACTTCATTGTACCCTGCTTGCCTTCCTGCCCTATCCCAACTCCAACAGGCAGAAAAAGCTTTGGATACTTCTGCTCCTCCCCTGCACCCCTATTCAAAGCGCACACTTCCATTCATTTCGGGGTGAGGTTGTTGAATTAAAAAAACAAAAAAAAAAACGATATACCATATCTACACTCATGTGTTTGTATGTATTTATTTATTTTGTTAAAAAAGGAAATCGAATAGAATACACTTGCATGTACTCGTAGTACCTTCTATCTGTATCTTAAAACGCCTACAGAAAGGCATTTATATCCGTCGTTTATTTTTTTCTTTTTTTCAAAAAGATACTTTTCCATTACTAGGTTACGTTACGTTTATGTGCATTCAGATCGAATGGAAAGTTTTTTTTTTGTTTTGTTTTATTCTATTTTGTTACATCAAAGCAGAGTATTTTATAGGACATACAAGGGAGGTGTCAGAAGTGGATTCTAAAATATATGACTCACAATAAGAAGATTGTATAATACACAACTTTTTGTTTATATCACCACCTTTGGAGATTACAACATATGTTTGGTATTATTTTTCACAAAAAAAAAAGATAATGGCACGGTAAAAAAAAACTGTACCATTTTGTAATGTTTTGGTGATTATTTAAGAAACCGCAGCTGACTGAGAGAAATATAAAATCGTTTTAAGTAAAATGAAACTTAATTCGCTCGCTTTTTTTTTTTTTGTTTAAAACGCAGGGTAACTATTTTGCAATTAGCCTTCCGTAACAGTGCTGCTGTCACGTTACGGTGGAGGTTATTGTAAAACCAACAATTGCAGGTAATTATACTTTTTCGTTGTTGCTGTGTAATTTAGATGTCATTTTGAGTGTGGTTAGAATGACTATAAGTTTTAAAGCTCAGAGAGATGACAAGTGATTTGAATTGAGTATGATCTAAGCCTAATCATATTTACGACGAATAATCTTTAACTAAACGGTTTTCTAATAGGGATTTCCAAACTTTGATAAGCTGTTGCTTGCGGCTTGATCTGTCAAATGCAAGTAAACCACAAACTACAACTGCCCTGAAAGCCAACATAATCAATGCCATTGATTAAATTCAGCTTGATCTATGCGCCAGAGTTATGGAAAATTGGACGTTTCGAATGCGCGCCACACAGTGAATCCGCGGCAAACATTTGAATTATGTTATATTTCATGTATATTGGCACAAAGGGCCCCTCTAAATAAATAAAAAAATTTTATGATATTTCACTAACAGTTTGTTTTATTCCAATTTAAAGATAGAAAATGCTTAATGGAAAATATGCTTATGCTTATGGAGCACAAGTTATTCCGTGTTATTTGCTCATTACAACAGTTTCTACAGAAATTTGGATAACAGAAATCTGATAGCCATTTCCAAATAATAAAGGAATACGAGCAGCAATAGGTTTAGTCTGAGCATTGAGCGCGTTCCCAACATTTCGCTAATTTATCTGCTAGATTAATTTTGCACCGCGATGACAGATTTGTTTAAAGCCATTTTTGAGCAAAGTATTGTTATTAGCACTTTTGACCAAAAACTTGGTGTGGTAACTGGTGTGACTTCAGAAAAGTAGTTAGAATGTGAAATTTAAACGAAATCGTTTGAGTTGTTAACGAGAAAAAGGACATTTTGTTAAGTTATCTATAAGGAAAGTACTATTATTAATAATTTTGGTTAAAACATGGTACGCCATTTTATATATAGAGCTGTTTTCACGCAAATTGGCTAAAACCTTTTAATCATTGAAAAAGTACCGTTATACACACTTTTGGTCAACATTTTTTAAGCCATTTTATAGAATTTGCGTTTCGTAATTTAACTGTGAAATATGTGAAAACTTTAAAAAAATCGTTTAATTCGTTTTCAATAAAATCATCTTTTAGATCAAAAAAAAAAATCATCTTATTGCATATCTTTGTACTAGTCTCAGATCGAAATTTAAACAAAATCGCTGGAGCCGTTTTTGCGTAAATCGGCTTTTTTGCAAAAAGACATTTCCAATGGAAGTACTGTTGTTAACAATTTTGGTAAGAAGTCTTATATGTCTTCTAATTGGAATTTCCCCAACTAAGTCTAATATGAAATTTAGTCAAAATCGTTGGTCGTTTTCGAGAAAAATTAATTTTAGTAGAATTGGCCATAAGTAAAGTACCGTTAATATAAGGCCTAAATCACAAATATCAATTTCGCCTCTAGAGATTATCTCATAGACCCTAGATATGAAGTTTGATCCAAATCCGTCCACACGTTGAGGCTGTAGCCTCTGGGAATTTTCGCACGAATCCAATACTTGCCCTTTATTATAGGTGAAAGTAAAGATAGACTAGATTTTAGAAAATTCTCGCGAGGAACCAAATGATACTTCTATTGAACGTAGTGAACCAAGTAAGCAACTGAAAAAGCTCCATTTGCTGATATTTCTAGGCGGTTCTTCGAATTTCTATATTTTTACGAATAAGAACATTTTATTTCCAGCGAACCGTTATGTTTTTTAATAGATCTTTGCAGTCTAGCTGCCAGCGAATTCTGTGCGTAGGAAACTCGGCCATTACAAGGAAAAAAAGGCCATGCTTGGTGTGTACTTATAATCTCCATTGGCACTGTCCAATTTATTTGGAAAATATTTTCTTACATTTGGATTCGGCTGTATTATAATTCACAGTAATCATTTCGTGCTTTTGTAGGAGAGTATTTTGAATAAAAACGTTTATGACTTGAGCATACCAAGCTTCATCGAATGCCTTAGTTTTTCGTATTCAGCCTGGCAACCCAACAATTGAAGTTCATCAGGGGTCACGACTAAACGTATCTTATATATCAAAATTTCTATAAAGTAAACACCCAAAAATATTCTATAAAAAATAAATAAATAAATTTAGGCCGTAAGCAGCCCATACAGGGCCAAGACCTAGCTTCTCACAACTGTACATGTTTTGCTTGGTATACAGTTTTATACCGTATCCGAAGGGCAGAGGAGTTTTTGGGAAGCTTTCTCATAACAATTACACTCTTGAATGTTTGTCAGACACTCAGAAGAGGTCGGGCCGTGAAAAAAAACATTTGATGGTGTTTTTCTGGATTCGAACTTGGAACCCAGTAGTCCAAGCACTAACCACTGAGCCACGGCATAGCCTAATTACAAAAATCGATTACATTTAACTAATATCGATTCTCGATAATGCGTCATTGCATTCGAACCGTTGAGTCGTTAAATAATAATCGATTGCAGTGATTCGTTCCAGTCCTTCATACATCCATACAGACAGACAGGCAGACGGACAGAATAGCCAGACCTACTTTTTTGAGCTTCTCTATCATCATAATGTCAAAATGGATTATTATCTCGAGTTCGAATTTTTTCACGAAACCAATCCTTGTTCCATATGTATGGGTGTATGGATCATTCTTTCTTACAGTTTGGACTCACCATAACGCACTGATCTTCCAAATTCTAAATAGTTAGCGGTTTATCGGCATACAACGTAGAGCATATTTTCAAAGAAATAATTAGTGCTGGTTAGCTGGTAACGATTGCTATTGACTGTAAGGCAAGCTTAAAATTACGGGTAAGGGCAATCATATATGTACCTCCCAAATTTTATGGGTACCACAATGTACCAGCTGGATTTTAATTGGGTGTAGATCAAAAGCTGTAGCATATTCACAAAAGCTGAAATTCCTTCTGTTGGCATGTTCTTGAACTTGCGTCATGAAGAGTACAAAAATATATGTTGTACGAAATTTCCACAACTTTACGAATAGTGAGATCATTTGTTCAATTATTAGGACCAATAAATCATGTAATCTTCTAAGCGTTTTGGGAATTGAAGACCGATTTTGACAGTTTGAATGATACGGAAATGTTTATTGGTGTGCATCTTTCAATGACAATTTGTCAAACAATAATGAACCTGGCGGAAAAGTGATGCTATGATTTTTGCAAATGGCGGAAAATGTCAATGCTCGATAGACATTTGTGAAGTGAATAGATTGAAAATACACGTATACAATGAATAGTTATACTCCTAAAGATTGCGAAATGATTGCAACAATTAGCGTTTTTAGGTCGCTTAGTTTTTCGTTTTGGCTAATTGCACTGGCCGGCTGATTAATCCGTTCCAGACTTATTTTTGTGGGGGTTTTTGAAGGCATGAATCCATCTTATTAAATTTCAGGCTCTTAAAGAATATTCGTCAAGAAAGAGAGGTCCAATCGCCGGAAGTTCTGGCAAAAGTAATGAAAAATGCCATAAATCGGGTCTAAATGGACATCAATTCTCGAGGAGGCCGCCTCGTTGCGCGTTGTGATTCTAGAGCATCAGATGATAACTTTTGCGTACCTTGTATAAAATAATGCAAACAAATTGTCATAAACGAAAACACAGTTTAAAAGTTATACCCTTTTGAAAGATTTATCGTCACAAAAATGCACCATTTATTAAAATTCACAGTATTTTTTCGGGTTCGTGTTGGAATACATGAGGCGCTGTTCGACCGAATCATTTAATTTCATTGCTTAGAATTAGCATGGTGGTGTTTTGTGTTAAGCACAAGCCGAGTACTTTAAATCTTTTGGTGGTTGTTATAGTTATCAGTTATAAGCTGCGAAATCCTTCACACTTGCACGTGATCTTTATTTTAACAAATAAAGAAAGAAAGAAATAAAGAAAGATACATAAGGTTGTATCCAAAGCTCCTTAGAATTTCTGTGTATTAAAATATAACAAAATACATAATTTCAAAATTTAAAAAGCGGTAGGTTCTGAACCTCTAGGATTGATAGTTTTAAGTTACACTATATGTTATGCTAAAGTAAAAAAAGTAGTGGGTCATTTTAATTTAATTAATTTTTTTGAATTTCATAAGCTGGAGCAAACGTCCGAAGGTCTGTTTTCAGAACACAAAGAAAACTGAGCCGAAATTTGTTTTCGTAACATTGACCTACATACATAGATGATCGAATCGAAAAAATTATCTTTAATTTATTTTTATCAAAAATTCGTGCACAAACTGCAATAAGCACATAGTACGAGTATGAACGCACTCTATACACAACGTTTAGACACGAACTTACGGGCAATGCACTATTTATGAGTGAGAATGTGGCGAAAATAAAAGTAAAGAATACTTCAGCTAAGTATACATATAGTATTTTAAGGTCACTTACGTACTATAATAATTATTGCAAAGCACACCCACGTGATGTTTATTTATTAAAAAAAATAATGTTTAAAATTGCGAGAAAAATTCAAATACAGAGCAGAGTTGTACGTACAAGTATTCGCATCTACGTAAAGCATTTTTGCAAATTTGAAAATACATATTTAGGAATGGGATGTCAATAGTTGAAAATTAGTTTGCTTTTAGTCGGACTATAGGATATAAATACAGGTACTGTATAACAATATCTTAAAGTTTTTTTTTGACTAAACCGTATCTCTAACTGCGGTGGTCCCACTCTCCGAAAGGGTGACAGGTCCATAGCTAACCACGCGATGCAATGGAACCCGCTTACTCAGGATGGCAGAATACGCGTAGGTCCTAAGAGTACATGACGCTAAAGGAATCATAGCGTGAAGGAAGCACGGCAACTGGGAAAGTATTGGGGATAACTGAGACGCTTTTTCAGAAACTGTTTTAGGAGACATACATATGTAAGTAAGTAAGCTTATCTGCTCGATATTTTAGTTTGCAAAGTTGCTCATTGGTAAGACCAATTGGTTCTTGCCGTGAGTAAGGAAAGTGCAGAGCAATGTCTACCGGATCAGCAAGTACATAATAAAAAGTAAATAAACACACTGCAAAATTAAAAAATCAAAATCACACTGCAGTTGGGTGTTAACTGAAGCCAAACAATTCATAAAATTCTTGTCTGTCTGTAGTTTAAGTTTCGCCGCTAGGGATTGCCCCACAGATATGAAGTTTCAAAATCCAATCAGGCTGTACCTTCTTCCACAGACAGACGGCATCGGCTGTGCCAATCTATAATGGCCAAATTCATCAGAATCTCTAAATCCAAAATCTGCAAAATCCGATCCTTGCTCTGTGTTAAAGCTTCAAGTAAAAAAGCTGTTAAATAGGCAATTACTGGGTAGAACTCCATCGAAACATATGACACTACAAGAAGGCTATGGGTTTCCACTGATAAAGCAAGGACCGAGAGAAAACCGGTCCTAGAAGAAGAAACCTTTGCATCCTCGTAGAAGTCATCATGGGGCATAAGATTCTGTGGTACCATATAGGTATGAAACAACTACATCTGACGGCAAAAAGGTATTTGTAGAGTCTTGCGGTGATATGAGAGTTTTTGAGGATACAACTCGTTGTATATGCCAAATAATATTACATTTACAATCTCAGGGAGCTTTTCACTGTACAAACAGAAAAGGTATTGAATTTCATCTAATCAAGCTGAGTTTAGTGTAGAACAGGAATTATGGGGCTAAAAGATAAGTTTTTTGTTGGTAGACAATGGGGTACTCAAACACAACTAGTCCATTGTAGAGAGCATATTCCTTAAACCCGCCATTTTACGCAGAAGATATATAGGTCAATTACAGATGTTCCGCTGTATCGTCCTCTCCATAAATGTCACTGCAATTTGGGGTTACATAAGGGACTAGCTTGCGAGAGTAGAAAGTTTTCAATGTCTTTGGAACTTAAAGTTATGGTCTCAGTGTGAAGTGAGTTTTCTAAATATTGTCCAAATTTTGAAGAATCCTATTAGCCTTAATACTAAGGCAAATGTTAAACTATTGTATTGATTCAGCATTGAAAACTGATATCTAAAGATCTTCAAGCAGATTTTACATATTTTTTGAACTAACAGTATCTCAAATGAAGAACTTCACTGAAAAATCTGAACGCATCACCCATATAACGACAAAGGTGTTAATGAATCGGTTATTCACTTTAAAGAAGTTTACCCCCAGGTTGGTGATTGCGCTGTAAGGGCAACGTATGAACTGTGAATGTAACATATCTAGTTATGAGAGAGACACATCCATTGGAAAAGTGACACGGAACCACGATCTAGGAGTATGTACCTCTGCATACTTTGAGTGCGGCTTAAAAACTTTAATCTGTCCTCACACAGTACAAGGCAACTAAAACTGCGATCGAGGACATATCAGGTATCCAGAAAAAAAAACTGCGACATCTACTATAGCTACACAATATACTGCACATGTTACTTAGGATGTGGATTCGTTGTCGGAAATCGGCTCCGATCAAGAGTCATTGATTTTGAGCTGATCACCCGACTGAAATCCGTATCAGAGTAACATGTTACAATATAAGCCAGATATACATATTCGCGTGACCCTATCGAAGACAAGGAGGAATTCTAAGACGTCTGGATGGAGCCTGTTCGGAGTACGACGTAATAATCGACAATAGTATGGTGCTTGGTCAATAAAGCCTATAACATAAGCCAACCGAACAAGGTGCAAAGAACGGCATGTACATACATATATGGTATAGGTACTACAGAAGCTCTGCGGCCGACTCCGTCAGAAACCCTTACGGTTCTGCTACCCCTAGATCTAAACATTACAAATACTACGTCACAAAGCGCAATAAGACTTAAGGAGTCTTAATATTAGTGCTGTATAAGAAAATTCTACGGGCAAAGGAATGTTTTAGATTCTGTACCGAGCTTTGACTCCCACAAACTACATTATTATACATAGCCAGGCTGCTGTAAAAGTCTCACTAGGTGACCAACTCATAGTAACTCAGATCTGTGTTCCAAGGCATAGCAATCTTTGGATGGAAACGTAAATCCGACGAACTGACCAGGTAAGGGTCATCCCTATATTGCTTGAAGAATTAGTTCACATGCTATTCGGGGTAATTAAGGCAAACACAGTCAATTTTATATGGACCGCTAACGATCTGCGTCACATTCAGAAAGTTGTAACGTAGCTATAATAAGTCCAAGACAAACAACTTATTAAACAAAACGAGGAAAAATATTTCCAAAATAACAGTGATTGTGATATGACACTGGCCTATTGAAGTGCATGCTGCCAGACTTGGTATTCTACATAACACATACTGTGCCAGCTGTAATAAAACAACTGGAAAACAAACCGTTTCCCACTATACAGGGTGTGCCATCTTTTATAACATTGAATAACTTTGACGTATAGTACAATTTTAGCCATAAAACATCGCGCTGAAATAGTGATGCCCTTCATTCAAAATAGTCGTTCAGTTGAGCATCCTCACGGCATCCATGAAACAAAGAAAATTCTTTGGACGTGTGCTGTAAACAATAAATGACTAAATTGGTTGGTTATCCAGATAACCAGATTTGACCAGTACGGACTTAATTTTGTAGGGTTATTTAAAAAGAAAAGTGTACACTAGTAAGCCAAACATTTGTACCGAAATCATAGCTATAACGCGCCCGAAAAAGTAATGGGAAAGGCAGCAACATAGGGACAAAATCTTGTTTGATGACACGGACTTTTGCACCTTCCTTTTCTAAAATCCACGAAATTTTACCCTTTTTTAAATATACGACCCTTTTTGCGAATTTGTACAGAATCCTACGCCAAATAATGTACGCTTACTCGCCCTGTGAACAGATGTATACGTTCACATTAGGGATGTTGCGGATTCGAATGTGCATTTTTGAATTAGAAGCTCCGCATTTGTGGATGCGAATATTTGCAACAGCAGCATCCTCATCGGCAGACTTAAAATTCAAAAATTTTCATAAAAAAGTGTTTTTTGTTTCGCATACTTTATTGATACTTATGTTTATTATATTGGAAAGCTATCCCCTTGTTTATATTCTTTGTTGTCCTTGTAGTGTAGTGGTTGTGATTTTTGATCCATGCGATCCGCATTAAGTGTGTTGGAAGATAAGGAATTAGATGAATGGCTTACTAACCTAAAGCTCAATACAGAAGCTTAGGGCTTCGATGCCAAAGAATTAACTTTTTTAAGAAAATTAACCGCTTTATTTACTCTCTATCAATTTATAAACTTAATTTGGTTATTAAAAAATGAATTACATGAATATAAGAAAAATATTACTTATTTAACCATTTAAGCTCCACGACCCATTTATGAAGATCTTGGTCTACTAATAAGCCGTTAAGCTATTTAGTCTCAAATGCTCAAAAGACTGTTCCAAAATTGGACCATGCACTTCTCCAAAACCACCCTGTAATGTGTTGTAGTAAGCTTAGAAAAAAATAACTAGCGCTGCCACAAAAAATTATAGTTCTCTCACTTTCAACTTTTACCAAACGTTCTTTAGCTCTATGTCGTTAAAGTTTATCCAAATAAAGTATAGGACCACGCCCACTTCGTGAAAAACTTATTCTTCTGATAAAATAAGATTTCGATTTTTTGTAAACTAGAATGGCTGGGAAGCATATACATACATACATATCTACTAAAAAATCTATTTTTAGCTAGCTGCATATAGGTGCCATTATTTATGACCCAGTGGACAAATTTATTTTATTTTAATTTCGGAAAATCTTTGCACTTGTTTGGGAAATAAAGCTTGTACGCTTCCCATTTCTCAACTTATTTTATTTTAAACGGTTGTGACAACTACGAAACATTTTTATTTTACATACATACATATGTAGATATATATTTTATTTTCAAAAAAAAAAATAATAAGAACCAACGAATAAGCATTTTATTTCAATTTAAAAACCCATTTTAGGATTCAAATAATATACTTGTTAACAGATTCGGATTTTATTCTTTTATTCTACTAATTATTTTCCCTAATATTTTCCTTTGTTTTATTTTTTAACTTCATAAGCACTGCTTGGTAAGCTAACGAAAAAGTTAAAAAGTTGTCAAAATCGATTCTATAAATCGCCTGACGAGTAAAATGACAATTTCAAATATGTAATGCCAACAAGATACTATGGTGTATATATCGTCCGCCATTTTACAAGATGGCGTTTAGATCACATGTTTTTTTTTTCTTGCAAATATCGGAATTTTCAACTCAACGTTTTTGTTTAATGAGCCGTTTCTTTTATATTAAACGAAATGATAACTATTTAATTTTAAAATAAATAAATAAACATTGAATCATGAAACAAAAATTCTCAATTCAAATCAAATACACACACTCAATACACATATGTAGGTACGTACGTAGATAACTTTTGTATAAGAATTTTTTTTTTTTATTTCAAATTTTACCAAAACAAACTGTTTTATTTAGAAACATAATAGAAAAAGAAAACAAATATGTTTAACGGAATGCAAAATCACACTGATCAATATACCTAGTGGTATTCTTTTCCATTTCCACTGTTCACTAGTTCCCTACAGTAGTGTTGTAAATAAATGGGGGAAAAAAAAAAACTAAAATAAAAATTTGCAATATTTGTTTTTCTTTTTATTCCTTGGCTTTTTGAGTAGATACAAAGCTCAGCGAATTAAGAGTCATCCATTTTGTTGACAAAATCACGCATTAATCAGAGCGCAGTTACACTTTCATCATAGGCGTATATTTGACAGTACCTATGTTTATATAAATAAATCTCCCGAAATAAATATAAATAATAACAAAAATAAAGATAACATCTGTCTCTTCAAAATGCAGCTTTCGATTACGTAATATCTTTTGTTTTTTTTTTTTACACAACGAAAGATGCTCAACAATGATTTATATAAAGTAGTATATAAGGTATATGTATATGTATGGCAAAATTACCTCTTCTATTGCTTCTATATCCTTCCATGATAGGCAGCGGAAACTCGTTTCCGTTTTTTGTAAGTGAAAAATATTTATCGCACTCCACCAATTATTGTTAATCGCACACAGATACTAGTTATAGATACTTTATAGTTTCCACCTATTAGATTTGGCATTTTTTTTTTTTGTTCACCCATATTCCAATGCGGATGAGGATGAGGTCATTTTCTTTCGTTTTCTATTCTGTTGCTTGTCTCCATAAAACACAAAACAATCTTTAGTTTTCCAAAAGCAAACAAGAAAACAAAGAAACCATTATACGAGGACTCCCAGTTGGACACAATTTGACTGCAATTTGCTGCTGCTTCTGCTGGTGATGCGGGCTAACAAATACACTGCTGCGACTGCATCAACTGTACCACTTCAAGTTCAAGGTTGTTATGTAACCAGGCAACCAACCAACCAACCAACCAACCAACCGACCAACCATTCAGTCAGTTGTTTAACGTTTTTTTTTTTTATACATTTTATTTTATAGTTAATTACAACACATTTACAAGGGCAAGAATTGTTATAGTGGTGAAATTACAAACAGAAAAAAAAGTGTATAAATGCACAAGTACACATTTATAAGACGACTTTGTAATTTAATTAAATTTTTCTTAAAAAAAAAAGATAAAAACAAGAGTAAATAAATTGCGTTTTAATTTCAACTTTTTCACTTAATCCAGGATGTTTTTTTTTTTTAATTATTTGTAGGTTTTTGGTTTTAATTCTTTTGTAGGACTAGACTTAGCACACGTTTATTTCTGTGGACCGTTGAAAGCAAACTGTGATGGCTGGCCCATGTATCCAAAGCCTCTTGGACAAGCGATGAGCTCTGTATAAGGTATTGTGCCTGCCTGCTGTTCGCGTATAGTCCCGGCTCTCGAGTGGGGAGGGCCAACACGCCAGAGGCAGGAACACACAAAACAATTAAATAAACTTAAAGCATTTTTTTTCATATTTTTTTTTTTTCGGGCATAATTATTATGTACTAAGAGATACACCGAGGAGAGGTTGGTAGGTAGGTAGGTAGGTAGCTATAGCTTGGTAGATAGAATAAGTTAGGGTGAGACTTAAAGGCTGGAGGAATGAGTTTGCTACCCTTATTTGCGCTTGGACGCCCTGGTTGTGTATATGTATGTATGTACCCCTATAAATTGAAGTCTTTCGATTTTTTTTTTTTTTCATTTCTTTCGATACTGCTCCGAATGGTAGTGTGCTGTTAGTAGAGAGGAGAAACAAACTAAACACTATACAGAAGTGTGGTTTGTGAGCCCATCTGTGTGCCGCCCCGCAAGGTGTGTGTTGTGTTAGCAGAGATTGTAAATTATTCCCTATATATAGCGATGTCTAAAATAAAATTCTTATACAACTTTGTTTTTTGTTTCTTTTACTAATTTAGATGGTTTAAGATACATTTTGTTTTTAGCTTGGAGGGGGAATCTACTTATGAATCTATGACGAAGCAATGTTTGTTTTGCATCGTTCTTCTATATTTACTTGATCTGAAACTAAAATTGTTGTTTGTTGTTGTAGCTTTGTTGATTTTCCGTACACACAGATACATTTCATATATCTATCGATTTTGAATGAAAAAAAAAAAAACAACACTGTAGATATCGCACACACACTGAACGATGAAAATGAAAACAAGTGAAAATGAGATATAAGAAGTACGCCGTGCGGAATAATCAACACAAAACAGAAACAAAAGAGTAAAGAAAGAACACAAACAAAAAAAAAAAAAGTTCCTCTCCCATTCTCTCTTTCGTATGGTTTCTGCAATGCAGGGTGAGCGCATGCTAGCTAAAAGCGACCTTGACAGTGAACTTGAAAATTTTATACAAGGATTTTTCACTCTACGAGTCATGTACACATTGGCTTGGAGAGACATTGTGTCTGTACACGTGACTGTGTGTTGGTATATAAAACGATTAAATTCATATATACTTCTGCATATAAGGCACGAAAGTAGTATGTAGCTTTGGCGAGCTTCAGCTGGGGTCTAGGGAATTGCTAACCAGAGAAGACTGTTCGTCCAGTTGGTGTTGGTTAGTTGCAAGGGGGGCTAAAGAGGGGATGAGTGCAGTTAAGTGGTGCATGTCGGCAGGCTGACAGAACAGAAATGCTCGGTAATAATATTGAAAATGACATAAGAAAGCTCTTAGTACAGTAGTACTAGTAGTGAGTGAGATGCGGTTGTGTGCGGTGAGAGAAAATTTTAGAGATGTGGTTGATCATATATAATAAATTTGAGTTTTTGTTGTTTTTTTGCTTACCTGTGCTTAGCTTATTTGGAAAAAACAAAACGAGCTTTTAGGCCTCTAGTAATGGTGGATCGATGTTGCTGTGGAGCTTCGGAGGTACTTTTCATAGTAATGTGTTGCCATTGCAAGGCTTTCCTGGCGTATGTCACCGATTTTTTGTTAACAAATTTAAAGTGAAGGATGTCAGCTACGAATTGGAGCCGTTCTGCGGAAACAAAACTGAGTTGAAATTCTTCTGTTCAGTATAGATTTTTAATGAGAGATGACAGATGAACTTGTTCCTAAGAATGGAGCTGTGCCATACGCTACTACCCCTAAGGAATCCTATGTTTGTGAGTCGACTTTTTTCCCTGCCTGTGACGTAGTTTAAGTATGTTCTGCTGATTCCATAGCCATGAGATGTGATTTAACTAGACATTGGTTTATGGCAATACGTAGATAAATAAGTAAAAGAAATCTTCCACTCCCGACCTACCAAAATGGGAAAGAGTCAATGGCACTGATAGCGCAAAGGTTTGATTATTTTACAAAGCTTGTTTTCGGAGCAATGCATGTTTTTAAGAAGACCGGAAGGTTTAAAAATTCCAAAAGAAAAGAAATCGAGCGACAAACGGCACCAAAAGAAAACAGACTGCTTTGTCGGACAAGTAGAGCGAACTCGTTTTTGGCGTCAACAAAAATTAGGGAGATCATTGCACCCCAAATCCATCAAAAACTCTAAGCCAGGACCATTAGGCGTTGTTTCTTAGAGCAAGATCATCGTGAATGCATAACGTGCTAAAAACCGAATGTTCCGACGAAGAACCTAAGGAAAAGACAGAGTTTCGCAAAATTGAACTTAGGAAAACCATTGGAGTTCTTGAAAAATGTTCTTTTAATCAACGAATCCAAGTTCAAATTGTTCGGATCAGATGGAAAAGTGTACGTTAGGCGTCCTTCAAGGAAAGAGTTGGATCTAAAGCACACGTTTAAGACCATGAAGCATGGAGAAGGAATTATAAAGGCATGGGGTGCATTGTTCCGCTGTTGATCCTTTAGTTTGTTTAAGGTGTCGAATGGTTCAATACGCTTATAAAACATGTTAGAGAACACAATGAAACCATATTCCTTTGAATTCATGCCAGTAACGTGTGTTTTCCAATACTACAAAGATCCTAACCATACTTCACGGGCTGTGAAGCGATTCTAATGTCTAATGTTTTGGTATGGTCGACTCAAAGTCCCGACTTAGAACTTATTGAAAACTTGCGGGCCGACGTCAAAAGGACATTAGAAACCAAAAAATCGAGAATGCTGATGATCTTTTCCATAACATTAATTAGGTGTGGAACAATACACCACCATCAAGATGCCACTCTCTAGTGGAAAACCTTCAACAAAGATTGACTGCCATTTCAACAAATAAAGACTATCGCACAAAGTCTTAATATTTTTTAAGAAGTTTTTTAACCAATTTTCCAAAAATACTAACTTTTTTGCTATCGTTTCTAATTATGTGGCCAAGTCGAAAACAAGTTAACATTTTTTCTTAATTATTTTTTTCTTAATACGTAATTTAAATATTTGTTAATATGCTGCAAAAATATCTTATCCTATATAAACAACCACTTCTTTTTCTCGAAATCGTTTTAAATAGAAGTATAATTCGCTTGTAAGAGTTTAAGAGACATCGTTTCTAATTATATGACCACCAATGTATATTCATGTATGGAGGAATTTTTATTTTGTTATTTATGTCCTGTATTCCCTTGTGGAACCTAGGATCTCTATTATGCCTACGCACCAACGTGTACGGTTTCTGGCTATGTGCCTCACATCTCGACCGTTCTGCGCCATGTTCTCCTCGGACCGCCAGGAATTCTGCAAACCTGGTTTAACAGGTTAAATTATATGGCATGGTTAGCTATGAAACTGTCACCTTCCGGAACATGCTGACACAACTGTACGAAACACAACGCCAATTACCAAAGGGAATAGTATTGGTGAAAGAAAGAATACAACCTTATCTTACCCCATTTCTGATCTCGAATTCCTTTTACAACCCTCCTCTTACTACCTTCCTCTGTGCAGGACGTGGTATTGTGATGCATCATATGTACTATTTAACGTTGATAATAGCAAAGGCATACCAAATAAGTTCATTGTTGACATTATCGAATGCATATAGCAGATGAAGTGGCGATCAATATTCAATGTACTGACCGATGATGATCTACAGGGTGTTGATGTGGTTGACACAAGGGGATCCAGAGTGTGAGCCTGCTTGTTCGGCATCCAATGTGTCGCTTCAGGATTATTTTAACTACAGAGATATATGTCTTGTTTTCCACTCTATTAAATTTACTTTCTTATGAAGCTACGATCATTCCCTTCTTCCACTTGTCATTGTCATTCGGCAAGGCAGATCACTGGCTGGTGGCGGTTAATGCAGTATCATTATCATTAGTACCGAAATCGTTGTAGGGAATAGACATGTCTTCTCATTACACAGTGCTATTTGTAGCAGATAGACTTCACAAATGCCCGATATGACACATTGGCCTTATACCCAACAAATGGGGAGGTTATGCATTCCAGATTTGTTGCTAAGAATTATGCGTCAATATTTCTCTGTTGCTGGATGCAAGGGATCTATCTTGGATCAGACCAGCCTGGTCATAATAAAGGAATGCCTCTGGGGGAACAAGGCCCCTAATATTATATTAGAGTAATAAGCCCCGGAGATCAGGTTATACATCGACGTCATTGCTCTTGCAATGCGCCTTCGAGTCATCATGAGCGCGGAAATTGTTCACTCTTATCAGATTCGGTTTGTTGTAAAGGATCTCGTTGGATTTTAATTTTATTAAATGAGGCTCTGGTGATCTGTGAAGGCAACCCCGAAGGTAGGCCTTCTTAAACATCGGACTCCTTTCCATCCTGTTCGCTCCTATGTTGAAATTCACGGGGCGAATATGCGATCATGAGCCGAATAAGGTCCAGGTAGCAGATTACCTTCACCCTTGCATCGAGTTGGCCGCTATAAAACAGTCTCTTTGCAAGAGCGAAAACGTATTGGGCTCTGGCAAGAGCAACATCTACATACATGTCTATTAAAATATGAGTATTGGTCTAGCCAAAGGCCCAGGTATCTGACTACATTTTGACTTGCAAGCGGTCGTCCTTTTGCCAATTCTTTCTAGTTTCCCTAGAGTCACCAGACAACGGCGCTGCGTTTTGATAAGAATGATTTCAGACTTCTGGAAGTTGATCTTAAGCTTACTGTCACACAGTATCGTTTATCGTTTGTAGGTCCACGTCGGTCAGGAGCCGCTTCTGGGAAACGAAGGACTATCGGAAGCCTTCAAATTGAGCCGAAGCTCGACATTGTGTTGACCCCACCAATTGAGTAATTCCGTCTAGTATTTGGGGTTTGATTTCCCCAATCTCATGTTTGGTGCTCAAATTTATTTTTTTTTTCTCATTGATCCCTTGGTTCCGATGCACGCCTCCCTCTGGATTTTGATGAGGTTCAAAAGCTGTTATTGATCCTCAAGTTCACCATATATGAGAAAATGAATCTTGTAATCACCGTATGTATCCAGTTTTATGCTCTTGTCAGGGTACTACAGCTAAACCAATTTACCTGAAATTTTATGAAATTTTTACTCGCTTAAAGCTATTCCATATGGTGATATTAGATGAATCACGAATACTACTCATAAAAATCGCTCCCTGATGCATCCAACAGTTATGAATACATTAAAGCAATTATGGAAACGACATTTATTAGTATGAAGATACATCGCAACGACTGCACCCATCTATAAGGCTTTATAATTAAGTTTCAGTTCACTAAATTTCTGACTGCTTGGCTTGGCGTAACGAATTGAGGAAATTGATTTTCCTAAAGCTTTCAGTGTATTTGTGTGACTCGAGCTGATTGTTGTTGTTGTTGTTTTTTTTTATATCATGACCTTGAACGAATGGCTGGTAATAGCAGGGTTGCTAGCAATGGAAGCCAACCTAAATAGAGAAAATAAAAATCCACTGATGGTACGAGCCCGAATGCAACTTGAGAGTCTGCGTCACCAGAAAAGACGATACACAACACCAACACAAACACATACATTCTGTGCAGGGTGGGGGGTGTTGGAAAAGTGCAAAAGGGATGCACAATATGGAACGAACTCTAAATGAGTCGTTCAAAGTTTTTATTTCAAGGTGATGATGGCGATGATGATGTGGATGCTGCTGGTAGTGGTGCTGCTGATGATGATGGACCTAAAATCGATATCATTGCACCCACACTGCATTTGAGGTCACGCGGGGGGTTGCACCAACGATCTCATAATTTTATCTATCATTTGCCTTAAATATTAATGAAATTTCCATCTATCCATTGAATATGAATGTAATGGAATGGAATTCATCACGCGCCAGCCAATTCACAAGTCAGTGCACAAGCACATCTCTGGGGTGTTGAGGGTGGGGCAGGAGGCGGAAAGTGCAGACCATTTCTATTAAAGGTCAGAGGTGTTTTCTCGTTTTCTTGTTTTCTCGAATGTGTCGCTGGGAAATGTACTCAATCATTCATTTTGTTGGATGTTTTCGAAATAAAGGTCTTCTGCTTAACCGTTGTATTGTTTCTTCATGCAACAAAAGTTTTATCTTTGAAGTTGGTTGCATAATGATCGTTTTTTGTAGGAAAACTAACTTTAGACTTTCATGTCGAAGACTATAACTCATCACCAGTAGTTCCTAAAAGAGGTCAAGGTAGATATCGGATTTGATCCAAACATACTTATCAGATGTGTACTCGAAGACATGCGTACTACATGACCAAACAATCAAACAAATGTATATAGATGCAAAGACGGATAATCTAGCTTTTCTATATTTGACATTTGGTTGAATAGATCGACTGAACTCACTCAGCATTGGGTTAGCTCAACCAATAATACTAAAAAGCTCTACGTTAAGAGTTTTCAGTAGGGATTTTCGAACTATGATAGATGGTTGCGGCCATGTTGTTGAAGCTACATCTGTCAGATTTACTGTGGTTTATTTAGTCTGTCTTTGTCGAATTAAAGTAAAGAGTTATAGCATTCAACAACATGTGCAAATGATTAAATTGTTTTATGACAGTGGGTCTTCTGTTCGAGCAACATTTCACGCGCTTCGCCTATTCTACGATCACCATGGACCTTCTAAATAAATAAAAGTTTTATATATATTTTTATAACGCCTAATGGATAAAACTTAAGTTCCTTCAAACTTATCCACGTACATATTCCAATAGGACCAGGACTTCCATTCCAACATCGTCACAAATGGTTACAAGCCCTGAAGTTAGGTTAGGCACAAGCCCAAAATCTAAATTTAATTCTCAATTACTAGGAGCTGTTACGGATGCAGCCATTTTGTGGATACAGTTGTATATTTTGTTGTTGTTGTTAATTGAATGACAGTCTTCAGAAATGTTATATTCAAATGGAGAGTTTAAAATAGCGCGGCTGACTGCTAAGATCATTCACAAATGAAACAAATTAGGCTGCGCTTATTATAGAAAAGTGAGAAACATAATCAACATTTGGCTGCATATGCACGCATATAGCTAATAAGCAAAGCGTCGATTCGCTCAGTTTTCGGTCACTTTCGAGTTAGATAACTTAGGCGCCAAAAATTGATAACGGTTTTCTAAAGAGAGGTCAAAAGTAAGCCTTGTTTTTTACTATGGAAGGTGGGGTCTATCTCACCCCGTTTACGAGGTAGGGTCAGTTTTAGATCACAATTTTCTGACTTAAAATGAAAAAAAAAAAACCAAAAAATATTACAAAACAATGGCAACCCTTACAATAAAGTACTATACCGATTTTGAAAGCCAGAAACCTGTTCTTTAATTCAAAATTTAATTTAAATTTAGTCTATAGTTTTTGAAAAATGTTCATGCAAACTCAAAATTTTGATAAAAAAAAAAGATTAGACCAATTTCAGGCAGTTATAACATTATATATGCTTCCGAATGTTGCTTATGGTTGGTCCTTTACTTACTTATGTCCTGTATTCCCTTGTGGGTCCTAGGGCCTCTACATCGCCTAGGCACCATCGTGTGCGATTTCTTGAAATGTGTCTCAGCTCTCCCCAACTCTTTCCCAATTGCCGTACTTCCTTCTCACCTGTTCTTGGACCGCCGCGTATCCTGCCATCCTGTCACCCTTTCGAAGGAGGGCGTAGTCTAAGTGTTTGAGTTCAGTTGTAAGAGTCCATTGAATTCCTCCATTTAAGGCCGCATTTAGCATATCGCTAATCACTAATAGAAATAGTATTGGTGAAAGTATACAGTCTTGCCGAACCCCACTTTGGACTTCAAATTCATCAGACAGCCTACATCTGTGCAAAACGTGACATATGGACCCATCATATGTAGGTTTGATAATTGCTGTTAATATATCAGAAATGCCTCTCCTGCACAAGGCACGCAAAATAAATTCCCGATTGCCACTATTAAACGCCTTTTCAAAATCGATGAGGAGCAGGTGAAGTGGTGATCGATATTCAACACCTTGCTCGAAGATAAACCGCATGGTGATGGTGTGGTCAACACAGGAGGATCCAGAGGGGAAACCCGCTTGTCGAGTCTTCAAGGCGTTCTTTGATTCGCTCCAGGAAGATTCTAGCTATTATCCACAGCAGGCAGCACACAGATACCTCTCCATTTTTCGCACTGTACTAGGTTGCCTTATTTAAGGAGCTTGACGATCATTCCCTTCTTCCACTTATCCGGAAAACTCTTGGTTTTTCATGTTCTCCCGACAAGTGGGAACAGTAGCTCGTCTGATGCTATTGGTGCAGCTCGAAACAGCTCCTCAGGTGTGCCGTCAAGTCTTACCCCCGGACACAGTTCAGTCTGACTGGGGTGCATATTGCTGACGAATATTTGGTTAAGAATTGAAGAAAAATGTTCCTTCCATCTCTTCAGTTTATCCTCATCCGATATAAGCAATGAACCGTCTAAGCCTTTCACTGGGTGTTGAGAAGAGCTTCAGCCACCTATAAACTCTTTGGTGAATCTGTAAACGGTTCTGCTGCTGCTTCTTCTGCTTCCGTAGCCAGCGCAATGACGTCTCACGCTACGCTGCAGTTCCCTAGGTATTAGTTGACCCAAAAGTTATCCAAGAGAACAAGCTGGCTAGATACACATCGGAATACTGTACCCATCCGATATTGTTCCTTCTTGGCATAAATCAACAACTTAACGTCTCCCCATAAAACCAAATACAGCGGCAATTTGACTGCTACATTTGTCGCGATTACACGATTACCAAACATCTCCTTCAAAATGTCAAGTGTTTTAACTGCTATGTAGCATGTGGCACCATCCTGTTGGAACCAAGAGGCACGATAGTGAACTTCGTTGACCGTAAAATGGCGCGACGAAAAAATACGGTCTATGTAGTCACACCTCCGGCATATATGTATATCCACCGATCGGTCACTTTTTCATTGGTTCCGTTCAATGGAATTCCTTGAAGCATATGTCACTTTGTTGCTGTCCGCTTATTTTGCTTCTGTCATTAAATGAGGTTCTTCGCTAAAGATGAAATTTAGTTTTATAGTTCTTGGTTAGTTTGGTCTTGGGAGAGTGTAGTCCGAGGCCTTTACTGAAAATTCGCCACAGTATGAACTTAAATGTGCCAATCCCTGTGAACGGTCTGGATTCGACTGGTGTTACTCATTTTGAACTGATAGTTAGATACTTCGACTGGTGTCTTGTTTCGAAGGCACACAATGAATATGTTTCATCGAATTTATCAACTCTATAGTACACACACTCTGTCTAGTGTGACAATTATTACGACAGAAAATTGTAATTTTGTATAATTGTCAAATGTTGTTTGCTCGTTAAAATGCAAGCCTTAACTGACATTTTGACATTGACAGATCGTAAGAAAAAGTTTGAAGATCAGGCATAATTGAATTAAGGCTCTGGATGTTGATGCGAAGACTTATAATTTCTATACTGCACCCAAAATGACATTTTGTTCGGTGTTGCCAAGTTTTCGTTCAATTTTGGCTCTGAGGGTGACTACATCGGGTGAGACCTAAATGAAAATGACATCTCAGATTTTGACAGCGTGACCAATATTCTCGGTCAATTATGACATTAGCTATCGCACGCTTAACGCAATTGTGTTCCGGGACTGTAGAGTACGTTTGTACTAAAAAAAAAAAGTGTTATGTCGCTTTTAAAAAACCCTTTACTTAACGATTATTAAAAATAAAAATAAACGCCAACTTATGAATACCAAACATTCCATTTTGATTTTAACATCCAATGCTTGAATAGACAAAGTTACGTCTTCAGCTTTGAGTCTGACAGCTGTTTTTTTTTTAACTGCGCACACTTTAACTCTTCCTTACCACAAACGTTACCACAGATTATTCGTTTTTTATTTCTCAGGAAATTTCTAAAATTATTTCACGCATCCTTCCTTGAGCACATCCCTTTACATTTCCTTCCTAGAACCTTCAACCTTAAGTAAATTCACTCAATTCTATGGAAATCCTTGTACAAAATTGCACCCTTCTTATGGCTTCATCCGGTTCCTTTACTACAGCGTCAGGTAGATACGTAGGATTTTTCAATTGGAAAATTTGGCAAAGTAAAAATTTTCCAAGAACCTCAAGTGTATCTTCATGACTTCCTAGCAGCGGTATTAAATTTTAAATAAATAAATATAAACAGAACACCTGTATTTGAAAAACTGAGTTTATTAAAAAAATAAAAAAACTTATTTCCAAGACTCGTCTAAAAGTAACCTAGGTTACAGTAGATACATGTCCAAGGGCAATCCGAAGTGATACCATAGATTCCTCTTTGCCTACACCCGCCGCCGACATAGGTACATCATCGTTAGAAGATTGCTGCCCAGCATCCATTTGAATTGGCTGTTAGTACCTATGGCCTTCCGCGTACAGAGCGCCCGCAGCAGTACATTTTGTTGGTTTCTGATGCTTTCTTGTGCTCTATGTATGTACCCATTTCCGAAAATGCATCATCGTCAGCAGAATCTTTTGTAGCTTTTCATATGCATCATCGATGGAGCTGCACACACTTGCATTTGTCTACAGAACACACATCCAAACTGAGGCTCCACCAACGAGCGGCTTTGCGAGAGAGAAGCTTCATAAAGAAGAAAGAAAAAGCTCGACACGCGCATCTAGATGTGCACTTGTAGTTGCGAAATGAAGAATATATGCAATATGTATACTATGTGCAAGTTCCCCTTCATTGGGGTGAGAGTGTGTATCCATGTATCCAGAATTTTGCATTTCATTTTCGAATGCAGTTCATGTTCAAGGCCAGATACAAGTAACAGCGCTGTTGTCCTATAGCCAGAGTTATATTTTCATTTGTACATATATCTGGCGAATGCACGACGATTGCAAGCGTTAGATATGAATGCTTAGGTGTATTTTTTTTTTCTTTTGGGGGGGTATCTATCTATCTCTCTGTTCCTTTATATGTATGTTTAGTATTGCAATGGGAATAGCGAGAGATGATTGTGTGGGTACTTTATGGTTTGGTTGCTAGCTGCTAGGCAAGAAGCGTTATTAATAAATCCAATAGGAGATTTTCTTTTCTTTTGCAAATTGCTATCAGGCGAATATGCATATGTACATACACATGCTGCAAATCCATTGTTTGCATACATACACATCTTCTTAAATAAATAATCAGACTGATTGTCTAGGCATTCGTTGGTGTAGTTATTATTTTTATTCTTATTTCTTATCTAACAAAATTTCATTGATAGATTGACTAATTAAATAAACGATGACAGTGCCAAGGAATTCATGTTGAACTTTTTACAATGTATGGTTAATTTAATTTATTCAGTGCAGCAAATGCAATTTAGTTTGGGTTCCTATGTCCGATTTTTTTTTTGAAATAATTTATTCCACAGGAAACCAGGCGAAATTTCGAAATCGTCAAGAATGACATTTGATTCTGAAGTTCGAACTTTGACGTTTAAACGTTTTCTTTTCCATTCGAAGTCTGTCAATACTTATCATTAATTTTTATAGGCAGGGGATAGACGAACTAAATTGGGCAGTTAACTTCGGGTCGTTTGACAGATCCGCTGATCCGTCATAATTGTATTTTGACGTTCATGCAAAATCAAAGGGGAGGTCAAAAATCGTTCGCCAAGGCCAGACAACTGCAGAGGAAGTGACTAAGAGCTTCATTCTTATTAATGTGAAGCTTCTACAAAAACTGTTGTAGGAATGCCTAGCTTGACTACGTGGTCTTCAACTTAACAATCGCGTGTAATAATAGCTACGATTCTAGCAATATGGTCACGATTAATGAATAGCTCGTTTGATTTAGATATACATATGTATTGTAACTGAGCCATGTCTTTGTTGGTATGACAGAGTTAGTGAGATTGTTCTACATACGATTTGCTAGGTCGAGGAAATGTTGGTGAATACAGCCCGTAACGAAACCCAGCGAAATGTCAAGTTTCCTAACCGTCTCCGTTGTGAGGGCCGATCCTGGCCTGACCATCATCGTCTGGTCGTTCATTACCCTCATAGTTACTGTGCACTGGGACCCAGATGGGCGTAATGTGTACTTTTTTTTTTATACCTGTTTTGAGGATGTATGCTGCTGCCCACAAGTTGCCTGTATTGTAATAAGCTTCTCCTGAAAAATACTAGCAGAGTTAGGAAGAGGGAGTACAACACTTTAAGTATTAAGATGTTCGAAGAATATGCCTGCGCCAACTCCTCAATCCATCTTGGAACCGTCTTTGTATATACCATTATACCAATCCTCTGTGTCTTTAAAGACTGCTTAAAGTAGTCCATCAAGTTTTATTGCAGGCTATACTAATTTTCTTAATCCTCTGCTCTATATTAAGTAATCAGCTAAGTTAAGGGTCAAGAACCCTTCCTAAGTATTTAGCAACTCAAGAAAGCGAAAGTGGCTGACTATTCAGTGGAGATTAACTTTCCTGATACAGAAATAACCACGTCATCCGCGTGCGTGACTACTTTAGCCCTTTCCCTGTCCAGTCGCGCCAATATCTTATTCACTGTCAATATCCATAGCAAGGGAGAGATAACACCACCTCTCTGCTGGCCATCTTAGTTGTAATGTTCGTATTTTAAGATGGATACTATCCATAGTATGGGAAAACCCTTTACAGCTAGTTCGGTGAATAGATTCAGTTAGTATATTGTTAAGGTCCCTTCTCTATCAAGGAAAATGGCTAAAGTGTATTCCAATCAAAGAAGCCCTGTCATGGCTAAAGTGTAACGTATTATCTGAAAAGGATATTAGCACTTTTACAGAGAGTCAGGCAGCCATCAGATCAACAACCACATCAAAGGTCGTACTGGATTGCCGCTCATCTCTGATGGACATTTCGGACCAATGTAACATTCGCCTATGTATGTTAGCTGCCAGTATACAGGGATATTCCATGGAACTATAGTGTGGATGAAATCGCCACACTTGGCGAAAACCCTCTCGATCGAGTCTGATAATATATGAGTTGGTATACCACTTGCTACTTGCAAACTAATGCTCAAAGAAGATTCTATTAGGAAGGCCAACGCTTTCTTGATACTTGCAAACTAATGCTCAAAGAAGATTCTATTAGGAAGGCCAACGCTTTCTGAGAGAACAGTCATTTCTTCAGAATTCCCAGGAAATATTGGCTTTACCGGAACCAGAAGTATTCAAACGTACTTATGGTTTTGAGTTATTCGGTGTCCTTAAAGAAGATTGTATGATTTTTCTGTACGCTAGATACCTGCCCTGTTGTGTCGTTAACGAGGAAACTCCGCTTGTGGTCTTACATCTTTGATGAACTTGGTGATCTGATGGGTTTACCTGTCAGGCATCTGCATCCCTTTTCAAGAGTTTCGGTTGATTCTCTTGATAAATCCACAGGTTGTCAGCTCAACCCCCATTCTCTATTTCTCCTGTTGGTACACAATATAGCTTTTTAACATAGTTTAGTATAGTATACTCTCTATTACAACTCCTAGTTTTGAATTAAATGTCACAGTGTTTCTATTTTCCGTCTTCCCTGTACTGATGATCCTTGTCGAGATCTACATCCGAAGGACCATAATGTGCCTTTTAGGCCTACGTGTGCCGGCGCTCAACTGTATAGTGGCGTGCAGCCACTCCAACCGAGCCTAACGTACCATCTAAGGTGGTGAAGGTACATTTAACAACGTCTGCAGCGAATATAGATGGCTAGCCTGGTGGCTAACATTAGGAAAAGAGAACACCCTTACAACTTAAGGTGTAACGGGGGCCATGAAGACATGCCTATCTGAAGCCCTCAACGCAATACCCTTTTGCTTGGACCCTTTTCCACTCGACCTTCGTAATATGTTCCAAAAGTCCAATCATCTGTCTCCTGTCGCTAGAACATATTTCATCATATTCTCCTGTTTTTGGTCTATTTTTTTCGCACTTCAACTTTTAAACTATAAAAAATTATATATCTGCAGCTTCTACAGAAATCATTTGTTCGAATGGTATGCCTTGCCTTGTAATGCAGAGTCGCCCACACATTATTGTGCTGTTTGTCAGTTAGGACACTTGTCATCCAGCTTAGGCCAACTCTACATATGTACGTATTCGTTCTGTCATCTCGTTAAGAGACAAGGGTCAACTAAGCCTGTTTTCGAAATATACACACGCATATTGCAGTGAACTAATAGCAGCAATCTTTCACTTCACCGGTATCACCCTCTCAGTGAATTCTGGAGTGTATTAAGGCTTACATTTATTTACCAACTAGTAGTTGCGCAAGAGTAAAGTCGGTGTATTGTGGAAAGAATTCTAGTTTTTCCTGTATCAAACTGAATACCACCGGGATACGTCTTTTATGTGGAACATTGTGACTTTCTTCGGATGTCACCTTAGCCCCTTAAGCAAAGGGATATAATTTAATTTTAATTTTTTTTTTATAATCTGCACATGCCAAAGGGGATATGAATTCCCTTAAACTGATTAACAGAGCACGGGTCTTAGTTAATTTGGAAGAGAGTAGGTGGAAGGGATACGACAGAGTTGGTGCAGCAATAGTTGAAGCTCAGGTGATCTTAGGTTTCAATACTTATTCTCCATGGGTGCCATCCAATTTGACTGCGGAGAAAGTTGTGTGTGATTTTTGCATTCGTTCGTAATTCACAGTTTCTTTTTTGCGTTTATGTTGAAATACACTAAGGGCTTTCAAAGCAATGTACATATGTATTTAATTTTATTACTGTAAAATTGAATGGATATGGTCGGAAATTAATCACAAAACAACTTATTCAATCACCAAAACAGTACTACTACAGCGTTGCCACCCACATAATGAATGTAAAAATAGAAGCTCTAAGAGGGGTAAATGAGTATCTAAGGTGAAGTATGAAATGTAACCACCGTCTGAGAGCTGAAACCTTTTTTCAACAAAGAACGCCTCATCCAAGTTCATTTAGCTACATATGAATATGCAGTTCCAGTGATCAGCTGCATACATATGTAAAAAATAAGCCAATACTATTTATACAATCTATATTCGTATAATCCTCGAAAGTAGCACTCTAAATTGGTTTTGAAAATTACCCGAAGCTGGCATAATACGTGTGTAAAATTGCGTACAGTTTGCAGTCGTAATGGTTTTTTTTTAGATAATGCAATATCGATGGGACAGAGGGGTGGTAAACTTGGGGTTTCTACCCATTTGGATAATATACGGTTGTCACTGCTCGTGTGTCTTCTTAAAGCGAGCTTAAATGTCAGCAAACAGATACATAATGAGTGGTTGTCTATATGTATAGTGCCAATGATTATCCACCGTCCTACATCCTCACCGAGCTGTAAATACTCTGCCGCCCTATAAACCTACACACATTCTCCTCCTGTTACAAGCTGAACACCCGTCAGTACTTACAGTGAAAAATTTGATTTTCATTTAAATGTTGTTGGTAACCGAAAAGTGGCCTCTGCCCCCTGTGGAGTTGGTATTACATCCCCAGAGTTGCAGTAAGCCCTATGAATATGCACATTATGTAAAAAAATTTCAGTTTTCATATTTCATTCTGGAGAAAGGAGAAATGAAAGGAGCTACTCTACTTAAGGGGGTTCTTACGTCACGAATGGTTGTGGGGTGCGGGCGCGTAGGTGGCGGTTGCACTTTTTGGAATGAAAAATTCGCCTTACATGTGCAGACCATGCGCTTTCAGTCCTGGCAAGAGAAAATGCAGCTCTCCACGCGCAATCGTTCCAATTGCAGAAAAAAGAAGAAAAAAAAACAGACACAAATTGTGCACATTTAGTTTGAATGTAGTTGTGACCTTGGCCTCCAAATAAGTATTCCTTTATGCATTACACAATAGTATAGAGCAAGCGAATTGCTTAGTTGGGTAGGGGTGGCTAGGGTTTACAAAGGCGATGAATTTATTATGCGTTTCACTGTAGACTTGTGATTGCCTTACAAAGGCATTGATTTAAATGGAATTTTTGATGCAGAACGTACGTTAGGAAGGACCTTTTGTACGAGTAGATATTTCTTCGAAGAGAATGAGATACACGTTTGTGTTTGAAAACTGAGACATCTACTGAGAGATAACACGCATTAGAGGTTTGTGTCTGAAGTAAGAGAAGTGGTTGTGAAACAAACTTCACCGTTAACCAAAAGCTTCTGAAAAGCGTTGCGAATAAAAGCTCTAGGTGTTGTTTTTGGGTGAATCAATTCTCTGTTGAGGGTGGCGAAAGTAAATAACTGTGCAAAAATTCCAAGCGGAATTTTTAGCAGTGCCATAGGTCACACATTCGCAGCATTGCCAACTATCATAATATCGAAAGCAAGTCGTCGTTAAAATTTGAGAAAAATAATAAATTAATTTATCGTCCCGATGCGATGGCAGGTAAAACATGTACAAAAATGTATTATACTTCTTGCTCACATTAATGTAAGATATTTATACCGTCGAATCGACGACGCAATTTTTAAACCCAATTTGTATCAAAATTAATTGACAAATTCTTGTTATTATCAATAACCTATTCTCTTTGACTCTTTTGTGTAATAAAACACAATTGTTTACTTTTAGGTTTCACATAAATTAGTCTTTATTTCCTTATTTTCTTTAGGAACCTAGGCTTTATGAGATCTATTTTTCTTGAAATGTGTTCGTCGAATTGACGAACCTTAGTTTTCTAGGGTTAAGGCTTCGCCAAATAGAATGCGATCTTCGGGAGCGATTCCAAGAGTTTTATGGATATTGCTGCTTCTTACATATGTTTTTTTTTTTGTCAAAAGTTTGTAAAATTTTGTATTTTTTTTGCTTCACCCCAAAGATGGCGCATTAACCACTAGGCTCCTGCAATGTGTCGTGTTGTGTTATGTTGCATCGTATTATGTTATATGTACATGCATACATATGTATATGTATGTAGTTTTCCTTGCGTGGTGTTGTTATGCCAGGTTTGTGTCATTATGTCGTGTTGTTATAACGTGTTATGGCATGCTTACATGCAAAAAACTGTTTTTGTTAAGAAAATTTCTTAAAAGTGGTCGTAGCCACACACAATGTAAAGAACACTTGTAAAAGAAGTAAGATCTACATATTTGCTAAAGAAAGTTTTTTTTCGTATTTTTTGTAAAATGAGTAAAAAAACATAATTTTTTGTTTGCATTTTAAAAATGTGTACATTTCTACTGCTTAACAATAGCCAAGCAAAAGGTTCCTAGTCTTATTGCTAGATTTAATTCCATTGTACCTAATGTCATGCCTTCTTTTTGTGTAATACAAAAGTGGAGCTAATATACTTCCTTGTGTTATTCCAGCCGCGACTTCTCTCAATTTTAAGAATCGTTTCCCTGTTTTACACTGTTCGCGAAGTGTGGCACCAATATGGGATACATATTGATAGTCAAATGTATGTATGTACATATGTATGTTCTGTATGTCATATTGAATGTATGCGTCTTACATGACGATCTTGTAAAGTCAGTTCACTCACAGCATCGATTCTTTCTGGCCCAACAACTTTCACGAAATTTGTCTTGTAGCGAAAAGCGAGCACGATGGCTGGAGACGGTACCTCATTAGGTACCATAAATCGAAAGACGGTACTTTGACTTTGTTGCTCCTCGTGGGTGCCACCGGAAATGGCTACTCATCCTGCAGGTGTTAAGAGCTTAAAGAGCATGTGCTCAATCATGCGTTGTGATTCATTAAGGCGTAGATGGGGAGGTTGATACTTGTGCCGAGGAGCGCATGGCCAGCTAGTTCTTCAATCCACTCCTACTCGTCCAGACAGTGAGTCTGAGTTGGAGGATAGGCTACTGGCTAGTGCCAGTGAGGATGTTCTTTCAATAATGTTAAGGAAAGAGCTTGAACATGGGCCCTGGAATTGTATAATTTTAAGAATGACATCGTCAATTGGTAGCAATACCATCCTTCAGACTAACAAAGCTTGCTGGAGTGGAACTATGCTTTGCAGGTAAAGTAAATATCTTGGAATAATGTCATGTTAGACCAAAAGCTACATTGGAACCTCAACAGGAAAATACAACTTCAAGCGGGAAGATGTACGCTTCGACTAACAAATATATGGTTCTTTGAGCTCCATTCTTAGTTACAAATTCCCTGAAACTCAGGAGAAATCTGAGAATATCCCAGCAAGGAGGATTAGCTAAATGATAAAGTTTACCTTCAGAATAAGATTACCATTTTCACAAATGGATTTAACTCTAATACGAATGGTCATATAGACTGGCCAAAATACCAGCGGAACTGACTTGCTGACATTGCTGGGCTTGGCTTTCTATATGGGCTGCTTATGGCCAGATGGCTTCCATATGGTTTTACTCTCCATATGTCCAGCCTATATCGCATGAACTTTCAAGTGAAGGGACCTGGCTTCTTGAGCTCATTTATTCTGCGAGTCAAGTCACATCCTTATGTTCCAGAAATCAATTTTTGTCCGGGTACAGTAGTCAAAATTGTCCACCTGTTGTTAGGCTTATCCGAGATATTGTATCGGTTTTCATTGTGACTTACCTAGTCTAGAATTAATACTCTAGACAAAGTCTCCCTTGCAATCTTAGCCTAAATTTATATATGCAGCTCCCCATGGAATCCCCGCAAGGAGTACATTAGGAGCCTGATTATTTTGCTACTGGCCAAATCCATATTTTGGACAGGCATGCCTTAACAGGTACCAGGAGTTGAGGAAAACGAAGTAACTCTTATGGAAGAATGATCTTTTCTCGCTGGATCTAATAAAGAATCCGTGGTTTATTAAAGTGAACTGGATGAACCGCTCTAACCAAGAATCCTAGCATGACCTTCAAAAGACGTGTGAGTGTCACAATGCTTCATCACCGGGTTCTTTAATGTCTATCTACATCCATCTAAGATTCATATTCTCTTTTTAATCCCCACTTTTATACTCCAAGCAATGGTCATTACATCTCTAGAGAAGTTCCACTTTGCTGTTTCAAAGCAAAGCATAGATAAATACCAAGTTTTACGATACTCAAATCAACAGAATATAAAAACGCACATGCCTCACCTGACCCACCCTGCAACTGCAACATACTATTCATACTATTCATATTAAATGGTCCCAATTATCCCTTAAATCGATATTTTTTTTTACAACTTGTAGCTCTTTCATCCCACCGTTTGCACAATTTTGAGTTCCAGTTACGTATCAAGGCTTGTTGCATTTTTTTCTAAACATATTATTATCTATTTGCAAGGACCTCGCCCACAAAAACCCGCAATTTAAAAATACCTGTGACATTAATTACATCCCCTTTATCTTATGATTGCTCATCATCCTCCCTTGTTCTGTCGGTGAGAAGGAAATAGTCCACTTCCGGTGTGGACTGTTTGTTTTCGCTGTCAATAAAAATAAAACTACACACTCCACCTCTAATCGATTCCGTACTTCAAAGGCTTCGATTGTTTGTAAAAGAAATGTCACAGGCAATTGATATGACAAATTGCACTAAAATACAAAAAGAAAAGCAGAAAATAAAATCCAAGTCAGCTGACCGTTGTCTATTATTTCCTACCCCCCGCACGTCTACTGTACAACCCAGACGTTAATAGGACTTGTATTTCGAATGATTGCATGTGACATTTTTGAAGAAATATCCCAGGACATGAAATATTCAAAGCCACATCCATGATTGACCACTGAAGATATTAGTTTATTAATAATACCTGACGGAATCAAATGTATCGCATCCATTTGCGCCATTGCAGCTAATTACAAAGGACCTCGTCCTTAATAGAATTGTCCTCTTTTGGATTTACCATTGGGGGTGGGGATTGTTATAAATCGATGCAAATGTGTAAATTGAAAACAAGTACATTTGGCAAATAACAAATGGCTAAATAATTTATAATGTTTGCCAATTGACATACGACGCATGGAGTTAATTATTTCGTTTGGCAGGTTGATTGGGAGCGAACAACAGCAGTCAGCACTAAATGGTCGGACTTGACAATTTGCATTCGAAAGGTCCTTTGCCTTTTAATATTCAATTAAAATAGTCATGTATGAGGAAAATGACTGTGGGAACAAGAGAGTGTGAGGCATGAGGTTCAATAATTCATTGGTTGTGTTTCCTGCGACAGAGTTTTAACTGACAAAGTATTTATTTTTGCTAATAGTTTCTACTTTACAGGAAGGTGCATATAAATGTGGTTAAATATAGAACAACATGAGCTCAGCTCTCATGTTAGCTTTCGAAAGGTCGTCCCCTCTCAGCCAAAGAAAGAGAAAACTCACACAGCTTCTAAAGGGTTATCCATTAAGAGCTTCCTATCTTTAAACTTCAATAAAAAAAGCTGTGAGTGAGATTTAATTAAATATTTTCATTTATTTAACACATCCGTGTATGCTATTATGCAAAACATATAACATTATCCAAATCTCCATCGCAGCTTTGCTGGGTGGCACACATCCGAAATGTCAAATTTGTAATAACTCTGGCCCATACATAAATCAATTTGACCATTAGCATTGTTTATGTTGGCTTTCAGTGAAGCGGTGGTTTGTGTAGTTTGTGTAGCTTGTAACTCATATAATTGGGCCCAAAAGCAATTGGTCATCATCGTTCGATAGCACTCGCCGTTAACGGTGAAGCTCTGGCCAACGTCGTTCTCAAAGAAGTATGGACCGATGATCTCGCCAGTCAAACAGCGTTATCTATGGCCCTTAAAGTGGAGGCCCAAGTTAAGATTCAAAATTCGCCAAGTTGTAGCCTGTGAAACGTGGAGTTCTTGTCAGCGGAATTGACTACCTCGGATTCTCCTGCCCATCTCACGGACATCGGCAATATCCTCGACAGATCCTGCTTTTCACGTTTTCCTTTATTTTCCATCCTACTTTCAGAACTCTTTGAAGCCCATCCCAGTGGTGGATGTTACTAAGATCCGAAAGCAGTGTGTACTTACCATTTGCAACCACATCTCTTACCGAACCTAACGTATAATCACATGCAGAGAACCTTGAAACCCTCGGCGGCCATAGGACGTCAAAAATGTCTGTGAGTTAAACAATTGTTAAACAATTTGAAAAAAAAAAACTTGAAGATGATTCTCATACACATATTTACGAAGCTTTTACTTTACGTGTTGTCATCCAAGTACTGTACCCTACCCATAAAGTGGAACTTTGACTGCTTAGTTCTTATTTTGAAAACATTTTCTATCCACATTTTGATTAGCATTGCGAACGTAACTTTGGCCTAACCAATTTGTCCAGTTCGGTGTCACTGCGGTTAACCAAAACCGTACTTCCTAGATGTAGAAAATTGTTTCCTTTACCAACTGCCCGGCCGGCAATATGAGTCTCTGTGCCCCGGATATATCCAGAGACCTGACGGATTATAAACAGAATCAAGCTAGGAATCTGTAGAAAAATTAATGGGAACTGATTTCATAGCAGAAGCATCAACGCGCACGCGACACTTTGGCTTCTTTCCCTCAACAAAATTCTTAAGATACATAAAAGAGAAAGGAATAAAAATCATAGCGTATGCGGGTGACTTAATTCTACTGTCTAAAGGCAAATTTCTGTCAACAAACAGTGGAATTATGGAATCAGTATTCAAAGAGGTAAATGAACAGACAACAAAGGATTAGCTGCCTAGCTGAGCTGATTGTGTTCGCTAAGAAACGAGGTTCCATATGATTCTCCATCTCATAGTTACGGTTCAAGTGGATTTCTCAGATTGACGGGATCCAATATGTGGAAACAAGCGGACTATAGACACGCGAGGATAGGTAAGGTTAGGTTTGTGGGTTGGTAGAGGAAACGAAATACCTCCGCAGCCCTCAGGTCAGAACTGAGTGTCACCCATAGGGGAGTTTAGAAAAGTAGCCCTTGCCCATTTAACCCATAAATATCTGTAACAACTACCCATGGTTGTACTTACTCGTTACCCGTGTATACAAACCGTCCTGATATTCTGATGAAGTTGAATAACATGTCGGTGTTGGCATTGGAGAGTTCTCCTAGATCCTGAAAGAAGTGTTGGCCGAGGAGTTTGGGTAGTTCAATTGGGTCCGATGAAGCTTTTCTTGCTAATTCATCTGCCTTTTCATTTCCCGGGAAGCCATCATGCCCAGGGACCCAGCAGAGCAGAACCTTGTGCTGTGTTCCAAGAACCTTGAGCATTTTGCGACAGCACTTCACAAGCTTGGCTTTTATTTCAATGGTGGTATTTGGTTTGATAGCTGCCTGGCTGTCGATAAAGAAAGTGATACGTTCTGGCGATATTGTTTTTACTGCCAGGACCTCCGCTTGGAAAACACTGCTGTGGCCTGGGAGTCGTACAGAGATCTGGATAATCCCAGTGATTCGGAGAAGATTCCGGATCCTATATCGCCGGTGTCTATTTTTGATCCATATGTGTAAATAGCTATGAATTCGGCTGTCTTTCCACTCTTCTCTGCTAGGGTAAGCTGAGGCAAATGGTATTTTGAAGTCAAGGACACATGAGGATACTCAACAAAATAGAGACAGTGGGCGAAGGTATGATATAGCTTCTTAGCCACATTGGTTTACAATATAATCCCCTATAATGATTTGAATGCACCTATCCTATACCCTTGTTACGATGGCTAGGAGTAAAAGAAAATAAGGAAAATAAGATTTTACTAGGAAGCGGAGCACTCTCATAACTTGTCCTAATCTAACCTTGGTGTAAACTTAAAGAAATAGGTTACCTAAATTATAAAATATTCACTGGTTGTTGTTTTGAGTTCAGACCTCTAATGAGAACATTGGTGCTATTACACCTTCACACCTGCTCACTGCTTCTACAGCCCGTAGGGTAAGGGTGTCCTTACAGAATTGTCAGCTGGATAACATATAACAATCCTTGTTAGTTTCAAGTCTCCATGCAACTTTTAAAGTTCACAGTTACACAAAAGAGGATCAGATCACATCCGGCACTGGAGACTTGAAAGTCTTAAGGCTTTTTATTGTGCAGAGAATTATGCCCTAATCAATAAGATAACGTCGCAGCTATTAAGGGAATGATTATCCATCAGATCTCTTCTATCCTGCTACAAAGGAGCCTCCAAGGTTTTCGTTTGGCTATCCGAACTGTTGTTTAAAAAGATTTGAAACGCAGTCATTTGCCTTGCGGGAGCATTTGCCTTAATTGAAGAATTGCCCGTATGTTTTACGAAGAGGCACAATGTTCTAATTCCACCGAAATAGTTGAGGCTTGTCTTCCCGGTTGCTTAAAGGATAGGCGATAGGAATTGAAAGGTTTAGGATCTTTGTTAGAACCTGAGGATACAAGTGTACTATTTATGATTCTACACTGTGCCTATGTGTTGAACAATCCGTTTTCCTCAAGACACGTTGGACCAGAAAGAGGTTAGTTTTACTTAACAACAATTTCAAACAAATATGAGCTCATCTACGGCTTCCTAAACTTGAGAGTCGTTTGTTGCGCAGTTGACCAAATAAAATGCCAATGAAACTGTATTATATATATTCTTTAACAATTTTATTCCTAAATAATTCCATAGGTACATTTGCAATTGAATTTTAAATAACTAATACATTCAATTAGTGTTCTATATACACGTCCTTTAATCCTTTACCTTATCCTTTCACAGGTTCGTAAATTCAACCGAAGCATTCCTCCATGGCGCCGATGTGACAGTTGCTATTGGTCTTTGAACGATCTCTGGTGGTTCATTACATGGATCCTTGGTTACAGTACTGGTAGTGGGGTTACTATTACTCAGTGCTATCCTGGGCACTGGCCTCAAGACTTGTCATTTCACAGGCATTTGCATTAGAGGTGGGATCATTGGCGCCATAGGCAATCCCCGCAGATTCTGATTCTGAACATATTGAAATGCTGATGATCGATCTAGCTGATGGGATAAATAGAGATCACTTAGCACGTGAAACCTACGATGATCGAAGTTTGTCAGAAAGTTTGGAAAACGCACTCCTGGCGGTGGATTTGGATATGTTTTAGCTGTTTGTAATAAATGACCAGGTGGTGTTGGATGAACTTGATGGAATGGATATGTTGTGGTGGCGTGAGAGAAAGTATTTGGGGTTTGCTTAAATGCATCCATTGTCTTGAGTTCATTCAGCATCTGGTGTGAACTGAGGTGCTTTTTGAGATATGCTTGTCTGAAAAGGAAAAGAAATAATTAAATTAAATTAGTATTTTTTGTTGAAGAAAATAACGTTTTATAAAATAGATTTTCATAATAATTAAACTGTTTGACTATAGATCGGGAGTTCCAATGAAATATAAAAAGAATTATATCTTACAAACATAGCCACGACATAGACAGCTAATGTCATAACACAGAAGTCATAAGTACCAACATGGCGGTATAAAAATTCAGCTGCGGATAAATTGCTGCTGATTGTCCAAATGAACTCCTGGTTTAAAGAAAATCATGCCCAATGTATGATGTGATGTTTCGGTATCTTGAATACATAGATATTCGATTCCCCATGAATTTTCTTGTGCGCAGAGAGTGTTTAGAGACATTTTAAGACCGACTTGGACTTACAGTCGAAGGACAGTATATTTATATTTGATACTTAAGGATTTCTTTTTATACACTCTCGATGCATAAACCTCTGCTTGGAAGATGGTAGTAGATATTTCTTGTAGAATGGAGAGCTTGTATTTATTTTTAACCAGAAATACTAGATGCTGTCAGTCAACAATTGAATATGGTGGATGTTTGAGCGATTAGAAGATTATGTCAAAAACTGCGGTCAAGGATGCGAACCATAATCACCTCCAAATGTAATTATATGCTGCAAGACAAATAATGGCGTAAAGCGACATAAAGACTGGGCTTACACATGCGACATATTCGTAATAATGTGACATTTAAGAAGATTGCTTACACGATTCCGACGATAAAAGACTTCAATTCCTGATGGAAAAAACTCAGCATATGAAAGTGTAAACAAGGCTTAGCTATAAATATATATGTCATGATGTTACTTTCTTTCCCTTTGAACACCAAACTTCATCCTTTCATCCTTGCCTTCTAGCTGTCATTTAAATAACAAAATGGCTGCGCCCGTAAGAACTAACACCGATTAAGAATTTGTGCGTGAGCTCCCATTTGATATTGCCCAAGACGTCAGAATACATTTATTCGGTGGTAGTTATTTTTCTAACCTAACTGCACAACACTGATGATTCTTTGGGCGTGTTCCGTAGTCTAGGGACTAGCTAGTCAAACATTTCTGATTGATCGAGAGATTTAGTTTTGACTGCAAAGTAAGGCATTTCGTTTTGAGGTAGTGGACTGAATTTGAAGGTAGAAAATTCTCCCTACCTTTTAAGCCAATGTGCAAATTGTCAAACCTGTTTGACGTTCAATATATTAGGCATTGTCTCAAAAAGTAGGTCTAGAATTTGGAACGTGCCGATTGATGTTTATGAACAATAGTTACCTACTGCAGTTTGTCTAGGTTAGTCCGTGTAAATCTGTATTCGCAACGCGAAACTATTAAATTCCGTCATTGGATGAACTCTAACATTCGATGAATGTGAAAGGGGAATTTTGTTGTGCTGATAATGAATACGACAGAAACAAAAGTCATCGGCTGGGGATCGAATTTCACACCTTAAACACGCATTGTTGGACAAATGGCTAAGCGATTAAGAGTGTTTCCAATAGCAAAGGTTGCTGTCCACTTGGCGAAGTAGGCATAACATAAAGCACAAATTTCCGAAAGAGTATCAGGTGCTACCTATAGCTGCCCTATATAGGCCCCACCTGGGACCTGCAACCAAACACTGGTTGTACACATCGGTAATAAAACCGATACTCATGTATGGAGCACTGGTCTGGTGGCCTGCCTTGGAGAAGACCTCCAACCGAGTCATACTGGCGCACTGAGAACCTCTCCCACAGCAGCGCTCCAAACCATGCTCCACCTACTTCCAACTGACATCAGTCAGCAAACAACCGGCTGCCTGCTCAGCAATAAGACTGAGAAGTTCCAAACAATGGAAACAGCAACACACTGGACACGCCAGAATACTTCTGATGCACCGCCACTTGCCCACTGAACACAACTTCAACATGGGCTACAAATGCTTAATACCCGACGGAACAGATTGGACACAACGGGATGTTCTTCACCATGAATCGCTGACAATCTTCACGGACGGCTCCACAACCGAAGAAGGAGTCAGTGCTGGTATCTTTTCAAAAGATCTGGACATCCACCTCTCCTTCAGCCTTCCTAGCTACTGCAGCGTTTTCCAAGCCGAAGTCACTGCCATTCGTCAAGCAGCTGACTGGCTGGCGGCTATTGCAGTATCAGTATCGGTTAGTGTCATATACATCAACAGCCAAACGACCATCAAATCCCTCGTATCCAGCACAACGAGATCCAAGGCAGTGAAGGACTGCCGCGTATCTCTGAACGAGGTAGTTGGACAGTACAACCTCACTCTCTGCTGGGTAGGCAGAGGGGATCACTGTAATATACCAGGGGATTGCAAAGCTGACGAACTGGCCCGACGAGGCTCTTCAGGTCTAAACAGCATAAACGTCACCGACGAGGCGCCAACGTCTTATGCTAAATACCTTGTACAGCCCTCTCCAAAATCGTAAACACCCTCACCGGACACTGTGGTATAGGAAGGCATGCCAAAAAACTGTGCATCCCCTATAATAACTTCTGTAGAAGTTGTAGAGATGAAGAAGAAGAGGAGACACCTCCTATGTACGTTTTTTGTTCTTCTATTCTTCTCTGGTACGGGGTCTCACTGAAAATTAAGGGTTGGTCTCTTGTTTTCAGTCGAAGATATTGCCTCTTGAACCTATCCCTAGCCATGTAGCTTTGCGGTCCAACACACAGCCGGACTTTGTGCAAAATCTTCACTTCTTTTTTCTTATATTCACGAAAATGCTAGGTATTCAAGTTTTCTTATTTATCCGCATAGAAAGAGAACAATAACCCTGTTATCCTCTAAACTCTACTAGGCTAAGCCTCATATTAAAGATTATATTAAAAATATCAACCTACCTTCGAAATGATTTCCCGCACTGACGGCAGTTGAAAATGCCCTCCACTGCTGACTCATCGTTCTCTGGCCTCTTGGGCGTCTCGCTTTCCACCGAACTGCGTTTTCTGTATTGTGTACCTCCTAATACCTCCGCCTTTGGCTTGTGCCATCGTCGATGTGATGCCAAATTAGCCGGACAATTGAACACCTATAAAGAGGGTGACACAAGATAATTCAAAGAAATGCAAAAAAAAAAAAAAACACCCTCAATTACTCGTACCTTCTCACACTCCGAGCACTTGTATTCAATGTGAACGATTCGCGGACATCGATGTTGGGCCAACTGAAAGGCATCGTCGTACAACGTCCGACAAAGCTGACATAAGTACGCTCCAATTTTGTTGTCTATGCTGGCCAAAATCGCCTTAGCCTCCTCGGTGATTTCGACCACATTGAACGCCGGATCTATGTCACCTTTGCGCACAACAAGTTCCTCATCGTCGCGTAACTTACGAATGATTGTGCCCGACACGGGACTGGTGTTGTCCTCGTCCAGTGAAAGTTGTTTCCGCATTTTGAATCTTTTCTTCTCCGCTTTAGGACTCTTGACATGTTCCGGTATGGTGTGGAGTATTTCACTTGTTGTCTGTTCTTGTTGTGCGGCGGGAGCCAGGTCAGTCTTGAAATCCCTCACAAAGAGCTTAGCGAACCCGTCCACTGCCTTCTGATGTAATTCCTCGTCTTCGTAGACCAATTTTTCTCGTGTCAACGCTTCGGGGAGATTTACTTCTTCTTCCTCTGAATTGGGGAGATATTGCTTCTCCGGTGTGGTCTCTTCATCGTCATTGCCCAGAATGTCAACGTATTCCTCGTCGTTTGAATCTGTTGCAGTGTCCTTTTCGTCCTCGGTCAAAATAATTGTTTCATCGTCGAAAATATTTATCGATTGGTCGTCGATGTCATTGTCGGCTATTTGTGATTTATCCTTGCGACATACATCGTCCAACTTGGGCGAGGATGCGGTTGAAGTGGACGGTGGGATGGTGATGCTCTGACTTTCAACACGGTGACCCAAGAAAGGTGTCCCATCGAAATAGCTCATGGTATGCGGGCGCCAAATTTGATGTTCTTCACATTGTTTTGTTCGCTTTCTGGGTGGCGAGGGAGTTGAGGGTGGAGTAATCGGAACTGAGGATGACCGTAAGGACAAGTCAAGGGGCGATAAGATTGACATAGGTCGGTTGAATTGTGGAAATGTACTGATTGCAGGAAGCATGCGGTATTCCATCATATTTTCCATTTTGCTTATTTTTGTGGTGGTGATTTCTGAAATAAATTGCAAAAGTTATACAAATTAATTTGGGTTAGGAAGAGTCTATTGAATGTAGTTACGAAAAGTGAATTATTTGAGTTTGATAAATGGAGAGGTGTCATCTAAGCTTTACTTTGTGGCTCTCTGATTGCAATTACACTTCATAGGCCTAATAACTCTTAAGAATTAAACTAAATGGCACGGGAACTGTTCTCCCAAACTATCTCCTTCAATATGTCAGTAAAAGCAGCAATGAAGCAAGCATCACTACCCGAGTTGATTAAGCCATGTGCATCCGCCTGTAACTAGTTTTTGGGTCTTTAATTTCAAACCAGATTGATGAAATCTGCTTCCTTGAAAAGGGAAGCAGTACAAGTGTAAAAACTGACACGCCCACTTTTCGATAAATTTATATTCATTCAGTAATTTGCAGTAAAATGCACATTTTCCTTTACTCTACATATCTCCCATATTTTGGATACGGCCACGCCTACATTTTTGTTTAGCAAAAAAACAGTTTTTCGACGGTTTAAATAAAATAGTATCACTTCTTAGAAACAGAATAAAATATATGTTGAAAAAATTTCAAAATGCACCCACTACCACGCCCACTTTTAAAAAAAAATTTTAGAGTAATTTTATACGAAACTTAAAGACAAAAATAAAGTTTTTCAAGTAAGTATATTGGTGGAAGAAGGTGCTATAATATACCTTTATATATATGTATATATAAACCAAATTCTGCTAGAAAAAGTGCTAAAAATTTGTTGCCTTTTGGATTCTTCTGTAATGCCTGCTAAATTAAAAAAAAAAAAATCGCAAAATTAAATACCTAAATAATGTTCGGAATTATCAAATAAATAATATAAAATTTTGACAGTTTTCTTTAAATTTATTTAAATTTTAATTTTAAAATATTAAAATTACAGCTAGATTTGATATTCGCAGCTTTTTCATCGTGGATTTGGCTGTTATTTGATGATGTATGCTGCAAAAAAGACGTCAGCAGTGAACAATCAATGTGTAATTGATTATAAATGTTTGTTTTGAACATTTTAGTAAAAAAAAAAATCCAATGAAAGATAATCTTGTCAATGTGAGGACAAAAAGAGACAACTTCAAAAGGCGGCCAGAAGATACACGGGGGTTTTGGAGAAATCGTAAACACGTAACTAACTTCTGTGTTGGAGAGATTGATGACTTTGAGGCAAGATGTTAAAACAGTGCAACGCTATCTATTTTCACACAAAATATATTTTCTTTTTTCTGACTTCAATATTTGCAAAACATGTTTGTGAAATAAGCTGTCACAATTGAATTTAATAATTCAAAATAGTGGTCAGTAAGACAAAGATCCGACGGATGCCACGATAGGGGTGATACCTACAGCTTCGAAAGGGACAGACTAACACCAACACAGGGTCAAAATTTGATTATGCACTCTGTCATCTTTGTAACGCAGATGAAATAATCACCATCAACACATCTTGACAACACCTTGCCTAAGACTGTACTAAAATCACAGATGCCTCCAAAGTACTGCTTCCCAAATCAGTCTTACTCAACCTTCTCAAAAACCCATCAAAAGACACCTTTAACCAAAACAACGAACTTATTAAATATACAAATATAAAAATGTAGCAAATCTTTATTGCAAGCGAATGAATTTATCAGCGTATTTCTGGTTGGTGTCGGTTTTAATGTTATTTGACTGTCTTAAACTGAGTTGTAGTTTAAAATAAATCTCAATATTTTGGTCACATTTCAGAATGTGAAAAAATCCAACATCCAGAAGTGAATGAAACATGGTCGCTACACCTTTGTACTGCTGTGATAAAACGCTAGGAAATTTGTATGTATGTATGAGGTTGGCTTCAGCAACGAGAGACTGAATTTCTCTAATTTTGTCATCAAGTCAATATGTACTGACGTACGTCATGATCATGAGATGACGGTTCTACTTAGACCCATAAATCACACTTTCCTTAGTCGTACACAATGATAGATCTGCATATGTTTTATATGTTTTTTATGTCTGGTAGCTGACGCCTAAGCGACTACAAGACTTGGTCTGGTTATTCAGACATGGAGGTTAAAGATCTCCTTCCATTTTGCTAACCACTGAAGTGTTTTTCAGGCGAAGATGGCTTAGGTACAATGAGCTATACATACCATATTTCCAGTCGACAGTCGAAGTGACAAAATTTCAAAATTTTTCTAACCATCTCTTAACTAGTTGACTAAATTTGTAAGATGTTTACTAAACTGAAGCTTCACAAACCACTCCTGGATTTGACCTAACTTGAATTACAAACAAAAGAGATTGCACATCATCACAGAAAAAAATGCCACTACTGTCTAGAGCCAATAAAGTTCTTACCTCTTAGTCTTTCGACATTGCTTTCTGAGGATTATTGAGAATATTTCTCATGACAGTGATACTCTTGACTGTTTGCCAGACCACCGCTAGGAACGGGACCTTGAAAAAACTTTGATACTACTCTCTGGAGTTCGGACCTGATACACAATTCACAGTAGTCTAACACTCTAACTACACTCTAGCGACGGAACGCGAGGAAATGTAAGTTTCAGCATAAGAGTTCAATAAAAAATACAATAAGATCCATTACAAAGTTTAGGTGCAATCACGAGTAAAAGTTAAGGAGGTAAGGTAACTCGCTTTCAGTTTTGATGTGTTGCATGGATAAGCTTTAAGAGCTGAGGAGCTGAATTTACATACTAACATTGTGTGCTAGATAAACACACCTAAGCAGGATGCTCCTTCCAATTTTTCCCAATGGACAAAGTTCAAAAAATTAGATAATCCTCATTCAAAACTGTACTAAACCCTTTGGTAATTTTTGTACTCACAAATTAGGGAAAAAATTCGAGATACTCGTACATACCAGTTGATAGACTACGCTAGATACCCAACATTCCGAATTTACTTCAGTTTTATACTGCTGTATGTAGGGAGTTCAGCTACCAATCCAATATACATACACGATCGTTTGGTAAAGTGCTTTAAATGAAGGCATCCGTATCGAAACCATCTCAGCTTATAGAAGGTGTGGTATAAATATGGATCAATGAAACGAGCAGAGAGCCTTTAGACATAATTTTCAATATGGTGCCTCTAGATAAACAGATGGCAGCGAATAGAGGCATTTGTAATAACGCCTGTCAATTCTAATCAAATTACTCGTAGCATTCTTACTACACCGATACCACTCTGTTGGAACTCTTGTTGGTTAAAACTTGAAGACGACATACACCCTAGGACTGACTTTATTCATTCTACTAGTTAAAGGGAATCTCAGCATCTCTTTCTTTCCATACATATGTATGTATAAACTAATCAAACAGAATAATTATATCAAGTCATTGGAATGTATCACGTAAAATAACAAATGGACGGACTATAAATAGTTTCGAGACAACTAGCAGCCATGTGAGTTGGAGAATTTAAGGAAGTGGTATGTTATAACCAGCAGCTAAGTTAAAAATATAGTTGGTCTAATCACTTATGACAAGCTTGTGGGTACCTCAAGAACTCTAAGTATCAGCTACTTGATCTAAAAAGTATTATCTGCAAAACAGCTTGATTTTCTATCGAATTAAGGTGACAAATATATTTGATAAAAATTAAAAATAAAATAGAACCAAATACGAAACCGTGTGGAACACCAATTCAAATGTCAGTGCATGCAGTAAAGGAATCTCTTAATTCCTATCTATGCATTCTAATTGGGACTTTAATTAAAGTTAGGCTCCTTGGACATCTACGAAAAAAAGGAAGAAGAAAAAAGAAAGAATTAAGTAAAGGTCCTCAATTACTTCCACTTTTATTAGCACTTTTTTTTGAAGACAGTTACTACTTCTGCAACATTTAAAACGTCAATTAAAATTCCACCGAAGATACATTTTAATTTATTAATAGTATATTTCAAAGTATCTTCCTTGAAATTTTATTAACAAAAACATTAGAATGGCCTTATTTAGCGATACTTTTATGTCTTTGGATTTTTCGACAGTCGTGTTAACCTGCGTTTTTTAATTCCGCACATAACATTTTTTCCTATAAACGGCTCTGACTATGTTGGTTAAATTTCATAATGGAAACTCGCGTCCATGACCAAAATTGGTAGTAACCTTATTTAGAGCCAACGGTAGTTAATTTGGAAGAGAGAAGAAGAAATAGGAAAGAGTAAGTGTGCCTAGTGGCAGTTGAAACTCGGGTTATATTAGGTTTCAGTATTTATTCTCTATGGATGGTATCCAATATGAATTGGGGAGAGTTGTGTGTAATTTTTGCATTCGTTCGTAATTCACAGGTTCTTTTTCTTGTTCATGTTAAAGGTGCTTTCTAAGCGAATTATTAAATTTACTATAGTCCTAACTTGATCTTTCAATTAATGACCGAATACACTACCATTTCACAGTGACCACCCAAATTGCACTTTTTTCAGTATTCTTTGAGATTTTATTATTGAAAGACTTGGCCCGGTACAGGGTAACAAATTATTTTACTGTATTACAAAAATCAGCGTTCTACGAGGGATGTGTGCACTTAGAGAAATACATAATCGGCATACCATTCGCTATGCAATCGAAAAGTTTGGAACCCAATTTTCCTTATTACTATACGTTACCAAATAGATGACATCCAGCAGTGAAAAAAAATTTGGACTGATATCTGAGAGTATACGCAATGACCGAGAATGAAGCTAGCACTATTTGCGGCCAGAATTGAAACCTGTGAACTGCAGGAAATCTGGTACCAGAAGACGGCGCTACTTGCTACACAAATCATGAAACCATGACTTTATTGCGAGAATAATTCACACTTTGGATATACATTGGATGATATTACTTCCCTAGACTTTTTCTCTTGGGGCTATGTAAAGTTCAACGTCTACATGGATAAGCCGGGTATGGCTGAGAAATTGGAAGCCAACATTTGGTTAGGTTAGGTTTGTGGGTTAGCAGAGGAAACGAAATACTTCCGCCTCACTCAGGTCAGCACTGACCCATTGTGTTACCCAAAGCCAACATTACACGTGTTATTCGCAAAATACCACTCGAAGTCGAAAATTGGATTATGTTAACTGCAGTTCCGGGCCCACATTGCGAGTGAAGCAACGCATCGGTTAAAATATCGAAAACTTGCTCGATCTTGCTATGTTAAGTTACTAGTTTATGCCACCAAGTAAACAATGATAGAACAGCTCAGGAACGCAAAATTGCCAGTAGTTTGGCCGATAAGTGTGGAACAGTGATGGAAAATTAGCTTTAAAGAATCGATCGCTGCAAGCATACTTGCGGTAATCAAACGAGAAAATTGAAATTCTACTCCTGGAATGAATTACAGCCCGATATCTCAATTATTCTGTGTTTTATTTAAATACAAATTTGCTTTCTTGAAAACCCTTTAGAAGTAAATGTTTTTTGTTTGTTTTTCATTGTCGGAGAGAAAAGTAAACATAACTATAAACCAGCTGCAGTAAAGCAAATCTTCCATTAATTTTCTTGCTTCAAAATTGGGTTGCATAGTCAAGAGTATGCCAATAATTTCTTCAAAAACGGAACAAAAAACGGGTTATTCTAAAACTTGTACTAAGATTTAAAGAACATTGCTTGCCACTGTTTATTGGTGTATAAATTTGAAAGCAATTTTAGGATGTATTGTAAAAAGAATTTAATTTAATTGAAAATAATTGAAATACTTTAAGAACTAGTGTTAACGAATGAACGAATTTTATGTAGATACTAACCTACGATACTTCAACCCGAGAAAACCGTTATACTTTTCAACACAAATATTTAATTTACGTTCACTTAAATGTTCGACATAAAATATTTGGTATCGAACGCAAGGGATTTTTTTTAGCTCACTCTTCAGAAAACACTTTTCACTTCTAACACCGGTCCAAGAGAAAAAAAAACGGCGCCTTAAGAATAACAAAAACTAAATATGTATCCACACTAAGAACTCGCTCGACGGCAGTGAAGTTATCCCGGCAGCTTTTCGAAAGGAACTGAACTACCCTTGCGCGAGGTACACCTGTCGCACTGCAAATGAATTCCCTTTGATTCGATATTATCCTTAGCCGAAGTTCACACCACCGTAGGTCTAGGACACATCGCCCACCCGCAGCAGGGTATGCACTGAAAATTCATCTACTACTGCAGCTATTCCTCTCCCTTTGACTAATGCTCGAATACCGACTCGGACTCGTCTCGAAACAGAGACAGCAACGACGAAATGGAAATCCTTTACATGTGCATATTTGACGAATTGCCATCGCGTGGCATAGCTTCATCCCCCGGCAAGGCCGGTGTATCGGAGTGCTATAAGGGTTTTGTGCACCCATCTAACCACTGTTGGGATGTTGTAAGAACTCAATGCGCATATTCGTCAACGCCTACAGTTATTTTGTCGAATTCCGACTGGGCTTCGTTTTTTTTTTTTTTTTTATTTTTCTTCTTCTTGTTCGTTTGTGGGATTGTGCGTGTGTATGTGGGGATTTTTTTTTTCTTTCCAAGGATTTAAGATTACTATAAAGCAACAAGTCCTGTTGGAATGCCCCCCCACTTAAGGAACGCCCCCATGTCGATGAACTTACGTTCGGAGCTCGAGCATACCTTTATTTAATAAAAGCCAAACAAAAGTAAGCAACTGCAAGTTTTGTGTAACCTTTTGTGGTTTTTCTTTTTTTTTTTTGTTTTCTTGTGAGCGCACTAAAATGTGTCCTGATTGCAAGTGGTCCTACCTTTTATTTTTAAGCTCGCATCGAGTGGGGAAGGAGATGATTTAGATGGAATGGCGCAAGGATGTGGGTATCTATTGTTCGGAGTGAAGCCTTATGCTCATAATGGAAAAATGAAACCTATTCAATGTGAAGCTTTAAATTTAGTCGAGGGACGAAGTCAATTTAAGGTCCTTTCCAATTTGCTTGCATTGTGTAGGTGGTTATTGTTTGAACAAGAAGGTTTTTGGGGTTATTTTTAAATAATTTGGAAAATGTGTCGGAGGTAAGGTAAATTACTTGAAATATTTTCAGAGGTTTTGGAAGCTATTTTTAGATGTACTTCAACGCACATGTATGTGCATATATGTATATGGTTCTAGGCTCCATAAAATCTAAACATGCGTAGGTAGATACTAAAATGATTCCTACATATGACACATATTGCTTCCACTGTATTGCTTTAAGCTGTAAAATCTACACTGAAAACAAAGTTTCGGTTACAAAAGTGTTTCCCATTAAGCGTTTCCGTGAGCGAGATATCATTGAAATTTTATATTAACTTAAAAGGCTCATGTATGGCATTATGTTGAATGTTTCACGGACTGTGTGGCACGTAACGTCTGTTGAAACCACATGTAGTCAGTGTCTATATAATCCAATTGGGGCCAAACAAACTTGTTATTATCTAAAATGGTTAGCATCTACCGAGAGCACTCGACCTTGACGATAAAGGCCTGGCCAACGTCGTTGTTAAAAAAATATGGACCGATGATGCCACCAGCCAGTCAAAAATCCACACCAAACAGTGACTTTCTCTGGATGCTTTGCAATGCTATGGTCATTCATTAACTTGGAGCTCCTGGGTCAGCTGAATCTTGTAACGGTGCAAGATCAAGTCCAGATGCAAAACTAGCCAAGCTGTGGTCTGAAAGACCAAGATCTCGCGCGGAATTGACTACCTCGGATTCTCGTGCACACTCTCACGGACAGCGGTGATTTTCAGCATACGTAGCGCTTCGTTGACGTACAAATATTGCCGGCTTGTTCACTGAATCGGAAAGGACGTTTATGACGAATATAAAATGGGCGAGACGCACGAAATTTTGCTTGAACAGAAGACCCACTTTCATAAAACAATTTAGTAATTTTCACATTTTGTTGAACGCTATAACTCTCCATGTTGATTTGGACTTTATAAACAGCAGCCAATTTGACAGATTTAGCTTAAACAATATGGCCGCAATCACCTGTCATCTCCTGTCAATCCCTATTGGAAAACCCTGCACTATGGCAGTGCAAATATTCGTCAGTTATATGGTGGCAAAAAGCATCAGAGGAAATACGAACGAAACCAATATGCGCATTGGAAGTGATTTTGCCGCTGAAAAATTTTAAGAAAAGGGCGGCAACGATGACATTTCGGCTGCACCGGGATGCCAACTGGCGCTAGCGCGGTACTGTCTATGGATATAGGAATTTTGTGGATATCTTGAAAAATGAGGTTAAGGAGTTCCATGTGCATGTCATAAAAAAAAGGTGCCATAAAACTTTCATCCATTATGGAACACTTCCGGAAAGGATGATTGATGACAATGACATACTCATCTTTACGGTTGAGTCCATGATGAAGAGCAAAGGGGCAGCAGATATCTTGTTAGAAGAACTAGATCTTTCTTAAAGAGCTACCGACCATTGAAGAGTTTCTGGCTTCGTTTTGTCCTGATTCACTTCAAGAGCAACTCGTTTCGTCTGCTCTTCAATTGCCGTAAGCGCTTCTACGACGGGATGCCGGGATCCTCCGATGATGTCAATATCCTTTGCATATCCCAACAATTGGACAGACTTATGAAAGATAGTGCATATCCTTGGCGGAATAGGGTAGACGTTTGGAAGACTTAAGAAGAGCTGTTTCCAAATTGCACAGAGCTTTCCGTTTTTTCCAGCGTTACGCGACACATCTTACGAATTGCCATAGTCTGGTAGAGCTCGAGATGATGGATGTCGTCCAATAGGTGGTACGGTTCGAATTCAAAATCTTTGGTCTTTTCCCAAACTTATGTAAGTGGGAAAATTTAGTCTACTCTCGATCGGCTGGGTCAAAAGCCACACTGGTACTTGGCGACTAGTGTCATGTAGAATGGTTTAAGACATCCACACAATACGTTGGACAGAATCTTATATGCGACATATAATAGGGATATGCCTCGGTAGTTCTTACAAGACATGGGATCGCCTTTTTTGAAGAAGCGGCTGGTACTCCAGTCACCGAGCATGCGTTCCGTACTTGATTGATGACTTGATGCATGTTTCCTACTGGAAGACCATCTGAGCCAGCGGCGTTTTTCAGTTTTCTGATGGCTACTTGGGCGACTAGGTTGTCTTTGCTATTTAAATAACTGGAGCTGGGAAGTGGCGTAATTTCATTTTCTTATGTAAAATTCTCTTCTCTTCCCTCCTTCTGGTCCGGTGGTCTTTTCTGGAGTTGCTATTCTGCATCTTCTTGCACCCTCTTGCGTTGAACGCACATGGCTCCCATTTGGTGGTGGTTAGTAGCCAAGGGTGGTAACGGCTAGCTCTTTGATGGTGTTGCGGTATCCGGTCAACTCTTTGTTGTGGTGGGTTTCTCGGTTAGGTAGTTACGCTTCTTCTTCTGGGAAGCTCGCAGCTTCTTCTCATAGTAGATAGTGGTTATGGTCGACAAATGCTCCTCGAAAGGTACTCACATCTAAGATGTTGAATGTTGCCTTGGTTGCGTTTTTGACCGGCAAAGGAAAGCTGTGTTGACTCTTAGGATATCATAGCTACTTATCTCTGTGTTACGAGTAATCATAACTGGAAGCAGCGTGCCCGAGGCCGCACAGGATGGAAACCGTGTCTCAGCCAGAGATTCTACAAGGGTCGGGAGCCCCTTAAGTGAGTAGTCCAGTCGTTTGAAATTGATGTGCGTTATGAGCACTTCTACAAAGGGTTAAACTTATCCTTTGACATAACTTATAGGGTAATTAACTGTCATATTGCGCACAAGTTAACACTTGAATAAAAGCACTTATAATTCAGAGAACTTGTTAGTCTCGACGATAATTTAAATTCTACGAAAAATGTTTTAAAAGAAAAATTTCACACTAGTTTATCAACATAAAATTTTGCATGAAATGCTTCTTATTACTTCTATCAACCTTAAGCCAAAAGATATATCAAAAACAGATACTTCATTATGCTGCATCTTTAAATATAGCTTGATGGTACTGGCATCAACTCAAACCGCTTATTATCGTTGTACCTGAAGTAATAAACTCGCTTTCTTAATTAGAACGAAGGAACGTTACGTACCTTCGACGAGAACAAAGTCTGCTCTCCCCACTGCGCGACCTTCTATCGAAATCACAGCATGACCATGGCAAGGATAATTCCACCCACGCTCCGCTGTTTAGCGCAGGTAATCGTGAGCATAATAAGACTTCAGCAATTGCTCCTTGTCCCAATTAGCAACACTTTTTAACCTCTTACAATTTGCGTTAACAGTAGAGTAAGGATGAATATTCTTTATGAAATTTCATCGTTTAGATATCCTTGAGGAGGGATGTTTCTTTCTGTTTCTTTTTTTTTTTTAAGGGATAGCACTAAGTGCGACGACGTCGTCGGTGCGTTGTGATGATAATGAAAATTCTTTCGTTCTGAACTAAATTGGAAGATTTTTTTCACTCCTGTCATACAGAAGAGGTACTGATAATGAAGACCAGAATGATGATGTTAAAAATTTAATTTTACTTCAGAGAGTGATGCTGAAATTTGCTTGCGAAACTCTGAGAAGGTTGGGAGAAAATTGAGTTCTACAGTAGAATGTACATAAATGCAGTTGGTAAAAGTTTTATTACATTTTTTTCTTTGGCAGTAATTTAATTACGATGTTGGGTAATGAGTGTACAAAATATTTTCTTGTAGTCTTTATGAATTGATATGAATAATGGAAATACCAAGAGGTGTATAGAAAAGAAAATTACCACAACTTTTCACTCATTGAAAGATGTTGACTTTATTTGCCTCCAATCGAGCAGGCAAACTGTCGCATCATTATCCGCCTGTGCTGTTTCCGTAGATAGCGACGTGAAGTGAACTTACTTAAGTGAGCTTCTGTACATCCATGTGCTCCTGAAGACCTGAAACTGCGCGAGCCCAACTGGGTGAACTTCAGCATTCACATATGTCAGACTGGATGACATGAACGTTGGCATGAGCGTCTTAAAGCGCCCTGAGCTGAAGGATGAAATGAGGATGAATCCCCTTGACGGAGTCAACAAAAAGCATCGCAGCCGATGGAAGGCAGTCGTGGTCTCCGGCAGAGACTGAATACTAGACTAGAATACACCTCTTAAGGGCGTTTGACAAATATCCAGTAGTACTACTGTCATGAGAAAGTTTCACAGAAATCCCTCTGCCCTCCAAGTACGGCATTAAGCTGTAGGTCATTTAGCTTAAGGTCCTTACATATATCCGAGAACTAATATTAAGAGGTTTTTTACAAGTATTTTCATTGATTCAGAACTATGACTGTTGAGCGGATGAACAATACTGATGCATACATTGTAATTGCAGCGATTTTAGTCGGTTAAGAACTAACGAAGCATAACAGTTTATGTATATTTAAACGACACCGCCAGTAAATTATAAGAATGATAATAAACTTATTAAATTTTCAAAATTGATAAATAACAATTAAGGCATCGTTCTTCTATACGAACAAATGTTGAATAAAGTGCACGACTGTGACAGTATTGTGTAGAACATTTGCAGGTTTATACGCTTTAGAATAAAGATAGTATAAAATCGAAATTTGACTAAAATTTGCTTTTGTATCTATTTCAACAGGTTTGTTCATTAAAAAAACTTATTTTTTTTGTATTATATTAACAAACGATGGGGTTTAATTGCGTAAGTGATTCTTGTTGGCTATTTATTGTTCCATGTGTATTCGCGTCCAGTTAAATTTATTACAACACTAAAAAAATAATATGTTTAAAGAATAGATTTAGAACTATTTTTTAGTGTTTTAATACTGGATTAAACGCAACTAACAACTGAGCCACGACACCCACAATTAATACTTTACCTAAGTTCTTGGTGTACAAAGCAGATATACAGTACGATTCGTCGAGATCCTTTTGGCTCCTCTATGTCTATTGTTAAAGATCTTGAAGTATTCATTGATCCTAGCACTGTTCGCAGACGATGACACTAAACTTTATTAACATAAAGTGCATGACTGGGTCGTACGTAATTGCGCCTTTGTGCTGTTACTTGGAAATGAATGAACTTTAAAAAAAAAATTATATGAAAAAATAATTTTAGTAAATTCTTTATAAAATTGAAAGCCATATTTTCGTATTCATAAAATTTTGCTCACATTTTGATTTTGACTAAAATCCAGTGAATATTAACCGAGAAATGGCCATTTTTCTAGAACCAGTTAATAAGTAAAGTACCGTTATACGCTTTTTGGCCAAAAACGTTCTACGCCATTTTATGGCATTTGTCTAGACTAGCTCAAATATTTTATCACAATCCTTAGAGCCATTTTCGAGTAAACCGATAAAATTGGCTTTAAGTGCCGTTATAACAAATTTTGGCCAAAATGTTGTAAGCCAATTTGTAGCATGTATCTAAACTTGATTTATAAAGTTTAAACAAAATCGGTATGTCAGCTCTCCAGCATATTGGTTTTTTACCAATTTGGCTATAAGTAACGCTTTTGGCTGAAAATATGGTACGCCGTCTTATAGCACTTTGCCAAACTAGAAAATCGTAGGAACCGTTTTCCAGAAAATCTGTTTTTTCGTTAAATTGGCCTTAAGTGAAGTACCGTCAGTATTTGGGCTAGAACAAAAATTACAATTTCCCCACTATGAATTACCCCACAGACCCTAGATATGAAGTTTAATCAAAATCCAATTCCACTGGTTTTGAAAATTAATTTCAACTGAAACTAGTTTTCATACGAAGAAGTGAGGCTGAGTTCGTAGCCGTAGTACTACGCAGTCCTCTGAACTGCAATCTAAAGCGTTCTTCATTGTAAATATTTGGCAATGATGCGATCTAAAATGCAACATGATAAAATAAAAATATACAAATAATAATTTTAGAGCACTGGACTAAAACGTATTTCAATTTGATTATCTATCCATTTAAAAACAATAAATAAATATGTTCATACATATGTTCATAATTAACAAAATTACATAGTGTATCTAAAATGAAAATTATAGAGACTATATACAGTATGATTAGTCGTGGCAATTCAGTTGGCTCGTAAAGTGTAGAATAGTCTAATGGAGTCATTTGCTGGATTATATATTATATTATGCTTAGCTCGAGGGATTTTATTCGGTTTACAAAATAATGATTAGAGTAAATAGTTGAACTGTGGAAACTACAATGTGGATTTTAATACGAATTTTATTAATTGATTAAAAAATTGCGTTACAATTATTGAAGGAAAACAAATTACATTAAAATAAATGTGTAGATATACTTAAATATTGATTTAATATATATTATTTAACTTATGATAATAGGTTCTTTGATAATAGAAATATCAAAATACATTGTTAAGCCTTGGGTGTGTATAACAAAAAAAAATTGAATTATACTCCTGGTTGTGGTTAACGTAACGAGACGGGATTTTGCGCCAGTATTACCCTCAGTGCTGCCACTAAGAACAAAATTCGCATAGCAACATTGAGTAAGTTCATAATATGCAGTTTTCTAAACACAAAATATTTGTACGTAATAGAAAAATAGAAGTGAACTTTTTTGTCCGAGGGTACTTGCAAGTACTAACATGTTTCACTTCAAATAAAAACTCTGTATGTATAAATTTAGGCACTAAGACCAAATCGGACGTGTGAGTACCTACTATTTAGCTGAATGAGTTATAATATAAGAGCTGCAATAGAAATTCCAATTTCATATCTAGCAATCACCACACAGACGAAGTTCGTTTAAGCTGTAGCCTCGTGCACAAATTGCAAACCTACTTCTCTATAATAGTAATGCCAATTGTACGTGTCCAATACATGTCCTATGTTATATGTACATATGTATGTACTTACCTACTTAAAGGGCTTTTGACCCTTGTAGAGTCTCTGCCTGAGACAAGGCTGCCATCTATCCTCTGCGGTACACTGCTTCCAGTTGCGAAGACCAACTTTAAAGGCATCCACGATCACTTGGTCTTTTTACCAGGGGTTGGGCTTCTGAGGGCTGTTACCTTTCTCTCGATGTAGCGACAGAACATTTTTTGTTTGTTGATAACATATACTTCGTTCTTCAAAGAATTCGCACTAGTGTCTTTTCTAGATTCAACAACGTTTATCAAGGCACTACGAAGGCTCATCATCTGCGAATCGATCTGCTGCTCGAAAAAAAACACCGGATGCAAAGTTATCACCTACGCAGACGACGTCGCTATTCTTGTAATCGGCAAATACCCGCAGACACTGGCCGATGTCATGCAGTCGGCCCTTAACAAACTAGTAAGCTGGACCGAAAGCTGTGGCCTTTCAGTCAATCCGACGAAGACCGAGCTAGTCCTGTTCACTAGAAAACACAAACTCCTCGAGTTTAATCTCCCAAAGCTAAGAGGCACCCCCTCACCCTCTCAAATAGTGCAAAATACCTGTGCCTGAAGCTTGACCGCAAGCTCCTTTGGAGAGATAACATAGTCGAACGTGTTAGGAAATCTTTAGCTGCCCTATATTTTTGCAAAAAGGCAGTAGGCCCCACTTGAGGCTTGCAATCAAATAAAACCGATACCCACGTATGGAGCACTGGTCTGGTGGCCTGCCCTGGAGAAGACCTCCAACCGAGTCATAATGGAAAAAACTCAACGAGTTACTTGTCTCAGTATCACTGGTGCACTGAGAACCTCTCCCACTGCAGCGCTCCAAACCATGCTCCACCTAATTCCAACTGACATTGTCAGCAAACAACTGGCTGCCTGCTCAGCAATAAGACTGAGAAGTTCCAAACAATGGAAACAACAACATACTGGACACGCCAGAATACTTCTGATGGACTGCCATCTTCCAAAGGTCAGCGACCACTTGCACACTGAACACAACTTCAACATGGGCTACAAATGCGTAATACCCGACAGAACAGAATGGACACAACGGGAGGTCCTTCACCACAAATCGCTGATAATCTTCACGGACGGCTCCAAAACCGAAGAAGGAGTCGGTGCTGGGCATCCCCTACAATGACTTCTGTAGAAGTTTTAGAGATGAAGAAGAAGAGGAGACTATCAGTCACCTCCTATGCACGTGCCCCGCACAACCAACCAACCAACTTCGTTCTGTCCTCATTCACTTCAAGCAAACTCGTTTCTTCTGCTTTTCAATTGCCGTGAGCGCTTCTACGACGGCTTTGCCGGGATCCTCGATGTCAATATATTGAACGAGTTTGTGAAAGAAAGTGCCTTCCATGTTGACAACTGCCCTGCGCACATTCACATCCACATGCCTAACTCTGGTGCACGTTTGGAAGAGCTGTTTCCAAGTTGCACACATCTGAATAAGTTTTGCCGGTATCCAGAATTCGGCCGAGTCGCCTGGTAGAGCTCAAGACGATGAATGCTGTCATAGGCGGCTTTAAAGTCCACTTTCTTACTTGTTTTTTTTTTTCTAATTTTCTGTTGGCTACATTAACTTCTTGAACACTGGGTGGGGGCTTTGGTTCTTCATTGACTGGAGGCGGGTTCTCTTCTTGATCTATCAGTCTTTCTATTTGCTACCCGTTAAGCAACTGCTGGCAGTGTTGCTTAAACACATCGACAACTCCCTGTGCGTCTGTGACTAGGTTGTCTTAAGGCCCCGACCCATAGAATCCGTCGACATCCGTCGACGTCGATCCGTTGTGCGTTGACGTTGAAGTTGACGTATTGCCGGATAGAACAGTCCCATAGAATCCGTCACAACCGTCAGCTGATTGTCAAAGGCGATGATAGTTTCTTTAATTCTCTCTCTGCTTCCACCAATGAAAATGCGTACTCTCAATTTTCTTATGCGTGAACTTCAATATGTGAATGTGTGAATTTAAATACGTGAATGTGTGTACTGACAACGGATCGACGGATTGAAAAAGTAGAAAGTAAACCTACTTTGTCCGTCGAAGTTCATCCATCCGTTGGTTATGGGCCGCCTCCCATAAGGTTGTGTGTATTTTATCGAGCTGTCAGTTAACGTCGACGGAACAACGGATCGACGGATTCTATGGGTTGGGCACTTTAGCTGCTTAACTTTCCGGTAAAATTGCTGGATGCTGTTGCGCTCGCAAGTCGTCTCGATATCCTTTAGGAGGGAAACTGTGTGGTCCCTTTTATTTTTTCAACAGGATTCTCTTCTTTTCACTTCTTCTCACTGGGCGTACTAATCATCATACCAACCGCTGTTTTTGGTGGAAATAGGTAGCCAAGGGTGGTTACGGCTACCTTTTTGATGATGTTGCGGTATTCGGTTGATAGCGTTTGTGGTGGGTGAATGCACTGCAGAGAGTTTCTTGTGCTCTTTGTAGGCTCTGGCTCCTGACGTGCTAAGGCGTCCTAAATTAAGCTTCTTCTGCTGGGCGGATCGCTGTTTCTTCTCGTTGGATAGGTAGTGGTCAGATTCGACGTTTGCCCCTCGAAAGGTACGCCCATCAAATATGTTGCATGCCTGTCTTGCACCGATGAGCACGTGGTCGATGTAGTTGTGTGTTCGACCGTCAAAGAAAACCTAGGTTGCTGTGCGGATTCTTAGCCTAGGAAACCTACTGCTACTTATCACCGTATTACGAGCTGCTGCAAAGTTGATTAGTCGGAAACCGTTGGCTTTTTTCGTGTCATGAAGGCTGTGTTATATGTATGTAGGTGCAAGTAAAATTAATTTAGAAACAATAACAAGTGTAAAAAGATTGGTTCATTTAGAGGTACTCTTTTCGAAAGTAAAAAATAAAAAAATTCAATTTTGTTAAGTACATATACATACACCGAAAGATAAACGTTGGTAAAATCAAGTACGTTCCTTATTTGATTTTGCGTCAACCAATGGTCGTTGTTGATTCAACAAATGAAGCATTGTTGATTTTTTTTTGAAAAACGATACAATGTTCCTTGTCCTTCCTTGCCTTAAGCCATATCCTTCCGTCCGTCTGCCAACAGTTCTTAGGCCTTCAATTTTGTGCTAGTAGGAAGGCATCACTAGCCAAGTCGATGAAGCCACGTCCGCCCGTCCTTGTGTCCTTGAGCTAGGTTGATGAAATTTTCTATACGAGGTCCTTGGAAAAAAATAACAGCACATTTTATCAATAATATAAAAATATTTGACTCACTATTTACGAAATTTTTTTTTAAATTACTTTTCAAAACTCTGTGGGCGGGTTACGCCTAAACGGTAAGAGAGTGTCAACAGATTTGATCTCAGCACATCTAAATCTATCGGATTAAAACAAAAAAGTTATTTTGAAGAATGTTTCTATAAAGACAAATCTAGCCCTCTTATTCTCTGTACATATGTATGTACAGACTTTAGGTTACCTGATTGACTTTAAATAATTAAGTAGGTTGAACAATTACATATGTATATCACTTATTAACAAACTACAAAATAATACGTCCTTACACTGGCACTTATTGCTGAAAAGTGAATATTTTTGCAAGATGTATGCAGGACGAGCAATATACACAAACGAACATTCCGTTATCCGTCGCTACTTTCGTAGCACAATATATGTATGTCAATTTGAATATGTTCGTGATACTTTCACATTGTTCGTGATTCTTCAACAATGTTTGTGCTTGATTGAAACTACACATTCTTGGTTTGTATATTATCCGTTATGCATGGCACTTACAGACGTATCTGTAATAAGAAATGATCACGTTCATGATACTACACCCAAAAAAAAGGTGCTGTAAATATAGAGTAAAACGCTGTAGATTCTACTGCCTTCATTGTCAGAATCGACCCGACAATTTTCGTTGTAAATTTTACATAGGTGTGGTTGTAAATTTAACAATCTAGTTGTTAAAATGACAGCTAAAATTGTATATTTCACAGCACTTTGCTGCCGAACAGCTGTAGAAGAGCTGTAGATACAACAACAATTTGAATGTAAACAAAATGCTGGGGTTGAATGTGGAACCTCTCACTCGGCGACTGCATACACTACTACAACGCCATGGCCTTTGAAAATTATCATTCGAATATTCTGAAATGCTACTTATTACGTTTTCATAATAGATGCCGAATCTACAACTTGTTGTAGTTTCTGCAGCTCCTGCTGTAGTTATCACAGTAAATAGCTGTAGATTCTACAACATTTTGATGTAGATTTTACAAATTCATACCTGTAGATTTAACAGCCGATTGTAGTTGTTTTAACAACTTTGTTGCAAAAATGAACGCATTTGCTGTAAAATCTACAAAAAATTGCTAAATACACAAATCTAAAATGAATTGTTAAATCTACTGCCGTAAATTGTAAAAGTTACAGCGCTTTTTTTTGTGGGTGTATGACAATGTTTTCAGAATCAATCGTGATTGTCGCACCACGAATATGGTTAATTTATAAGAAATGTGATTGATTTGTATTTATTGAACATGATTGTTGTTAATCAAATTATTTTTACAGGGCCAAAATTATAAATCGATCAAATCTTTTGTTGTTTAACAATGAAATCAACAATTACGTTGTAAATTGACAATAAAACCATTTTGGAAACTACTACAGAAATGTTTGAATCAAACATGTCCGTGAAATTTTCGAAAATATTTATCAACAATGTAAAAGTAGTTGATTCAAACATGACACCTTGTTTGTTTTAATCACATACGTATTTGATTTGACAATTTTGAGCACATTTTTAATTAACAATGTTACGTGTTTGATTCAACCAATGCTTTTTCTTTCGGTGTATGTATCTACATATACATATAATCAACCAACGGAAAATTTGTATAAGATGAACCTTTTTACACACCAGCATAGATCTCAGCTTCTAAGTAGCAGATTCCAATACAACAAAGGCACAATTTTTAATTAGACCATGAGCAATTCATCTGCGTTCAATTTAATTTCTTGCGGAAACAATTAGCTGAAAACAATTTTTGGTATTATTTTATTTTTTTATGTTCTTCCTCCTTTAGTTCTTGCCGCTTAATTTTTTCTTTAACCTCGTATACATAATAAAATATTCCGATTTTAATGAGTGGCCAATCTTCAAAAAACGTAAGAACTGTTCTATACTTTCCAGGAGGTATGTAATAAGGTAGCATACTAGCATCCACATATGCATCACGAACGTAGAAATGTCCCTTCTATGAAAACAAGAGGTAAAAGACAGTAAAAAATCCTATTAGTTTATTTGTATTACTTACCAAATATGGACATTTATGGACACCATTTGAGAACCTAGCAACAATGTTCGAGAGTGTCTTAATGTATGCGTTATTGATATGACCATTCTTAAATAAGTCGCAGTAATTAGTTGTCAGGTTTATTAAAAATGGCCGAAATTGGTTCGTGTATTTAAATAGTTCCATTCTAACCTAAAAAAACATATTCATATCAGATAAGTTAGAGATAGTATACGAATATATTTTACCGTTAGGTTTCGAAGTACTTGCACAATATCTAGTTCAATATGAAGATCACTACGCTCCCAATTTACTGCTTTTAATTTGCAAGTTACGTTTATTAGATAGTCTGGATTGCACTTTAATGAAGTCGATGTAGATTTTATGTAAGTTACTGGTAGGATCTAAAATATAGTAAATAATAAGTCTGTCCGTTAGGTTTGATTTTATTTTAATTTACATTCAATATTTGTTGAGAGTATGCACAATTGGTGAGAACCAATAGTAATAGGTGGTTTCTAAGTATTTTCATTATTTCAGGAGTCTGTTTATTTTGAGCGGATAAATAATATTGATACACGCATTTGGATTGCAGGCAATTATAAATAGTTGAGAACTATCAAAGCATAACAGTTTATATTTAAATGGCACCGCCAGTAGATTAAAGCAGTTATTAAATAATAAACTTATTAAATTTTCTAAATATTTCAAATTGTTAACAATTAAGGTATTTGCATACGATCAAATGTTCAATAAAGTGCCCGACTAGATCATGCGTACATACATACATATGTATGTACATATTTAAACACAACTTCAAATTAAAAAACAAAAAGTTTCTAGTAGAAAAATGAGTAGAATCCAGTCGGTCGGTCCAGTAAACGAAAATAGCCAGAACAGGGAAGATAGGATGTCTGGCTGTGTGTCTGTGTCACTAGCTCTTACAGGGTTGCCATACTATACCCTTAGCATCGCCACAAATCAGGGAGCCTTACCCATAGGGTTTGACGTTTGATGATTTAAAAAAGATTCATGCATTTTATAAAAATTACAACAACATATTGTATGTAAGTATTATTTGTATAGAGTGTTTTGTATCGCAACCTAGTGGTCTATTGGGCCCCCTACTAACCTTCGCTTAAAAATCCTTCTCAATTGTACTTGGGGGTCACTTAGCCTAGGTGAGAATAGTTTCCTTTAGAGCTCTCTCTCTAGACCAGTTTCTTTTGAGAATCTAAGAATGAGAAGCGGGTCCATGGTGCATGCCCAAATATTTCAATCTTTTATGGGTCAATGCCCGACACAACTCTAGGAGGTGCTCCGGATCTCATTTGACTCATTGCAATATCTGCAAAGTCCTTTATTTGTTATATCTAGCTTCAGTAGATACTTCCTCAGTTTGCAATGTCATGTCAAGCCAGTTAGGATGCATTGGTTTTTCTTACTAAGCTTTGAATCTTTTCCGGTTATAGCTTCTCCGCTTTTTTAAAGCCTGTAGTATTGTTTCAAGTTCTTTCGCTGTCTTCCTTTTGTGTCTTCCTGAATTTTTCGCGTATAGACTAAAGGGTATAGTGTTCTCGACTTCCTGTCCCGTAATGTTAACTTGCTGCTATTAGAAGTGCTCAGGGTTTTTGTTTTGGTTGCGTTAATTTTGAGTCCCACTTTGTTTGCCTCAGCTTTAGCACAAACTGTTGGCCATAGGGTGGAGGTTCATTATCCGATGTGTGAGTAAAGAAATATCGTAAACGTAGTCTAGGCGTTTAAGATAAGATATCATAGTCCAACGAATTCCGTAATTTTCATCCGTCAATGCTGCAGGGAGTAGATCACTGATAACAATCAAGAAAAATAGTGGTGATAGGATGCATCCTTGATGTAGTCCGTTTTGGACTTCAAATTCTTCTAACACCTTACCATTGTGATTTTGATAATAGCAATAAGTTTTACTGAGATGCCTCTCCTGTGCAAGACCAACGAAATAGCATCTCATTCAAACTGTTGAAAGCCTTCTCGAAGTCGATAAACAGCAGATGCAGTGAAAACCTGTTCTCAATGCATTACTCCGTTATGATCCAAGCTCCGAATGAATTCGCACTTTCGGAAATGAGTAAAAGTGACCGAAAATTTTGACGAATCGAAGGTAAAAGCGAAAATACGAAACAAATTCTTCTATTTATTGTTGTCTTCTATTAAAGCAGGAAATTTACCCACGAGATCGTCTTACACCTAAGATGGAATTCCATAGAAACTTTCAATATCGCAAAATAGCTATGACCATCCTTCGGTAAAGCAAAGACCAAGAGACTTATGCACAAGAACAGACGATCCCTTTTTTATTCTTGTACGGATCTTTACGACTCATAACACTCTGCGTTACCATTCGAAGAAACTGCGTCGAGCGGAAGAAGAACTCTGCAGAAGATGCGGCGATGAAGAAGAAGTAGAAGACAATTCCCCTGCCAGTGCCCTGGACACAAATTATCCAGGAACAAACTACTCGGCAAACACTTCTTTCACAATCTAGAAGAACTCTGCAACGCAAACATCGACAAGTTGCTGAACTTCACAAGATCATCAGATTACATCTTTGGCATTATATGGGTTGAATGGGCAAGGATACACATCTCTACCCGCTATGGGTAACACAATGAGTCAGCTCTGAACTGAGTGCGGCGGACCTGCAACAACTCTGCTGCTGCCAACCCGCACATCTAACATAACCTTCGTCAAAGCTGAGTTAAAGTGACAGTAGGAAATACTAATGCTATTAAAGTTCAAATTCATTACGTACGAGTAGTATTTTGATATTAATCAAGCACAAGTTTCAAACAGTGTTCGCAAAACTGTTTATCAAAGCCAGATTAGTTAGTTGCTTCACCCTTTTTACGTTTCTTTAATAATATTTATATAAAAAAAAAAACAATATCACTAAGAAGATTTTGAAAATGTTAACACTTCTATTACTAACCTTCCGAAAGACCACGTTCACGAAATTCCAACGGCTTAACTCAGAATTTAGGACCCAAGAGCTGACGACATAAGAATCAAATGACGCTCCTATGGTGACACATTTACCCTTCATGGCGTACATATGTAGCTATTTACGTAAGCATATACCGAGTATATTTAACCGACTGAGAAGAAATGAGCGCACCCAAACTGACATTTTAAGCCACGCATTTCGTTCGTAGATTTTTTGTAAAACTACAAAACTGCGTTTACTATTTTTGTTTGTAATACTAAGTAACAGCTTTTCAAAACTTAGTTATGCATAACTTATTAGTCATAAAATTCATCTGATTGGCTTTGGCTATTAATAAAAGCTAAACTTTTATTAAGTAGTTATTTGCTCGTACAATTTATATATTTATGGTCGGATGGTCTCAAATTGATACGAAATACTTAATTACAGAGTCCCGGTGAACAATTCGAGCATTGAAATCAAAACTTGACAACAATGAGGGTGTTCCAACGTGTTATCATTTTAACGTCTATATATGGATTATGCGAAATTCAAAACGTTGTTTCTCCAGGATTATTGACGGTGAAACCTAATAGCTGATCTTTAATCTCATGTGTTAAAATTGTTCTCTTAGTTATCATCAAATCTTTACGGAAAGGGCACATTCCTCGATTGTACTACGAATTCGAGTAAGATCCAAAACGTATCTGCCAAATTGAAGGCTATGAGCTGGGAACACAATACCGCGAATATAGATTTTGACGTAGTTGGCATCATACAAAATATAACCGTAAGACCTACATACATCCAATGGGTATACACCTTAAAAGTTATATTTATTTACAGGTACAAGTGGAAGGGTCTAAGTATACCTATACAAACCAGTTTCGTCCTTTTTTGGTAAATGTATCATTCAACTTATGCGAACTATTTGACAAGGACCACAATAAAAATCCCTACATCCAAACAATTTTCAGCCTTGTATCCAAGTATTCAAATGTCAACCACAAGTGCCCATATTCAGTATGTATCTTTAAGTTTTTAATTTATTCTATTTATTATTTTATTTTTATTCTTTAATCTTTAAGGGGCATGTGTTCATTCACGGATTTTATGTGAATTTTGATTTGATACCCTTTTATATTCCCATTGGAACATACAAATTGGTTTTTCATTTATTCTATGGTTGGCCGTATACATATGGTGCCACAGTTACATATATCTTTAAAATTGCTGAAAGAAATAGTGAGACCAAGGCAACTGTTAAGAATCCTCAGATCCATTGAGCCATCTTGAACGTCTTTGATGATATTTGGCAGTTATACTTTGTACGAAGTATTAATAAATTAATAAAAATAAATTAGAAGTTGTTTTTTTATGAATGGAAAACCCGGCGTTTCTTGAGAAAATAAAATTACAGGGCTAAGGATATGCGTACTTGCAACGAGCTACTCTGCCTTAGGATGAGTTACCTCAGAAACGGTATATTCGATGTCAAAATCAATAAAATAAGGCCTTACTCTTAAGTTTTAGATCTATTAAAATATGAAGTTTTTAAATTCATCTGAAGTCATTAAAGTCTTAATGTACAAACATCAATAACATCTGATGACTTCACTGACTTCAAACACTTCAACTGAGTGCAATGAATGCTAGCAACCTTTAAGTGGACAATCAAAATGATTGACTGCAGAGAATGATTGATAAATCATGACTTCAAAATGAATGGTGATTGATTTTTTGTAAGTTGAAGTCATGGTGTTAAAGTATTAACTGATAGATAATAGATTTCACATAAAACCCTACATAATGTCTACATTGCGAAAATTTCAGCTCTCTATGAATCAATTGTACATAATTCATTTTTTGGGAAGAAATCAACAAATGGCTGATTTTCCCGCGAATAAAGGTACATTTACAGTTTAGCGACCAGCGAATGGGCAAACCGTGAACAAACAATTTTAGCATTTAGTCAAACAATTGAGCTCAATTTATCTATCGTTTTATAGAAAAATGTAAATCATTTCTGCGAAGAATTCTCTTTTCTCTTTGCGAACTGTCAACAGAACTGAACAGATGTGAAACGCAATCTACATCCGCGCGACCAAAACCGTTTTGGTTTCATGGAAGCTTTCGATCTCTAGATTTTGACAAATTCTGATTTTGCCTTTATACACAAGTCCAAAAAAGTTAGTTCGACAATTCTCTCTGTTTGTCTGTCTGTGCACAAAGCTACAGCCTAAACAGGTAGACGGATTTTGATCAAACTTCGCATCTGAGGTCTGTGGATTAATCCGTAAAGGCGAAATCGAAATTTTTGTTTTAGCATTTACATTAACGGTATTTCAGGCCAATTTGACAAAAAAACAGATTTGCTGGAAAAACCGTTCTACAATTTTGCTTAAATTTCATATTTCGGCTAGTTCCGCAAAGTGTTATAAGGTAGGTTACCACATTTCTGGCCAAGAGCGTTAAAAGCGGTACTTTACTTATAGCCAAATTGGTAAAAAACAGATTTGCTGGAAAACGGCTGCAAAGATTTGTTTTAAACTTTATACTGAATAAAGTTTAAATACATGCTACAACATGGCTTACAAAATGTTGGCCAAAAGTTCTTATAACGGCATCAAAGCCAATTTGCTTAAAAGCCGCACCACATTTTTGAGCAAAATTGCTTAGAACGGTATAACTTAACAAAAAATGTGCACGACTGGGTCGTACGTACTTGCACCTACATATATGCTGGTAGTTGGAAATGAATTTAAAAAAAAAAATTTACAATAGATTTTTGAAAAAAAATTTTTTTAATTTTGTATAAGTTTAAATGGCATATATTATTAAACATTTAATCTTGCCCACATTTCAATTTTGATGGAAATCCATTGAGTTTTAGCCGAGAAATAGCAATATTTCTAAAACCAGTTAATAAGAAAAGTACCGTTATACGTATTTTTAGCCAAAAACTTGGTACGCCATCTTATAGCATTTGCCCAGACTAACTCGAATATGAAATTTAATCAAAATCGTTAAAGCCGTTTTCGAGAAAATCATGTTTTTGTAAAATTGGCCTTAAGTAAAGTACCGTTAATAATAGGGCTAGAACTAAAATTCCAATTTCCCCTCTGGAGAATACACAACAGACCCCAGATATGAAGTTTGAAGGAAATCGGTCCACCCGTTTGGGCTGTAGTCGAGCGTACATACATACAGAGTGACGGACAGACAGACAAACAAACAGACAGACAGACAGACAGACAGACAGACAGACAGAATCGGCAGACCTGCTTTTTCGAGCTTCTCTATCATCGTAATGTCAGAATTCATTGTTATCTCGAGTTCGAATTTTTGCACGAATCCAATACTTGCCCTATATTATAGGTGCAAGTAAAAATCGATTTACTCGAAATTTGCAATTTTGATTAAATTTTTTACAATTTTGATTAAATTTCGTGTGAGTTAATGCTATAAAATGGCGTACCGCGTTTTTGGCTAAAAATGCTTCGCTGGTCGTAATTAACTGGTTTTAGGTATATGGCCATTTATCGGTTAGTATTCAATGGATTTTGGTCAAAATCAAAATGTGAGCAAAATTAAATGTATACAAAAATATGGTATTCAAGCTCGATGCACAATGCTGCGATAAAACGATAAAACGAGAGCGAGGCGAGAAATCCCTGTCATCATAAAATCGTTTTCCAGTACACAAGGAATGAAATATTTTGGGATGTAATCTAAGTGAAAAAGCAACAGCAATAACCCTACAACCGAAAAATTTCACTTTAAAACGTAAAGTTTTGTTGTTTCATACATTTGTATTGAATGAAACTTTTTTTTGACAACTCGCGCTAGCCTAGCCTCACTTTATCGCGGCATTGTAAAACGGGCAACTTATGAAGAATTTAAAGAAAACATTTTTTCGTAGGTATAATTTTTTGTTCATGTTTATTCATTTCCAGTCGTGCACTTTATTTCCTAGATAAATGGCAAGTAAGATTCGCAGATTCGTGCGACTAAATAAAAAAGTAGCTGTGAATGAAATGTGAAAATTTGCGAACATTTCCTCGTTCGTATTCACAGGTCGCTATAAGTGGATCTTCAATTTTTCGTTCATCGCAGATAGGTTCCACAAGCTGAGTGCTCAACCCTAAGACAAATTTTAGTAAACGATACCATATAAGTAATATTAGCAGAGGAACGAGATAGAGAAGAAGAAAGTCAAAAATTACCCAGACGATTCTATTCAATTCGAGAACACAACCAACTGGTATAAATAAACGTCGTTAAGACGGAAGGGTTTAAGGAAAACAGTAAAAAGTTGAAGTCTGATGAAAGACAGGGTTTCTATGGGTAAAAAGTGAGAGTAGTGGCGTAGATAAGAGATAATAAAGAAATTTGATTTGGAGTCTATTTTAGCTTACAGTTTGTGTTGAATAAATAATTGTAATGATTATAAGAAATTAATTGTCTTTTATTCCGTTACAAACCAGTGATCGAATCCCTAATAAAATCGGTTAATAACAATATAATTTTGACATTTTATCTGATATGCCTTAACTCTAATGTATGTACAAGTTAATTTATTATAATTCCGTCGTTTTTACGGCTTGATGGTTTCACTTGATTAGATTGAAATAATGTATAAGGTAGAAATAAACTCTTTAGTTCTTTCAGTATTGTTCATCTGTTGAACTGAATTCAAATTCTAGAGCAATGAATTCGCTTACAAATTCCATATTAACACTTATCCTCATCGGAGTTGAGAGTGTCTATCCCCAAGGAATATTTAAAGTAGGATCATGGGCCCAAAATTGGATTTGTAATAATATTTATAATTTTCAAGTTCTCACCGGAAACGTATGCAAAAGCAATATTTACTGAGTGTCAAGGGAATCCCGAGATTATAACAAACGTTTCATGTAAATTAAAAGCCATCAACTGGGAACACAATGTTGCGTACTTTGATGGCGATCTATTGGATGTTATCAGAAATATAAGTGTAAGTTTAAGTCCAAATCGAAATAACACTTATATGTAGTACTAAATTTACTTCTAGGTACATGTAGAATTATACAAATACACCAACCGATTTAGTCCATTCCTGGTCAATTTGACATTCAATTATTGTAACGTGTTTGAAAGAGATATTACCAAAAACCCAGTTATTCAGTCGACTATCGCTTTTACGGCTAAATATTCAAATCTCTATCATAAGTGTCCTTTTTCGGTATGTATTTTGTCAAATTTTAAACGTGTTTGTATGTATTTTCTTTTTTTTTCCAACAAAGGGACATTTGTGGATTCATGATGCATACTTTGATATTAAATTGATACGTTTTTATGTTCCTCTTGGAATATATAAGATAGTGGCTGTTTTTCTAGAGGGATGGCCTTATATCCCCATCGGTAATATTACATACAAGTTTAGAATATCGGAGAGGAAAAATGAAACGTATACAATATCTCGAAGAGGGCAAAAATCTAAAGCTTAGAATATTTATACATAATTCTATTTCTAAATAAAGCTACTTTAGTCGGATGAATTTTCGTCTGACTTGAAAATTCTCGTAACAGATTTTAATACAGGATAGGGTGTTGCGTCAAAATTTCTATTTTTCATCCGAGAAATGGTGTCATCTTAAAAGTAGATTGAAAATAAAACTGGTATCGACAATTGCTATAGAGCGAGGCGTTTACGCGAGGAAAATAACGAAAAGTCCGCGTAGCCTATTGCACGCTTTCCGCTTTCCTTAAACCGTTATTTCTTTAATTTTATTTCGATATAATTCTTTTATAAATTTTGAACCATTTTTAATAAATCGAAGTCTTAAATTGATGTATGAAATTGTAAAAGTGTGTTTTCTTTCTCTTTTCTGATTGCGGACATATTGTTGAAGCTACATCTGTCAAACTGGCTGTCATTATATAATTTGTTTTGCCAAATCAACATGAAGAGTTATAGCGTTGTATATACAAATAATTAAATTGTTTTATGAAAGTGGATCTTCTTTCGACCAACATCGTCGCCATAATCGTCCTTCCGAGAGGACTTTTCAGCGCTTGATGGATAGATCTGAGTCCACCGGTTCTGTGAACAATTCGCCAATACCCGTACGTCAATAAAATGCAAGATCTGCGAAAATATCGCCGCTGTCAATGAGAGTGTGCAGGAGAATCCGAGACAGTTAATTCCGCGCCAGAGAACTCGGCCTTTCGCAGACCACAACTTGGCGAATTGGATCTACATCTGTAGAAGATTCAACTGACACATTAGCTCAAAGTAAATAACCATAGAAAACGCCGTTTGTTAGCTTACTGGACTACCAGGCAGTTGGAAGATCGATTTGAATCTTTTCTCTAGCAGCCATTTACTAAAATTAGTTATTTAAGCCAAAATAATGCGTCTTAAGCGAGATATTGCCATTTCAAGTTCAGATTCGGATAATTCGGAAGATAAAGAAATTAATAAGCACAATGAAGACTTTACTGGAAGGTAAAATTATTTACAATTTTGCATCTTACTTTATTTTTTATTTTTAAGTTTTTTTTACAGAATACGTGAGTACATAAAGGAATTGATTGGATGATGCAATATTTCCAAATCCATAAATTTATTTTTAACAAAAGAATTTGTATTGCAATTAAACTTAGAAAAAGCAACTGACAACGTATACCGCAACGCAACAATCGACGCACAGTACAGGCAGTTTACTGACAGACAAAACTCGGAGGTTAAGACCCTGAAGTCGTTGATAAAGAACTTTAAAATACTAATTAGAATTAGCAGTCAGCCAATTTTCTGTATGTTCCCCAAGTTAATAACAAATTTTGGAAGAACCATGACTTCGAACTTTAAAAAAATAAAGTAATTCCGGATAAACAATTCGGTTTTAGGGCGGAGGATGATACAATATTCATGCCGCGTCTGAATTAGTGTCGGATATCCAATGGAATAAAAATTGGAAACAATGCACTGGTACCTGCTTGATTGACTTGGAGAAGGCGTTCGATTCCGCATGGTGAGAAGGACTCTCTTACAAGTTAAACAAGTAAAAAGTTCGTTGTGAAAAAGGGTAGCACGTCTTCTATTGCAACGTTCGAAATTAAAAATCGTCTACAACAGGGAGCGGTTAATTCGCCGATCTCTATCAATATTTACACGGTTGATCCGATATGATCCAACATGCGATAGCTTACGCGGGCGACTTGATAGCGTACAGATGAGAACAATACCGGGTAAAACTAATACATACACAAGTTGTACTACAATGAAATTACCAACGAATTCATATTGCAAGTTCTAAAGTTCTCAGCAGATTGTCAGAAAAAAATCCTGTGGGACATCGCACATATTTGCATTAAAAAAGAGCAAGACAGCGTCGTGTATCTGTTCTTAAAAAATGAAGGGTACATTTTTAAGCGCCTTGTAAACTGCGAAATGGAAAAGTAAGCAGGAAAAAAGCTCAAAACACAAACTATACTCCCCTCAGACAATTTCCCCTTGGAAATTGGAAAGCGGCATCCCTGTTCCTAACTTCATTTTACGATATTAAAAACATATGGAAATGCTACACTCCGCCTAGAGCGAATCGTGTGATACCCTATCCCTTTCCTTTTACAGACATATATATGTATGTAGTCTTTTTCACAAAAAACTTGCCTAAATTTGTAAATACTTTTTTTTTTATAAAATTGCTCCAAAAGAATTTTATTTCAGAAGTGGGCGTGGTAGTGGGCGGATTTTTAAAATATTTTAACATATACTCAAGTCTGCTTTTAAGGATTGATATTTTTTGATTGAAATCTACAAAAAACATGTTTTTTTTTTTAAGAAAACCGCACCTAAAAAGTGTGCGTAGCCATATACAATATATAGAGTAAGAGAATATCTTCATATTTTTTCGAGTTTCATATAAAAGTACTACAAAAAGTGTCAGTGGGCGGATTCTAAAAATGTTAACACTTGTATTGCTTATAAGGACCTCTTATACAAAATTTCACCAAACTAGCTCAAAATTTAAAGCCCAAAAACTGTTGACATATGGACGGACGGGCATGGCTTAATCGACTCGGCTACTGTTGTTGAGCATTTATATATATGTATGCTTTATAAGGTCTATCTTTAATATTTTTCTATGTTACAAACTATGTATCAAACTTAATATACCCTTGGGATAGGGTATAACCAGTCAAAAAAAAACTATATTCAGCTAAAAAACCAACCGGCTGGATTGTGAAAAATCTTCCAACTAAATTGATATCAATCCAGTCAGAATGGCAACAGTGCATAAAAAGCTGATGATCAACTCCCAGAAGTCTGAAATCATTCTCTTCAGAATGCCGTTTTCTATTAGTTAGAGTAGGTCGAAAGACAAAGGATAAGTATTAAGCTTAACTTAGAGCACTTGCATAAGTTATAAGTTATAATAAGATAATTAAGTCATCTAAGCTAATTTTAATGTTTTTGTTTTGCATTTAAGTTTTCATAATTGTTATATATTGAATCATTTTGAAATAAAAAAAAAAAGAAATAAATGCAAATTTCAAAATAATTGCCTAAATAATAATTACTAAATAAATACTCCTAGGCCGCTACGGTTGGATTGTTGCGAAATGCTTGCATGTTTCAATACAGTATTTATGTAAGTAATTTAGTACCAATTGTAATTCCGTTGAACAGAACTAAAATTTGAAAGCGATGAAAACCACCTTAAGTCCCGTCTTTCTGTTGACTCTGATAGAAGTTGTATATGCATATTCTGAAGAAATTTTGACAGTAAAGTGTCACGCGTATTACATATTTTATCTTACTTCATTTGTTTTTTATTGGTTTTGTTAGATGACTCCAAAATTGTACGCCAAAGGGATGCGTGTTCAGTGCGATGTGAATCAAAATTACGTACAAAATATTTCATGCAAATTAAAAGCTATTAATTGGGAACAGACTCTTGCCTATATGGATGCGGACCTTATCGATGTTGTGCGGAATGCATCAGTAAGTCAATATATGCGTCTCCCTCCAACCAGTTTCGCATTGCTCAATTTACTTGCAGATACAACTTGAAGCCTACAAATACACCAATCAATTTCGCCCGTTTCTAATAAATGTAACATTCAATTATTGCGAATTATTTGATAGAGGTCTTTCGAAAAATCCCTATATGAAGGCGGCTTT